>CM066044.1:281341125-282541125 GCA_033557465.1 Ichthyophis bannanicus | reverse complement strand
CCTCCTCCTTGGACAGAAGGTCCAGATCCCGACCCAGTGGGACCGGGAGTGCCACTGACAGGGAGAGCAGCAGAGGGAACCAGGTTTGCCAGGCCCATCTAGGAGCGATCAGGATCACTGATGCCTGCTCGCTCTGGATTTTGAAGAGGGTCTTGGTCATCAGATGAGTTGGTGGGAAGGCATAGAGGCAGGGGCGGCCCAAGGGGGGTGAGTGGCCATGTGCGGAGACTCGGTGCGGGGCCTCATTTGCATAAGTGGCCTTATTTGCATAAATATTTGCATAATCTTACCATACACTAACTTTTGGTAAACACATCTCTTAATGAATGTATGGATAAAGAAAGACTAAAAGATTTAGAAACATAGAAACATAGAAACATAGAAATATGACGACAGAAAAAGACCACATGGCCTATCTAGTCTGTCCTTCCATAACAACTACAACAGTCCACTTTTTGCCTTTAGAGATCCTCTGTGTTGGTCCCATGCTTTCTTGAATTCAGTTACTGTCCTCATCTCTACCACCTCCACTGGGAGACTATTCCACGGATCCACTACTCTTTCCGTAAAGAAATATTTCCGCATATCACTCCTGAATCTATCTCCCTTCACCCTCATCCCATGTCCCCTCGTAGCAGAACTTGCTTTCAATTGAAAGAGGCTCTCTCCCTGAACATTTATGCCACGGAGGTATTTAAACATCTCAATCATATCACCTCTATCCCGCCTTTCCTCTAAGGTGTACATATTAAGATCCTTAAGTCTGTCCTCATATGCTTTATAATGAAGCCCATTAATCATTTTGGTAGCAACCCTCTGCACCGACTCCATCCTGTTCACATCCTTTTGAAGGTGCGGTCTCCAGAATTGCACACCATACTCCAAATGAGGTCGCACCAAAGACTTATACAGAGGCATTATCACCTCCTTTTTTCTGCTAGCCATTCCTCTCCGTATGCACCCAAGCATCCTTCTAGCTTTTGCTGTCGCCTTTTCCACCTGTTTAGCTACTTTAAGATCATCAGACACAACCACGCCTAGGTCCCGCTCTTCTTTAGTGGACAAAAGTACTTCACCTCCTATACTGTATTGCTCCCTTGGATTGCTGCAGCCCAAATGCATGACCTTACATTTTTTAACATTAAATCCCAGCTGCCAAATTCTAGACCATTCTTCAAGCTTAGCTAGATCCCTCCTCATGTTATCTACCCCTTCCTGGGTGTCTACTCTATTGCAGATTTTGGTATCATCCGCAAAGAGGCAAACCTTACCCGACAGCCCTTCCGCTATATCACTAACAAAGATGTTAAAAAGAATTGGACCAAGGACAGATCCCTGGGGCACACCACTGGTAACATCCTTCTCCTCAGAGTGAGCTCCATTTACTTGTACTCTTTGTCGCCTCCCACCCAACCAATTTCTAACCCAAGCAGTAACTTTAGGGTCCATCCCTAGGGTGCTCAGTTTGTTTATAAGTCGCCTGTGAGGAACAGTGTCAAAGGCTTTACGGAAATCTAAATACACCACATCTAGAGCTCTCCCTCGGTCCAACTCCCTGGTCACCCAGTCAAAAAAATCAATCAGATTTGTCTGACAAGACCTGCCTCTGGTGAATCCATGCTGCCTCGGATCCTGTAATCCGCTGGACTCCAGAAACCTCACTATTTTCTCTTTCAGCAGCGTTTCCAATAATTTACTCACCACCGAAGTTAAACTAACCGGCCTGTAGTTTTCAACCACATCCTTACTTCCGCTTTTGTGTAAAGGCACCACATGAGCCTCTCTCCAGTCCTTTGGCACCACTCCTGACTCCAACGAGGCATTGAAAAGGTCAGTCAGTGGAGCTGCTAGAACGTCCCCAAGTTCCCTCAGTATTCTAGGGTGTATCCCATCCGGTCCCATCGCTTTGTCTACTTTAAGTTGAGCTAGTTTCTCACGAACACAGTCTTCTGAAAATAGTTCAAGATGTCCCTCGCTTCTGTTCTTATTTGTGGGTGTTTTCTGAGGTCCTGCTCCTGGTTCTTCATCTGTGAACACAGAACAAAAATATTTGTTAAGCAATTCCGCTTTATCCTTATCAGCTTCTACATATTCCCCCCCTGCACCCTTGAGTCTGACAATACCACTTTTGCTCTTCCTCTTCTCACTAATATATCTGAAAAATGTCTTATCCCCCCATTTTATTGCATTGGCTATTTCCTCCTCCTTTTGAATCTTTGCCTTCTTGACTACTTTGCTAGCTTCTCTAAGTTTTTCCAAATACAGATGCTTGTCTTCTGCTCTCTGTGATCTCTTGTATTTCATGAAGGCCTCCCTCTTTTTCTTCACTTTTTCAGCTACTTCCTTCGAAAACCAAACATTACTATAATCCAGTGCCAACTGCCAGGCACATTAGGAACTACTACAAACACTGCCCATTTAGAACCCATAGCAAACCTGCCGTATCGTAACAGCACTACCAGGACTCACAAAGCACCAGACCCTACCTATCAAAAGGCAACACTGCAAATATTAAACAAATACATTTTAGAGAACAACAATACATGACCTACTGGGGAAAGAGAACAAGTGGCAATGTCAAACAGGAATTACATAAACAGAATACCTCAGCTCAGTTACACATGCAGAACATAGACCATCACCAAACAAGGAATCACAATTTAGAAACAGGAAGGCAATAATTAAACTGGGAACCCCAAAAGCCAAACTTGAATGTACAACAACACTGTAGAAATAAAACTATAATTTCCTCTTGTACTAAACAAAGCGCAGATGTTAATGATGCACATTTCCCAGAGCTGACATATTCCAGTTAATAAATTCAAAATAAAGAGATATTTTTCTACCTTTTGTGCATTTTTTTTTCAGTTGCAATTGCTCCAGCCACTTTATTCTGGTTTCTTCGTGTCTTCTGCTAACTCTCCATCCTCTGCTGTCCATTTGTCCTTTCTTCTCTCTTCTAGTTTTTTTCCATTCTCTCTACATCTGCTTTAACATACTAATCTTTCTCCTTTTGCTCTTTCCTCATTCCTATTTCAGCCACTCAAATTTTACCCCTCCATTCTCAATCCCCACTTACTCTCCCAATACCCGGCCAATTGTAGATTTTTCATCCCTCCCACACAAAATATTTTTTCCCCTCTTCATTTCACTCCCCCAGCCCCATCCCATTCTAATCCTCCCCCAATATTAGCTCCCTTCTAGTTCCAGCCTCACCCAGCATCCGCTCCCTTCTAGTCCCTGCATCAGCCCATTTCCAGTCCTAGCCCCCCATCAGCCCATTTCCAGTCCTAGCTCCCCATCCATTTCCAGTCCTGAGTCCCTCCATCAGCCCATTTCCAATCCCAGCCCCCATCAGCCCATTTCTAGTCCTTTCCTAGCCCCACCATCAGCCCATGTCAAATCCTAGCTCCCCTCCACTCAGCCCAATTCCAATCCAAGCCCCCCATGAGCCTACTTCCAGTTCTAGCCCCTACATGAGTCCATTTCAATCCAAGCCCCCAACACAGCCCATTTCCAATCTTAGCTCCCCCAACAGCCCTTTCCAGTCCTAGCTCCCTCCCCTCACAGCCCATTTCCATTCCAAGCCCACCTCCTCATCAGCTATTTGGAGTTCATGCCCCCCTTCCACTCAGCCCATTTCCAGTCCTAGCAACCCCCCAACCCATTACCAGTCCTAGCCCCCCATCAACCCACTTCCAGTCCTAACCCCCTATCACCCCATTTTCAGTTTAAGACCCCCCATAGCCCATTACCAGTCCTAACTCCCCATCAGCCCACTTCCAGTCCTAACCCCCCATCACCCCATTTCCAGACTTAGCCCCCCCATCAGCACACAGCCCATTACCAGTCCTAACCCCATCTTCCCTCCTTCAGTGCTACCCCCCCCATCAGTCCATTTCCAGTCCTAGCCCCCCATAGCCCATTTCCAATCCTAACCCCCCATCAGCCCACAGCCCATTACCAGTCCTAACCCCCCTCCCCCCATCAGCCCAGGGAAAATTAAAAAAAAAAAAGCTGGCTGCTGCCGCAGCAGCTGCAGCAGAATCAACTGTCCCACGGGGCCCTCCCTGCCCGGCTGAGTTCTCCCTGCCTGGCTGAGCTTCTCCGCAACGGCTTTCAGATCCACGAAGGGAGAGTGTCTCACTGTCTCCCTCGCGGCTCTGTTAAGCCCGCAGGGGCTGATGGGAAATTTCCCATCAGCCCCTGCAGGCTTAACAGAGCCGCGAGGAGACACTCTCCCTTCGCGGATCTGAAAGCCGTTGCAGAGAGGCTCAGCCGGGCAGGGGGGGCCCCATGGGACAGTCGATTCTGCCGCTGCTGCGGTGGCAGCAGCAGCAGCCAGCTTTTTTCTTTTTTTCTTTAATTTATTTTTAAAGCAGAATGTTCTTTGCGCGGGGCCCTGTGCAAAAAATATTCTTGCTCAATGGAAGGGCCGGCCCTGCATAGAGGAGGCCCTTGAACCACGGGATCAGAAAAGCATATGCTGCTACTCTCTCCTGATGCAGCGGGCGTGAGCAGAAGCGGGGCAGCTGTGTGTTGTCCAGGGATGCAAACAGGACCATCTCGGGACTGCCCCAGAGGCAGAAGAGTCGCTGTGCCACCTTGGTGTGCAGACGCCATTCGTGTGGGCAGAGGACTCTGCTGAGCTTGTCTGCCAAGCAGTTGTTCTGGCCTGGAAGGTATACTGCTCGTAGGAGCATTCCATGGCATACTGCAAAGGCAAGGAGAGCCACCGCTTCCTAGCAGAGGGAGTATGAACCCATGCCCCCCTTGATTGTTCACAAAGGACATGGTGACCTGGTTGTCCGTTTGGATCAGCACAGGACGGTTGCACAGGAGGTGGCGGAACATTCGCAAGGCTAGGAAAATGGCCCTGGCTTCCAGGAGGTTGATCTGCAGGAGCAACTCCTCTTGTGACCAATTATCTTGAGTGCAGAGGTCTCCGCAGTGTGCTGCCCAACCCAGAAGGAAGGTGTCTGTCGTTAGGCCAACTGCGGTACAGGTGCCTGGAATGGCATCCCCACCTGGAAGTGGTGTAGGGACTGCCACCACTTAAGGGAGTCCGCCAATAGGCGAGTGAGTCTGATTCTGTTGTGTAACCTGCCTGTGGCTTGTGTCCATTGGGAGCGGAGGCACCACTGAGTCGCCCGCATGTGCAAGCAGGCTAGGGGCGTGGCATGAACTGTTGAGGCCATGTGGCCCAGCAACCGGAGGCGGCGAACCGGTACAGACCGGTGAGTCTGTACCTCTCTCGATAGCTGCACGAGGTGATGTGACCTCTCCTTTGGAAGGGAGGCTTTGACCTGTAATGTGTCCAGCTGGGTGCCTATGAACTCCACGTTTTGTGCTGGAGAGAGGTGGGATTTGGGGTAGTTGATGACAAACCCCAGGTGCTGCAAGATGCAGATTGTTCGCCCTGCGGCATGGCTGACCTTGAGGACCATGCTGCCTCTGATGAGCCAGTCATTCAGATAGGGGAAGACGAAGGCCCCTTGTAAGCGCATGTAGGTGGCCATGACCGCCAGGCACTTTGTAAAGACTCTGGGCGAAGAGGCCAAGCCAAATGGAAGTACCCTGTACTGATAGTGCTCTCCTCCCACCACAAACCTTAGGTACTGTCTGTGGGAGAGGTGGATCAGGATGTAGATATATGCATCCTTTAAGTCTAAGGAGCACAGCCAATCTCCTGGGCAGCAAAGATCCAAGGGAAAGCATCTTGAATTTCTCCCTCACCAGAAACTTGTTCAAGTTTCTCAGGTTTAGTATAGGCCTGAGGCCTCCAGTTCTTTTGGGGACAAGGAAATACGAGTAGAAACCTTTTCCCCATAGTTGTCTGGGCACAGATTCTATCGCCTTGTCCCTGAGCAAACCCTTGAACTCTGACAAGAGCAAGATCTGGTGAAGGAGAGACTGCATCAGCTCTCTTGGGAAGAACCCTGGAGGTGTTTGTTGGAACATGAGGAGATAGCCCTCCTTTACTACTTGTAGGACCCACTGGTCCGTGGTGACTCCAGCCCACCTGTGGACAAAATGTGCCAGGCGACCCCCTGTGGGCTGGGGAGTGTCTCCCGGAGGAGAGGAGGCCCTGCCCAGAGAGTCAAAAGTTCCCCCCAGGCTGGGTGGGAGCTGGTGTCTGAAGCTTCTGGGCCTTTGGTTTCCTCGACCCATGTCCCAGGTTCTTGGGCTGGGGGTCCTGTTGCTGCTGCCCCAAGAAGGGCTGGTAGTGGCCCTAGTGGAAAGACCCCTTCTTCCTTGGGAAGGGTGGTCTCTTTCCCGACAGCATCTTCTGGAGAAGGGTCGATGTTTTCCTCAAGAGCCTTTGCCTGGTTACGACCTCGGCCTCTATCTCAGCTGCTTTGTTAGCCATGGGCTTACCAAACAAGTTTTCCCCGGTGCAGGGGACATCCAGCAATTTTTCTTGCACCCATTGCTCGAGGTCAGAGGTTTGCAACCAGGCCTGGCGCAGGACCTCGATGCCTGCTGCTGCTACTCTTGCTGCAGATTCAAAGGCGTCATAGGTGGCATGGGAGAGGAAATTTGAGCAGTCCCAGATCCCGGTGATCAGGGCTTGGAACCTCTGAAGGGGTTCCCCGGCAAGGTCCGCAGAAAAGCCTGCCAGCTCTTAGATAAGGCCTATGAGGTACATACCTATGTACAACTCATAGGTTTGTATCCGGCAGCCCAGCATGAATCCTGGAAGCACTTGCGCCCAAGAGCGTCGAGGGCTCTGGCTTCCCTGCCCGGGGGGGGGGAGGGGGGAGAGGGGGGACAAAAGAGTAGCTCTTCTGGCTTTTGAGTTTTTGCATCGAGGACTCCGGGACCATGGAGTTATGTGGGAGTTGGGACTTTTGGAACCCCAGGCCCTTCTTGATACGGTAGATGGCATTGAGGTGCCAGCTGATAACTGGCATCGAGGCTGGGGTCTCCCACATCTGCAGGAGCAGGCACTCGAGGATGGGTTGCACCGGCACCATCAGTCTCCTTTGGCAGGGATTCATACTGGAAGATCTCCAGTTCTTCGGTGTGCAGGTCCTCCTCTGACTCGGTTAGGACTGAGAGGGCCCAGGCCATATCCTGTACGAAGTAGTGGAAAGCCACATCCTCAGGTGGGGAGCAGTACCAGGGTTCCGGAGAGGACGGCTCCGAGGGGATGTTTCGGTGTCAAGAGGTCTCGGGGGAGACCTCAACATCAGACTCCCAGTCAGAGCCTGAGGGCATCGAGGATTCCGAGGCTCGGGGCTCTCATGCCTCGAGGCCAGCCCCGAGGAACTGGGGTCCTCCAGTAAGTCCCAGGTTGGACTCCCGAAAATTGGCCGGGGAGGCCCAGACACCCGAAGATTGGGACCGGGACCTTGATCGGTGCCAAGAGCTTGTTTGAGGCCGATGGTGCTTGGGGCCTGGCTCGAGGTCAGAGGACACCCCTGCAGGCGGGGGCCTGATTTTTGGGGCAGATGATGCGGGCAAACCTGACATCATTGCCTGTTGCAAGGCCAGGATGGCAGAGATATTCTGCTCCAGGGCTGCCATCCTGGACTTGATACCAGGACATTCTGAAGCTTTCGGCAAGGGCACCAAGGTTCCAGGCCTGACGCCAGCACTCTTGCGAGTGCGTCCTCAACGAGGACCATGGCGTCAAAGAGCCTCACATAGTCGCCTCCGGCCGAGAACTCCCTCCTAGAGACCTTAAGGGGGCACTGCTCAAAGTCACTTGAGTCCCTCCACGGGACCTTACCGGGTTTCACCAGTGGAACCGCGACTGGCTTTGAGGATTTTTCTTTTTCTTTGAAGGGTCCGGCATCTTTACAGAGGACTCGTCGCTGCGGGACTCTGAAGATGCCCAGACCTCACGGGATGTGCTCGGCTTGGGGCTCAGCATCAGGGAAGTCAGTGCTGAGCTGGACCATGGGAACAGCTTCTCCTTGAACTCCAACCATTTCCTGTTGGTTCTCAGAGTCATGGCCTGGCACAGGTCGCAGGTGGTACTGTCGTGGTCTGGGCCAAGGCAGTACAAGCAGCAGTCATGGGTGTCTGTGACAGACATGGTCTGACCGCAATGGTTGCACTTCTTGAACCCACCGGGGGACATGTTGGGAGACACCTGGTGGGGGTTGACGACCCCTGAGCGAAAAAGAGCGTGAACATCGGTCGAGGCAAGCCTTGTGAAAAAGAAGGGAAGAGCCGAGGACAACATCAGGGACGGTGCCAACTCGAGGTGGGAAGAGGAACTGGTACGCAAACTGGGAAAAAAAACAACTTTTGAGGATAATTTTTTAAGGCTTTTTCCAGGGAAACAGGACATATGTCTGTTGGGCTCTGCGGAAAAGAGGAGACTGAGCAAGATGACACCCTTGGGCGGGAAGGGGACCACGCATGTGTGGTAGCATTCCCAAAGACTTTCTGTGAAAGCTGGGGAAATGCTCTGTGCGGGCTCCATCGGCACCGACTTCACCCATATGCGAGGACTGACTTCCTGCTTGTTCCTGGAGAAATAATACTTCACCTGTGCAAACATATTGAGATTGACCTAGAGCCCACTGCATGGAGGGCAGAGCCCGGCTGGTACCCTGAAGATGACCACAACTCTAGCATTTCTCACCACAGGATCATTCCAGATACCCCTTGGAAAAGACAGTGTGAATGGATAGATGGAAATAGTACACGGAGGTCATGCATATTTTGCTGGATAGTCATGTTTCACTTTGCCATTATGTGCCCAATTCCCTTGGGTGTTGACATTTACAGTATCTTGCAGCTATAACTGGAACATAGACTTATAGGCACCAAGAACAGCTACAGAATAAGTACCTATAGTAAACAATCACATTAGGTGGAAGCTGTAGGACGAGTTGGAGAAATCCATCCACTATAGGCATACTTGTGGTGGGGGGGGGGGGGGAAGGAGGAAATATGGGGGAAACTAAGGTCTACAAGCTGTATGTTGATGAAAGTGTAGTTACTCACCTGTAACAGATGTTCTCCAGGGATGGCAGGAATCAGTCCTCACATATGGGTGACATCGGCATCAACGGAACCCCCATGGAAGCATCTCCCCAGCTTTCAAAGAAAGCCTTCGGGAGATGCCACCACACATGCGTGGTTCCCTTCCCACCCAAGGGTGTCATCTTACTCAGTCAGATGACATAGCTAGAGCCCACAAAAGAAAATGGCAAAAATTGTACAGCAACTCCAAGGGAAGGAGGGAGGGTTGTGAGGATTAAGAACATAAGATATGCCATACTGGGTCAGACCAAGGTCCATCAAGCCCAGTATTCTGTTTCCAACAGTGGCCAATCTAGGTCATATGTACCTAGCAGTTTCCCCAAGGGACACAGGTTCCACAATGCTTGTATTGGTTCAAGCATTGATATCCTGGATCCCTTCTTAATAATGGTTTATGGACCTTTCCTCCAGGAACTTGCCCAAACCTTTTTTAAACCCAGCTACACTAACAGCCTTTACTACATCCTCCGGTAACAAATTCCAGAGTTTGATTACACGTTGAGTGAAAAAATATTTTCTTTTATTAGTCTTAAATAGTTTACCCTGTAGCTTCATTGCATGTCCCCCAGTCTTTCTATATTCTGATAAGGTAAACAATCGATCTACATTTACCCATTCCACTCCGTTCATTAATTTATAGACTTCTATCATATCTCCCCTCAGCCGTCTCTTTTCCAGGTTAAAGAGCCCTAACCTTTTTAGCCTTTCTTCATAGGAATATCCTTCCATCCCCTTTACCATTTTGGTGGCTCTTCTCTGAACCTTTTCTAAAATAGCTATATTCTTTTTAAGATACGGCGACCAGAATTGCACACAATATTCAAGGTGCGGTCTCACCATGGAACGATATAGAGGCATTATAATATCTTTTGTTTTATTTTCCATTCCTTTCCTTATCATACCTAGCATTCTATTTGCTCTCTTGGCCGCTGCTGCACACTGGGCAGAGGGTTTTAACATGTTATCCACAATGACGCCTAAATCTTTTTCCTAGGTGGTAGTTCCTAATGTGGAACCTTGCATCGTGGAACCATAGTTTGGGTTGTTCTTCCCTAGGTGCATAACCTTGCACTTGTCCACATTAAATTTCATCTGCCATTTTGATGCCCAGTCTTCCAATTTATCAAGATCCTCTTGCAATTTTCCACAATCCTCTTGGGTTTTAACGACTTTAAATAGTTTTGTGTCATCTGCAAATTTGATAACCTCACTCGTTATTCCACTTTCCAGGTCATTTATGAATATGTCAAAAAGCAGCGGACCCAGCACAGATCCCTGGGGTACACCACTATTCACCTTTCTCCATTGGGAAAATTGGCCATTTAGCCCTACCCTCTGCTTTCTATCTTTTAACCAGTTCCTGATCCACAATAGTACACTGCCTCCTATCCCATGACTCTTTAGTTTTGCCAAAAGTCTCTCATGAGGGACCTTGTCAAAGCCTTTCTGAAAGTCCAGATACACAATATCAACCGACACACCTTTGTCCACCTGATTATTCACTCCTTCAAAAAAACATAACAGATTAGTAAGACAAGATCTTCCTTGTCTAAAGCCATGTTGGCTGTCTCCCATTAGGTCATGACTATCTACATGCTGAGTAATTTTATTCTTTATGATGGTTTCTACCATTTTTCCCGGTACTGATGTCAGGCTCACCGGTCTGTAGTTTCCCGGATCACCCCTGGAACCCTTTTTAAAAATTGGTGTTACATTGGCGATCCTCCAATCTTCAGGTATTAGAGATGATTTTAATGATAGTTCACAGATTACTAATAGCAGGTCTGCAATCTCATATTTCAGTTCTTTCAACACCCTTGGATATATAACATCCGGCCCAGGTGATTTGCTACTCTTCAGTTTATCTAATAGTTGTAATACATCTTCCCGATGTATCAATATTTCCTTCAATTCTTCCGCACCTTTAAATACCACTTCAATCAGGGGTAACATCCCTACATCTTCCTCAGTAAAGACCGAAGCAAATAATTAATTCAGTCTCTCCGCTATCGCCTTGTCGCCTCTTAGTGCTCCTTTAACCCCTTTATCATTTAATGGACCAACTGACTCTCTCACAGGTTTTTTGCTACGAATGTACTTGAAAAGGTCTTTACTTTGTGTTTTTGCTTCCGCAGCAAGCTTCTTCTCAAATTCTCCCTTTGCCTGCCTTATCAATGCCTTGCATTTGACTTGCCAGTGCTTGTGCTGTTTTCAGGTTTCGTCATTTGGCTCTTTTTTCCATTTCCTGAAAGATGCTTTTTTGGCAACAACAGCCTCTCTGACCTCACCTTTAAACCATGCTGGCAGTTTTTTGGACTTCCTTCCACTTTTCTTAAAGTGTGGAATACAGCTGGTCTGGGCTTCCAAGATAGTATTTTTCAACAACAGCCAAGCCTGATGTAAGTCTTTAACCTTTGCAACTGCTCCTTTTAGTTTTTTCTTAACTGTTTTCCTCATTTTATCATAGTCTCCCTTTCAAAAGTTAAAAGGTAGTACTGTGGATTTCCTTACTATCCCTCCTCCACTAATTAAATCAAAGGCGATCATGCTATGATCACTATTGCCAAGTGGCCCCAACAACCTTATCTCTTGCACTATTTCTGGTGTTCCACTAAGGACTAGATCTAATATGGCTTTCCCTCTGGTCGGTTCATGAACCAGCTGCTCCAAGAAGCAGTCATTTATTTCATCTAGGAACTTTATCTCCCTAGCATGTCCTGACATGACACTGACCCAGTCGATACCGGGGTAGTTGAAATCACCCATTATTATTACTGCGCTGTAACTTATGTTAGCTTCCTTGATTTCTTTGAGCATTTCATCATCCATTTGGTCATTCTGGCCAGGCGCTCGATAGTACACCCCCACTGCCATTGCCTTCCCCCTTTTACATGGAATTTCAATCCATATAGATTCTACAGCAGATTTTGTTTCCTGCAAAACTTTAATCCTTTCTGACTCAATGCCCTCTCTAACATAGAGAGCAACCCCTCCACCAATTTGATCAGCTCTATCATTACGATATAGTTTGTACCCAGGTATCACAGTGTCCCACTGGTTGTCCTCCTTCCACCATGTCTCTGACATTCCAATCATATCTAACCTTTCATTTAGTGCTATATATTCTAACTCTTCCATCTTATTTTTTAGACTTCTAGCATTTGCATACAAGCATTTTAGAGAATGTATTTTATTCATATTAATTTGGCTATTGTTAGACATGGGTAATTTAGGATCTTTAAGCTCTGTCTGCTCCATACTTGAGGGCATTTGGGCTACTTTACTCTTTTGTGGAACCTCTCTGCGTTTGGTAGTATCCTTCAAAGATACATTCTTCCGAACCATCCGCTCTTGGGCGACTGTCGGCTTTCCCCTAATATCTAGTTTAAAAGCTGCTCTATCTCCTTTTTAAAGGTTAATGCCAGCAGCCTGGTTCCATCCCGGTTAAGGTGAAGCCCATCCCTTCGGAAGAGCCCCTCCTTTCCCCAGAATGTTCCCCAGTTCCTAACAAATCCAAAACCCTCATCTCTGCACCATTGTTTCATCCACGCATTGAGACTCCGGAGCTCTGCCTGCCTTTTGGGTCCTGCGTGTGGAACAGGAAGCATTTCGGAGAATGCTACCCTGGAAGTTCTGGATTTCAACTTCCTACCTAAAAGCCTAAATTTAGCCTCCAGAACCTCCCTACCACATTTTCCTATGTCATTGGTACCGACATGTACCAAGACAGCAGACTCCTCCCCAGCACTATCTAAGACTGATAGCTGATAGTTTTCCTTTAGTAACTTCCGCATCAATGGAATTTCATACCATGCCCTCTTAGCACGTTTATAAGAGCAGTTAGGAAAAGAGGGAAAAGAAATGTTAAAAGAAACATGAAAGGTGGCATGATTGGTGGAGACATTAACACAGATGGAAGATAAGAGGAATTAGATTGTCCGCAGTTATATTAGGTTCTAAAGGCGTGTGAATAGTGAAGAGAATAGCAAAGGGATTAGAGCAGTTCAGGTAAGTGGCATTGGTATTTAACTGAGCCTTCAAAGGGGTCATATAAAAGGAAGAAATATTACATAAAGAACATACTGAAGAATTACAGTTTTTCCAACACTCGTAAGTGGCCTTCCGTGAGCCCTTAACCGTGGCCTCCTTTAAAAAGAGACCATAAGAAAAAGAAGTATGATTATAAGAATAACACAGGTAAGGGGTCAAATTAGTCACAGTCATATTAGCCCCACTTCCATTTATAAAAAAATAATGTCCTCCTTTTAAATATGAGTTACCACCAGATGTCCATGACAAATTGTAGTGTGTCTTCCTATTAGTCCAATGATTTGGAGAGGACAAATTAACTATAAAAGAAGGCTTATATTCCTGGGCCGACAGCAAGGATGTAAATTGAGTTCGTGTTGTATAATGTAGTGCTCATCTAAAGCGGCCACTCCTAGAAGCATTTATGGCACAGTCAACACGTCATATTTTCAACCTCCTTCGCCGCTTCCGACCACAATCCTTCTGTGGTCAGCTAGTGTACCAGGAGCACAACACCGATAGATATAAGCAACAAGCTTAGTAGTCCTGTCCATTCAGACTTGGTCGAGGATGACATCCTGGAACAGCCGTCCAGCTATGCAATCTCTTCAGATCGGAGCCTCCTTGACACGAGATGCGTGGACCCATGTCAGAGGCTTGTCAGTCAATACTGCAGTTCTGGTTACAGCGATAACCTCCTCAGGTTCTCCGAACGGCGGGTCCCATTGGCCCCTTTTATGGAACAGTTTCACCAAGACCTTGTCCCCCAGCTTAAAAGGGTGCGTCGGCCCTGCGGAAGGAAATGGGAGAGCATCATAAACCTTACTAGAAACACTGCTAACATATCTCGCCAAAGTGCATGCGTAATCCTCTTGTGCAAGCAGGAGATCATCTGAAGTAAGGCAACTATTTTCCAGCCATTTCCACGTAAGGGGAAACTGCCAGACCATTAAAATCTCAAAAGGGGAAAATCCACTCGGCCCCCGGGTTAACCTTATCTCTGCCAATACTGCAGGCAGATATAAGAGCCACTTACCTGGGGCCTCCTGGGTGGCCTTTTTCAATTTCTCCTTAATTGTATGATTCATCCGCTCTACTATTCCCGATGACTGGGGGTGATAGGGTACATGGAATTTCCACTCAATGGCAAACATTTGGATAACCTGCTGTAAACGTTTTGCCACAAAAGCCAGGCCCTGATCCGAATCAATTGTTAGTGGGCACCCAAATCTAGGGATAACTTCTTTGCATAAGAGTTTGGCTACTGTACGGGCATCCTCCTTGGTAGTGGTCTTCGATCACTAATAGGTACTTAAACCCTCCCACCGAACGGGGCATACATGTAAAGTCAATCTGGAGAGCCTGAAAAGGTCCTTCGGGTGGGGGTAAATGCTGTAGCTGTCCTACCGGTTTCCCCTGCTGAACATTATTCCGGGCACACGTAAGACATTGCCCTAACTGTAATTCAACTAACTGGGCCAGATCACGACACACAAATACTTCCTGCAGCTCTTGTAATACCTTCTTCCTATTCTTATGACCAACTTCATGTACCTGGCTAATCAAAAGAGGTGCTGCTGCTTTTGGTAAGCCCTGCCACCCCCCCCCCCCCTTTCTCCTGCCAGATGCTTGCATCTGTCAATCCCATGTTATGGCTTTCCCAGTAGGCCAGGAGCCGCTGCCTGTAGATGGTGGAGAGGGAAGGAGTGTTCTAGCGGGGACACATACATTTCTACTGAGACTGCATGTAAGAAACCCCTGTAGCTTGTTCCAATCGTTCTACCTGTTCCAGCACTATTCGCTTGGCTATACTATCAGCAAATGCATTGCCTTGGGATTCCATGGATGAATCATACCGGTGGGCAGCACACTTTATAATAGCCACCATCCGGGGTTTGCACAGGGCTGCCAGTAGATTGTTTACCAATAATGCATGGAAATGTGTTTCCCGTCTGCTGCCTTCCACCTTCTCCGGCCCCACAGTATGCCATATTCATGCACCATCCCTAAGGCGTATCTAGAATCAATGTAAATATTGACCTCTTTATCTGCAAACAGCTCACACGCATTAGTTAGGGCTATTAGCTCGGCCGCCTGCACTGAGACAGAGGGGACCAGCTGGGCATCGTGGACAATATCAGGGAGCTGAACAATAGCATATGAGGCAACATATACTTTATCGCTAGGGCGCATGCAACTTCCATCTACAAATATATGCAGTGCCCCAGGCAAGGGGGTGGAGCGTAAATCCGCCCGCACTGCCTTTTCTTGATTAATCAGCTCAAGGCAGTCATGCATTTCTTCAGGGACAGATGTCCCAATAGGGCATAACAGAACCTGCAAGGCTAATAAGGGAGTAAATGCAGTTGATTGCTGCTTTACAGTCAGTCCCTCAGTTGAGGTTAAAATGACCTCATATCCGCTCAGCCGCTGGGCGGTCATATGCTGGGTAGTTAAATTCTTTAAAACATTAAGGACAGAGTGGGGGGGAGTATAAGGTAGTCGCATGTGACAAGTTTATGGGGGTGACCATTTGGACGGCAATCGCCGCTGCCGCTAGCACTCACAGGCACATGGGCATCCCCTGCACCTGGACTGGTAATTATTTGGATATGCTACTGGCCGCAACCCACCCCCATGTTCCTGGGCTAAGATGGCTGCCACTGTTCCCCCCTCTTCCTTTACATATAAGTGGAACATGCAAGCATAATCAGGCAATCCCAAAGTCGGGGCTGAAATGAGCAGCTGTTTCAGCACTGTGTGTGCTTTAATCATATCATCAGTCCATTCCACGTGCGCAGACTCAGGTAATTGTAAAGTGGAGGCTCGCAGGATGGAATCCCAATAGGAGCAGTCAGGGATCCACTGACGACAAAAGGAGATGAGCCCCAAAAAAGCCAACATCTGCGTCAGTTTCTGGCAAGGCAAGTTCCATGATTGCTTATACTCGGGCGGGAGAGAGCGCCCTATGTCCGGGGGAGAGCACAAACCCCAAATAAGTCACTTGCTCACAGCACCACTGAAGCTTATGCAAAGATGTCTTATGTCAGTGGGACGCCAAGTGACATAACAAGGAAACAGAATCCTGCTCGCATGACTCCTTTGAGCTAGCACATATCAACAAATCATCCATATACTGCAGGAGAGTGGAGGAACAGGGGTGTTGCCACATTTCAATAGATGCCTTAAATACAAGAGAATATGCTGCCACAGAATCAATGTATCCCTGCGGCAGTCGAGTCCAGGTGTACTGTCTGTCCGCATGCATGAAAACCATAAGCGGCTGGGTCAAAAGTTCAAGGGGAATATTTAAAAAAGCATTAGCTAAATCAGTGACCGTGAAGCAGCAAGCCTGGCTAGGGATTAATGTAAGCAATCCTGTAATATCAGGCATCAGTGGCACTATTAACTCATTCACTGCCCTTAGATCTTGGATAAATCTAAAGCCTGCCCCCTTTGGGATGGGATTAACGGGGATATTATATGCCGACACAGTAGGCACAACCACCCCAGCTCGCAAAAATTCTGAAATCATTTAGGTCAAAGCTGCCTCTTTGGCGGCGGACAGAGGATATTGTTTTATATAGACAGTAACTTGGGTATTCTTTAAATGGGCAATGTATAGAGTGCAGGGAACAAGTCCCGCGTCTGTAGGGGATGTCGACCAGAGGGTCCTAGGGACCTTTGCTAAGGGATGCGCACCTTCCTCCTTAGCTTCTTCCATATTCTTGGAGAGCAGGAAAGGGGAAAATAGAGAAAAGGAACAATCTGTGTTACTAATGGCTTCAAGCAAGCATAACAGGTCCTGTCCTAGCAAGCTAACGGGACATGAAGGGATAACAGTAAAAGAGTGGGAGAAAATCACCTCCTCTCCCACAATGGAAACTGACAGCTGGGGAGTCGTCCATGTAGGGACAGACGTTCCATTAATACCCACAGAGACTGGACCTGGGATTAGATTCCCCTTGTAAATCGACGCCAGCAAGGTGGAACACGTGGCTCCCGTGTCCACCACAAAGGACACTTCCTTGCCATTGATACATAAGGTGCAACAAGGGGGATCCTTCCATCCTTTCGTTAACTGTATCCAGGCCGGAACAGTAGCCTCCGGGCAGCTCTATACCTGCCTTGGTGGAGGCGGCTGCCATGCAATGGGAATAACGCAGGCGGGTGGGTGCAGCCCCACATCCCATACTGGGCCGGGCCCCACCTTTTGGTTCCCCCACCTCCCCATAGGGACACTCATTCTTCCAATGTCCTGGCTGCTTACACTTAAAGCATACCTGATTCCTAGGTGGGAAATTCAGGGCCCTTGTTCTCCCCCTCTGTCCCATGTTGCCACCCCTACCTTGCCAGCCTCCTTTTCCTCCGCCTCTGGAGTTCTGCCACCCTTGCGGGGAGTTTCCTGTCCCCATTCCATACCCCACATCCTGCTGCCAGGCATGATTAATCGCCAATGGCTTTCCCAATACCTTCTTCCCATCCATATCTGTAAAACACCCTGCTGCTTCCTTTGTCAAAATAACTTGCTCCAAAACTTCAGGGTTCATTTTGAACCATTCATCAATCATGCGCTTATAGGCAACCGCCACCTCTGGGCACATTGCTCCAAACATGGTCTGTATATAAATAGACTCCATTAATCCTATCCGGGACAAACCTGCTTCCTCCTTCCAACACTTACGGAACCTTTTAACAAACTGAGACACCCTCCCCCACTTCCTGCACACAGGCAATTGAAGCAGCTAAATTCTGCTTTTCACTAAATAATCTCTCCAACTCAGCCTTCACTTCCTCCCACATCTCCACTTGCTTGGGGAAATTGAAGGGATACTGTGCCACATTATCCGGGACATTAGGGTCCTTTAAAATCGCTACCCTAGTAAAATCAAAGGGGGTCTCCTCATCATATCCCATAACACCCTCAATTATCAACCGATAATCTTGGGCGGTACATTGCAAGCCGCGGGTCATTTGCTGAAGATATTGGACAGTCGCTATTGGGGCTTTCATGGGACTAGGTGCATTCTGGACAATCACAGCCATGGTCACAGCATCCATAGGTTTAACAACCAACTGCTGACCAATAGTAATAAAGGGGCACTCTTCTACAGTCATTGTGGTATCTCCTCCGCCCTCCTTCCCAGTGAAGAGGTTAGTACACCGTTTTTCAATTGTTGGCCCCACACAAGCCAATTCCCCTTCAATAGGTGTTGGGGGAAAAAAGGATAACCGTTTAGAAGCTGAAGGGAAATTAGGGGACAAGGATGGCGGTGAAGGAGTCACCAACTCACCCTTATGATTCAGTGTCATCTGCCTCTCTCTTAGTTCCTGCAGTGTCTGGGCATTCCAGGCTACTAATTCCTGCAATGATTGAGCATTCCGGGCTACTAACTCACCCATTCCCCTCATAACTTCCTCCCAATTTCTTTTATCCTCTTCCGATTTAATATGACTCGAGGTTGGAGTACTGTCCCTATCTGCACCCCCCTTATCCACCCCTTTCTTGGTGGGCTCACCTGCTTGAGTAGCGGCAGCCAGTAAAATATCATCATCCTCAGCACTAGGGAACAGGGCAGGATACAGTCCCTCTTGAGGTGCCGTGGGGATTGCGAGAACCGTGTTTCCCACTGCCTTAACCTCAACATATGGTGGCAGGGAAGTGGATAGGGAGGGGACGCCATTGTAGTAAGGAGCTAACTGAAGCCATACTATTCCACATTCCTTCATGTAAGCCTTGCGCCACCTTGGGTCACCAGAGTAAAAGGGGAATGCCTTCTTATCCCATAAACCCCTAATCATATCTAAATCCCAGGCAGAGAAACTGCCGTCCCTAGGAAAAGGATTAGAACTACGGAGCCCTTCTGTCCTTTCAGCCATGTTATCCACCCATGGGTTGGTATAGTAGTCCCCCCTGTCACTCAGGCAACATATTCCTTGGGAGTTTCATTTTCAGTCGGGGGAGCCCCAGGGGGCATAGGAGTCCTGCTTGCATGAGCCTTACGCTTGGCTGCAGTTTTAAACCTAATAAACACTTTAGACTGTGGCACATCAAGCACTCCCGCGGATTCTGGGGGAACTCCCTTACCTTGGGTTCCACCCATCCTCTAATAACACAACAGACGCACGTCTGACCACTTGCTTTCTGCGACAGCCGTCACAAGTGCTATCACTTCAGGCTGTAACAGGGGCGTCTTGTCAGACTCACACTCAAGCCACAGAGAAGGAAAATGACAACACAGACTCAGGCGGGACTTCCCCTGTTGTCACCCCGCCACCAAAGTGGATCCCGTTTATGCAGGCTACCAAAGCCGAGCCAATTTTAGGAAGTTGGGAATTTCCAGTGCAACGGGGAAATCCCACTTCTGACACCAAATTGTAACGGGTTCTTATTCATTTCCCAGCGCACATTAGTAACCCAGTACAAACCATGGATTTGCAAAGGAAGAATACTTTATTCATCAATTCCAGCCATTGGCCCTTTTCTTCCTTTGCAAATCCACAGTTTGTATTGGGCTAGTTTGTTGCACGTGGATTCGTGCTCTTTTGTTGGACACTAATTACCAGCACACATTAGTACATTACTTACCACAGGGGAATTCCTTGTCCCTTTCACTGGGTCCGTGCCGTCACCTACCTCCTCAGTCTGGATATCCAGGGGAACAAACAACACACACACACTTGGAAGGTATGTGAGTTTATTCCATCTGAGAGGTGGGATTATCCCACTTACATACTGTGTAATAAACAATATTACATACCCTTAGCACACTTGGCACAATATTAAATGATAAACATGAAATAAATAATACCAGGAGTCAGTTCAAGGATCCAAACCAATTTATTGTGCACAAGGCTCAAAGGGACAACTTTTGTGTCTGAAAAGAATGAGCCCCGAAATACAGTAGCAGATTCATTATATACAATTTCACAGTTTGATACAGGCAAACTTTCTATTGGTCCCAACGCCCCCTGCACCTATCCAATCGGGGACTCTCTCTGGGCCTAGCACCCTGTTCCCCCTTCTCAGGCTATTCTAACAAAGGCTCAGTTTCTAGACATAGATACATTTCTACTGCAAGGTCATTTCTAGCTCAGAGAATGTGAGAATTGCAGAACACTGGAACATATCTATCATCAGCATGGAAGAATTTAATAAAGGATTCATACAAACTTATCAAAAGCAGTTTAAAGCAGAGTCTCAGACAGCACTACTATTCTCAAGTGGGGGTTGGGATCTGGGCCTAGCTTACAGGCCTCTCATACGTTTGCAGGCTATTATAGGCCATAGCCTACCACAAAATAAAGGACCATACATCTGTGTATCAAGGATATAAGCTAGAAAAAAGCGCTAACGTTTGCAAATCTGTGTATTACTCTGTTTAAACATACCAGAAGCCTTTCCTGTCAGCATGCTGTTAGACACGTACACATATTCAGTCAGAACAGTATCCAAGACATATTCTTGATAGATTCTTTATCTGGGCAGCCTGGAGCTCAGTCCCGGATCTCAACCCATATAAGGTCCTTTTCCTATCACTTTCTTCCTGGGAAGAGTGGGGGTCTTCCTCGAGAGCTGAGTCCTGGTGACATACTCTGTCTCGATCTCAGCCGCCTTATCCTCCATCGGCTTGCCAAAGAGGTTTTCCCTAAGGCAAGAGACATCGAGGAGTTTTTCCTGGACCCATTGCTTGAAGTCCAATGCCTGGAGCCAGGCCTGACGTCGGGCACCGATGCCTGCGGCAGTTACCCTCACACTAGACTCAAAGCCATCATTGGCCACTCGAGACAGGTATTTTGAGCAGTCTTCGACAGACCTCGTGAGGGTCTGGAAGGTGCTCCCCATTGAGGCCTGCTGCGAAGCCTCCGAGTTTCTTAGTGAGATCTCGGAGAACATGCCAATATTTATTTATTTAACATGAATTTATATACTGCTCCTTCCCAAGATCAGAAATGGTTTACAGTGAACTTCACATTGAAACTTTAATAACTATGTACAAACAACTTATGAGAATGATGTTATAAGTATGTATATTATATCAGTAGATATATTCATAGTAACATCAAATGATAACTATGTACATTATTACCGTTATGGTCTTGAGGTAGGCTATGGCCTAGCATAGCCTGCTACTATGAAAGGCCTGTAAGTTAGGCCTGGATCCTAATTTCCATTACAGCTAGAAAAGAACTATAAATCTGTGAAAAATGAAAAAAGATGTTTTAAAATGCTTAATAAGAAGTTTTTATGAATGCATAAGTCTTCTATTATTCTCTTGTATGTGAAAGAACCAGAAAGTAACAGTAAAAGTAACAGTATATGCATCCCAGAAGCTGAAGTTAACCTTGCAGTAGAAAAGTTACCAAGTCAAGACTATACCATTGTTCAAGCAATCCTAAAGGAGGGGGCCGGTTGCTAGGCTCCAGAGGGATTTCTAATTGGACCAATGAAGGGAATGTATAACCAATGAGAAGTTTGTATGTATCGAGCTAGAACCAATAGAACGTTTTCATGTATCAAACTGAAAAAGCGGTATAAAAAGTTATGTCTCTGTATAAACCTCCGCTCAGTACCTTTTGAAGCTTGACTGACTGGGCCTTGTGCACAATAAACTGACTTGGACCCTGTCTATCGACTCCTGGACTTATTCATTGATTGCACTTTGCTACAGCATATTCTTGGCGCATTGGCCGGGAAGTGCGAGTGGTAAATGGTATTCAAGTGAATAATCCATGTAATTCGCCTTGAGGTTTGGCCCGGTTGGAACCGTGTCTGTCCGACCGCGGGGGAAACCTCAGGCGCCACCGGCCCCTTTGTGCCGGTGAGGGTTCCGCCTGCCTCGGCGGGCCATCGGGTCCAGCTGGCCAACACCTCCGACCCGGGGGGAGTCCAGGTTCCAACTCAGAAGCTGGTGTGGTATCGGGGACCGGATCTGGTGAGTAGACATTTTTGTGATTAAAGTAGTCAGAAAGAACAGCCTGGGACAGCGTTTTGCGAGTGCAAGACCAATTTGGTAAATTTGGTATAAACTAACTGAGAAATCTGGGAAATCTCGCATGAGTGTGCGCGAGACAAGGGAGCCTGATCACCTCCCATAAGGGCGGTCCTAGTAAGCTCCGCATAAGGAAAGCGGAAGCTGAAGCCATCGACCCTTCTTCTTTGGAATAGTCAGTTAGTCAGAAAATCTGGGCACTTGAAATATTGAAATATGATATCTTGTTGAAATATGCTTGTGTGTGAGTGAGGTGTCTTGAAATACGGACCGAGCGAGAGCGGACTCCTAAGTAGCGCAGTACCTGGCCGGGCGACCGCACCCAGGTCGTGAACAGGAGGAAGCAAGTGGTGTTTGTCCCCCCCAGTGTTTTGTGGGCTGTACGGACCCCTTACCTACAGCCATACTACCTATCCTTATTGTACGTTGTCTTGTACGTCATTACGTGTACGTAGGGCTGTAGGGTACGTAAAGTACGCAGGTACGTTGAGTACGTAGGCAGCGTAGGCAGGTACGATTACATTATGGGAGGGATGGAGTCCACGCAAACTCCGTTGGCATGTATGATCAAGAATTTCCGTAAAGGATTTTCAGGAGATTATGGTATACAAATGACTTCATCTAGATTAAAAATGTTATGTGAAAGGGAGTGGCACGCATTAGCTGCTTCATGGCCCCGAGAGGGAACCTTTGATTTCGAGACAGTTTTACGAATTCATCAGCTTGTACTGAAAGGGTATCCCGACCAGTTCCCCTATATAGATTCCTGGTTGAGTGTATGTGAACGGCGGCCATCATGGATGAGGCGCTGTTATGAGGAGCACTGTAAAATATTCGTAGCCACTACTAAGGGAGCCACAGAAAAAGTTAAGGAAGCAAAGCCACCAGTATATTCTGACCAAGAGTCCTCAGATATTCTGGATAGTTTACCCCGGCACCCACAGAAATTAGTCCCTACAGCCCCGCAACTTGAAGTAGAGCCCGATGAGGAACCCAAACAAATACCAAAGCAACAGCCTAAGAAGCGCCCTACCCTGAGTGAAAGTTCCGGGTCAGGCCCAAGCACAGCGGGGGGACTTGAGTCTTCTGATGAGATAGAGAGCGGAGGCTCTCCCGCCAGTTCAGGGTCACCCACCAAGGAAACTAGTGCTCGGGAGCCTTACGACTTATAAGCGTTACTCCCAAGAAGAAGGAGAAAGCAGGGCACCTAATGCCATTATGCCAAGTGCCTGGAATTCCTGTTTTAAATGATCAGGGCCAATGGCGCCAGGACCAACCAGTTTAGTTTATGTACCCTTTTCTACCACAGATTTATTAAATTAGAAAACGCATTATGCTTCCTATACAGCTAAGCCCCAGGAATTAACAGAATTAATGTCTAGCATTATGCAAACCCATCAGCCTACCTGGGCCGATTGTCGGTAGCTTCTGTCCACCCTTTTCACCACTGAGGAGCGAGGCCGGATCGGGCAAGCAGCCCTCTGGTGGTTAGAAGAGAACCCTGTGGAAAGGGGGGCAGTAAATCCCCCACAGGCAGCAGCTGCAGAATATCCTAATGAAGATCCCGGGTGGGACCCGAATGATGAAAGGGGGGCGACGGCCCTAACCAGATTTCGCCAGGCCCTAGTGCAGGGCCTAAAGAAAGGAGGCCAGAGGGCCATGAATATCGGGAAAGTATCAGAAGTTCTCCAGGGTCCAGATGAGAGCCCAGCGGCCTTTTATGAGCAGTTGTCTGAAGCTTATAGACTGTATACTCCATATGATCCCGCCGCTCAGGAAAATTTACGCATGGTAAATGCGGCCTTGGTTAGTCAGTCCCAGAGAGACATAAAACGAAAATTGCAAAAATTGGATGGATTTGCGGGCATGAATACAGCTCAGTTAATGGAAGTTGCTCAGAAAGTATTTGTGAATCGTGAGAATGAACGAGATAGAGAAAGTGAATGAAAGATGAAGAAGAAAGCAGATCTTCTTGCTGCTGCAATAACCGAACGACGTGGGGGAAGTATCCCTAATCAAAGGACCAGAGGACGTGAAAGAGGCCGCGGAAGTGAAAGGCCTCCATTAGGTGCAAATCAGTGTGCTTACTGCAAGGAAGAAGGACATTGGAGAAATGAGTGCCTGCATTTGGACTCCGCCCCTGCGAGGGGAGGAGGGAGTCCCTGGAGGCCAGGAGGAAGATTCCGAAGGAGAGGAGGAATGAATCGAACACAGTTCCAGCAGGAGAGGGAAGAAGCCATTGAGGGAGTGGCAGTAGCAACGGGCTATGACCTGGATGACATAGATGAAGACTAGGCCAGACCGGGCTCCAAGTTCACCCTGGGTCCCCAGGAGCCTATGGTCAGTTTAAATGAGTATTCCTGTTTAATGTAAACCGCGCTGATGAAAAAGAGTGTGGTATAAAAGAAATATAAATAAATAAATAAATAAAGATAGGGGACCAATACATGGAATTCATGGTAGATACAGGAGCAGAACATTCAGTAGTAGCCAAGCCAGTAGCTCCACTGTCCTCACGATCTGTCACCATAATAGGAGCCACTGGAAATAAAGCCACAAAACCATTCTTGCAGAACCGCACGTGTGAACTAGGGGGACAGAAGATAACCCACCAGTTCTTGTATATGCCTGAGTGCCCTATTCCACTACTGGGCCGAGACATGCTTGCCAAGCTTCAGGCCCAAATATCCTTTGCTGAAGGGGGAGAAATGAAAATGACTGTGAACCCAAAGCCTTCTGGATTAATGGTGCTTACTGTTCCCCGAGAAGAAGAATGGCGGTTCTATTGTGATAGGCGATGGCCTAGTTCATCCTGTAGGTAGTCAAGGCCTGTATATTAGGCCTGAGTCCCCCTCCCTTACTTTAGAATATTATAACTGGCTTTGGAAAATGAAGCTGAACAGGACAGAAATGCCAGTAGTTAGAGAAACAGCCTTGCTCTGCTTTTGATAAGCAATGTTCTGATAAGAAAGTAAAACTTTTCCACTGTTTTTTGTTATGGTTTAACCACAGATGTCTTTTCAGTATTATGCTTTCACGCTGTAGCCCTGTTTACAAACCAATAATACCAGGAGTCTGTTCAGAAGGTCCAAATCATTTATTTGTGCACAAGACTCAAGCAGAATCACATTCAAAATGGCTGAGCAATGGTTTCTAGCAAAACAACAACTTTTATAGCCTTCTTCTCCATTCTGGACATAGGCAAACTTTTCATTGGTCCCAGTAACCTCTTCTACCCCATCTATTGGTCCCGGTACCATTACGTAGCTATCCAATGGGGACCTTGGTCTGGGCTCAGCACCTGGTTGCCCCCCTTACAGTCCCTATTACAATGGTCAGTTCTTAGACTCTTGATACATCTTCTCTCCAAGGTCACTAGCCAGCTGGAATATGTGGGAAAGCAGGGCACTGTAACTTTTCTCTCAACAGAGTTAATTAATTCCATAGAAGCTGCACACATCTTATCAGTATTAATTAAAATTGTTTACTGTCTTTTCTAAGTTTTGTTTCTGCTTAGCTATGCTTGGTTATGCTTAGTTAAGTTTTGATTCTATGGAGGCAGCATTCGGGGGGGGGGGGGGCGGTTTCATTCCTCTAGGCCTAACCACAGGCTTCATTTACAGGTCAAGCTGCTTAGGCCTGTCTGTTTAGCTCAAGCAGCGTGGATCATAGGCCTTCGCCTACCACATTCCCCCCTTTGATTATTCTCACCCGCAAGTGAGAAAGGGTGAGAATCAAATCACATAATACTAGGTAAAGGTATCACTCTGTGGTATAGGGTAGTAGTTTCACATAGCTAGTATCTTTGTAGCTGCCTTGCGCTCTACAGTGTTATTAATAACGGAAGTTATCATTCACAAGCAAAGTGGCAAGAAACAAGGGAGCAACAAGCAGATAGTCAGAGTCCATAGTTTGGCAAGAGTGGGAAAAAGAACTAAAGGAGTAGAAGGTTCAGGAGCATTTATGCCGGACCACCAAGATGTCTTCTTTGTTGTGCTGTTGTAAAACGTCTGATTTAGACAGTCCAGCTGTCCAATCTTCATAGCAAATTGTGGTCCGGTGCGAACAAAACACAAACTGTCAACAATGGGGTGGGCCAATACCCACTCACTAGTAGTATTATGTAAATCAGTCTGATTGTAGGGGATGGAATAATTCAGTTCTTGAGCCTCCCAAGGCCACTGATCTCCCATCTTGGTTCCTCCACAAAGAAACAGTCATAAATGTGGAGACTAGATGCTACTGCTTCGGCAAGTTCAAGAAACAAGTTCTGGGAGGCATGAAGAACCTTCAGCCCAGTTCGCGTGGTACTTATACAGGCTGCACAGGGTGGTAAAGCAAAAGTCATTTCAAAGCACCCCAAGGCTGCTGCCAGAATAAAGCAATAATAAGAATTCATAATGGGCATAGTCTCTGGAAAATTGGTGGAACTGTCGGCATCCACAACAGATAACAGATGTAGAGTTGATTGTAGATCCTCGAGCTTCTGCCGTACGTAGACCTACCAGCTTTGTGGCAGGAGTAGGGCTGTAGATTCCAAAGTATCACTGTCCTCTGGGATGTCTCAGGTTCTTAAAATATCATAGTACAGTCTCTCAGGCTATTATTGCCTCCTTAGCGCAGTTCACTTTTTAGGAGATCAAAACAGTTTTGTTCTCAGAGCATTTGAACACAGTCTCTTAGAAGACTCAATTTCTTAACACAACACAGTCTATTTCTGATGATTGCAGCTTTCTCCAGATGCGAGGCTTACCTTCTGATAAACAGATAGTCTTGAAATAGTGCAGTTTCTGAGGGACCAATAAGTCTTAGGTCTGTGGCTGTTATCGTAGGGTGAGGCGCAATGGAGTCTCAGGATGCTGTACAGTAGTCCAGTGATCAGGTTCAGAAACAGTTGCTGGCTTTACTCGACTATGATGGATCCAAAGTTCGAATTCTGCGACTTTCACTGCAGTTGGAGTTGACAGGATGACAACATAGGGTCCCTTCCAATGCAGGGCTAACGGTATCCTTCTCCACTCTTTGATCCACACCGAGACTCCAGGCTTGAAAGGATGCAGGGGTTCAGGCAAATTGATGGGTAATCGATTTTTTGTACCCAGGTATGAAGACTCTGCAAAACAGAACTTAAAACCAATAGTTCATGTCTAATAATTTCAGATCCTATCTGTCTCACATCTCCTTTTATTCCCTATAAATAGGCTACAGATTCTCAGAATCTCAAAAAGGGGGAACTCCTAAAGACTTAGCAGGGGCTAAGTATTTCCTAAGAAGGGCTATAGGAAGAACCTGGGGCCACTTCAGGTAAACCTCTTGGCAAAGTTTGGACAACTGAGATTTCAAGGTTCTATTCATACATTCTACTTTTCCTAAAGTTTTGAAAGCTGTAGGTAGTATGCACCTGATAATGTCAATATCTTGGGGCCATACTTAATGGACTTGCTTCCTAAGGTTATCCACCCTCATTATTTGTACAGGGTCCCATGCGCATGCAAGGTTGTAAGGGCATACTTGGAATCTGGGTACACATTTAGACAGAGCCCTTTTCCTATTGTTAGTGCTCTAGTGAGGGCTATCAGTTCAGCTTTCTGTGGTCAAGTTTCTGGGGCCAGGGCTGAGGACTCAACTACCAAATCAGGGGTCACCACTGCATATCTAGCACAACAATGTCCATTGATGATGAAACTGCCTTCAGCCACAAAGAAAGTCTGTTCAGGGTTCTCCAGAGGGACATCAGTCAAATCCAGGCGGCTTGAGAATACAGTGTCCATAATTTCTAAACAGTCATGATCAGGGGATCAAGACCAACTGGTAACAACATAGCAGGTTTCAAAGCTTGACTGACCTTCAGTTGTATCTGGGGGTTTTCACGCAACATACTCTGATACTTCAACATTCGTAGATTTGCTAGCTAGTAGTTTCCTTTGTGTTTCATATTGGTTAGAACAGAGTGTGGTACAGTAACTTGAAGATTCTGTCTCAAAGGGATTTTTGTTAGTTTTTGCTCACTAGGAAGGCTGTAGCTGTAACAGTTTCTCAAATAAGGTCCAAGAGATTGAGTCAACACTCCTAGAACATTTCCTTGTGACTCATGAACAGAGACTGAAAGGTTTTCTGGACATCTGGTAGGCCCAGAGTTGGTGATAACATCAGAGTGGTTTTTCAGAGATCAAAAGGCTGCATCCTGTTCAAGTCCCCATTCCAATGGAGACTTTTCCATTCCTTTGGTAGCTTGATACAATGGTTTTGCTAGCAGCGCAAAAGTGGGGATCCATATACAACATACTCTGTGGCACCCAAGAAGGCTCTCACTTGCCTCCTGGTGGTTGGAGTAGGAATACTGCATACAGCTTCTTTGCATTCTGGTCCCAGGCGTCGAATTCCGCTGGACAACTGGAATCCTAGGTATTTAACTTGTTTGACATAATTGCACCTTAGCTCTTGAGACTTTGTATCCAGCCTCATTAAAAAGGTGCAAGAGTTCACTGGTGGCCTGTAGACATTCACTTTCTGAGTTGGTGGTTATGAGCAAGTTGTCCACATATTGAAGTAGAATTCTTTCTCCTGGAATTACTGGATAACTTGTCAAATCTTTTGCTGAGTGAGGTGAGTTCTTGAATCCTTGAGGTAATCTTGTCCAGGTGAGTTGACCCCGCCTTCCTGTAGTGGGGTCTTGGGCTCAGGTCCTGTACTGGACGATAATCCCCTGTCCCAGGCTTCTTCACTGGGAGAAGGGGAGTGTTCCAAGGTGACTGACATTCCTTGAGAAGTCCATACTTCAGCAGTTTCATTAAATGGCAGTGGATTCCTGCAATGGCTGGTCAGGGAAGAGGATACTGCTTCACATGCACTAGTTCCGCTTCTGGCTTGAGGGTGACGATGACAGGGGCTATGTTCTTCACTAGGCCAGGTGGGTTATCTTCTGCCCATACTTCAGGTGGGGCTATAAGGTTGGCGGGTATACAGGAACTTGTTGACTTGACTGGAGGTGTGTTATAGAACCACCACTCCTCTTCTCCGGGAACAGTCAGCACCATCAATCCAGCAGGCTTTGGGTTCACAGTCATTTGCATTTCTCTCTCTTCAGCAAAGGATATCTGTGCCTGAAGCTTTGCAAGCAGATCTTCAGCTCCAAAAAGTGGAATAGGGCACTCAGGCATATACAGGAACTGGTGCATTATTTTCTGTCCCCCTAGTTCACACATGCGGTTCTGCAGAAAAGGCTTTGTGGCCTTAGCCCCAGTAGCTCTGATAATGGTGATGCATCGCGAAAAACACAGGGGATACTGGCTTTAGTATTCTGCTCCTGTATCCCCCATAAAGTCCATATATTGGTCCCCTATTTTCAGACTGACTCCTGGGGACCCAGGGAAACTTAAGAGTCCGGTCTGGCCTAGTCTTCATTCATGCTGTAGCCCTCTCTGGCTGGCTTTTTAAATCAAGTACTCCCTCCTCCCCCTGGGGTGGAGTCAAGATACGGGCATTCACTTCTCTAATGTCCTTCTCTGCAATGGGCGCACTGACTCGCACCCAGTTTTTACTTCCTCTGCTCCTTCGATCAGGATAACCTCCTCCACATCATTCAACTAAAGTATCAGCAAGAAAATCTGTTCTCTTCTCCATCTTTACATTTACTTTCTCTATCACATTCAACAATTCACATACTTTCTGATCAACTTCCATTAACTATCATGCCCGCAAATCCATCCAGTTTCTGTAATTTCTGTTTTATCTCTCTGGGACTGACTGACAAAAACACAAATTCTCCTGATTGCATAGGGTATATAGTGAGGCTGAATAATAATGTCTGAATAATACTGAATAATACTGTCTGAATAATACTGTTCATTTGTTCAATTAAATCCTAAAGCTTTCAGTTCAGGAAATCAGTGGCAGAGGGAAAGGCACCTAAACAAGTCTGGTCAGCTGACTGGCTGGCAAACTACTTGGGAATCTGCAGGGAGGAGTTCCCCCCCCCTGCCCTAGGCCCACACTGTTTCTCCTAGCAACACTCTATCCGGGAGGATTTTTTTTTTCTACTTCTCTGCTGTGGGCACATTAGTTCACGCCTACCGGGGGGTGGCATCATCGGTGGACTGGGCCCCCTCCCCCCCTTAAGCACTCTGAACGGAGACGGGGCTTCTTAGGGAGCTGCTTACAGGGAGAGAAACTGTATCTAGAGATTCTGGGGCAAAATATGGTGAACTAAGGAAATATGGAGCAACTAGCAGAAGCCACTCCCTTTCACATAGCATTCCTAATTGGGACAGAGACATTTTATTACCATAGTCTTCAGTAAATCCCTTACTGAAATTCTGTAAACATAGGGCAGGCAGAAAACATAAGCTTATTGCAATTTTTTTTTTCAAACAGGGACAATTTAGATACAGTTCTTAAAATATAAAACTATTATTTGCAACATGTTATAACATCTATTAACTGGAATGAAATTACTTAGCATGGAAACTAACTGCCAGCCGTAGTCTGCATGTCTCTGCAAAATAAATTATTTTACTTTTATTAAATCTTACAGTTCAGAAAGCAGATATTCAAGAGACATGAAACGGATACTTTTCCATAGCGTTGGTGGATATCTAGAATGCATATACACCCTCTTTTTAACAATAAATATTTATTTATTTATAGTTCTATCAGGTGCTTGCCACAGTATATCTTTTCCTCTGGACACGGACACACAAAATTCAAATACAGAAAAACAAATGAATTTATCTTGAATTGTAAATGTCTTCATTAGTCACTAGTACAGAGTTTAACAATTCAAAGTAATCACCTTCAATCTTACAGTATGGGGAAGCATGCATTCAAATGACTTATACCTGTTTAAACTTTCAGATTTCTCAAAAACAAAAGGACTTCTGAGTCACTGTAGTTATCACAGCTGTAAAGTAATAACTAGAAAACTAATTATAAATTCATCTCCTATCACACTTTGATTGAATGAGTCCTTTATTTTAAACAAGCAAAAGACTGTTCAATCGGGAGCTCTTAGTTTCACAGACACACAGAGACATGCTAGCAAGAATCATTTAAATCAGTGTCAAGTCGTGATCTAATAATTACTTTGTAGGTCAAAGGAAAAAAAAAAAAAAGCAGTTCGCTTAGTTTCTCTATCATTTCTGAAAGGTAACAATAATATAACAGGAGCAGTTGACGTAAAAATACAGACAGAGCAGAGAATATAACTAAAAACAGTTTACGGAGCTCCGATGAGGTTAATACGACCTTCAAAACTAAAATTCTGACTAAATATTCCTATCGAATGGTATATAATACCTGACCATAGTAGAAGGAACATCCCTATTAAAACAAAGTGAATAAAAACAGGTATAATTGTCCTAAAATAAGCTCCAATTAGCCCAGCAGCAGAACGCTGAAAACATGCCTTCATAGGGTTAAAAAGCACCTCTGCACAGACACGCCCCTTGTCAGCCTCACGCTGTACTGTAGGAAAAGCTGACTGAATGAGACATGTTCTCGATTTTTCAGAGTCAAGCGGTAAATTGTCATAAATTACCCAACAGAATATAATCTTACATTAAACAAAGACACATAGACAAACGTCAAACATGCTAGCAATGTATCCCAAGAAAGCCCAGTCCTGTCTCTTCTAACTAGGCTATACCAAATTTCAAATTCGAAGTCAAAATCAAAAAGACGATAGTTTCACCTCGCGCATACTGATGCAGGGTTAATCGGACCGTCTTGAGAGGTGATCAAGCTCTCTTACCAAATACCAAATTCCAAAATTCAAACAGCAGTTCTGCTCTGACTCTTCTGTCTAGTCAAATCAAAACTATACTCACCGGATCCGGTCCCCTTTCCCAAGCAAGCGCATGAGTTGGACCTCGGACTCCCCTCACGGGTTCGAGGTGTTGGCTCCGACTGGGTCCAGCACCCGCCGAGGCCTGGCCCAGCTCCCTCCGATGCAACTGGACCGGTGGCGCCTGGGAGCCGAACCCACGTCGGAAGGGCACGAGCCCAGCAGGACCAAACCTATAGAGGCGGAAAGTCGTGGTATATCAGCTCGTATACCCTCTACTCACCACACGTTCCCGGCCAATGCACCAAGAATATGTAGCAGCAGAGCACATACAAACCAATAATACCAGGAGTCTGTTCAGAAGGTCCAAATCATTTATTTGTGCACAAGACTCAAGCAGAATCACATTCAAAATGGCTGAGCAATGGTGTCTAGCAAAACAACAACTTTTATAGCCTTCTTCTCCATTCTGGACATAGGCAAACTTTTCATTGGTCCCAGTAACCCCTTCTACCCCATCTATTGGTCCCGGTACCATTACTTAGCTATCCAATGGGGACCTTGGTCTGGGCTCAGCACCTGGTTGCCCCCCTTACAGTCCCTATTACAATGGTCAGTTTTTAGACTCTTGATACATCTTCTCTCCAAGGTCACTAGCCAGCTGGAATATGTGGGAAAGCAGGGCACTGTAACTTTTCTCTCAACAGAGTTAATTAATTCCATAGAAGCTGCACACATCTTATCAGTATTAATTAAAATTGTTTACTGTCTTTTCTAAGTTTTGTTTCTGCTTAGCTATGCTTGGTTATGCTTAATTAAGTTTCGATTCTATGGAGGCAGCATTCAGGGGGGGGGGGTTCATTCCTCTGGGCCTAACCACAGGCTTCATTTACAGGTCAAGCTGCTTAGGCCTGTCTGTTTAGCTCAAGCAGCGTGGATCATAGGCCTTCGCCTACCACAGTCGAGGCCTGTATATTAGGCCTGAGTCCCCCTCCCTTACTTTAGAATATTATAACTGGCTTTGGAAAATTAAGCTGAACAGGACAGAAATGCCAGTAGTTAGAGAAACAGTCTTGCTCTGCTTTTGATAAGCAATGTTCTGATAAGAAAGTAAAACTTTTCCACTGTTTTTTGTTATGGTTTAACCACAGAGGTCTTTTCAGTATTATGCTTTCACGCTGTAGCCCTGTTAGCACACACTGACCTTGTAGAGAATAGCAGCATGTATTCTTGAAGAATATATTTTGTCTAAGCATTTGAGCCATGGCTAGAAAGATTTGCACGGGGGGGGGGGGGGGGGGAACAGGTGTAAGCCCGGTCAAAGATGGCTATTGGAGGAAGGTAGCTGGGCCACCGAGACCAATGAGGAGTATGGCCTGTATTAGATTGGAGAAGAAAGGTATAAATGCTGTTGTCTCACTCAGCTCAGGGATCAGACATTTTGTATGTGACATTGGCCTGAGTCTGTGCACATTAAACTGGTTTGAATTCTAGTCAATAGACTCCTGGTTTTATTGGTTGCGGACACTTCGCTATTACATATTCTTGGTGCGTTTGGCCGGGAATGGCGTAATACGAATAGTACGCAAGTGAATACAACCACGTATTACCGCCTCCAGGTTTGGTCCGGCTGGGCCCATAGCCGACCGACGTGGAGAGGATTCCAGGCGCCGACCGGTCCCTTGCATCGGAGGGTTCCGCCCTGCTGGGTCCGGCTGGCCAACACCTCGAACCCAGGGGAGTCCAGGATTCAACCCAAGGTGGAACTGGTTGCGCAGCGCATTAGCTACCGGATCCGGTGAGTATTGCTTTTTCTGGTTCTTAGTCAGTTAGCTCTGGGAAAGTCTCGAGACTGATTTGGTACAGTATGTAACTTGTAACTGCGCCTATAGTGCCCCCCAGCAAAAGCATGTAGGGATTAAGCGACCTGTTATCCTTCCTGAACAGCTACTTGATTTTTTCATGAGGCAAAGCCCACTGGGAAATGTAGTTTTTCACTGTCCAATGAAGAGTAGTGTGGACTCAAAGTGGTTTTCAGCAAACAGGATTTATTTCCCTTCCGGGCGGATTTCAGCGTGGAAAACAAAGGTAACAAAACCATATACTTCTGGTAAAAGACAAAATAAAAGTCTCCAACAGAAATAGCTTACTTCAGCAACAAACATTTGCTTCCCAGCAATTAGAGTAAAACAGTTCGGTTCCTCACAGCTCTGTGCTTTTATCTTAAACTTCTGCCGTTTTCTGCAATGCTTAAAACTCAGCGCAGGGAATATATTTCATCTGACCTTGTAATCGTACAATCCATCAATTCTTTGGATACATTTCCTAGCCCTGGCTCCGTTTCCATTAGCTCCTCGTGGGAGTTAGGTAAGAATGTTTGTAACGTTGTTTCTGGGGCCACGCCCCTCCTCTCTATCTTAAGCTTTATATCATATTCCTGAATCAGGTATTGCTGCAAATGGTCACTATCAGTACAGGTATTATAAACACAGTCCCAACCTTCTGGATAACTAATATCACACTGGTTATTAACAGCCCTATTTAAAACCCAGTCTTTGGGCTTACATCTTTGCCTGTTTGCAGACTGTTTTCCTTGAACCTTTGAAACAGCTGTGGGTTCAAAACCTGGTTTGTAAAATGAGTGTTGGAATTGCCTTCCTGGCTTTCTCTTCTCCTGGTTATTCTTACAATACTGCAGACAGTCGGGCCTGCTTCTGCTATCTTCTTCTCTGGAATAAAGCTTTATAAATGGCTCTTTCTCTGCCCTTAAACTTGGCTCTGGTTCTGGGCTTTTTCTCTGCCTTACTGAGCGTTCCGTTAGGCGTGCCACGGTTTCTCTCCCCCGGTTCTGGACTGGGACTCTGCCTGTAGCTCTGCCTTGGCCTGGAACTCGGACTCCTCCCCGGTCCTCCTCTTGGTCTGTTAGCTGATCTGCTAACTGCTCACTTGGCTGGCCTCTTACTGGAACCCTTGGCTGGCCTTGTAGCTGAACTCCCAGCTGAGCTTGTGATGGAGCTCCTAATGACCACCCCCCTTCCTCTCTACTGAGGCCTCTTTATGTGTCTGACTTCTAGGGCAGTGCCTGACTCCTCCTCCTAGCAGGTGCTCTAATTCAGCTCGTGACTCTTGAGCTAACTGGCAGCAAGGACGTGTTTCTCCCCCTTGTGTCTGGTTTCCGTGGCGACTACAAGCCATGTGCTTTTGTTTACCACCCAGCACTGCTTCTAGTTCTTCCTTTTTGGCTCTTTCTAAAGGGCTGGAGGGACCCACCATGTCACAGATCCCCCCCCCCTTAAAATATTACGGGCTGATGGAACCTGTGACGAACAGCACGTAATTCTCTTCAATAGGTTCCTGTAGTTTTCTCTAATGGCTAACCGTACCGTTGCCAACCTTTCATGCCAGGGTTTTAAAACATTAATATGGTATATTTGGCGACGGCCTTTATTATTTCCTATGAGGTACGAGACGGGGCCTACCCTCTCTACGACAGTACAGGGCCCTTTCCATCTTGACTCAAACTTGGGTCCTACCTCTGCTACCATAATTATAACTTTATCTCCCACCGCCAATTGGTGGGGTGTCGTTCCCCGGTCGTAATATTTTTTCTGCCTCTTCTGGCTGGCATGTAAATTTGCCAAAGAGATTTGAGATGTTCTTTTTAAACAACTCCTCAGGTCTCTAAGGAACTGGGGTACTTTGGTCTCTTCCTTGTCTGGCTCTACCCACTGTTCTCGCAGTATAATCAAGAACCCCCCCTGGGGGTCCTTCCGAACAACAACTCATATGGGGATGCCCCTAGGGACGCTTGTATACGCTCTCTACACGCGTATAATACGAAGGGTAACAAGGTATCCCATTCAGCCACCTGTCCATCTAGTCCCCGCCGAAGCATTTGCTTAATGGTCTGATTCATTCTTTCGACCATCCCATTGGACTGAGGGTGATAAGCTGCAGTACGCACATGGTGTATGCCAAAGGCGTCCCACACAGTAGCTAAATATTTGGACATAAAGTTGCTCCCCTGGTCGGTGAGCATCTCCTGTGGGAAACCGACCTCACAGAACAATTTAATTAGTTCCTGGGCAATTGTTCTGGCGGAGGTACTCCTAAGGGGTATGGCCCATGGGAAACGTGTAGCCTGATCAACGATTACCAACACATATTGGAAACCCTAGGGAGTTCTAACGAGTGGCCCTATAATATCCATCGCCATCCGACGGATCGGTGTGGATATGGCAGGTGTGGGTATCATAGGCACTGCCCTCGGCTTTGAGGCAGTAACCCGCTGGCAAGTGGGACACGCTTCACAGTAACGTGAGGTTTCCTTGAAGACCCCCGGCCAGTAAAAACGGGCCAGGACCTGGTCCAGTGTCCCTTGAATTCCCTTATGGGCTCCTATTGGGTGATCATGGGCCAACCGCATAACTATGGCCTTAAACATGATCGGTACCACCAGTTGCTTTCTTACTTCGCCTGTAAGCGGGTTATTACTCTCCCTATATAATATATCTTTATCTAAAATAAATCGGGGTAGAGTATTCCTTCCTTCTTGTGCATATGTGAAAGCCCGTTTCAAAGCGGGATCCGCTTTCTGTTCCTTAGGGAAGGAAGGGAACGTTTTCACTAGTTCTGAGGGAATCCACGGTAACCCATCCCTGGCTTCCAATCCAGCCCTCCCTTGGGTTCGGTGTTGCCTTTCCTGTCTTCTCTTTGCCCTTCCTTTTCTGACTTTCTTGGATGGGGCACCAAAAAGGTCAGTCTGTGTGGGCAATGGGCCTGTTACCTCCTCTTCATTTTCCCTTTCTTGTTCCGAGAAATCCTCCCTATCTCGGGATGGACCTGCTACTTCCTCCGCAGGGTCTTCACTAACGGAAGAGGTTCTTGCCCGGGACCTGGTAGAGACATAGCCTGTCTTTTCTTCTATACCCCTCTCTATCCCATGACAAAATGGGGGCCAATCGTTTCCTAGAATAATATCATATAAAAGTTGCGGGACTATTGCCACCTTTACCTCCCTTTCCGTCCCTAACCCATTTATTGTAAGGCCATACACGGGGTAATAGGAGGCCGTCCCATGTACACACTGTATCCTAACTTGCCCCGGTGCTGATTGGGCTTGTATGGCCTGCCAGAGCCGTTGGGACACCATATTCTGGTCAGCACCAGAGTCAAGCAGCGCCTGGGTCTCTATGCCCTCTACTTGTACCGGAAGTAAAAAGCCTGCATGGATTTTCTTTCCATCGCCAGACACCAATGCAGTACGTAAGATACAATCTTTTTGAAAATGCCCTAATTTCCCACATTTGAAACATTTCCCTTTAACATTGGAAAAACCTGCATTTTCATAAGGTGGTTTACTTCGTATATTCTTATCTAAACTAACGGCTCTTGTCGCTCCCAGAACACCTGATTTTGAGGTTTTTGCAAACTCGGCCTCGAAATATCGTTCCGACAAGATAGCAGTTTCCTCTGTGGTTTTACAATTCTGCAGCATGAGAAAGGTTTTTACCTCTGCTGGTACAGCTTCCATATATTGTTCTAAAACCACATTATCAAGTATGGACTCTACAGTCTTCTGTCCTGGGTTAAGCCATTTCCAGGATAAGCCTCTTATTCTGTAGTACAGTGCTTTAGGGGTTTCTCCAGGCTTTAATTTAGCCTCCCTAAACCTGCGCCTGTAGAATAATGGGGTTAGCCCTAACCTATCTCTTACAGCTTTTTTGACTTCACTGTAATCTAATGCCAAGGGAGCAGGCATTGATTTATAAGCAGACAAAGCTTCGCCTGATAGGGACATCGCGAATCTTACGGCCCACTGCTCTTTAGGCAGCCTTATGGCCTCAGCAATACGCTCGAACGCATCTATATAATCATCCAGGTTATCTGTAGGAGATAATTGTCCTAGCGTGAGTGCGCCACTATTAGGTAGTCCTACCCCTTGGGTATACATAGGCATGTCTCTTGCTGGCTCCTGCTGCTGCTTCACTAGCTTCTCCATGAGCTCTCTGAAAGGCTTTTGCTGTTCATGGATAGCAGCCAGTTTGCTCCTGCACCCGTCGAGTCATCTCGAGCTGCTTTTCCCATTGTAGGGACATCCACCTCAGCAACTCCTGAGGATCCATCTTGGATATCTAGATGCCTGTGGAAAACAAAAAAACCCCACCAAGTGTGGCCCAAAAAAAATTTCCTCCCCTCTCTTTTTTTTTTCAATACTGTGCACTATATCTGTGCACTACCCCTTTCTCTGGCTTATCCCTCCACACCCGTGCCTAGCCACCATTACCTGGCACAGTGCAGAGTCAGGCACTGAGAACGGTAGCTTCTTTCCTGACCGATTGTCAGCCGAATAGTGGATCCTTCTGCTCCTGGATGTCAGCTTTTCCTCGCTGCTGGGACCTTGTCCTTCAAGTGTCCTTTAATCTGGGCAAAAATCCTGCCAACTACGCCATCTTGTAACTTGTAACTGCGCCTATAGTGCCCCCCAGCAAAAGCATGTAAGGCTTAAGCGACCTGTTATCCTTCCTGAACAGCTACTTGACTTTTTCATGAGGCAAAGCCCCCTGGGAAATGTAGTTTTTCACTGTCCAATGAAGAGTAGTGTGGACTCAAAGTGGTTTTCAGCAAACAGGATTTATTTCCCTTCCGGGTGGATTTCAGCGTGGAAAACAAAGGTAACAAAACCATATACTTCTGGTAAAGGACAAAATAAAAGTCTCCAACAGAAATAGTTTACTTCAGCAACAAACATTTGCTTCCCAGCAATTAGAGTAAAACAGTTTGGTTCCTCACAGTTCTGTGCTTTTATCTTAAACTTCTGCCGTTTTCTGCAATGCTTAAACTCAGCGCAGGGAATATATTTCATCTGACCTTGTAATCGTACAATCCATCAATTCTTTGGATACATTTCCTAGCCCTGGCTCCGTTTCCATTAGCTCCTCGTGGGAGTTAGGTAAGAATGTTTGTAACGTTGTTTCTGGGGCCACACCCCTCCTCTCTATCTTAGCTTTATATCATATTCCTGAATCAGGTATTGCTGCAAATGGTCACTATCAGTACAGGTATTATAAACACAGTCCCAACCTTCTGGATAACTAATATCACACTGGTTATTAACAGCCCTATTTAAAACCCAGTCTTTGGGCTTACCTCTTTGCCTGTTTGCAGACTGTTTTCCTTGAACCTTTGAAACAGCTGTGGGTTCAAAACCTGGTTTGTAAAATGAGTGTTGGAATTGCCTTCCTGGCTTTCTCTTCTCCTGGTTATTCTTACAATACTGCAGACAGTCGGGCCTGCTTCTGCTATCTTCTTCTCTGGAATAAAGCTTTATAAATGGCTCTTTCTCTGCCCTTAAAGTTGGCTCTGGTTCTGGACTTTTTCTCTGCTTTACTGAGTGTTCCGTTAGGCGTGCCACGGTTTCTCTCCCCCGGTTCTGGACTGGGACTCTGCCTGTAGCTCTGCCTTGGCCTGGAACTCGGAATCCTCCCCGGTCCTCCTCTTGGTCTGTTAGCTGATCTGCTAACTGCTCACTTGGCTGGCCTCTTACTGGAACCCTTGGCTGGCCTTGTAGCTGAACTCCCAGCTGAGCTTGTGATGGAGCTTTTTGTGGAGCTCCTAATGACCACCCCCCTTCCTCTCTACTGAGGCCTCTTTATGTGTCTGACTTCTAGGGCAGTGCCTGACTCCTCCTCCTAGCAGGTGCTCTAATTCAGCTCGTGACTCTTGAGCTAACTGGCAGCAAGGACGTGTTTCTCCCCCTTGTGTCTGGTTTCCGTGGCGACTACAAGCCATGTGCTTTTGTTTACCACCTAGCACTGCTTCTAGTTCTTCCTTTTTGGCTCTTTCTAAAGGGCTGGAGGGACCCGCCATGTCACAAGTAACAGGTAAAGGAAGTCTGATGAACTTCCAGGGCGATCCTAGTACCCCTGCAGGAGTATGCGCGGGGCGAAGCCATCAACCCTTTTGGTTTGGTAATTTAGGTTCAGTCAGTTAGCCCGGGAATTTGGAATTTGGGAAATGCTAGCATGTTTGGTTGTGTGAAGTGTGATTGAGAGGTCTTGCAATACAGGCCAAGCGAAAGCGGACTCCTAAGTAGCGCAGTTCCTGACCGGGCGACCGCGTTCAGGTCGCGAACAGGAGGAAGCGTTTGTTGTTTGTCCCCTCATTGTTTTGTGGGCTACACGGACCCCTTACCCGTAGCCATCCTACCTACCCTTTCTGTTTGCTGTCTTGTACGTTATACGTTATAATGGGAGGGGCGGAGTCCATACAAACTCCGCTGAACTATATGATCACGAATTTTAAAAAAGGATTTAGTGGTGATTATGGGGTGAAAATGTCACCGACCCGCTTAGAAATATTGTGTAGTAGGGTGTGGCTGGCGCTGGACGCCGGGTGGCCACCAGAAGGTACTTTTGATATCCAAATTGTGTCCCGTGTGCACAAGGTAGTGCGCAGCTATAGTCCTGAACAGCTTTCCTATATAGACTCATGGTTAAGGATATGTGAGAAACAGCCCTCTTGGATGAAGCGTTGCTGTGAGGGACAGAGTAAAATTATGTTAGCAACTGCCACGAGAGTCCCTGCCAAGAAAGAAAAACTCCCTATTTATGTAGAACAAGAGTCTCCAGAGATCCCAAGGTATCCACCTGCCTTTTTGTATACTCCTGTCCCATCAGCTCTGCCAGTACTCCAAGAACCCCCGCCAGTACCCCGAGTAGAGCCAGAGGAAGCAAGTGTACCTCCAGCCGAGATGCCTCCACCCGATCATCCGCCTCCAAAATCTGAAGTGCGGACCAGTCCCCTAAGAAGTCGGAGCCCTAGTCCTGAGCAGCGCTCTGAGGTAGATCATCCCCCGAAGAATCCACTAGTGGAAAGTTAGATGCCAGTCCAGGGTCATCCACTGGTCCAGGTACCAGTAGCGGCGTCACCCAAAAGTCCACTGAAATGCGCTATGATTTCAGAAGTAGAACGAGAGAAGCTCACCAACTGCCGCTGTGGCAGGTCCCAGGATTACCCATTCAAGACAATGGTCAGGTTGTGGTCGGACCGACCAGTCTAATGTATGTGCCCTTCTCCACAACAGATTTATTAAACTGGAAAACGCATTATGCCTCCTATACTGAAAAACCCCAAGATTTAACAGAGCTAATGTCTAGTATTATGCAAACCCATCAGCCCACCTGGTCTGACTGTCGCCAGCTTTTGGCTACCCTCTTTACTACCGAAGAGCGGGCACAGATAGTGCGAGCGACCACTCGATGGTTGGAAGAGAACCCTGAAGTGGGGAGAAACCTAGATCCCAGACAGGCGGCAGCCGCAGATTTCCCAAATGAAGATCCCGGGTGGAACCCAAATAATGATGTAGGAGAAAAGGCCCTCACCCGGTTCCGCCAGGCTCTACTGCAGGGCCTAAAGAAAGGAGGCCAGAGAGCTATGAATATTGGGAAAGTAGCGGACGTTCTTCAGCGCCCAGATGAGAGTCCGGCTGCTTTCTATGAACGATTAACTGAAGCTTATAGACTTTACACCCCCTATGACCCAGCAGCTCAGGAGAATTTACGCATGGTAAATGCCGCTTTTGTGAGTCAGTCCCAGGGAGACATAAAACGAAAACTGCAAAAATGAGAAGGATTTGCGGGCATGAACGCAACACAGTTAATGGAAGTCGCACAAAAGGTATATGTGAATCGTGATCAAGAAAGCAAACGGGAAAGTGAAAGAAGGATGAGGAAGAAAGTGGATCTGCTTGCTGCAGCACTAGTTGAAGGACGCGGAGGAGGATATCCTAACAGAAGAGCCAGAGGATGGGGAAGGGGCCGAGGGAGCGCTCGGCCCCCCCTTAGGTGCAAATCAGTGCGCTTATTGTAAAGAGGAAGGACATTGGAAGGATGCGTTCCCGAACATGAGCTCCACCCCCTGGAGGGGACGCGGGAGTGCCAGGAGAGGGGGGGGGGGGGCGATTCCAGCAGCAAGGGGGGATGCAGCGCGCACAGTTTCAGCAGCTTCAGCAAAATGAGACTGCCATGCAGGGAGTGGCAGTCACCGAAGCAGATTTCATGGATGATGAGGAATAGGCCGGACCGGGATCCAAGTTCTTCTTAGGTCTCCAGGAGCCTATGGTCAATGTAAAAATTGGAGACCAGCATATGGACTTTATGGTAGACACAGGGGCCGAGCATTCAGTAGTAGCCAAGCCGGTGGCCCCTGTGTCCTCTCGATCTGTTACAATCGTGGGAGCTACAGGAACAAGAACCACGAGACCCTTTCTGCAGAACCGCGCCTGTGAACTAGGGGGACAGAAGATAACACACCAATTCTTGTACATGCCTGAATACCCAGTTCCCCTGTTGGGCCGAGACATGCTTGCAAAGCTTCAAGCACAGATATCCTTTGTTGAAGGGGGAAAAATGGAAATGACTATAAACTCAAAACCTGCCGGCCTGATGGTGTTAGCTGTCCCCCGAGAAGAAGAATGGCAGTTCTATTCATCTGCATCCAAAGCAGTAAGCCTCTGTACACCTCTCAGCATTGCAGCCCCGCCTGGAGTATGGGCAGAGAATAATCCACCTGGCCTAGCGAAAAATATAGCTCCTGTACTTGTTACCCTTAAGCCAGGAGCAGAACCAGTGCATGTGCGTCAGTATCCCCTCCCACGACCAGCAATTGAAGGTATTCATCGCCACCTGAAGAAATTACTGCAGTATGGACTTCTTAGAGAATGCCAATCACCCTGGAACACCCCCCTTCTCCCAATCAAGAAGCCTGGGACAGGTGACTACCGCCCAGTGCAGGATCTACGTCAAGTAAACAGTGCAGTTGAAACTATACATCCAGTAGTACCAAATCCTTACACCCTCCTGGGACTGATTCCAGCAGAAGCCACTCATTTCACTGTTTTGGACTTGAAAGATGCCTTTTTCTGTATACGCCTGGCAGAGGCCAGTCAGCTTTTGTTTGCATTTGAATGGGAAAACCCTACCACAGGAAGACGAGGACAACTCACTTGGACTCGCTTGCCACAAGGATTCAAGAATTCACCCACTATCTTCAGTGCAGCCCTCAGTCAAGATCTGTCAAGTTACCCTGTAACTCCGGGAAATAGAATCCTACTCCAATATGTGGATGATTTGCTCATAGCCACCAACAATGAAACTGATTGTGTGCAAGCTACTAGTGATCTTTTGCACCTTTTGAATGAAGCTGGATACAAGGTCTCAAGAGCCAAGGCGCAATTATGCCAGACAGAAGTGAAATACCTAGGGTTCCATTTGTCAAAGGGAACCCGGAAATTAGGACTTGAGCGAAAGGAAGCAGTATGCCGCATTCCAACCCCCACTACCAGAAAACAGGTGCGAGCTTTCTTGGGAGCCGCAGGCTATTGCCGAATATGGATACCAAATTTTGCACTCATAGCAAAACCCTTGTACCAAGTCACACAGGGAGCTGAACGATCCCCCTTGGAATGAGGCCCAGAACAAGATAAAGCATTCAAATCATTGAAAACAGCATTAATGTCATCCCCAGCCTTGGGACTACCGGATGTACAGAAGCCATTTCGTCTGTATGTCCATGAGTCAGGTGGAAATGCATTGGGAGTTTTAACCCAGTCTCTTGGGTCTTGGCAGCGACCTGTGGCCTACCTGTCAAAACAACTGGATCCTGTTGCCAAAGGATGGCCACCTTGCTTGAGAGCTGTAGCAGCCACAGCCCTTTTAGTAAGCGAAGCTGACAAGCTCACCTTAGGACAAAATTTGCGAGTCACTGTACCACACTCTGTTTTAACCCTGATGGAACACAAAGGAAACCACTGGCTCACCAACACTCGAATGTTGAAGTATCAAAGTATGCTATGTGAGAATCCGCGATTGCAATTGAGCGTCAGCCAAACTCTGAACCCAGCTACCCTGCTGCCAGCCGGTCCAGGCCCACCTGACCATGATTGCCTAGAAGTAATGGACACTGTATATTCAAGTCGCCCAGACTTAACTGATATTCCCTTGAGCCACCCAGACAAAACTTTTTGTGGATGGAAGTAGCCTCATAATGGAAGGACAGCGATGTGCGGGGTATGCAGTGGTGACCCTAGACATGGTAGTAGAATCATCAGCCCTGGCCCCAGGAACCTTAGCACAGAAGGCTGAATTGATAGCTCTAACACGAGCACTCAAACTTAGAACAGGAATCAGCCTGAATGTATACACGGACTCTAAATATGCTTTTACAACACTGCATGCCCATGGGGCCCTGTACAAGGAACGTGGATTGATCACCTCAGTAGGCAAGTCTATCAAGTATGGTCCAGAAATATTGACTTTGCTGGAAGCAGTATGGGCCCCCAAACATGTAGCAGTGATGCACTGTCGAGGCCAAACTGGAGATGGAGATGTATCCCGCGGAAATAGATTTGCTGATGCCTCAGCCCGAGAAGCAGCCATTGCAGGACAAATTACTACCCCAAATGTAACGATTCAAGCAGCCATATTTCCAGTACCTTTGAGTGTATGGACACCCAGATATACCCAAGTAGAGAAGGACCATTACTGTCAAAAGGAGGGGGGGCAGTTATCAGACACTGGATGGATAGTGTTGCCCCCGCCTGAAGGGAGCTCAACCCCTGGTATAACCGTGATCCCTGAAGCCCTAGGCCCTACCTTTGTCCAAGCCTTTCATCAAGCCACACACTATGGAAAAACAAAGATGGCCAATGCTTTGAAGCCATACTTCTATATCTCCCTGCTGGGACCTTTGACCACCTCAGTAGCCCGAAGATGTGTGACCTGTGCCAATAACAATGCCCGACAAGGTCCTGTACCTCCCCCAAGAGTTCAGTCAGTAGGAGTGACCCCCATGGGAAATATCCAAATAGACTTTGCAGAAATGCCACGAGCAAATGGATATCGCTACTTGCTAGTCCTAGTTTGTACCTTTTCTGGATGGGTGGAAGCTTTTCCCACCAGAACTGAGAAGGCCAGAGAGGTCACTAAAGCCTTGCTCCATGAGATTATCCCCCGATTCGGAATACCTTTGACCATGGGGTCTGACAATGGGCCCTCTTTTATATCACAAGTAACCCAGCAGCTAGCCCATGCCCTGCAAATACAATGGAAGTTACACACAGCCTACAGGCCCCAGAGTTCAGGGAAAGTAGAGAGAATGAACCAAACCCTAAAATCTCAGTTATCCAAACTTTGTCAGGAAGCCCACTTGAAGTGGCCCCAAGCTCTTCCCATAGCCCTTCTCCGAATACGTTCAGCCCCTACCACGCCATTAGGGGTATCCCCATTTGAGATTTTGTATGGGAGGCCCCCGCCCATAGTACAGGGGATAAGAGGAGATATGAATCAAATTGGATCTGTAATTACTAGGCAAAAATTGTTGGCTCTAAGTTCTGTTTTGCAGAGCCTTCATACCTGGGTGCAGGACCAGTTGCCTATCAATTTAACAGAGCCCTTGCATCCTTTCAAGCCTGGAGCCTCGGTGTGGGTAAAGGAGTGGAAGAAGACACCGTTGGTGCCTCATTGGAAGGGACCGTATATCGTTTTGCTATCAACCCCAACAGCAGTTAAAGTGGCCGAGATCGACTCCTGGATTCATCACAGTCGAGTGAAACCAGCAACAGTTCCTGAGAGTCGCCACTGGAATTCGATCGCTAATCCTGCATCACCGTTGCGACTCACGCTGCGAAGACAAGATCCATCATCATAAAGACTTTGCCAGCTTGCTCCTGAACATCTACATTTCAGACTCTATCCTCTATCTATCTACCTCAATCAACCATTAACTACCTCATTAATCATCAAAAACTATAATCATGATGATTACTAATTGCTGCTATTTCCTTCTTGTGGTAGCCCTGGGACACTTGAGAACCACTCTTGCTTTGCCCCCTTGTGCAGCCTGTATAACCACCACCCGAACTGGTATGCAAGTTACTCAGACTTTGCTTTATCACTCTTACTACACTTGTACCGGTGTAGTCAGCCGGTGTATCTATAATAGTACAGAACTAAACGTCTGTACAAAGGGAAAGACTCGTACTTGCTTCAGGACCTCGACAGAATCCATCTTACTATGTCCTGGAACTGAGATGGAATGATGAAGATGGAGCCCTTATCAATGCCACAAGTCAACTCTCTGATCCTAACCAACCTGTTTACCTGTATTTTGATGCTTGTGACTTGATTAATAGAAATAATTACTACAGGTGTGGATCATGGGAACAAGCTTACTATTATGATGAGACGTATATGTGTCCTGAAGGTGCGTACAACTGGGGAATATGCACTGGGATACAAATGGGATGCAACCTCTGAAGAATGGCCGCCAGAGAGAATTGTTTCTTACTATGGACCTGCTACCTGGGCACAAGATGGTTCTTGGGGCTACCGCACCCCTGCATATATGTTAGACCGTATTATACGTTTGCAAGCTGTTGTTGAAATTATAACCAATGAAACTAGTAGAGCGCTAACCTTGTTAGCTAAACAAGCCACACAGATGCGTACAGCCATTTACCAGAACTGCTTAGCTTTAGATTATCTGCTTGCAGCTGAAGGAGGAGTATGTGGCAAGCTGACTTTAACTAACTGCTGCTTGCAAATAGATAATGAAGGACAGGTTGTAGAAGATATCACATGAGAAAGCAAACTTATGTCCCAGTCCAAACGTGGCATGGCTTGCAACTAGATGGCTGGTTTGGTTCTTGGTTTTCAGGACTGGGCGGCCTGAAGACACTTATAGTGCTTGTATTTTTGATTGTAACAGTTTGCTTATGTATCCCATGTTTCCTTCCCCTATGCTTGCGTATGCTACACTCCATTATTGATAAAGTTATTGACCGCAAGGCAGCAGCACAAATATTAGCAATGTGGGACTACTACCCTATACCACGGAGTGATCCCTCTACCATAGTTTAAAGTACTTTCCTATATGTGTGATTTGATTCTCACCCTTTCTCACTTGCGGGTGTGAATAATCAAAAGGGGGGAATGTGATAGGCAATGGCCTAGTTCATCCTGTAGGTAGTCGAGGCCTGTATATTAGGCCTGAGTCCCCCTCCCTTATTTTAGAATATTATAACTGGCTTTGGAAAATTAAGCTGAACAGGACAGAAATGCCAGTAGTTAGAGAAACAGCCTTGCTCTGCTTTTGATAAGCAATGTTCTGATAAGAAAGTAAAACTTTTCCACTGTTTTTTGTTATGGTTTAACCACAGATGTCTTTTCAGTATTATGCTTTCACGCTGTAGCCCTGTTAGCACACACTGACCTTGTAGAGAATAGCAGCATGTATTCTTGAAGAATATATTTTGTCTAAGCATTTGAGCCATGGCTAGAAATATTTGCACGGGGGGAACAGGTGTAAGCCCGGTCAAAGATGGCTATTGGAGGAAGGTAGCTGGGCCACCGAGACCAATGAGGAGTATGGCCTGTATTAGATTGGAGAAGAAAGGTATAAATACTGTTGTCTCACTCAGCTCAGGGCTCAGACATTTTGTATGTGATATTGGCCTGAGTCCGTGCACATTAAACTGGTTTGAATTCTAGTCAATAGACTCCTGGTTTTATTGGTTGCGGACACTTTGCTATTACAGTCCCAGCAAAGTCAACTGTACCCTGTATACCTACCAATCTCATAGCCCCACCTGAAGTTTGGGCAGAAGATAATCCACCTGGCCTAGCAAAGAACATAGCCCCTGTCATTGTCACCCTCAAGTCAGGAGTGGAACCAGTACATGTAAAGCAGTATCCTCTCCCTCGACCAGCCATTGAAGGAATTCACCATCTGATGAAACTGCTGAAGTATGGACTTCTCAGAGAATGTCAGTCACCATGGAACACTCCCCTTCTCCCAGTAAAGAAGCCTGGGACAGGGGACTATCGCCCAGTACAAGATCTGAGGTGAGTAAATGATGCAGTTGAAACTATACACCCAGTAGTACCTAATCCTTATACTCTCTTGGGACTGATCCCCGCTGAGGCTACTCACTTCACCGTCCTAGACCTGAAGGATGCCTTTTTCTGCGTGCGTTTAGCACCCACTAGTCAACTCTTATTTGCTTTTGAATGGCAAGACCCCATGACAGGAAGGCAGGGTCAGCTTACCTGGACCAGATTACCTCAAGGATTCAAGAATTCACCTACTCTCTTTAGTGCTGCCCTGAATCAAGATCTTTCAAGTTACCCAGTGGACCCAGGAAAGAGGGTTCTTCTTCAGTATGTAGACGACTTACTCATAGCTACCAACTCAGAAAGTGAAAGCCTGCAAGCTACTAGTGAACTTTTGTACCTTCTCAAAGAGGCCGGATACAAAGTCTCAAAAGCCAAAGCACAACTATGCCAAACTGAAGTCAAGTATCTGGGATTCCAGCTGTCCAGTGGGATCCAACGTTTAGGACCAGAACGCAAAGAAGCTGTATGTAACATCCCCACTCCAACCACTAGGAGGCAAGTAAGAGCCTTCCTGGGGGCCGCGGGATATTGTTGCATATGGATCCCCAATTTCGCCCTGATTGCAAAACCACTATACCAAGCCACCAGAGGAATGGAAAAATCCCCACTAGATTGGGGACCTGAAGAAGATGCAGCATTCCAAACTTTGAAAAAGGCTCTGATGTCATCTCCAGCTTTAGGTCTTCCAGATGTTTAGAAGCCTTTCCATCTCTTTGTCCATGAGTCACAAGGAAATGCATTGGGAGTATTGACCCAATCTCTCGGATCCTGGCAACGACCAGTAGTTTATCTGTCAAAACAATTGGATGTAGTTTCGAAAGGATGGCCCCCTTGTCTGAGAGCTGTTGCAGCAACAGCCCTCTTAGTGAGTAAAGCAGACAAACTTACCTTAGGACAACCTCTTCAAGTCACCGTGCCACATTCTGTCTTGACTCTCATGGAACACAAAGGAAACTTCTGGCTAACCAATGCACGAATGTTGAAGTATCAAAGCATGTTGTGTGAAAACCCTCGGATACAGTTAAAAGTCAGCCAAGCTCTGAATCCTGCTACACTGTTTCCAATTGGTCCTGGGCCACCTGATCATAATTGCTTAGAAACTATGGACACTGTATTTTCAAGTCGCCCTGATTTGACCGATGTCCCTCTAGAGGACCCAGAACGGACTTTCTTTGTAGATGGAAGCAGTCTGATCATCAATGGACATCGTTGTTCTGGATATGCAGTGGTGACCCTTGATCTGGTAGTTGAGTCCTCAGCCCTGACCCCAGGAATTTCTGCACAGAAAGCTGAATTGATAGCCCTCACCAGAGCCTTAGCATTAGGAGAAGGGCTCCGCATAAATATGTACACAGACTCCAAATATGCCTTCACCACTTTGCATGCACATGGAGCCTTGTATAAAGAGCGAGGATTGATCACTTCAGGGGGTAAGGACATTAGGTATGGGTCCGAAATATTGAAGTTATTAGATGCTGTTTGGGCCCCTAAACAAGTGGCAGTTATGCACTGTCGAGGTCATCAGGCAGGAACAGGAGAAATTGCTCAAGGAAATAGATTTGCCGACGCCACAGCCCGAAAGGCAGCCACCACAGGACAAGTGAGGACCCAAGATTCTGTAATGCAAGCAGCCCTATTCCCTGTGCCCCTTAGTTCCTGGGCGCCCCGATACACTACACGAGAGTTAGACTATTATTGTGAGAAAGAGGGAGGAGTTTTAACAGAACAAGGTTGGATAGTGCTACCACCTCCAGAAGATAGTCCACCACCAGGTCCTACAGTCATCCCTGAAGCACTAGGGCCAGCCTTTGTCCAAGCTTTCCATCAAGCCACACATTATGGAAAAACAGCCATGGAAAAAGCCCTCAGACCCCATTTTTGTATTTCATTGCTAGGATCCCTGACTGCCTCAGTGGCACAGCAATGTCTGACATGTGCCAAAAACAATGCCAAGCAAGGTCCTGTTCCACCCCCAAGAGTTCAGTCAGTAGGGGTGACCCCCATGAGTGATATACAGATAGACTTTGCTGAAATGCCCTGTGCAAATGGATATCACTATATGTTAGTGTTAGTCTGCACATTTTCAGGGTGGGTAGAAGCCTACCCTACCCGAACTGAGAAAGCCCGAGAAGTCACTAGGGCATTGCTCCATGAGATCATTCCTCGATTTGGAATACCGTCGACTATAGGGTCAGATAATGGTCCATCATTTGTGACCCAACAGTTAGCTCAAGCTTTGCAAATAAAATGGAAATTACACACTGCATACAGACCCCAGAGTTCAGGGAAAGTAGAACACATGAACAGAACCCTGAAAGCTCAATTATCCAAGCTTTGTCAAGAAACACATTTGAAGTGGCTCCAGGTTTTACCCATAGCCCTTCTTAGGATACGTTCAGCTCCCACCAGATCCTTGGGAGTCTCCCCTTTTGAGATTTTGTATGGGCGACCTCCACCCATAGTGCAGGGAATAAGAGGAGACATGAGACAGATAGGATCTGAAATAACTAGACAAGAACTATTAGCTTTAGGTTCTGTTTTGCAGAAACTCCAAACGTGGGTACAAGACCGACTACCCATCAACCTGACTGAACCTCTACATCCCTTCAAGCCAGGAACGTCTGTGTGGGTGAAAGAGTGGAGAAAAACCCCATTGGCACCGCATTGGAAGGGACCATTATGTCGTCATCCTGTCAACACCCACCGCAGTGAAAGTTGCAGAATTCAAACCCTGGATCCATCACAGTCGAGTGAAGCCGGCAGCTGCTCCTGATCCTGGCCAATGGACATCAGTAAATGATCCTGATACTCCATTGCGACTCACCTTGAGGAGACAGCCAGCTTTATAGAGACCATTTATGTCACGCAAGAGTGGCTATCGCAGCAGAAATAGAAGAAAACTCAGCGAAATTCATCATCCTCAACTTTCCAGTTAACCTTCAGAGACTGTAATCATAATGTTCTTCCACTATTGTTTTGTGGGAGTGCTGATCCTGGGAATTCTGGAAAAGACTTTTGCTCTACCCCCTTGTGCAGCTTGCATAACCACCACCCGAACTGGACAGAAGATTACTCAAACTCTGCTCTTATCATTCCTACTATACTTGCACTGGTACAGTCAGCCGATGTATCTACAATGGTAATGAATTGAACATTTGTACGAAGGGGAAGAGTAAGACTTGTTATAAACCCCGACAAAATCCATCCTACTATACATTTGAGATATGTTGGAATGACGAGGATGGAGCCATCTTGAATATAACTAAACCTCTCACCAATCCCACCAAACCTATTATCTTGAACTTTGATGCTTGTGGGGCCATCAACAAAAATGCTTACCACAGATGTGCATCCTGGTCATGGGAGCGAGCATATTACCATGATGATAAGTATATGTGTCCAGAGGGAGCCTATGGATGGGGAAAATGTACTGGGAAAAGTACAGTGGCCACCATCTACTCCACTGCATCTCGACATGATTACTTTTGCCCAAAATGGGAGTGCGTATATTTTGCTACCTGGAAGAATACACCTACGGGACGAGATGGAGATCATCAGAAAGGAGTCTAACCAAGATTAAACTGTCAGAGCCTACGAAATGTCAAAGAGGAGCTTGTAATCCTCTCCAACTTTTCATAGCCGATCCTAGCCAATGGAAGCAAGGATACAAGTTTGGGTTGCGTATAGCAGGAGGAGGTGTAGATCCGGGGACTATTTTATATCTACGATTAAACACCAACACCCATGTATCCTCACCCTATCGTATACATCATTCTTTCTATGAAGCCATGAAATCATAGTTTGAAATTCCTCCTGCCTCCCAGAACTTATTTCTTGAATTAGCAGGAGCAGTTGCATCTAGTCTCCATGTGACAGACTGTTTGTTTTGTGGAGGAACAACAATGGGAGACCAATGGCCTTGGGAGGCACAAGAACTGAACTATGCTGTTCCATATAATCAGACCAATATACACAATACCACAAGTGAATGGGTATTGGCTCACTCTATTGTAGGTAACTTATGTTTTTCTCGCTATGGACCTATGTTTAATATGGAAGTGGGGCAGCTGGTCTGTCTCAATCAGAAGTTTTACAACAGTACCACTAAGAAGTCCGGCGTCAACACTACTGAACCTCCCAATCCTCTTATTCAATTCCCCAAGCTTGCCAGTATTTGGACTAACTTAGCAGCATATAATTCCTGGCAAGCACCACCTGGACTGTACTGGATTTGCGGAACCCGAGCATATGCTAGGCTTCCTCATCACTGGGGAGGTGCATGTGTATTGGGAACCATACGACCTTCCTTTTTCCTTCTGCCTACATCCCAAGGAGAGCAGCTGGGATAGCCTGTGTACCGGAGTCGACAACTGAAAGAGGCCTTGAAAATAGGCCAATGGGACAAATGGGAAGGTGATGAATGGCCACCAGAGAGAATCATTGCATACTATGGACCTGCTACTTGGGAGCAGGATGGGACTTGGGGATATCGTACCCCTGTTTATATCATTAATCGAATAATACATTTGCAAGCTGTTGTTGAAATAATAACCAATGAAACTAGCAAAGCACTAACCCTTCTAGCAAAGCAAAGTACGCAAATGCGCACGGCCATTTATCAGAATCGTTTAGCTTTAGATTATTTGTTAGCAGCTGAAGGTGGAGTATGTGGGAAACTGAATCTAAGTAATTGTTGTTTGCAGATTGATAATAATGGACATGTAGTTGAAGACTTAGCCATCCAGATGAGAGAGCAGACTTTTGTGCCTGTCCAGACATGGCACAGTTTAAAGATGGATGGGTGGTTTGGGTCATTGTTTTCCTGGATGGGTGGATTGAAATCCCTTATGTTGATTGACTTATTCATATTAGCCATGTGTTTATTGCTCCCTTGTCTCTTACCTCTTTGCTTACGCATGATAACATCATCACTTGATAACACTATTGAGCAGAAGGCAGCTACAAAAGTCTTAGCTATGTGGCGCTATCACCCTATACCCCAAAATGCTGATGCTATTACACCTGTATAATGTACAAATTGACTAATGAGTGATTTAATTCTCACCCTTTCTCACTTGCGGGTGAGAATAATCAAAGGGGGGAATGAGGTAGGCTATGGCCTAGCATAGCCTGCTACTATGAAAGGCCTGTAAGTTAGGCCTGGATCCTAATTTCCATTACAGCTAGAAAAGAACTATAAATCTGTGAAAAATGAAAAAAGATGTTTTAAAATGCTTTAATAAGAAGTTTTTATGAATGCATAAGTCTTCTATTATTTTCTTGTATGTGAAAGAACCAGAAAGTAACAGTATATGCATTCCAGAAGCTGAAGTTAACCTTGCAGTAGAAAAGTTACCAAGTCAAGACTATCCCATTGTTCAAGCAATCCTAAAGGAGGGGGCTGGTTGCTAGGCTCCGGAGGGATTTCTAATTGGACCAATGAAGGGAATGTATAACCAATGAGAAGTTTGTATGTATCGAGCTAGAACCAATAGAACATTTTCATGTATCAAACTGAAAAAGCAGTATAAAAAGTTGTCTCTGTATAAACCTCCGCTCAGTACCTTTTGAAGCTTGACTGACTGGGCCTTGTACACAATAAACTGACTTGGACCCTGTCTATCGACTCCTGGACTTATTCATTGATTGCACTTTGCTACAGCAGTCTCAGAAGTGACATTTGAATAGTGACATTAATTATGATGTATTCGAGAATGCTCATGAGTGATGCCATAATATGCAATAAAAAGATGAGTTTTTAGATCTTTGCGGAACTGCTGTAAATCTTTTATGGTTCTTAGATTATCAGGTAGGGCATTCCATAATACTGGTGCAACATATGAGAAAGCTCTTGAGCTGGTATATTAGTTTGTGGAGCGGAAGTGATGAGGTATGGCTAGTGTGTCTTGGATGCAATGTCTAGTTATTCTGGAACAAATGGGGGCTGTAAGGAGTGATGACAACAGTCATTTTATTATGATGCTTGAAAACAATCATTAGGTATTTGTATTTTATCCTAGATCCTATTGGCAACCAGTGAAGGTTATGAGGAATTGGGGTAATATGATTGGTTCATTTTGCCTTACATACTATACGAGCAGCAAGATTTTGGGCTAGCTGCAGCTTATGAATGGTTTTCTTAGATAGGCCTTGGAGGATACTGTTACAATAATCAAAATTTGGTGTTTTGTTCTTCCAGCAGAGGTCTTAGATGTTGAATCGTTCGTAATGTAAAGTATACAGTTTTGGTGACTGCTTTTATATGGGTGACCATACTTAGCATCTGATCTAGGATAATTCCAAGATATTTCACCTCCTTTTTGACCTGCATTTTCACACCTTGTATCTGTATTTTATTGGGGTGATTAAATTTCAGGCTTCTGAAGACATATAGAACCTCAGTTTTATTAATGTTGATCTTCAGGTTGTATGTCCTGAACCATTCAGATATCTCATCTATACATGACAGTATTTGTGGGCATGATGGATCAGAGATATCTATGGGATGGTACATCATATCATCAGCATATAGATAGTTAACTTTGTGCTTTCTGAAGATACTGCATATCGGTTAAATATAGAGATTGAATAATAAGGCGGAGAGTGAGGAACCTTGGGGGATGCCCTGTTCCTTTTTAAAAATAGTGGATGATACCTGTCCAATCTGTACCCGTTGAGTACAATTTGTTAAATAAGATCTAAATCATTGTATGAACGTTCACTGCAGCCCAATTTGCATTAGCCTCTTGATAAGTATAGAAACAGACAAAACTGACGACACAAAAAGACCACATGGCTTATCTAGTCTGTCCTTCCATATCAACAACTACAACAGTCCCCTTTTTTCCTTTAGAGATCCTCTGTGTTTGTCCCATGCTTTTTTAAATTCAGATACTGTCTTCATCTCTACCACCGCCACTGGGAGACTATTCCACGGATCCACCACTCTTTCCGTAAAGAAATATTTCTGCATATCACTCCTGAATCTATCCCTTCACCCTCATCCTATGTTCCCTCGTAGCAGAACTTGCTTTCAATCGAAAGAGGCTCTCTCCCTGTGCATTTATGCCACTGAGGTATTTAAACGTCTCAATCATATCACCTCTATCCCGCCTTTCCTGTAAGGTGTACATATCAAGATCCTTAAGTCTGTCCTCATATGCTTTATAATGAAGACCACTAACCATTTTAATAGCCACCCTCTGTACTGACTCCATCCTGTTTATATCCTTTTGAAGGTGCGGTCTCCAGAGTTGCACACAATACTCCAAATGAGGTCGCACCAAAGACTTATACAGAGGCACTATCACCTCCTTTTTTTCTGTTAGCCATTCCTCTCCGTATGCACCCAAGTATCCTTCTAGCTTTTGCTGTCGCCTTTTCTACCTGTTTAGCTATTTTAAGATCATCAGTCAACCATGCCTAGGTCCCGCTCTTCTTTAGTGGACAAAAGTACTTCATCCCCTATACTATTATTGCTCCCTTGGATTGCTGCAGCCCAAATACATGACCTTGAATTTTTTAACATTGAATCCCAGCTGCCAAATTCTAGACCATTCTTCAAGCTTAGCTGGATCCCTCCTCCTGTTATCTATTCTACACCTTCCTGAGTGTCTACTCTATTGCAGATTTTGGTATCATCCGCAAAGAGGCAAACCTTATCTGACAGCCCTTCCACTATTTATTTATTTATTTATTTAACTGTATTCATATCCCGCTTTTCACCGGGTCAAAGCAGCATAACATTAAAGGTGTGTGTGTGTGTGTGGACAATAATCAAATTCTGGGGTTGGGGCTATCACTGGGTGGCCAACATTGATGATTTCAACAAATATTTGGGACATAGACATTGTATTTCAGTCTCTAGAAAATATGTTCGGGGGGGGGGGGGGGGAGTTGGAAGGTAGTCAGTGGTGGGTGCTTGTTTCTGGTCCAAGGTATTCCTGGAATAGGACGGTTTTTAGTTGTTTCCTGAATGGTAGGGGGTCTCTGTTGCCTCTTATGTGACGTGGTAGAGAGTTCCAGAGGGATGGTGCGTATAGTTCGAAGGCTCTGTTGCAGGTCCGTTGATTGTATTTGGTTCGTTTATGGGGGATGGTGAGGGAGTTGCTGATGGTTTGTCTGGTTGTTCTGTTGTGGGCTGGTCGGGGCAGTAGTGAGCAGAGCTGGGAAGTCTGAGTTTGGTAGAGAGCCTTGCGAGTAAGTAGGGCGGATTTGTATTTGATTCTTGATTCGAGGGAGAGTATGTGCAGCTCCCTCAGTATTGGGGTGATGCGGTCTTGTTTTTTTGCTTTCTGGAAAATCCTTGCTGTGGTATTTAAGGCAGTTCGAAGTGGGTTGGTGTGGGTGGCTGGCTGGTAGTCCGTGGTAATTATATTGCAGTAGTCCAGGTGGGGGAGTGCCATGGCTTGCATCACTGTTCTGAAGTCCCATGGTTCAAGGAGAGGTCTGAGGCGCTGTACTGTTTTAGCCTTGTGGAATATTGTTCCGGTGGTTTTTTTGATTTGTTGCTTGAGTGTGAGTGCTTGGTCTATGATGATTCCTAGATACTTTATGTGCAGTTGTATTTGTATTTGTGTGGTTCCAATGTTGAGGTGTGTAGGTGGTGTGAAGTCTGGGTCCTTTGCTACTATGAGGGCTTCTGTTTTCTTTATGTTGATGGATAGGTTGTTCTTCTGTAGCCAGCTGGATACTTTTGTGAAGCATTCTGATAAGTGGTTGTTTGTTGGGTTAGAGGTTGTGATTGGGGCATAGAGCATTATGTCATCTGCATAGATGTGATAGTTGATGTTGTGGGCACGTATGATTGAGCCAAGTGGTTGCAGGTAGATGTTGAAGAGCATGGCAGATAGTGTAGATCCTTGGGTTACTCCAAGGGGGGTGAGGTTGATGTGTTTGTGCGGATCAGTTGTTGTCTATTGGTTAGGTAGGAGTGGAACCATTGAAATACGGTATCTTTGATACTACCAATTGCTTGTAGTCTGTGTAGGAGGATGTTGTGGGAGATGGTGTCGAAGGCTGCTGATGTCTAGGAAGATCATGGCAAATCCAGAGTGCTTGGCTTGAGTTCCTATGATGAGGGTCTCGACTCCGTGGAGTGGACGGAAGCCATGTTGTTGCGGGTCCAGTATGTTGTTGGTATCTAAATGTTCTTGGAGCTGTTGCTGAACTACCTTCTCAATGATTTTGGCAGTGAACGGGAGGCTTGCTTTAGGTCTGTAGGAGGCAGGGTCCAGGGGATCCAGGTTGTGGTTTTTTAGGGTTAGCCAGATGATTGAAATTTTGAGGAGGTCTGGCATGCGTCCCTGACTGAGGGATTCATTAACGATGTGGGTTAATGGTGTGCTCAGGTCTTCCTTGGTTTTCTTTATCCATTCTGTAGGGCAGGGGTCTAGCGGAGAGATGGTGGATGTTATTTCTTCTTTCATGATTGCTTCAAATGTGCTCCATTCTCTGTCTATGGTGGTGGGGTGGTTTGTTGTTGTTGTTGTCTGTGTGTTCAATTGTGGACTATATCACTAACAAAGATGATGAAAAGAATTGGACCTGGGGCACACCACTGGTAACTTCCTTCTCCTCGGAGTGAGCTCCAATTACCTGTACTCTTTGTCGCCTCCCACTCAACCAATTTCTAACCCAAGCAGTAACTTTAGGGTCCATCAATAGGGTGCTCAGTTTGTTTATAAGTCATCTGTGAGGAACAGTGTCAAAGGCTTTACTGAAATCTAAATACACATCTAGGACTCTCCCTTGGTCCAACTCCCTGGTCACCCAGTCAAAAAAAATCAATCAGATTTGTCTGACAAGACCTGCCTACGGTGAATCCATGCTGCCTTGGATCCTGTAATCTGCTGGCAGCTCCAGAAACCTCACTATTTTCTCTTTCAGCAGTGTTTCCAATGATTTACTCACCAACAAAGTTAAACTAACCGGCCTGTAGTTTTCAACAACATCCTTACTTCCGCTTTTGTGTAAAGACACCACTCCAGACTCCAATGAGGCCTTGATAAGGTCAGTCAGTGGAGCTGCTAGAACATCCCCAAGTTCTCTCAGTATTCTAGGGTGTATCCCATCCGGTCCCATCGCCTTGTCTACTTTAAGTTTAGCTAGTTTCTCACGAACAGTGTCTTCTGAAAATTGTTCAAGATGCCCCTCGCTTTTGTTCTTGTTTGTGGCTGTTTTCTGAGGTCCTGTTCCTGGTTCTTCATCTGTGAACACAGAACAGAAATATTTGTTAAGCAATTCAGCTTTATCCTCATCAGCTCCTATATATTCCTCTCTTTCACCCTTGAGTCTGACAATATCACTTTTGCCCTTCCTCTTCTAACATATCTGAAAAATGTCTTATCCCCCATTTTATTGCATTGGCTATTTCCTCCTCTTTTTGAATCTTTGCTTTACTGACTACTTTGCTAACTTCGCCAAAGTTTTTCCAAATATAGATGCCTATCTATCTTCCTCTCTCTGTGATCTCTTGTATTTCATGAAGGCCTCCCTCTTTTTCTTCACCTTTTCAGCTACTTCATTCGAAAGCCATAGCGGTCTCCTTTTCCGTTTACCTTTATTTACCATTTTAACAAAAAGGTTGGTAGCCCTTAAAATATCCCCTTTCAGTTTTGCCCACTGTTTTTCTACATCCCCCAGCTGTTCCCATCTTGCTAACGACTTCCTGAGGTATTGGCCCATCTTGGCAAAGTTGGTTTTCCTAAAGTCTAAGACCCTCGCTTTTGAATGGATTCTAACAGCCCTAGTTCTAATACTGAATCACACCATCTGGTGATCACTGGACCACTATAAACATCAGAAACACTTTCACCATAATATTGCTAACACTATCAAAGGCAGATGCAAAGTTCAGAAAAATTAGGATGAATGCGCGCTTGCTGAAATCTCAGCCATGTATCAGATTATTGAGAAGAGTTAGCATTAGGGTCTCTACACTGTGATGAGTTCTAAACCCATGCTGTTGCTCAAATAGCGGGGCGTTAAGCTCAAGTCTAATAGTTGGGTTTGGACAATCTTTCCAATGATCTTGGCTAAGAATGGTAGGCTTGGTATGGGTCTATATGAATCAGGGAGGCTTTTGTCTGAATTGAAGTTTTTAATATTGGTCATTTTATTGCTCATTGTAGTAGAGATGGCATTTGTCTTTGCTGTAATGATAGGTTAACAATTTCCAGGATGGCTGGAGCAAATTCATCCTTTGTTGACTTCAGCCAATTGACTGAACACAGGTTGCTAGGTGAAGTGGTTGTATTGATGTAGGTAATTGTATGTTTGATGCATTTTAGATCAATGAGGGTGGAAGGTCGACCATGTGTCTTGTTGGGGAAGTCACTACTATTGGGTTGCAATACAAAAGGAATGAGAGGGGGGGGTAAACCTTTTGAGTTTATCCATGTATTGGTCGGCAAGGATTTGCAGATGGATACTTTATCTTCTAGTGTGGGTGTTCTAGTTAGGGCCCTCACTATGGAAAAAAGTTCCCTTGGTTTGTTGAGTGATTTAGAGAGAAGGGAGACATAGTATTCCTTTTTCCTGTGTCTACAGTCTTTCTATACAATTTCAATGTGACCATGTTATTTTCTGCTCTAGTATGCATAATTTTGTTTTAGCAATCTTAGCTCTGTTGTGTACCATTACTTAGTCGTTCTTTTAATTGCTTTATTGGGATAATGCTGAGCTAGTGCGGCACCTGAAATAGTGGAGTCTATCAAGGGTGATATCACTAAGCTTCTGGAATTTTCTGTCTCATCATCTGCTGACAGGGGGGCACAACCCATTTGTCTGGACTGGTCTAGCAGGCTGAACTGGAAAATGGAGTTCCAATTATAGATGATATCCAGGTCACTGAGGGAGAGAACTATCCAAAAAGGTATCTTTATCAAATTGTTTATATTTCTTATGGGTTATTGATGCATATTGCAGACAGTACCAGCAGTATAAACTCTTAACATGTAGTAGTCCATCCAAGGTAAAGGGAGTGCTGTAGGCCTGGAATAAGTGCATGCTTTGTGTGATATTGTTTTGGAGGAATACGAGATCTAATGTATTGCCTTTTCTATGAGTTGGCCCCTGAACCACTTGTAGATAACCTATATCTAGCATTACATTTAGGGAGAGGGGTGTGTGTGTGTGTGTGTGTTATGGAGGGCTGGGAGATTAAAGTCACCAAGTATCATGTGGGCTTTATTTATTGATGTGTTGCATACTATTTCTAATAAAGATATTATCCATGGAAGCAGACGTGGTCTGTATATTAGTGTGATTGTAAATTATTTTGAATGGTTAGCATGTCTATGACCTTCAACATTTTCATTTACTTGAAGGGTTGTATTTAGTTCTTTTTTTTTTTTTTTAACCATAATTAAAGGTCCCATCCTCCATGTTTAGATGTCCTTGGCCAAAGATATAGTTTATAGGTGGAGAGTGTTAGTTGGTTGATCAGGATAGAGTCAGATTCCGATAACCAAGTTTTAATGAAGCATATGCAGTTAATAAGGCTGTAGGTGGCATGCTATTATCGAGCCCTGGTAACATTTTCATCAGAGGGCATAAGACTCCCTGTCTGAGGCAACCAATGAGTAGGTCTTTGGGCTCTTTTGCCAACACATGGCTGTCTCGACCACCATGGAGATGTGAGGGATTTGCAACTTCCGGAAGCCTGGTCCTCATTGGACCTGATACATAGTGTCCAGACATTGATGCCACTTATCAGCCAATGACAGTGCCTCCCACATCTGGAGGAGCCGACTGAGGAGGGGGGGGGGGGGACAAGAGGAGAATAGGGACAATGGGTAGGGCCTCATATTGAAGGATTTCAAATTCCGCTATCTGAGGATTCCCTTCCGACTCCATGTTGAGGGAGAGCACCCTTGCCATGTCCCAGACGAACTTGGAGGAATGAGGTGTCCTAAGCTGGGGACTGGCACCTTGAGGCCTGCAGGGATGGGTCCAAGGGGAGGTCTTGATGTCAGACTCCCAGTCAGAGTAGTCTGTTGAAGATTCCAGGCACGATGACTCCAGTGGGTCTGGTCTTCGATGCCTCAGTGCCAGAGCCACTTGCCTGCAAGGATGTCACTCCGGAGGAGCGTGAGCGAGATCAAGACCCTTGCCAAGGATTGCTTGAGGCATGTGGCTCTCGGGGATCACTTTGGCAGCCCGGGGAGTCCTTTGCACAGAGGTTCCTGCAGTCTCAGGGCATGTACTGGCAGTGCCAGGCAGCAATAGCTGCTGTGAGGCAATGAACACAGAAATGCTGCATTCCAGTGCCAGCATTCTAGTTTCCCACTTGGGGTCACAGCCTTTGATACAGATGCCGAGGTGACCAGGTCTTGTGTCGAGGAGGCGCTCGCAGAGACAGGCCTCGGGAGTCCAAGATCCATCACCAGAGGCCTTGATGTCTGTCCTGGGTACCTTCGCTGGTCGCTCCCAGACTCCTCTAATGCCCCTTGAGAGCTGAGGGACCATGCACAGGACTTACTGTGCTTGTCCGCCTCCGGGACAAGGTCCTCTAGGCTGCCTTCTTTTTTGCTCACGCTCCGGGGACCCTTGCTTGGAGTGTGAGTGCCCGCTCAGGAACCACAGGGTCCTTATGCAACTCTGAGCATCCACGCAGGGCCTTAGAGCTTGAGGCTACTAGGGATACCGGGGTCGAGGCTGCCCAGTGGAAAGTGTCATCCTGCTTCTGCTGGTGACTTTGGATGACCTTAGCGAACATCTTTTACACAGGGAGCACTCCTCTGGGTCGTGGCCAGCACAGACAACGATAGCATGTGTTGACAAGGGACATGTTTTTGGAGCACTGATCATACTTCTTGAATCCAATAGCCATTGGGACAAAAAGGACCCCAGTGAGGTCAAAGACTTTCGACATGGGCAGTGGTTGAAAAAGGCACTGGGATGGAAAAGAATCTAACAAGGTTGAGGTCACACGCCATGGCAGTGGAGCTCAAAGGCGGGAAAGGAACTGGAGCTAGCCAGAAAAGGCACAAAAGTGCTCAAGGAAATAAACATTTTTTCCCCCCCAGGGGGACAAAACAAATGTCTACAGGGCTCTGTCTAAAAACAGAGACGAAGCAAGATGGCACCCTTGTGCAGGAAAGGGACCACCATGAATGGTGGCATCTCCCAAAGGCTTTCTTTGAAAGCAGGGGAGATGCTTCCGCGAGGGCTCCGTCAGTGTCAATGTCACCCATATGTGAGGACTAACTTCCTGATTGTTCCTGGAGAACTGCTGTTTCCTGTGCATCCATCTTGGGAATATCAAATCACACCACACTCTCTCTGGGAGAGCTTACAATTTCTCACAGATTTGTTCCTGAGGCAAGGAGCCAGGCCAATCCTACTCCGACTAGATCATCACTGGGAACAGGAAAACCATAGTGATTTCTGTACCCCTTGCAGAAGTGGGTGCACCATTGGAGCATCTGCCAAGTTCAAGGTAGATGAAACCCTGGAAATCAATGTCACCAGCTCCCCATTCCAGAATAGGCATATCACCCCAACCACTCAGTCTTCTGAAGGCAAGAGCACGTCCTCATCCATATCAGAGCTCAGCACAGAGACATCTGAATCCAAGTCAGAGTCCAAATCTTGAACCGCTGCAATGACCCTTATTTCCCCTTGCTGGGAATGCTTAGCCAAAAGCAGTCTAACATGGCTTGCACTCTCAGCCAGCCCCCCCCTGGAGGCATCCACAGGGTCTGAATTTCCATACCAGAAGGAAAAGGTCTGCTGTAAAAAGGAAAAGAATTCTGGGAGGACAATCCGCAGTCCGGAAGCTCACCTCTCAGAAAAGGCTCCAATACCAGGGGGCATCTCTACCACAGATCATCTAGAGCAGGGGTCTCAAACTCCAGTCCTGGAAGGCCGCAAACCAGTCAGGTTTTCAGGGTATCCCTAATAAATATGCATGAGATATTTGCATACAATGGGGTAGTGCTGCAAATATATCTAATGAATATTCATTAGGGGCATCCTGAAAACCTGACTGGTTTGCAGCCCTCCAAGACTGGAGCTTGAGACCCCTGATCTAGAGGATGAGGAGTGGCTCACAGCCCGGTCACCTAGATATCATAGTATATGACGATAGATAAAGACCAGTATGGTCCATCTAGTCTGCCCAGCAAGGCCGCATGAGTAGGTGCATTTGCTGCTCCATGCAGATCACCTCTCCCCATGCCTTTGTTTAGGGGTGTACACTGCTCCATGTAGGTCACCCCTATTTGTTCAGCTATAAAAAGATAGTTATGCTTATTTTGATTTTATCCTGTTGCTATAAAAAGGGATCCACTATGTCTGTCCCATGCCATTTTGAATTCTGTAACTGTGTTTGTCCCCACCACTTCCATCAGGAGGGCATTCCAAGCATCCACCACCCTTTCAGTGAAAAAGTATTTCCTGACATTGCCTTTTAGTTTAACCCCCTTGCAGCTTCATGTTATGCCTTCTAGTTTTACAGCTAAGCATTTAACGGTCTGAATCATATCTCCCCTGTTCCTCCTCTCCTCCAGAGTGTACATATTTAGGTCTTCAAGTCTCTTCTCACAAGTCATCTGACACAGGCTCCAAATCATTTTGGTCACCTTCCTCTGACCCGCCTCCAGCCTTTTTATATCCTTTGCAAGATAGTCTCCAAAACTGAAAGCCTCTCTGAGTTACCTCCTCTATTTCAATCTTGCTTTGGGGCAGCTTATCAGACATGTCCACAGTTTCCTACTCCTGTTCTCTGTTCTTTCTGTTTTGAACAGTAAGATTCTTTCTGCTGTCTTGCTAGCAGCTGCCTATGCAGGAGCCTTAATGTTTGGACCACTGGTTCTTCTCCACAAACAACCAGATTTGTCCTCCACTAACATTCTGTCTAGCCTTAGTAGTGGCTCCAAGTCAGTGCTTTCATCTCTCTTGGAGATTATCTCACTACAAGCTTTCTGGATTGTCTTCTATTTCTGCCATCTCCATTCTCCTGGGTTTGGCAGCATAGTTGGCAGAGATACTGGCTCTCTAGCAGCCAGTTCTATCTCCTCATTCTCTTGCATCATGCTCTCTGCAATTACAGAGAAGCTTTCCACTATGGGCCCTTGCTAGAGAGCATGTTTTTTTTTCTCCAACAGCTATCCTAGCTGGTTAGAAAAGGCTTTTCAGTCATGTCTCCCATGACTAGAAGGTTCTCCCTTCTTTTACTATCTCCTTTTTGATATAAGGACATAGGCCTTCTCTTACGTGAAAGCTCAAGGAGTTGCCAGTTCCCTGCCTTGGTCCATAGCATTCCCAATCAGGGATATGCTCGTCCTCATGGTAAGAACGCATGATACTTTTGCCCTTCAGCAGGTCAACATGGTATCTCATCTCTAGGCGTCTTCTGTCTACTTACCATGCTCGAGTCCTGGAAGACTCCGGCCTTGCTGGCTGCACATTGATATTATCCTCTGTTTTTCACGTAACAGTCCTGGTTATTTTTCACTAGCTAGCATTCTTGCAGATCATGACCAGGAGGAATAGATTATATGTCTTCTCAAGTAGGTTCCACCTCCTTGTTATTAGATGAATCTTTCCACATATCCTATGTGAATACCGTGCTGTAGGCATCTCTCTGTTTGTTTAATTGCAGACACCCATATGTAGGCCTACATATCCACATTTATTTTTTGGTGTGGATTTTGTGCCCTTCCATATCTCACTAAAGATAGATAGCTATATAGACAGACATATAAGAATATATATATATATGTATCTGTCAAGATATTTTATTATAGATAGCTTTGTATCCACATCCTTATCTATATCACTGTCTATCCTCATATAGCTATATGATTCTGACAGAGGGGCTTTACCCATACCTATGCTATCTAGAAGGTTTGGGGTTCTACACACACAACTACTCCTGTGGTAGTCAACAATTTTTATACCTCTGAAACTCTCCCTGCTCCAATATCTCTCCTAGCTTACCCCAGTTAAGAGAGACATTGTGGATCTTCAGTTAGCCACAGGCATTTGTCCTCTCTTTTGGGGATACAAGGGGTTCCCATATCCTTTCTCCCCACAAGGACTCTGCCTGTTTGTCCAAATCGGTTAGCTTTTCTATTTTTGCTCCTAAGAGTGAGCCACTCTGCCGCCAAAAGATTTCAGTTTTTGTCTTAAAGCCTTCCGCTGAAGGCTCACCGTTTTTGTACTACCCCAGTTTTTCCTACTGGGGTTACCTGTTACCTTTCAGAATTCTGACCTCCACTGTTTTTCCTACAGGTTTATTACCTCCACTTACAGTGAGGTCTTCTTCAAGGTTCCTCTACTGGGTTCCCCAGTAAATCCATGAACCTCTATACTTCTGTGAATTCCTGTCAGGGGAGGTCCATATTGCAATCTTCTTTGCAATATCATTGATTACAATCATCATCCACACATGGACTCCTCCTCTGCAATCCCATGTTAGGTTAGCTGTTCCACAGCATCCTTCTTTTTCTCAACTCCTACCCTCCATCCTGAGGATGCCTGGTGTTCTGGGAGAAAGCATGTTCCAACCTATGACATGCTGGGACTCCAGGCATCTCAGCTTGGGAGTCCCCATATGTGAAGACTCATTCCTGCTTGTTCCTGGAGATAGCACAGTTACTTACCTGTAACAGGTGATCTCTGGGAACAGCAGGTTCCGAGTTCGAGTGCCCAGGCTTCCAGAAACCTCAGCTCCCCCCACCACTTAATGATGGTGGAATCGGCGATGCACCGAATAAAGAGTTAAAAAAATGACTCATCCATGCTGGAATGAGTCTTCACATATGGGTATCGTCGGTACCGACAGAGCCTGCACGGGAACACTCCCCAGCGTCCAGAAAGAAAGCTTTTGGGAGCATCCCACAGCGCCTGCACGCTGCCTTCCCGCCTTTCTCCAGTTCTTCTTTTCCGGAGCCAGCAGGTCGTGTTCCTGTCACCGCTGAAGAAGTTCTTTATTTCTTTGGTCACGCGTCTGCCTTCTTCGATGTCAGACCAGTACCACCGGTCTTTTCTTCTTTCAAATAAAAAAAACCCTACCGTTTCCCACTTCTGTGCAATTTTTTCCTTTTGGGCCTTAGGCCTAGAAGAATTTTCCTTATGGAAAAGCCCGCTTCCGGGTTTAAAAAGTGCACAAAGTGCAGCAGTACTCTATCACCGACACCCATGACTGGTGTCTAAAATGTATGGGTCCTGACCACTCCATAACCGATTGTGAGTCCTGTTCCATGATGTCTAAAAGAGGTCGACAGAATCAAGCGGCAAAGCTCAGTACCCTGTTTCCCTCTGATGCAGCTTCGGTAGCAGATGTCTTCCAGGGCTTCTTCTTCCTCCCATGGATCTCAGGTAACCAAACATAAGTCCAGCCGGTCCTCAAAGGGTAGATCTCCCTCTAAGTATCGAGATGCCTCCGGGCTTGCTCTCGAGGATCCTGCACCGGCAAAATTACCCCAGCGGGAAGCTCTGGCTTCCAAAGCTTCATCTATGGGGTCACAGGTTGACATCAATGGCGTGGCCTCAACCGATCACCTGTTGCCATGTTCTGGGGTACCGGTGGTTTCCACTGGTACCGACATCCAGACATTTGTTGCGTCGATGGATCAGAATATTCTGACCATGCAGCGTGCCATCACAGCATTCATACAAGCTGCGAAGCCTCCGGTACCGCAACAAACTCCGTTGTCAGTGCCAGTACCGATTGCATCAACATCGGTTTCGGTGTCGACTGCAGCGGTACCCTGTCCTGTGATGCCCATCGGTACCAATCACTCCCGATGTCGATACCACTCGGTACACGTATCGGGCTCTGCAAGAGCATCCAGACAGGCGATACTTCGATTCCTCCGAAGACTCTGATGAATCAGAGGCTTCTGTCGAAGCATCGATACTCCTTCCTCAGGAGCCCTCTTCTCCAAAAAGAATGTCTCCTTCAGAAGACTTGTCTTTTCAAGACTTCATTAGGAAAGTGGCCAGGGGCCTCTCTATTTCAGTGGCCCCTGAACCAGAGCCTAGAACCAAGAAATTAGATATTTTACAATATCCTAAGGCTCCTAAAGAGGCAGCTACTTTACCAATTCATGAGATCCTTTATGATCACATGTTGGGCATATGGGAGACACCTCTTACTACTTCCCCTCATTCTCGGAGGTTGGACACCATGTACCGTGTTCCTCCTTGTCCTGACTTTCATAAGACTCAGCTTCCTCACCACTCTATTGTGGTGGAGTCTGCTATGAAAAAGATAAAGAGTGCAAAAAGACACTCATCTAATCCTCCAGGAAGAGAATGCAGATCCTTGGATGCTTTTGGCAGGAGAATTTTCCAGGCCAATATACTTACTGCCAGAATCAACTCCTATAGTCTCTATATGGGGATGTTTCTAAAGGAAGTTACAGATCATCTGCTAACTTTATCTCCTTTTATCTCAGAAGATAAAAGGGAGGAGTTTCTCACCTGGCTTAAACATGCCCAGGATATTTCCAAATTTTCTAACCGTGCAGCCTTTGACTCTTTTGAGTGTGCCAGCAGAGCCTCGGCTATTGCCATAGGTGCACGCAGACTTGCTTGGTTACAAGCTTCTGATTTGGAACCCTGGGTCCAGGATGGATTAAAAAATCTTCCTTGTACAAGTGAAAACCTTTTTGGCAAGGATTGGCAAGCAAAGGCCACTCAGGCAGAATTTTCAGCATCCATCTGAGATAGACTTTCAAAGTCTACTTCTGCTCCTGCTAGAAAAAGGTTATTCAAAAAGGATTTCTTTCCCAAAAAAGGGAAATGTTATGGTCACCAGGCATCTTCTGCAGGTCGTTTTGCTGCAAAGCGTCAGCAACAACCTAAACAAGCCAAGCCTAAGGCTGCAAGAACTGCTACGGCCCAAACGCCTCAGCCTCCTCAGGGCCTTTGACTTACAACTAGAGAACGTAGCCTTTCTGGCTCTAGAAGAACCAGAGCCTCTCACCATTCCAGTAAGGTTAGCTCATTTTGCTCCCACATGGGAACAAATCACAGCAGAGCAATGGACCCTCTCCATCATAAGGGAGGGGTACAAGCTTCATTTCTTAAACCTTCCTCCTCACACCATGGTGAGACAGTTCAATTCTCCAACATCTCTCCACGACCTTCTGGGTCAGGAGATTGCTACCCTTCTTGCCCAAAGGGCAATAGAAGAAGTACCCCTTCTTCAACAGGGTTCAGGGTTCTACTCCCCCTATTTTCTTATCCCAAAGAAAACAGGGGGCTACAGACCCATATTAGATCTCAGAGAATTGAACAAGTTTCTATGCAAGGAGAAATTCAAGATGATTTCTCGCGGTGCTCTCCTTCCATACCTTCAGAGTCAGGATTGGCTTTGTTCTCTAGGTCTCAAGGATGCGTACACCCATGTCCTCATCCATCCAACACACAGAAGGTTCCTTTGGTTCCTTTATCAGGGAAAGCACTACCACTACCGAGTGCTTCCTTTCGGTCTGGCCTCTGCTCCAAGAGTGTTCACAAAATGCATGGCAGTAGTAGCTGCATTTCTACACACTCTAGGAATATTTGTATTCCCATATCTGGACGACTGGCTCATCCGAGCTCCATCCCAGTCAGAGGCCCAGGCTTCCCTAGCCTGCACAAAGCGTGTTCTTCAGTATCTAGGACTTGTAATAAACATCCCAAAATCACAACTCACCCCTACTCAGTCATTGGAGTTCATAGGGGCCTTGCTGGATACCACAACTGCAAGGGCCTATCTTCCTCAGGCCCGTTGCCTACGCTTGGTGCAGTTAGCCTCTCAAATTCAGTTAAAGTCCCATTTAACTGCTCGAGAGATGTTACAACTGTTAGGCCACATGGCATCCACCGTGCATGTGGTTCCTTACGCTCGCCTTCACATGACGGCAGCTCAGTGGACTCTGTCCACCCAATGGACCCAGACATCAGGTTGCCTGTCAGACAAAATAGCAACCTCCAGTCGCCTCTTTTGGTCCCTCCAGTGGTGGAAGTCCACTCAACATCTGTTGCTGGGGTCCCCCTTTCAACAGTTACTACCCCAAGCAACCCTTACAACAGATGCCTCCCCAAAGGGTTGGGGAATTCATCTACAAGATCTCTCCACCCAGGGCATCTGGTCTCCACAGGAGACATCTCTACATATCAACCTCTTAGAGCTCAGAGCAATTCTTCTTCTAGCTCTCAGTCTTCCACACCCTGCTCAGCTACAAGACAGTCCTCATCCACACGGACAACCAAGTAGCCATGTTCTACGTGAACAAGCAGGGCGGGACTGGCTCTCTGTCGCTTTGCAACAAAGCTTTGAGATTGTGGGCCTTCGCCAGAGAGCATCAAATTCATCTCATGGCAGTGTATCTTCCAGGGGTTCAAAACTCTTGGGCAGACAGACTCAGTCGAGTTCTGCTTCCACACGAATGGTCCCTCCATGGGGACCAGATAGCCAGGATCTTTCGAATTTGGGGAACCCCGGACATAGACCTCTTTGCAAGTCTGTGGAATGCCAAACTTCCCCGGTTCTGTTCCAGGATTCCATGTCAGGGAGTTCAGGCCAGGGATGCCTTCCTCCTCCACTGGGGGCAAAACTTCCTCTATGCCTTTCCACCCATTCCCCTAATTTCCAAGACACTGTTCAAGCTTCAGAGAGACAAGGGGTCTATGATCCTCATAGCTCCACGTTGGCCACGCCAAGTGTGGTACCCTCTACTTCATCTCTCTCAAGCTCCCTCCCTGGACTTGGGATCTGCTCCAGACCTCCTGTCCCAGGAGGAGGGAACGTTGTGGCACCCAAATCCCCAGTCTCTTCCTCTCAGAGCCTGGTTGCTGAAGGCCTAGACCTTCAAGATTTGCATCTTTCTCAGCAGGTGAAGGATATCCTTCATGTGTCCAGAAAACCTTCCACTAGACGTTCCTATGCTTTTAAATGGAAAAGGTTTACCATTTGGTGTGCAGAGAAGGGTCTTAACCCTCTTGCAATACCTCTGAATTCTTTACTAGAGTACTTGCTGCATTTATCCCATGCAGGCCTTAAAACGAATTCAGTAAGAATCCATTTGAGTGCTATTGCAGCATCCCTTAAGCCTCTCAATGGACATCCTATTTCCTCTCATCCTCTTATTGCAAGATTCATGAGAGGCCTTCTTTTAACTAAACCTCCCATTAGACCACCTCCAGTGGCATGGGATTTGAATTTGATTCTTGGCCAGCTTATGAAGCTACCCTTTGAACCCTTAGCCACTGCCTCCTTGAAATTCCTTTCCTGGAAGGTTATTTTTCTCATTGCAGTCACCTCAGCTCGCCGTATCAGTGAGCTGCAAGCCTTGGTGGCTAATCCTCCTTATAAAAAGTTCCATCATGACAAGGTAGTCCTCAGGACTAATCCACACTTTATGCCTAAAGTGGTCTCACCTTTTCATCTGAACCAGGTGGTGTATTTACCTGTCTTTTTTCCAGGACCTCATGCATTAAGTGCAGAGAGGAATCTTCATACCCTGGATTGTAAGAGAGCACTGGCTTTTTACTTACAAAGGACACAGCAACATAGAAAGTCCTATCAACTATTTGTTGCTTTTGATCCCTCTCATTTAGGACTTCCAGTCTCTAAGATAACTCTGTCCAATTGGATTGCTCAGTGTATTTCCTTCACCTACCAGAGTAAGAACCTTTCTCTGGAGGGCCATGTCACAGCTCACAATGTGAGGGCCATGGCAGCCTCTATGGCTCATCTAAACTCTGTGTCCATCGACCAAATCTGTCGAGCAGTCACCTGGGCCTCGGTTCATACCTTTACAGCCCATTACTGCTTGGACAAGGACTCCCACCGGGATGCCTTATTTGGTCAGGCTGTTCTCAAACACCTGTTCCATACCTAATCAACTCCTACCCCCCATCCCTGGTTGGATGCCCGAGATCCACGGGGGGAGGTAGAGCCCATCTCAGGGACTCACAACCTTGGAGATCTCCCTGGCATCTCTAGCTGGGGAGTCCCCATATGTGAAGACTCATTCCTGCTTGTTCCTGGAGATAGCAGTTAATTACCTGTAACAGGTGATCTCTGGGAACAGCAGGAATAAGTCTTCACAACCCACCCACCTCCCCTAGGAGTTGTCTGTCTCTATCTTTCCTTTCCCCCCTCTCTCTCTCTTTGTCTCAGCTTAAAATTCGAACTGGAGAGAGGCGGTTAGGAAAGGCGGGAAGGCAGCGCGCAGGCACTGTGGGATGCTCCCAAAAGCTTTCTTTCTGGACGCTGGGGAGCGTTCCCACGCAGGCTCCGTCAGTACCGACGATACCCATACGTGAAGACTTATTCCTGCTGTTCCCGGAGATCACAATATTCCAAGTGAGACCTCACCAGCGACTTGTACAGGGGAATTAGTACCTCTTCCTTTCTGCTGGTAATTCCTCTCTGTATGCAACCCAGCATCCTTCTGGCTTTTGCCATCGCCTTGTCACACTGTTTCACCACCTTAAGAACATCAGAAACAATCACACCAAGGTCTTTCTCCTGGTCCATGCACATCAATCTCTCGCCCCCTTGGATTTCTGCTTCCGAAGTATATTATTACTCTGCACTCCTTAATATTAAATCTTAACTGTCAGGCATTAGACCATTCCAGCTTTTGTAGATCTTTCCTTATATTCCCCACTCCCTGAGGGGAGTCCACTCAGTTGCAAATTTTGGTGTCATCTGCATAAAGAGACACTCCCATTCAGCAATAAGTATTTGTGAATATATTGAACAGTACCGGTCCCAAGACAGCCCTGGGGCACAGCGCTAATCACCTTCCTTTCATCCAAATGAGTTTCATTTACCATCAACCTTCTGTAATCTGTCAGTCAACCAATTTCTGATCCATTTCTTGGGACCCATCCCCAAGCTGTTGAGTTTATTGATAAGCCTCCTTTGCTACTGTTCCTCAGAGGAGGCTTATCAATGCACTTACTCACAGCATCATTTGTCACCTGCCCTGAGGTAGGAAGGCCAGACTAACTGCATCCCCTGGCTGAGGGGAGCAGTCTCTCCAGGGATGACTCAGAAGCTACCATACAGGAAAAGCAAAGTCCAGAATCTAGAGATAAGGCCCCTTGTTTGTCACAGGTCAAACAACATTTCCTCTAAGACAAGGCAAGTATCACAACACTGCACACAGTAAGCGAGCTTTTACTGCATGTACACTAACTGCGCTTTTTAGAGCGATGTGCATCACAGGCACTAGGGAAGGAACACATGTTGGCGCCACTTAAGCAGAATGTATGTTAAGACCATGTGACCGCTAGGCACACTATAGGTAAAAACACTACTACTGTGTGCCTAAAACTGCCACAAAATGCATCCCAGGAAAATTGAATCGGTAGCAAACAGTGATAAAAGGTCAAGCCTTAGTACACCTCCCCCTCAGAGCCACAAGCTGAAAACTTGTGTTGGGTTCAACTCTACTCCCCAGGAACTGCCTCTCTGGCTTAGCCACCTTAAAAGAAGTGCTGCAAGTAGGCAGATCCCTCCGAGAGCCCTTCTGCAATCTTTGGGAGGGCAGGGGCACTGAGGTTATGTGAGGCAGTTTAACTCTTCCAAATCCTTCCAATTTCTGTCTTCTCAACAGGCTGTTATCCGGGGTACGAGTGCAGAGCTGGACTAAATTTTCCCTTCTCCTATGGCTACCGAAAAGACTGCAGTCTAATGGAGTCTCCCACATCATGCTCTAGTGAGAGATCAACCTGCAGGCTGTCCTTCACAGCATTTTAAAAACAAAAGGAGAAATTAGACCTTACCTGCTAATTGTCTTTCCTTGAGTTCTCTCCAGGCCAGTCCAGGTACAGTTGGGTAGTCAATCCCTTCTAGCAGCTGAGGACTGAATGCTGAAATTTTGCTAGCAGATACAATAGCTCCCTCTGGTGTTAGCAAGTCAGTGAACTACTGTCAAAGCAGCAGACGAAACCTAACTAATTCACCCACAGAACACGCAACAAAAACTTAAACTGCAAAACAGACAAAAACAACTGGCAACCATACGGAACGATGCCCACAGATACGCCCCTCAGCCAAACTGAAGAAGAGGCACCCCAAAAAATGTCCAAGGAAATAGAACCACCCCCCCTCCCCCCAGGAGTCAGGACTCTCCAATATCCTCTGCGAACACTCGACAGTCATCGGAGTGCAAAGACGCCTGTGAAAAATTCCTCTGAAAGGACGAACGCACTAAAGGATCAGCTTTGACTAACAATGCTCGCAGTACAGTGAGGTGGGACCTGGACTGGCCCGAAGAGAACTCAAGGAAAGACAATTAAGCAGGTAAGGTCTAATTTCTCCTTCCTCTTCGTCTCTCCGGGCCAGTCCAGGTACAGTTGGGCAGTACCAAAGCAGTACCTAAACTGGGGAGGGTCCTGCGAGCCCCGCTACAACAGCCAAGGCCCCCACATTGGCATCTGCACAAGCCTGCACATCCAAACGGTACTGCTGTGTGAAAGTATGCAGCGCCAACCAAGTCGCCGCACGACAGATATCCGCTGGAGGAAATCAAACTCATCTCGGCCCAAGATGCCACCTGCGCTCTAGTAGAATGCACCCTGAGCTCACACGGTGGCGTACTGCCTTTCGCCTCATACGCTCTAGCTATTGCCTGCTTCACCCATCGAGCGATAGAAGCCTTGGTAGCCGCAAGGCCCGCCAAAGAGTACAAACAACCGATCTGACCTGCGAAAAGACTTCGTATGTCGAAGATACCTCCAAAGAACGCGTCCCAAATCCAGTTTCCAAAGCGCTCGGTTAAACTTATCGCCACCGCCCGACTGAAAAGGTAGGAAGTGCCACAGTCTGATTCATATGGAAACTTGTCACCACTTTTGGCAAATACGAGGGAACGGGCCGCAGAATGACCTTTTCCTTCGTAAACTGAAGATACGGTTCTCGACAGGATAGTGCTTGTAAATCCAAAATCCTCCTAGCCAAGCATAGGGCAACCAGAAAAGCCGTTTTCCAAGACAACTCCCGAATACTACCAGGTAGCTCGGACTCAAAAGGAGAATCAGTCAAGGCTTCGAGCACCAAATTTAAAGCCCACGGAGGCACCACAAGACAAGGTGGACGAATATTCTTAGCCACCCATAGGAATCTCTGCACATCCGGATGCGATGCGAGAGGACAGCCATGCACATGACCCCGAAAACACGCCAAGGCTGCTAGGTGTACTTTGGGAGTATTGAGAGCCAACCCTCTCTCCAAACCACCATGAAGGAACGCGAGGATATGCGGTAAGCCTGCGACACGAGGAGAAACCTCCTGTCCGCAGACCAAGCTTCAAAGACGCACCACACCCGTATGTACGCCAAGGAAGTGGAACATCACCGGGACTGCAACATCGAAGCAATTACCGACTGAGTATCCCCTACACCGTAATCGTGCCCGCTCAAGAGCCAAGCCGTAAGCAAGAATCAATCCACCTGAGGCATCAGAATGGGTCCCTGACTCAAGAGGTTGATTCGAGAGGGCAACCTCCAAGGAGGAGCCACGAGCAACCTCACTAGATCCGCATACCAAGGACGCCTGGGCCAATCTGGAGCTATGAGAATCACCTGGCCCCTGTAACCCGAAATTCGAATGACTCTCCCTATCAACGGCCAAGGAGGAAACACGTACAGAAGCTGCCCCTCCAGCCAGGGCTGAACCAAACCGTCCAGACCCTCCGACATGTACTCTCTGCGCCTGCTGTAAAACCGAAACGCTTTGGAATTGGACATGGTCGCCATGAGATCCATAACTGGTCGCCCCCAACCCCTTGTTATCTCGTGAAATATCGCCGAGTTCAACTCCCACTCTCCGGGATCGAGACAATGGCGACTGAAGAAATCGGCCTGAACATTGTCCTTTCCTGCTACATGAGCCACTGAAGGAGCCGAAAGATGCAACTCCGCCCACTGAAGGAGGACTCGGCTCTCCCGAAGCAGCGGAGCACTGCCCATGCCGCCCTGCTTGTTGATGTAGGCTACCGCGACCAAATTGTCGGAAAATACTCTAACTGCCTGCCCCGCGAGCAGGTCGGAGAAATGTAGGAGAGCCAACCGAACCGCTCTCAGCTCCAACCGATTGATAGACCAACTGCTTTCTTCCAATGACCAAGTCCCCTGCGTTACTTGGGAGAGGCAATGAGCTCCCCAACCGGTAAGACTGGTATACGTCGTGACTAAAATCCAATCCGGTTCCCGCAGAGGCACTCCTACATGCAGATGACCCGGAAGCTGCCACCAACAAAGACTGACCTGGACATCCTCCGAACAGGGCAGCTTCTGAGAGAGAGGATGAAGTTGCAGAGACCATCTGGAGAGCAAGGACTGCTGTAGAGGACGCATGTGCGCCCTGGCCCAAGGCACCAGATCCAACGCCGCGGCCATGGACCCCAACGATTGGAGATACCGCCACACTGTTGGGGCCAGCAGCTGAAGACAGGCAGCCACTTGAATTCTCAATTTGTGTCCCCGGTCCAGCGGAAGAGACACTAGACCCACGCTTGTGTTGAATACGGCCCCTAGGTAAGTCAAACGCATTGGATGAAGACGACTCTTCGCCTGGTTGATGACCCACCCGAGGCGCTGCAGAAACTGCACCACTCGAGCTGTCACCATGGCTGACTCTTCCCAAGAACTGGCATGGATTAGCCAATCGTCCAGGTAGGGATGAACCTGAACACCTTCCCTGCGAAGAGCCGCCGCTACCACTACCATAACCTTGGTGAAGGTGTGCGGAGCCGTCGCCAGACCAAACGGTAACGCCTGCTGAAACCAGCGCATCGACCTTAGGCATGCGCAATAACTCTCTCTCGTCATGAGGAACTGGGTAAAGGCGCACAATCGAACGGCCCCCCTGTAAACTCACCTCCGGGCATTCCCACTCAGACTCTATCATCTGTTTAATTACTCTGTGCATAGGGAAGCAGCGCTGTTCCTGCTTAAAGCCTTGCAATAGGGGATCCTCTAGAGGCTCTTGTTGCAAAGAGGGAGGCATGATATTTAATGCCACGAGGGATTGAACAATGAGTGCTCCCAGCTCCTCCTTATGGAACACCCGGAACACATTGGGATCCTCACCTGGCCCCATTTCCCCTTCTTTTAACTCCTGAGGCCAAGAGTCTAGACCAGGGGTCTCAAACTCAAATTGCTTTGAGGGCCAAATGAGGACTTGTAAAGTAACCCGGGGGCCGCATAAGACGCGGGGCCTCATTTGCATAAGGGGCCTCATTTGCATAAATATTTGCATAATGTTACCATACACTAACTTTTAGTAAACATGCCTCTTTAATGAGTATGGATAAAGAAAGACTAAAAGATTTAGAAACAAGACGACAATAATTAAACTGGGAACCCCAAAAGCCAAACTTGGAATGTACAACAACACTGTAGAAATAAAACTATAAATTAATTTCCTCTTGTACTAAACAAAGCGCAAACATTAATGATGCACATTTCCCAGAGCTGACATATTCCAGTTAATAAATTCAAAATAAAGAGATATTTTTCTACCTTTTGTGCATTTTTTTCAGTTGCAATTGTTCCAGCCACTTTCTTCTGGTTTCTTCATGTCTTCTGCTAACTCTCCATCGTCTGCTGTCCATTTGCCCTTTCTTCTCTCCTAGTTTTTTTTCCATTCTCTCTCTACATCTGCTTTAACATACTAATCTTTCTCCTTTTTCTCTTTCCTCATTCCTATTTCATCCACTCAAATTTTACCCCTCCATCCTCAATCCCCACTTACTCTCCCAATACCTGGCCAATTGTAGATTTGTCTTCTCTCCCAGACAAAATATTTTTCCCCTCTCCATTTCACTTTCCCAGCTCCATCCCATTCTAATCCTCCCCCAACATCAGCTCCCTTCTAGTTCCAGCCCCACCCAGCATCCGCTCCCTTCTAGTCCCCCCATTAGTCCATTTCCAGTCCTATCCTAGCCTCACCATCAGCCCATTTCCAATCCTAGCCCATCAGCCCATTTCCAATCCTAGCTCCCTCCCCTCACAGCCCATTTCCATTCCAAGCCCCCCTCCCCATCAGCCATTTGCAGTTCAAGCCCCCCTTCCACTCAGCCCATTTCTAGTCCTAGCAACCCCCCCCAGCCCATTACCAGTCCTAGACCCCCCATAGCCCATTACCAGTCCTAACCTCCCCATAGCGCACTTCCAGTTTTACCCCCATCACCCCATTTTCAGTCTTACCCCCCCCATAGCCCACTTCCAGCCCTAACCCCCATTACCCCATTTCAGTCAGCCCTTCCATAGCTCATTACCAGTCCTAACTCCCCCCATCAGCCCACCTCCAGTCCTTCCTAACCCCCACCTGCCCATTTCCAGTCCTTGCCCCCACCATAGCCCATTACCAGTCATAACCCCCCTGCCAATAGCCCATCTCCAGTCATAACCCCCCCCTGCCAATAGCCCATCTCCAGTCATAACCCCCCCCGCCAATAGCCCATTTCCAGTCCTACACCCCCCCCAATAGCCCATTTCCAGTCCTACACCCCCCCCCTGCCAATAGCCCATTTACAGTCCTACACCCCCCCCCACCCGGTAAATTAAAAAAAAACCTGGCTTCTGCTGCTCAAGCAGCAAAATCAGCTGTCCTGCGGCCCCTTCCCCTGTGCCCGGAGATCCGAGTCTGCTCTATCAGCGGCGTGCTTTTCAAGCCGCGAGGAGAGTATTCCCCTCTCGCGCGGCTTGAAACCGCGCGAGAGGGGAATACTCTCTTCGCGGCTTGAAAAGCACGCCGCTGATAGAGCAGACTCGGATCTCCGGGCACAGGGGAAGGGACCGCAGGACAGCTGATTTTGCTGCTTGAGCAGCAGAAGCCAGGTTTTTTTAAAATTTGACAATTGATTCTGCCGCTGCCACGGCGGCAACGGCAGAAGCCAGGGTTTTGGGGGGTTTTTGTTTTCCTCCGTCACGGGCCGCACAAAGTTGTCTCCCGCGGGCCGCGTGTTTGAGACCCCTGGTCTAGACCTATCTCAGAGATTTCCCCCTCTTCAGGCACCAAGCATTCAGAGGATAAAGGGTCAAGCTCCTGAAAAGAAACACCTGTACCCGGTAGCTGGGAAGAAGGCACCTCACCGGAATCTGGGAGTGTGGTGGGCTTTGCCATAGAAGGACCCTGTAGCTCAGCTCCAGAGCAGAAGTTTCCCCTGGGAGAGACAACTTCAGCAAATAGGCTTTATGCAAAGCCAAAATGAAATCTGGAGAAAAAAAGGAAGGCAACACTCCCGGAACCTCAGACGACAAGACCTTGCTTTTGTCCCCTCCTGAGGGTTCCTTATGCATTTTTGATCTCCTCTTCCCGGAGTGCTGCAAAAGCGTGGGAACCGCCACGGTGTTTGGAGACAGCACAGCTGTCGGAGGCCCCGACAGCTTTTTGCCATGCGGTTTGTCCCCCGACTGTTCCCCGGTGTCTGAACTCTCCATCCGGGCACAAAGCAACCCAAAAGCAAACAGACCGCAATGATCCGCAGCTCCTGCAAAGCGCTAATAGCCCGAAGAAGCTGGTCTGTAAGAAAAAAGTACCGCTGACAGAAAATAGCCGCCGGCAGTTCCCGCCGCCGGTAAAAAAAGCACACCGACAGAAAAAAAAAGAAAACGTGCCCGTTCAGGCCCAGCTTACCCCCGGTACAGGCAGGCACACCGTCTCTAGTCCCCGCAGCTAGCGAGGGAACGAGACCCAAGGCACCGTCGCAGGCAGAGGATATTGGGGCTCCCAGCTCCTGACAAACCCAGTAAAACTCAGCGGATCCTGTGAGAGCAGGCTCTGCCCTCTGATGGACAGCAAAAACAAAACCCAAGGACCCCAAAAAGGATCGCTGAAATATTATTGAGGAGCACTGTACTTCTCTCCTTGAAAGAAAGAAGGGAACAGTTTGCTATGCGTCCCTGCTAGGGCCAGTAAGCAAGGTTCCTCTCAGCAAAAGTGAATACACAAATTGCCTCTTGTTTATGTCTGTTATAGCCGGTGCCTGTAATCTGAAAAAAATAAAGATAGAACTCCGAAAATAAAAACTACCCTGTCTGACCACGTTCGTCTCTCCTGGGAGCCTGCCAGAGATACGTCCACTCTAGCTGCTGAGGACTGAAGACTGACTTGCTAACACCAGAGGGAGCTATTGTATCTGCTAGCAAAATTTCAGCATTCAGTCCTCAGCTGCTAGAAGGGATTGATTACCCAAGTGTACCTGGACTGGCCCGGAGAGACGAAGAGGAACAATCTTTTCCTCTCAAATCTTCAGAGGGGGGAAAAAAATCCATCCATCATCTGCTGGAAAAACAAAGAAATACTGAAGGGACCTCTGGTGGCTGAGGCAAATAGAGGCATGAGTGTGATATTCAAACCTGGGCTTTTCATTGGTTCTTTGTCTCCACCAATCTGCTTGTGGAACCTGTGTCTTTGGGGGAACTGCTAGGTACTTATGACCTAGATTGGCCACTGTTGGAAACAGGATACTAGGCTTGATGGACCTTGATCTGACCCAGTATGGCATATCTTATGTTTTTATGGTAGGGGAACACAACCCACTTGTCTGACCTGGTCTAGCAGGGCGATATGGAACATCTTGGTGGGAAAGAGCAAGTATAGAGTAGATTGGATTGTACCTTTTTGCTCCAATGTTCACTTGAAGATATTTTTGATGGTTTCTATTAGTCTTGGGAAGCTCTTTGCTTCTGTTAGAATATACCTGCCCTTTCACTGTCTAGTGTGGGGAAGGTTTTTAAACTGCTTGGGTACAAAACTACTGGAGAGCTGCAGGATACATAGCATTCTTAGAGGGCAAGATTAACAATCTAGTTCCATCTCTATTTGCTAGTAGGGGGACAGCAAAAGCCATGTATCTTCTCACTCTGCATAAGGAAAAAAATTGATAGATTCCTAGCCATACTTTAGGTAAGTTGTTCAGACCAGTCCTCAGGAAAGACCAAGCCTCATGTTTTCAAGATGCATGCGAGATCTGAATGCATTGACAGTTATAGGCAAAATAGGAATTACACTTACCTGGTAATTGTCGTTCCTTGAGTGACGACAGTTTAGTCCTCTACCTCTGGTTGTGCACCTCTTCCTGCAGCTTGGAGACTGGGCATGTCAAAGTCGTGACATCACTGGATATAGCCTGCTGGTATCTCCCATCAGCCCCAGTGTACTATTGACAAAGCAAACTCAGAGAAGCAACAAATAAGCAAAATAACTTAACATTAACCAAACTATGCAACCCTCCACCTGAGCGCCCTCTTTAACTGTATTACTATTAATATTATTCTTCGTCCATCTTCCCCATGCAACCTCCTTACACAAATAAGGGAAAAGTAAAGAACAGCTCAGAGAGATACTCACTGCGATCCAGTGTCGGAAAGGCTCTCTCACTCCTTGAAAATGATGCCTCCCTCCATCTGAAAAGAATTCCGAAGAAACACTCCTCGGGCGGGAATGAGGACTAAACTGTCGTCACTCAAGGAACGACAATTACCAGGTAAGTGTAATTCCTATTTCCTTATCGTTCCTCCAGTTTAGTCCTCTACCTCTGGGATGTATCAGCAGTAATTATTGGGAGGGACCTTTCCACCTGGATCGGTACCACGGCAAGCCGAACAGGCCGCGCTCGCTGCCAGAGCATCGGGATGATGAGAACTACTGAAAATAAGAACCGAAAGACGACCAGGAATCATACCCTTATCTGATCCTCTAGTGAGCCCTGCTAGCAACTAGACACGCTACATCCTCCTGTACTTATTCCTGGTTTGAAAAAAGATGCAAATGAACTTGCCCGACAACGGCAGCCTCAGCCGCCCAGACATCCAGGCGGCAGAGTTATTTATTCAGTCATTTATTTAAACTTTCCTCATATACCACGCTGCTACATTTCAGTGCGGTGTACATTAAACAGAATACGTCGTGCAGACGGGCCGGATAGTATTTACATTGAACAGGGACTGAAACTTGGATTTAACTGGAAGTATAGAGAGACGACCCCACGGCCGTTCGACATCTGACCGCTGAAGGAAGCCAAGACTGCTCCGCCCAGGAAGTCGCTTGTCATCCGGTATAGCGAGCTCGTAACCCCCTGGGGCCTGAATGATCCCCAAGAAAAGAAGTTGATGCCCTCGTCACTGAAAGCCATCTAAACCTGGAAGCCTGCGCACCGCAACACCCTTGTGGTGGCCACCGAGCCCCTCGACGGAAAACAGACGAGCACAAGCTTTCTGAAACCTTTAAACACTGCCGAGGCGCGCTCTGGATGTTCACACAATGCAAGCGATGGGCCAACACACTCCCCTTCACCAAGACTAGCGCTGAAAGAGAGAAAACGTTGATATCTACGTGAAACGGAGCCACCAGCTTTGGACAAAAGGACGGAACTGGCCACTCAGCCACTATCTCTGGAGAAAAAAACCCCCACAGGGCAACGTCCGCAACTCAGCAATTCACCCTGCCCAGCAGAAGCCACCAAGGTACAGTCTGCATTGAGAATTCTAAACCACCGCAGGTAGCAAAGGCCCAAACGGCATGCTAACGCCCTTAAGAACAAATGAACTCCTGTGGGCGAGGACACGCTCTACAAGAAAGCCGCAGCCCGGCAGCCGTTATGCAAATCACACCACTACCTGTCCTGCAATAACCTTAACAAGGCACCGACCCTGTCGTCATGCGAAGGTGCCCCCGCGCGTGCCAGACCTCAAAGATGCGGCATAGATGTGGATATGCAAGAGCCGTTAGCTTTACCACCATAGCAAAAACCGAAGCACCTGAGGCTGTGGAAGAGGACCCTGTAGCCACAGATTCTCCAACAGGCACCTCCAAGGGGTCCCCTCGACAAACCGTAATAGGCCAGTGACTCTCGGGATATTCGACCAGCCCGAGTCCCCCAATGACCCCTCTCCTCGAATCGCCTCGATACACTGAAGCCCCTGGACTATGGGTGCCCCCAGCGGAAAGACATCGAAAGGACCAAACCACGGCCCCCGTATCGCCAATACACTGATGCCTTCCGGCAACCCTTCTTGTTCTGTGCTTACAAAACGACCTGCCCTAGCAGGCCGAAACATCGCCAAGAGAGCCATTACTACCTGCTCCCATTTGCTATGTAACCTCATGAACACCGTGGGACGCAACTCCCTTTCTCAGGCCTCTATTTAAGCCCTGCTGCGGACCCCGCCGCCACCTAGACTTTTCCTGCCAAGTGGGGCGCCGAGATCAATGGAAACCAAAGCGGCCTCCCCGCAAACCGATCCTCCACTTTGGCTGTCCTGGCCGCACTCCCGGCTCTGCCCTGCTGATTGAAGCAGGCCACCTCCGCGGAGTTGCCGGACAGCACTCACACCGCTGACCTACTCCCGTAGCCTCGCACGCCTGCAACAGTATTTATTGCGTTATTTATTCATAGTCTCTTCTATACTGCGCTATTTGATATCAGTGCGGTTTAGTAGACATAGTGCTCTTAGTTGCAGTCGGTGGAAGGCCTACTGGATCCCTGTGTACTCCCAGAGCCTTGCCCGGAAACCTCCGCAATGTAGCTGAGCTCAAAAAGGAACAAAAGGTTTGAGCAAGCCCCTGGCGGGAGAGAGTTAATACTTTATGTAAATGTTTTATCTAAATTTTCTTTTTTTTTTTATAAATATATATACCAGCTATTTACAATTCAAGAGGGCCTACAAGCCCCATAACTAAACGGAAAGTCCTAACTTGCTGGACCTGCCCCGAAATTCCAAATACGCACATGACACCAGAGTATGCCATGCTACCCACACAGATTAGGCTATCCGTCTCCCTAGGAAACCGCTACTCTGGATTGACTGCTACTGGACCCAGGACACTGGGCACACAAAGCTGGAACTGATCCAGTACCGTATCTCTCTGCGTCCCTAAGAACCGGACGCCCACATGGCATCCCCTTTGGATGCAACCGGCTGAGCCTAACCGTAGAAACCTAGGCTGGGAATGGAACCGGTACACGCCAACGTCCCTAAGACTGAGTGCTAGGATGGACTGTCCTTGCGCATCTGCCGACGCTACCAATTCCCCCTGGCAACATCCAATGAGAAACGTTGAGACAGCGAGGCGGGACCTTGAGACCGAAGGGATCCTTCTGCCTTGGGGGCCCAACTACCAAGGGGAGCATTGCCCGAACCCGAGACATGTCCCGGTTCCTGGTATGAACACCCCTATCCGTCAAGTCAGATCCACAGCTTGCTAAATGGCCCTGGCAGACAAAGAATTGGGGCACCGACAAGAGCGCTATGTTAAATTGTTAGGTACCAGTATGTTTCTGACTTGCCACCAGTGCTAGCACTGACCACGCATGCCAGTGGCACCTATCCTCTTTTTTTTTTTCTTTTTTTTAACAGTAAATCCCACCTAAAAGGGAAACTGTCAATTCACGGTCATAAGAGCATTCAGGTAGGCGACGTGTCCCACTCAAGACATTCAGTCGCTCTTGCCTACACCGTTGGCCCTTTGCCAACTCCCTTAAAGCTCTCCAGTGCTTAAGGCCGTCGAACCACTCATATCTGCTCCTTCACACATTCCGTCTGCTCCTACCGGTGTGCAGCCGCTGCTGACCACTAACAGTCTATGCTGAAGAAATCTGATACGGAAGGTTCACCTATAATCTCTACTGCGTGACCTTGAACCCTCTCTGCCGAAATACATGACGCAAGGTCCCCACGTCAGGACTTTTTTTTTTTTTAACCCAAAGCTTCGACCTTTGTCCAACCGGCAGAGAGACTGAAAGCCCTATTGCGCTTCCCAACCAAAGAGCTCTGGTAGGGACCACCAGATATGCGGCAAGTCACGAACTCATGAAACGCTTGCTCCATGCCAGCCAGACGGCACTCCAGAAAAGAATAGCCATCTGTTCCAGCTCAAGCCCCCCAAGCAGAAACAGACCCAGACAGAACTGGACCGACGTGTAGTAGAGAAAGGAAGTCTCTTCTTCTCTACTTCCACCGTCCACTCCTGTTACCCATTCCAGGAGAGCAAACCTATCAAAGGCGCGTTGACTTGATGCTGCCATTTATACCAATACGAGTAAACTGATAAATTAAACTCACCAAGCTTAGTTTGAGCAATAATCAATAATCAAGAACATCATCCTTTGCGTTTAAGTACGCAATGCACGTTTCCATTGAATGAAGGATTTCTGTGTTTTTTTTTTTTTAACTTTACTGGTTTGTATGATTAGACCAGGATTGTTTATGTTCCCGCCTTAGGCATGCTCTAACACCAAGGAGGCCTCAGATGCTCACAGCACCGAATCCTCCAGAAACCTCCAAGATTTCATACAAAAACAGGATTCAGGGTGTACCAGTGCACCCCAGACTCCCCACTCAAGCCATCTTGGTATCCCAGCTAGCAAGTAAATAGGAACACTTGCAGAGTGGAAAATGGCTCAATGTAAGAGACAGCAGAGCATTTGTGCTGCAATTGAGCAATAACACCATCCGCAATAAGGGACAGAAAATAAACTAAAACAACCTGCTGGCAAAAATCTAAACCGTTAGACTAGGAGGCCAAACGCAACCTGAATTACGTTAGCGTGGTGAAGGAGAAAACAGAAAAGGGAAATCCTAGTCAGCTTTGCGCTGACACAAGGGTGGGAAACAACGGCTCAGGCTTCCGTCAGTTGAAATCCCCGTGATAACATACTGGGCAAATCTTGCAACCCTGAGAACAAAAGCCAAAATCACTCTAAATAACCAAAAGCAAAAGCAAGCAGAAAATCTCCATCCTGCACAACACCGGATACCGCCACGCGGCAGACGATGAGGTACAAAATAAAAAAATGGCCGAAGCAGGCACTCGCGTTTAGGCACCAAAGCCCCGTTTTGAGAGAAACCATCTCAAAGTCCTCAGGAGCACGGACCGAAGGGGAATGAGCCCCGCGTCCCCTCCAAAACAAGAACACCATTTAAACTACTTAAAAAGAAAGGCATGGGAGAGTAAATTAGACTTACCTGCTAATTGTTGTTCCTTGCGGAACTCTAGTCCAGTCCCGGAACCATCGAGTTGTGAACCTCCACCAGCAGCTTTGGAGACTGAACATCTTCATCTCTTTGATCATCCAGCTATATGCAGCCCCAAGGACCGCCCACACATCAGTACCTATTGACAAAGCATACTAAGCAGAGCAACAAATAAGTAGATATAACAATACAGTGGAAAAAAAAAGGATCCTGACCCTAAAGTTCCCACTACGAGCAAAAATTCTCTTTTTTTTTTCCCCCCCAATTGCGTAAGAACAACCTTCCGCCTACGGGAAGGCGGACCAGAACGGCCGTGGCGACCCTTGTGCAAAACGCATGCAACAAGAGGCACCACCGCTCACCCCCAAGATTTGACCCCGAAAGGAAACTAAGGCGTGCTGCAAGCAGAGGAGCTCTGACCGAAAGTATAGAGAACAAAAACCCTGGCAGACTCCTATAATGAATTTACCTTCTTGGCTGGCAGCGAGAGAACAGATAGACAGGGAGGGATCCGGGACTGGACTAGAGTTCCGCAAGGAACAACAATTAGCAGGTAAGTCTAATTTACTCTTCCTTAGCGTCCCACTAGTCCAGTCCCGGAACCATAGAGGATGTAACAGAGCAGTAAATCTCAACGGGAGGGCCTCGCTAGTCCAGCCTGAAGCACCCGAGACCCAAACCACGCATCCGACACCACCTGCACATCCAGACGATAGTGCTTAGCAAAGGTGTGCAAGGACGACCACGTCGCCGCCCGACAAATATCCACCGCCGGTACCAAGCTCACTTCTGCCCAAGACGCCGCCTGCGCCCTAGTCGAGTGAGCCCGAAGCCCGGCAGGAACCATCCTGCCGTGTAAAAGGTATGCCGACGAAATCGCCTCTTTCAACCAGCGGGAAATGGAAGACTTAGACGCCGCTTCCCCCTTGCGCTGACCGCCAAATGCGACAAATAGGCGATCGGACTTACGGAAGGCCGCCGTTTCCCTCAAATACCGACGAAGAGCTCGACGGACATCCAACGCGTGCAAGGAGTTATCCGCGTGCTTGCCCCGTTCCTTGGCAAACACCGGGAGAGACACCACCTGATTCATGTGAAACGCCGAAACTACCTTAGGCAAAAACGCGGGAACCGGTCACAATACCACCATGTCGGCAGAGAAAGACAGATAGGGTTCCCTACATGAAAGAGCCTGCAACTCCGAGATCCTGCGAGCTGACGAGATCGCTACCAGAAACACCGTTTTCAACGTCAAGTCCTTCAACTAAGCTTGTGCCAAGGGTTCAAACGGCGAAGCCACCAGAGACCTCAACATCAAATTCAAGTCCCACGAGGGCACTAAAGCCCTGCATGGAGGACGCATAAGCAACACCGCTCGCAAGAAGCGCTTCACGTCCGCATGGGACCCCAATAACTGGCCCTGAACCTTGCCTCGAAAACACGCAAGAGCTGCAAGTTGGACCCTCAACGAACTGGCTGCCAGGCCCTTGTCCACCCCTGCTTGCAAGAAGGAGAGGATCTGAGGAACGGAGGTCCGCAAAGGCTGCAACTCGCGAGCCGCACACCAGCTCTCAAAAATACGCCAGACCCAGACATACGCTAGCGACGTAGACCGACGCCGCGCCCGCAACAAGGTAGCAATGACCTCCGGAGAATAACCTTTGGCTCTCATTCGCGCCCTCTCAATAGCCATGCCGTAAGCGAGAATCGAGCCACCTGAGGCATCTGCAGCGGCCCCTGCCGAAGGAGATCCGGCCGAAGAGGAAGGAGCCACGGATCGGCCACACTCAACCGCACCAGATCCGCATACCAAGGCCGACGAGGCCAGTCCGGGGCAATCAGAACCACGGGACCCGGATGCCGCTCGATCCGCTGTACCAGGCGACCCAGCAGAGCCCACGGAGGAAAGACAGAGCAGCCCCGTACCTTGGCCACCTTTGTGCCAATGCATCGAGGCCTTCCGACATGCGTTCGACGCCTGCTGAAGAACCTTTCGACCTGCGCGGACTCGAAGGTCGCCATGAGGTCCATTATCGGCAGACCCCAACGACGGACCAGCAACGCAAATACCTCGGGATGTAGAGACCACTCTCCGGGGTCTACCCTGCGACGACTCAGAAAGTCCGCCTCCACATTGTGAACCCCTGCGATATGCTGGGCCGACAGACACTGAAGATGCCGCTCTGCCCAATCCAGAAGCAGATCCGCCTCCGCTTCCAACGCCACGCTGCCTGTGCCTCCCTGGCGATTTATGTAGGCTACCGTGGAGGCAATGTTGGATAGCACCCTGACCGCCGCTCCCTGCAGCCAAGGCTGAAACGCTGTCAGAGCCAACCACACGGCTCTCATTTCCAGTCGGTTGATGGACCACCGGCTCTCCCGCGAGGACCATTGGCCCTGAGCAATCTGGCCCTCGCAATGAGCCCCCCAGCCGCTCAAACTGGCATCCGTCATCAGCAGACGCCAGACTCCAAGGGCATACCGTTCGCCAGAGAGCGCCGACACAACCACCAGCGAAGGCTGCGCCGAACCCCCAAGGGGCAAACTAACTGACGAGCTAGCGAGTCGGACTGATGACACCATCGACGCAGCAGTGCTCGCTGCAGGGGCCGCATGTGCGCCCTTGCCCACGGAACTACCTCGATGGTCGCCGCCATCGTGCTGAGAAGCTGAAGGTATTGCCAAGCCGAGGACGCCCGTCTCGCTAGAAACTGCTCCACCAGCCGCCTCAGGGCCCGCGCTCTGTGCACTGGGAGAAAAACCTTCCCATTGCCGGTCTCGAAACGCGCCCACAAATACTCCAAGGTCTGCGAGAGAAGAAGGCTGCTCTTCGCCCGATTGACCACCCAGCCTAACGACTGCAAAACCTGTACGACCTGCGCCGTCGCCCGGAGACTCTCCTCCCTCGACTTCGCCCGGAGCAACCAGTCGTCGAGATAGGGATGCACGAGGACACCCTCCTTCCGCAAGAACGCCGCTACCACCACCATGATCTTCGTGAAGACCTGTGGCACCGTCGCTAGGCTGAAGGGCATGGCTTGAAACTGAAAATGGCCCATCGGCAGGGCAAACCGCAGAAATAGCGTAGTTACTCACCTGTAACAGGTGTTCTCCAGGAGCAGCAGGAATCAGTCCTCACATATGGGTGACGTCGGCGCCGACGGAGCCCTCGCGGAGCAATTTTCCCCAGCTTTCAAAGAAAGCCTATGGGAATTGCAGCGCGCATGCGCGGTCCTCTTCCCGCCCAAGGGTGCCATCTTGCTCAGTAAGATGACATAGCAAAAAGACAGCAAAAATTAGCAAAAACAAAAGCATAAAACTGCAACTCCAAGGGGAGGAGGGAGGGTTGTGAGGACTGATTCCTGCTGCTCCTGGAGAACACCTGTTACAGGTAAGTAACTACGCTTTCTCCAGGACCAAGCAGGAAGTCAGTCCTCACATATGGGACTCCCAAGCTTAAGGCTACCGGAGACCCTAAGCACAAAAATGAGCTCCCTCTAGCTCAGCAGCACAGAAGGAAGGAATCTTCTCTGAATACGTCTCCAACCGGTAGCCCAACATCCGGGATGGAGGGTAGGAGTTGCCTATACCTCGAAGAGGTTACAGAGGACTGCCTGTCTGAAAGCACTGTCCCTGCGGGACTCCCTCTCCAGGCAGTAATGGGCTGCAAAAGTCTGGCTTGAAGACCAAGTAGCGGCCCGGCAGATGTCTGCCAATGGAACAGAGCGGAGGTAAGCCACTGACGTAGCCTTCGCCCGAACACGATGAGCGGTGACTCTACCTTCCAGCACGAGGCCCGCAGCCTTGTAAGCCCAAGCGATGCAGTCCGCAATCCAGATGGACAGAGTACGCTTGGAGACAGGGAGCCCCAACTTGTTGGGGTCATAAGACACGAAGAGCTGAACCGCCCTTCGGTGCTCCCGCGTACGGTCCAGGTAGAAGTTCAGCGCCCTTCTACAGTCCAGGGTATGCAGGACCATTTCAGCTCGGCTGGAGTGTGGCCTGGGAAAGTAGGTCGGAAGTACCACCTCCTGGTTGATGCGAAAAGGGGAAACCACTTTAGGAAGAAACTTAGGGTGAGTCCGTAGGACTACCCGGTTCTTGTAGAACCTAGTGTAAGGAGGATCAGATACCAGGGCCTGCAGCTCACTAACGCATCTAGCAGAAGTGAGGGCCACCAAGAACAAGGTTTTCCAGGAAAGAAAATGAAGAGGACAGGTAGCCATAGGCTCAAAAGGCAGACAGGTAAGCCGCTGTAAAACCACATTGAGATCCCAGTTCGGGGCTGGTGGGCGCAAAGGTGGTTTAAGGAGAAGGAGGCCTCAGAAAACGAGCCACCAGAGGGTGGCTGGAAAGGAGGTCCACCATCCACCGGCACGTGATGCGTAGAAATAGCACCGAGGTGGACCTTGACCGAGTTGGACTTGAGGCCAAGATTGGAAAGAGAAAGCAAGTACTGCAAGACCACTGATGCCGAACAGGAGAAGGGGTCTTGAGACTGCTGAGTACACCAGACGGAGAACCGACGCCACTTAAGAGCGTAGGACTTCCGGGTGGAAGGCCTCCTGGAGGCCAAAACGACCTCTTCCACATCTGGGAGGCAGCTGGAGAGGAGCAAGGACTACCCTTTCAGCAGCCAGGCCATCAGATGAAGGGACCGGAGGTTGGGGTGCAGGAGTGTCCCCCGATCCTGCGAGAGGAGGTCGGGCTGAAACCCCAGAGGAAGAGGGGTGTCCACCACCAGCTGAATCAGAAGCGGGAACCAAGGTTGCCTCGGCCACCGGGGAGCCACTAGGATCATCGATGCCTTGTCTCTGAGAACTTTGAAGAGCGTCCGAGACACCAGAGGCATGGGTGGAAAGGCATACAAGAGGCCTGTGGACCATGGAATCAGAAAAGCATCCGCCGCTACCCGGAGAGGATGCGGTTGTCGAGAGCAGAATCTGGGAAGCTGCCGGTTCAGAGGACTGGCGAACAGATCCATGGTGGGGAGGCCCCATCGTAGAAAGATCCGCTGAACCACAAGCGGATCCAACCTCCACTCGTGCGGTTGGAGGACCCTGCTCAGTTTGTCTGCCAGGTAGTTTTCTTGACCTGGGAGATAGACAGCTTTGAGGACGATGTTGCGGTGGACGGCCCAAGAGCAGAGCTGCTGTGCTTCCTGACAGAGAAGGAAGGAGCCGGTTCCACCTTGCTTGTTCACGTAGAACATGGCAACCTGATTGTCTGTCTGGACAAGTACTGACTGGTGAGAAATCAGGTGAGAGAAGGCTTTGAGCGCTAGGCGGATGGCTCTGAGCTCCAGGAAGTTGATCTGCTGAGCGGACTCCCAAGGAGTCCAGAGACCCTGAGTACAAGTGCCTTGGCAATGTGCTCCCCAACCCTGGAGAGAAGCATCGGTCGTCAGGACCTGAGAATGCGGAGGGGGCTGAAAAGTCACCCCGAGTACTAGGTTTGGCAGGTGAAGCCACCATCGGAGAGAGGAGACCAGCTGGTCGGAGATCTGTACGGAGTCCGTTAGGCTCCCAGTGGCCTGATGCCATTGTTTGCGAAGGCACCATTGAGCAGCTCGCATGTTCAGGCGGGCATAGGGGGTTACATGGACCGTGGAAGCCATATGGCCGAGCAGTCTCAGAAATTGCCTGGCCGAGACCAGGGAACTGCTGTGAAAGCGGCTGGCAAGATCCATGAGCCTTTGAGCCCTGTCTAGGGGCAGGAAGGCCCGCGCTTGAAGAGTGTCCAACCTGGCGCCGATGAATTCTAGATCTTGAGAGGGGAGCAAAGTGGACTTTGCGAAGTTTATGACAAATCCCAAGTGCTGGAGCAGAGCTACCGTGCGATGAGTAGCCTGAGTGGCTACTTGGGCAGACTGGGCCTTGATGAGCCAGTCGTCCAGGTATGGGAACACAAAGAGACCCTGAAGCCTCAGATAGGCCGCCACCACTGCTAGGCATTTGGTGAACACTCTGGGGGCGGAGGATAGGCCGAAAGGCAGTACTCTGTACTGGTAATGGCGTCCGTCCACCACAAACCTTAGGTATTGTCTGTGGTCTGGATGAATAAGGATATGAGTATACGCATCCTTCAGATCTAAGGAGCATAGCCAGTCTCCCTGCTGGAGGTAGGGCAGCAGGATTCCAAGGGTAAGCATTTTGAACTTCTCCTTTGCAAGGAACTTGAGGTTTCGCAAGTCCAGGATGGGTCTGAGGCCTCCTGTTCTTTTTGGAACCAGGAAGTACCTGGAGTAAAACCCTTGACCCTTCAGGTGGTGGGGCACCAGTTCCACGGCTCGTTCCTGAACAAGACTTGCTAACTCCTGAAGGAGTAAGTCCCTGTGCAGAGGGAGTCTGGAAGGCTCCCCTGGAAAGTAGGAGGGAGGTACCTGGTGAAAATGAAGAAGATAGCCCTTTTGAACTATCTGAAGCACCCAGGTATCTGTGGTGATGTTGGACCACCTGTGGGCAAAGTGGACCAGCCGGCCTCCTGTGCTGAGAGAAACCAGCTGAGGGGGAGAGGCTATGCTGAGAAAGTCAAAAACCCCCACCCTGCTGAGCAGGGGCCGGTGGTGCAGGCTTGGGGGCTTGCTGCCTACGGGACCCATTACCCCGTCCCTTGGCCTGCTTTCCCTGTGGGGGAGCTGATGAGGCCTGATACTGAGGGTAGTATTTATAGGCAGCACCTTTCCTCGGGTAAAAGGGCTTTTTCCCCGAGGCCTTCTTCTTTTGAGAAGGGGCAGAGGTCTTCCTTGAGAGACGAGTCCTGGTGAGAGTCTCCGTCTCGATTTGTGCAGCCTTCTCATCCATGGGCTTGCCAAAGAGGTTATCACCTCGGCAGGGGACATCGACCAACTTGTCCTGTACCCAGGGCTCGAGGTCGGACGTCTGAAGCCAAGCCTGGCGGTGTCCACCGATGCCGGCCACGGCTACTCGAGCCGAAGCCTCAAAACCATCATAGGCTGCTCGAGAGATAAACTTGGAGCACTCCCGAATGCCAGTAGACAAGGATTGGAACCTCTGCAAAGGTTCATCGGAGAGACCAGCAGAGAACCCGGCTATTTCTTTAGCCAGGTCTCGGAGATACATGCCCATGTAGAGCTGGTATGTCTGGACTCGACAAGCAAGCATAGAGCCCTGGAAGCACTTTCTACCGAGGGCATCCAGGCTTCGGGCCTCCCTTCCGGGGGGCACGGAGGAGTGCATTTTTTGACTCTTCAGTCTATGCATGGCCGATTCCACCACCATGGAATGATGCGGTAGTTGTGCCTTTTGGAACCCGGGGCTCTTGCGGACTCGATAAATGGAATTGACCCGCTTGCTTAACACCGGCGACGATGCCGGGCTCTCCCACATGCGGAAGAGAAGCCGATCCAGCATCGGAGGAACCGGTACAATAAAGGCCTCCTTCGGGGGAGAGTCATATTGGAGGGCATCGAGTTCCTCGACTCGAGGCTCCTCCTCGGGGTCCGCAGGGAAGGCCAAGGCTTTGGCCATATCCCTCACAAAGTCCGAGAACCGGGTATCCTCCGGGGGGGACCGTCTCTGAGGTTCGGACTCGGGGGAGTCCGAAGGGACACACCGAGTCCGAAAGGAACCAGGCGACTCTTCGTCCTCGGATTCCCAGGCCGACTCCTCGGAGGAGGAGTCGACCGGCTCCGGTCGGGCGGGCACTGATGCCATCCGCCCCGACGCCGAGGGAGTCGGTCCCGAACGGGAGGCCGAAGGAGACCTCGACTGAGGATCGACTCGAGCCCTCATGGACTCGAGGATCGGCTCGGTCTCCGGGGTAGACTTGGAGGTCGACGTCCCGGCGGTCAGGGCAGAAGCGCCAGCGAGGCCAGCGATCAATGCCCGCTGCTAGTCCAAGAAGGCAGACAAACTGCACTCCAAGGCCGTCAACCTGAGTCCGAGCTCAGGAGACCCAGCAGCCCCTGACTCGGGCCCCGACGTCGGGTCCTTCGGAGGCGAGTCCACGAGGACAACTGTACTTACGTGAGCGGGCAAGTCCATCTCGAGTCGAGGATGTTTTGACGGCCTCTCCGACTCCAAGGACCCGGGACGGGAATTGGGGTTATGCGACCTGGCCCTCGAGGAAACAGGAGCGTCCACCGATCCCGCCCTCGCGGGTTTCTTCTTCCGATGATGCTCCCGGGTAGGAGACTCCCTTTCAGAGGAACTCCGACGATGCTCAGGACCAGAGTCCCGAGACGTCGAAGCCTCTGACGAGGTCCGAGCCCGGCCGGAGTCAGAGAAGATACGCTCCCGCTGCCGACTCCTCAATGCTTTTGAGGACATTTTGCCGCATGGCCCGCAGATCATGGGGTCATGATCTGGGCCGAGGCAGAAGTCATGAGTGTCTGTAAGACATAAGTTTCTTACAGAGGTCACACTTTTTGAAACCACTGGCCGCCATCGGGGGAAAAAGGGCCCCTGCGAGGTCGAACGACCGGGCAGCCAGGGAAAAAAGCGCGAAATCTGTCACGAAGGACAAAAAACCGAAAAATAAAGGACGGACTCGTAACCGGCGTCGTGAGTCCGGTGGGAAAAGAACCGGCGTTGAACCGAAGAAAAAATTGATAAAAATAAAGGAAAATCAACTTTTCTGCGGGGATTCACAGGCAACGTCTGTAGGGCTCCGCGGAAAAAAGAAGACTGAGCAAGATGGCACCCTTGGGCGGGAAGAGGACCGCGCATGCGCGCTGCAATTCCCAAAGGCTTTCTTTGAAAGCTGGGGAAAATTGCTCCGCGAGGGCTCCGTCGGCGCCGACGTCACCCATATGTGAGGACTGACTTCCTGCTTGGTCCTGGAGAACTTTGATGTTCCCGGCGAATGGGAATGTGCAAATAGGCCTCCGTAAGGTCTAGGGACGTTAGGAATTCCCCCTCGCGGACCGCCGCTATGACCAAGCGCAGCGTTTCCATGCGAAAATGCGACACCCGGAGGCACCGATTCACTCTCTTTAAATCCAGGATTGATCAAAAGGTGCCCTCCTTTTTCGGCACTACGAAGTAGATGGAGTATCGACCGGACCCTAACTGCCCCTCCGGCACGGGGGCGACCGCCCGGAGCCGAAGCAGCCGGGAAAGTGTATCGGATACGACTCGTCGTTTCCAGGGAGCGCCGCACGGGGACATAACGAAGGAATCGAGCACCGGTCAATGTAGCTCGAGCGCAAATCCCTCTCGTATCACTTCTAACACCCACCGATCGGATGTGATAGCAGCCCAGGCAGGGTAGAAATCCCGCAGTCTGCCCCCTACGGGAATCACCGCCACCGGAGCCGGCCTCGCTTCATTGTGACTTTTTGGGGACCTGCACCTGGAAGGAGCCAAAACCTCTACCTGCCCCCCGAAATCCGCGGAAACTCTGTCCACGCCCCAGATATCTGGAACGCTGGGACTGACCAAAGCAGGAGGCACGAAACCTCCGAAAGGACTGCTGAGACCCCCGGAAGGTGAAGGTCGGCTTCCCCTGCTTGGGCTTATCCTCCGGAAGCCGACCCCCCTTAGAATCCCTGAGATCTTTTACCAACCTATCCAAGTCCTCTCCAAATAACTGCCTGCCCTTAAACGGCAGCTTACTAAGGCAAGCTTTAGAAGAGCCATCAACCGCCCAATTGCGTAACCAAAGAGAACGACGCGCCGCTACCACCGACGCCATGCCGTTAGCTAACCCTCTAATGAGGTCATAGTGGATATCCGCCAAATAAGCGGTACCCGACTCCAATCTGGACACCGCGGCCTCTTGTTCCGCCGACTGGGGCCCCTGGAACTGTTGAGACCAGCGGAGGCAGCCGCGCGCCACCCAGGCCCCGGCCACCGACGCCTGCATAGACAGGGCAGCAACATCAAACGCCTGTCTCAACAAGCTATCAACTTTCCGATCCTGCGGGTCCTTCAACGCCGCAGCACCTTCCACCGGGATAGTAGTCCGTTTAGTAACCGCGGAAACTGCCGCGTCCACCTTTGGCGAACGAAAGAGCTATCAGCCTCCGACAGAGGATACAATTTAGGCAACAGTCTAGCCCCGTGCAAAGCGGACTCTGGACTGTTCCACTCCTCCTGGATCATAGCTTTAAAAACCCTATGAAGCGGAAAGACTCTGTGGGAAGTGCGCACCACCTGCATCAAGGGATCCTCCAACTTGTCCTCCGCAGTGGCATCTTCCATGGGTATGTTCAATACCTTGAGGGTTTTGGCAATCAGTGCCGGAAGTTCCTCTTTACGAAATACACGCACTATTCTACTACTCTGCTCGTCGTCCAACAACTCGCCGTCTTCTAAATCCTCCGCAGACTCCAGCTCGAGAGCCTCCCCCAGCCCCTCGTGGAACTCGTCCCCAGGAGGCGCAGAATCCGCAACACTCGGGGGCCGGCTCTTCTTTTGTGGACCAGTGTCTCCCTCTACTGAAAGTAGACGCTTTAGCCCACGGCGGGGCAGGACCGAGCCTCCCCCCGCCGGCTGCAAGAGAGCCAGAGCCTCCTGCATGAGAGAGAAAAAGGCGGGCGGAACTCCCAGGGATCCCTCCTGGACGCCCCCCGCCAACAGGCGCTCCGGCACTGCAGAAATCCCTGGACGAAGGACCGTCTCTGCCTGCTCTGATGTCCCTTCTGTAGATACAGGTGGGAGATCTGCACTGGAGCCCTCCAGAGGGTCCTCCATGCCAGCACCCACAGCAGAACAAGTGGCACAGACTCGGGCTTCCAAATTACTACTTCTACGAATGCCACAGACCAGACACTGAGGACTAGGAGGCATGGCTATGCACACAGCCCTTTGCCAGCAAAGCAGGAACACCTTGCTGAAGCAAACAGAGCAGAAAAAAAAAAAATCGTGATTTTAAAAGTGCTCAAAAACGCTCCAAATTGCAGGATTAGATAGAGCTGGAGTCAATTAGCTGATATCTGATCAAGAAATGCAAAAACAAAGCTCCTATCCCTAAAAAAAAAAAAACACGAAGAAAAACAACTTTGAAAAAAAAATCCAAAATGGCCACCGGACCCGATCCCGCCCAAAAAAGGACCAGAAAAAATACCCAAAAGGTCTAAAACACTCCCCAGAGCTGATTCCAGGCCACCCCAAGGCCTCCACCAATGCCTTTAGAAAGAAAAAGCTTCAAACTCTACTCACCCACACACAGGAGTGGAGGGGGGGTCAAAACACAGAGTGCTGTCCAGCGTGCCTGTCACAAGCTCTGAGTAGCAGTTATCAGAGTCAATAACAGAGTAATAACCGCTCAGGGCAGCTCGGGGAACCCCTAAATCAGTCAGGGGACCCTCAGAGCCTACTGCTGTATTCAATTGCTGCCTGTAATTGTCTTCAACCTTCTCCTCACCCACCAAGGGGGTTTGATAGAAAGGAGACCTGTGTCCTGTGCAGCTCCCCTGCTTGTTTGACCTATGGGGAGACTGACAGAGAAAAAAAACAGATTAGAGAAAGACAAAAGGGAAACAGTCAAAGATTTCCTCCACAGCAGCAGCCCAGCACCTAAATCTAGAAAAATAATAAAACACTAAAGCTCTGCTTATTTGTTCCTAAGGAGCCCAGGTCTGGGCTCTGACTTCCAAGCTGCTTGGAGACTGAGATACTGATGTGTGGGCGGTCCTTGGGGCTGCATATAGCTGGATGATCAAAGAGATGAAGATGTTCAGTCTCCAAAGCTGCTGGTGGAGGTTCACAACTCTATGGTTCCGGGACTGGACTAGAGGGACGCTAAGGAACTTGCTCTTACCGCGTGTTGCAGAGCTCTCTCCACGCGGCCCCGCTCAACACCAGAGTGAGCGGCAAGCCGCGGACAGTGTCTGTCTCCCTTCTGCACTGCATAGAGAAACACCAAAGAGCACCATCCGCCTGAACTTGACAGGGGATCGTGTGCTGCCCCGCAGTGCTCTCCTCCATACCATCAAGGAGGAGAGAGCTGCTACAGATCTGCAGTAGTATCAGGCAGGTAAAAAGGGCAGGATCTGTCAGTCTCTTATTCAATCATGTTGAACCCTTTGAAGCTACAGATACAACAAAAGAAAACGAACATCCAAATAAAATTAAAAACCTCAATCTAGCCCCTAACTGCTCCTTCTGCGCTTCTCAAGTGAGCCCCTCCACTAGGCTCACTACGTCCTCCTGCTGCATGGAGAATGGACACACTGGGGCTGATGGGAGATACCAGCAGGCTATATCCAGTGATGTCATGACTTTGACATGCCCAGTCTCCAAGCTGCAGGAAGAGGTGCACAACCAGAGGTAGAGGACTAAACTGGAGGAACGATAAGGAACTGCATATTCATTGTGAATATCCTGAAAATGCAACTAGCTGGCAGTGTCCCAAGGAATGGGATGAGAACTCCTGCTTTAGAATGACAGTAAGATTTGCCAGAAACTACCAACCCAATTAGCTTACAATGGCAAGTTTTCCCCAGGAAAGAAACATACACGCTGCCAAGTTTCAGGAGCATATTAAGTTTTTACTGTTTTGATTTAAAATAAATCCAGAATCTTGTCCACTTTAAATAACATGAAAATTTATTGTTAATGACTTAGGAAAAAAAAGTATCCATACAAGAAAGAATATAAAACTTTTACTCAACACTGCTCACCAGTATTTACAATGAAGTAAATATACAGGTTTGGAAAAATTCCATTTACTACGAAGACAGTATTTCCAGCTGGTCAATGTAGACCCAAACTGATCCTATGGATTGTGTTGGTGTGTGTGTGAAAGGAAAGTATGTAAAGAAATAGATATGCACATCAGTAAGAGGTTACAAATCAGCTGCAGGTTTAAAATATCTGGATGATTCAGTAGATGCATTAATGCCATGACTTATAAAATCTAATCTATGATGAAAGCAGTAATTTCATAGTACCAAAAGCTTTGAGATACATGAAGGAAACCGTGTAAAGCCTTTGGCTTATTTCACTTACACAAAAATTTACCTGCATGCTGTCAAATGGCAAAAGCATACTACTCCCCCCTTCCCCACAAATAAAAAGTAACAAAACAAAAAAAAAAACTGTCAGAATGCTAAGTTTCTCACAACAGCAGAGATTTTTTTTTAAATTTTACACAGACTTTTATATATAAAAACCACTAAGACTTATTGTGCTTCATCTTCTGGACATGAATGCCAGGTTAATCGCTCTTCATAAAATGCAATCACAATCTGAGGACATTTCACATTGGCTTCTTTTGCTGGCACCAGGTCTGCCTCATCCGAATCTTTCCTGTTACAGAAAGAATACGATTTAAGAAACCAGAAAGACATCACATGTTTACTGCAGCTTAATAGAAGAAATATGGGGATTATGTTTTTTGGGAGAGGAGCAATACCGACATAAGGGAATTTTGAGATTCCTTTCTAATTATAGGGAAGTCAGTCTATGTATAAGGAGAAATTTCACTTACCTTTAATTTACTTTCCTGGAGTCCTGCTAGACCAGTCCAGACAATCAGGTTTATTTCCCTCTACCAGCAGATGTTGGAGACAGAAAAAAAAAACAAACAAACAAAAATACAGAAGCCTGATTGGCTGGGCTCTGGTAGACATAGCTATACCCCTAGGGGTCACCCTCAGTATGCTCTGACAAGCAACAAGAAACCTAAATGAATGAGAACCCAACTATGTACACAGAAGAGAAGGTCTGGAGGAGCAGTGGAGAATACACTGCTTTAAATATAGGCCTTGGCTCCTTCGCAAAACTACCACTCGATCAGATACAGGGAGGGTCCTGGACTGGTCTAGCAGGATTACAGGAAAGGAAGTTAATGGTAAGTGAAATTTCTCCTTCCAAGTCATCCTGCTAGACCAAACCAGACAATCAGGTAGTACCCAAGCTAACTGCCCTTCAGGTGGGAAGACAGAGTCATTGTAACTATGTGGCCTTGAACCAGGCCTCCCCCACGCCTGGAGATTGAGTCAGACAAATGTGGAGAGGGAGGATCAGGTGGCCACCCTACAGATTTCAAGAGGGGCAACCTGTGAGCACTTGGCCCATGAAGTGGCCTGGGCCCGTGTTGAGTGCACCCATAACCCCAAGGGCATGGGCTTGCCATGGATTATATAGGTGATTCAATAGTCTGACAGAGCCACCTAGAAATGGTGGACTTAGAAGCCGCGAGGCCCTTCCGAGGACCCACGAACAGAATAAAGAGCTGGTCGGACTTGCAGAACAGATTTGTGACCCGCAAATCGCAACAGAGAACTCAGATCCAGTGTCTGAATATTCTTATACCAGCCAAAATACTGGTCTTTGGAGAAAACCGGTAAGAAAATAGGTGGGTTCAGATGAAGACAATGACCTTCGGTAAGAAGGAAAGAACCGCACGCAGGGAGACACTACCCTCCATGAAGGAGAGAGAGGGATCCTGGCACAAGAGGGCCTGTAACTCCGAGACTCTACAAGTGGAGGTTATCACCACCAAAAAGGCTGTTTTAAGGGTCAAACTGAAGAGCAGCCATGAGCACCTTCAGGACCAAAGAAAGATCCCAAGGCGGTACTACAGGCCTGATGGCGGGGGGGAATGTACTACACCTTAGCTCCCTTGAGAAAATGTGCTACGTCTGCATGGGATGCAATGGAGCAGCTGTCTATCGGCCAACAGAAACAGGTTAGGGCCAAGACCTGAACTCAAAGTGAACCGAGAGTTAACCCCTTGTCAAGGCCCTCTTGGAAAGGTGAGGACCTGTGGTATCTGTGTGCACCATAGCAAGAGGTGACGCCGTGAACACCAGGTCTCAAAGATGCGCCATACTCTGGCATATGTCCATGACGTAAAGGGACATCAAACCTTGAGAAGGGTAGCTACCACCCGAGGAGAAAGAGTAGTTACTCACCTATAACAGGCGTTCTCCAGGAGCAGCAGGAATCGGTCCTCACATATGGGTGATGTCAGCACCGACAGAGCCCTCGTGCAGAGCATTTCCCCAGCTTTCAAAGAAAGCCTTTGGGAATGCAGCATGCATTCCCGCCCAAGGGTGCCATCTTGCTCAGTCTGACGACATAGCTAAAAGACAGCAAAAAACAAAATGAAATACATATATGACTGCAACTCCAAGGGGAGGGGAGGAGTGAGGGCCGTGAGGACTGATTCCTGCTGCTCCTGGAGAACACCTGTTACAGGTGAGTAACTACTCTTTCTCCAGGACCAAGCAGGAAGTCAGTCCTCACATATGGGACTCCCCAGCTCTAGGCTACCAAGAACCCAAAGCTGAAAAATAAGCTCCCTCTAGAGCCTCAGCATGCGAGATAAGAATCTTCTGAGAACGCTCCTGAACGGTTGCCCAACACAAGGGCCGGAGGGTAGGAGTTGCCTAAACCCCAGAGATTACGGAGTACCGCCTGTCCGAAAGCACTGTCCCTGCGGGACTCCCTCTCGAGGCAGTAATGGGCCGCAAAAGTCTGGCTTGAAGACCAAGTAGCGGCCCGGCAGATGTCTGCCAACAGAACAGAGCGGAGATGAGCTACTGACGCAGCCTTTGCCCTGATACGGTGGGCCGTGACTCGACCCTGCAAGGAGAGGCCAGCTGCCCTGTATGCCTAGGTGATAGTCTGCTACCCAAATGGACAGGGTATGCTTGGAGACAGGTAACCCCAGCTTATTAGGGTCAAAAGATACAAAGAGCTGAACAGCCCTTCAATGCCCCTGCATATGGTCAATGTAGAAAACACCCTCCTTCTACAGTCCAGGGTATGCAAGACCATCTCAGCCCGGCTGGCATGCAGCCTGGGAAAAAAGTTCGGAAGAACCACCTCCTGATTGAGGTGGAAAGAGGAGACAACCTTTGGAAGGAACTTAGGATGAGTCCGTAAGACCACCCTGTTCCTATAGAACAGTGTGTACAGTATCAGAAACCAGAGCCTATAGTTCACTCACACGCCTGGCCGAGGTAAGAGCCACCAAGAACAATGCCTTCCAGGAAAGGAAGTGTAAATGACAGGTAGCCATCGGCTCAAATGGTGGACGAGTAAGTTGTTTCAAGACCACATTCAAATCCCACTCTGGGTCTGGCGAACGAATCGGAGGCTTGAGCAAAAGCAGGCCTCTGAGGAAGCAGGACACTAAGGGGTGGACCGACAGTCTGGCCCTCCACCGGCGAGTGGTGCGCTGATAGAGCACTGAGGTGGACCCGAACAGAGTTGGATTTAAGGCCTAGGTCCAACAGGTGAAGCAGATACTGCAGCACCACTGGTACCAGGCACGAAAACGGATCCTCCTGGCGCTGAGCACACCAGGTGGAGAACCTACGCCACTTGAGGGCATAAGATTTCCGGGTGGATTGTCTCCTAGAGGCCAAGACCACCTCCTCAACTTCCCTAGGTAAAGGTAAGGGGGCTAGAACTACCCTTTCAGCAGCCAGGCCATCAAATGGAGGGACTGGAGGTTGGGGTGCAGGAGAGATCGGGTTGCACCCCCAGAGGGAGTGGAGTGTCCACCGCCAATTGCAGAAGGAGTGGAAACCACGGTTGCCTCAGCCATCTGGGGGCTACCAGGATCAGTGAGGCCCTGTCCCGAAGAACCTTGAATAGGGCTTGGGCTACTAGAGGCGTTGGAGGAAACACATACAGCAGTCCCGTAGACCAAGAAATTAGGAAGGCATCTGCTATTCGCAGAGGATGCGGTTCTCAGGAACAGAACCTGGGCAGCTGACGGTTCAGTGGAATGGCAAAGAGATCGATGGTTGGAAGACCCCATTTAGAGTAGTTACTCACCTGTAACAGGTGTTCTCCAGGAGCAGCAGGAATCAGTCCTCACATATGGGTGACGTCTGTGCCCCGTGCGGAGCATTTCCCCAGCTTTCAAAGAAAGCCTTTGGGAATTGCAGCATGCATGCGCGGTCCCCTTCCCGCCCAAGGGTGCCATCTTGCTCAGTCTGATGACATAGCTAAAAGACAGCAAAAATAGCAAAAAATAAATCATATGACTGCAACTCCAAGGGGAGGAGGGAGGGTTGTGAGGACTGATTCCTGCTGCTCTTGGAGAACACCTGTTACAGGTGAGTAACTACTCTTTCTCCAGGACCAAGCAGGAAGTCAGTCCTCACATATGGGACTCCCCAGCTTAAGGCTACCGGAGACCCCAAGCCGAAAAAATGAGCTCCCTTTAGAGCGTCAGAACGTAAGGAAGGAATCTTCTCTGAGAACGCCCCCGACCGGTAGCCCAACATCAGGGCCGGAGGGAAAGAGTTGCCTAAACCCCAAAGAGATTATGGAGTACTGCCTGTCCGAAAGCACTGTCCCTGCGGGACTCCTTCTCAAGGCAGTAATGGGCCGCAAAAGTCTGGCTTGAAGACCAAGTAGCGGCCCGGCAGATGTCTGCCAACGGAACAGAGCGGAGATGAGCCACTGATGTAGCCTTCGCCCTGACATGATGAGCCGTGACTCGACCCTCCAACGAGAGGCCGGCTGCCCCATAAGCCCAGGCGATACAGTCAGCGACCCATATGGACAAAGTATGCTTGGAGACAGGTAACCCCAACTTATTGGGGTCAAAAGAAACGAAGAGCTGAACCGCCCTCCGGTGCTCCCGCGTACGGTCAAGGTAGAAGGATAACGCCCTCCTACAGTCCAGGGTATGCAGGACCATATCAACCCGGCTGGCATGCAGCCTGGGAAAGAAAGTCGGAAGCACCACCTCCTGATTGAGGTGGAAAGAGGAGACAACCTTAGGGAGAAACTTAGGGTGAGTCCGTAAGACTACCCTATTCCTGTAGAATCTAGTGTAAGGGGGATCAGACACTAGCGCCTGAAGTTCACTTAGCTCTTACCTCTGCTAGATGAGTATCAGAAACAAAGTTTTCCAGGAGAGAAAACGGAGAGGACAGGTAGCCATAGGTTCAAATGGCGGACAAGTAATCTGCTGTAAGACCACATTTAAATCCCACTCAGGGGCTGGTGGACGTAGTGGTGCGCTGAGAGAGCACTGAGGTGAACTCTGACAGAATTGGACTTAAGGTCGAGATTGGAGAGGTAAAGCAAATATTGCAATACTACCGCTACCAAGCACAAGAAGGGATTCTCGCTGTGCTGAGCACACCATGCGGAGAATCTACGCCACTTAAGAGCGTAGGATTTCCGGGTGGATTGCCTTCTAGAGGCCAAGACAACGTCTTCCACCTCTCTAGGCAGTAGTAGGGGAGCCAGAACTACCCTTTCAGCAGCCGGCCATCAGATGAAGGGACTGGAGGTTGGGATGTAAGAGAGATCCCTGTTCTTGAGACAGGAGATCGTGTTGAATCCCCAGAGGAATAGGAGTGTCCACCACCAGTTGCAGCAGAAGCGGGAACCACGGTTGCCTTGGCCACCTGGGGGCTATCAGAATCATGGAGGCCCCGTCCTTGAGTACTTTGAACAGTGTTCTGGACACTAGTGGCGTGGGAGGAAACTCATACAGTAGGCCTTTGGACCACGGGAGCAGAAACGCATCCGCTGCTACTCAGAGGATGCGGTTGTCTGGAACAGAATCTCGGGAGTTGCCGGTTCAGAGGACTGGTGAAAAGATCCATGGTGGGGAGGCCCCACCTCAGAAAGATCTGCTGAACCACCAATGGATTCAATCTCCATTCGTGTGGTTGCAGGATCCTGCTCAGTCTGTCTGCCAGGTAATTGTCTTGACCTGGGAGGTAGACTGCCTTGAGAAGGATTCCGCGATTGACAGCCCAGGAGCACAGCCGTTGTGCTTCCTGACATAGAAGGAAGGAGCCTGTGCCACCCTACTTGTTCACGTAAAACATGGCAACTTGATTGTCTGGACCAGTACAGACTGGTGAGACGTGAGAAGGAACTCAGAGCTAAGCGTATCGCCTGCAGCTCCAGGAAATTTATCTGCTGTGCAGCCTCCCAAGGGGTCCAGAGACCCTGAGTACATGCCCCTTGGCAATGCGCTCCCCAACCTTGAAGAAGCATCGGTTGTCAGCACTTGAGTGCAGAGGGGTTTGAAAAAACACTCCGAGCACCAAATTCGAAAGATGAAGCCACCATTGCAGAGAGGAGGCAAGCAGTGTGGATATTCTTACTGAGTCTGCAAGGCTCCTTGTGGCCTGATGCCACTGAGTTCGAAGACTCCACTGAGCAGGCCGCATATGCAGGCGGGCATTGGGGGTTACATGAACCGTGGAAGCCATATGGCCGAGAAGTCTCAGGAATTGCCTGGCGGAGACCAGGGAATTGCTGCGAAACTGCCTGGCTAGATCCATTAATCTGTGGGCTCTGTCCACGGGCAGAAAAGCCTTCGCCTGAAGGGTGTCCAGCCTTGCTCCTATGAACTCCATGTTCTGGGACGGGAGCAAAGTGGACTTTGCGAAGTTTATGACAAACCCCAAGTGCTGAAGCAGAGCCACAGTGCGAAGGGTGGCTCGACTGGCCTCCTGTGAAGACTGGCCCCTTATGAGCCAGTCGTCCAGGTATGGGAACACAAAGACCAGGCACTTTGTGAACACCCTGGGGGTGGAGGTTAGGCCAAAGGGTAGTACTCTGTACTGATAGTGGTTTCCTCCCACAACAAATCTGAGATATTGTCTGTGGTCTGGATGAATAAGGATGTGAGTATAAGCATCCTTTAGATCTAAGGAGCATAGCCAATCTCCCTGTTGGAGGTAGGGCAGCAGGATTCCAAGGGTAAGCATCTTGAACTTTTCCCTCTCCAGGAACTTGAGGTTTCACAAGTATAGGATGGGTCTGAGGCCTCCTGTTCTTTTTGGTACCAGAAGGTACCTGGAATAAAAGCCGTGACCTCTCAGGTGGTGGGGCACCGATTCCACAGCCTGTTCCTTTAGCAGACTTGCCAACTCCTGTAGGAGTAGGTCCCTCTGCAGAGGGGATCTTGGAGGCTCCCCTGGAAAAAAGGAGGGAGGTACCTGGTGAAAATGAAGAAGATAGCCCTTTTGGACTATATGGGAGCACCCAGGTATCTGATGTGACGGCTGACCACCTGTGGGCAAAAAGGGCCAGCCGGCCTCCTGTGCTGATGTGAGCCAGCTGAGGAAGAGAGGCTATGCTTTCTGAGTCAAAAACCCCTGCCCTGCTGTGCAGGAGCCGGTGTTGGTGGCTTGGGGGCCTTCTGCCTACGGGACCCATGACCCTGCCCCTTGGCCTGCTGACCCTGTTGGGGAGCTGCAGAGGCCTGATAATGAGGGTATTGTTTATAGGCAGATGTCTTCCTCGGGTAAAAAGGTCTTTCCCCGAGCCCTTCTTCTGAGAAGGGGCAGAGGTTTTTCTGGACAGCCTAGTCCGGGTCAGAGTCTCGGTCTTGAGTTCAGCAGCCTTTTCAGCCATGGGTTTGCCAAAAAGGTTTTCACCTTGGCAGGGGACATCGACCAACTTGTCCTGTACCCATGGCTTGAGGTCGGATGACTGTAACCAAGCCTGTCGGCGGGCACCAATGCCGGCCCCGGCTACTCGGGCTGAAGCCTTGAAGCCATCGTAGGCTGCTCGAGAGATTAACTTCGAGCACTCTCGAATACCAGTGGACAAGGCCTGGAACCTCTGCAAAGGTTCCTCGGAGAGACCAGCAGAGAACCCGGCAATCTCCTTTGCCAGTCTCAAAGGTACATGCCCATGTAGAGCTGGTATGTCTGGACACGGCAAGCAAGCAGAGCCCTGGAAGCACTTCTTACCAAGGGCATCCAGGTTCTGGGCCTCCTGGCCGGGAGGCACCGAGGAGTGCATCTTCTGACTTTTCAGTCGATGCATGGCCAATTCCACAACCATGGAGTGGTGCGGTAATTGTGCCTTTTGGAACCTGGGGCTCTTGCGGACTCGATAGATGGAATCGACCCGCTTGTTTAACACCGGCGTCGAGGCCGGGGTCTCCCACATGCGGAAGAGCAGCCGCTCCAGCATCGGAGGAACCGGAACAGTAAAGGCCTCCTTCGGGGGAGAGTCATACTGGAGGGCCTCGAGCTCCTCCTCGGGATCTGCGGGGAATGCCAAGGCCTTGGCCATATCCTGCACGAAGTCCGAGAACCGGGTATCCTCCGGTGGGGATCGTCTCCGAGGTTTGGACTCTGGTGAGACGATGGGACACACCGAGTCTGAAAGGTGTTGGGTGACTCTTCATCCTCCGTCTCCCAGCCCGACTACTCGGAGGAGGAATTGAGCGGTTCCGGTCGGGCGGGCACCGATGCCCTCCGCCCCGACGCCGAGGGAACCGGCGTCGACCTCGGTCCCGAACGGGAGGCCGAGGGAGACCGTGGCCGAGGATCGACTCGAGCTCGCATGGACTCGAGGATCGGCTCGGCCTCCGGGGTTGACTTAGAAGTCGATGTCCCGGTGGTCGGGGCAGATGCACTGGTGAGATCAGTGCCCGCTGCTGCTCCATGAAGGCAGCCAAGCTGCTCTCCAAGGCCGTCAACCTGAGTCTGAGCTCAGGAGACTCAGCAGCCCCCGACTCGAGCCCCGACGTCTGCTCCCCTGGAGGAGAGTCCACGAGGACTACAGTACTCACGTGCCCAGGAGACGCCATCTCGAGACGAGCTTGTTTGGCAGGCGTCTCCGACTCCGAAGACCCGGGGCGGCGGTCGGGGCTATGCGACCTGGCCCTCGAGGAATCAGATGCGTCCGCCGACACCGCCCTCGCGGGTTTTTCTTCCTGCACTGCTCCTGCAAAGGAGACCCCCGCTCAGAGGAACCCGACGCTGCTCGGGGCCGGAGTCCCGAGACGTCGAGGCCTCTGACGAGGTCCAGGCCCGTCTGAACGCGGAGTCAGAAGATTCTGTCCTTTTGGTGCTGCCGACTCAACGCCTTTGAGGACATTTTGCCACACGGACCACAGATCATCGGGTCATGATCGGGTCAGAGGCAGCAGTCATGTGTGTCGGTAAGAGACATAAGTTTCTTACACCGATCACACTTTTTAAACCCACTGCCAGACATCGGGGGAAAAAGGGCCCCTGCGAGGTCGAAAGACAGGGCTGCCAGTGAAAAAGAAAAATGGCGCGAACGCTAGTCACGAAGGACAAAAACCGAAAAAAAGAGAGAGTGGGCTCGATACCGGCGTATCGGGCCCAGGCGGGAAAAGGATCTGGCGTCGAACCGAAGGAGGAAGACAAAAAAACAGGGTAATCAACTTTTTCCTCGGCGTAAAACGAACTACGTCCGTCGGGCTCCGCGGAAAAAAAGACTACTGAGCAAGATGGCACCCTTGGGCAGGAAGGGGACCGTGCATGCGCGCTGCAATTCCCAAAGGCTTTCCTTGAAAGCTGGGGAAAGGCTCCGCACGGGGGCTCCGTCGGCACCGACGTCACCCATATGTGAGGACTGACTTCCTGCTTGGTCCTGGAGAATAGGAAGATCTGCTGGACCACTAGGATTCAAATGCCATTCGTGAGGCTACAGAATCCTGCTCAACCTGTCTGCCAGGTAATTTTCTTGGCCAGGTAGATAAACTGCCTTGAGAAACATGCCGTGCTTGACTGCAAAGGTGCACAGGGCCTGTGCTTCCTGACACAGAAGCCTGGATCCTGTGCCTCCTTGTTTGTTCACATAGAACATTGCTACTTGGTTGTCTGTCTGAATCAAGACAGACTGGTGAGAGAGGACATGAGAGAAAGTTTGTAGAGCTAGTCGAAAAGCTCGCAACTCCAACAGACTGATATGCTGTGTGGCCTCCCAAGGCCGAGTACATGCCCCCTGGCAATGTGCACCCCAACCTTGGAGGAGCATCAGTCGTCAGCACCTGTGTGTGTGGTGGTGCCTGAAAAGGCACCCCTTTGATCAGGTTTAGGAGATGCAGCCACCACTGCAGGGAGGCCGCTAGTAGTTTGGACACTCTTACTCTGTCTCTTAAGTCTCCTGTGGCCTGTATCCACTGAGCTCTGAGGCACCATTGAGCAGACTGCATATGCAGACGAGCATTTGGAGTTACATGGACCGTAGATGCCATGTGGCCCAAAAGCCTCTTGAAATGTCTGGCAGTGACCAGAGATCCACTGCGAAACTGCTGGGCCAGAGCCATCAGTTTGTGAGCCCTGTTCCCAGGCAAATGGGAGGAGGAGTGGTCTAGTGGTTAGGACAAGGTACTTCAGGCTGGAGGTTCAAGTCCCACCTGGGGACAGCAATCTCAGGCCGGAGGGACTGGGATTTCTAGTCCTATAGGCACTCCTTGTGGTCTTGGGCAAGCCATTTAACCCTCCATTGCCCATGTTCCCTGTAAGTATTAGCGTATGTGTCTCATATCCCCTTGTGTTAAATGTATCCCCCAATTGACCGCTTTGACCCGGTGAAAAGCGGGATATAAATACAGCTAAATAAATAAATAGCTTGTAAGGTATCCAACCTTGCCCCTATGAATTCTAGGTCCTGTGAGGGGAGCAAAGTGGACTTTGCGAAGTTTATGACGAAGCCCAGGTGCTGGAGAAGAGAGACAGTGCGAAGAGTGGCTTGTCTGGCCTCCTGTGGAGACTTACCCCTGATGAGCCAGTCGTCCAGGTATGGAAAGACAAAGATGCCCTGGTTTCAGAGATAGGCCGCCACCACTGCCAGGCATTTGGTGAAAACCCTGGGTGCGGAAGTTAGGCCAAATGGAAGTACCCTGTACTGAAAATGATTTCCTCCCACTACAAATCTGAGATATTGCCTGTGGTCTGGATGAACGAGGATGTGAGTATATGCATCCTTTAGGTCTAAGGAGCATAGCCAATTTCCCTGCTGGAGGTAGGGGTAGCAGTATTCCAAGGGTAAGCATCTTGAACTTTTCCCTCTCCAAGAAACTTGAGACTTCGCAAGTCTAGAATGGGCCTGAGGCCTCCTGTCCTTTTTGGTACCAGAAAGTACCTTGAATAGAAGCCTTGGCCTCTCAGGTGGTGAGGCACCGGTTCCACCGCCTGCTCCTGTAGAAGACTTGCCAACTCCTGAAGGAGGAGGTTCCTGTGCAGAGGGAGTCTTGGAGGCTCCCCTGGAAAACAGGAGGGAGGTAACTGGTTGAAGTGGAGCAAGTAGCCCTTTTGGACTATGCTCAGTACCCAGGTATTCCCTGTTATAGCTGACCATCTGTGGGCGTACAGTGTCAGCCGGCCTCCTGTGCTGAGTGGAGCCAGCTGTGGGGGAGAGGCTATGCAGTGGGAGTCAAAATCCCACTCCCTGCTGTGCAGGAGCCGGAGGTTTTCTGCCTACGGGTCCCATGTCCCTGCCCCTTGGCCTGCTGACCCTGTTGGGGAGCTGTAGAGGCCTGGAAGTGAGGGGTAGGATTTGTAGGCAGAGGCCTTCCTCGGGTAAAAGGGCTTTTTCCCCGAGCCCTTCTTCTGAGAAGGGGCAGAAGTCTTCCTGGACAGCCTTGTCCTGGTGAGAGTCTCAGTATCTATTTCTGAAGCCTTTTCAGCCATGGGTTTGCCAAAGAGGTTCTCACCCCAGCAAGGGACATCAACCAACTTGTCCTGGACCCATGGCTTGAGGTCCGATGACTGTAGCCAGGCCTGAAGGCGTGCACTGATGCTGGCTGCGGCTACTTGGGCCGAAGCCTTGAAGCCATCATAGGCTGCTCGAGATATAAACTTCGAGCACTCTTGAATCCCTGATGACAAAGCCTTGAACCTCTGCAAAGGTTCCTCGGAGAGGCCAGCAGAGAACCCGGCAATCTCCTTTGCCAGGTCTTGGAGGTACATGCCCATGTACAGCTGGTAAGTCTGGACAAGGCAAGCCAGCATAGAGCCCTGGAAGCACTTTGAGGGCATCCAGGTTCCAGGCCTCCCTGCCAGGGGGGCACTGAGGAGTGCATCTTCTGACGATGCATGGCTGATTCCACATCCATGGAGTGGTGTGGTAGCTGTGCCTTCTGGAACCCAGGGCTCTTACAGACTCGATAAATGGAATCGACCCGTTTGTCGAGAACCGGCACCGAGGCCGGTGCCTCCCACATGCAGAAGAGCAGCCGTTCCAGCATCGGAGGAACCGGTACAGGTAAAAGGCCTCCTTCGGTGGAGAGTCATACTGGAAGGCCTCGAGCTCCTCGGCTTGAGGCTCCTCCTCGGGATCTGTGGGGAAGGCCAAGGCCGTGGCCATATCCCTCACGAAGTCTGAGAACTGGGTATCCTCTGGGGGGAGACCTTCTCCGAGGCTCGGATTCCGGCAAGTTCGATGGGACACACTGGGTCCGGAAAGTGTCCAGGGAATCCTCATCTGTCTCCCACTCTGACCCCTGAGGAGGAATCGAGCGGCTCCGATCGGGCAGGCACCGATGCCATCTGCCCCGACGACCTCGGCCCCATACGGGAGGCCGAGGATCAACTCGAGAGCACACTGACTCTAGGATCGGCTCGGCCTCCAGGGTCGACTTGGATGTCGAGGTCCTGGTGGTTGGGGCAGATGCACCAGTCAGGCCGGTAATCAGCACCCGCTGCTGTTCCATGAAGGCAGCCAAACTGCTCTCCAAGGCCGTTAACCTGAGTCCGAGCTCAGGAGACTCAGCAGCCCCCGACGTCGGATCCCCCCGGAGGAGAGTCCATGACAACAGCACTCACGTGACTTGGGGACTCCGGCTCCACACAAGGCAATTTGGCAGGCCTTTCAGATGACCCGGGACGGCGGTCGGGGCTATGTGACCTGGCCCGAGGGACCAAGAGCGTCCACTGACGCCGCCCTCGCGAGTTTCTTCTTCCTTTTGTGTTCCCATGAGGGAGACCCCTGCTCAGGGTCAGACTCCCGAGACGTCGAGGCCTCTGACAAAGTCCAGGCTCGGCCGGACGCAGAGTCAGAAGATCTCTCACTGGTGTTGATAGCTCCTCAATGCCTTAGAGGACATTTTGCCACATGGGCCACAGATCCGGTCATAATCGGGCCCGAGGCACCGGAGGGCAGCAGTTGTGTGGGTCGGTGAGAGACAGTTTTACACCTATCATACTTCTTGAACCCACTGGCAGCCATCAGGGGAAAAAGGGCCCCTGCAAGGTCAAAAGACCGGGCTGCCAGTGAAAAAGAAAAAAAAAAGCGACCGCTAGTCTCAAAGGACAAAAACCGAAACTCTGTGCTCCATTCCGGTGTACCGTGCCCAGGCGGGAAGGGGAACCAGCAAAAAACCACGAATCTTCCAAGGAAAAAAAAATCAACTTTTAATTGGGTGACTAAGACACATGTCCATCGGGCTCTGTGGAAAAAAAAAAAAAGACTGAGCAAGATGGCACCCTTGGGTGGGAAGGGGACCGCGCATGTGCGCTGCATTCCCAAAGGCTTTCTTTGAAAGTTTGGAAAATGCTCCACACGAGGGCTCTGTCGGCATCGACGTCACCCATATGTGAGGACTGACTTCCTGCTTGGTCCTGGAGAAAAGCCCTTGTGGCTCAGCTGGCGGTAAGCGAATAGGGAGCGGGGTTGTCCATTGTAATTGTCCCTTGCTGCAGGAGACCTCTGCGAACACCGAGCTGCAGAGGAGCGGCTCGGGCTAGCTGGATGAGGTCGGCATACCAAGGCCTCCGTGGCCAATTCAGAGCCACTAGAATCACTACCACCACACCATACAAGTCCACCAGAACACAAACTGAAATGTGCTCTCAATGCACGCTCAGTGTGCAATAAAATACCTATAATCAATGACTATCACAACCAATAATCTAGATGTCCTCTTTGCCACAGAAACATGGCTCACAGAATCAGATACAATACTTCTAAATTAGCTGAAACCCCACAACTACTCGATATTCCACTGTCCATGTTCACACAGAAGAGGCAGGGGAGTCCTCATAATAACAAAATCCCAACTCAACAAAATCAATGCTGACAGCACAGAGGGAAGAGACCACATCTCTAGATCCAACAGCTGACCATCTGCCTCATATACATATTTGTCCACATCTAATGATTTATCAAATATTCTGGGAACCCTAGTTGAAAATTCAAGCCCAAATATGGACCTCGTACTCCTTGGTGACCTAAATCTCCTTTTAAACTCCTCCCAAACAGGCTGCAGCATTCTTAGAAGCCATGTCCGCAAAGCGTAGTTACTCACCTGTAACAGGTGTTCTCCAGGGACAGCAGGAATCAGTCCTCACTTATGGAAGACGCCGGCACCGGAGCCCCGCGTGGAGCAATTCCCCAGCTTTCAAAGAAAGCCTTTGGGATTGCTGCCACGCATGCGTGGTCCTCTTCCCACCCAAGGGTGCCACCTGTTATAGATGTTCTCCAGGGATGGCAGGGTGCCATCTTGCTCAGTCAGGGGCCTCATACTGGAGGATTTCCAACTCATCTGCCCAAGGGTCGCCGTCCTACTCGGTTGGGAACACCGGGCCTTAGACATGCCCTTCACAAAATCAAGGAAGCCCATATCCTCAGGTGGGGACTGCAGTCGATGCTCTGAGACGGGAGAGTCAGATGGGACGTTGCGATGGTGACAGGTATCGGGGGGGACTCCTCGTTCTCTCTCTCTCCCACTCTGAGTAGTTTGTCGAGGACTCGTACAAGGGCTGTGCTGCGGGCCTTGGGGCCCCTGATGCTCTGCAGCCAGTGCCTGGCAAACGTACTGGGTATAATTGCAGTTCCATTGAGTGGGACTCAGATCATGACCTCAAGGGCCTGATGGCTGGGGCGGATGAACCAGTCGTGCCAGACAACAGCACCTGCTGCTGGTCCATGAAGGCAAACTGTGCTCCAGGGCCACCATTCTGGACTCCAGACCAGAAGCCTCTGCAGCTTTGGTGCAGGCACCGAGAGACTCTGGCTCGACACCAGCTCCCCTGAAGAGAAATCCTCAATAAGGATAGTGTCTGGGGACAGAGGCCGGTATGTGGTTGGCTCCTTCTGGGGGATCTTTGCAGGCCGCTCCTTTTCCAATGCCTTGGACAAACGTCTTGGACTGTGGGACTGGACCCAGGGAGCACCCGGCCGGTCGGAGCATCCAAGGACACCACCTATGAGGGTTGCTTCTACTGCCTGGGTTCTCTCGAGGGAGACTACCTTTGAGGACCCATGACGAGGCTCAGGTTCGGAAGGTTATGCCCGAGATGTTGGGGCCTCAGATGAGGCCATGGCCTTCCGAGGCACCAGGGACGGGGGGGGGGGGGGGGGGGGGGGGGGAACAAAACCAACACTTATCGTGCTGCTGCTGGCAGCTCTTGAGGGCCTTACTGGACATCCCTCTTGTAGAGACTACAGGCTGCCAGGTCATAGTCCGTCCCAAGGCGGCGGTGACAGCAGTCGTATGTGTTGGTCAAAGACATGGATTTTAGAGCAATGATTACACTTCTTAAAACCACTGGTAGCCATGGGGGAAGTGTAGTTACTCACCTGTAACAGGTGTTCTCCAGGGACAGCAGGAATCAGTCCTCACATATGGGTGACTTCGGTGCCGATGGAGCCCTCGTGCGGAGCAAATCCCCAGCTTTCAAAGAAAGCCTTTGGGAACTGCATCATGCATGAGCGGTCCACTTTCCACCCAAGGGTGCCATCTTGCTCAATCAGATGACATAGCTAAAAGACAGCAAAAAAAAAAAAAAAAAAAAGGTAAGTAGGACTGCAACTCCAAGGGGAGGAGGGAGGGTCTTGGGGACTGATTCCTGCTGTCCCCAGAGAACACCTATTACAGGTGAGTAACTACACTTTCTCCGGGAACAAGCAGGAAGTCAGTCCTCAGGACTCCCTAGCTATAGGCTACCGAGAACCCACAACTGAAAAATAGGCTCCCTCTACGAGAGTCGCCAGCAGTCAGAAGAGGAATCTAACAAATAGCAGCACTCTGTGAGCCTGAACACAGAAGGGTCTGAGTACAGGAGCTGCCTAGAGCTTGAAAAGGTTATGGAGTACAGCCTGGCCAAAGGCACTATCCCGCTGGGACTCCCTATCCAGGCAGTAATGGGTTGTGAAAGTCTGACCCAAAGACCAGGTAGCAGCCCCGCAGATATCTGCCAGCGGAAGAGCAGAAATGAGCCACTGATGCCACCATGGCCCTGATCCGATGGGCTGTGACAACCCTCCAACAGAAGCTCGGCTGCCCTGTATGCCCAGGCAATACAGTCCGCTACTCAGGTGGACAGCGTACGCTTGGAGACAGCCATCCCCAGCTTACTGGGGTCATAGAATACAAAGAGCTGAGAAGCCCTTATATGGCCCTGCGTGCGCTGAATATAATAAGGCCAACGCCCTCTTACAGTCCAGGGTATGCAGTACCATCTCTGCCCTACTGGCATGCAGCCTGGGGGGGGGGGGGGGGGAACAAAAAAAACAGACAGGCAGAGCCACTTCCTGATTGAGGTGGAATGAGACCACCTTCGGAAGGAACTTGGGGTGTGTGCAAAGCATTACCCTGTTCCTATAGAACCTGGTGTAAGGTCCGTTGGACACAAGGGCCTGCAGCTCACTCATGTGTCTAGCCGATGTGAGTGCCACCAACACCTTCCAAGAGAGGTAGTGTAGATGGCAGGTCACCATCGAATCAAAAGGTGGCCGAGTAAGCTGCCTCAGAACTACACTGAGATCCCATTCAGTCGCCGGGGGGGGGCGAACTGGAGGCTTCAAAAGAAGCAGGCCTCTCATGAACCGAGAAACCAAGGGATGGGCGGAGAGGGGCTTCTCCTCCACCAGGAAATGGTTTGCTGCAAGGGCACTAAGGTGCACCCTGATGGAAATGGACTTGAGGCCCAAGTCCGAAAGGTGGAGAAAGTACTAGAGAACCACCCCAACCCGACAGGAGAAGGTGTTGGCAGCCTGCCCCTCGCACCACACTACAAGCCTCTGCCACTTCAAGGCGTAGGTCCGTCTGGTCGAGGGCCTCCTCAACCTCTTTCGGTATGAGAAAGTGGAGCGAGTACTACCTTTCAGCAGTCAGGCCATCAGGTTGAGGGACCTGAGGTTGAGATGCAGGAGGATGCCCCCCTCCTGGGACAGAAGGTTTGGGGAAGACCGCAGGGGAATGGGGGCTTCCACCACCAGCTGAAGAAGTGGAAACCAGGGTTGTTTCAGCCACCTCGGTGCTACCAGAATGACCAAGGCCTTGTCCTGGAGGATCTTGAAAAGAGTTTTGGCCACCAGAGGCGTCGGAGGAAACGCATATAGGAAGCCCACTGACCATGATATCAGAAAGGCATCGGCTGCTATCCTGTCCGGGTGGTGCTGCCTGGAGCAGAACCAGGGCAACTGATGGCTGGCCGGGCTCGCAAACAAGTCCATCACTGGCCTTCCCCAGGTCTGGAACAGCCAGTGAACTATCCTCCGGTCCAGCTGCCACTTGTGGGGCTGAAGGATCTTGCTGAGTGTCTGCCAAGCAGTTTTCCTGACCCGGCAGGTAGACAACCAGGAGATGCATGCCATGCTGCAAATGAGCACAGATCTAGGGTTTCCTGTCACAAAAGGCGGGACCCTGTGCCCCCTTGCTTGTTCACACAGAACATGGCTACCTGGTTGTCCATCTGTATCAAAAAACAGACTCGTGAGACAGGACTTGCCAGAAAGTGCCCAGAGCCAGGCGGATGGCATGGAGCTCTAAGAAGTTGGATCTGCTGTGCTCTCTTCTGGGGACCACATTCCCTGGGTAGAGAACCCCTGGCAATGGGCCCCCCAGTCCATCAGGGACGCATCTGTGGTTAGGATCTTCATGTGCAGAGGGGCCTGGAAAGGCATCCCCGCTTCCAAGCGAAGTGGCTGAAGCCACCAGCCCAGGGGTGTACCAGTCGGTGGGAGGAGGGGCCTAGTGGTTGGGCAAGTTACCTCAGGCCAGGGGTTCAAATCCCACTAGAGGACAGCAACCTTGGACCGGAAGGACTGGGGTTTTTAGTCCCACAGGTGCTCCTTGTGGTCTTGGGCAAGCCACTTAACCCGCCATTGCCCATGTTCCCCGTAAGGATTAGTGTATGTGTCTCATATCCCCTCGTGTTAAATGTATCCCCCAATTGTGTTGTGACCACTTTGATTGAAGGATAAGGTGGTATACAAGACTGTCTAAATAAACAAGTTTTGTCTCTGAGGCAACCTGAGGCCTGTGACCACTGGTCTCTGAGGCACCATTGAGCAGTTCGCATGTGGAAGCAGGCATCTGGTGTTGTGAACCATAGAAGCCATGTGCCCGAGAAGGCGCAGAAAATGCCTTACTGACACCTTGGATCTGCAACTCACCTGATGTGCCAGAAGCCTGCATGCCCTGTCTGCCTGAAGTGTCGAGTCTGGCCCCAATAAACTCTAGCTGTTGAGTGGAAGTCAGGTTGAATTTGGGGTAACTGACAACAAATCCCAGATGCTGCAGCACTTGAATGGTGTGAGAAGTGGCCTGGTGGACCTCGCTGGTTGAAGTGGCTCTGATGAGCCAGTCGTCTAGGTAAGGGAAGACAAAGACCCCTTGGAGTCTCAGAAAGGCAGCCACCACAGCCAGGCATTCTGTAAACACCCTGGGGGCTGAGGCCAGGCCAAAGGGGAGTACCCTGTACTGGTAGTGCTGACCCCCCCCCCCCCCACCACAAAGTGCAGATACTACCTGTGGTTTGGGTGTATTAGGATGTGTGTATATGCATCATTTAGGTCTAAGGAGAATAGCCAATTTCCCTGGTGGAGGTAAGGCAGCAATATTCCAAGGGAGAGCATCTTGAACTTCTCCCTCACCAGGAATTTGTTTAAGTTGCATAGGTCGAGGATGGGCCTCAGGCCTCCTGTCCTTTTTGGTACCAGAAAGTACCTGGAGTAGAAGCCCCTGCCCTGCAGGTGGTGGGGCACTGGTTCTACCGCCTGATCTTTGAACAGACCTGCCAACTCCTTCAGAAGAAGATCCCGGTGAAGGGGAGACCTGATGAGCTCTCCTGGGAAGTGATGGGGTGGTACCTGGGTCAGATGAAGTAAATAGCCCTCCTGAATTATCTGCAAGACCCAGGCATTGGTGGTAACTGCTGCCCACCTGTGGGCATACAGGGCCAGTCTGCCTCCTGTGTACTGCCTGTCCCCTATGGGGAGAGGGGCCATGCCTTGAGAGTCAAAAGCCACTGCCAGGCTGGGTCAGAGCAGGTGCCTGGGGTTTGGGGGCTTTCTACTTATGCAGGCCATGCCCTTGGCCTGATGCCCCTGTTGGGGAGCTGGGGAGGCCCAATAAAGCACAGTTACTTACCTGTAATAGGTGATCTCTGGGAACAGCAGAAATAAAGTCTTCACATATGGGTACGTCGGTACCGACGGAGTCTGCGTGGAAACGCTCCCCAGCGTCCAATCAGAACGCTTTTGGAAGCATCCCAACACGCCTGCATGCTGCCTTCCTGCCTTTCCCAACTGTCTCTCCTCAGTTAAGTTTTAAAGCTGAGACAAAGAGAGAGAAAGGGAAAGATAGAGATAGAAAAATGCAACTCCTAGGGGAGGTGGGTGGGTTGTGAAGACTTATTCCTGCTGTTCCCAGAGATCACCTGTTACAGGGTAAGTATCTGTGCTATCTCCAGGAACAAGCAGGAATGAGTCTTCACATATGGGGACTCCCAAGCTGAGATGCCTGGGGGAGTCCCAGCAGGTTGCGAATTTGAGAGCCATGCTATTTTACTGAAACCCCAGGCATCCTAGGGATGGAGGGTAGGCGTTGAATTAAAAAGATGTGCTGTGGAACAGCAGGACCAAACAGGATGCCTAGAGAGGAGTCTCTGCAGGTGATACTTAGTGGTAATATTGGGAACAATAAACCAACCTGGACCTCACCTGGTGATACTGTAAAGGGGTATATGGAGGTTCATGGGGATTTGTGGATATGAACCAACAGAATATCCCCAGGGAGTACCTCAATGCAAGGAGAGGTAGATAACTGTACAAAAAAACAGGTTGAGGTCAGAACCCTTAGGGTGAAAAGAAAAACTCAGTGGAACTGGGGTAGTTCAATGAGGTAGGACTTTGCAGAAAATGCAGAAGTCCCTATTAGATAAAAACTGAAGCTCTTTTGACTTTAAAGGGACAAAGTTCTTATAGGAGAAGGGAGCTTTAAAGATCCCTATATCCGATAACAAAGAGGAGTGATGAGGCAGTGTAGCCTCATCTTCTGAAGAGTCAGAAAGTCCCCCCCTAATTGGAAAGGAAGTATATGGAGGGCTTCAGGTGTACCTAAACTGAAAGGCCTGGTACAAAAAACTCCTCAACTACTAAAGGAAGCAGTTGATTATGGAGAACCCTAAGTATGCTGGGACAGCATGGAAAGGGATAGAGAGTATCTGTCGAGTCCGTAGGGAAATATATGTATATGTATCAGTATATATATATATATATCTAGGCCAGGGGTCGGCAACCCGCGGCTCTTTCTCAACTTTGCCGCGGCTCCGGAGCACACTGCCCGCCCGGTGACAGGCAATAGTGTTGTAAAGATGTATTTAAACGTGGCGTTATGGGCTCCCTCCATGTCAGCTCCCTCCCTTCTTCTGCAGCCGCGGCTCCCTGCCTCTTAGGGAACCGCGGCTGTGCTTTTAAAATCATCTCGGAGCCCTTCCTGTCTTGATGGGCTCCGTGCAGCATTGTCCCGCCTCTAAAGGAAGTTTTGGAGGCGGGACAATGCTGCACGGAGCCGTCAAGACAGGAAGGGCTCCGAGATGATTTTAAAAGCACAGCCGCGGTTCCCTAAGAGGCAGGGAGCCGCGGCTGCAGAAGAAGGGAGGGGGCTGACATGGAGGGAGGGAGCTGATATGGATGGAGGGAGGGAGGGGGGCTGACATGGAAGGAGGGAGGGGGGGGGGCTGACATGGAGGGAGGGAGCTGATATGGATGGAAGGAGGGAGGGAGGGGGCTGACATGGAGGGAGGGAGCTGATATGGAAGGAGGGAGGGGGGCTGAATGGAGGGAGGGGGCTGACATGGAGGGATGGAGCACTGGTAATGGGGTTGAGGGGGGATTAGCACTGGAAGCGAGCTGATTGGGGGGCTTTGACTGAGCATGGGCTGATTGTGGGGAGGGGAGGATAGAGCTGCTGGCCCTGGAAGATAACTGGGGGCTAAGGCTACAAATGGGCTGATATGAGGGGATGGGAGAATGGAACTGGATCTGAGAGGGGCTGCCATGGTATTTGTACTAGAAGGGACTGGTCAGTGGGAAGGAGGGGGACTGGAAGGAAATGGACACCAGTGGCAATCATGGGAATGCAAGTTGACATTGGAAGGTACTGGGAGTGAGGACTGGAAAGGGGCTGATATTGGGGAGGGTTACTGGGACTGGAAATAGGCTGATGGAAAGAAGTGAAGAAAACGAAAGAAGAGATAAGAAATGGCAGATGGACCATAGACCACAGAAAGAGAGCTAAGAGAAGACAGGAAAGCAGAAGCCTCAGATCGGGACCAGCATGATCAAAGAATAAATTGGTCAGACAACAAAGGTAGAAAAAATAATTTTATTTCATATTAGTGATTTGACTACAAAATCATCATAATTTTGAAATCAAATATTGTTACTTGTTGTTGTGATATTTTCTGGCGTATTTTTTTTGGTGTGCGAAGGAAGAGGGGTAGTCTTATACGGCGAGTATAGGCCAAACACCTATATTTTAACAGGAAAAGTAGGGGGTCGTATATAGCATTAAGGTAAGAAACAATATATGCAGTGTTAGATTTGTTTTAAATGTCGCAATGGTTTTGCGGCTCCCAGTTTTTTTTTTCCCTTCGGAAACGGGTCCAAGTGGCTCTTTATGTCTTAAAGGTTGCAGACCCCTGATCTAGGCAGACAGATGGAAATAGTATATAGAGATATATCTAACCACTATCCTATATTGCGAAGCATATATATATAGATAGGGAAATAGAGATACATCCCTCATATATGTATATAAAGCACAGTTACTTACCTGTAACAGGTGATCTCTGGGAACAACAGGAATTAGTCCTCACTTATGGGTACGTCGGAACCGACGGAGCCTGCGCGGGAAAGCTCCCCAGCTTCCCAGAAAGGAAGCTTTTGGGGCCTCCCACTGCACATGCGCGCTGCCTTCCCGCCTTCCTGATCAGCTCTCCTCAGTTCGAGTTTATAGCTGAGACAATAGAGAGAGGAAAGGAAGATAGATAGAAGATACAACTCCTAGGGGAGGTGGGTAGGTTGTGAGGACTAATTCCTGCTGTTCCCAGAGATCACCTGTTACAGGTAAGTAACTGTGCTATCTCCAGGAACAAGCAGGAATAAGTCCTCACTTATGGGTACTCCCTAGCTAAGATGCCTGGGAGATCCCCTCCCAAGGGTTCACCATCTTCGTATGGATCTCAGGCATCCATCCAGGGAAGGTGGGCAGGAGTTGTTCAAGTATGGAACAGGTGTTTGAGGACAGCCTGACCAAACAAGGCATCCCGGCGGGAGTCCTTGTCCAAACAGTAATGGGCTGTGAAGGTATGAACCGAGGCCCAGGTGGCTGCTCGACAGATCTGATCTATGGATACAGAGTGAAGATGAGCCATAGAAGTGGCCATGGCTCTCACATTGTGAGCTGTGACATGGCCTTCCAGAGAAATGTTTTTACTCTGGTAAGCAAAGGAAATACACTGAGCAATCCAACTGGAAAGTGTACGTTTTGAGACTGGAAGTCCCAAATGAGAAGGATCAAAAGCCACAAAAAGTTGGGAAGACTTTTGATGTGGTTGAGTCCTGTTGAGGTAAAAGGCGAGAGCTCTTTTACAGTCTAGAGTATGAAGGTTCCTCTCTGCACTGGATGCATGAGGAGCCGGGAAAAAGACAGGTAGATATACCTCTTGATTAAGATGAAAAGGTGAGACCACTTTGGGCATAAAGTGGGGATTCGTCCTAAGGACCACCTTATCATGATGAAACCTAGTATAAGGTGGATGAGCCACTAAGGCCTGTAGTTCACTGATGCGATGAGCCGAAGTGACTGCAATAAGGAAAAGGATCTTCCAGGAAAGAAATTTCAAGGAGGTAGAAACCAACGGTTCAAAGGGTGGCTTCATCAGCTGACCCAGAACCAGGTTTAAGTCCCATGCTACCGGAGGAGGTCGAATGGGAGGTTTGGTTAGAGTCAGGCCTCTCATGAATCTTGCAATAAGAGGATGAGAGGAGACAGGTCGTCCATTTATAGGTTTTAAGGATGCTGCAATAGCACTCAAATGGACTCTTACTGAATTCGTCTTAAGGCCTGCATTAGAAAGATGCAGGAGATAGTCTAGTAGAGAATTCAAAGGAAGTGCTAGAGGGTCAAGACCCTGCTGAGCACACCAAATGGAAAAGGGTTTCCATTTGAAAGCATAGGAACGCCTCGTGGAAGGTTTCCTAGAGGCATGCAGGATATCTTGCACAGGCTGAGAAAGATTGAAGTCATGAAGGCTTAGGCCTGCAGTAACCAAGCTCTGAGGTGTAGGGACTTGGGGTTCGGGTGCCACAAAGTCCCCTCCTCCTGAGACAGAAGGTCTGGAGCAGCTCCCAGGTCCAGGGAGGGTTCCTGGGAGAGATGCAGAAGTAGAGGGAACCACACTTGGCGTGGCCAGCGTGGAGCTATGAGGATCATCGACCTGTGATCCCTCTGGAGTTTGAACAGAGTCTTGGGAATCAAAGGAATGGGTGGAAAGGCATATAGGAATTCCTGACCCCAATGCAGGAGAAAGGCGTCGTTGGCCTGAGCTCCCTGACACGGAGTCCTGGAACAGAACCGGGGAAGTTTGGCATTCCATGGACTTGCAAAGAGGTCTATGTCCGGGGTCCCCCATTCCTGAAAGATTCTGCGTATCTGATCCCTGTGTAGGGACCATTCGTGTGGAAGCAGAACTCGACTGAGTCTGTCTGCCCGAGAGTTTTGAACTCCTGGAAAATACACTGCTAGAAGATGAATTTGATGCTCTCTGGCGAAGGCCCATAATCTGAGAGCTTCGTTGCAAAGCGACAGAGAGCCCGTCCCTCCTTGTTTGTTTATATAAAACATGGCCACCTGATTGTCTGTATGAACTAGAACAGTCAGATTGACAAGGAGGGAATAGAAGACTGAGGGCAAAGTATATTGCTCGCAGTTCCAGGAGGTTGATATGAAGGGTGGTCTCCTGAGGAGACCAAGAGCCCTGAGTGGAGAGGTCTTGGAGATGGGCTCCCCACCCTGTTTGGGAGGCATCTGTTGTGAGGGTTGCTTGGGGCAACAAAGGTTGGAAGGAGGCCCCCAACAACAGATTCTTGGTGGAGACCCACCATTGGAGGGACCAAAACAGACGTTTTGAGGGTAGTATTTGGTCGGAGAGCGCTCCTGATGCTTGAGTCCACTGGGTGGCCAAGGTCCATTGAGCTGCTCTCATATGAAGACGAGCGTAGGGCACCACGTGCACCGTGGAGGCCATGTGGCCCAGAAGTCGCAGCATTTCCCGGGCTGTCATGTGACTGCTGGACTGAGCTTGGGAGGCCAAGCACAGCAGACGTTGGGCCCTGACCTGAGGTAGGTAGGCCCTTGCAGTGGTGGTGTCCAACCGGGCCCCTATGAATTCCAGAGACTGAGTAGGGATGAGTTGAGACTTGGGAAGGTTTACTACCAGTCCCAGATACTGCAGAATGCGCCTTGTGTGGTCCAGGGAAATCTGGGCCTCTGACTGAGATGGAGCTCGGATGAGCCAGTCGTCCAGATATGGGAATACAAAAATTCCCAGGCCTCTTAAAAATGCGGCTACGACTGCCATGCCTTTGGTGAACACTCTTGGAGAAGAGGCTAGACCGAAGGGAAGTACTCTGTACTGGAAATGTTTTTCCTGAAACAGAAATCGAAGATATTTTCTGTGGGATGGGTGGATGAGTATATGTGTGTACGCATCCTTGAGATCTAGAGAACAAAGCCAATCCTGACTCTGAAGGTATGGAAGGAGAATGCCCAGAGAAAGCATTTTGAATTTCTCCTTGTAAAGAAATTTGTTCAGTTCTCTCAGATCTAGAATTGGTCTGAAACCCCCTGTCTTCTTTGGTATTAGAAAATAAGGGGAGTAGAACCCTGTCCCTTGTTGAAGAAGAGGAACCTCTTCTATTGCCCCTTGGGCAAGGAGGGAAGAGACTTCCTGACCCAACAGGGCCAGGAGAGATGGGGGAGAATTGAACTGCCTCACCATGGTATGAGGAGGAAGGCTGGAAAAATGAAGTTTGTAACCCTCTCTGATGATAGAGAGGGTCCATTGCTCTGATGTAATTTGCCCCCATCTGGGAGCAAAGTGAGCTAACCTTCCGGGAATGGTGAGGGGCTCTGGTTGTTCTAGAGCCAGAAAGGTTAAGTTCTCTAGGGGCAAGTCAAAATCCCTGAGGGAGATGAGCCTGCTGGGGTGTAGCAGACGCCGCAGGCTTGGACCTTGCCTGTTTAGGTTGCTGACGCTTAGCAGCAAAGCGAGGCTGAGAAGATTGTTGGCCAGTATTTGTGGAAAATCTGGTCTTCTTGTAGTAAGGCCTCTTGAAAGACTTTTCTTGGTAGGAGTAGAGGTAGACTTAGAAAGTCTATCTAAAGTAGCATTTTCTGCATCCATTTGAGTGGCTTTAATTTGCCAGTCTTTACCAAATAAGTTCTCACCTGTACAGGGCAGATTCCGTAAGCCATCTAGGACCCAGGGTTCTAGGTCAGAGGCTTGGAGCCAAGCAAGTCGTCGGGCTGCAATGGCAATGCCCGAAGCTCTACCGGCACCCTCAAAGGAATCAAAGGCTGCTCTGTTGGAGAACTTAGGAACATCTAGAAGCTGTTTCACTAAAGAAATGAACTCCTCCTTTCTATCTTCAGGGATAAAGGGGGCAAAATGCTTTACCTTTAGGGCAAGTTCCCTTAGAAACATGCCCATATACAGACTGTATGAATTAATCCTGGCTATAAGCATACTAGCCTGGAAGATTTTCCTACCAAAAGAGTCTAGGGTCTTACATTCTCGCCCTGGAGGGGTAGAAGAGTGCCTTTTGGTACTCTTAATCTTTTTCAGCGCAGACTTCACCACAATGGAATGGTGAGGCAGCTGAGTTTTTTGAAAACCAGGAGAAGGAGGGACCTGGTACATGGTGTCCAACCTACGAGAATGAGGAGACAATGTTAGAGGAGCCTCCCATAAGTCCATCAAGTGTTCTTGAAGGATTTCATGGATAGGCAGGGTAACTGCCTCTTTAGGAACCTTAGGGTATCCTAAAAAGCGTAGTTACTCACCTGTAACAGGTGTTCTCCAGGAGCAGCAGGAATCAGTCCTCACTTTTGGGTGACGTCGGCGCCGACGGAGCCCTCGCGGAGCAATTTTCCCCAGCTTTCAAAGAAAGCCTTTGGGAATTGCAGCGCGCATGCGCGGTCGTCTTCCCGCCCGAAGGTGCCATCTTAGCCAGTCAGATGACATAGCTAAAAAAGACAGCATAAAAATTTGCAAAAAGAACATAAGCAGACGATTGCAACTCCAAGGGGAGGAGGGAGGGTAGTGAGGACTGATTCCTGCTGCTCCTGGAGAACACCTGTTACAGGTGAGTAACTACGCTTTCTCCAGGACCAAGCAGGAAGTCAGTCCTCACTTATGGGACTCCCAAGCTCAAGGCTACCGGAGACCCTAAGCACAAAAATGAGCTCCCTCTAGCTCAGCAGCACAGAAGGAAAGAATCTTCGCTGAATTATCACCCACCGGTAGCCCACATCCGGGATGGAGGGTAGGAGTTGCTCAGACCTCAAAGAGATTACGGAGGACTGCCTGTCCGAAAGCACTGTCCCTGCGGGACTCCCTCTCGAGACAGTAATGGACCGCAAAAGTCTGGCTCGAAGACCAAGTAGCGGCCCGGCAGATGTCTGCCAGCGGAACAGAGCGGAGGTAAGCCACTGACGTGGCCTTTGCCCGAACGCAATGAGCCGTGACTCGACTTTCCAAGGCGAGTCCGGCTGCCCCATAAGCCCAAGAGATACAGTCCGCAACCCAGATGGACAGAGTACGCTTGGAGACCGGGAGCCCCAATTTATTGGGGTCAAAAGACACAAAAAGCTGAGCAGCTTTACGGTGCTCCCGCGTACGGTCAAGGTAGAAGTTCAATGCCCTTCTACAGTCCAGGGTATGGAGGACCGTCTCAGCTCGGCTGGAGTGTGGTCTGGGAAAGAAGGTCGGAAGTACCACCTCCTGATTCATGTGAAAAGGGGAGACCACTTTAGGCAGAAACTTTGGGTGAGTCCGTAGGACTACCCTATTCTTGTAGAAGCGAGTGTAGGGGGGATCAGACACGAGGGCCTGCAATTCACTTACGCGCCTAGCGGAAGTGAGGGCTATCAAGAACAGAGTTTTCCAAGACAGAAAACGGAGAGAACATGTAGCCATAGGTTCAAAAGGCGGACAGGTGATCCGCTGCAAAACCACATTCAGGTCCCAGTCCGGCGCTGGCGGGCGCAGAGGTGGTTTAAGTAGAAGGAGACCTCGGAGAAACCTCGCTACGAGAGGGTCGTTGGAGAGAGGTCTGCCGTCCACCGGCACATGATGTGCTGAAAGAGCACTGAGGTGAACTTTGACGGAGTTGGACTTAAGTCCCAGATTAGAGAGGTGTAGCAAGTACTGTAAGATCACCGACACCGGGCAGGAGAAGGGATCCTGAGACTGTTGGGAACACCAGATTGCAAAGCGACGCCATTTAAGGGCGTAGCATTTGCGGGTAGAAGGCCGTCGCGAAGCCAAGACGACCTCCTCCACCTCCGCCGGCAAGAGAAGAGGAGCGAGGACTACCCTTTCAGCAGCCAGGCCATGAGGTTGAGAGACCTGAGGTTGGGGTGCAGTAGGGACCCCTGATCCTGAGTGAGGAGATCCGGTTGTACCCCCAGAGGGATTGCATCCTCCACCGCCAGTTGCAGCAGGAGCGGAAACCACGGTTGCCTGGGCCAGCGAGGGGCCACCAGGATCATGAAGGCTTTGTCTCGGAGAACCTTGAAAAGAGTCCGAGAGACTAACGGGATGGGAGGGAAAGCGTACAGAAGGCTCCCCGACCATGAGATCAGAAAGGCGTCCGCCGCAACCCGAAGGGGGTGTGGCTGACGAGAGCAGAAGCGAGGAAGCTGCCGGTTGTGAGGACTGGCAAAGAGATCCACCGTGGGGAGGCCCCACCTGAGGAAGAGCTTCTGAACGATCAAGGGATCCAGACGCCACTCGTGCAGCTGGAGGACCCTGCTGAGTTTGTCCGCCAGGCAATTTTCTTGGCCCGGGAGATAAACTGCCTTGAGGAGAATGCCGTGACTGACGGCCCAAGAGCAGAGCTTCTGTGCCTCCCGGCAGAGGAGGAAGGAGCCCGTGCCCCCCTGCTTGTTCACGTAGAACATGGCAACTTGATTGTCCGTCTGGACAAGGACGGACTGTTGGGAGGTCAGGTGGGAGAAGGCCTTGAGACATAGGCGGATCGCCCTGAGCTCCAGGAAGTTGATCTGCTGAGCAGACTCCCACTTGGTCCAGAGGCCCTGAGTACGTGCCTCTTGGCAATGCGCTCCCCAGCCCAGGAGGGATGCATCGGTGGTCAGCACCCGGGTCGGCTGAGGTGACTGGAAAGGCATTCCCAATATCAGGTTCGGCTGCCGGAGCCACCACCGGATAGACGAGACCAGCGGCTCGGAGACGCGCACTAGGTCTGCTAGGCCGCCTGTGGCTTGTCGCCACTGCCGGCGGAGACACCATTGAGCAGACCGCATATTCAGGCGGGCATTGGGGGTCACATGGACGGTGGAAGCCATATGGCCGAGCAGTCTCAGGAAGCGCCTGGCGGAGACCAGGGGCTGGCTGCGAAAGCGGTCGGCTAGGTCCATGAGCTGCTGAGCCCTGTCGAGCGGTAGGTACGCTCGCGCCTGAGGAGTGTGCAGCCTTGCGCTGATGAACTCGAGATCCTGTGAGGGGAGCAAAGTGGACTTTGCGAAGTTTATGACAAAGCCCAAGTGCTGCAGCAGAGTCACCGTGCGGCCCGTGGCGTTGGTGACCTCCTGAGCGGACGCTGCTCTGATGAGCCAGTCGTCGAGGTACGGAAAGACAGAGGCCGTGAAGCCGGAGATGGGCCGCCACGACCGCGAGACATTTTGTGAAGACTCGCGGTGCGGAGGACAGGCCAAAGGGCAGTATTCTGTACTGGTAATGATTTCCTGCCACCACAAACCTTAGGTATTGGCGGTGGCTTGGGTGGATGAGGATGTGCGTATAGGCATCCTTTAGATCCAAGGAGCATAGCCAATCTCCCTGCTGGAGGTAGGGCAGAAGGATTCCAAGGGTAAGCATTTTGAACTTCTCCCGCACAAGGAACTTGTTGAGATTGCGCAAGTCCAGGATGGGTCTGAGGCCTCCTGTTCTCTTTGGTATCAGAAAATACCTTGAATAGAAGCCTTGACCTCTCAGGTGGTGTGGCACCGGTTCCACCGCCTGTTCCTGCAGAAGACCTGCTAACTCCTGAAGGAGCAACTCCCTGTGCAGAGGGGGGCGCGGAGGCTCTCCCGGAAAATAGGAGGGAGGGACCTGATGGAAGTGGAGAAGGTAGCCCTCTCGCACGACCTGAAGCACCCAGGCATCTGCGGTGATGCCGGACCACCTGTGGGCGAAGTGAACCAGCCGGCCGCCGGTGCTGGGGGGAACCAGCGGGGGGGGGAGAGGCTATGCTGAGCGAGTCAAAAACTCCCACCCTGCTGAGCAGGGGCTGGTGGTGCAGGCTTGGGGGCTTGCTGCCTACGGGACCCGTTACCCCGTCCCTTGGCCTGCTGGGGAGCTGCAGGGGCCTGATAATGGGGGTATTGTTTGTAGGCAGCCGCCTTCCTCGGGTAAAAGGACTTTTTTCCCGAGCCCTTCTTTTTCTGGGAAGGGGCGGAGGTCTTCCTAGAAAGCCTGGTCCTGGTGAGAGTCTCAGTCTCAATTTGTGCAGCCTTTTCCGCCATGGGCTTGCCAAAGAGGTTTTCGCCTCGGCAGGGGACATCGACCAACTTGTCCTGTACCCAGGGCTCAAGATCCGACGACTGAAGCCAAGCCTGTCGGCGGGCACCGATGCCGGCTGCGGCCACTCTAGCCGAGGCCTCAAAGCCATCATGATCCGACGACTGAAGCCAAGCCTGTCGGCGGGCACCGATGCCGGCTGCGGCCACTCTAGCCGAGGCCTCAAAGCCATCATAGGCTGCTCGGGACATGAACTTTGAGCATTCCCGAATGCCCGTGGACAAGGCTAGGAACCTCCACAAGGGCTCCTCGGAGAGACCAGCGGAGAATCCGGCTAGCTCTTTAGCCAGATCCCGGAGATACATGCCCATGTAGAGCTGGTAAGTCTGGACACGACATGCGAGCATAGAGCCCTGGAAGCACTTCTTGCCAAGGCCATCCAGGTTACGGGCCTCCCTTCCAGGAGGCACCGAGGAGTGCATCTTCTGGCTCTTAAGACGATGCATGGCCGATTCCACTACCATGGAATGGTGTGGCAGCTGTGCCTTCTGAAAGCCAGGGCTCTTGCGGACCCGATAGATAGAATCGACCCGCTTGCTCAGGACCGGCGAGGAGGCCGGACTCTCCCACATGCGGAAGAGTAGTCGTTCCAGCATAGGAGGAACCGGCACAGTAAAGTGCTCCCTCGCGGGAGAGTCATACTGGAGGGCGTCGAGCTCTTCGGCTCGAGGCTCCTCCTCGGGATCCGCAGGGAAGGCCAAAGCCTTGGCCATATCCCTAACGAAGTCCGAGAACCGGGCATCCTCCGGGGGGGACTGCTTCCGAGGCTCGGACCCCGGTGAGTCCGATGGGACACACCGAGTCCGGAAGGAATCAGGTGACTCTTCCTCCTCAGACTCCCAGACCGACTCCGACGAGGACTCGGTGGGGTCGGCCCGGGCAGGGTGCGGCGCCAGCCGCCCCGACGTCGAGGGAGTCGGCGTCGGCGACCTCGGTCCCGAACGGGAGGCCGAGGGTGACCTCGACCGAGGATCGACTCGAGTTCTCATTGACTCGAGGATCGGCTCGGTCTCCGGGGTCGACTTGGACGTCGACGTCCCGGCGGTCGGGGCAGCGGCGCCAGCGAGCAGTGCCCGCTGCTGGTCCATGAAGGCAGACAGTCTGCTCTCCAAGGCCGTCAACCTGAGTCCGAGCTCAGGTGACCCAGCAGCCCCCGACTCGGGCCCCGACGGCGTCGGGCCAGACGTCGGCTGTCGCGGAGGCGAGTCCAGAAGGACTACAGGACTTACCCGGGCAGGCATCTCCGACTCCAGGCGAGGTCGCTTCGGGAGATGTTCCTTCTCCAAGGACCCGGGGCGGCTGTCGGGGCTATGCGACCTGGCCCTCGCGGAGCCAGGAGCGTCCACCGACGCCGCCCTCGCGGGTTTTTCCTTCCGACGATGGTCCCCGGAGGGAGAACCCCGGTCGGAGGAGCTCCGGCGACGGTCCGAGCTGGAGCCCTTTGACACGGAGGCCTCCGACGAGGTCCGGGTACGGATGGGGTCAGCGAAGATTCTCTCGCGCTGATGCCGCCGACTTCTCAACGCCTTCGAGGACAGTTTGCTGCAGGGCCCACAGATCAGTTCCTCATGATCCGGGCCCAAGCAGCGGAGGCAAAAGTCGTGTGTGTCGGTTAGTGACATATTTCGGTCACACCGACCACACCGCTTAAAGCCACTGGCAGCCATCGGGGGAAAAAGGGCCCCTGCGAGGTCAAAGGACCGGGCTGCCAGGGAAAACGAAAATGAAAGCTGACTAAGTCAGAAAAACCGAAAAAAACGCTAGAGGACTCGAGACCGGCGCCGCGAGTCCGGGCGGGAAAACGATCGGCGTCGAACCGAAAGAAAAAAGTATAAAATAAAGAGGAAAATCAACTTTTTCGCGGGGACAAGACGGGGACGTCTGCAGGGCTCCGCGGAAAAAAGAAGACTGGCTAAGATGGCACCTTCGGGCGGGAAGACGACCGCGCATGCGCGCTGCAATTCCCAAAGGCTTTCTTTGAAAGCTGGGGAAAATTGCTCCGCGAGGGCTCCGTCGGCGCCGACGTCACCCATAAGTGAGGACTGACTTCCTGCTTGGTCCTGGAGAATATCCAATTTCTTTGATCTAGGTTCTTTCTCAGAGGATGTAGTAATAGAAAGTCCTTTAGCTACTTCTATAATGAAGTCTTGAAAGGACAAATCCTCTGGTGGAGACATTCTCCTCTTTGGGGAAGAAGGCTCTTCAGGAAGAACAAGAGAGAGCTCATCAGAGTCAGAGGAGTCAAAATCCTCAGAGGAATCAGAGTATCCTCTATTCGCTTCCAACGCACGATACGCATACCGGTCGGTATCGACATCGGGCGTACCGGGCATGGGATCGGTATCGGGTGAAAACCCGGATCCGGCATGCACCGATCTGCGTTTGGAAGAAGATGGCCTCGGTTCCGGTATGGAAGCCAGTACCGGAACCGGAACCGCTGGATGCGGTACCGAGGGCGTCGTAGCCTTAATGAAAGCCAGGATGGCCTGCTGCATGGTCTGAACAGTATTGTCCATAGACGCCACTGCTGCCTGGATGTCGGTACCGGCATGGGCCGGCACCCCAGAGCAGTCTAACAGGTGATCGGTCGAGGCCGTGCCATCGATGTCAACCTGTAACCCCATAGATGGTGCTTTGGAAGCCAGAGCTTCCCGCCGGGGTTGTTTGGCTGGGGCATGGTCCTCAGATTCAAAATTGAGAGCCTCTCGATACTTTGAAGGAGATTTGCTCTTTGAGGACCTGCCCGAAGAAGGTTTGGTTACCTGAGATCCATCCGGAGAGGAAGACCTGGATGACTGTGATGTTGGATTATCTGAAGCAAACAGCACATGGAATTTGTTGGCCCGGTTCTGCAAACCACGTTTAGACATCTGGGAGCAGGATGGGCAGTCCGGAATGGAGTGGTCAGGCTCCAAACATTTAAGACACCAGTCATGGGTGTCTGTAACAGAAATAACAGCACTACACTTGGTACACTTCTTGAAACCAGGAGCTGGTTTCTCCATGAGGAGATTTTGTGTAGGCCTGAGGCCTAACAGAAGTCACCAAGTTGTGCTAAAAAATAAAAGCTTTTTTTTTTTTTAAGAAAGAAAAAAGAGAGACCGGCGGTTCCGGTTTCGGTATGGGGAAGGCAGGTACGCTGTCTAATAGAAAGAAAGTAAAACAAGAATTTCTTCAGCGGTGACAGGAACACGACCTGCTGGCTCCGTGGAAAAAGAGAAACTGAGGAGAGCTGGTCAGGAAGGCGGGAAGGCAGCGCGCATGTGCAGTGGGAGGCCCCAAAAGCTTCCTTTCTGGGAAGCTGGGGAGCTTTCCCGCGCAGGCTCCGTCGGTTCCGACGTACCCATAAGTGAGGACTTATTCCTGCTTGTTCCTGGAGATATATATATATACACATATACATACATATACACACACACACACACACCCCATGTCTGCACATAGGGTATGTGGAGAGAGAAAGATTTATATAACCAAAAGAAGGGAGGTACCTGCTTGGGAAGATAGGTAGAGATTCTGTACTTCCTGGGTATGGCTAGGAAGCCCAGGGAGTTCTCTCCCTGGCAAGAGAAGTCTAAAGTCCTCTATGAATTCTAGTTCAGGGACAACCAGGATGGAGACCTACCTGGAAAATGCAGAGGATGTTGTAAATCTGCATAAAGTAAGTCTGAATCCTTCCATAATTCCAGCAGGTAACTGGAGAAAATATGCAATAAAAACACCATATGTACCCCTCATGAGGGTAAAAAGGGGTATGGTGCATTCTTGTGCTCAACATGGATTATGCCATGAAGAGTTGAGGATGGAAGGAAAAAAGACCAGACAAGGATTGTCTATACTGATAGAAAAACCCATCCCTGGTGAAGGGGTCCCCTGGAGATGTGAAGCAATCCAGGGAATTGGATAATTCTTTAGGTATTCTCTTAATTAAAGGCTTGTGTTTAATTAAGAAGCCTTTAGTGGAAAAATGGTAAGGGTAGGGAGAACCCCGCAGGCATGACTAGGTAAAGCCCTTCCTAACCATCTGACATCATGTGCTCTCTAACAAGGCCCCATAGTGTAGAGCTGCTCCGAAGAGATGCAGAGAGCATGTTGCAGGTTAATTAGAAGAAAAACTGGTGTATAAGAGCCAGTAGGTATCATGAACCATTCCGCCAAGCCTAAGGATTAGGGAAGGCCAAGGATAGAAGAAAAGGTAATGTGTCTGCAACAATAGCCAGAAAGCACAGTTACTTACCTGTAACAGGTGATCTCTGGGAACAGCAGGAATAAGTCTTCACATATGGGTACGTCAGTACCGACGGAGTCTGCGCGGGAACGCTCCCCAGCTTCCCAAAAAGGAAAGCCTTTGGGAGCATCCCACAGCGCCTGCGCGCTGCCTTCCCGCCTTTCCTAACCGCCTCTCCTCAGTTCGAGTTTAAAGCTGAGACAAAAAGAGAGAGGAAAGGAAAGACAGATAGAGAGATACAACTCCTAGGGGAGGTGGGAGGGTTGTGAAGACTTATTCCTGCTGTTCCCAGAGATCACCTGTTACAGGTAAGTAACTGTGCTATCTCCAGGAACAAGCAGGAATGAGTCTTCAAATATGGGGACTCCCTAGCTAAAGATGCCTGGGAGATCCCCAAGGATATGAGACCCTGGGAAGGGTTCTACCTCCTCCTATGGATCTCAGGCATCCATCCAGGGAAGGAGGGTAGGAGTTGATTAAGAATGGAACAGGTGTTTGAGAACAGCCTGACCAAACAAGGCATCCCGGCGGGAGTTCTTGTCCAAGCAGTAATGGGCTGTGAAGGTATGAACCGAGGCCCAGGTGGCTGCTCGACAGATCTGGTCGATGGACACAGAATGAAGATGAGCCATAGAGGTGGCCATGGCCCTCACATTATGAGCTGTGACATGGCTCTCCAGAGAAAGGTTTTTACTCTGGTAGGCGAAAGAAATACACTGAGCAATCCAATTGGACAGTGTCCTTTTAGAGCACAAATGAAAGGGATCAAAAGCAACAAAGAGCTGGGAAGACTTTCTATGTTGCTATGTCCTTTGTAAGTAAAAGGCAAGAGCTCTTTTACAATCAAGAGTATGAAGAATCTTCTCTGCACTTGATGCATGAGGAGCTGGAAAAAATACAGGTAAATATACCTCTTGATTAAGATGAAAAGGTGAGACCACTTTAGGCATAAAGTGTGGATTGGTCCTAAGGACTACCTTATCATGATGGAACCTTGTATAAGGTGGATTAGCCACTAAGGCCTGCAGCTCACTGATGCGGCGAGCTGAGGTGACTGCAATGAGGAAAATAACCTTCCAGGAAAGGAATTTCAAGGAGGTGGTGGCTAGGGGTTCAAAAGGAGGCTTCATAAGCTGACCAAGAACCAGATTAAAATCCCATGCCACCGGAGGCGGCCTAATGGGAGATTTAGTTAAAGTTAGGCCTCGGGCGTGACTACCTACCGTCAGGACGCTCTGAATCTCAGCGCTGCAGGAACCTGGGTGAGGTGGAACGTGCTGCTCTCTCTTACCTTGTCGCTATGGGTAGGAGGAAGCGAAAGCAGGTGGCTGATCCTCCCGGGGCAAATGCTCCTCAAGCTACGGCCCAGCAAACCCTGGTTGACTGTGGATTTGGACCCGGAGCGGCAGCTGTGTCCTCGGCAGCGTTGGCGGAGGGAGAGTTGGCGCTGAGTGTTTCGGGGGTTTGGCTATCGCCTGAGCTGCGAACCCCCCCGCCGCGACCCGGAAGTATCGGTCAGGCAGTGGTTGGTCCCCTTGACGGCAGGCCGACGAGCACGCCGCAGGAGGGGTCGTCGGGAGGAGCTCTGCCTGATGTGTCTCATCTGAATGAGCCGGTTATGCGGCAAGGAACAACTGTGGCTGGATCAGCAGTAGGTGGAGAGAGTGCTGGGAAAGCTGCCTCAGGACGAGACCTTCTGGGAGGCATGGAGTTAACAAAACCGGCGGTAATAACTATGGAATCACTGTGGGACAGTATTGCTTCACTTAACTCTTCCCTTAGAACTGTGTTTTGTGCTGTGAAGGAAGGAATTTCGGAGGTTAAAGTTTCTTGTGGAACTCTGACTAGTGCTGTGGCGGGCCAGGAGGAAAGACTATCCAAATTGGAGCAGGAAGTCGGGCACTTACAAGATCTAGTGAATGCCCAGGCTTTGGATAGGACTGTGTCTATTAGGAAGGTGGAATATTTGGAAAACCAGGTTAGATGCTGTAACCTGCGTTTTCTAAATTTTCCACGCTCTTCCTTGCTGTCCCCTCTTGAGATGGTGAGGAAGTATTTCGGAGAGGTTCTTAAACTTCCCCAGGACCAATTACCACCTTTGGTCAGGGCGCAGTATCTACCCTCGGGGGGCAGGGAAGGTGCTCCCTGTTCTCCCATTGCTCTGTTTGAAAAGGGGGACTTAACAGGTTTTTTAGAGTCCTCCTTAGATGTCATCACGGATAAGGCCACCTTACTGGTTACCTTGGCACTAGAGTCAGATAAGTTTTTTATTCTTCGATTATATTTTAAGAATATCAATGTAGACTTTCTGGGCTCGAAAGTACGAGTATTTCCTGATGTCGCACGTAGTACGCAGTTGAGAAGGAAAAGCCTTTTGGCTCTTCGCCCCAGGGTTTTAGCCCTTGGGGCGACTTTTCAACTGAAATTTCCCGCCAAATGTTGTGTGGTGTATAAGCAGAAAGGTTATGTTTTCTTTGAATCCAGACAGCTTATTGATTTCTTATTAGCTAGGGAGGAAGTTATTGTTGAAGTAGTTAAACCAGCCCATACGGCTGACATGTAAGTCTGTACCTGTACGTTGGGTTTTTTTTGTTCTTTTGGTATAGGTATATTCTACCTTTGCCTGATGTTATATTGCCGAAGACGCCCCCTTTTTATTTCTTTTTGATTGAGGTCTAAATGATATGGCTGAGATGTTTTCTTTTTTCCTTGTGATCTGTTTAATGTTTGCATTTTCTGATATACATCTATCAGCCATTGTCTTCCATCATTCAAGTGTATTTTTACCTGGATGTAATATTGTATAATGTTACAAATAAAAAATTTAAAGTTAGGCCTCTCATGAATCTTGCAATAAGAGGATGAGAGGAAATAAGGCTGTCCATTGATAGGCTTAAGGGATGCTGCAATAGCACTCAAATGGACCCTTATTGAATTCGTAATAAGGCCTGCATTGGAAAGATGCAGGAGGTATTCCAAGAGAGAATTCAAAGGTAGTGCTAGAGGGTTGAGACCCTTTTGAGCACACCAAATGGAGAATCTTTTCCATTTAAAAGCATAGGAACGCCTAGTGGAAGGTTTTCTGGAAGCATGGAGGATATCCTTCACTTGTTGAGAAAGATTCAAGCCTTGAAGGTCTAGGCCTTCAGTAACCAAGCTCTGAGGTGAAGGGACTTGGGGTTTGGGTGCCACAAAGTCCCCTCCTCCTGGGACAGAAGGTCTGGAGCAGCTCCCAAGTCCAGGGAGGGGGCTTGGGAGAGATGCAGAAGTAGAGGGTACCACACTTGGCATGGCCAGCGTGGAGCTATGAGGATCATAGATCCTTGATCCCTCTGGAATTTGAACAGAGTCTTGGGAATCAAGGGAATGGGTGGAAAGTCATACAGGAAGCCCTGACCCCAATGAAGGAGGAAGGCATCCTTGGCCTGAGCTCCTTGACACGGAATTCTGGAACAGAACCGGGGAAGTTTGGCATTCCACGGACTTGCAAAGAGGTCTATGTCCGGGGTTCCCCATTCTTGGAAGATTCTGAGTACCTGATCCATGTGCAGGGACCATTCGTGTGGGAGCAGAACTCGACTGAGTCTGTCTGCCCAAGAGTTTTGGATTCCTGGGAGGTATACTGCCAGGAGATGGATCTGATGCTCTCTGGCGAAGGCCCACAATCTTAAAGCTTCGTTGCAAAGCGACAGAGAGCCAGTTCCTCCTTGCTTGTTTATGTAAAACATGGCTACTTGATTGTCCGTATGAATGAGGACTGTCTTGTAGCTGAGCAGGTATGAAAGACCTTGAGAGCTAGAAAGACTGCTCGAAGCTGCAAGTGGTTTATAAGAAGAAAGGTCTCCTGTGGGGACCAAGTGCCTTGAGTGGAGAGGTCTTGTAGATGAGCTCCCCAACCTGTTTGGGAGGCATCTGTTGTGAAGATTGCTTGGGGCAACAGCTGTTGGAAGGGGGACCCCAGCAACAGATTTTGAGTGGACATCCACCATTGGAGAGATCAAAAAAGACGTTTGGAGGTTGCTATTTGGTCTGAGAGAGCTCCTGATGCTTGAGTCCACTGGGTGGACAAAGTCCATTGGGTTGCTCTCATGTGTAGGCGAGCATAGGGTACCACATGCACTGTGGAAGCCATGTGGCCTAACAGTTGTAGCATCTCCCGGGCATTTAAGTGGCTCTTTGACTGAATCTGGGAGGTTAACTGCACTAAACGTTGGCAACGGGCCTGAGGAAGGTAGGCCCTTGCAGTGGTAGTATCCAACCAGGCCCCTATGAATTCTAGGGACTGAGTAGGGGTGAGCTGAGACTTTGGGAGGTTTACCACAAGTCACAGATACTGCAGAATGCGTCTTGTGCGGTCCAGGGAAATCTGGGCCTCTGATTGAGATGGAGCTCAGATGAGCCAGTCGTCCAGGTATGGGAATACAAATATTCCCAGAGTGCGTAGAAATGCAGCTACTATTGCCATGCATTTGGTGAACACTCTTGGAGCAGAGGCCAGACCAAAAGGAAGCACCCTGTATTGATAATGTTTTCCTTGGAAAAGAAAACGTAGGAATCTTCTGTGAGATGGATGGATGAGGACATGTGTGTACACATCCTTGAGATCTAGAGAACAAAGCCAATCCTGACTTTGAAGGTATGGAAGGAGAGTGCCCAGAAAAAGCATCTTGAACTTCTCCTTGCATAGAAATTTGTTCAATTCCCTGAGATCTAATATGGGTCTGTATCCCCCTGTCTTCTTTGGAATGAGAAAATAGGGGGAGTAAAACCCTGACCCTTGTTGAAGAAGGGGAACCTCTATTGCCCCTTGGGCAAAAAGGGCAGCTACCTCTTGACCTAGGTGGTCGAGAAGAGACGTGGGAGAATTGAAGTGTCTCACCATGGTGTGGGGAGGAAGGTCTGAGAAATGAAGTTTGTAGCCCTCTCATGATGGAGAGGGTCCACTGCTCTGATGTAATTTGCTCCCATCTGGGAGCAAAATGAGCTAACCTTCCTGGAATGGTGAGAGGTTCTGGCTGTTTTAAAGCCAGAAAGGCTAAGTTCTCTAGCATCAAGTCAAAAACCCTGAGGAGGTTGGATCTGCTGAGTTTCAGCAGCCCCTGTAGTCTTAGGCCTGGCCTGTTTAGGTTGCTGACGCTTAGTAGCAAAGCCACCTGTAGAGGATTGTTGGCCAGAAGCAGAAGGGAATCTGCTCTTTTTGAAAAAAAGACTTCTTGAAGGGTTTTTTCTTGGCAGGAATGGAGGTTGACTTTGAAAGTCTATCCAGAGCAGAATTCTCTGCATCCATTTGAGTGGCTTTTATTTGCCATTCTTTGCCAAACAGGTTTTCACCTGTACAGGGGAGATTTCCCAAGTCATCTTGGACCCAGGGTTCTAAATCAGAAGCTTGGAGCCAAGCAATTCTGCAAGCAGCTATGGCAATGCCAGAAGCTCTGCTGGCACCTTCAAAGGAGTCAAAAGCTGCTCGGTTGGAAAACTTTGAAATGTCTTGAGTATGCTTAAGCCAAATGAGGAATTCACCCCTTTTATCCTCTGGAAGAAAAGGGAGGAAAGTGTGCAGCTTATCTGCAACTTCCTTTAGAAACATACCCATGTAAAGACTATAGGAGTTGATTCTGGCAATAAGCATACTGGCCTGGAAGATTTTCCTACCAAAAGCATCCAAGGTCCTGCATTCTCTTCCTGGAGGAGCAGAAGTGTGTCTCTTTGTACTCTTTATCCTCTTCATAGCTGACTGCACCACAATGGAATGGTGAGGAAGCTGTGTTTTATGAAAACCAGGACAGGGAGGGACACGATACATAGTGTCCAATCTGCGAGAATGAGGAGATAGTGAGAGGAGTCTCCCATAAATCAATCATGTGTTCATAAAGAATCTCATGAATTGGTAAGGTGACTGCCTCTCTAGGAGCCTTAGAATAACCCAAAATATCGAATTTTTTTGCTCTAGGCTCTGATTCAGAGGTTACTGAAATAGAAAGTCCTTTAGCTACTTCTCTTATGAAGTCTTGAAAGGACAAGTCCTCTGGAGGAGACATTCTTCTTTTTGGAGAAGGCGGCTCTTCAGGAAGGGCTATGGATTCTTCAGCAGACTCCTCTGATGTATCAGAATCAGAGGAATCAAAGTACCGTCTGTTAGGGTGCTCTTCTAACGCTCGGTATGCGTATCGAGCAGTATCGACATCGGGTGTCATCGGTACCGAATCGGTACCGATGAGCAGCCCTGGATAAGGAACCGCTGCAGTCGGTATCCTGGTCGATGCAGTCGGTACCGGTATCGGCGCTGGTGCCGGTACCCGAGTCGATAACAACGGAGTTTGTTGTGGTATCAACGGCGTCGCAGCTTGAATAAAGGCATTGATAGCCTGCTGCATGGACAGAACGTTCTGATCCATCGACGCCATGAATTCCTGGAACTCGGTACCGGAAGGTTGTGCCGGTACCCCAGAGCATTCTAACAGGTGATCGGTCGAGGCCGTGCCATCGATGTCAACCTATAACCCCATAGGTGAAGCTTTGGAAGCCGGAGCTTCCCGCCGGGGTTGTTTTGCCGGTGCAGGATCCTCGAGGGCAAGCCCGGAGGCATCTCGATGCTTAGAGGGATATCTACCCTTCGAGGACCGGCTGGATTTATGTTTGGTTACCTGAGATCCATTGGGGGAAGAAGCAGCCCTGGAAGACGTCGATGCCACCGAAGCTGCATCAGCGGGAAACAGCACATGGAGCTTAGCTGCTCGGTTCTGTAAACCCCGTTTAGACATCAAAGAGCAGGACGGACAATCCGAAATGGAGTGTTCAGGACCCAAACATTTAAGACACCATTCATGGGTGTCGGTAACAAAAATAGTACCGCTGCACTTAATGCATTTTTTAAACCCGGAGGCTGGGTTTTCCATGAGGAAAAATTTCTTGTGAGGCCTAAGGCCCAAAGAGAAAAAATACACTAAGTGAGGGAAAAAAAATATAGTTTGTTTTTTTTTAAAGGAAAGAAAGAAAAGACCGGCGGTACCGGTCCGGAGTCGGTGGGAGGCAGACACGCGACCAAAGAAATAAAATATAGAACTTCAGCGGTGACAGGGCTCGACCTGCTGGCTCCGCGGGGCAAAGAAGAACTGAGGAGAGGCGGTTAGGAAAGGCGGGAAGGCAGCGCGCAGGCGCTGCGGGATGCTCCCAAAGGCTTTCCTTTTTGGGAAGCTGGGGAGCGTTCCCGCGCAGGCTCCGTCGGTACCGACATACCCATATGTGAAGACTCATTCCTGCTTGTTCCTGGAGATAAGGTTATTAAAAACCTTCTGGGACCTAGAGGTAAGGCCAGAACCATTGAAAATGGAGAACAAGCCCTGGTGGCTTGGTCAGCAAGTCAGTGGTCTAGCCAGTGAGAACCCTTGCAGTTCTAACTATTGATAGGGCAGCAGTAGAAATCTCATGTCCCAACATTGGGAAAGAAATACAAACATAAGTAGGAGTGGTAAGACTCCACTATTGTCTGAGAGCTGCCAGAAAAATTAAGAATGCATGGGGGAGACCACTTTGAAAGAACTCCTTAAGCCCTCAGTCAAGTGGTCTCACTCTTAGACAAAATGTCTTAGTAAGAGTGGCAGAGTTGAAAAGACGACTTACGGTGGAGTAAATCTTTGAAGTAATATGGGATATGCGGATACAGGAGAAAAAGTCAAAGGTAAAGGCAACCTTATTGACAGTTGTTACTCCTCTGAGTAGTCCAGAGGATGAGTAACTGCATAAACCTATAGAGGATAATCAACTTAAGCAGCTCATGGAGCTGATAGTTAGGATGTCCCCCTAAGAGGAACATATGTAAAGTTAGGATGGAATTGATGTAGATGCTTGTAGTGGTAGGAAGCAAACTACAGGATCCAAACCTCAAACAGGAAAAAGGATTCAGGGAAGAGTCTATTAGCAACCCTGCGGCTGCTGGGTTTGCTGAACCCGTTGAGGTTGTGATTTCCTGAGCCTGGTTGTTTCCCTTGCCTGGGAGGATCTGCATGATGGGTAGAAGATGGATAAAACCTTCTCCCATTAAGAGAACAAAGCTTATTAGCAGACTTTCTACAAACTGGGATAGAGGAAGGCATAGACAAGCCTCTGAAAGCAATAGTGCCAGTGGTTAACTGAGCAGCCTGGAGTAAAGTCTCTATTAAAGAGATTCTCTCCAGTGCAAGGAGCATTTCCCAGTTTATCTTGTAGAGATTTGTCCAAGTCTGACGCTTGGAGCCAGGCTCTACGCTGTGCTCCTATGGCTATAGCAGACGTTCTGCTAACAGACTCAAAAGAGTCGAGGGAAGCACAAGTAAGGAACTTAGAAATATTTTGAGCATGATTGACTTAACACAGAAAAATCTGCTCTTTTAGGCTCTTGGAGGAAAGGGGTCAAAAGTAATAAATCTTGTGTGACCTCCTCAAAAGATAATCCCATATAGAAAATATATGAAAGAATTCTTGCTGAAAGCATAGATGCCTGGAAAGTTTGACATCCAAAGGCATCTAGTGTCTTAGCCTCACGACCTGGCGGATAAGAAGAGTGCTTCTTAGTACTCCTAACACGCCTCATTGCTGATTCTACAACAAGAGAACGATGTGGGAGCTGAGGCTTTTGAAAACCTGGAGAAGGGGGCAACCTGTATAGGAGATCAGTTGCCCTAGAAGGTGGGGATACCATTAGAGGAGTTTCCCACGTTCTAAATAAGAGATCCTGCAAGGTTTGATGCAAAGGAAACATAATGACTTCCTGTGGATTACAGGGGATCTGTGCAGGTTGTTGATCCCCTGGTGCAGGGTCTTGACCAGGTATGGAAATGGCCAGACTTGGCCTTATCAAGCAGGAAAGCTTGAAAAGAAGTCTCCCCAGAGGGGAGTTCGAGGAAGAGGAGGAAGAACTAGATCTGTTGAACTAGTTCTAGCATCCACAGGTTTATTCAGATTCTGTAGAATAGAAGATCTGGAGGGGTGGAGCATCGGATTATCTTTTAAAGATAGCTGTCGGTACCGCTGAAAAGCGGTACCGCAACTGGTCAGTAGCAAATCGTCCATGCTAGAGATCGATTCCAAACTCGGTATGGAGGGAAGCGAGCCGGCTGAAAGGAGCACGCGAGGTACAGACTCCGATGTTGATACCGGTACCGGGATCGGTACTGTCGGTGACACCGATATATGAAGATCAGTCTGTAATGGCACTATCAGTACCGTGGAAACCAAATGTGGCAGACGTTGATCGGTGGAATGTCTACGGTACCGTCTGCAATCGGTACCAAGGCAGGTCGGTACCCAATCACCCAGACTAGAGATAGATTCTAGACTCGGCATCGAAAGAAGCGAGTCTATCGATGCATACCTGGAGGGTACCGACATGGATGCCAGCATCGGTATCGGGACCGATATGGGAAGACCGGTCGGTAGCGGCTCTAACGGCACAGAGGATACCGAGAGCGCTCGACTGCAATCATCGGTGTGGAGTGTTTCATCCAGCACCATTGCCGATGCCGGGGTACCGGCACCGCTCAAAGCGGATACCACCACTGGGCATGGCTCAGGCATGTTCACCGAGGTGAAAACCCCGGGAACAGCCTGAAACCCTGTTAGTGCTTTTGAGACAGAAGCCTCCCGCCGGGGTTTTGCCAAAATGTCCTCGGGGGCAAGCCGAAAGGCATCTCTATGATATACATGAGATCTACCACCCGAGGACTGGCTAGTCTTTACAGACTTGTTTGGTTACCTGATCCTGCGAAAAAGATGTAGCTGGTACCCTCAGCTCTGAGGGGAACGGCATATAGAGTTGAGCTTGATGCTGAAAACTTCTTGTAGAAATAAAAGTGCAGGATGGACACTCCAGCGGATGGTGTTCAGGTTCCAAACATTGAAGGCACCAATTATGGGTGTCAAACTAAATTTGTAAGTGCCACAATTAACACACATTCTAGTGGCTAGCATTTCCCTGAGCGAAAGTGAAGAGGCCTAGCAGGCTGAAACCTGTGAGGCACTAACAGGAACAAAAGTTCCCACAAGGGGAAAATGTTTCAGAAAAAAAGAAAGAAACACCGGCGGTACCGGTGCGTCGAGGGAAGGTAGACGCGACCACAAGAAAAAACAAAAATAAAGGAAGAATTTTCTGCGGTGACAGGACGATGTCCTGCCGGCTCCGCGGAAAAACAAAAACTGAGGAGAGACAATTGGGAAAGGCTGGAAGGCAGCACGCAGGCGTGTTGGGATGCTTCCAAAAGCGTTCTGATTGGACGCTGGGGAGTGTTCCCGCGCAGACTCCGTCGGTACCGACGTACCCATATGTGAAGACTTTCCTGCTTGTTCCTGGAGATTGAGGGTAGCTTTGGTAAGCAGCACCCCCTTCCTCGGGTAAAAGGGCTTTTTACCTGAGCCCTTCTTGTGAGAAGGGGCAGAGGTCTTCTTGGAGAGCCGTGTCCTCGTCATGTACTGTCTCTCCAGTTCAGCTGCCTTGTCGGTCATGGGTTTGCCAGAGAGGCTGTAACCCTGGCATGGGACATCGACCAACTTGTCCTGAACTCACTGCTCGAGGTCAGATGACTGCAGCCATGCTTGGCTGTGTGCACCGATACCCACTGTGGCTACCCGGGCTGCCGACTTGAACCCATCATAGGCAGCTCGAGACATGAACTTCAGGAACTCACGGACAGCCATAGACAGGCTCCTGAAGCGCTGCAAGGGCCCCTTGAAGAGACCAGCCGAGAACCTGGCGAGCTCCTTTGCCAGGTCCCTCATGTTCACCAGGTCAGGTACATGCCCATGTACAGCTGGTAAGCCTAGCTACGACATGTCTGCATCGATCCCTGGAAGCACTTTCTGCCGAGGGCATCCAAGTTGTGGGCCTCCCTGTTGGGAGGCCCGAGGAGTGCGTCTTCTGGCCCTTCAGCTTGCACATGGCTGATTCCTCAACCATGGAGTTCTGCGGCAACTGTGATTTCTGAAACCCAGGGCTTCAGCTAACTCGATACATCGAGTCCAGCCATTTGCTGATCACTGGCACCGATGCGGGAGTCTCCCACATATAGAACCATCAGTTGTTCCAGGACTAGAGGGCACGGGTGTATATTAAGGGCTTCCCGAGGGGGGGGGGCCCCCCTCATACTGGAGGACCTCAAGCTTGTCGGCTCGAGGATCCTCCTCGGACTCCGTGGGGCATGCCAAAGCCTTGGACATATCCCTCATGAAGTCCAAGAACCTTGTGTCCTCTGGCGGGGACCTTCTCCGAGGTTCAGACATTTGGGAACTGAAGTAGATACCACAACATTCACAGAAGAAGAGGTGTTAGAACAACTTGCTAAACTGAAAGTGGACAAAGCCATGGGACCGGATGGGATACATCCCAGGATACTGAAAGAGCTCAGAGAGGTTCTAGCAGGACCATTAAAGGATGTCTAACAGATCCTTGGAAACAGGAGAGGTTCCTCAGGACTGGAGAATGGCTGATGTCGTACCTCTACACAAAAGTGGTGACAGGGAAGAAGTGTCAAACTACAGGCCCGTGAGCCTTACCTCAGTGGCGGGAAAAGTAATGGAGGCGCTCCTGAAAGAGCGAATAGTGAACTTTCTCAAAACCAACAGGTTGCAAGACCCGAGGCAACATGGTTTTAGCGAAGGACGATCTTGCCAAACAAATCTGATTGAGTTCTTTGACTGGGTGACCAGGGAACTAGATCAGGGGTATGCGATGGATGTCATCTACCTGGATTTCAGCAAAGCCTTTGATACTGTTCCTCATCGGAGGCTTGTCAACAAACTCAGTAGCTTGGGGATGGGTCCCAAGATAGCAAACTGGATTAGAAATTGGTTGACTGACAGACGACAGAAGGTGATTGTACATGGAGCTCACTCAGATGAGAGGAAGGTGATTAGCGGGGTGCCCCAGGGTTCGGTCCTGGGCCCGGCACTGTTCAATGTATTTGTGAGTGATATTGCTGAAGGACTGAATGGAAAAGTCTGTCTTTTTGCAGATGACACGAAAATTTGCAACAGAGTGGACTCCCTCGAGGGAGTGGTTAACATGAAGAAAGATCTACAAAAGCTGGAAGACTGGTCTAATGCTTGGCAACTACGATTTAATGCAAAAAAGTGTAGTGTCATGCACTTGGGTAGCAGGAATCCAAGAGAAATGTACACGATAGGGGGCGAAAGGTTGGTATGCACGGTTCAGGAGAAAGACCTTGGTGTGATTATCTCTGATGATCTCAAGGTGGCAAAACAGTGCGACAAGGCGGTGGCAAAAGCCAGGAGGATGTTGGGTTGCATACAAAGAGGGATTACCATCAGAAAAGAAGAGGTACTTATGCCACTGTATAGGTCACTGGTGAGGCCTCACTTGGAATACTGTGTTCAGTTTTGGAGACCGTATCTTGCAAAGGATGTAAAAAGACTGGAGACTGTTCAGAGGAAGGCGACCAAAATGATTTGGAGCCTGCGTCAGAAGCCTTATGAGAAGAGACTTGAAGACCTAAATATGTACACTTCGGAGGAAAGGAGGGACAGGGGAGATATGATTCAGACCTTTAAATACTTAAAGAGAAATGATGAACAAACAAACCTCTTCCAAAGACGGGGAACCTGTAAAACTAGAGAGCATAACATGAAGCTGCAAGGGGGTAAATTGAAAGGCAATATCAGGAAATATTTTTTCACTGAAAGGGTGGTGGATGCTTGGAATGCCCTCCCAATGGAAGTGGTAGGGGTGAACACAGTGACGGAATTCAAAAAGGCATGGGACAAACACAGAGGATCCCTTTACAGAAATAGGATAAAAACAAAATAAACGGTACCATCTAACTTCTGAACCATATAACGTCTCAACAAATAGGGGTGTCCTACATGGAGTGGTGGGTTTACCCCTGAACAAGGATATGGGGAGGGGTGGCCTGCGCGGAGCGACAGGTGCACCTGCTCTTGCCATCTTGCTGGGCAGACTGGATGGACCATGCTGGTCTTTATCTGCCGTCAACTACTATGTTACTATGGACGGGATGTCCCTGTGCCGACAGGTGTCCAGGGACTCCTCTTCCTCCATCTCCCATCCCAAAGCCTCCGAGGAGGAATCGATGGGCTCTGGCATCAAGGGCCCCAGAACTGACCACCCCCCGATGCTGGGAGGCACGGTGGCAACGACCTCGGTCACGAACAGAAGGCTGATTGGGACCTCAGCAGAGGATCGGCTCGGCCTCCAGGGGTCGACTTTGATGTTGAGAGCCTGGTGGTCAGGGCAGAAGAACCAGACAGGCTGGCTATCAGTGCCTGCTGCTGCTCCATGAAGGCAGTTATACTGCGCTCCAAGGCCACCACTCTGGACTCGAGTCCAGAGGGCTAAGCAGCCCCCAGGTTGGGTCCCAACAAAGCTGGGCCTGATGCTGGTTCCTCCAGATGGGATTCCTCAACGAGGACAGTATTTACCTGCCTTGGCTGATCCACATCACGTCGAGGCATCTTTGCCAGGTGCTCTGTCTGCCCGGGAGGGACCAGGCTGCTCGGAGCCATACAACGATGCCGCCTTCTAGGGTTTTTTTCCTTTTCTGTGCTCCCTCGAGGGGGACCCCCTCTCTGAGGAACCTCTACGCAGCTCAGGCGAGGTCCAGGCCCGGAGGCATGGATTCAGGAAAAATCCTATCGTGCTGCTGCTGGCGGCTCTTCAAGACCTTCGAGGACATCTTCCTACACAGACTGCAGACCGTCGGGTTGTGGTCAGGCTTGAGGCACTGGAGACAGCAGTCGTGCGTATTGGCGAGGGACATAAGTTTGACGCACCAATTGCACTTCTTGAACCTGCCGGCAGCCATCAGTAGATAAAGGGCCCCTGCGAGGTCGAAGACCCGGACTGCCAGTGAAAAAGGAAACAAATACCAGTCACGAAGGACAAAAAACAAAATAAATCAAACTGGACCCGATACCAGTGTATTGAGCTGCAGGCCGGACGAGGAACTGGTGCTGACTGAAGGAAAGACAAACGGAATTTCTCAACTTTTTCCACAGGGACAGTGGCGGTCAGATGGAAAGCCTGGAAATAAGCAGCTTATACATGAAGCAGGAATCCAGCGGCAGGCCCAAGAGGGGTCCACCCTAGACTGGGTGGTGGATGGCTGAGATGGTGCTCAGATGGACCTTGACCAAGTTGGACTTCAGGCCCGCCTGCAAGAGATGGAGTAGGTATGCAGGACCAGGTGGGTGGGGAACAAGAACGGGTCGGCTTGTACCTCCGAGCACCACAAAGAGAACAGATGCCACAGAGGCATAAGCCCTCCTAGGTCGAGTCCTTGCACGATACCAACAATATGTCCCTGATCTCCACTAGGAGACAAAGAAAGGCTAATGCGACCTTCTCAGCCACCAAGCCGTGAGGGATAGACCGCAGGGTCGGGTGAAACAGGAGACCCTCCTCCTGTGTCAACAAGCCCAGTGCACTGCAGAGGGGAACCAGAGGCTCTGACAAAAGGCAGAGCAGCAGCAGGAACGAGGGTTGCTGAGGCCCCTGCAGGGCCATGAAGAGCACAGAGGCCCTGTCCCACTGAATCTTGAGGAAAGCCTGTGCTATGAGCGGGGTTGGGAGAAGCACATACAGAAGGCTGTGCGTCCATGGCAGCAGGAAGGCATCAGGGGCTTCCCTATCTGGGTGGGGAACTGGACCGCAGAACTGTGGGAGTTACAAATTCATAGGGCTGGCGAAACGGTCTGGGACCGGAGTCCCCCAGCACCGGAACAGCCAATACGCTGTTTGCAGGCAGAGATGCCACTCTTGTAACTGGAAGATCCAACTCAGTCTGTCTGCCAGGACGTTGTCTAGCCCTGGGAGATAGGTAGCTTGCAGGGTTATACCGTGGCAAATCGCAAAGGACCATATGGCTACCGCCTCCAGGTAGAGGCTGTGAGAGCCGGTGCCCCCCTGTTTATATAGAACATTGCCACCCGGTTGATCAGCAGTTGAGACTCCTCGCGAGACCAGCCCATTAGACCAGCCAATGAGAGAGGCATCCGTGGTCAAGACCATGTTGTGCTGTGGAGCCTGGAACGGCATGCCTTGAAGCAGATTCCGGAGTCCCTCAACTGGTGGCGGGGCATCACAGTTGGCGGATGACAAAGACTATGTCTCTTAGACAGCCCATCGCTTGAGCCCACTGAGTGCGAAGGCACCACTGTGCTGTTTGCGTGTGTAGATGGGTGTCAAGGACAGTCAAGGCCATATGGCCGAGAAAATGGAGCATTGTCCAGGCCAAGCCTATGTCGCGGATCTGGACCGTGGAGGCCAGAGTGATGAGGCAGTCTACTCTGTCCTGTGGAAGGAAGGATGGTCACCCAGTGGGTGTCGAGGCATGCGCTAATGAACTCCAGAGATTGGACCCGAGTGAGGTGGGACTTTGGGTAATTCACCATGAAGCAGAGGTGCTCGAGGAGATTGATGGTGCGGGCAGTGGTGCGCTGTGTTTTTTCTGGACTCCCCCCCCCCCCTCCCGTAACAAGACAATTGTCTAGATAAGGGTAGATGAAAGGTGCCCTGTAACCGAAGGTGGGCTGTGGCTACGGCAAGGTACTTGATGAATACTCTGAGCAGATGCGAGACAGAAAGGAAGCAGCCTGTATTGGTAGTGGTTCCCTTGTACTCTGAAGCATATTTTCTGTGCTTCGGGTGGACCAGGATATGAACGTATGCATCCTGAAGGTCGAAGGAGCATAGCCAGTCACCCTGCCGGAGGAAAGGCAGTAAGGTGCCAAGGGAGAGCATTTTGAACCTCTCCTGCACCAGGTATTTGAGATTTCTTAGATAGAGGATGGGTCAGAAACCACATATACGCTTTGGCACAAGGAAGTAACTACTTCTACTGCTCGCTCGAGGAGGATGGCAAGCTCCTGTGCTAAGGCGACTTGGTGCGCAGGGAGCCAAGGGGGCTCCGCGGGGCAGAAGAGTGGAGGAAGCCGGTCTAGATGGAGGTAGTAACCCTCTCAGACGACCTGGAGGACCAAGGCGTCTGAGGTGACAGATTCCCATCGGGGACCGAAGTGGACCAGGCGCCCTCCCACCGGTAGCTGGGTCGCCGGAGGACAGGTGACTACGCATCTGGCATCAAAAGCCCGGGGCCAACTGGGCTGGTGCCTGGCTCTTGAGACACTTTGGCTTACGTGGACTCTGATGGCCGCTCTTGCTTTGTCCACCTGGAGGTGGAGCCGGCGCCGGGGGATAAGGTGGGTAGCCCCGATAGGGGATATCCTTCCTCTGAAAGAAGGGCTTAACCTGTTTCTTTTGAGGGAGGGAAGAAGTCTTTTGGGAGAGATAGGTGTTGGTTAACACACTCCATCTCAATCTCCACCGCTTTGTCCTCCATTGGTTTGCAGAACTGCTCACCCAGGCACGGTACATCAAGCAGCTTTTCCTGGACCCACTGTTCGAGATCTGAGGACTGGAGCCAGGCCTGTCTGGCTCCAATACCTGCAGCCGTTACCCGAGCAGATGCAAAGCTGTTGTATGAAGTGCAAGAGGTACTTCGAACAGTCCCCCACTGATTTCAGGGGGCACTGGAAACAGTGGAGATAACTGCTGGCGAGCCTGCTTGGAAACCCCCAGGTTCCTTTGAAAGGTCACGAAGGAACATACAGATATATAACTGGTAAGCCTGAATGCAGCAAGCCAGCATGGAACCTTGGTAAGCCTTACACCCGAGGGTGTCGAGGGCACGAGATTCCCGACCCAGTAGAACCGAAAAGTGGGCTTTTGGGCTCTTCTACTTCCGCATGGCAGATTCCACTACCACTGAGGTATTGGAGGGGGGGGGGGGGGGGGGTGTTGGACCTTCCGGAAGCCGGGCCCCTGCTGGACCCTGTACATCATGTCCAGGCGCTTGCTGACAATGGGGATAGAAGCAGGCATCTCCCACATGTGGAGGAGCAGCTGTGTTAGAATGGGCAGGACCAGAACCGTGAGGAATTCCCTTAGCAGGGCCTCGTATTGCAAAACATCGAGTTCCTCCACAAGGAGCTGCTCCTCGGATTGTGTAGAGCATGCAAGGGCTCGAGCCATGTCCCGCACAAACTCCAAAAAGGAGGTATCCTTCGGAGGTGACTGCTGCTTCTGAGTGGGTGGGGAAGGTCCTGATTCTGGGATTCAGGAGAAGCATCCTCATTGGCCTCACTCTGAAATCTCAGAGGGGGACTCAGAACTGGGATGCTCAAGCAGAGCTCGCTAAGTGTGCTGGACTCTCTCAAGGCTGAAGCCTTTCTGGAGCCGGAGGCGCTGGCCCAGGAAGATCTCTCACCCAAGGACCGGGACAGAGATAGGGACCTCTGCCAGGATCCCTCATGAGGCCCCTAGCTCTCAGGGGTTGCTGCGGCAGTCTGGGGAGCCAAGACATGCATTAACCTTGAGGGCTCAGAGCATGTGCCAGCAGGGCCTGACACCAGCACCTGCTGGGCAGCAAGGAAGGCAGACACACTGTGCTCCAGTGCCAGTATTTGGGCCTCTCCCTCAGGAGTGGTGCCCTACGATGCTGACAGTGGGGTAACCAGGTTGGGAGGCTAGGAAGAGAGGGGGTTCCATAATGAACGGAGTGGAACGGGTAAACGTAGATTGACTGTTTACGTTATCAGAATATAGAAAGACTAGGGGACATGCAATGAAGCTACAGAGTAAACTATTTAAGACTAATAAAAGAAAATATTTTTTCACTCAACGTGTAATCAAACTCTGGAATTTGTTACCGGAGGATGTAGTAAAGGCTGTTAGTGTAGCTGGGTTTAAAAAAGGTTTAGACAAGTTCCTGGAGGAAAGGTCCATAAACTATTAAGGGGGGACCCAGGATATCAATGCTTGACCCAGTACAAGCATTGTGGAACCTGTGTCTTTTGGGGAAACTGCTAGGTACATATGACCTAGATTGGCCACTATTGGAAACAGGATACTGGGCTTGATGGACCTTGGTCTGACCCAGTATGGCATATCTTATGTTGGGGGTCCTCACCAGGACAACCCTCAGGAGACTGGGCAACATTGCCAGAGGCCTCTGTATCTGTACGAAGTACCTTTAGGGGCCGATCCTTATCAGACTCTAGGGATTGCTGAGGAGGGCTAAGGGACAGAGCACGAGAATGTTCATGCTTGTCCGGAGTGCTCGACAGGGACCTCGAGACCTCCCTTCTTCCTCAGCTCCCTTTTGGGGGACCCCTGCTCAGAGTGACGCCAGGGCTGTGGTACATCCATGGGAGACCACAGAGGCAGAGGATCAGTGGAGCAGAAAGCTACCAGGGACACTGGGGCCATCTTGCAGTCAATATGATCCAATTTCTGCTTACGGTTCTGGATGGCATCTTTTACAAACGGCGCAGAGCTCTGGGTTATAGTCCGCTCCCAGAAACCTTAGACAGTCATGGGTGTCCGTGAGGGACATGTTTTTGGAGCACCAGTCACTTTTTCAAACCAGAGGCCATGGGGACAAGAAGGATCCCCACAAGGTTGAAGACCTTCTGTTTGGCCAGTGGTTGAAAAGGGCGTGAAATACGCTAGGAGGCAAATTCATGAAGAAAAAAGGGGAAAAGAAAAAATAGCAAAGTCCCAGGGTCTGCTGCAGAAGCAGGGGAACTGGGACGGTGGGAAGGGGAGCAGGAAATCAGAAAAGGAAACAATATGAAAAACACACTATTTCTGAGGTACAGGGACATACATCCGAAGGGCTCTGTGGAAAAAGGGAGACTGATCAAGATGGCACCCTTGGGCGGGTAGAGGACCACTCATGCATGATAGCATTCCCAAAAGCTTTCTTTGAAAGCTGGGGGAAAATGTTCTGTGCAGGCTCCATTGGTACTGACATCACTCCATATGTGAGGACTGACTTCCTATTTGTTCCTGGAGAAAGCCTTGTACACCCCTTTGAAGTTTGATAATGGCATTTCCAGTGGTCTGAGGCAGCTTTCTTGTCTTCACCATTGTGAAAATAAAACAGGGAGGGAATGTGGCCATTTTAAAATTACAGCCATCATTCATTGGTTTATTTAAGTCATGTCAGTACTGACAATTGACCACAGGTATGTTTAATTTTACTGCAATGGGGATGTGGTTCTTCTGTTCACAGAAGTTTGAGTCGTTTATAAGGGTGCCAATAATCATGCCCTGGCAGTTTCCTATTTCCTTTTCTAATTGGCTTTGTTTTATTTGATTGTGTGTCAAATACACGTGCATATATAGTCCAAAGCCATGTCACTGAAAAAGAACAAAAAAAAAAAAAAGAGTAAAGACATACTGGACATTAAGGGGTTGAACTGCAAGGGTGCCAATAATGTTGATCACAACTAATTCTTTGAAGTGTTTTCTCTCTCCTTTTGCCAATTGTTACTTCCTTCCCTGTGTACTAATCATTAAAATCATCTGTAATATCTGAAGATTGGAGGATGGCCAATGTAACGCCAATTTTTAAAAAGGGTTCCAGGGGTGATCCGAGAAACTAGACTGGCGAGCCTGATGTCAGTACTGGGAAAAATGGTAAAAACCATAACAAAATTACTGAACATGTAGATAGTCATGGCTTAATGGGAGACAGCCAACATGGTTTTAGAAAAGGAAGATCTTGTCTTACTAATCTGTTATGGTTTTTTTTGAAGGTGTGAATAAACAGGTAAACAAAGTTGAGTCGGTTGATATAGTGTATCTGGACTTTCAGAAAGCCTTTGACAAGGTCCCTCAGAGGTAGTGTACTATTGTGGATCAGGAAAGCACAGTTACTTACCTGTAACAGGTGATCTCTGGGAACAGCAGGAATTAGTCATCACATATGGGTACGTCGGTACCGACGGAGCCCGCGCGGGAAAGCTCCCCAGCTTTTCAGATTAAAAGCTTTTGGGGCCTCCCACTGCACATGCGCGCTGCCTTCCCGCCTTCCTGACCAGCTCTCGTCAGTTCGAGTTTAAAGCTGAGAGAATAGAGAGAGAGGACAGGAAGATAGAGATACAACTCCTAGGGGAGGTGGGTGGGTTGTGATGACTAATTCCTGCTGTTCCCAGAGATCACCTGTTACAGGTAAGTAACTGTGCTATCTCCAGGAACAAGCAGGAATACGTCATCACATATGGGGACTCCCTAGCTAAGATGCCTGGGAGATCCCCCTCCAAGGGTAATCCATCTTCGTATGGATCTCAGGCATCCATCCAGGGAAGGTGGGCAGGAGTTGTTCAAGTATGGAACAGGTGTTTGAGGACAGCCTGACCAAACAAGGCATCCCGGCGGGAGTCCTTGTCCAAGCAGTAATGGGCTGTGAAGGTATGAACCGCGGCCCAAGTGGCTGCTCGACAGATCTGATCTATGGACACAGAGTGAAGATGAGCCATAGAAGTGGCCATGGCTCTCACATTGTGAGCTGTGACATGGCCCTCCAGAGAAATGTTCTTACTCTGGTAAGCAAAAGAAATACACGGAGCGATCCAATTGGAAAGTGTACGCTTGGTGACTGGAAGTCCCAAATGAGAAGGATCAAAAGCCATGAAAAGTTGGGAAGACTTTCGATGTGGTTGAGTCCTGTTGAGGTAAAAGGCAAGAGCTCTTTTACAATCCAGAGTATGAAGGTTCCTCTCTGCACTGGATGCATGAGGAGCCGGGAAAAAGACAGGTAGATATACCTCTTGATTAAGATGAAAAGGCAAGACCACTTTGGGCATAAAGTGGGGATTCGTCCTAAGGACCACCTTATCATGATGAAACCTAGTATAAGGTGGATGAGCCACTAAAGCCTGCAGTTCACTGATGCGGCGAGCCGAAGTGACTGCAATAAGGAAAACAACCTTCCAGGAAAGAAATTTGAAGGAGGTAGAGTCCAAAGGCTCAAAAGGTGGCTTCATAAGCTGACCTAGAACTAGGTTCAAATCCCATGCTACCGGGGGAGGTCGGATGGGAGGTTTAGTTAGGGTCAGGCCTCTCATGAAACGTGCAACAAGAGGATGAGAGGAGACAGGTTGTCCATTTATAGGTTTTAAGGATGCTGCAATAGCACTCAAATGGACCCTTACTGAATTTGTCTTAAGGCCTGCATTTGAAAGATGCAGGAGATAGTCCAAGAGGGAATTCAAAGGAAGTGCTAGAGGGTCAAGACCCTGCTGAGCACACCAAATGGAACAACGCTTCCATTTGAAAGCATAAGAACGCCTCGTGGAAGGTTTCCTAGAGGCATGAAGGATATCTTTCACAGGCTGAGAAAGATTAAAGTCTTGAAGACTTAGGCCTTCAGTAACCAAGCTCTGAGATGTAGGGATTTGGGGTTTGGGTGCCACAAAGTCCCCTTCTCCCGAGACAAGAGGTCTGGCGCAGCTCCCAGGTCCAGGGAGGATCCCTGGGAGAGATGCAGAAGTAGAGGGAACCACAACTGGCGTGGCCAGCGGGGAGCTATGAGGATCATAGTCCCGTGATCCCTCTGGAGCTTGAACAGAGTCTTGGATATTAGAGGAATGGGTGGAAAGGCATAGAGGAATTCCTGACCCCAATGCAGGAGGAAGGCATCGTGGGCCTGAGCTCCCTGACACTGAGTTCTGGAACAGAACCGGGGAAGTTTGGCATTCCACGGACTTGCAAAGAGGTCTATGTCCGGGGTCCCCCATTCCTGAAAGATTCTGCGTATCTGGTCCATATGTAGGGACCATTCGTGTGGAAGCCGAACTCGACTGAGTCTGTCCGCACGAGAGTTTTGAACTCCTGGAAGATACACTGCAAGAAGGTGAATTTGATGCTCTCTGGCGAAGGCCCATAATCTGAGAGCTTCGTTGCAAAGCGACAGAGAGCCTGTCCCTCCTTGTTTGTTTATACAGAACATGGCTACCTGATTGTCTGTCTGAACTAGGACAGTCAGGTTGACAAGGAGAGTATAGAAGACCTTGAGGGCAAGGTAAATTGCTCGCAGTTCCAGGAGGTTGATATGAAGGGTGGTCTCCTGTGGAGAACAAGTGCCCTGAGTGGAGAGATTCTGAAGATGAGCTCCCCACCCTGTCTGGGAGGCATCTGTTGTGAGGGTTGCTTGGGGCAACAAAGGTTGGAAGGGGGCCCCCAACAACAGATTCTTGGTGGATGTCCACCATTGGAGGGACCAAAACAGACGGCTTGAGGTGAGTATTTGGTCGGAGAGCGCTCCAGATGCTTGAGTCCACTGGGTGGCCAAGGTCCATTGAGCTGCTCTCATATGCAGACGAGCGTAGGGCACCACATGTACCGTGGAGGCCATGTGGCCCAGAAGTCGCAGCATTTCCCGGGCTGTCAAATGACTGCTGGACTGAGCTTGGGAGGCCAAACTCAGCAGGCGTTGGGCCCTGAGCTGAGGCAGGTAGGCCCTCGCAGTGATGGTGTCTAACTGGGCCCCTATGAACTCGAGAGACTGAGTAGGGATTAGTTGAGACTTGGGAAGGTTTACTACCAGTCCCAGATACTGCAGAAGACGCCTTGTGCGGTCCAGGGAAATTTGGGCCTGGGACTGAGATGGAGCTCGGATGAGCCAGTCGTCCAGGTATGGGAATATGAAAATTCCCAGGCCTCTTAGAAAGGCAGCTACAACTGCCATGCATTTGGTGAACACTCTTGGAGCAGAGGCTAGACCGAAGGGGAGTACTCTGTACTGGAAATGTTGTCCCTGAAACAGAAATCGAAGGTATTTTCTGTGGGATGGGTGGATGAGTATGTGTGTATACGCATCCTTTAGGTCTAGAGAACAAAGCCAATCCTGACTCTGAAGGTATGGAAGGAGAATGCCCAGAGAAAGCATTTTGAATTTCTCCTTGAAAAGAAATTTGTTCAATTCTCTCAGATCTAGAATTGGTCTGAAGCCCTCTGTCTTCTTTGGTATTAGAAAATAAGGGGAGTAGAATCCCGTCCCCTGTTGAAGAAGAGGGACCTCCTCTATTGCCCCTTGGGCAAGGAGGGAGGAGACTTCCTGACCCAAGAGGGTCAGGAGAGATGGGGGAGAATTGAACTGCCTCACCATAGTATAAGGAGGAAGGACGGAAAAATGGAGTTTGTAACCCTCTCTGATGATAGAGAGGGTCCATTGCTCTGATGTAATTTGCTCCCATCTGGGAGCAAAGTGAGCTAACCTTCCGGGTATGGTGAGGGGCTCTGGTTGTTCTAGAGCCAGAAAAGTTAAGTTCTCTAGGGGCAAGTCAAAACCCCTGAGGGGGTTGAGCCTGCTGAGGCGTAGCAGACGCCGCAGGCTTTGACCTTGCCTGTTTAGGTTGCTGACGTTTAGCAGCAAAACGAGGCTGAGAGGATTGTTGGCCAGTATTTGTGGAAAATCTGGACTTCTTGTAATAAGGCCTCTTAAAAGACTTCTTTTTGGCAGGAGTGCAGGTAGACTTAGAAAGTCTATCTAAGGTGGCATTTTCTGCGTCCATTTGAGTGGCCTTAATTTGCCACTCCTCACCAAATAAGTTCTCACCTGTACAGGGCAGATTCCGTAAGCCATCTAGGACCCAAGGTTCTAGATCAGAAAGAAGCCTGGAGCCAAACAAGATGTCTGGCTGCTATAGCAATGCCCGAAGCCCTACCAGCACCCTCAAACTAATCAAAAGCTGCCCTGTTGGAGAACTTTGAAATATCCAAAAGGTGTTTCACTAAGAAAATGAACTCCTCCCTTTTATCCTCAGGGATGAAGGGGGCAAAATGCCGAACTTTTAGAGCGATTTCACTGAGAAACATGCCCATGTAAAGACTATAGGAATTAATCCTGGCTATAAGCATAGTAGCCTGGAAAATTTTCCTGCCAAAAGAGTCTAGAGTCTTACATTCTCGCCCTGGAGGAGTAGAAGAGTGCCTTTTGGTACTCTTTATCTTCTTCATTGCAGACTTCACCACAATAGAATGGTGAGGCAACTGGGTTTTTTGGAAACCAGGAGAAGGGGGGGGGGGGGGGGGACACGGTACATGGTGTCCAACCTGCGAGAGGAAGGAGACAATGTTAGAGGAGCCTCCCATAAGTCCATCAAGTGTTCTTGAAGGATTTCATGGATAGGCAGGGTGACTGCCTCTTTAGGAGACTTAGAGTATCCTAAAATATCCAGTTTCTTTGATCTGGGTTCCTTTTCAGAGGATGAAGCAATAGAAAGACCTTTAGCTATTTCTATGATGAAGTCCTGAAACGACAAATCCTCTGGTGGAGACATTCTCCTTTTAGGAGAAGAAGGCTCCTCAGGAAGATCAAGGGAGAACTCATCAGAATCATCAGAGGAGTTAAAATCCTCTGAAGAAGCAGAGTATCCTCTATGTGCTTCCAACGCATGATACGCATACCGTTCGGTATCGACATCGGGCGTACCGGGTATGGGATCGGTACCGGGCAAAAGCCCGGATCCGGCATGCGGAACCGATCTGCGTTTGGAAGACGATGGCCTCGGTTCCGGTATGGAAGCCATTACCGGAACCGGACCCGGTACCGCTGGCCGCGGTACCGAGGGCGTAGCAGCATTAATAAAAGCCAGAATGGCCTGCTGCATGACTTGGACAGTATTGCCCATAGACGCCACTGCTGCCTGGATGTCTGTACCGGTATGGGCCGGTACCCCAGAGCAGCACAACAGGAGATCTGTCGAGGCCGCGCCATCGATGTCAACCTGTGACCCCATGATTGCTTTGGAGGCCGGAACCTCCCGCCGGGGTTTTTTGGCCTGGGCAGAATACTCGAACTCAGAATTGAGAGCCTCTCGATCTTTAGAAAGAGATTTGCTTTTAGAGGATTTGCCCACTGGAGTTTTGGTTACCTGAGATCCATCCGGAGAGGAAGACCTGGATGACTGTGATGCTTCTGAAGGAAACAGCACATGGAACTTGTTGGCCCGGTTCTGCAATCCACGTTTCGACATCTGGGAGCAGGATGGGCAGTCCGGTATGGAATGGTCAGGTCCTAAACAATTAAGACACCATTCATGGGTGTCTGTAACAGGAATGACAGCACTGCACTTGGTACACTTGAATTTGTGTAGGCCTGAAGGCCTAACAAAGTACCAAGCTGTGCTGAAGAATATATATTTTTTTTTTTTTAAGAAAGAAAGAGACCGGTAGTACCGGTTTCAGAATGGGGAAGGCAGGTACGCGGTCTAAAGAAAACAATAAAATTAACAATTTCTTCAGCGGTGACAGGAACACGACCTGCTGGCTCCGCGGAAAAAAAGAAAACTGACGAGAGCTGGTCAGGAAGGCAGCATGCATGTGCAGTGGGAGGCCCCAAAAGCTTTTAATCTGAAAAGCTGGGGAGCTTTCCCGCGCGGGCTCCGTCGGTACCGACGTACCCATATGTGATGACTTATTCCTGCTTGTTCCTGGAGATCAGGTTAAAAGACAGAAAGCAGAGAGAGTAGGGCTAAATGGCCAATTTTCCCAATGGAGAAAGGAGAATAGTGGAGTACCCCAGGGACCTGTGCCGGGTCCGCTGCTTTTTGACATTCATAAATGATCTGGAATAGGGAACGATGAGCAAGGTTATCAGATGACATGAAACTAAAGTTGTTAAAACCCATGATAATGGAAAATTGCAAGAGGATCTTGATAAATTGGAAGACTGGGCATCCAAATGGCAGATGAAATTTAATGTGGACAAGTGCAAAGTTATACACCTAGGAAAGAAAAACCCAAACTATGGTTACATGATGCAAGGTTCCACATTAGGAACCACCACCCTGGAAAGATTTAGGTGTTATCGTGGATAACATGTTGAAACCCTCCACCCAGTGTGCAGTGGTGGCCAAAAGAGCAAATAGAACGCTAGGTATCATAAGGAAAGAAATGGAAAATAAAACAAAGGATATTATAATGCCTCTGTATTGATCCATAGTGCGATCGCACCTTGAGTATTGTGTGCAATTCTGGTCACCGTATCTTAAAAAGTATATAGCGTTATCAGAAAAGGAAGAGAGAAGAGCCACCAAAATGGTAAAGGGGATGGAAGGATACCCCTATGAAGAGGCTAAAAAAGGTTAGGGCTCTTCAACCTGGAAAAGAGACGGCTGAGGGGAGATATGAGAGAGATCTATAAATTAATGAATGAAGTGGAAAGGGTAAACTTAGATCGATTGTTTATGTCATCTGAATATAGAAAGACTAGGGGACATGCAATGAAGCTACAGGGAAAGCATAGTTACTCACCTATAACAGGTGATCTCCGGGAACAGCAGGAATTTAGTCCTCACATATGGGCATCATCGGTACCGACAGAGCCTGCGCGGGAACGCTCCCCAGCTTCCAATTAGAAAGCTTTTGGGAGCATCCCACAGCACCTGCATGCTGCCTTCCCGCCTTTCCCAACTGCCTCTCTCCAGTTGAGTTTTAAAGATGAGACAGAGAGAGAGGGAAAGGAAAGAGATAGAGAGATACAACTCCTAGGGGAGGTGGGTGGGTTGTGAGGACTAAATTCCTGCTGTTCCCAGAGATCACCTGTTACAGGTGAGTAACTATGCTATCTCCAGGAACAAGCAGGAATGTAGTCATCACATATGGGGCCTCCTTAGCTTTAGGTGCCAGGGAGAGACCCCAGAAGTTGTGTGTCCCTGAACAGGGCTCCACTTCCCCCCATGGATCTCTGGCATCCATTCAGGGAAGGAGGGCAGGAGTTGTTCAAGAATGGAACAGGTGTCTGAGGACAGCCTGACCAAACAAGGCATCCCGGCGGGAGTCCTTGTCCAAACAGTAATGGGCTGTGAAGGTATGAACCGAGGCCCAGGTGGCTGCTCGACAGATCTGGTCGATGGACACAGAATGAAGATGAGCCATAGAGGTGGCCATGGCCCTCACACTGTGAGCTGTGACATGGCCCTCCAGAGAAAGGTTCTTACTCTGGTAAGCAAAAGAAATACACTGAGCAATCCAATTGGACAGTGTTCTTTTAGAGACTGGAAGTCCTAAATGAGAAGGATCAAAAGCAACAAAAAGCTGGGAAGACTTTCTATGTTGCTGTGTCCTGTGTAAGTAAAAAGCAAGAGCTCTTTTACAAACTAGAGTATGAAGGATCCTCTCTGCAATGGATGCATAAGGAGTTGGAAAAAAGACAGGTAAATATACCTCTTGATTAAGATGAAAAGGTGAGACCACTTTAGGCATAAAGTGAGGATTTGTCCTAAGGACTACCTTATCATGATGGAACCTTGTATAAGGTGGATTAGCCACTAAGGCCTGCCTGCAGTTCACTGATGCGGCGAGCAGAAGTGATTGCAATAAGGAAAATAACCTTCCAGGAAAGAAATTTCAAGGAGGTAGTGGCTAAGGGTTCAAAAAGTGGCTTCATAAGCTGACCAAGAACCAAGTTTAAGTCCCATGCCACCGGAGGAGGTCGAATGGGAGGTTTAGTTAAAGTTAGGCCTCTCATAAATCTTGCAATAAGAGGTTGAGAGGAAATAGGTTGTCCATTAATAGGCTTAAGGGATGCTGCAATAGCACTCAAATGGACCCTTACTGAATTCGCTTTAAGGCCTGCATTGGAGAGATGCAGGAGATATTCCAATAGAGAATTCACAGGAAGTGCCATAGGGTCAAGACCCTTTTGAGCACACCAAATGGAAAATCTTTTCCACTTAAAAGCATAGGAACGCCTAGTGGAAGGTTTTCTGGAAGCATGGAGGATATCCTTCACTTGCTGAGAAAGATTGAAGTCTTGAAGGTCTAGGCCTTCAGTAACCAAGCTCTGAGGTGAAGGGACTTGGGGTTTGGATGCCACAGTCCCTTCCTCCTGGGACAGAAGGTCTGGCGCAGCTCCCAAGAGATCTAGAGAACAAAGCCAATCCTGACTCTGCAGGTATGGAAGGAGAGTGCCTAGAGAAAGCATCTTGAACTTCTCCTTGCATAGGAATTTGTTCAATTCTCTGAGATCTTGAATGGGTATGTATCCCCCTGTTTTCTTTGGAATGAGAAAATAGGGGGAGTAAAACCCTGACCCCTGTTGAAGAAGGGGAACTTCTTCTATGGCCCCCTGGGCCAGAAGGGTAGTCACCTCCTGATCCAGAAGGTCGAGGAGAGATGTGGGAGAATTGAAGTGTCTCACCATGGTGTAGGGAGGAAGGTCTGAGAAATGAAGTTTGTAGCCCTCTTATGATGGAGAGGGTCCACTGCTCTGATGAGATTTGCTCCCATCTGGGAGCAAAATGAGCTAACCTTCCTGGAATGGTGAGAGGTTCTGGCTGTTGTAGAGCCAGAAAGGTTAAGTTCTCTAGTATCAAGTCAAAAACCCTGAGGGGGTTGGGACTGCTGGGTTGTAGCAGTCCCTGCAGGTTTAAGCCTGGCCTGTTTAGGTTGCTGACGCTTAGTAGCAAAGCGACCTGTAGAAGATTGTTGGCCAGAAGTGGAAGGAAATCTGCTCCTTTTGTAAAAAGGCTTTTTGAAAGGTTTTTTCTTGGCTGGAATGGAGGTTGACTTGGAAAGTCTATCCAGAGCAGAATTCTCTGCATCCATTTGAGTGGCTTTTATTTGCCACTCTTTGCCAAAGAGATTTTCACCCGTACAGGGCAGATTTCCTAAGCCATCCTGAACCCAGGGCTCTAGATCAGAAGCCTGGAGCCAAGCAATTCTGCGAGCAGCTATGGCAATGCCTGAGGCTCTGCTGGCACCTTCAAAGGAGTCAAAGGCTGCCCTGTTGGAAAACTTTGAAATGTCCTGAGTATGCTTAAGCCAAAGGAGGAACTCATCCCTTTTATCCTCTGGAAGAAAAGGGAGAAAGTTGTGCAGCTTTTGTGCAACTTCCTTTAGAAACATACCCATATAAAGGCTATATGAGTTGATTCTGGCAATAAGCATGCTGGCTTGGAAGATTTTCCTACCAAAAGCATCCAAGGTCCTGCATTCTCTTCCTGGAGGAGCAGAAGAGTGTCTTTTGGTACTCTTTATCCTTTTCATAGCTGACTGCACCACAATGGAGTGGTGAGGAAGCTGAGTTTTCTGAAATCCAGGACAAGGAGGGACACGGTACATAGTGTCCAATCTGTGAGAATGAGGAGAAAGGGTGAGAGGAGTCTCCCATAAGTCAATCATATGTTCATGAAAAATTTCATGAATTGGCAAGGTGACTGCCTCTCTGGGAGCCTTAGAGTATCCTAAAATATCAAATTTTTTTGCTCTAGGCTCTGTTTCAGAGGTTACTGAAATAGAGTCCTTTAGCCACTTCTATTGTGAAGTCTTGAAAGGACAAATCCTCTGGAAGAGACATTCTCCTTTTTGGAGAAGTAGGTTCCTCAGGAAGGGTAATGGATACTTCAGGAGACTCATCTGATGAATCAGAATCAGAGGAATCGAAGTATCGTCTGTCCGCTTCTAACGATCGATACGCGTATCGATCGGTACTGACATCGGGCGTCCCCGGTACTGGATCGGTACCGAGAAATAGCCCTGGACAAGGAACCGGAGTCGGTATCCTGGCCGATGTCGATGCAGTCGGTACCGGTATCGGCGCTGGTACCGGTACTGACAACGGAACTCGTTGCGGTACCGTCGGCGTCGCAGCTTTAATAAAAGCCATTATAGCCTGCTGCATGGATTGAACAGTGTGATCCATGGACGCCACGACTGCCTGGATGTCGGTACCGGGAGAAAGTGCCGGTACCCCAGAGCAGTCTAACAGGTGATCGGTCGAGGCCGTGCCATCGATGTCAACCTGTAACCCCATAGGAGGAGCTTTGGAAGCTGGAGCTTCCCGCCGGGGTTGTTTGGCTGGGGCAGGATCCTCGAGGGCAAGCCCGGAGGCATCTCGATGCTTAGAAGGAGATTTGCCCTTCAAGGACCTGCTAGGTTTATGTTTGGTTACCTGAGACCCATCAGGAGAGGAAGACCTGGAAGATGTCGATGCCACCGCCGGTGTATCCGTGGGAAACAGCACATGGAGCTTGGCTGCTCAGTTCTGTAACCCTCGTTTAGACATTAGAGAGCAGGACTGGCAATCCGGAATGGAGTGTTCAGGACCCAAACATTTAAGACAACATTCATGGGTATCTGTAACAGAAATTGTACCGCTACACTTAGTGCATTTTTTGAACCCGGAGGCTGGTTTTTCCATGAGGGAAAAAATTTTCTTGTGGGCCTGGAGGCCTAAGAAGAAAAATACAACAAGTGAGGAAAAAATATATATTTTTTTTTTTAGAAAGAAAAGAAATAGACCGGCGGTACCGGTCCGGCGTCGGGGAAGGCAGACACGCGACCAAAGAAATAAATTAAAATAAAGAACTTCTTCAGCGGTGACAGGAACACGAGACCTGCTGGCTCCGCGGAAAAGAAGAACTGAGGAGAGTTGGTTAGGAAAGGCGGGAAGGCAGCGCGCAGGCGCTGTGGGATGCTCCCAAAAGCTTTCCTTATTGGGAAGCTGGGGAGCGTTCCCGCGCAGGCTCCGTCGGTACCGACGTACCCATATGTGAGGACTCATTCCTGCTTGTTCCTGGAGATTGGGCCTGAAAACCTTCACTGCACAGCCCGGGAGGTTCCTCTTCTAGAAGGAATCAAGTTCCTGGGCCCACACGCTCCCTGAAAGGATTGAGAACAAGCCCAAGGCCTTGAAGCAGAGGAAGAAAGGACTATCAGCATTACAGACCTGGAAAACCTGAGACCCCCAGGAATCCGGCTAGCACGCACTTGGTGATCAGGTGGAGGCTGACGAGAAGGGGCACCAGCCCACTTCACAGGCCCATTGGACCTGTCTTCTGGGAGGTGTAAGGCTTTGCCTTAAGTTCTTTACCAGCTTCTCCAAAAAGGTTCCAGTCAGACATTGCCCATAAAAGGTCACTTGAGCCCACCAGGCTTAAGATGGGTCCACTGCCCAGTGCCAGAACCAAACCCAGTGCCATGACACCATAGTCAGGACACCACCCCTGGTTGCAAAACATACCAGGTCATACATGGCATTAGAAAGGAAGGCTGTAACAGACTCCAAGATAAGTAGTATCAAGTGGAAGAGGCTGAATCCACTGGCGCAGGACTTGAGATGTCAACTTGGTACATATTAGCTGTACAATAGCTGCCACCATGGCAAAGGTGAAATTAGACTTACCTGCTAATTGTTGTTCCTTTAGGAACTCCAGGCTAGTCCTGAACCTTTGGAGTCTTGTACCTCCTCCAGCAGCTTTGGAGACTGAGAACATCACTTCTTTGATGTCACCGGTATAAGTACCCCGGATCCGCCTCCCGACACCAGTAACCTACTGACAAAGCAAACTCACCAGAGCAACAATTAAGTAGTAACTGCACCCAACATCTATTCTCACCATAACTACTAAGAACAAACCTAAAAAGGGACGCCCCTATGCAGGAACACACTGCGTCCCCTTAAAGCTAACCGCTTATGTGCTGAGATCCCCATATCCTGACAGAAAGATAAAGATACGGAGTGAGAGATTCTACACCCCCTAGCCAAATACCCCCCCCCCCCCCCAACATCGACTCCATTCTGGAAGATCCCCTGAAAAGCTTACCCGTCACACTTTCCATGCTTAAGGCGTTGGCCCATGCTAAAATCTGGGAGGGATACAGGACTAGCCTGGAGTTCCTAAAGGAACAACAAGCAGCAGGTAAGTCTAATTTCACCTTCCTTAGCGTCCCTCCAGGCTAGTCCTGAACCTTTGGGGATGTAGTAACAGAGCAGTGCAAAGAATCAACGGGAGGGACCTGCCAATCCCACCTGAAGTACTGTTGAACCAAAACCGGCATTTGTCTCCGCCTGCAAATCCAGCCGGTAATGCCTGATAAAGGAATGCAAAGAAGACCAAGTAGCCGCTCTACAAATCTCTACCGCCGGAACCAGACTACGCTCCGCCCAAGAAGTAGCCTGCGCCCTAGTCGAATGTGCTCGCAAACCCACCGGAACTGGCCTATCCTTCAGCAGGTATGCAGATGCAATCGCCTCCTTAAGCCACCTAGCAATGGAAGCCCTCGACGCAGCCTGACCCTTGGAAGGACCCGCAAACACGAACAGCTTATCCGACCTACGGAACGGAGCGGTAACCTTCAAATGCCTCTTCAGGGCCCTCCGAGGGTCCAACCTATGCAACCGTCTATCAGCGAAAGCCTCCCCGCTCTTCAAACAAACACCGGCAGGGACACTACCTGATTCACATGAAAAGGCAAAACCACCTTGGGTAAAAAAGGATGGCACCGTTCTCAACACCACCTTAGAATCACTAAAAAACAGAAAAGGTTCCCGACAAGACAAAGCCTGTAGCTCCGAAATCCTCCTGGCGGACGCAATCGCTACCAGAAATACCACTTAAGGTCAAATCCTTTGACGCCCTCGCCAAAGGGTTCTCTCACCAATACGTCCAACACCAAAGGCAAATCCCACTGCGGAACGAGCTGCCTACACGGCGGGCGCAGCAGAACCACCGCTCTCAAAAAACGCTTGACATCCGGGTGACACCCCAGCGCTTGACCTCGTATCTTACCGCGGTAGCAAGATAAAGCCGCCAACTGCACCCTCAAAGAAGCAGCCGCCAGACCCTTCTCATACCCGTCCTGCAGAAACGCCAGGACCTGAGAAATCAAAGCCTGTAATGCCATAACTCCGTGGCCAGCACACCAAGCCTCAAACACCCGCCAAACACGAACATATGCCAAAGAAGTCTACCTCCGCCGAGACCTCAACAACGTGGACACTACCGCCAAGGAATAACCCCTCGCCGTAAACCGCGCCCGTTCAATAGCCAAGCCGTAAGCGAGAACCGATCCACTTGTGGCATCCAAAGTGGACGTTGTAGCTATAGATCGCTCCGATCCGGTAACCTCCAAGGCTCGTCCCCGAGAAGTCGGACCAGATCTGCATACCACGGCCTCCGCGGCCAATCCGGCGCAATTAAGATCGCCGGCCCTCTGTGAAATTCGATACGCTGCAGAACCTGGCCTATCAACACCCATGGCAGGAACACAGAGCAGACGGTCCACCGGCCACGGTTGAACTAGGGCATCCAGACCCTCTGACATCCTTTCCCGTCTTCGGCTGAAAAACCGACTGGCCTTTGCTGACTGAAAAGTCGCCATGAGGTCCATGACCGGAGGACCCCAGCGCAGAACGATCATCTCGAACACCTGTGGATGAAGGGACCATTCCCCCGTATCCACCCTCACCCGACTGAGAAAAATCGGTCTCTACATTTTCCACTCCTGCCACATGCGCCGCTGACAAGGCCACCAGATGCCTTTCGGCCCACACGAACAACCGACCGGCCTCTGCTTCCAGCGGCCGACTGCTGGTGCCCCCTTACCGGTTGATATAGGCCACTGCCGCCGCATTTTGTCGGAGAACACCCGCACGGCCTTCCCGTGAAGGAATACCCGGAACGCATGGAGTGCGAGGACCACTGCTTGTAACTCCAACCGGCTGATTGATCACAACCTTTCTGGCACCGACCACACGCCCTGCGCGAACCTTCCTTGGACATGTGCCTCCCAACCTGACAGACTGGCATCTGTCATCAGAGGAATCCAATCTGGCACCTCCAACGGCATCCCTTTTTCCAATGTTCCATCTCTCAACCACCAGAGCAGAGAGAGACGCGTCTCCGGCTGACAGGGCAACCTCTGAGAAAGACTGTCGTTCTGATGGGACCACCGTCTGAGCAAGGCACTCTGTAGAGGTCTCATGTGCGCCCTGGCCCAGGGCGCCACCTCGATAGACGCCGCCATGGTGCCTAACACTTGCAGGTAGTGCCAGGCTGTAGGACAGCCGTTGCAGAGAAATATGCGGATCAGACGCCTCAAACCTTGCGCTCTGTTCTGCGGGAGAAACACCCTCCCGATCCTCGTATCGAACCGTGCCCCCAGGTACTCCAGGGTTTGAGAAGGCCTCAAACTGCTTTTGGCTCGATTGACTACCCAACCGAGGCTCTCTAAGAATGCCACCACTCTGCTCGTGGCCGCTTAGCTCTCCTCCATGGACTTTGCCCGAATCAACCAATCGTCCAGATAAGGATGAACCAGGATTCCTTGCTTTCTTAACGCCGCAGCCACTACCACCATCACCTTGGTGAAGGCTTGCGGCACTGTCGCCAGACCAAACAGTAACACTTGAAATTGGAAATGCCCCATTGGTAACGTGAACCTCAAAAACCTCTGGTGTTCCTGCCGAATGGGAATGTGCAGATACGCCTCCGTCAAATCAAGCGACGTAAGAAACTCGCCCTCGCGAACCGCCACTATGATTGAGCGCAACGTCTCCATCCGAAAATGAGACACCCTTAGACAACGATTTACGCGTTTGAGATCCAGAAATCGGTTGAAAAGTTCCCTCCTTCTTGGGAACCACAAAATAAATGGAGTATCGACCGCAGCTGCATTGGTCTGGGGGCACTGGAATTACGGCCTCGAGGGAAAGCAGACGATTCAGAGTCTCCTCCACCGCCGCGTACTTGAACTGAGCTTTGCACGGGGACATCACGAACGAATCGGTCACTGGACGCTGAAGCTCCAAGGCATAACCGTCGCGGATAACTTCTAGCACCCACTGATCTGACGTGATCCGGGTCCAGGCAGGATAAAACGTTCGCAAACGCCCTCCTATTGGCTCCTGCCCCACCTGGACCCCCATGGCTTCATTGCTGTTTCCGGGAATTGGAGGCCCCCGAGGCGGACAACCCCCTGCTCGCTCCTCGAAATCCCTGGCTACGATAGGGAAAACGTCCCCTTTGTCCCTGGCCAAACTGAGGGGAATGAAAACGCCAAAACTCCCGTTGTTGCACTTTAGCTGACGGCCCCGGGCGACCTTTCTTCTGCTTATCCTCCAGGAGCCTACCACCTTTGGACTCCCCCAAATCCTTGACGAGCTTATCTAGGTCCTCCCCAAAGAGAAGTTTCCCCCGAAATGGAAGCTTGCTAAGCTGAGATTTCGAAGAAGTATCCGCCGCCCAGTTCCGCAACCACAGATACCTCCTGGCTGCCACTGCCGAAGCCATGCTATTGGACAACCTGCAAATGAGATCGTAGTGAATATCAGCGAGATAAGCCGCCCCGTCCCTATTCGGGCCGCTTCGTCAGCCGAATCAACCGCTTGCCCAGACTGCAGACCCTGAGCCCAACGCAGGCAAGCTCTGGCTACCCAAGCCCCACAAATGGATGCTACTCTGCTACATCCTACTCTGACCGGATCATATCCTTGATCACCTCCGGGGATGGGAAGATAGATTTCCACACTCAAGTGGGAGCACTTTCAGCTCCTGCTCCATTCCAGAAGCATCAGACAAGTTCAAGGTGGAGGAGATCCTCGTAACCAATGCCACCAGCTCCTTCAAAAATAGGTGGATCACACCAGCCTCTGCATAATCTTCTAAAGGCGAGAGCACCTCTTCATCCGTATCAGAGCCCACTACTGAGCCATCTAAAATCAGAGGCAGTCAACATCTCAGATAGGTCCCAGTTGTTCCACATCTCTAGTGAGTACCCCTCACTGGGGATGCTTAGTCAAAGGGAATTGAATAGGGCTTCCGGGGACACCCAGAGGCCACAGGGCCTGAATTACCATTCCAGAAGGAACAGGCTTGTTGCAGAAAGGTGAAATTAGACCTTACTTGCTAGTTTTCTTTCCTTGAATCCCTCCAGTCCAGACACATGGGTTTCTGCCGCACCACCAACAGATGGAGACTGAGAAACACTGGTTCTGATGTCGCTACATAAAGGCTCTGTGCATCTGTCACTCCATTATACTACTGACCAAACAAACTCCACTAATCCAAACGCAATATCAAAACTTATAGAAGCTATAGGAACTGTGTGAACACACACACTGGACTAGCAGAACAGCTCCCTAGGACCAAGAGCTGAAACAGCCATCAGTCAGGGTATCCCCACCCCGACAGCACTGAAAAACAATGGCCCAAACACGCCCTTTTAATTCTTCCATGTCTGGCCTTGCAAAGCATACAGAAAGGGAGGGTTCTGGACTGGACTGTAGGGACTCAAGAAAAGGTTAGCAGGTACGGTCTAATTCTACCTTCCTCCTCATCCCTCCAGGCCTGTCTAGAAGCATGGGACATACCAAAGCAGTACTCAAGTCAGAAAGGACCTATAAGCCCAACCTGCAATACCTGGGCACAGAACTTGCATCCATCTGTGCTTTCAAGTCACAGCTAACAGCACTCACCTCCGCTGTGTCTGTTTCCCAGTGGAAATCTATTTTTTTTTAAATTTGTTTTGCATGGAAGAACTTAAGGGCCAGCCTCAGCTAGATGCCAAGTCCCCTGGCCCCCTCCCAAAAGTTGGGGGGGGGGGAGGAGGAATGGAAGATCTACAGGCGCCGAAGCCAGGACCTAAGCTGGTGATGTGAGGGGGACATAGTGGTCATAGTCCCTCCTCCCTAAGTACTGCACCCAGCAGCAGCTGAAACAGCCCTTGTTTCCCCGCAGAGCGACAAGTCCTCACTGTCTGTTCCTCCTCTTTCGTTTGTTTGTTTTTAAATATCTTACAGTGGTGTCCCAAATGCAGAGGCATACATCACCATCTATTGGAGACTGAGAACACACTAGAGTGACAGATGCACAGAGCCTTTATGTGGCGAGACAAAATCAGTATTTCTCAGTCTCCATCTGCTGGTGGTGGGGCATAAACATATGCACCTATACTGGAGAGACGATGGAGAAGGAAAAGAATTCAGGGTAGAACAAGCTAGAGTCCAAAAGCTTTCCTGTTGGATAAGGCTCCCCAACACAAGGTGGACTAACCTCATCCCCCAGCTGAAAGGGGGAAAGCAGGCCCCCCAGAGGCAACTCAGAAGCTGCCATGCAGGAAAGGCAGAGTCCAAAATCCAAGGATAAGGATCCTCACTTGCCACAGGCCAAACAACGTTTCCTGGAAGTCGACAGTTAGGGTATCACAAGAGCACGTGCTAAGGATGCATTAGCCCGCAAGCATATTAACTGCAGTTTTACGTTAAACACGTTAAAAGGCACTAGGGAAGGAGTGTGCATTGTAGCCACTTGGGCAGAATGTGCACAACAAGCAAAAAACAGTGGGAATCCCCTCCACAGTGTCAACGGTTGCTAGCAATGCACCTCAAATTGTATCCCTCCGAGATGGAATCGGGACCATCCAACAAGGTCAATGACTAGGTCAAGCCTTGGTACTCACTCCCAAGAGCCTCTGTGGAGGATTTGTGCCAGGCTCAGCTCTACTCTCCTGAAAGCTGTTTCACTGGCTTGCTGTGCTGCCCCGTGTGCGAGGTGGCTGGCAGGCAGATCCGAGAGCCTTCTGTAATCTTCGGGAGAGGACACACAGATGGACAGAGGGAGGCGGCACTGAAGTTATGTGAGACTGCTGTAGTCTTCCAGATCCTTCAAATCCATCCAATTTGTGGCTGCTCAATGGGTTCTTATAAGGGTGTGGAGCTGAACCAATTTTCCCTCCTACTACAGCTACCCAAAAGACCAAAGTCTAATGCAGCCTCCCATGTTGCACTCAAACAGGAGAGCCACCTTTCTGTACTCAATGAGGTCATTCACGAGCCTTTAATCTCTTTTCCTCACAATCTTCAGATTTTCTACAGAGGAGAAAATCCATCCACTATTTGCTGGAGACAAAAATACTGAAAGGACCTCTGGTGGCTGAGGTGAACAGTATGACATTCAAACCTGTTCTTTTCATTGGTTCTTTGTCTCCAATCTGCTGATAGGGGAAGCAGACTTTAGTTTATGCCGAGTGCAGTGGATTAGCAGGGTTGGCCACTTCAGTGGATTGCCTTCAAAGCTGCTGGCTGCTTTGCTCATATCACTGAGGTTTTCAATAAGGCACACCCTGCTTGGCAAACAACGAAGACTACTGCACTAGGAGATAAAGCGTAGTTACTCACCTGTAACAGGTGTTCTCCAGGGACAGTAGAAATCAGTCCTCATATATGGGTGATGTCAACCGAGTCCTCACGGAAGCATCTCCCCAGCTTTCAAAGAAAGCCTTTGCAAGATGTCGCCACGCATGCATGGTCCTCTTCCTGCCCAAGGATGCCATCTTGGCCAGTCAGATGACATAGCTAGAGCTGACAAAGTATCTACCTGAGGCATCTGGCTCTCAGGGATTGCTTCGGCAGCCTGGGGCATCCTTGGCATTGATGTCCCTGCAGTCTCGGCATGCATGCTGGCGGGGCCAGGCATCAATGCCTGTTGGGATACAATGAATGCAGAAACGCTGCGTTCAAGCACCAACATACGAGTTTCCCACTTTGAGGTGGTTGTCAGTGACACCGATGCCAAGGTTACTTGGTCTGGTGTCGAGGAGAGGGGGCCCTTGATGGGATAGTCCTCGGGAGACCATAGTCTGTCACCGGAGGCCTTGACTTCTGTCCTGGGTACCTTCCGTGGCCGCTCCCGCTCCTCAGAGGCCTATAGGGGTCTGAAGGACCACACGGGATTTCTCATGCTTGTCTGTCTCCCAGGACGAGGCAGAGTTCTTTTTCTTCTTACACTCTCGCTCTGGGGACCCTTGTTCAGAATGTCTGTGAGCTCACTCTGGAACAGCGGTGGCCTTATGCGACTCCAAGGTTCCGTACAGGGCCTTCGAGCGCGAAGCTACCGGGGAAACCAGGGTTGAGTTTGCCCTGTGGAAGATGACATTTTGCTTTAGCCGGCAGCTCTGGATGGCCTTGGTGGATATCTTTTTGCATAGGGGGCATTCCTCAGGGTTGTGGTCGGTGCCCAAACACCAGAACAGTCGTGTGTGAGACATGTGATTGGTGCTCCAAAAACAATTTCTTAAAACAAGTGGCCATTGGGGCAAAAAGGACCCCAGCCGAGGTCAAAGACCCTTGGCGCAGCAAGCAGTTGAAAAGTGTTCGAAAGCGCTGGAGGAACCTAACAAAAATAAAACTAAGTTTTGAGCAGTGGGCCTCGAATGAGCCAGACAGGTGTACAACCGTGTAAGAGAAATCAACTTTTCCACCGGGGGGGGGGGGGGGGGGGCACGGCGCGGGAGAGTTGGACAGACAGGACAGACGACTGAGGGCTCTGCAGAAAAAAGGGAGACTGACCAAGATGGCACCCTTGGTAGGGAAGGGGACCACACATGCATGGCAGCATCTCTTAAAGGCTCTCTTTGAAAGCTGGAGAGATGCTTCTGTAAGGGCTCAGTCGGTGGGGACATCACCCATATGTGAGGACAGACTTCCTGCTTGTTCCTGGAGAATATAGCACAAGTCTCATGCATTTACAATTTATTTTTAAATCGTACATTCACTCATAACCCTTAACTCACTCAACATACCACTGCATACTTTCCCACATACCATTTCATGAGGAACATTAGTTCACCACTGCTATCAGTAGCTCCAATTATTCGTTCAGGATCAAGACCTCGAGCAAATCCTCGTGGTTTGTCAATCTGTATTTTGAGAATAAATTTTAGAATTAGACATGTACCTAAAAAGATTCCAATTATACAAAAGCAGCCATTGTACAAACATGGTACTACTACTAATCATTTGTAAAGCACTACCAAGGTGTACATATACTCAGAGCTTACAAGACAGAATATGAAGCTAGTAACAAGGGTAAATCTAGGGTATAAAGGCTATACCAAAACAAGAGAATGAACTACTCACATGATATAAAATGCTTTTTAAAGTGATTAAGACGAAATTAGGACTTACCTGCTAATTTGGCTTTCCTCGAGTACCTCCAGTCCAGTCCTGTACTGTACTTGTGGGTAGGCATACCTCACCAGCAGCTTAGAGACTGAGCATGTCCATGCTGATGATATCAGCTCTCATAGGCAGTTGCCATCTTACCCATCTCCAGTATACTATTGACAAAGCAGACTCGCATGATAACAAATTAACACAAAACTATGCCATAGTACTAACTACTCCTAGCAAGGCAGGCCACAAAAAAAAATTCCTGCCCAGTGGAGCACAAGAGTACCATCTGAAAGGGTCGGGACAAGCAACCACAAACACCCTATATTACTTATAAGCACCTCTGAAATGCTTCCCTTTGGTACAAGTGTGAAAACTATTTATCCTGCCAACTTGAATTGGGAGAGATGTTCCATGATAACCCTACAAGGCACATTCCAAGGCCTGTCCTCTCGAACTGGATCAACCACAACAAATGTCCTTCATGGCTGGGATCACCCTGTTGGCAATATAGGATTATGGGAGGGTTCTGGGACTGGAATGGAGGTACTCAAGGAAAGCCAATTAGCAAGCCCTAATTTCACCTTCCTCATCCTCCCCTCAGTCCAGTCCCGTACCGTACTTGTGGGATGTACCATAGCAGTACTAACCCTGGAAGGAATCTGTGAGCCCAGACTTAACCGCTGCTGCACCAAAACGTGCATCACTTGCTGCCTGCACATCCAGGCGATAGTGACGCACGAAAGTATGTAAGGACAACCAAGTAGCCACTCCGCAGATCTCCAACGGCAGAACAAGGCTAGCCTCTGCCCAAGAGGTGGCCTGCACTCTAGTGGAATGAGCCCGTAACGCTTTGGGTGCTACTTTATGTTATAACAGATACACCAAGGAGATAGCATCCATTTCAAGACGGGTGAAGGAGGCTGTGAAGGCTGCCACCCCTTTGCATGGTCCCCCCAAATAGCACAAACAACCTATCTGATGTCCGAAATGGATCTGTGTGTTTAAGCGGCGAGCTTCCAGAAGACTGAGCTGAGCATCTTCCACACCCTCTCCTAAATTGGAAAATACCAAAGCAAGACTAGTTGAATGAAGTGGAAGGCTGAGACTACCTTAGGCAAAACACGCAGGCACAGACCTCAAAACGACTTCTTTGGAAATTATGAAGAAGGGCTGCGACATGACAGTGCCTGCAACTCCAGAATTCTACAAGTGTAACAGATTGCCACTTTTTACAAAACGATAGTCTTCAAAGTCAGATCCTTCAAGGAGCAATTGCAGATTGGTTGGAAGGATGCCTTTACGAACACTACCAACACTAAGTTGAGATCCCAAGGGGGTACTACCAGCCTAAGCAGTGGCTGGAGTTGCTGTACCGTCTGAAGGAAGCGCACCATATCAGGATGAGTGGTCAGAGACTCCCTGAACCTTCCCCTGATAACATGCTAGGGCCACTACCTGCACCCACAAGGAGTCCCTTCTCAAAACCAGACTGCAGGAATGCTAACACTTCCGGGACAGATGCCACCAGGGGCTGACAGTGATGTTCACACAACCTTCAAAACACTCACCACACGCACGACAGACTGATTGACCGCTTCCATGCCTTCAACAAGGCAGCAATTACGGGGACCGTATAGCCTCGCTTTCTCAACACAGCCTGCTTAAGAGTCAGGCCATAAGAGAATACTGCTCCACCTAGGGCATCCAAACTATGCCTTGAGACAGGAGATTGCTCCAGGCCAGAATGTGCCAAGGCTAATCCACTGCTAGTTTGACGAGGTCTGTGTGTCTTGGCCTCCGTGGCCAATCGGAAGCCACGAGCATCACCAGACCCTGATGTACCTCTGTTGCACCACTACCTATGAATGCCCATGGGGGGGGGAGGACCCCCCCCAAAAAAAAACCCGCACAAAACACACCATATAACCGCCCCTCCTGGGGCCAATGCATTTAGGCTTTCCAACATGCACTCCTCCTTTCTGCTGAAAAGCTGTGCTGTTTTTACGGAGTTGAAGATAACCATCAGATCCATAACCGGCTCACCCCATCATTGAACAAGCAGAGCAAACACTTCCATGAGGGTCCACTCGCCTGGGACGAAGTGAAAACTGCTAAGGTAGTTGGCTGCCACGTTCTCTTTTCCCACAATGTGTGCCGCTGAGAGGGCCTAAAGGTTGCTCTCTGCCCAGTCTAGCAGCAGAGTCACTTTGCCTTCCAACTGAGCACTGCCTGTACCACCCTATTTAGGTAAGCCACAGTAGTGAGATTGTCTGAAAAAACACACTGACCGGTTTCCTCTGCAGGAAGCTGTGAAATTCCTACAGAGCAAGGAACACTGCAACTGGTTGATAGCCCAGCTGCTCTCCTCCGTTAACCAACACCCCTATGCTATTTATGCCTTGCAGTGCACCCTCCCAGCTGGAGAGGCTGGCATCTATTGTTAACACCACCCATCGCAGGGTCTCCAGGAGCATCCCTGCCAAGAGTTTGTCCTACAGGAGCCACTAGCACAATGCTATCCTAGTGGCTTTTGGGCAAGGGAGCAGCCTATCAGTGGGCGACACCACACTGACCATTGGTGGTGAAGAGTCCTCTGCAGCAGCCTCATGTGTGATTAGGACCAAGGCACAAGCTTGATGGATGCCACCATTAAACCCAGCATTCGCCGGTAATGCCACATTGTCAGAGCCTGCATGCTGAGAAGCTGGCAATGACCTTCGTTGTGGCCCTTTTGCTCTCCTCCTTGGATTTTGCTCTGACCAATCAATTGTCCAGGTAATGACCAACACTCCTTCCTGCTGCCACAATGGCGACAATGACAATGACCTTTGTGAATGTCTGTGGTGCTGTGGACAGGTCGAAAGGCAAGGCCTGAAACGGAAAGTGTCCCATTAGGAACTGCTGAGGCTCAGGGCAAATTGGAATATGCAAATAGGGTTCAGTCAGATCGTGTGACATAGAAACATGACAGAAAGAGACCACATGGCCTATCTAGTCTATCCTTCCATAAACAACAACTACAACAGTCCCGTTTTCCCAATACTTTTTTGAATTCAGATACTGTCCTCATCTCTACCACCTCAACTGGGAGACTATGCCATGGATCCACCACTCTTTCCGTAAAGAAATATTTCTGCATATCACTCCTGAATATCACCTTTCACCCTCATCCCATGTCCCCTCATAGCAGAACTTGCTTTAAATCGAAAGAGGCTCTCCCCTCTCTGCATTTATGCCACGGAGGTATTTAAATGCCTCAATCATATCACCTCTATCCCACCTTTCCTCTAAGGTGTACACATTAAGATCCTTAAGTCTGTCCTCATATGCTTTATAATGAAGACCACTAACCATTTTAGTAGCCATCCTCTGTACCGACTCCATCCTGTTTATATCCTTTTGAAGGTGCAGTCTCCAGAATTGCACACAATACTCCAAATGAGGTCAAAGTGTACCTCTGTATAAGTCTACCGCCTCCTTTTTTCTGCTAGCCATTCCTCTCCACATACACCCAAGCATCCTTCTAGTTTTTGCAGTCACCTTTTCTACCAGTTTAGCTAATTTAAGATCAGACACAACCACACCTAGGTCCCGCTCTTTATTTATTTAATGTTTCTTTTATACCGCGCTATTTGAAATCGGTGAGGTTTACATGTAACACATTTGTCCAGTGCAGGCAGGTCTGCAAGGGACTTACAATGAACGGGGTTCTATATACAGGGCTAACAGGGTAACTATGTGCACTTTGACTATAGCAGGTTATAGGGCAGCTCAGCCTTAACTACAGGGTTAACAGTGTAACTATGTTCATTCTATTTGGCTGTCGCAGGGTGTGTGGACAGTTCATTATTATCTACCGTTAGGGTCTTCTATACGCAAGGTGGTAAATTTGAGTGGGGAGGGGCTCTCAAGGGCAGGGCTGGAGGTGTATGAGGTGTCTACGCTGGGGGTACTGATTTGGGTCCTGGGTGTAACTGGCTGTGAGACGTCATCTGGTTCAGTATAATACTGGAGGAACAGATGGTGTTTCAGTGCCTTTCTGAATTGGGTGAGGTCATCAATGTTAGGGAAATCAAAATCCTATATATGTGCCCTTTGTAATAATAATGCTTAGTTTAAGTGCATATACAAGAGACCTGCACAAGAGAAATTAGAATCCTATAGAAATCAGAATCCTATGTGTGTGCCCTTTGTACATTCTGGTGGGTATGGAAAAAGGAATGTGCTGTGTAAGCTAAACTGATTGTTCTACTCAAGGATGACTTGTATTTGCACAGTTACTGATAAGCTATAGTGGGCCCCTAGAAGATGGGTGAATGACGTATGACTATGTCTCTGATAATGTATAAAATACAGACAATCCCTCCACCCTTTGGAATAAACTTGCATACTGTCCTTCTGTGTGGTCTGTGAGTTTTATTCCCCTGGATTCCAGCCAGCCGGAGCAGCACACCGCAGATGAGGGTTCGGGATTTCCTGGCCTGGAGTGACCAACAAGGAGCAGACCCATTACATTTGGTGTCAGAAGTGGGATACTCCCGTGGCCAAGGGATCCCTGTGCTTTGGTAGCACGGTCTAAATTAGAACTGGTATTCTCCCTTTGGTTGGGAGTGTCCCTATTGCTTTGGTAGCATGGTTAAATGGTAATTAAGACTTTCCTGTTCCCTGGGTGGGAATCGGTGGGAAAGCTAGATTTCTTTTCTTTCTCATCTGCGGCTGCTGTGAACACGGCTGTGTGCTTGTGTGTCTGGCCAGCCGTGCGTTTGTTGTGAATTAATTAGAGGATGGGGTGGTCCCAAGGTGAGGGGACCACTCCAGAATCCGCATGAATGTATGTTCTGCTATATGTTGTGATAAGTTTGATAAGTTTTAAAACTGCAGTTAAAAAACAGCCATTCTACATAAATTGTCAGTGTAAGTTACAGGATTCTGCTGAATAAGCCTGTTAGCATGTTTACTGTGCTTAGTTTATCTCTGTGCCTATACGACACCCCCCCCCTCTCTCTAGAACTAATGACTCTGTGTCCCTGGAATGTAAGTGACAAGTGCTGTTTGTTTATTCTTCCACTGTTTTGCTTTTCCCTCCCCCTCCCTTTCTGTTCTTTGTGTTCAAAGGTTACGGACAGGCAGACAGAACAGAAACTTAAAGTTAAACAGCATACTAAAACGTAAATTATTTGTTTGCAGAGTGTCTATTTATTGCCAAGACAAGCTAAATAGAAAGAAAATTACTTTTGTACTCAACAACGGTATAACTTTCACTGAGATATGTAAAAGGGTGTGTCTGTATTTAGACACCCATTGCTATAGCAATGTACTGAATAATGAAATACTAAAAGAGCTCTTAATCTGCTTCACAATATCCCTCTCAGAGTCTCATTGGCCAGCTTGGCTAAAGGTGAATTGGCCACAGGTAAAGGTGTAAATAACAGCTGGGGCTCGCTGGGATTTTCCCACGGTGGAGTGACTCCTGCTGAGTGGAGGTGCAAAGACGCGTCCTGTTGATTTCAACAGTCTCACCTCCTTCTTTGCAGAGAGGTCTCTTACTAGCTGGTACTGGTCGACTAGAGATATTGTGAATTGGAATATGACAGACAGTGAATTAAAAAAGTAGGCACTGCAGCAACCAAGTGAATTTTGTGCACAGACCGAGGTAAGGAAAATTGGAACTTTGGTATCTACCTTGGTGGTTTGTACATTCTATTGGGAACTGAGACTGATTGTGTGTGAGTGAGATGTATAATGTAAATAGTGGAGGAATTCAGGGAGTGGGGTGCGCTCCAAATACCACGAGGGTCTAGTTCATTATGCAGGGCGAACTTTCTTAAGAAAGCACTTGTAAGCTTTGATTTATCTCTTGTTTAAATAAGAACTGAAACAGACGTTTCCCAAATAAGTAACTCCTTAGTGTCCTTCCCAACAAGCTGAAAAAAAAAATATATGTTTTGTTTACAGTTAATATTGTTTTTCTTTTATTTGCTGGTTGGTGCAGGATTTAAGGAATTTGAATAAGATTGTCCAGACCTAGCAACGGATACTTTCCTTTGAAAACCTTATTTCAAAAGAAACCCCTTGATTTGTATATTTATGCTTTTGGTTAAAAATATTGAGCTAAATTTTGCATGAGCACAAATGGTTTAGTATTGTAGATTTGAGGTATATGTTTGAGCCTGCTCCCTAGGCACTATGTAGATCTTCTATGTTCAGAGCAGGAGAAACCAGTTGTGATAGAAGTCATTCACAATCTGCTGCATTTCTTGGGTAAGAAAGGTTTCAGGGTGTCCTGAAGAGAAAAAATTTAGGTTGGGGCTATCCCTTCCCCCTACAACATCAGAAACTAAACCAGAAACTTAACAAAGAGAACAAAGAAGAGAGAGAGGGAAAGGGGCAGCCCCTCCCGTGGGCTACAGAAGGCACAAATGGTTAAAGAGTTAAAAAAAAAAAAAACCAATGATTTTTATATTTTGTGGCAAGCACCTCAGAGGTCATAATTATTGTTCATATATTACAAAACACAAGAGTTGTAACTTGAAAGATTGGTAAGGGGGACTGCTGCTTCTGGAGGGAGATCTGCAACTGTGAGTATTTACTTCTGGTAATTTTCTAAAAGGAATTCTTTGTATTAAAGCTAATTAATCTGTGATCCACTATTTTTATTAAATCAGTCAGGGCCTAGTAGCAGCAGTTTAAGTTTACATTTAGAACACAGAGAAGAACTCTCTGGTTACATTTGGAACCCAACAGAGAGCTTGTAGTTTACATTTAATAGTCACTCAGGGCCTAGCATCAGCAAAGTTCTTTTAGCTTAAATTTATAACACAGAAAAGAGCTTTCTGGTTAAATTTAGAACCCAGCAGAGAGCTTGTACTTTAAATTTCATAAGAAGTTAGAGCCTAGCAGCAGCTAAGAGCTATAATTTAAATCAAATCAGAATATAGCTTACCTCAGCAGCACAAGACAGGGTACTGTGTAGCAGCCCTCTTTTAATAAGTGTTAATTCCCTCCCACCCCTGGGATAATCGTAGCTTTATAGGTACTTACACATCTTAAAAGACAGGAGGTGCTCTCAGGTGAAGCTCATTACCCAAATCAGTCATACACTAAGGACCTGAGATTAGTTAAGCTTCAGGTGAACAAGGTATATTACACGTATTAGGTTCAGTTTTATTAGTATAAATATCCATAGCAACCCTTAATAAGTAAAGAACTTAGATCTAAACACAAACTTAAAACTAAGATGCAGACAGCAGTCCAGCAGCGGGATGGGGGCTTTCCAGTCTTTTGCATTGGGTGTCACATGTATGATTTGCTCCCAGTTGGTGAGAGGTCTTACGTGTGCACTAGGTGCAAGGAGCTCTTTGCTCTCAGGGAACGAGTCCGTTCTCTAGAGGCTAAAGTAGCAGACTTGGAAAGCATAAGACAGACAGAGAGGTACATAGACGAGACCTACAGGGATATAGTCCTGAAGTCCCACCTCCAGTCTGGCAGCATCCCTGTTGCCATGGAGGAGAGAGGTCACGTGACAGGAGAGCATCACCCTGGTGTGGCAGGAAGTGATCCTGTAACTAGGACCTGTCCTCCAGGTGATGTAAAACCCTCTCGCACCGAGGAAGTTTCTCCAGGGCCATGTGCCCATGAGGGAAGGGTTAGGACAGCCATTATAGTTGGTGATTCGATCATTAGGCATGTAGATAGCTGGGTGGCTGGTGGACGTGAGGATCGCCTGGTAACATGCCTGCCTGGTGCGAAGGTAGCAGACCTCACACGCCACCTAGATAAGGTCTTAGATAGTGCTGGGGAAGAGTCTGCTGTCTTGGTACATGTTGGTACCAATGACATAGGAAAATGTGGTAGGGAGGTTCTGGAGGCTAAATTTAGGCTTTTAGGTAGGAAGTTGAAATCCAGAACTTCCAGGGTAGCATTCTCCAAAATGCTTCCTGTTCCACGCGCAGGACCCAAAAGGCAGACAGAGCTCCGGAGTCTCAATGCGTGGATGAGACAATGGTGCAGAGAATGAGGGGTTTGGATTTGTTAGGAACTGGGGAACATTCTGGGGAAAGGAGGGGCTCTTCCGAAGGGATGGGCTTCACCTTAACCGGGATGGAACCAGGCTGCTGGCATTAACCTTTAAAAAGGAGATAGAGCAGCTTTTAAACTAGATATTAGGGGAAAGCCGACAGTCGCCCAAGAGCAGATGGTTCGGAAGAATGTATCTTTGAAGGATACTACCAAAAGCAGAGAGGTTCCACAAAAGAGTAAAGTAGCCCAAATGCCCTCAAGTATGGAGCAGACAGAGCTTAAAGATCCCAAATTACTCATGTCTAACAGACAAATTAATATGGATAAAATACATTCTCTAAAATGCTTGTATGCAAACGCTAGAAGTCTAAAAAATAAGATGGGAGAGTTAGAATATATAGCACTAAATGAAAGGTTAGATATGATTGGAATATCAGAGACATGGTGGAAGGACGACAACCAGTGGGACACTGATACCTGGGTACAAACTATATCGTAATGATAGAGCTGATCAAATTGGTGGAGGGGTTGCTCTCTATGTTAGAGAGGGCATTGAGTCAGAAAGGATTAAAGTTTTGCAGGAAACAAAATATGCTGTAGAATCTATATGGATTGAAATTCCATGTAAAAGGGGGAAGGCAATGGCAGTGGGGGTGTACTATCGAGCGCCTGGCCAGAATGACCAAATGGATGATGAAATGCTCAAAGAAATCAAGGAAGCTAACATAAGTTACAGCACAGTAATAATAATGGGTGATTTCAACTACCCCGGTATCGACTGGGTCAGTGTCACGTCAGGACATACTAGGGAGATAAAGTTCCTAGATGATATAAATGACTGCTTCTTGGAGCAGCTGGTTCATGAACCGACCAGAGGGGAAGCCATATTAGACCTAATCCTTAGTGGAACACCAGATCTAGTGCAAGAGATAAGGTTGTTGGGGCCACTTGGCAATAGTGATCATAGCATGATTGCCTTTGATTTAATTAGTGGAGGAGGGATAGTAAGGAAATCCACAGTACTACCTTTTAACTTTCGAAAGGGAGACTATGATAAAATGAGGAAAACAGTCCAAAAAAAACCTAAAAGGAGCAGTTGCAAAGGTTAAAGACGTACATCAGGCTTGGCTGTTGTTGAAAAATACTATCTTGGAAGCCCAGACCAGCTGTATTCCACGCTTTAAGAAAAGTGGAAAGAAGTCCAAAAAACTGCCAGCATGGTTTAAAGTTGAGGTCAGAGAGGCTGTTGCCAAAAAAGCATCTTTCAGGAAATGGAAAAAAGAGCCAAACGATGAAACCTGGAAACAGCACAAGCACTGGCAAGTCAAATGCAAGGCATTGATAAGGCAGGCAAAGGGAGAATTTGAGAAGAAGCTTGCTGCAGAAGCAAAAACACAAAGTAAAGACCTTTTCAAGTACATTCGTAGCAAAAAACCTGTGAGAGAGTCAGTTGGTCCATTAGATGATAAAGGGGTTAAAGGAGCACTAAGAGGCGACAAGGCGATAGCAGAGAGACTGAACGAATTCTTTGCTTCAGTCTTTACTGAGGAAGATGTAGGGATGTTACCCATGACTGAAGTGGTATTTAAAGGTGCAGAAGAATTGAAGGAAATATCGATACATCGAGAAGATGTATTACAACTATTAGATAAGCTGAAGAGTAGCAAATCACCTGGGCCGGATGGTATACATCCAAGGGTATTGAAAGAACTGAAATATGAGATTGCAGACCTGCTATTAGTAATCTGTGAACTATCATTAAAATCATCTCTAATACCTGAAGATTGGAGGATCGCCAATGTAACACCAATTTTTAAAAAGGGTTCCAGGGGTGATCCGGGAAACTACAGACCGGTGAGCCTGACGTCAATACCGGGAAAAATGATAGAAACCATCATAAAGAATAAAATTACTCAGCATGTAGATAGTCATGAACTAATGAGAGACAGCCAACATGGCTTTAGACAAGGAAGATCTTGTCTTACTAATCTGTTATGTTTTTTTGAAGGAGTGTATAATCAGGTGGACAAAGGTGAGTCTGTTGATATTGTGTATCTGGACTTTCAGAAAGCCTTTGACAAGGTCCCTCATGAGAGACTTTTGGCAAAACTAAAGAGTCATGGGATAGGAGGCAGTGTACTATTGTGGATCAGGAACTGGTTAAAAGATAGAAAGCAGAGGGTAGGGCTAAATGGCCAGTTTTCCCAATGGAGAAAGGTGAATAGTGGTGTACCCCAGGGATCTGTGCTGGGTCCGCTGCTTTTTGACATATTCATAAATGACCTGGAAAGTGGAATAACGAGTGAGGTTATCAAATTTGCAGATGACACAAAACTATTTAAAGTTGTTAAAACCCAAGAGGATTGTAGAAAATTGCAAGAGGATCTTGATAAATTGGAAGACTGGGCATCAAAATGGCAGATGAAATTTAATGTGGACAAGTGCAAGGTTATGCACCTAGGGAAGAACAACCCAAACTATGGTTACACGATGCAAGGTTCCACATTAGGAACCACCACCTAGGAAAAAGATTTAGGCGTCATTGTGGATACCATGTTAAAACCCTCAGCCCAGTGTGCAGCGGCGGCCAAGAGAGCAAATAGAATGCTAGGTATGATAAGGAAAGGAATGGAAAATAAAACAAAGGATATTATAATGCCTCTATATCGTTCCATGGTGAGACCGCACCTTGAATATTGTGTGCAATTCTGGTCGCTGTATCTTAAAAAGGATATAGAGTTATTAGAAAAGGTTCAGAGAAGAGCCACCAAAATGGCAAAGGGGATGGAAGGATACTCCTATGAAGAAAGGCTAAAAAGGTTAGGGCTCTTTAACCTGGAAAAGAGACGGCTGAGGGGAGATATGATAGAAGTCTATAAATTAATGACCGGAGTGGAACGGGTAAACTTAGATCGATTGTTTACCTTATCAGAATATAGAAAGACTAGGGGACATGCAATGAAGCTACAGGGTAAACTATTTAAGACTAATAAGAGAAAATATTTTTTCACTCAACGTGTAATCAAACTCTGGAATTTGTTACCGGAGGATGTAGTAAAGGCTGTTAGTGTAGCTGGGTTTAAAAAAGGTTTGGACAAGTTCCTGGAGGAAAGGTCCATAAACCATTATTAAGAAGGGACCCAGGATATCAATGCTTGAACCAATACAAGCATTGTGGAACCTGTGTCCCTTGGGGAAACTGCTAGGTACATATGACCTAGATTGGCCACTGTTGGAAACAGAATACTGGGCTTGATGGACCTTGGTCTGACCCAGTATGGCATATCTTATGTTCTTATGTTATAGGAATTTAATAGCAATCACAATTAGTGACAATTCTCAAGCAACTTTTTCTTTTTAAACTTTTAGTATGTAGGACTCTTGTTCAGCTATCTGCATTTGCCTGAAGGAATTTGGACTTAAGACAGACTTGCTGTTTACTTTGCTGTGTTTGAGATAACATCAAGGTTGAACTGTTACTCTAAGTAGATTGCTTTAACATAATTTCATTGTTTTAGATCAGTTTGATACCAGTCAAGTATTATGTATAAGATTTTAATTTAAATGTGACAAAGCATGATTTTGAATTCACCTCTTTGCAGTTTCATGTTATTTGAATGTCTGTTTCTTGAACTGTAAGATTTTAAGTTAATTACTTTGCATTGTTAAGCTCGGTGCTGATGACTGACGAACAGGACAGTAGCACCATGGGTGCTGGCTATCTTTCTGATTTGATGTGTTGGGGTCCAGAGAGAAAAAGTTTTTAACATTTCAGTTTTAGTAATACAGTATATTGTAGCACTATGACATACAAGTTTTCTTTAGTTTACACACTTGCACTTTATGTTACCAAAATACTTCTAGCAGTACATTATGTAGAGGTTCAGTACACATAGAAATTATAGAATTTTGGAAAGAGGCCGATCTGAAATTGCTCTGTTCCCAAGCATATAGATCTTATTTAGTGGAAAGATGAAACTTAGTTCCCAGAAAACATGAGAATATTTGTAAAGTTAGTAGACAAATAAAACAATAACATTAACTTGAGTTGATTGGATAAACAAAATTTTAATTGTTAGCAACGATCTAGGAGAGGTTTGGAAAAAAACAAAACAAAAAAAAAACTACAAATAAAAAAGATAACCGAGAGAGAGACAGAAGGTGAGGCTACAGCCTTGGAAAAGGCAATAAACGTGCTGCTCCGAGTGTGATGATCTGGGCCACCGGAATTCTTACTGCTTTAAGACTTCGAGGACCCACAAGGCCTGAAGAACATGAACCTTGCATATTTATGCCTCTGAAGAGACATGACTAGGCAGGGGGAATAGGCCGAGAAGAACCCGAGGAAACATCGCCATGAGGCCCAACCACATATGCCTTGTATCCTCTTAGATCTCTCACCTTAAAAGGATCTCTTTTTGACACCATAATTAATGAGTAGCTTACTCAAATCCTTGTGAACACTGCAATTTTAAAATCAGTCCAACAGCACTCTCACTGAGAACAGTGTATACGATAGATTCTAGTTATACGAGAGATATGAGCCATACTCCTTCCTATTGGGATTGATGTTATAAAATGCAGTGAAGCACTAGTCTATATTGTAAGGACTTTACCTATATTTTGTTTAGGCAGTTGCTAATTAGAGTGAGCACTGTTTACTCATATTGTTAAAAGGATCTACATTTATATTTTATATATACCTTTTGTTTACAAAAATACTAAAGTTTCTAACAATTGTTTGATGTTCTTAGCAGCCTTGCCAAATAAGGATACACTAGTATGGTATAAAAAAGACAGAAGGACCTATGCATGTAGTTTGATGGAATGATATAAGTGGAAAAAAAGTGGTGTTGAGAGGAGTGTGATGGAATATTCATGTTGGAAAAGAGAACTCAGATTAACATTATAAAATGGTGAGGGTAAATTGAAGTGTGAAATGATGTATCCGATGTATCCACCTAGAAAGAAAACTGACAATGAATACTTTACAATATTTGATTATGCCATCCCCATTAACTCCAATTTTGAAAGTTATCTAGCCCAGAGATATACCCAATAATTGGAAATAGATACTTGGAGATAGGCTGAGTGCACTTTTCATCCTAATGAGCTTTGGGGAGACCCACACTGGCCACATGGTGCTTTTCAGATGTTTTTATCCCTTTTTTGCCTCTAATGTGTCCTGGCCCGACACATGAAGCTAAAGGAGGAAAGTTACTTACACAAATTTTTACAAATTGGTATAATTCTAAAATTGTGAAAAAATTTGAGGAAGTGTGGGCATCTTGTCAAAATGTATTAGCTAAATTGAGTTGCTTAGGATTGGCTGTTGTGTGCAAACAGCAACCCACGAAGGGGGGAACCTCCGAAATCTTTAAAAAAAACTTTGTAAAGACACTAAACTGTCTTGCCTTTGACTCTGTTCAATAAACAACCAACCAAACAAATTGCCCCAAGGGAGTAGACTGAACTTTTTCTCCCTCTGAACTGTTATATGGAAGACTGCTTACCTTTTATACTCCTGAGCCTCACATTTGATCTCTTGTATTTCCTAGCAGCAGAGGCAACTCTCTTCCCTCCACAGGTATGCTCAGCAGGTCCAGTCCTTTCTACTGGATGACTCAGCACTTTTCTTTCAATCCAGAGACTGGATTTTGGTAAAGACATATCACCAGCACATGGTACAAGCCCCTTTTCCCAGTATGGGACCGTTCAAGTTCTTCTGATAACATCGATTACAGTGAAGGTGGCGGCTAAAAGATCCTGAAGCCATTGCCCTCGCTGGAAACATTCTCCATATACAGATCAGGCTTCAGGACCAGGATAAGAAGTAGCTGACGCCGGGGCAGCCAAGGCCCTAGCAACTGGAGAGGAGAGAAGACTCCTGAAGAAAAGCAGCTTTCGGCCTAGAGGTACCGAACCAACATATCCCTTCAAGGTTGGTGACAGGTCAGAGCACCTCACAAGCACGGTACCTTAGACCCGCTCTACGGACCTCCAAACTACAGTGATCGCTATCACATGGTCAGTCATCCTGTGTGACTCCTCCCCTTCGTGGATCCATGCGTCAAGAATCAAGCGTGTATCGTCTCCACTGACATCTTCGGTTCCAGCCTCCTGACCATCACGCACAAGACTGTGTTGACTCCTCCTACCACTCATGTGGTGCCTCCTTCAGCCCATTTCGGGAACTGTTAATACGGCAATACTACTTGCCCAGACTGCCTTACTTTTTGTGTGCCCAGCTCGCTACAAATTGAAGCTTTTCTCTCAACATGTCTCATTACTGTACCTTCTAATCTGTGTGAAATGTAGAAGTTTACTGTACTTGACAATTTAAACTGCACCCAGCCCCATGTTTCTTTTTCTACTTTCTTGTATAACATTGGTGTTACTCGCCCCTCTTTGGGATATGACTAGGTCCCTTGCTCATTGTAAACTGTCTCTAGTTTTAATGCTACAGATTGTTTTATTGTTTCTGCTTTTAGCCTGTCTAATACTGCTCTATACTGTTCTTCAACTACAGGGAAGTTTCTCATGATTACTCTCTGATGTATTTTTCTTTGGGGTGGTCTCAAAGGGCTGCTTATTGCCCTATTGAGCGGTTTTATAATTCTTGTTCTTTTTTGTTGTATATTCATTTGTTCTTGGCTGTTGTTGAAAGGCCCTACAAAGCTCTACCACTTTTTTGTATTTCTATACTCCTGCTTTTCCGGTGGCTGATGTACTTGAGTTGCCACATACAGATGTTCCATTAATAACACAGGTACACTAAAAAAATTTTTTTTTAAACTGCCTCTAATGTTTCGATTGATTTTTACATTTTTTGGTGCGCTGAATCCAAATCTGGTAACCAATTTGCTCCATCACGTACAGATTTTTTGCTACATTGGGTTAGCAGTTTGAGGTGAACGTTTCAGATTGAGTGCGATCGAGATAAAAGTTTCTTGGATGAATTCTTTATATTATTGTTTAGTAGTTATTCAAATAAGAATAAAGAAAATTGTAACAAGGCAGCACATAAGAATAATGTCAACAAAACACACTGTGATGGTAGCAAAATTGTCTGCACTAAAAACAGCCACATACATGTGCACAAACATTGAGCATATAAGAGCGAGGTTAGACACAAAGCAAAGCAAAGAAATGTGCAAAAAATGTTGTACAGGTATGTATGTAAGAATAGAAAATGCAAACCGCACCATTGCAATACATGAAGACAAACACCCGATGGTGTGAAAATAAAATTCTAATAAATGAGATCCGACACTGTGGTAATAACTAGCAAATGTTTATTTCAAAGTTTAGTAAAAACACGATATTTGTCAACACAGTTTAGATTTTAAAGTCATTCTTGGGTCAATCAATCTCTTGGTGGGCCCGTTTCTTCTTCCCCTGAATGCTTCTCTTGGTGCGCTGCTTGGCGTATTTTTCATCTAGGGGTTTCCCGCAGCAGCAACCAGCAGAAATCAGCCATCATAGTGGTGTTCCATCTTCCTTGGTACCTTCTCTCTGCGTCCTTGATGTCCTGGTGAAACCTTTCACCTTGTTCTTCACTGTACGCCCCCAAGTTTTCGGGAAAGTAGTTCACATGGGAGTGCAAGAAATGGACTTTCAGGCTCATGTTACAGCCTTGTTCTTTGAAGGCATTGAGCATCCTGGCAACAATATCCTTATAGTTCTCATCCCGCCTGTTCCCCAAGAATTTGAGAACAACATCCTTGAAGGAATCCCAGGCTTCTTTTTCCTTCTCAGACATCGTTTCAGCGAATGCTCCATCTGAAATGAGTTTCCTTATATCAGGGCCAACAAACACTCCTTCCTCTAGCTTTGCTTCAGAAAGTCGGGGGAACTTTGAGCAAAGGTACCGAAAGCACTCACCATCTTTTGGAAGGGACTTGATGAATTGCTCAATGAGACCCAACTTAATGTGGAGAGGTGGTAATAGAATTTTATCACGAGGTACCAAGCTCTCATGAAGAACATTTTTCTCACCGGGTCTCAAATACTCCCGAATTGGCCAGTCTTTTTTCCCCCAGTGTAGGTCGCGGGCCCTGCTATCCCACAAGCAAAGGAAGCAGGGATATTTGGTGAAACCGGATTGCTGCCCTAATAGCATGGATAGAATTTTAAAGTCTCCACAAATCATCCACTTATGCTCATCATAACGAATCTTCTGAAGAATCAGGGCCAAATTCTCGTATTTTTCTTGGAGAATAACAGAGTGAGCAATAGGAACTGAAGCGAATGTGTTGCCATTATGAAGAACACCTTTTATGCTGTCTTTTGACGAATCAATGAACAGCCGCCATTCAGCAGGATCATACTTGAGTTTAAACTTTTCCATCACTCCGTATATATCGTTGCAAAATACCAAATCTTCCTCTTTGCTGAAATACTTCAAAAATTGTGTCTTGCGGTTGCGGTACCAATAAAAAGTTGTTCCTGGTGACAATAGATTTTTCTGTTTAAGCCGAGAACCTAGCAGTTGGGCAGCATCTTTTGGGAGTCCTAAATCCCGGACTAAATCATTCAATTCAGCTTGAGAGAAAAGTTCAGGTTTCGGATCTGGTTCAGTTTCAAACTCGGAAGTACTGGACTCATCGGGAAAAGCCATCTGATGAGTCTCATCATGATCAGAACCGTCCACACAAATATGATCCAAAGATTTTGGTGGTTCAGGCACAGGTACTTCGTTGCTATGAGGCATAGGCCTAATTGCTGAGGGAAGGTTGGGGTAACTTATTACGTTCTTATTTTTTTAAGTTGTATCCCTTCACAATGCAAGAGCAAAAATAGCAGTCACTGCTGTGGTCTCTTTGTTCACGCCACATCATAGGTATTCCGAAACGAAATGCTTGTTTTTTACCTTTCATCCATAAGCGTAGATCTTCCTCACATGTCTTGCACACTTTGTGAGGAGCCCACGGTTTGTCTTGATCGCCTAACTTCAAACCGAAATAGGCGAAATATACTTTTTTAATAAATGCAGAAATGTTCCTCTGCCGCTTTTTCACGGTATATTCCCCACAAATAAAACAAAAACTGTCCGGAGAGTTGACGCAACCTCTGGCTCTGTGAGCCATCACAAATACACAGCACTGCAAACTACAACTGTAGTGAACCACTTCGGAATAAAGCTGGATTACGACTGAGCAAACAAAAGGTAATAATGAACTTGCAAGAAACTGAAATTTGACAGGAACGTTCATGTCGCAACCACCGTGTTTGAGCGAGCGAACGAGGCGAGGCGAACAGGAAAGAACATGCGCCAGCGCGAGTACTGGATTTAGCCCCCCGCCTCCCAATTGTCCTGTTAATGTATAAAATGAATACAAAACACTCTAAAATATCATGAGGGAGTGTTTCTAGTTAGTTAACCATTACAACCTCTATTTTGGGCCAAGAAAATAAACTGCAGTCGGCTAAAAAGAAATTATGTGAACATTCCTTATATGGGTAAGAAATCTAATTTTGCAAGAAAACGTGACGTGATGGAACATTTTGGCTATTTTTCCTGGATTCAGCACCCCAAAATCTATAGGAATCAGTTGCAAAACTGGAGGCAGTTTTTTGGTAGTGTACCTGTGTAATGTCTGTTTAGTTATTTTGTAGTAGATTGTTAGGCTGTTCTTATAGTGGGCCTATGCAGGCCCAAAGGGGGGATTGTTAGGGAAATCAGAATCCTATATATGTGCCCTTTGTAATAATAATGCTTAGTTTAAGTGCATATACAAGAGGCCTGCACAAAAGAAATTAGAATTCTATAGAAATCAGAATCCTATGTGTGTGCCCTTTGTACATTCTGGTGGGTATGGAAAAAGGAATGTGCTGTGTAAGCTAAACTGATTGTTCTACTCAAGGATGACTTGTATTTGCACAGTTACTGATAAGCTATAGTGGGCCCCTAGAAGATGGGTGAATGACGTATGACTATGTCTCTGATAATGTATAAAATACAGACAATCCCTCCACCCTTTGGAATAAACTTGCATACTGTCCTTCTGTGTGGTCTGTGAGTTTTATTCCCCTGGATTCCAGCCAGCCGGAGCAGCACACCGCAGATGAGGGTTCGGGATTTCCTGGCCTGGAGTGACCAACAAGGAGCAGACCCATTACAATCAATGGCCCGTATGGCCGGTGGCAGGGCATTCCAACAGGAGGGTGCATAGAATGTGAAGGCTCCGTTTCTCGTGGACTGAGAGCACTTGGTGATTGCCTTTGGGAGTATAAGAGTATTGGTGGCAGCTGGCCTCCTTACTCTGTTAAGGGGGGTGGTCTGGACGAGATTTGTGAGGGAGGTGGAGGAGCACTACTTGATGGCTTTGTAAGTCATTGTTAAGATCTTAAAGGAGATCTTGCATTGTACCGGCAGCCAGTGCAATTGTTTCAGAACTGGGGTGATATGGTCCCTCCTGGATGCTCCATGCAGGATTCTGGCAGCTGCATTCATTGCAAACTGTAGGGGGTTAAGCATGCTTTTCGGGAGGATGTACAGTATTGCGTTGGCATAGTCGAAGTGTGGCATTATTAGTGCTTGGAAGACTGTCCGGAAGTCTTCTGGCTCTAGCAACTGTCGCAGGTGGCGAAGCATCCAGATTTTGTGGTAGATAGGCAACATGGTAAAGGCAATCTGGGCCTTCATGTTGAGCTGTTGATCCAGCGTGACTCCTAAGTATCATATCGTGGGCTTACTGAGGAGCTCTGCATCGCGTACCTTTAGGGAGGAGGGTGGAGTGAATGCAGGGTTCCTGGTGATGAAGAGGACCTCCGTCTTCTTGAAATTTAATTTTGAGCTTCTGTGTGTAGCCAATCTGACCGCATCGAAGCAAGTGACCAGTGGAGAGAGGTCTGGATGCTCTGTCAAGATTGGCATGTATAGCAAGACGTCAGCATAGATCAGGCAATTGATGTTGAAGGATCGGATGAGGTCACGGATGGGTTGCATGTAGACATTGAACAGTAGGGCTGAGAGTGAGGATCCTTGTGGCATGCCTTTCTCTTGGGGAAGGTGTGGTGGTGGAGGGCTGGAGTGGACATGCTGCCATCTGTCTGTCCGGTATGATGCACACCAGGACAGTGCCGTGCCGTGTACTCCCTTCTCTCTGAGGCATGACAGGAGTAGTTCGTGGCTGACGGAATCAACGGCAGAGGCAATGTCCATGAAGATCAGGGTGAAGCCCTGTCTAATGTTGTCCAATCCTATGGTTAGTGTACTGAATAGGGTGGTCAGTAGCATCTCTACGCCGTGTCTCTCCTGGAATCCATGCTGTCAACGGTCGAGGGGTGCGTTGGTCTCAATGTGGTGCTGCAGTTGGCATTGGACGATCTTTTCAATAATTTTCGCAAGGTCCAGCTTGCTGTTTACTGGACAAAAAGTATTTCACCTTACCATATTGCTCCCTTGGATTGCTGCAGCCCAAATGCATGACCTTGCATTTTTTAACATTAAATCCCAGCTGCCAAATTCTAGACCATTCTTCAAGCTTAGCTAGATCCCTCCTCATGTTATCTACACCTTCCTGGGTATCTACTCTATTGCAGATTTTGGTATCATCCGCAAAGAGGCAAACCTTACGACAGCCCTTCCGCTATATCACTAACAAAGATGTTAAAAAGAATCAGACCAAGGACAGATCCCGGAGGCATACCACTGGTAACTTCCTTCTCCTAAGAGTGAGCTCCATTTACCTGTACTCTGTTGCCTCCCACTCAACCAATTTCTAACCCAAGCAATAACTTTAGGGTCCATCCCTAGGTACTCAGTTTGTTTATAAGATGCCTGTGAGGAACGGTGTCAAAGGCTTTACTGAAATCGAAATACACCACATCTAGGGCTCTCCCTCGGTCCAACTCCCTGGTCACCTAGTCAAAGAAATCAGATTTGTCTGACAAGACCTGCCTCTGGTGAATCCATGCTGCCTCGGATCCTGTAATCCGTTGGACTCCAGAAACCTCACTATTTTCTCTTTCAGCAGTTTCCAATAATTTATTCACCACTGAAGTTAAACAGGCCTGTAGTTTTCAACCACATCCTCACTTCCGCTTTTGTGTAAAGGCACCACATGAGCCTCTCTCCAGTCCTTTGGCACCACTCCTGACTCCGAGGCATTGAAAAGGTCAGTCAGTAGGGCTGCTTGAACATCCCCAAATTCCCTCAGTATTTTAGGTTGTATCCCATCCGGTCCCATCGCTTTGTCTACTTTAGGTTTAGCTAGTTTCTCAGTCTATTTTAAAGTCTTCAAGATGCCCCTCGCTTCTGTTCCTGTTTGTGGGTGTTTTCCGAGGTCCTGTTCCTGGTTCTTCTGTGAACACAGAACAGAAGTATTTGTTAAGTAATTCTGCTTTATCCTCATCAGCTTCTACATATTCCTCCCCTTCACCCTTGAGTCTGACAATACCACTTTTGCCCTTCCTCTTCTAATAAATCTGAAAAATGTCTTATCCCCCCCATTTTATTGCACTGGCTATTTCCTCCTCTTTTTGAATCTTTGCTTTGACTACTTTGCTAGCTTCTCTAAGTTTTTCCAAATATAGATGCCTGTCTTCCTCTCTCTGATCTCTTGTATTTTCATGAAGGCATCTCTTTCTTCACCTTTTCATCTACTTCTTTGGAAAGCCATAGCTGTCTCCTTTTCCTTTTATTTACTATTTTAACAAAAAAGGTTGGTTGCCCTTAAAACATCCCCTTTCAGTTTTGCCCACTGCTTTTCTACATCCCCCAGCTGTTCCCATCCCGCAGAAACTCTGACAGCCACAATGACTGATCTTAGTTTCCATGTGAAACCACGGTACCTTGAGGCAACGATTTACCCACTTGAAGTCAAAGATGGGTTGAAAGGAACCCTCCTTTGGAACCACGAAGTAGAATGGAGTACTGACCCAACCCGCATTGGTTGGGTGGAATGGCTACTACAGCATGTAAAGCCTGCAATTGGCCCAGAGTGGCCTGAACCACTTATGATGGAACGTGCAGGGAGAATGGACAAAATGCTTCTTGGAGGGGCCAAGCAAACTCAAGGGCATAAGGGAGGAGTGGTCTAGTGGTTAGGACAAGGTACTTCAGGCCGGAGGGCCAGGGGTTCAAGTCCCACCTGGGGACAGCAATCTCAGGCCGGAGGGACTGGGATTTCTAGTCCCATAGGCACTCCTTGTGGTCTTGGGCAAGCCACTTAACCCTCCATTGCCCATGTTCCCTGTAAGTATTAGTGTATGTGTCTCATATCCCCTTGTGTTAAATGAATCCCCCAATTGACCGCTTTGACCCGGTGAAAAGCAGGATATAAATACAGATAAATAAATAAAACAAACATAACCCACTTGAAGGATCTCCAAGACCCACTGATCTGTGATAATGTGTGTCCAGGTGGAGTAAAAAATCTCTCAGCCGCCCATCTACAGGTCCCAACCCTCCAGGACCCCCTCATCTCATTGCAGTTTTAGCTGCGGCCAAGAAAAGGGGCATAGAAGCTTCTGCTTGATCCTCGGAAGCCTCAAAAGTGCTGTCCTCTGGAATGTCCCTCTCTGATAGGGTACAAAGCACATAGAGCGGAACCTCCAAAAATCACATGAAGGAGCTTGTACTGGTCCTGAAGATTGGGGAGATTGGAGAGGCTTTTGCTTGTCCACAGACAAATCAGCCTCCCCTAAAGTCCTTCACCAGCTTGTCCAGAGCCTCCCGAAACACGAGCATACTCAAACTTGACTTGGAGGAGACATCTGCCAACCAATTGCAGAGCCATAAATAGTGTCTTGCTGCCACCACAGAGGCCATACTTTTGAACACACCTCTAATCAGATCATAAAAAGGCATCCGCCAAGTATGCTGCTCTGGACTCCAACTTGGATGCCTCCAGAGGCACTACCTCTCCTGCCATTTCCAAAATTCCTTGCGTCCATCGCAGGCATGCCCAGGCCACAAGGCTCCACAGATGGACACCTGTAAGGACAATGGGTTGCTAACACACACCTGTTTAAGCAACATCTCCAAACGTCAGTCTTGGCACATCCTTGAGGACTGCTGTCCCACAGGGATTATGGGCTTTTGTGACCACTGCATCCACTTTAGGTGAATAGAGGAGTTCCTTCTCCGAATCGGCTAAGACACAGCTGTGCCATAGCATGAGTTTCCCTAAGGGCTACTCCCATTTATCTTGGATCATCTACTTCATCACATAGCAAAGTGGTAACACCGTGAGTGCCTTCTAGACTGCCTGAACGATGGATCCTCTAGCGGCAACTCTTCCAGTGGCGTTTGACATATTAAGGGCCCTTTGCGAATGGGTAAACACCACCACCAACTCTTCCCGACAGAAGACTCGGACAATTTTTGCCTCTTCCACCTGTGGCATCTCTCCTTCCTCGAGCTCAGCAGACCTCTGCCCCCACATCACCTTCCTTCTCCGAGCAAAGGGACCCCGTTTTCTCCTGATGACCAGTCTCCACACATCTCTGGCTCGAACTGGGCTCACCCTTGATCCTCTGCCTTTGAAGCCCCTCTGAGAGCCCCCTTTTCGTCATCCTCTCAGAGGGCCACTGTCAGCCTCCCTGTGCTGCCTCATGCATGAGGGTGAAAACTGCTACAGGCCAGGTTCTCCAACGTATTCCTGGACATGGGGGGGCTTTGGCAATTGTCCCCCCTCCCCTGCAGAGCACCCCTCGCATCAGGGAATGCTACCCGCCCAGCCTCACCTGCGGATGACAAGATCTCTCCTGACCACTGAGAATGATTCTCGTTCCGAGAGGACCTCCATCCCAGTCTTATCTCCTAGAACCCCTAGATGTTCATCCACTGACCAGGACTCTGCCTGGCAGCTGCAGCAAGAGTCGGCTGCTAACGCAGAGCCCCTTTGTGAGCCACATGCTACACATGTGACTTTGTTGGGCATGCTGGTGTCAATTCCGCGTCAATTCCGCCCCTAAAGCCTGATCAAGCAACCTAGGCACCTCGGGGCTTTGTACTTCCTTTAAAATTTGTTTCTTCCCTTGTGTCTTTTCACCGAAAGCCGAGTAGGTTAAAACCCCCCCAGGGAGCTATAAAACAAAAACGTGGTGTAAAAACCCCTGAACCTAAGTCCAACAGCCCAACAAAAAACCTGACATTAAAATGGAGAAATTAGGTTTTACCTGCTAATTTGATTTCCTCGAGTTCCTCCAGTCCAGTCCATAGAGTTGTGACCGCCTCACCTGCAGCTCGGAGACTACTTAGGCTACTGGCACCTCCCTCAAGGCTCAGTATTCTATTGACAAAAGCAGACTCCATCCAACACACACAAGTACAGCCCTCCTGCAACCAATGAACCAAACAAATTAGACAAACACAAAGACTGTCAACACACCGGCTGAACAGAAATAGAACAACTATGTAGCAGACAAGGATGCAATTGGTCCTTGTTCTCCAGTTATTGCTTGCCTCTTCTGTTTGTTTTTTTCCTGTGAACCTGGTAAAGAGAAAGATTTCCCCTCCAAGGTGCTGCCAGCTCCCAAACCAATATTACAACTAACTCTCCAGGTCCAGGATCACTCTGGCTAAACAAGCAATATAGGGTGGGTCCTGGACTGGAGAAAATCAAGAAAAGCAAATCAGGTAAGACCTAAATTTCCCCTTCCTTATTCCTCCAGTCCAGTCCAGAGAAATGTATCAAAACAGTCACTCCTGGGTGGGACCCACAAGCCCTGTCTGAATTACTGCCGCCCCTAAACAGGCACCTCCTGCCACCTGTAGATTGAGACGGTCATGGCGAATGAAGGTGTGTAAGGATGACCATGTCACCGCTCTACAAATGTCCACTGGCAGAACCAAAGAAACCTCTGCCCAGGAAGCTGCTCGAATGCACAGTGTCCCAGAAGTAACTGCTTGCGACACAACAAGTTCACCGATGCTATGGCTTCCTTGATCCACCATGCAATAAAGGCCTTGGATGCCACCTCTCCTTTGCTGGGGTCCCCAAAGAGCAGAAAATCCGATTTAAAAAACTGCTCCGTATGCTTAAGGTACTTGGGCTTAAGATCCGGACATCCAGACAATGTAACTGCTAGTCCTCTGTTCTGGCCCCGCTCCACCCAAAAACAGGCAGGGACACTGGCTGATTAACATGAAAAAGGCAAAATCACTTTGGGTAGGAAGGAAGGAACTGGACAGAGCACCACCTTCTTTGCTATTAAAAACAGCCCACAAGGCCTGGAGCTCCGAGATGCGCCACGTGGAACAAATTGTTACCAGAAAGACAGCTTTCAATGTTAGCTCCTTCAGCGTTGACCTACACACTGGTTCGAAAGCAGCCTCCATGAGCCCTAACACAACACTAGGTTGAGATCCCACAGGTAAACCAGAGAGCGTAGCAGCAGTCAAACATGCTTCTTCACCCACAGAAAACAAAACCACATCCAGATGCGATCCAAGCAACTGCCCCTGAATCCTGCCTCTGTAGCACAGAATTGCTGCCACCTGGACACAATTAGCTCCCCGCTAAGCCTCTTCAAACCAGCCTGAAGGAAGACTAGCACCTCTGGCAGAGCTGCCGTGAGGGCCTGGCACCCCCTCTGCTGGCACTAGTCCTCAAACACATACCAGACCCTGACATAGGATAGGCACATGGACCTCTTCCGGGCCTTCAGCATTGTTAAATCACTGCCGATGAATACCCTTGTTTTCTTCAATGTGCCCTCTCAAGAGCCAAGCCGTGAGAATAGATTCACTTGCGGCACTTGGATGGATCCCTGTGTCAACAGGTATGGCACCTGTGGCAGATGCCATGGATGGTCCACAGTCAGACGCAGCAGATCGGCATACCATGGTTGCCTTGGCCAGTCCAGGGCTCTCAGCACCACTGGTCCTGGACACACCTCTATCCACTGCAGAAGCTGCCCTATCAACGCCCATGGCAGGAAGACATACAGGAGCTCGTCTACTGACCACCTCTGCACAGTGCATCCAGCCACTCTGACAGTCTCTCGCTGCATGCTGAAGAACCATGTTGCCTTTGCGTTTCAGAAAGTTGCCATGAGGACTAACTGGCTGTCCCCACAAATGCACTATGTGGTCAAACACTTCATTGCACAGGCACCATTCCAATGGATCCAGCTGCCAACAGTTGAGATAAATCGGCCGCTACATTGTCCTTGCCGGCCATGTGTGCTGCCGAGTGCCCAGAGGCTGGCCTCCGCCCACCTCAAAAGTGGGGCTCTCTTCTGCCAGGGAAATGCTCCCCGTACCTCCCTGACTGATTTAAGCCATCAATGTGGCGTTGTCTGAGAACACTAACCGCCTTTCCCCGCAGGGACATTCAATACTCCTGTGTGTAAAATGCTGCTCTCATCTCCAACCTGTTGATGGACCACTGGCTCTCTTCCTGGGTGTAGTGCCCCTGGGCCATATGCATCTTGCAGTGTGCTCCCTAGCTGCTTAGGCTGGCGTCCGTCATTACCAGGACCCAAATTGGGGATTCCAGTGGCATTCCCACCAGAAGATTCACCATGTCAGTGACAGACAAGCCGCTCTCTTGGCACCGCCGTCATTTAGGGGGTCTGGCAAACTCTTAATGCATAACCTTCGCAAATAACTTTGCATACCCATTGATCGGTGGTAATGTGGACCCAGGCAGCAGAGAATTCCTGGAGCAGTCCTCCCACAAACTAGGTGGTCCTGGGCCCCCCTGATCTCATTGTGTCTCTTGGCCCTGAGGGGGGCAAAGGAGGCGTCAGCGAACCCCCTGCCTGCCCCCCCTGAATCCCCAAAAGTGGCCTCGGGAAGGATGGCCAAGTTGCACCGCCATAAATCTACTAACATCCCGAGTCTGTCCACGTTGGGGTTGATCCCCCTCGCCTTGGTTTGGCCTTATCCTCTGGCAAAATGGCTGTCTTTTGTATTTGTTATCTCCTTAACCAACTTTTCCAGTGCCTCGCCAAACAAAAGCTTTATTTTATTTATTTATTTTATTTTTAGTGTACACTTGTATCCCGCTACTTCCAGCGATCAGCAGCGGTTTTCTATACATAAGGGAGAGGCTGTACAGGCCAGAATTAGAACATACAGTATGATTGCAGGGATGGGTAATAGGCACAGCAAACGGTTACAGATTTACATTTGACTGTTTGAGAGGAGTCTTACATATATACATTTGATTGCTTGAGAAGCGGCTTTACATATATACATACTTTACATAATTACAGGACGCATTTCTTGCTGGTATGATTAGTTTAAGTGGGCATGTTGCTCAAATAGTATATGACACTGACTAGGTTAGGTTGTAATGGGTCTGAAAGAGGTGAGTCTTAAGCTTTTTCCTGAAATCCTTCAAGTCCTTGTTTGCTCTCAGTTCATAGGGCAGTTGGTTCCAGAGTGCTGGAGCAATAAAGGAGAACGCTCTGTTGGTGGTGTTCGCGTTGCAATTTCTCATGCTACTCGGGACATGAAGGGTGTTGCTATTTACTGCTCTTCTGCTTCTGATGGTTGGTTGTGCGGAGATTAAGGTGTTGAGGTATGAGGGTGCTACGTTATGAATGAGCTTGAATGTGGTTACTAAGAGCTTATATTGGATGCGGGCCGTGATGGGGAGCCAATGAAGCTCAATTAGTACTGGAGTGATGTGTTCGGTTAGACCTTTTTTCATGATGATTCTGGCTGCTACGTTTTGTGCTAGTTGAAGTATGTTAAGGGTTTTTTTTTAGGCAGTCCTTTTAATATAGCGTTGCAGTAGTCCAGGTGGGGAATGATGAGGGCTTGTGCCACTGTCCTGAAGTCGGAGTGATCAATAATATTCCGTAGCGGTTGCAGGACTCTTAATTTGTGGAAGATGGCCCGATTGGTAATTCGGAGGTGCTTTTCCATATTTAGGTCCAGCATTACACCTAGGTATTTTATTTCAGGCTTTGTGGTATAAACGTTATTGTTCATGGTAACCGTTGGTGGTGGGTTAAAGTCAGGTTTTCCGGAAATGCACATCACTTCTGTTTTTTTATGGTTTATTGACATATTATTCCGTTGCAGCCAATTTTGTAGTTCGCTTAGGCATTTTTCAAGTTGGTTGAGGTTGGGGTTGTGTATGTTGAGTTGAGTGTAAAGCATCAAGTCGTCTGCATAGATATGGTAACTGATCTTGTGGTCCTGTAGGATTTCACAAATAGGTCGTATATACACAGGTTGAACAAGAGTGAGGATAGGGCAGAGCCTTGTGGTATGCCATGGGTCTGAGGGAAGGCGGAGGCATTTGCGTTGTTGAATTGGACCTGCTGCATTCTGTTACTTATGTAAGATGAGAACCATTTCAGGGGGGTCCCTGATATGCCTATGGAAGCAAGTCTGTCCAGGAGCATGGAATGATGCACTGAATCAAAAGGCAGCTGATATGTCTATGAAAATGAGCATATACATTTTGCTTCTGTTTAAGACCCTTGAGTAGTTTGTCCATTAGGGCTAGTAGGAGAGTTTCAACGCCATGTTGGCGGCGGAATCCGTATTGGTGATCATCAAGGGCATTGTTGACATCGATGTGGTCTTGCAATTGTTGCTGGACAGCCTTTGATGATCTTGGCTATGAAGGGTATGCTTGAAATCGGATGGTATGAGGCAGGGTCGTTCTCGTTAAGATTTTTGTTTTTTAGGATGGGTCGTATGAGGGATTGCTTGAGCTGTGCTGGCATGATGCCTTGTAGTAGAGATTGGTTTACTATATGGGCTATATACTTGGCAGCTTCTTGCTTCACAGCCTTAATCCAGGCAGCTGGGCATGGATCGAGGGGGGAAGTTGTGGTGTTTAAGTTGGTAAATGAGAATTAGACTTACCTGCTAATTGTTGTTCCTTAAGGAACTCTAGTCCAGTCCCGGAACCATAGAGTTTACAACCTCCACCAGCAGCTTTGGAGACTGAAAGATGACATCGCTTTGATGTCACTGGTATAACTTGGCTGGTACCGCCCCTCTTCCACCAGTACCTACTGACAAAGCAGACTAAGCAGAGCAACAAATAAGCAGAAACTATATATAAAATAGGGTAGAACCCGAAACATCTTAGAATATATACATAGACCTAACCAACAGACCCAGGACGCCTGCGCCATGGAATCCGAGCCCCCACCCGGTCCTGCTGCTCAAGAAAGACCGAACTGCGGCTCGGTTGTGCACCGTCCTAACAAGAAAGATTCCTCCAACTGCCTCTTCCGACTCTTATCTTACGCATTTCCAATATTCAGGCTGCATACCGTGTAAAAACCCCAGGGCGGGGTCCGGGACTGGACTAGAGTTCCTTAAGGAACAACAATTAGCAGGTAAGTCTAATTCTCATTTCCTTTGCGTCCCTCTAGTCCAGTCCCGGAACCATAGAGGATGTAACAGAGCAGTTAAAATCAAACGGGAGGGACCCACAAGCCCAGCCTGAAGTACCACGGACCCAAAACGCACATCCCCCTGCGCCTGAACATCCAGCTGATAGTGCCGCGCAAAAGCATGCAACGAGGACCAGGTCGCCGCCTTACAAATGTCCTCCACCGGCGCCAAACTGAATTCCGCCCAAGACGTCGCTTGTGCCCGGGTTGAATGCGCCCGCAGGCCCACTGGAACCACCTTACCCTTCAACAGGTAGGCCGAGGCCATAGCCTCCTTCAACCACCGAGAAATCGAAGACTTCACCGCCGCCTCCCCTTTTCGCGGCCCACCGAAAGCAACAGCCAGCCGGTCCGATTTCCTGAAGGGCTCCGTTCTACGGAGATACTTTTTAAGTACCTGCCGAACGTCCAAGCGATGCAGCTGACCGCCCGACTGAGACTTCTGTTCCAGAGAAAAAAACCGGGAGACACCACTTGGTTAACGTGAAAACTCGACACCACCTTAGGCAAGAAGGACGGAACCGTGCGCAGAACCACCTTGTGCGCGAAAAAGGACAAAAACGGTTCTCTACAGGACAACGCCTGCAACTCAGAGATCCTTCTCGCGGAGCAAATAGCCACCAAAAAGACCGTCTTTAACGTCAAGTCCTTAAGGGAAGCCTCACCTAACGGCTCGAACTGCGCTCCCATTAACGCGTCTAGCACGACATTGAGATCCCATGGAGGAATTGACGAACGCCGCGGCGGCCGAAGGAGTACCGCACGTAAAAACATCCGAACATCGCAGTGCGCCCCTACCACCTGTCCCTGAATCTTCCCTCGGAAACAGGAGATGGCCGCCAACTGTACTCGCAACGAACCGCCAAACCTTTCTCCAAACCATCCTGCAAGAACGCCAAAATATGAGACACTGAAGCCCGAAAAGGTTGCAGATCGCGCTCCTGACACCACGCCTCAAACACCCGCCACACCCGGGTGTATGCCAGCGAAGTGGAACGCCGCCGCGCCCTCAGCAAGGTGGAAATTACCGCCGCCGAATAACCGCGGGATCTTAGCCTAGCCCTTTCAAGAGCCAAGCCGAAAGCGAGAATCGACCCACTTGCGGCATGCGTAACGGCCCCTGCAGCAAGAGGTCACCCCGCCGCGGCAGACTCCACGGCCGGTCTATCAGCAGCCGAACCAGATCCGCATACCACGGCTGTCTGGGCCAATCGGGCGCTATGAGAACGACTACCCCCGTGACGCTCTATGCGTTGAACCACTTTCCCTATGAGCGCCCAAGGGGGGAACACAAGAAGACCGTTCGCGGGCCATCGCTGCGCCAAGGCATTGAGCCCCTCCGACATTCGCTCCCCTGCGCCTGCTGAAAAACCTGTCCACCTGCGCCGACTCGAAGCGTGCCATGAGATCCATCACCGGAGTCCCCCAGCGCTGCACTATCATTGCAAAGACCTCGGGATGAAGGCTCCACTCCCCCGGATCCACTCTGCGGCGGCTTAGGAAATCTGCTTCGACATTCTCCACGCCGGCCACGTGCTGCGCCAACGCCACCAAATGCCGCTCGGCCCAACTCAACAGCTGTCCGGCTTCCTCTTCCAACACCGCACTCCCTGACGATTGATATAAGCCACCGTCGTCGCATTGTCGGAAAGAACCCTTACCACTACGTGACCCAAGGCCCCCTGAAACTGCCGCAGCGTGAGATAAACCGCGCGCATTTCCAGACGGTTTATCGACCATCCCTGTTCCATAGTCGACCATGTCCCCTGGGCAAAACGCCCTTCGCAATGCGCTCCCCAGCCCGCCAGACTGGCATCTGTAGTCACCAGCATCCAGGCCGGAGCTTCTAGCGCCACGCCCGTTTCCAAGCTTCCGGGCCGCAGCCACCAAAGAAGCTCCTGCTTCACCTGTAGCGGACACATGAGACGCTGAGCCAAGGGGTCCTGTTGATGAGACCACCGCCGGAGAAGCGCGCTCTGCAACGGCCGCATATGAAAGTGGGCCCACTGTACCACCTCTATCGTGGCCGCCATCGTCCAGAGCAACTGTAGATACTGCCACGCCGTCAGGGCCTGGTACGTCAAAAACCTCTTCACGAGATCCCTTAAGACCCGAGCTCGCGCGCTCGGAAGACAGACAACTCCTTGTTCCGTCTCGAACCGAGCACCCAAGAACTCCAGGGTCTGAGTCGGGACCAGTTTGCTCTTTGCGAAATTGACCACCCATCCTAGGCTTTCTAAAAACTCGACGACCCGAGAGGTGGCTGTAGCACTCTCCTGCCTGGACTTGTGATAAGGAAGCTTATCATAGCTCAGGAAGGAGCTATAGGAAAGGTGAAGTGACTCTGAACAAGCAACCTGTCAGTTCTGGTAGAAATAAGAAAACAGAATTTTCCCATAAAAGACTACCAGTACCAGAATGCACCAGGTTTCCAACAGCCATTAGAGGAGCTGAAGTGGGGAAACGTGTGTTCAATCAGGAGGGCTAGGCCTGATTCAGCACAGCTGCGCTGTGTTAGGGAGGAGCACTCATCTAAGCAGAATAAAGGTAGAGTTTATTCTACAGAGAATTATCCTCAGAATCCTCATCTTCATGATCAGCTTGGATATCCTCATCCTCAGTTTCATCTGGAGGATCATCAGAAGAAGAAGCCAGAGCGGACGGACAGAGAGGGCAAGAAACCCTTTGGAAGAAAGAAGAGAAAAGCCTTTGAGAGGTCTAGAAGAGTCCGAAGCAGTACGTATACTGGGAGGCATTCCAAGGGCCAGCATACACCATTGGACTGGGGAAAGCCAGAGGAATGGTGCTGCAGAGCTAGGAATCTCCAGAGGGTACCTGTGAGGGAGACGGCTGCACGTGGAAGGGACCCTAAGACCCGTGCCAGAAGGTATGTGAAGAGAGATCCAGTGTCCAGGGATCTGGATTGGAAGGCTGGACATAAGAACTGGACTACATACTGGCCAGGCTATATAGAGAGGAACTAACAGCAATGGAAGCTCAGGTATGAACACTGATCTATGCCCTAGCTATAACCTTGAAAAACAGCAGGGAAACAAGTATTCTCCTGAAAGTGCTCCATTGAGAAATTCATCTGTGCCAATCCATGATATTGAACCCATAATTGTTGAAGAAGGGGGAGACGTGGCAGATGAAGAATGTGTTTACAGGGACTGCTCTCTGTCTAAACTCCTTTGGTAATTTTCTGTTACAAAGTACAGCAACCATCACAAAGAAATACAAACTTGTTCTTTAATCTACTCAGAAAAGCTCCTGAGTAGGATTTTTAGCCACGCAGTAGAAAGCAAGCCAGCTAAGGGGTTTCAGCTGGGTAACTGCTAGCAATTGAGCCTTACCTAATTGCTTGTGAGCTCTGAGGGAATCACTTCTGAATCTATGTGGGAAAATATAAGAAGTTAACCTGAAAAGAACAGTTTTTCCTTTCTTTGTGGATTTTGTTTGTTGTTTGATACGTGCTAAGAAAATATTAGCTAAAGCCTACAGAAAAGACCAGTTTGTTACCAACCAGGTCTTATTTCTTTTGCTTTGATTGACTGACAAGTTCAAATGTTGTTTTCCTGGTTTTGTTTTTCCAAGTTTAACACAGAAAGCAAGTAACCTGATTTATGTGCTACCAAGCATATCTGTGTTGGGAGAAATAACCCCATAAATAAATATCTTATTGGCTTTACCCTGAAGCACAACTAATTATTGTGAGCAGCTGTCGGGTGTGAATGGACTGCATTGCCCACAATCCCTTGCAAATCATATTGACATATGCACTTGCCAAGACTGTGAACATTCTCACCCAGGCAGCCGTCTGACAGACTTCGCCCGAATGAGCCAATCGTACAAGTAGGGATGCACCAGAATCCCTTCGCGGCGTAGCGCCGCCGCCACCACCATGACCTTGGCGAACGTCCGCGGCGCCATCGCCAAGCCGAAGGGCAACGCTCGAAATTGAAAATGCCCCATGGGCACTGCAAAGCGCAGGAACAGTTGATGCTCCGGGCGCACAGGAATATGCAGGTACGCCTCGGTGAGGTCCAAAGACGTCAAGAATTCCCCCTTCCTGACTGCTGCAATGACCGAGCGCAAGGTCTCCATCCGAAAATGGGTAACCCGAAGACAACGATTTACCCTTTTTAAATCGAAAATGGGCCGGAAGGTGCCTTCCTTCTTCGGAACGACAAAATAGATGGAGTACCGACCGCACCCGTGTTGATGCAGGGGCACCGGCACCACCGCCCCGAGGCGACGGAGCCGACGAAGCGTCTCTGCTACCGCCCGCAACTTGTGAGGAGCCCTGCACGGGGAAAGGACAAAGGAATCTAAGACGGGTCGATGAAGCTCCAGCGCATACCCTGCGTGAATGACCTCCAACACCCACTGATCTGTGGTAATTTGGACCCAGGCCGGATAAAACTCCCGTAACCTGCCTCCTACGGGAACGTCCGGTACCTGGGTCCGCCGTATCTCATTGGGATTTCTTCGCACCCGAAGAGTGGAAAGGGGCAAAACCCCTACCCGCCCCCCGGAATCCCCGAAATGGCTGACTCCGAGGAAAACGCCTCCGCTGCTGTTGACTAAAACACAAGGAGCGAAATCTTTGAAAATCTCTTGAGAGTCCCCTGGAAGCTGACATCCCACGGGATTGCTTCAATCTATCCTCCGGAAGCCGGCCGCCCTTGGACTCCCCCAGTTCCTTGACCAGCCTCTCTAAGTCGGTCCCAAACAAAAGCTTTCCCCTAAAGGGAAGCTTACTAAGCCGCGCCTTAGACGACCCATCCGCCGACCAGTTGCGCAGCCAGAAATACCGACGAGCCGCCACCACCGAGGCCATTCTCCTGGCCAAACCTCGAATAAGATCATAGTGAATATCCGACAAATAGGAAGTGCCCGACTCAAGCCGCGCCAATTCATCCGCCTGCGTCTCCAGGACCCCTTCCTGCAGTCGCTGGGACCACTGTAAGAAACCTCTGGCGACCCACGCACCCGCTATTGAAGCCTGCAAAGAAAGGGCACACACATCAAAGACCTGCTTCAACAGAGTCTCCAATTTCCTGTCCTACACATCCTTCAACGCCGCGGCGCCTTCTACCGGAATCGTGGTCTTCTTCGTAACCGCGGACACTGCCGCATCCACCTTCGGAGAACGGAACAACTCGATCTGGTCCGAAAGGGGATATAAACGAGCCAACGCTCTAGTGCCCCGCGGCGCCACTTCCGGAGTGTCCCACTCCTCCTGAATCATGTCGCGAAACACCCTATGGACCGGGAACACTCGTTGAGACTTCCGAACTGCTTGCAAAAGAGGATCTTCTAACACCTCCTCTGCAGTTGGCACCACCGCGGGCATATTGAGCGTCTTAAGGGTTTCGGCAATCAGCGCCGGCAGTTCCTTGCGACGGAAAACCCGGACCAATCTACTCTGTTCTTCCGTGTCCGGCAACTCTCCGTCCTCCAGCTCACCCTCCGAGAAAGCTTCTACCTCGACATCCGAAAATCGTCCCTCGTCTTCAACTACCGAAGACGGGCCCGCCTGCACGACCTCTTTTCGTCGCTTTACTGGACCACTCTCTCCCTCTAGAATACTCCCAGGCCTCTTCTGACCCGTTGGTCTGGGAGACAGTGCGTCCAGGCCGGGCTGCAGCAAGGCCAACGCCTGCTGCATAAGAAAAAAGAAATCCGGAGGGATACCCGATACCCCGGCGGTCGGGCCCCCTCCCGGCACCCCAGACGCCCCTGCCCCGGAGGAAGGTCCTGCAGGCGGCTCCGGGCGATCCAAAACAGGCGGCTGGGAGTCACCGACCTCCTGAGAGCCCACGTCCGGCCCCGCAGACGGTCCCTGGAGCGCCTTTTCCATCACCGCTGTCTCCAAGGAAAGCACAGTTACTTACCTGTAACAGGTGATCTCCGGAACAGCAGGAATTAGTCTTCACATATGGGGACTCCCTAGCTGAGGGTGCCAGGGGAGATCCCAGAATGTGCGCCCCTGGACAGGGCGGCATCGCCCAACCGGGATCCCCGGCATCCCTGGAGGGATGGAGTTGAGAAGAGTTGCCAAGGCACAGCAACCGAAGACTACAGGGGAGTCTTCAAACCACGTCAATCATCATTAAACCATTAATGATCTAGCACAATCTAGAGCTTACCTACTGGATTGTAGAAGGCAGAGCTGCGACGGGTACTGTAGATGCAGTAGCGAAGTCTTCAAGGGAACTTCACCGCAGAGAGGACAAAGTTCCCAGTCTGGGCGGGCTGGAGACGCAGGTGTCAACCGGCACTGGACAGACGGCAGGTCTTCACGAGCAGCTCTAAGAAGCTGAGAACTCCAGTAGGAGCAGAGTCCCCGATCCGGAGGACTAATCAGAAGACTGACTGATCTGGGAGAACTAAGCCCGGAGAAGAACAGAAGGGTACCCCGGGATACCGAGGAGTACACTGTCTACCGTAGCTGGCAAGGGATAGGAAGACAATGGGTTCGAAACCTCCAGACAAGGAGGCGTAAACCAAGGGGCTGTTGACATCACAGCAAGCTTAAGCATAACCGGTCCGAGCACCCGAGCCACAGAACGCAGGCAAGCGGGCCGGCCGGACCCCGTAGGAAATAACAAAACGTCAGTACCGACAATTGGGGGATAGTCGGTAAGACACAGGGCGCTATAACATTTCCCAAAAAGCGCCCACCTGTACCGATATATATCGAATAACAGGTATAGATGTATATCGGGCTACAGATGGGCCCGGGAGCGCCCACCCAGGTTACTCAACCGGTATGGACACGTGAGAACGCTACTGCCAACTTGGACCGGCCCTTGATCCACAGGAGAGCGCCTTCCTGGAAGGCGGCGGGAGGAAGGGCCATCCAAGTGATGGGCCTATGTACGTGGAGCAGGGCAGATCGGCGAGAATAGCAGTATGGTTGGGTGACCGCCAGATCAGTTGGGTAGGAGCACATCAGGAGTGCGTAGACCCTTGAGGCGTCCACCTGGCAATCACCCAAAACGTGTCCTCCGTGCCACAGGGAAGGCAGGAGGATAGAAAACCCTATAGCCACGGCATGACCATGGGGCCATCTCCGGCCTATATAAAAAACACCCTCGGGGTTAGGGCCAATGCCCTCCGCCGCTCCGAAGAGTGCAGGGAGCGGAGCCGGGGATTGGCATGGGTCAGTAGGGCCCCTGTCCACCGTAGCCTGACGGACCCAGGGATTTCTCTGCGAGAGCGGAGACACAGACCGGGGGGGGGGGGGGGGGGGTGTGTGGGTGGTCCGGCCCTGCCGAGGAATGGTTCGGCCACGCTTGGAGAGCAGCGGCCAAGGCCTACACTGGGAGAAGGAGATTCGGTTTGCGATCCCCTCAATCCGGGGCCAGGCAGAGGGGAATCCGAGGGATGTACCCGAGGGTAAGTCCGAAGAAGATTAGCATGGCCCTGAGGAGCCAGGCTAACCTAGCGCGGGAAGGTTCCCCCCCCCCCCGGGGGAAGGGGGCTCCATACCTCCCGTCAAGCAGCCGAACCGCTTGTCACACTAAAAGAACCTCAGTGTAGAACTGGACCGTAACTTCATGTAAGAGGAGTTAAGTGCAAACTGCCGCATACCGTAGCCTAAGGCTGCCTGGCGCGAGCCCTGGCACTGCTGACCGGTGTGAGACATCCCTGGCATGGGCGCACCCAGCAGGCGGGCAGAGGGATGAAACCTCCTCCTCTTCGAACAGGAGGGTCGGGAAGGACATTTCCTACCCCCGGGAGAGGGCCGCGGGCGGCCAGTGCCAAACAGGTCGGCGGAGCACAGAGCAACCTGACGCAAAGCCTCGCCATTGAAGAGGTTCTCCCCGGTGCACGGGGAAGTACCCAGGTTATGTTGTGCCCAGCTGCACAAGTCGGAAGCCTGCAACCAGGCTGTACGACGTGCCCCTATGGCTACCACAGAGGACCTGCTAACTGACTCGAAAGAGTCCACGGCAGCCCGAGAAAGAAACCAAGAGATATTCCTGCAATGGTAAAGAAGCAAGGAATAGTCAGGGGCCCGAGGGGCCGACACAAAGGGAGACAAAAGAGATAACCTCTCGGTGACCTCCTGCAGCGCCAGGCTCATATAGAAAATATATGAGAGAATCCTGGAAGCCAACATGGACGCTTGGAAGGATCGCCGCCCAAAGTTGTCCAGAGTTTTAGATGCACGATTCGGGGGGCAGGAAGAGTGCTTCTTCTTGCTTCCGACCTTCCTCAGGGCTGATTCCACCACAATGGAATGATGGGGAAGCTGGTGCGTTTGGAAACCTGGAGAGGGGGGCACCCGATACCGGGCATGCATGGCCGCAGGCGGCGCCGGTACCTGTAAGGGCGAGCGCCAAATCCCGAGCAGGAGATCTCGCAGGGAGGGAGGTAAAGGAAGCATTACGGCCGCCTGTTCCGCAGTACCCGGACTTAGCGAAGGGCCCGGAATAGGAATGGTGAGCAAGTCCGCCATGTCAAGGAGGAAGTCCTGAAAAGACGGCTCTCCCAGAGGGGCTATCCCGGGGGAGGCCGAGGTGGAGGGGCCTGCTTGAACACCAGGGGACCCACCGTGCTGGTGCACGGGAGGAATTGCTCTAAACAGAGGAGGGTACTGACAGTCCCAATTCGAGGCAGACGGTACTGCATCGTCAGAGCCCGGGATTGACTCTAAGCGGGGCATCGAAGGGAGCGACGTCCCCGACGGGCCCGCGGGACTCGGCCTTGGCCCCGAATCCGGGGGCGGGGGCGGGGCCGGCCCCGGGGCAATCCACAAGGGCGGCTGAAGAGGTGCCGAGGCCGCTGGAGAGCAGGCGAGCGTGGCACTGCGCCGTCCGAAGAGACCGGGGTCGGATCCGAAATGCGCCGGAGCCACGCTTTCCAGACTGGAGATCGATTCGAGGCTGGGCATCAAACCGAGCGACGCCTCCTTAGGGGGCCCTGGTGTCGGTGGCCGCGCCAGTGCTGCCACTCCTGCGAATGGAGTCGGGGTCACGACGATCGGTGCCGAGGGCAACGAGGGCTTCCCAGGCCGAAACCCGACGAAGAGGGAAACACCCGAAGTCGGTTCCGACGCCGGGAGAGAGGCCCTCCTAGGCACCGGGGTTCTGCCCGCGCCTGTTATATTGAGCAGGAAACCCTTACGGGGCGTACTACGCGGCCTCAAGGGTACCCAGGTAACCCGGCGGGGAGCGAGACGCCCAGCCCCGGCTCCGCTTCTTTGGGTCGACTCGACCAAAGGACCCGGGTCCCGCGGGCAAAGTCCAGTGACGAGGGGAGGCCCCGGCCCCGCGCGATATGGGGGTGCCGACCCGCCCGACCGGGATAGATTGATCGGCTCTGCAGGCGGAGCCCAGAGGCGACCCCTGGCGAAGAACGGGGCCCTTGTTCCCGAGACCACCGTGGGAGGGGCAGAGCCGCTCAAGGCCAGTACCGCCCCCGCGGAAGCCAGGGGCGAGTCGATCGGCCTTGGCGGAGCCGAGGGCACCCGGTGCCAATCCCCAGCGGGGAGTGGGGCCACCGACTCAGACGCCGAGGACTTGGTCCCGCTCGAAGCGGTCACCACCTCCACGCATGGCAGGGGTGTGGGCACGCCATACCGGGTCAGGTTGGTCCGATGATCCCCGTTGATGAGTGGAACACTCGACACCGACGCAAGCGGGTACCGCCCCCGCGCAGGGCCGGGATGCCATAGAGCCAGACTGGGTCGAGTCGATCGGCCCTGAGGACACCAATCGACAGTCCCTGGCGAAGAGTGGAACACTCGACGCCGGCGCCGAGGGATTTGCACCGCTCGAAGCGGGTGCCACCCTCGGGCATGGCTCGGGAATGTTCTGTGAGGGGCGAACCTCAGGAACAACCCGAAACCCCGTGGAAGCTCTGGAGCCCGAAGACTCCCTCCGGGGTGTAAGGGACTGGAGGGGAAGGCCGGAGCCGTCGTCATGCGGCGCATGAGACTCACCCCTCAAGGCTCGGTTAGTCTTAACAGACTGTTGTTGGGTTACCTGATCCTGGCGAGGAGAGAATGCCGACGACCACTCCTCAGAGGGAAAGACGTCATTGAGGGACACTCAAAACAGGGAGGGTCTTCTCCCGACGCTGAAGCCCGGGGAACCGGGGGAGAAGGTGTCAGGGCCCCAACAGGAGAGGCACCAGGCGTTGGAGTCGGAGCAGAAGACAACGTCTCCACAGTGGGGGCACTTCAAGGAAAGAAGGCTCCATGCTGGAAAGCCCGGTAGGCCTCAGAATAACACAAGGAGGATGCTCCTCGAAGGAAATAAAGGAAAACAAAAAATGAGGAAAAAAAGGGGGCACCAGCGGTGCCAGAGTCAGCAGGGGAAAGACCGCGACCACAGGAACAAAAAAGAAGAAAAAGTTTCTGCGGTGACAGGAGTTACGTCCTGTCGGCTCCGCGGAAAAACGAAAACTGGGGAGAGGCTGTGGGAAGGGCGGGAAGCTACCGCGCAGGCGCGAGGGATGCTCCCAAAAGCCTTCTGATTGGATGCTGGGGAGCATTCCCGTGCGGGCTCCGTCGGCGCCGACGAACCCCTTATGTGAAGACTCATTCCTGCTTGTTCCTGGAGATCAGGCCTTACACACGCCTGACTCTAAAACCTCGCTACGGCGCACCCCACACACCAGACAGCGGGGTTTTGCCGGCATCTTCCGCAGAATAAACCACTGTAATAAATGTCCCCCCTAGAACGGGCAACGCTATGGAAAGCAGAAGGACCCCCACTATTCTGTTGATCCCCCGCTGAAGAAAGGAATGTGGCCCCTCTTTTTTTTTTTATTTTATTTTATTTATTTTTTTTTTTTAGACGTGCCAGCAAGGAATTAGCCTAACTAAAGAAAAGGCACTCTGCCCAATTTGAAACGAGGCCCCCAGGCTGCAAAAAAACACCCGAGAATTGCTGTCGGCAAACACGGCTCTAAAATGGCCACCGGCACCGGCTTCACTCTCAAAATGCCGAACGCGCCCAAAAGCCACGCGGCTGCAAACACCCGCACGCAGCAAACCCCCGCGTACCCCGGGCCAAGCTACCCTGTTATCAATTCTCAGCAAAGGAAAAGAGGGCACAGCTGAGATCCACCCGACGTGAGGCCCTGCCTTTGCGGCTGCAGCCCCGACGGCGGTGCAGGAAGGTCCTGAGGAAAAAATAAACCACTGACCTGAATCCTCACCCGTGCTGCCGCTCCTCACCCTTTTTAAACGGGTTCAGAAGCAGGGAGGCAAAGGAGGAAGGCCGAAGTTCCCTCTGCTCTTCAGGGACACAACCGGCACGAGCTCACACGCCCCCTCTGTGCCTCAGTACTATCTTCCCGCCTTCTACCTGCTCCTCACCCCTGAAATCGGGTTCGGGAGCAGGGAGGCTGTGGAACACCACCAAAATTGCTCGTTTATACGCTGGGGACCCAAGACAGCCGGAGAGGTAAAAGGAGAAAAGAGAGAAAAAAGGGGCAAAGAGAAAGGAGGAGGAAAAAAACCGGTCCACAACCAGCAGGCAGCCTCTCAGCAGCAGCAGGTCTGTCCTAGAATAAACCCAAAAAAGGTAAAATTAACCCAAGAAAACCAGAACACAAAACGCTCTGCTTATTTGTTCCTACTGAGCCCAGTCCCGGGCTCAGAACCTCCAAGCTGCTTGGAGACTGAAAGTACTGGTGGAAGAGGGGCGGTACCAGCCAAGTTATACCAGTGACATCAAAGCGATGTCATCTTTCAGTCTCCAAAGCTGCTGGTGGAGGTTGTAAACTCTATGGTTCCGGGACTGGACTAGAGGGACGCAAAGGAAATGATAATTACACTTACCTGGTAATTGTAGTTCCTGGAGGGTCCAGTTTAGTCCTCCACATCCGGGTAGTGCACCTCCTCCTGCAGCACGGAGACTGGACCAATCAGAATCCTTTTCTCAAGACATATCCTGGAGCCTCCCTCAGCCCTCCAGTGAACTAGTAACAAAGCAGACTTAAAGAAAGATAACATTAAAGACAGAAAACCTTATCATAACTAAACCTCCCAACTGTTACAATGACCCCCTCCCCAAACGAGGAAGCCAATACCCTGCAGATTGCTTCTACCGGCAACCGGAGACCGCCACGAGCAACTGAGCAAAGAGAGAAAAGTGACGGCACCGAAAAATACGGAGAATCCCCGAAATCCTCACCGGAAGGATTTCACTAACATGACTTAGAGGAATCACCGTCGCCCATACAAGAGCGCGCCGGAGGAAAGGCAGTAAGATAGCAAAAAAGGGAGGGAAGGAGGACTAAACTGGACCCTCCAGGAACTACAATTACCAGGTAAGTGTAATTATCATTTCCTGAGCGGTCCTCCAGTTTAGTCCTCCACATCCGGGATGTATCAGAGCAGTGAAGAACGGGCGGGACCCTGCAATCCGGCGCGCAAAACCGCCGACCCAAAGCACGAATCCCGAGCGGCCAGCACGTCCAAGCGGTAGTGCTTGCTGAACGCATGGAGAGAGGACCAAGTAGCCGCCTTGCAAATCTCAACCGGAGGAACCAGAGAATGCTCAGCCCACGACGTCGCTTGCGCTCTGGTAGAATGAGCCCGCAAACCCAAAGGAACCGCACGTCCTTGCACCAGATAAGCGGAGGAAATCGCCTCTTTGATCCAACGAGAAATAGATGACAGCCGCTGCTTCTCCTTTCCGGGGACCGCCAAAAAGGACAAACAAGCGATCCGACTTGCGGAAAGGCTCCGAAACCTTCAAATAGTGTCGCAAAACCCGTCGAACATCCAAACGATGCAGACCCGCATCCGACGCCGCCGCAGAGTTAGAACGAAACACTGGCAGAAAAAAACGGACTGATTCAGATGGAAAGAAGACACCACTTTCGGAAGAAAAGATGGAACAGGTCGCACCACCACTCGATCCTTAGAAAAAGACAAGAACGGTTCCCTACAGGAAAGCGCTTGCAGCTCCGAAATGCGCCTTGCCGAACAAATGGCCACGAGAAAGACAGTTTTTAGGGTCAGATCCTTGACGGATGCCCGCCGCAGCGGTTCAAAAGGGCGGACTAGCCAAAGCTTGCAGCACTAGATTGAGATCCTAAGGAGGAATGAGAACCCTGCGGGATGGTCGAAGATGGAAAATGGCCTTCAGAAACCGTTGGACGTCAGGGTGCAACCCCAGAGAGACCCCGAGTACTTTACCTCTGTAACACGCCAGAGCCGCTAGCTGAACCTTCAAGGAACTGGCTGCCAAGCCTTTATCAAAACCGTCCTGCAAGAAACTGAGAATCATGGCAAGAGAAGCCGTCGCCGCCCGAATTCCACGGCGCGAACACCAGTCCTCAAAGATGCGCCACACGCGCACATATGTGAGGGAAGTGGACGATTTGCGAGATCGTAGCAAAGCAGATAACCACTGAAGAATAACCCTTCTTCCTTAAACGAGCCCTCTCAATGGCCAAACCGTAAGCGAGAAATCGACCCACGTGAGGCATCCGCAGGGGTCCCTGAATCAGCAGATCCGGCAGGACGGGAAGCCTCCAGGGAAGCCCGTCGAGCAGGCGAACCAGATCCGCATACCAAGGATATCTGGGCCAATCCGGAGCCACTAGGAGCACCAGACCGCAATGCGCCTCGATGCGCTGAATCACCCTGCCGATCAAGGCCCATGGTGGAAAAACGTAGAGAAGCCCGTCCGTTGGCCACGGCTGAATGAGGGCATCTAACCCCTCGGACATGTGCTCTCTGCGCCTGCTGAAGAACCTGCCTGTCTTTGCTGTCTGAAATGTCGCCATGAGGTCCATTAGTGGAGGACCCCACCGGCGAACTATCTGCGCATAAACCTGCGGGTGCAGTTCCCACTCTCCGGGAACCACCTGCACCCTGCTGAGAAAAAAAAAATCGGCCATGACATTGTCCTTTCCCGCTATATGCGCCGCCAAAAACGCCGACAGACGAGGCTTGACCCACTGGAATAACAGGTCGGCCTCGTCCTCCAAAGCCACACTGCCTGTTCCGCCCTGACGGTTGATGTACGCTACCGTCGCCGAATTGTCTGAGAGCACCCGGACCACTCGACCTCGAAGAGTCGTCTCGAAGGCCCCCAGCGCTCTCCTCACCGCCTGAAGCTCGAGTCGGTTGATCGACCAGGAGGCTTCCTGGACTGACCAGGTCCCCTGTGCAAAACAACCCTCGCAGTGGGCTCCCCAGCTGAGCAGACTGGCATCTGTTATCACCGGCACCCACCGAGGCTGTTCCAGGGGAAGACCCGCTTGCAATGTGCAGGGGCACCTCCACCACTGTAGCGCCCGACGAACCCGGATCGGGCAAGGCAATCGCCTGCTAAGCGAATCCGTCTGGTTTGACCAACGACGCAATAGGGCCCGCTGGAGCGGACGCATGTGAAATCTGGCCCAGGGGACCACCTCTAGAGTAGCCGCCATTGTTCCCAAAAGGCGCAGGTACCACCAAGCCGAAGGAGCGGGCATCCCGAGGAAGGAGCGCACGAGACCGAGCAAGACCTGGACACGCCGGGGAGGTAAGCAAACTAAACCTCTCGCGGTGTCGAATTGAACGCCAAGATATTCGAGACACTGCGTCGGCACTAAGTGACTTTTCTTCGCATTGACCACCCAGCCGAGAGACTGCAGAAGAGACACCACCCTCCGGGTAGCCAGCACGCTCTCCTCCGCGGACTTTGCTCGAATTAACCAATCGTCTAGATAGGGGTGGACGAGAACGCCCTCCTTGTGCAAGGCCGCGGCCACCATCACCACCATGACCTTGGTGAAAGTACGCGGAGCCGTTGCTAAACCGAAGGGCAGGGCTTGAAACTGAAAGTGCCCCCATGGGAACGCGAAACGCAGGAAACGCTGATGCACCACCCGAATAGGAATGTGCAAATAAGCCTCGGACAGATCTAGGGAAGTGAGAAACTCCCCCTGACGCACCGCGACGATGACTGATTGCAGGGTTTCCATACGGAAATGAGGCACGCGGAGACCACGATTGACGCCCTTGAGATCTAGGATGGGACGGAGGGAGCCATCTTTCTTTGGCACCACGAAATAAATAGAATAGCGTCCCAGCCCGTGCTCCGCCGCCGGGACGGGAACCACCGCCCACAGGGCGATAAGACGATCCAAAGTCACACGAATCGCTGCCTCCTTGAGGACCTCTGCTGGGAGAAAGGATGAAGGACTCGAAGAGGACGAGCAAACTCCAGGGCATAGCCGTCCATGATCACCTCCAACACCCACTGATCCGAAGTTATCCGAGACCAGACAGGAAGAAAATCCCGGAGCCGCCCACCGATAACTGGACAGGCCCCGGGAAGCCGCCTGGCGTCATTGCGGCTTTCGGGAGAAAGAGGAAGGCGGCGAAGAGGCGGCCACGGAAAACCCTCTGCCGGCTCCCCGGAAGCCGCGAAAGCCTTGAGAGCGGTACCCAAATCTACCGCGCTGGGAACTCCACAAACGGGAAGAGCGAAACCGCCGAAAGTCCCGAGACAGACCATGAGGGCCCGAAGAAAAACGACCAGGCTTTGGCTTGTCTTCTGGCAGGCGACCCCCCTTCGAGTCCCCCAGATCTTTCACCAGCTTATCCAGATCCTTGCCAAACAACAACTTTCCCTTAAAAGGCAACTTACTGAGGCGGGACTTAGACGAAACGTCAGCGGCCCAATTCCTCAACCAAATCGACCTGCGAGCCGCAACCAAAGAAGCCATACTATTAGCCAATGTTCTAATCAAATCATAATGAACATCCGCCAAGTACGCCGAACCAGATTCCAAACTGGTCGCTTCCAACAATTTATCCTGGTCTAAGCCGGGGTCATGCCCTAATCGTTGAGCCCATCTTAAACAGGCCCTAGCCACCCAGGCTCCACAAATCGACGCCTGCAGAGCTAAGGCATTAGTTTCAAAGGCCTGCTTCAACAAGCCATCCACTTTCTTATCCTGAGAATCCTTCAAAGCCACGCTACCTTCGACAGGAATCGTGGTCTTTTTGGTTACTGCGGATACCAGGGCATCAACGCGCGGCGACTTAAACCTATCCTTATCCTTGTCCGCTAAAGGATACAACCGGTTCATCGTACGAATACCCTTCAAACCGGCTTCGGGCTGATCCCACTCAGTCTGAATCATCTGCGCTACCACGCGATGCACAGGAAAAACTACCTGAGAATCACGGACGGCTTGTATGAGAGGATCCTCCAGACCTTCCTCCTCCACCGAAGAAACTGAGGCCAAATTAAGCGCCCGCAGAGACTCCGTAATCAACGGAACTAATTCCTCTCTGCAAAACACGCGAATGATCCGAGCCTGGTCCTCGGGATCGGGGATTTCCCCCTCTTCCAGCTCGTCAACGTCGTCGTCGGCCCCTACCGTTATTTCCGGGTCTGGCCAGTCGACGTCGTCACTCCCAAAGGCGAGTCGCGAGCGCTTAGGTGGTTTGGGGACCGTCCGCTGGCCTTCCTCAGCCAAACATGAAAGCAGGGGCGACTGAGAAGGTCCGGCGTCTGACAGCTTACCCAGACGGCCCAAGCGAAAAGCCTGATGCATTAAAAGGACAAAATCAGGTGAAAAATCAAACGAGGAAGCTGTAGAGATAGGCTTGGACAAGAGCATCCCCTGCCCCCTGGACGCCACTGGGGAAAGGGGAGCCAGAGGACCCTGGGACACCTCCGCGTCCATTTGCAGGGCAGGCGGATCAGTGCCCTGCAGAGATTTGTCTTCAATTGGCGGCTCAAAATCAGGAGAGACTGACGCGCAACTTATACAAACTCCTGAATCCGACAGAGCCCCTCTGCGGGACCCACAGACCAAGCATTGCGGCCTGGAAGACATGGAGCCGGGGGATCATGAGGTCCCAGCAGCAATCAAGGCCCACCCAAGCAACACAATGGGACCAAGACCTGTGAATAGGATATTTTTTTTTTTTTAACCACCAGCCTCAGGAAAGCAAAGCCCAGGAACAAGGATCAAGCCGACCCCCACTGAAAGCCTTAACTGAGAGAGCCCAGGAACCCGATAAAAACAGCGGGAAAAGATCGCACCTCCGTACAGTCCAGGAGGGAGATCCACAGCGTCGCTGCCTTCAGCCCCCGTACAGACGGCCGGGAGAAGGAAAGTGCAGGCTTGGCTCCTCAATCGGCCCCCCCCGCAGACACTGAAGGTGAGAAATTAAAGGGACAGCTACCCAAAAAAGAAAAGCAAAATTATACCACAGAGACAAAATAAAATAGAAACCCCCTAACACTAACTAGGGTAACCCAAAAGCACTAAGTGAGCCCAGCACCAGGCTCACACGTTCTCCTGCTGCATGGAGACTGGACACACTGGGGGGCTGAGGGAGGCTCCAGCAGGATATGTCTTGAGAAAAGGATTCTGATTGGTCCAGTCTCCGTGCTGCAGGAGGAGGTGCACTACCCGGATGTGGAGGACTAAACTGGAGGACCGCTCAGGAATTATGTTTAGGATTTGTCTGTCATCTATGTTTCGGAAGGTATCCCATTCTTGGTACTGGTTTGCACTTTCAGACGTTAAGAGTTTTTTGTTGGGTGATAATTGTATCCCTCTCTTGAGTGTGGTGTGCGGGTGTTTGTAGGTTTAGCTTGCTGTCTTGAGGGTTAAGCTTGCTGGCATAATGATCAGCTAGAGTTTGGGCCGTCATTGTTCCGTTTTGATTTGTTGCTTGGGACGTCTTGGTGAGTGATTTGACAAGTTCAAAAAGTTCGAGGTCTGTTGAGGGCTTTGAGTATGCTGGAGTGGTGGGTTTTTTTCGCCAGGTTGTGAGAAGTTTAAGGTATTCACTTCTATGTTCTTCAGCTTTGGATTTTCTCCACCTTCGTTCTTGCTTACGCAAATCTTCAGCCCTTAGAGTAGAGGTGTACTACGGTTCGGTTTTGATGGGTTGGTTGGGGGTTTCAGGGATGGTTGTGAGGTTGCTTCGATTCCTGCATTCCATTGTCTCACTAATTTCTCGAGGTCCAAGTGTTCCAGGGTAATGTGGGACGTTATGGATGTTGTTAAGGCTTCTTTATCAAACTTTTGGAATCTCCTCCGTAGGTTTGCCGCAGAGTTGGGTTGAGAACAGTCTGGAGCGACAGGGAGGTGTAAGGAGAATTCTATTTGGTGATGGTCTGACCATGGTACCTGGGTTATTTGCAGTTTGGATTGCTTTGGTTCCTGACGTTTGGAGGGCAGAAACACCATATCCAGGGTGTTGCCTTTGATATGTGTAGCCTGAAATGGCAGCTTGCTGAGCTTCGCCTTTAAGGTCCTGTCTGCCGCCCAATTTCTCAACCAGATCAACCAGTGGGCAGCCACAATTGAGGCCATTCCTTTGGCCATGGAGCAAGTCATACCAGAAGCATCGGCCAAGTATGCTGCCCCTGACTCCATTTTCACCACCTCTGCAGATGTTGCTGGCTTCCCATCATCGCCATCCAAAATCCCCTGCACCCAATCATGTGCTACATAGGCCCCACAGATGTCTGCAAGGACATAGCGCCAGTGTCAAAGGCCTGCTTCAACAGGGTCTCCAACTTATGATCTTACGTGCCCTTAAATGCTGCACCCCTTTCCACTGGGATGGTAGTCTTTTTTGCAACTGCCGACACCAAGGCATCTTCCTTCGGCGGCCAGAACTCCTCCTTATCCTGCTCCGCCAGGGGATACAACAGACCCATGGTTTGCACTCACTTCAACCCTACCTAAGGCACTTCCCATTCGTCATGGATCATCTGCTTGATCACTATGCACCAGGCCGGGATTTCTGTACTGTTTGATGACCCCTCTGAGACGTTAAGCACCTCCAACTCCTCACAAAGGAAGACATGCACCAGCCATGGTTCATCCTCCTGAAGGCTCTCTCCATCCTCTAAAACCCCTATGGTGGACCCTCCCCCCCCACCGATGTCAGGCTATGCTTCCCCCTGCTCCTCAATCTCTGAGAGCAGGACTCTATGTCCTCGCAGGGGCTGGTTGCCCCCGCTCGGCGCTTCGACAGAAGTTCCCCCTCTGCCCTATCTGCTGCAGAGACCTCTTGTGGCTGCCTCTTCTGGGCCTTCACTGCTTTGCCTACATTCATCCCCGGCTGCTGCTGCATGCAGAAAGCCTTGTGCATCAACAGCACAAACTCTGGAGAAAAGGCCACCAAGCACTGCCTGTGGTTGCCCCTCCTTTGGCAGGAAAGAACTGGGTCCCGCTGTTCACATGCTGGCTCCTTTTCCTGTGTCCCCCCCCAGGGGAAAGGGGACCAGAGGCAATGTTCCCTCTAATTTTCTGTAGGCTGTGTGCGCATAAAATATCAGCTGAGTGCAGCTTTTGAAGGAAGGTTAAATTTTTGTGCGCCACATAACGACACTGAGTTATATACTTTAAAATTTGACTACACGTCAGAATACAGTATGTACACATTGATTTTAAGCAAATTAAATGAAAATAGACAATTACTAAATGAAGTGGGAAATTTCTAGTAATTACAATCATAACTTAAATTTTAAGATGTCTGTGTTGTTTTCTATCAGAATCAGAGCCGTAATTTTTGTGCGCTCTGTTGTAAAGTATGTGCGCTCGCTTGGCGAGGTGTGTGCGCGTGCACACGCGCACAGCTTAGAGGGAACAGTGACCAGAGGGATTCAGGGTGGGCATCTCCACCTACCCTGGGCCCTCCTGCCTGCTGTCCAACTATTCTTCAGCTGATTGCGACTAAGTCATAGCCGCAGCAAAAAACTGCAGCTGAGAGGGAGCCCCGATGCACCCTGCATGCGGCACACGTGGGTTTGGACATTCCTGACTGGCTGAAGGTGGGTCCTAGGGCAAGAAGAAAAACTTGAATGCCCCCTCCCCAGCACTGCAAATCTGGTGTCTGTGTATCCTGAGGGCCCCCCCCTCCTGGCACTGCTGAGCCACGCACTGAAGAAAAATAAAATGGCACCAGCTCTGTTGTTCAGCCCACCAAAAATCACCATCATGCCTGCAAGGAATCTGCCTTCCCCGAAGATTCTCATTCCAAACCTCGTTTAGTGGAAAATGGTAGTTCTCACAGACGACTCCTCGTGGCTCACAGGTTTCTGCCCTCACTTTCTTCCCACTTCCTCTCCCACTGAAGGGGATCAGAAGACACTAGTAGCAGCATTCTGCAGTTGCTCCTATAAAGGCTTGCACAGACTGCTCTCACCCCTGTCCGTTCTGTCCTTCCGGTGTAGGCCAAGTTCTCCTGTATGTGGCTTTTTTTTTTTTAACCAAACTTCAGCTGCAAGGCAGATCGGAGGAATTCTGCTTCCTTTTAACTTGCTCAGTCAGGGAATCTCCTCATATCTCCTATTCTTTCTGTCACTGTCCAGTGGAGACCTGCCTTCTAACAGGGTATCACCCCCAAGCTGCATAGAGACATAGAATACTGAGCCTTGAAGGGTGCCAGTAGCCTAAGCAGGTGACAGACTGCATGCTCAGTCTCCAAGCTGCATATGGGGGGGGAGGGGGATATCAACTCTATGGTCTGGACTGGAGGAACGATTAGGAAGAAGCTAACTCTCTGGCTCAGAACACTGCTCTCAAGATCCACTGCAGAGAGGGAGAAACTGAAAAGGGAACCAAATGAAAGAAGAGAAACTGCGTACTGAGACTTACGGTTCACTGGCTCTTTGGCATCTAACGCACATTCTGCCCTTCTCTGCTGGTGTCGAGAGCCCCCAAGGTGAGACTGACAGGCCTTGGTCTGAAGTGGGTCCTCACCCTTTGTTGGGTTCGGGAATTACTGCTTTTGGGAGATCCAGCCCTTCCAGAGGACAGCTCTAGCTCCGCTTGCCTGCCTTTTCTTTTTAGAAACTCTATGCTCAGCAAATACTCAAGGAGCCACTGTCCTTCCTAAAATACAGTCTCCCCCCTCAAGGGGAATCACCACCAGGACTGGACAAATTTCCTTGCTTTGAGTTGTCCCCTTAGGGAGTCGTCCTGGGGAATCACACCTCTTCAGCTGCATGGAGACTGAGTATATTGGGGATGGGTAAGATGGCAACTGCCTATGAGGGTAATGTCATTAGCACCGACATGCTCAGTCTCCAAGCTGCTAGTGCAACTACCTACAGCTACGGGACTGGACTAGGGGGGATAAGGAAACATTTTTGAAAGATATTGAGCAGACCTCTTCAGGTTCTATTTTGAAATTCTGCATGGAGTTTGTTAAATTGGAAGTTTTGGCAAAAGTTTCAAGACAAAAGTATACACAATTGTTGGCTGCAGAACTTTAACATCTATGCATTCTTATGTTACATAAGGTTATGCAAGCTCTAAACAATTGCTAAGCACACAATTCGAGAACATATCCAAAACAGATCAGGTATTTGAATATCAAGTAAACTAAACTTACAGAGTCTCTCTTCTTCTTTGATTTACTGTCATCAGACTCGCTGTCAGATAAAGATTTCCTTTTGTTGCTATCTATTTTTTCTTTGCCAGCTTTTTGGGAATTGAGGAAAGCTTCAATTAATTCTGGACAATCTAAATTCTCTTCTGGTTCCCATGTGTTGTCTGCACTAAAAATAAAACAAAGAAATTCTATGTGAATTTCATTTTTTTAAGTGTTTTTAACTGCTAATTCTTTATCGTGCTGCCAATCTGACCATAGAGTATATGCCATCAAGAGCTGGCCTTGCAGACCAAGAACACTGGCCGTTTAGAAAGAGCTTTGCTAACCTAATGGCTCAGGAGCAGTACCATACCCACCAAATAGGCAGAGCTGACCTAACCATTAGGCAGCAACAGGTGGCAGAGAACAGCTGCAAACAATTCCCGATAGCCAGGTAAAAACATTAAGAACTACCATGGGTCAGACCAAAGGACCATCAAGCTCCATATACTAACAGTTGCCATATCTAGAAAACAAGTAGTTGGCAGGATTCCATGTTGCTTACCCCCAGGGTTAAGTAATGGCCTTCCCCAAGCCAATACCTTAATGATTTATAAGCTTTCTCCAGGAAAGCATCTAAACTATTTTTTAAACCCAGCTATGCTAACTGCTTTCACCACATTCCCTGGCAACAAATTCAAGAGCTTAAGTGGAAAATGGAAATTTAATGCCAAGGCAATTAATGGGTTAGAAAGCTAGTGGTGTGAGGTGGGTTGATTGGGAGATGAACTTGGGTGGGGAATTTACATGTAACAGTTTTCATTTTAAAGACTGTAGCTTGCCTTGAATACTTCTGTTTAAACATGTCAAAGTATTCAAAATAAAAATCACACATTACTTGAAAAAGGTGAAATTAGACTTACCTGCTAATTGTTGTTCCTTTAGGAGCTTTAGTCCAGTCCCGGAACCATAGAGTTATCAACCTCCACCAGCAGCTTTGGAGACTGAAAGATGTCATCGTTCTGATGCCACTGGTATAAATAGGCAAGGACCGCCCCCTTCCACCAGTACCTATTGACAAAGCAGACTCAGCAGAGCAACAAATAAGTAGTTAAACAATTAACCAAAGGGACTAGGAACACCAGGCAGAACATAGCCAGGCTCTTTTTTTTTTTCTGATATGTCACAATTTTACTTTATTTTATCCTATCTCGGAAAGGAGAAGTGGACTCCCCGCCACAGGAGAACTCCACCCCCAAGCAAAGGTAGCTGTGCTGCGAAAAAGGGCTCCCACGACGCCTCCACTGAGAGACCACCCAGGAGCCCGGACTATGTAGCGCCCTACCTAAACTTCAGGCTGACTATCGCTGAATAACGGAGGGATCCAGGACTGGACTAGAGCTCCTAAAGGAACAACAATTAGCAGGTAAGTCTAATTTCACCTTCCTTTACGTCCCTCTAGTCCAGTCCCGGAACCATAGAGGATGTAACAGAGCAGTGAATCTCAACAGGAGGGACCAGTTAGCCCAGCCTGAAGCACCGCCGAGCCAAAACGCCCATCTCCCGCTTCCTGCACATCAAGCCTGTAGTGTTTAGCAAAGGAATGTAACGACGACCACGTCGCTGCCCTACAAATGTCCGCGACAGGAACCAAACTAAACTCCACCCAAGACGCCGCCTGCGCCCTAGTCGAATGAGCCCGGAGACCCTCTGGAATCGCTTTATTTATTTTATTTATTTAAACATTTATATACCGCATCTTCCAAAGTTCAGTTGCGGTGTACAATTAACAACAATTAACAAAGCGCAGTTTGTTTTACATAGAACGTCATAACTTTTACATAGAACATCATAAATTAAACAAACACAGTTTAATAAACAAACAGTATATTTAAGCTAGAACCGTGTGTAACAAGTTAACTAACGTAGTGTAGTGTCGAACAGCGTAAAAAAGATCATAACATATGCAACTATACCGTTCAGAATATACGCCAATGCTATGGCCTCCTTCAACCACCGCGAAATGGACGCCTTAGCCGCCGCCTCCCCCTTCTGCGCACCCCCAAAGGTCACAAACAACCGATCAGACCTCTGGAAGGGAGCCGTCTCGCGGAGGTATCTCTTCAAAGTGCGACGAACATCCAGACGGTGCAACTTTCCCCCCCCCGATTTGTCTTTCTGTTCCTTGGAAAACACTGGCAATGACATGACCTGGTTAAGATGAAACAAGGAAACCACCTTCGGCAAGAAAGCCGGCACCGTCCGCAACACCACCTTATGATTAAAAAAGGATAAATACGGTTCCTTACAGGACAACGCTTGCAATTCCGAAATCCGTCTCGCGGAGCAAATAGCCACTAGAAACACCGTTTTCAAGGTCAGATCCTTTATCGACGCCCTGCTCAGCGGCTCAAAAGGCGCCCCAGTCAGGGCCTCCAACACCAAGTTCAGATCCCACGCTGGAACCGACCTATGCCTCAGCGGCTGCATGAGCAAGACCACCCGCAGAAACCGCCCGACATCACCACGGGCCCCCAACAACTGACCGTGTATCCTACTGTGATAACAAGAAATCGCCGCCAACTGAACCCGCAAGGTGCTGGCCGACAGGCCCTTCACCACACCATCCTGCAAGAAGGAAAGGATATGCGACACTGATGCCTGCAACGGCCGCAGGTTCCGCCCTGAACACCAGGCTTCAAAAACACGCCACACCCGGATGTACACCAATGAAGTAGAGCATCTGCGTGCCTTCAGCAAAGTAGTAATGACCGCTGCGGAATACCCCTTGGCCGTCAGCCGCGCCCTCTCAAGAGCCATGCCGTAAGCGAGAATCGATGTACCTGGGGCATGCATAACGGCCCCTGCCGCAACACATCCTCCCGACCGGGGAGCCTCCACGGCCTGTCCGCCAACAGCCCCACTAAATCCACGTACCAGGGCCGTCGGGGCCAATCGGGCGCTATCAGGACCATGAGGCCCTTGTGCCGTTCTATACGCTGGATCACGCGGCCTACCAGCGCCCAAGGCGGGAAGACAGAGAAGGCCCCCTTCCGGCCACCTCTGGGCTAACGCATCGAGACCCTCCGACATCCGTTCTCGGCGTCTGCTGAAAAACCGCCCCACCTGGGCTGACTCGAAGGTTGCCATCAGATCCATGAGAGGCATTCCCCAACGCTGAACTAGGAGCGCAAAGACGTCTGGATGCAGGATCCACTCTGCGACGACTCAGAAAATCCGCTTCGACATTGTCCACTCCGGCCACGTGTTGAGCCGACAGACCCTTCAGATTTCTTTCCGCCCAACCGAGAAGGAGACCAACCTCCTCTTCCAGCGACACCACTTCCCGTGCCGCCTTGCCGACTGATATAAGCAAGGGTCGTAGCATTGTCCGATAACACACGCACCGCCGCCTGCCGCATGCTGCTCTGAAAACTGCCGGAGGCCCAACAGCACAGCCCTCATCTCCAACCTGTTGATGGGCCACTCGCTCTCCACCAGAGACCACTGCCCCTGGGCAGAGTTTCCCTCGCAATGTGCTCCCCATCTTAGAAGACTTGCATCGGTCGTCAGAAGCCTCCAGGAAGGAGGCTCTAGTGGGACACCCGCTTCCAAATTTTCCACTTGTAACCACCAGAGCAGCTCCTGACGCACCTCCTGAGGGCAAACCAACCACTGGGACAACGCATCCCTCTAATGAGACCAGCGCCGGAGCAGCGAGCTCTGCAATGGCCGCATATGGAACCTGGCCCACGGCACCACCTTGATTGTGGCCGCCATCGTCCTGAGCACCTGCAGGTATTGCCACACCGTCGGCGCCGGCCTGGACAGAAACTCTCATGAGCGCTCGTAACTTCTGCGCCCGGAGGGCCGGGAGAAATACCGCCGCCTGACCAGTCTCAAAACGGGCCCCGAGGTACTCCAGGGACTGCGAGGGTACCAACCGGCTCTTTGCAAGGTTGATCACCCAACCCAGGCTCTCTAAAAATTGAACTACTCGGGAGGTAGCCACTGCACTCTCCTCTCGAGACTTTGCTCGAATCAACCAGTCGTCCAAGTACGGATGCACCAACACTCCCTCCTTGCGGAGCGCTGCCGCTACGACAACCATGATCTTTGTAAATGTTTGTGGCGCCGGCGCCAGACCGAAAGGCATAGCTTGAAACTGAAACTATCCCATGAGAACCACAAACCTCAGAAACTTCTGATGCTCCTGCCGAATAGGGATGTGCAGGTACGCCTCCGTGAGGTCCAGCGAAGTCAGGAACTCTCCTGCCCGAACCGCCGCAAATCACTGAGCGCAACGTTTCCATACGGAAGTGGGTCACCCTGAGACACCGATTTACCCACTTCAAATTGAGAATTGGCCGAAAGGAGCCCTCCTTTGGCACCACAAAATAAATGGAGTATCGACCGCACCCGCACTGATCCGACGGGACAGGCACCATCGCCTCGAGTTGCAGAAGCCGCAGCAAGGTGTCGGAGACCGCCTGCAGCTTGTGAGGAGACCGGCAAGGCGACCGGACAAAGGAATCTAACACGGGACGATGGAGCTCTAGGGCATAGTCTTCCCGCACGACCTCCAACACCCACCGGTCTGAGGTAATTTGGACCCAGGCAGGGTAGAAATCCCGCAACCTTCCTCCCATGGGCACTCCTGCCACCTGAGTCCGCCTCATCTCATTGGGACTTCTTAGCATTTGAGGACTGGAAAGGTGCGACGCCTCTGCCCGCCCCCCTGAAGCCCCCGAAAGCCCTGGCCCCGCGCCGGAAACCTCCCCCGCTGAGGCTGGCTAAAACGAGAGGACCGAAACCTCCGAAACTCCCTGAGGCCCCCCCGGGATGCCAAGGTGCCCCGCGGCTGCTTTGGCTTATCCTCCGGGAGACGGCCGCCCTTGGACTCCCCGAGGTCCTTCACTAACTTTTCTAAATCCTCTCCAAACAAAAGCTTACCCCGAAAGGGAAGCTTACTGAGGCGAGCTTTGGACGAAGTGTCCGCCGACCAGTTACGCAACCAAAGGTATCGTCGCACTGCTACCACCGATGCCATGCTCCTAGCCAGGCCCCGGATGGAGGTCATAATGGACGTCCGCCAAAAAAGCAGTACCCGACTCCAGCCGCGCAACTTCGTCTACCCGCTCCACCTGCAACCTCTGCGACCAGCGCAAACAGCCGCGCGCCACCCACGCTCCTGCTATAGAGGCTTGCAACGAAAGGGCCGAGACATCGAACACCTGCTTCAACAACAAATCCAACTTTGTCCTGCATATCCTTCAATGCCGCTGCACCTTCAACCGGGATCGTGGTCTTTTTAGTGACTGCTGATACTGCCGCATCCACCTTAGGTGAGCGAAAAAGCTCCCTGTCCTGCTAAGAAAGCGGATAGAGGCGAGCTAAAGCTCGCGAACCGCACAGGGCCGCCTCTGGCAAGTCACATTCTTCCTGAATCATCTTGCGAAAGACCCTATGAACCGGGAAGACCTTTTGGGACTGACGCACCGCCTGCAACGGATCCTCCAGCGCGTCCTCCGGCTGAGGCTCCACGGACGGCATATTGAGCGTCTTCAACGTCTCGGAGATCAGAGCTGGGAGCTCTTCCCGCCGGAACACCCGGACCACTCTACTCTGCTGCTCCGAGTCTGGCAACTCCCCCTCTTCTAACTCCTCTTCTGAGACCTCCGCCAAGACCTCTGCGTCCTCATCCAAAATCGACGGCAGACTGTCTGCCACTAGCAACTTCCCCTTCTTAGCCAAAACTGTCTCCTCCTCAGGGCGATCCAGCGGCTTCGTCCGCTTTCGTCCCTCCGGACCCCGAGGGGCCGCCAACGGCAGCAGCAAATCCAAAGCCCGCTGCATAAGGGCAAAGAAATCCTGCGGAATCCCGGGTGGGACAGACCCCTGGCCCAGAGCTAGCTGCCACTCTGGGTCCTCAGCCGAGGAAGTTCCCGCAACTGGTTCCGCGGGCGCCAAAACTGGAGGCAGGGCCACCTCTCCCACCAATGGAGGTTCCCCTTGCTCCCGAGGGGATTCATCCAGCGGCTTCTCCATGAGCACTGCCCCCACTGTGCAGGCCTTATAGAGCCCTGAGTTTAAGACTTCTCCAAGCCGAATGCCACACACCAAGCAGTGTGGCTTGGCAGGCATCCTATCTGCCAGGAGGAAAACTGAAATGTGCACACTCAGCCCCCAACCCCAGCTTTAAACTTTAGGAAGCTTTGCCCTGTGAGATTCCCAAATGCAAAGGTTCCCCGGACGCTGCACCAACGGATTAAACTTCCGTCCGTTTATGTCTTTTTTTTTTTCTTTTTTTTAAATTTATTTTTTTTAAATACGACAAGACTACTGCTGAGCCAACCAGGCCTAATCCGTGCAGACCTTACCAAAACGAGGGAGAGAAGCGCCCGAATTTGCCTGGCAGAGGCTCCCCTGACACAAACACAAAATTCGCCGCCGGCATCGAGCTTCCCGCCCGGAGACACGCGGCCCTGCTAATGGCACGCTGCGCGCTCAAGCTCCCGTGTACAGGCCGAGGAGACCCAAATGCCCCGTCGGTCCTGCCCGGACAAACACCAAATCCCCCCAAAACAACTCACCGGGACAGAAAAAAAGGAGGGGGGGGCCGGGAGCACCGCCGCCACCAGAGCTCAGCCTTTTTTCACGGCTTCGGCTCCAGTGCAGCTGACTGATGACGGTCGCTGCGTTGCCACTGCCTTCTACCTGTTCCTCACCCTTCTGAAGGCGGGTTCGGGAACAGGGAGGCCCCAAAGTTCGCAGGCTGCCCGGCGTGCTCGTTTCAGGCAATGGGGAGTAAGTACCCAGAGGACGGGAAGGTAGAGACAGAAAAAGAGAATCCAGCCGAGAGAAGTAGGATCCCTTCCTGCAGCAGCAGCACACCAGCTAGAAAAAGAAAAACACAAACCCAGGGTAAAGAAAATGTATAAGGTAAAATTTAAAGGGCACAAAATTCAAAAGCTCTACTTATTTGTGCTGAGCCCAGTCCCAGGCTCAGACCTCTCTCCAGCTGCCTTGGAGACTGAAGGTACTGGTGGAAGGGGGCGGTCCTTGCCTATTTATACCAGTGACATCAGAACGATGACATCTTTCAGTCTCCAAAGCTGCTGGTGGAGGTTGATAACTCTATGGTTCCGGGACTGGACTAGAGGGACGTAAAGGAAATATATATTTTTTCCAATTTGTTTTGAAACGACTACTACTTAGTAACTTCACTGTATATCCCCCTGCGTTTGTACTTTCCGAAAGAGTAAGCAAATGGAAATTACACTTACCTGGTAATTGATGTTCCTTGAGGGAGTACAGTTCAGTCCTCCACCACTGGGTAGTGCACCTCCTCCTGCAACATGGAGACTGGACAAGTCAAACTTGTGACATCACCGGGTATATCCTGCTGGTCTTCTCCCATGATCCCCCAGTGACCTACTGTCAAAGCAGACTCAAAGGAGCAAACAAACAACCAGTTAAAGTACTAAATACAAAGCTATGCTCAAACTTCAACTTTAAAATCACAGGGCCCCAAAAAGAAAGGCCTAAAAACACCCTCCTCCGTGCCCCTGTCCCCCTGCGCACCAAACAGCGGAAGACAGAGAGCTAGAAGGAAGGAGAACTAAGGAAGAGTATAGGCAGAAAAGGTTGCTCTCGCGATTACCTGCCAATCAGAGCCCGTTGCCGACTCTAGGATCCGAAAGCATACTCGGAACTGACGCCTCGCGTCTGAAACATCCATCCCCAGGCGGGAATGAGGACTGAACTGTACTCCCTCAAGGAACATCAATTACCAGGTAAGTGTAATTTCCATTTCCTTATCGGTCCTACAGTTCAGTCCTCCACCACTGGGATGTACCAGAGCAGTAATCATTGGGAGGGACCTATCCAGTCGGCTCGGCCCCTAAACGAACAGAGCAGGCACCGACCCCAGCCCGCTCCTCACGTCAACAGGCGGTAAGCTAACCAGGAAGACACGACCGAGAGCCCACTTGGATCCTCTTCACTGGTGAAAACAGCACAGAACTCTGCCCAAAGCAGCGCTAGTGCTTCAGAAAGACAAACTCGCCATCGCAAACACACTGAACGCCCTAGAAACAGACCCACTGAGAAGGCTACCGGAGCTCCGCCTGAAAAATCCGCTTGAGCTCCCCCTTGGCTCTCGACCCCACCAGGATGTCAAGTGTTAGCAACCGCTGCTCTCCCGCAGAACCCGCCTCCACGGAGGGACAGGCAGCGAAGAGACCTCCCAGAAAGCGACGGAACCTCACCTAAGGTCCAAGGAACGCAGGTTACAAGCAAAGTGTTCTTGCGTAAGTCCCAAACCGACAACTAAACAGGCACAGCCGGATTCCACGAGGGAGAACGGAACCGAGGTCCATCCAGACAGAGGTGGGAAGCAAAAAGAGGGAAATGGAAAAAACCACCAGCGTCAAACACCCTATTTGTCACACCTCTTAAGGGCTTTATTCTTTGCAACACAAAGTAGCTCTACAGCTATGTCCTGGACCAGTTGGAGTCTTTTTAATTGAGAATGTGGAATGCAGCTAAGCAATGAGTTGCAATAAACCAAGCGTGATCCACCAAGGGCATATGTGGGTGTCAAGTGCCCCAGAGTCCAGCGTTGTTTCAGAAGATGTGGAGTCTTACATGGTGTGACAAAAAAGAAAGGAGACTCTGGTAGCCACGCCCACGACGCAATGCCAGTAGGCCAACCGCTTACATCACCTGGATATGCCCTCCGGAATTGGAGGAACCATGCAGAAGTAGCAATCGCCGACGTGATCCATGGGCCCTCTCCAGATCATTGGAACCGCAAAAGACTTTGATGGTCTTTTCCCATCCATCCACAGCCTGAGATCTGCTACACATGTATTGCAGCATGTGTGGGGCGCCTAGCTTTTATCCTGATCTTTTATTCTGCAGCCAAAATATAAATTATAGGCTTTCTGAACCGCCACAGTCATATGCCATTTTTGTGATGTAAAAGTCACATCACCACAACTAGAGCAGAAATTATCTGCATGATTAACACCAGGACGAGGAATCGCCAAATATGCTGTGAGTGACCTATCGGTATAAAATAAATGTTTATTTTTTTTTTTTTTTTTTTTTTTTTTTTACTGTCAAGCGAGGCAAATTTAAGTAGTGACTGCATCAACTGGTTTTGGACAGTTATTTCGATTGGTTGCAAGTAAAGATTATGCAAGCTCACGCAAATGTTGCAGAATACACTGATAATGGTCCCCACTAACTAATGAAGAGCACATATCTTAGCAACCAGCCCCAGTCGGCCATTTTCACAATGACCTCTGAAAGGCATAGAATGGACTGGGCCACGGCCCCGTACCAATGCGTCGACGCTATCCAGTAGCCTCATATGTCCTCTGCTAAACATTGACCCGTCTCCGCAGACCGACAGGTCGCCATGAGGTCCAATATGGGCTGACCGCATCTGAGCACACGCGGTGCGCACACCGCCTGATGCAATCTCACTCCTCCGGCAAACACTCGGACCCCGCTAAGGACATTCACCACCACAGTGTCCCCACCGAAACGCAGGCCGCCAAGGCTTCAACCGCGCACGCGCTGTCCCTTCGCTCGGGCCACCCTGACCACCCGACCGACTCCACCCTGCCGATCGAAATAGGCCACCATCCCGGAGATCTTAGACAGCACCTACAGCGCTCGATCCGCTACCGTGTCCGTGAACGCCTGCCACGGCTAACGTACCGCGTACCGTTCCAGTCAGACGATGGAACACTGGGCGTGCTGCGTACACTAAAACGCTTTGTACATAAAGGATCCCCAAAATGTAGCTGAGTCTAACCACGCTCCGGCCAAGCTCCCGGAAGAAAGGGACAGAACCTTATAAAAAAGAAGTGGGGATTATTCTTTTTTTTTTTTTGTTTGTTTTTCCTTTTTACAACTCCATAAGGGCCACAAGGCACACAACCGAACAGGGCATTGTCCAGAGAACGCAAGGCCCCTCCTCCAGGCTGACTCCACAGCCTAAACCGGCAGTCATCTTGGCTGATGCCGAGCAGCGCGGAAGCCAACGTGTAAGCCCAGCATATGAAGTATGCCTACTAGTACAGCATTCCACAATGGAGGGACATGTAACCAGACGGCTTTGAATATGAACCTACAGATATCCCGCGCTTGCTCCAAGACAAGCACTGTGCAGCCTACTGGTCTTCTCGGAGCACCGCCATGACCCGAAGACCTAAACCGGCCAGCAAAAGACGACGTACGCTGGGCCCGAAGGAACCTGGTTGAACGGATCCCAGCACTCCCTGTATCGTTAGGATCGGAGCCTCCCCCCAAGGACTCAGCCCTGGCTGGAACTGGCTGAGCATAACTCCAGGCCCTGCGGTGAGCCCCCACGAAGAAGTGGGATGCAACGATGCCTTGAGGAAAGGGAAGGCCCAATGGGTGAAGCAAGTTGCTAGCCGACCAAGGGAGCAAACCCCACACGCGCACCTCAACGGAAGGTCGGAAGAACCGAGGATTCTGGTCCCACAGGTGCACCTGCTAGCCTTTAACAACATACACCTCCGCAGGTACAAAAAACTTAAATTGTTAGCATCTTCAGGGGTAAGGGGAATAGACGACAGCCTCCGACTGTTGACCACCTTGTCTTGCACAACAGACAGCAGCACCCCACCAAACAAATGATTGGGCATATATGACCTCAGAACCCCAAGACAGAGGTAAAACAGTAGAACGTGCAGTGGACGTGAATTTCCAGATCTGCCAGCCCCCCTGCCCACATTGAGAAGAGGCAGAGAAGAACTGGACCGGCGGATCTGGAGGGGTGCCTCCTGGACAGCCGGGCCACCGAAGGGAAAGCTGATGACTGAGGCCCAAACTCCTCAGGATGGCCCCGTCTTGCATTGGCAACCTCAGGATGGCCCCGTCTTGCATTGGCAACCCCATGACAACCCCGCTCACGATATCCCAAGCGATCTCTGTCATTGCTGCAACAATCACCTGAGCATGAGATCACAGACGGAACACGGACATGCAGACGCACTCAAGGAGAGTGCACCTAAGAAGTATGAGCCTATCCAACATCCAGCACCACATGTCCAGGTGTCCTACTCCTGTCACCCAAAACACAGGACGCTTGAACCTAGGTGACTGTCATAGCAAAGACAGGGAGGCCTGACTGCCGCTATCAACCCTTCCAGGACCCTGGAACACTAAGCCCCGGACTGTGCCATCCAGCAACACTTCTCACGATCCCCAGCAGGGGCCTTTCCCCAAATGGCCCAGATGGGCAGTGTTCCCGCCAAATGGGCAAGCTGCGCTCTGATAACATAGTGCAGAAAACCAAATCAAAGTGTCTTAACCTAGCTAATTTTTGTCTAATAGTGATCATTCATAATATCAGCCAGGCTCAATCATAACATTAGTATTAATGATCTCTAAAGATTGAAGAGTTACTAATGTAACACTAATTGGTTTTTTTTTTTTTTTTTTTTTAAAAAGAGCTTCAAAGGCGATCTTGGAAACTACAGACCAATGAATCTGAGTTCAGTGCCAGTTAAATGATAGAACTTGTTCTGAAAAGCAGCACCAAGCTGTCTTTTCAAAGGGTTAATAAACATGTGAGTAAGCCAAATGATGTGTATCTGGATGTTTTAGAAGGTACTTGACAAAGCCCCTTATGAACTTCTGAGGAAGGAGATGATGTGCTATTATAGAATGGGAAATGGATCAAAAACAGGAACACAATAGGACTAAATGGCCAGTTTTCTCACAGGAGACCCGTAAATAGTGGAATGTCTCGGGATCTGCACTGGAACTGGCATCTGGTAACATCTACTGCACTGAAATGATCTGGAAAAGAGATCAGCAAGCATGGCGATCAAATTTGCAGATGGCATGACGACATTTAGAGGCTGTCTGCACAATTTCCAAGCGTATAAACATGGAAATAGCATCCTTATGTAAATGACAATTTCAGAAAGGGCTCAATTTGTAGGTGGTTGTGCCGCCGATGACCCTGAATGGCCAAATCCTAGCACGGAAACCTGCTGCTGACAGACGTCGCTAACTGCCAGAATGCAGACAAAGGTAAAGGCACCCCCCAAGAAGTAAAACCCAAACCAATCACATTGCATTCAAAGAACTATAAACTATCATGAAATTAAAAGGAAATTAAATTAAAATTAAAAGTAACAGCAAAAGGAAGTCCTTATCTGGGTGTAGCCGCATGGAACAGCGTCGTCTGCTCAAACGCGGGGCTGCTCCGCTCTCCGCCACGAGGCCTCAGCCCTGCCGAGAAAATGGCGCCAATCCGAAGCAGGCCCGCTTGGCGCCAAACACCACAGAGGTGGCAAGAGCTCAGAGCCCCTCCATGCGGACTCGAGAGACTCCATTGTGGCGTCGGGATGCAGCAGTTACCCCGCTGTAGCTGCGGGGTGAAGAGCTGTCCAGACACGCTGCTGCCTCGCGCCACCAGAAGTAGCAGACGCTGCGAGCCCCGGCCCACTGGCTAAAGAACCTCGAACGGCCTGAGGCTCCCGCCGCGATGGGAATCTGCCGCATGGACACTGCCAAAATGCAGGTGTTCCACAGAGCTCTCCCCCGTACAGTCCTGGGGGAGAGATCATCACCGGGCACAGAGACCGAAGAATCCCAAGCAGAGAGGCTAGCTGGCAGCGTGAACTTTGAAAAGGGACAGAACCCCCCTTTACACTAAGGCAGACTAGGTGAAAATAAATAAAGTAAAAGTAAATGAAATTAAATGAAAATGAATTCAATTTACAGGATTACACCTAAAGAAGGGCAAAAGAAATGCAAGGTAAATCAAATCCTGACTAACTGCTCCTAAACTGCTTCTCAAGTGAGCCCAGCACCTAGGCTCACTACGTCCTCATGCTGCATGGAGACTGGACACACTGGGGGATCATGGGAGAAGACCAGCAGGATATACCCGGTGATGTCACAAGTTTGACTTGTCCAGTCTCCATGTTGCAGGAGGAGGTGCACTACCCAGTGGTGGAGGACTGAACTGTAGGACCGATAAGGAATAATTAGTTTTTACCGGTCCCACTCCAATCATGGATTTTATAAACCTGTATCTCCCTTCTCTGAGCTGAGAGCCCTAACCTCTAGATTTACAGCATAAGGGAGTCATTCCATTCCCCTTATTACTTGTCACCATTCTCTGTACCTTTTTAATCCCACTATATCATACTTGAGATGCAGTAACTAGAGGCATGGCATTCTGTTTTAATCTCCATTTCTTTCCCAATTCCTGACATGGTTTCTTTTTAGGCCACCACTGCAGAGTATAGAACTTCAACACTGTGCATATCTGCATCCTTTTCATGGTGGAGACTCGTAATGTAGAACCTAGCATTATGCAGCTATACATTTAGTTCACACCTTTACGGTATTAGCTACATTCAGATACAATTGGTATTCATTATCTGCAGAGGGCTTACAATCTTGTTTGTACCTAAGGCAGTGGGATTTGAACCCTGGCTTCCCTGCTCACTGCTTTAAAACCAGCTACTCTTGGGAAAGTGTAGTTACTCACTTGTAATAGGTGTTATCCAGGGACAGCAGGAATCAGTCCTCACATATGGGCGACTGACACTGACTGAGCCCGTGCGGATTCACTCCTTAGCTTTCAAAGAAAGCCTTTGAGAGTTTGACTGCGTATGCATGGTCTCCTTCCCACCTAAGGATGCCATATTAGCTATGTAATCATACTGAGGTAAGCATAAAAAAAAAAGAAACCACGAACACAACTTCATGGGGAGGATTGTGAGGACAGAGTTCTGTTCCCAGAGAACACGTATTACAGGTGAGTAACTGCTTTCTCTGGGAACAAGCCAGAAGTCAGTCCTCACATATGGGACTCCAAAGCTACAGGCTACTCAAAAAACCTGTAGGAGTCATGGGCGACCCAAAAATAGTGAACTGTGAAGGGCAACAAGACGAAATTAGACTTACCTGCTAATTGTTGTTCCTTAAGGAACTCTAGTCCAGTCCCGGAACCTTAGAGTTTAGAATGCCTTCCAGCAACCTTGGAGACTGAATGATGTCATCTTTTTCTGATGCCACTGATACAAGTAGGCTAACTCCGCCCCCTTTCAACAGTACCTATTGACAAAGCAGACTCAGCAGAGCAACAAATAAGTAGATAATAAAATATATTAAATAGGCAAAAAATACCTTTAAACAAACCGTAAATATATATATATATATTTTTGCATGCTTACAAAGCACTGCTGCCACAAAATATCCTGAAACATTGAACTATATGTAAATGTTTGTAAAATTTTAAAAGCTTTAAAATTAAATTCCTAACAACTTAATAAAAAGACGCAGGCTGATGAAAAACCCCCTTGAAATACACTGGGAGGGATCCGGGACTGGACTAGAGTTCCTTAAGGAACAACAATTAGCAGGTAAGTCTAATTTTGTCTTCCTTTGCGTCCCTCTAGTCCAGTCCCGGAACCTTAGAGGATGTAACAGAGCAGTTAATCTTAAATGGGAGGGACCCGCAAAGCCAGCCTGAAGAACCGCTGAACCAAAACGCCCATCTTCTGCTTCCTGCACATCTAACCAATAGTGCTTAGCAAAAGAATGTAAAGACGACCATCTAGCCACTCTACAAATATCTCCTACTGGAACTAAACTAACCTCCGCCCTCTGGTTGAGTGGGCTCGAAGACCCACCGGAACCGCCTTTCCTTTAAGAAGGTATGCCGATGCTATCGCTTCTTTTAGCCATCTAGAAATAGAAGACTTTGCCGCCGCTTCTCCTTTACGAGGACCTCCAAAGGACACAATCTATCAGATTTCCTGAAAGTAGCGGTTCTGCGGAGATACCACTTCAACACTCTACGAACATCCAGAAGATGCAGTCTACGACCTGACTTATCTTTCTGGCTCTTTGAAAATACAGGCAGTGAGATCACCTGATTGACATGAAACACAAACCACTTTCGGTAAGAATGCTGGCACTGTATGTAATACAACCTTGTGATTAAAAAATGATAAATATGGCTCTTTACAAGATAAAGCCTGCAACTCCGAAATTCTTCTAGCAGAACAAATTGCCACGAGAAAAAATGTTTTCAACGTTAAATCCTTCAATGACGAAACTCCCAATGGCTCAAAAGGTGGACCCATTAGAGACTCTAAAACCAAATTTAAATCCCATAAAGGCATTAAATTACGTTTAGGAGGCCGCATAAGCAATACGGCTCTTAAAAAATCTACGAATGTCTACGTGAGAACCTAATAGCTGACCCTGAATCCTACCACGATAACATGAGATAGCTGCCAGTTGCACTCTCAAAGAACTAGCCGCTAGACCCCTTTCCACACCATCTTGTAAAAAAGAAAGAATCTGCGGCACCGAGGCCCCTAACGGCCTAAGATTCCATTTGGCATACCATGCCTCAAAAATTCTCCACACTCGTATGTACGCCAGCGAGGTTGAACGTCTTCGTGCCTTCAGCAAAGTAGAGATGACCGCCGACGAATAGCCCTTGGCAGTCTTCCTAGCCCTTTCAAGAGCCAAGCCGTAAGCGAGAATCGAGCCACCTGGGGCTTGCGTAATGGACCTTGCTGTAAAAGATCCTCTCGAAATGGAATCCTCCATGGCATGTCCACTAGCAGACGCACTAGGTCCGCATACCAAGGTCTTCGAGGCCGGCCTCGATGTCGCTCCACCCATTAAAGTACACGCCCTATCAGAGTCCACGGAGGAAACACGTAAAAGGAGACCGTCTTCCGGCCATATCTGTGCTAAGGCATCGAGGCCTTCGGACATTCGTTCCAGTCTTCGGCTGAAAAAACATGACACCTGCGCCGACTCGAAAATTGCCATCAGGTCCATTAGGGGAAATCCCCCATCGTTGCACCAACAACGCAAACACTTCCGGGTGAAGCTGCCACTCTCCTGGGTCTACTCTGCGACGACTTAGAAAATCCACTTCCACATTTTCCACTCCTGCGACATGCTGAGCGGAAAGAGCTAACAGATTGCGCTCTGCCCACTTCAAAAGCTGACTCGCCTCCGTTTGCAGAGCTAGACTGCCAGTTCCTCCTTGGCGATTAATGTAGGCGACTGTTGTCGCATTGTCGGAGAACACCCTTACTGCTGCATGATTCAGATATCTCTGAAATTCCCGCAACGCCAAACTCACAGCTCTCATCTCTAGACGGTTGATGGACCAAGTTTGTTCCTCTGGTGACCAGAGACCTTGGACAAACCTGCCTTGGAGATGAGCCCCCCAACCTGTGAGACTTGCATCCATCGTTAGCAAAATCCAGGATGGAGGCTCTAGAGGCATACCCGCCTCCAGATGCTCCTCCGCTAACCACCAGAGAAGATCCTGACAAACCTCTGGAGGACAGATTAGGCACCGAGTCAACGCATCTTTCTGGTGAGACCATCTTTGCATAAGGGCCCCCTGCAATGCTCGCATATGAGCTCTGGCCCACGGTACCACTTCGATCGTGGCCACCATTGTACTCAGTAATTGTAGATAATGCCACACTGTTGGCGCCTGTCTTGCTACAAACCGACTGACCATCTCCCTCAATCCTTGAACTCTTGTGACTTGGGAGAAAAACTGCAGCTTTCGCGGTTTTGAAACATGCTCCTAAATATTCTAGAGACTGTGTTGGTTCCAACTTGCTCTTTGCAAAATTGACCACCCAACCAAGACTCTCCATCAACTGTACTACCCGCGCGGTGGCTATTAGACTCTCCTGCCTTGACTTTGCTCGAATCAGCCAGTCGTCTAGATAAGGATGCACTCGTACCCCCCCTTCCTTGCGAGTGCAGCCACTACCACTACCATAACCTTGGTAAACGTTCATGGAGCTGTAGCCAATCCGAAGGGCATCGCCTGAAATTGAAAATGCCCCATGGGCAGAGCGAATCTCAGAAATAGTTGATCTTTCCGCACGGGGATATGTAAATACGCCTCTGTCAGATCTAATGAGGTTAAGAATCAGTTTGCCTTCACAGCCGCAATGACAGAGCGTAGCGACTCCATTCTGAAATGGGTGATCCGAAGACAACGGTTTACCCTTTTTAAATCTAGAATTGGCCGAAAAGTGCCCTCTTTTAGGCACTACGAAATAGATGGAGTACCGACCGAGACCGCACTGCTCCACAGGAATGGGAATTACCGCCTGAAGCTGCAGTAAACGCTGCAGTGTGTCTGCGACTGCGTTCACTCTTTGTGGAGTGCAGCAAGGAGATTGAACAAAGGAGTCTGACACAGGCCGAAGGAGCTCTAGAGCACAACCTTCTCGAATGATCTCTAAAACCCACTGATCTGTGGTAATCTTGACCCAGGCAGGATAAAAATCCCTCAACCTTCCTCCCACGGGAATAAACCCTGCCTGAGCCTGTCTCATCTCATTGGGATTTCTTAAGATTTGTGGCCTGAAACTGAGAAAATCCCCTTCCGGCTCCCCGGAAACTCCGAAATCCTTGACCCCGTACTGAGAACCTTCCCCGTTGGGGCTGGCTAAAACAAGGCGCCCGAAATCTACGAAACTCTAGAATTTCCTCGTGAGCCTCCAGCACCTCGACTTATCCTCCGGCAGACGACCACCCTTGGACTCCCTTAGTTCTTTAACCAACTTTTCCAAATCTTCAAACAAAAGTTTACCCTTAAAAGGTAACTTACTAAGATGAGCTTTAGAAGAACCGTCCGCTGACCAGTTACGCAACCAAAGGTATCTTCGGGCCGCTACAACCGAGGCCATACTCTTAGCCAGAGCTCTGATAAGATCATAATGGATGTCCGATAAATAAGCAGCACCCGATTCCAACCGAGTTACCTCCTCTAACTGCTCATTTACCTGATCTACCTGCAACTTTTGCGACCATCGCAAACATCCTCTTGCGACCCATGCCCCCGCAAACGAGGCTTGCAAGGAAAGGGCGCTAACATCAAACACCTGCTTAAGCAAAGTGTCTAATTTCCTGTCCTGAACATCCTTTAATGCAGCGGCTCCTTCAACCGGAATCGTAGTCTTCTTGGTTACAGCTGAAACCGCAGCATCCACTTTAGGAGAGCGAAAAAGCTCCTTATCTTGATATGAAAGAGGGTAAAGACGAGTTAAAAATCTAGAACCTCGAAAAGCTGCCTCAGGACAGTCCCACTCCTCTTGAATCATAGACCTGAAAACTCTATGAACTGGGAAAACTCGCTGGGACTTCCGCACCGCCTGCAAAAGGGGATCTTCCAAAGATTCTTCAGCTACCGAACCCCCCGCAGGCATATTAAGTGACCTGAGAGTCTCAGAAATCAAAGCAGGCAACTCCTCTTTACAAAATACTCTAACAACTCTTTGTTGTTCTTCTGGCAACTCTCCTTCCTCTAATTCCATCTCAGAGGACTGATCTACATCGTCCGCACCTTCCAACACTTCCTCGAGAAGACTATCATTTACTGCCTGCTTACTGATCTTTGCATCCTCCTCGGGTAGACAAACAGACCCAGTACGCTTCATACCCTTTGAAGTTTGAGAAGAAACCCCTAACATAGGCTGCAGAAGCTCCAAGGCCTGAGACATCAGCAAATAGAAATTAGGAGGAATAGAATGAACATCTGCTGTGCTCATAGATGGAAGCACCAGAGCATCAACCTCAGCAGAAGACCCAGGCCCTGTCCGCACAGGACTTAAAAGCAGGTGGCAGAGAATTACCAAGTTCCCCTGTTAAACCAACCTGAGCACCCAAGGAACTTCCTTGGGCTTTGATTGCACCTTCGGGCTCCACAGCACATGACTTACACCCCCCCGAACCATTAATTCTCCACGCCGCGAGCCACAAACTAAACACCGTGGCTTAGCCGGCATTCTATAATAAAAAGTCACACAATTAAAAAGACTGTACCTTAAAAGGATTATTTTCCCAAACTAAAGAGAATAATAAAGTCAAAAACACAATTAAAAAGACTGCTGCTTAACTCCCACATAAGCTAATGAAGAAATCGCGCGCCGAACACTCGCACGCCGAACGATCAACGGCAACAAGGCGGATTCAAAAAAACAACTAATTACCAGTACCTTCCCCCACATACCTTAAAGTCCTGGGGAAGTTCAATGCGTTGGAGCTCAGCCGTTCAGTTGTGGCAGGTGAAGGCCTGTGATCCACAGTGTCTGACATAAGCAAGCAAGCCTAACTAGCTTGACCTGTAAATGAAGCTTGTGAAGAGGCCCATAGGAATTGCACATCCCCCAATATGCTGCTGTAGAATTAGAACTCAGTAAAAGTATTGAATTAGCTTAGACAAGCAGAACAGATGGAAAAATACAGAAAAATATGTTTAAAATTGCTGACAGAAATTACAGAGCCCTGCTTCCCTACACGTACAAACTAGCTCAATGGCCTTGAAAGAAGGAAAGTAACAAGTTGGTGAACTGGCCATTGTAATTGAGACTAGAAGGGGGGTGAGCAGGTGCTGAGCCCACTTAAAGAACATAATTGGATAATCTTATCAGTACCGGGACCAATAGAAGAGGTACGGGAGGTAAGGGAGGTTACCGGGACCAATGAAATGTTTTCCTATACCTAGAATGGAGCAAAAGTCTATAAAAGTTGTTGTATTGCCAGAGAACATCGCTCAGCCATTTTGAATTTGACTTTGCTTGAGACTTGTGCACAAATAAATGATTTGGACCTTCTGAACAGACTCCTGGTATTATTGGTTTGTCTGCGCTCTGCTGCTACACAGTGGCTTCGGCACCAACATCAGAGAAAACAAAATGCCCTGCAATCCCTTATATCTAAGGGCAGTGCACAGCCTAAAACTTTTTGTTTCTCTTTTCTCTCTCTCTCCACCTGCTCCTCACCCCTCTTACCGGATTCGGGAGCAGGGAGGATCTGTTAAAACTATTAAGCCTCTGATCGTTTAAAAGATGGGAAGGAGGCAAAACAAAACAAATTAAAATAGCCCAGCAGGAAGCTTCAGCAGCAGCAGCGCGCTCTTAAAACAAAAAGAGAAAATCTAATCAAAATTTGAAACAAGCCAAAACAAACTAAATAAATAATTCAGCTCTACTTGTCTGTTACAACTGAGCCCAGATACAGGCTCAGACGTCTCAAAAGCTGCTTGGAGACTGAAATACTGTTGAAAGAGGGCGGAGTTAGCCTACTTGTATCGGTGGCATCAGAAAGAGACAACATCATTCAGTCTCCAAGGTTGCTGGAAGGCATTCTAAACTCTAAGGTTCCGGGACTGGACTAGAGGGACGCAAAGGAAGGAGTGCTGAAAGGCGTGAAGTCCAGAGACACAACCCCAACACTAACTATGTAATCACCTCACCGGTAGCCTGAACACAAGCTGAAGGGGTTGCACTATTCCCCAAAGAGGTGACTAAATACTGCCTGGCCAAAGGCGCTATCACATGATGAGCTTTCCTCCAAGTAGTAATGCACTGCGAAAGCATGGACTGAAGATCAAGTGGTGGCCTGGCAGATGTCCAGCGGGGGGGGGAGGACTGAGTGCAGGTAGGCCCACTGAGGCTGCCATGGTGCACACACTGTGCAGAATAATGTGATGCTCCAGGGGAGTCCAGGCGCTCATAGGTGAAGGAGATGCAGTTTGCCACCCAGGTGGACATGGTACGCTTGGAGACTGCAATCCCGAGCCTGTTGGTGTCAGACTAATTTCAATGAGCAGCAATAGGGCCATCTCCTCTGAAGGAAGGACGACAGCTCCCTCTTGCAATCCAGGGTGTGTAATGAGGCCCCTGCTCAGGATGCATGCAGTCTGGGAAGGACAACCTCCTGGTTCATGTGAAAAAGCGACCACCACCTTAGGCAGGAATTTTGGGTGGTCTGGAGAACGACCCTGTTTTTGTGGAACCTGCTGTAGAGGAACATGAGCCACCAACGCCTGCAGCTCACTAACTTGTCTGGCTGAAGTGAGCGCTACCAGGAATACTACTTTTGATGACAAGAACTTGAGATGGCACATAGAGGCTCAGAAGGGGGCACTGTTCCCTCTAAGCTGTGCGTGTGCGCACACACACCTCACAGAGCGAGTGCACATACTTTACGGTTCTGATTCTGATAGAAAACACAGATGTCTTAAAATTTAAAAGTTGTGATTGTAATTACTAGAAATTTTCTGCTTCATTTAGCAATTGTCTATTTTCATTTAATTTGATTACAATCAATGTGGTGTACATACTGTATTCTGACGTGTAGTCAAATTTTAAAGTATATAACTCCGAGTGTCGTTATGTGGCGCACAAAAAATTAACCTTCCTTCAAAAGCTGCACAGCTGATATTTTATGCGCACACAGCCTACAGAAAATTAGAGGGAACACTGGAAGGGGGAGCCATCAGCTTCCTGAGAACATTCAGGTCCCACACTACCAGCAGTGGATAGACAGGGGGCCGTGAGAGGAGAAGCGCCTTCATGCAGGAGCTGAAGCACAGAAGACTGGCCACTGACAAGGTGATGTGCCGCTAGGCGCTGAGGTGCACCCTGACAGAACTGGACTTCGGACCATTTCAGTAGAGGTGCAGAAGATATTGCAGGATGTCCTGCACTGAGCAAGAGAAAGGGTTGAGATTCCGGTTTGCGCACCAGAGAATCTATACCATATGAAACATACATGCACAGTGTTGAGTCCTTGTGCGATGCCAGTAGAATTTCCTCCACCTCTCTAGAAAGGCAGAGGTGCGCTATGGCTAGCATCCATGCCACCAGGGCAAGGCAGAGGAGGTATGAGCCTGTTTCCCCACGTTTGTTGATGTAAAACATCACTATTTTGTTGTCCATCTGGACGACAATAACCTGGCCTGCCTGATGGGTCTGAACACCCCCGAAGAGCGTTAGTCACAGCTTGGAGTTCCAGAAGTTGATTTGGAGGGCACTTTCTTCCAGAGTCCAGGGACCCTGTGACAGTCACAGTGAGCACCTCAGCCAAGCTTGGAGGAGTCTGATTAGGTTGTGCCAGTGGAGCCTAGAAGGGGTAGGCCAGCCATGAGATTGCCTGCTCTGACACCAGGGGGCCTAGTGATCTGGACTCAATTGTCCCGTCGGCCTGTGGCCCAAGTCCATCGAGAGCTGAGGGTCCACTGGGCCTGGCACATCTGGAAATGTTGGCGTCATGTGTGCCAACAGGCATAGCAAGAAACTGGCAGACCTATACCTCCCCTGCTAGGGATGACACTCTGTGCCTGGTCCAGAGTGAGGAAGGCTCTGGCCTGGGTCAAGTCCAGAAGGGCTCCTAGGAACTCCAAGCACTGACTAGGGAGCAGATGCGACTTTGGGAAGTTGATCACGAACTCCAGATATTGCAGCACCCTTATGGTACGACAGGCCATGTGGCATACCTCCTCCGGCGAGCTTGCTTTTATAAGCCAATTGTTCAGATAGGAGAAGACAGACTCCCAGCAAATGGAAGTGAGGGGTGACAACTGCCAGGGACTTGGTGAACACTCTGTGGGCCAAGGTGGAGGTACCAAGTGTGCCGGGGATGGATCAGGATGTGTGTATAGGCATCTCTGAGATCCAATGAGTATAGCCAATCTCCTGTAGGAGGTAGGGCAGTAATGTTCCAAGGCATAACATTGTGAACTTCTTCGCAAGAAAGCAGTTTAGGTCATGCAAATCCAGGATGGGCCGAAAGCTGCCTGTCTTTTTTGGGATGAGGAACGAGCGGGAGTAGCCCTAAAGGGGCTGGGGAAATGGCACCACCACCCCCCAATCCTCAAGCAGGGACTCTAGTTCCTTCTGTAGAAACACTCTCTGCGGGGAGGTCATGGGAAGTTCCCCTGAAAAGGAGGAAAGTCAAAGTGCAGAAACTAACCCTCCCGCACTACTTGCAATACCCAGGCATCAGTAGTGAAGCCCAGCCAGAGGTGAGCAAAGTGGACCCGATGTCCTCCTGTGGGAAGTTAGGCTATGCCCAAGGAGTCAAAAGCCCCCCCCCTCCCACGGCTGTGGCAAGGGTGCTGTATGGGGTTTGGGGGCTTTCTGCTTACGGGGGCCATGCCCTGGATCTGCTGAACCTGTTGGGGAGCCTGATATGGGAAATACCCTGTTTCTGGCCTAAGTCTTCCTCCCTTTGGGTGGAAGGGCTTCCCTCCCCCCTTGACTGGAAGGGACAGCATCTTCCAGGACCAGCCTAGCCCTGGTCATGAACTCTGATTCAAACTCAGCCGCCTTGTCAATCATGAATTTCCCCGAAGAGTATCTCTCCTTGGCAGGGGACATTGGCCAGTTTGTCCTGTACTCATTACTCCAAGTCCGAGGACTGTAGCCAAGCCAGGCGGCAGGCACTAATGCCCACTGCAGCCAAGGACTCTTAAGTTGTCAAAGGTAGCTAGAGTCTGAAATTTGAAGCATTTCTTGACTGAGGAAATGAGAGTCCAGAAGCACTCTAGGAATTCACCTGCTAACCCACCTGAGAACCTGGTGAGTTCCTTCGCCAGGTCCCTCAAGTACAGTTGGTAAGCCTGGATGCAGGCCAGGAGCATCGAACCCTTTCTGCCAAACCAGTCCATGGTAAAGTACTCCCTACTACCAGGAGGCACCAAGGAGTGTATCTTCTAACTTCCAACACATGGCCGACTACACAAGCATGGAGTTGGCCAGGCAGCTTTGTCTTATGAAAACTGGTGCTCTTGCCAACTCAATACAGGGAATTGAGTTGCTGGTTCACTATGGACACTGTCACTGGGTTTTCCCACATCCTGACTAGCAAGCACTCCACAGCATAAGGTGAACGTCCTCAATAGAGCGAGCCACTGATGGTGATTGCGCTGGGGGACCAGACCCGATCCCCTGACATGGTGTGAGTCTCCTTCCACCAGGGCAGCTTCAAGGGCTGCTCCTGGCCATTGCCCTCAGCATCGGGCTGAGGACCCCAAGGCCAGGTACCCGAGGACTTACCTCCGGTTCCGGACTTCAATGTCTTGAGCCTACGGGAGAGGTCCTTGAATGACCCCCGGTCTGAGGCTCTTCAACCTCAGGGCTCAGACTGAGCACACCCATGCGACAACAAGTCAGACAGTCCCTGAGGGCAGCAATTCCATACACAATGCCAGTCCTGCAGCAGAGGCCTTCGAGCCAAACAGCTCCTTTCACAGCTGTATACAATTCTTCTGGCTCTTGGCTGACATCTGCAGGCAGAGTGGGCAAGAGTAGTCGTGGTCTGCACAGAGACACCTGATGCAGCAACTGTGGTAGTCTGTGATGGACATGGTACTGGGGGCACCTATGAGATCAAACTCACATGTCTTGGTCAGGGAGGGCATGAGGCAAAAACCCACACCCCACCAAAAAGAACCTGAGAAAAACCAAGATGGTAGACTTACCAGGACATCCTCAGGGCTCAGCGGAAGAAAACACAACAGAGGTAAGATTGCACATTTGGGTGAGAAGGTGACCACACATGCCCAGGCTCCTAAAGGTTCTCTTTGAAAGCTGGGGAGTGAATCCACATGAAATCAGTCAGTCACGACGTCACACATATGCGAGGACAGACTTCCTGCTTGTTCATGGAGAACACGTAACAATTTGCAATCCCTAAACTTTATGGCAGACCTGCATAATAAATGGCTTACAAAATGACAGGTACATATGCTAGGTACATATGACCTAGATTGGCCACTGTTGGAAACAGAATACTGGGCTTGATGGACCTTGGTCTGACCCAGTATGGCATATCTTATGTTCTTATGACATGAGCCACAGAACCAGAAAACTTAAGACAGCGTTCCCAAACCTTAAAAGATGAACGTTAAAAACTTATGTTTAATTTCCTTTCCTTGAAACCTGCCAGACCAGTCCAGATGAGTGGGTTATGCTCCTTTCCCAGCAAACGAGAAACATTGCTTATCTGTAACAGATGTTCTCTATAAACAAGCAGGGAAATGCAGCCACATACACTGGTAAAGTCATTGACTGAACCCTCCCCCAGCTACAGAAGTCTTTAAGGTCTATGTGCATGTATATGCCTGTTCCCATTTCCCAAAATGGAACCTTGAGCCAACCAGTCCACCCAGAACAGAAAGAGGTCTCTAGCAGGTAGCTGGTTATTTCTGTTTTCCTTCTTGTTTTACTATTTCTTCACCATTTTTTCTTCTTTTAATGTGGAAGACAGGAGATATCAAATTGCAACAAGTTTGAGATTGCTATAATCTTCCACTCTGTGAAGGAACTCCCAAGAGGCATGGCCATAAACACTAGCCTTGTTCTGAAATTAATAGCATCACTTACCTCCACTGTGCAAGGCTCACCAGCCATGAATCTATCCAGGAGCAGTTAGGTCCCTTGCTGTAATGTTTGAGCCCTCCCTCCTCTACATATTGTTACCTTCAAGGTCACCATAATCGCATTTAGACTCGAGTCATGGACGCACTGTATATAGCTGTCTGGAGAGAGACTATAGGAAATGAAAGATTTACACCCCCCCCCCCCCCCCCCAGGTGACACCACCAAATCCTATCAGGAAACAAATATAGATCCCTCAACTTGGCCATCTTAGGACTAGAATCAGGCATCTCAGACTGAGGAAATTCCATCTTCAGCTATTTAGTGTATCAGGAAGCACTTTGTGGGGAGGGAAGAGGCCTATGGTCACCCAGGAATATAGGACACCCCTCTTACAAATTACCTCTTTCATACCCATTCAAGAGATACCAGGAGGTCATGCCCTAGAAACTATGGGTCGCCAGCTCATTGCTCCCAATATAACCTCCCCACTGAGGCATTATCCCTTTCTAAGTAGGCAAATCTCCTCCTCTTGCCCCAGTCAGTGGAACAGCTCTAGCATGCCAAACACTGCCAACTTGTGGTTCCTTCCATTAATGGCTCAAAGCAGAACCATCTAGGAAATATATTTTTTTTAATTCACTCAGTTTGCAGCTATTTTTAATGCTTCACAAGCCTAATCTGGCCCTTAAGGCTCTCTGGAAAGCTTCACCTGTGCAGAGCAGAGCTGGTTCTGTTGACTGTTCCCAGCCCTGCTCCCCTAGCTTGGGGAGGGAAGGAGCTCCAACATGCCTGTGAAGTTGCCGCTGAAACATTAACTCAGTAGAGAACTGGAGCTGCACAATTCTGCCATTCCTGAGGGTAGGTACCTAGACAAACAGGGAAGTTTGTGCAAGCCTATCAGAGGGGAAAAGGGGGATAAAGGGCCCAGCCTGCTTATGTTTTTTGCATTAAGCTGCAACCCCCACCAAACCCAGAGTGCTCACCAGGCTTTAATTTTGTGTAAACCACATGGACCATAGCTCAATCTGGGGAACCTTTCCTTTTTGGCTGGGTGCTAACTCTCCATGGATTTTATCAACCCACCTGGTATGACTGCTTGCCTACACCCAAGCTTGGCCAACTGTAGACAACACTAAACTGCCATGACCTTATATGTACATCATGTCACCCCCCCCAACATACTGAAACATGGGAGGGTGAGGCTTGGGGACCAAAGTTCAAATATGACAGCACCTAGTAGACTGGGCAAAAAGTACTCCCATGGTGGGGGGGGGGGGGGGGGGGGCGATAACTTACCACTTCCTGTTGCTCTTCAAGGATAGAGGGAGTATGCCATCAGTAACTCTTGCTGTTGGACCACCAGGTACCAGAGCCACTGCTGTGGGAATTCAGATTCTATTTCAGCCTGTTCCCAAGGGAGGGAGGGAAATTAGTCTGGGAATTCTGTCTCTGCTTCTTCAGAAAACTGGACCCATAGCTTTCATAACTAGACTGTTCCCAGAACTGCTGCACCAGGCAACATGTTTGCATCACCTGCTGGAGCCAAAGAAATATTGAGGCAATAAAGGTGGCACCAACTCCCCCCTTATAAGGAGAGACGTCAACTGAGCTTTTCTTTCCCACTCCAGGGAACCATTTGCTGAAGTTCCAAGGGGAAGGGAAAATCCCTAGACGACATGCGAATTCCCACAATGATGGGATCCACCTGTGCCTTGGGTAATGGAGTTTCTGGCTGTTTGAAAGGGTCCAATATGCAGAGAGCTTCTATAGTCTGATGAGTGTGGAGAGTGCCTCTTTTCGAAATGGAGACCATGCCCCTTCCTCTGACGTACTATCCACCTTCAAGGAGGTGCACATCTCCTTCCCCCAAGGCATGTGGGGACTATCTAAAGCTGCAGTACCTTTCCTGGAGCGGTTTCTAGCCAGATGCTCCTTGCCAGCAGACATCTTCCAAGAGGCTGATGCTCCAGTGGAACCAGGTGCAAGCTCTGACCTCAAAAAGAGAAGAAGTTCATGCTTCTGTTCTGGCAGATTCACAATCAGCATCATCCTGCAACTGTGCTGTCTGCTGTGGCAGCAGGAAGGGTGGTGGAGAGGGCTTCATGGTTTCACTGCATCCAGAGCAGGGCCAGTGGTAGGAGGCAGCAAAGGCTGTGACAAAACCTTCCCTGGAAAAGAATAAATGGGGATTTGCACGTCCAGGCTGACATGACAAGGCTCTCCGGAGTGCTTCACTCATGTGGCACTGGTATTTGCAGCCGCAGGACAGACAACGTGACAAAGTTTTTCAGTTTGTTCAATGTAAACCGCACTGATGCAGAATAGCGAGGTATATAAGAGAATGTAAATAAAGTTGATGGCATTGCTCCTTGGACTGCTCCCCGTATCTGAATGGATGAGGGAATCTGAGCCGCTGAGGAAGGAACAGGCATGTATGGAGGCTGTAGGCAGGAACTCATGCAGCACGCTGCAAAGAAAATGACCACTGCAACTAGCAATGGCGTGGGCAGGGAGCCCGACATGACAGAAGGGAACAGCACTCAAGCTTCAAGACGACTGATAGTCCAGGACTCCAAGAGCCCTGAGCCGTCTTGTCGCAGCAGTGAGTCCCCCAGCCTGTCAGGCTGGCATCGATTGTCACCACCACCCAGTGTGGAGTGTTCGGGGCATCCCACAGAGCAAGTGAGCTAGGGCCAGCCACTTGTATAGACTGGTCTAGCAGGATGAATTGGAGAACTTTCACTTGATTTCCCTTCCTGAAACCCTGCTAGACCTCTGAAGGTACCAAAGGCAAACACTCACTCCAAAAGGCAAGGCATCAACCCCACAGAGGGAGATAGCAGAATTTGTTGGAGGAGGTGGTCGGGGGGGGGGGGGGGGGGGGTTATGTGAAGGCCACTGTTGTAGGAGAACCAGTTAAAAAGCCTGTGAAGGCATTGAAGCAGTTACCTTTGAAATAAGCCCTTCATCTTTGCAGGGTCGTTTTTTTAAATGTGGAAAGACAAGTGGTCCTGCACTCGGGAATGCTGAGAGCTCTCTTGCTGGGCTTGCAAGGCTCAACTTGTCCTCCTGACCAGGAGCCTTTACCACCCCCCCGGCCACGGGCAGCTCTACTGATACTCCAGATCAGAAGTTGGACCTTGGAAAGATGTGGGAAACTCAAGAGGGAACACCTCATGTGCTCTGGAGATGTATACCAAAGGCAGGCTTGCTAGAACTACTGACAGAAACTGTCAGGAGCCAGGAGAAAGACATCCACATCTGCAAGAGAAATACTGAAGGTGACCCATAGGGGTCCTATGGTTAGTGCCAAGGGACGCTCACCGAAGTCTTTGGTAACTTCTGTCTCCAATATCTGCTGGCAGGGGGATATATCCCACTTGTATGGACTGGTCTACCAGGATGAATTGAAATATTAATATGCATATTGATTAAGATAGTATATATAGAATGCATGCTTCCACTCCCTCAAATATATATTAATGACAAAACAGATTACAACATCTGGTCACTTTATATAAATGCCTTGGAAATAAAGTTGGCCTTCCTGAAGTTATACCCAAAAGCAATATAAAACTCCACCCTTCTCCCTTAAGCCGATCATGTTCAAGTTTTCTCCATGAATGTATGTTGTTCAACTATGCTAGCTTTTGGAGAAACAACCAGGTTTTACTGAAGGACGGTCTTGCCAAACAAATCTGATTTAGTTCCTTGGTCACCCAGTCAAAGAACTCAATCAGGGCATGCGATGCATGTCATCTACCTGGATTTCAGCAAAGCCTTTGATACTGTTCCTCAGAGGCTTGTCAAACTCAGTAGCTTGGGGATGGGTCCCAAGATAGTCAACCAATTTCTAATCCTGTTTACTGAGAGACAACAGAAGGTGATGGCACATGGAGCTCACTCAGATGAAAGGAAGGCGATTAGCGGGGTGCCCCAGGGTTCGGTCCTGGGCCCGGCACTGTTCAATGTATTTGTGAGAGTGATATTGCTGAAGAACTGAATGGAATTGTCTGTCTTTTTGCAGATGACAAAATTTGCAACAAAGTGGACTCCCCCAAGGGAGTGGATAACATGAGGAAAGATCTTCAAAAGCTGGAAGAATGGTTTAATGCTTGGCCCCAGGAACAAGAGGGTTGTCAATCTTCTCTAGCAACTGAGGACCGAAAAACTGAAGTTTTGCAGAGCTGGTACCTGGCTCCCCCTGCTGGCTAACGCTCAGTCTATTCCTATCGAAGCAGTTGAAGAACATAAGCCCAAGCAAAGAAAAAAAAAAAGACATAAGTTGAAGCTATGTACTTACAAGCAGTGACGAAGAACATATAGTGTACCTATGCATATAAGGAAGAAATGCAACGCCAAAATTCTTTTTTTTTTTTTTTTTTTAAATGTTTTCTTTTTAAATGCATCAAACCAAAACTACCTCGAGGAAGCCCGAGACCAACCTGAGGGTAAGGTAGTGAACCGTAACGAACGAGGTGAAAACACAACTCTTGCTGACGTGCAGACCGATTGACCAATAGACGACGTCACGTACTCCACCTAGGCACTCGCATCACTAAGAAATCTGGCAAATGACACAGGTGGGTCCTGGACTGGCCCAGAGAGATCTCCAGGAAAGACAATTAGCAGGTAAGGTCTAATTTCTGTTTCTTTGTCTCTCCGGGCCAGTCCAGGAACAAGAGGGAAGTACCAGAGCAGTATCTAACCATGGGAGGGACCCACCAGGCCCGCTATGACGGCCGAAGCCCCAACATTTGCGTCTGCCCGGGCCCCAACATCCAATCTGTAATGCTTAGCGAACGTGTGGAGCGACGACCATGTAGCCGCCCGACAAATATCTGCAGGCGGAACGAAAGCATATTCGGCCCAAGAAGTCGCTTGGCTCCGAGTAGAATGAGCACGAAGCCCTTCTGGAGGCGGCTTTCCAACTGCTTGATATGCCACCACTACCGCTTGTTTCACCCATCTAGCAATGGATGCCTTGGAAGCTGCCTCCCCTTTCCGAGGCCCCCCAAACAGCACAAACAACCTTTCTGTTCTGCGGAAAGGTTTAGGTCTTTTAAGGTATCTCTTGAGCAATCTACCCAACTCCAATTTTTCCAGAAAAGCATCAATAGGGAGACCATCCACGTTTCTAAAGGTGGGAAGCGAAATAGCTTGATATGGAAAGAGGACACCACCTTCGGAAGAAACGAAGGCACCGTCCGCAAAAGGACTCTCTCCTCCGAAAATTGCAGATACGGGGCCCTACAGGAAAGAGCTTGGAGATCCGAAATGCGCCTAGCCGAACACAAGGCCACCAGGAAGGCAACCTTCCAAGAGAGCTCTCTGAGCGAAATGTCCTTAGCCGGATGAAAAAGGAGGCCGCGCCAAAGCCTCAAGAACGAGGTTCAAATCCCAAGGGGGAACCATAGGACGAAGAGGTGGACGAATATTCCGGATTGCCCTCAGGAACCGAAGAACATCTGGATGAGCCGATGGTCGAGACCCTTTCACAGGGCCCCTAAAACAGGAAAGGGCCGCTAAATGAACCCGGAGGGTACTAAGGGCCAACCCCTTATCCAGCCCATCCTGCAAGGCGGCCAATACGTGCGGTACGGAGGCATTGCGCGGACGGAGGTGCCGGCCTGCGCACCAAGTCTCAAAAACTCGCCAAATTTGGACATAAGCTAGGGACGTAGACCGTCTTCTGGCCCGCAACATAGTAGCCACAACTGACGTCGAATATCCTCTACGTATTAACCGGCGCCTTTCAAGAGCCAAGCCGTAAGAGAGAAGCATTCCACTTCCGGCATGAGCAGAGGCCCCTGAACCAGCAGGTTCGCTCGCGAGGGCAGCTTCCAGGGACTGTCTATGAGAAGGCGAACTAGATTTGTATACCACGCTCTTCTGGGCCAATCCGGCGCAATGAGAAGTACTCGACCGCAATGACTCGCTATCCGTCGAACCACTCTGCCGATCATTGGCCATGGCGGAAACACATAAAGAAGTCCCCTGCGTGGCCAAGGTTGAGCTAGGCCGTCGAGACCCTCCGACATGCGCTCCCTGCGCCTGCTGAAAAAACAAAGCGCTTTGGCATTGTCGAAGGTGGCCATGAGGTCCATCACCAGCTGACCCCACCTGAGGGTCAACTCGTGAAACACTGCGGCGTTCAACTCCCATTCTCCGGGATCCACCACATTGCGGCTGAGGAAGTCCGTTGTGAGATTGTCTCGACCTGCTACATGTGCCGCCGACAGAGCAACCAGATGCTCCTCCGCCCAGGACATCAGCTGTTGACTCTCTGCCAGCAACACTGCACTTCCTGTGCCGCCCTGCTTGTTGATATAGGAGACCGTTACCGCATTGTCGGAAAACACTCACACTCTGCCTTTCGCTAGAGAATAAGAAACTCTCGAAGAGCCAAGGAAATCGCTTTGAGCTCCAACAGGTTGATGGAACAATCCTTTAACTCTGGTGGCCAAATCCCCTGAGCAAAAAGTTGCCCGACAATGAGCTCCCCAGCCCGCGAGGCTGGCATCGGTAGTTACTAGCACCCAGTCCGGCTGGCGTAAGGGAACTCCCGCTCGCAAGTGAACGGGATCCAACCACCACTGAAGACTTAAGGCGACATTGGGTAAACTGGGCAACTTGCGGTCTAGAGGATGCTCCTGGGGAAACCACCTGGAAAGTAAGGCCTGTTGTAATGGCCGCATGTGGGCCCTTGCCCACGGTACCAGATCCAACGCCGCCGCCATGGACCCCAGGAGCTGCAGATAACGCCACGCAGTCAGGGCTTTGAGAAGCAAGAAGTTCCGCACTTGCGACAAAATCTTCTGCACTCCGCCCTCCGGCAGAAAAACCCGCCCCTAAAGCGGTATCGAAAATTGCTCCCAAGTACAGAAGGCGCGTGACCAGCTGCAACTGGCTCTTGGCTTGGTTTATCACCCAACCCAGCTGCTCCAGAAGGCTCACCACCCTCGCCGTGGCCGACAAAGAGTCCGACACGGATGGTGCTCGAATTAGCTAGTCGTCGAGATAGGGATGGACGAGAACGCCCTCTCTTCTCAAGGCCGCTGCTACCACAACCATCACTTTGGTGAAGGTGCACGGCGCTGTCGCCAGGCCAAATGGTAAAGCCTGAAACTGGAACTGTCCCATGTGCACCGCAAAGCGTAGAAATTTCTGGGGCTCTGATCGTATGGGGATATGAAGATAACATCCATAGATCTCATGGAAGCTTAAGACCTCGTTCAGTTGGACTGACTGAATAACCGATCGAAGCGTCTCCATGCGGAAATGCAGAACTCTTAAGCAGCGGTTCACGCCCTTTAGATCTAGAATAGGTCGAAAAGACCCCTCCTTCTTGGGCACGACAAAATAAATGGAATATCGACCGAACCCTAACTGGTTTGGAAGAACCGGAACAACTGCCTGCAGATGTACCAACCGCCGAAGGGTATCCGCAACCGCTGCTTGCTTTACCGCCGAACCACATGGAGACACCACGAAAGCATCCGCTAGCGGACGAGCGAACTCGAGAGAATAGCCATCGTGGATAATTTCCAGGACCCACTGGTTGGAAGTGATGGTGGCCCAGACGGAAAGGAAGGCTTGAAGCCGCCCCCCCACTGGGATTTCCGCCCGGACCAACCGCACTTCATCGGGGTTTTTTTGCAGTAGTTTGCTGGGCTCCGAAATAACCTCTTCCGAAGCCTCGCGCTCCCCGAAAGGACTGACCCCTGGCCGCAAAGCGACCCCTTTGGTACGGGGCAAAATGGGAACCTCGCAACCTGCGAAAATCCCAAGAGGCACCCCTGTGCAAATTGCTGGGCTTTTGTGATTTTGGTCGGTCCTCTGGAAGGCGGCCGCCTTTAGAATCGCCAAGATCCTTGACAATCTTCTCCAACGCAGCCCCAAACAGCAGCGAACCCTTATATGGTAGCTTACTGAGCCGCGCCTTGGAAGAGGCGTCCGCCGCCCAATACCTCAACCAAAGAAATCGCCGAGCTGCAACTATGGTTGCAATGGACTTCGCCAAAATCCGCACCAGATCGTAGAAGGCATCTGCTAGGTAAGCAGCCGCCGACTCTAGCTTTGCGCCTTCATCCTGCTCCGATCGGGGGGGGGGGGGGGAGAGTCACCCTGGATCCAACGAATGGAGGCCCGGGAGACAAACGCTCCACAGATAGCCACCCGCAGCGATAGTGCAGAAGAATCAAAAGCCTGCTTTAACAAGGTTTCCAACTTCCTATCCTGCAAATCTTTGAGAGCTGCACCGCCCTCCACAGGAATAGTCGTTTTCTTAGTGACCGCCGAGACTAAGGCATCCATACTCCCTTGTTTGTTCACCAGTAGACCGCTGCTGATCGCTGGAAGTAGCGGTATACAAATCTATGCCAAATAAAATAAATCTTCAGTAACTCTTGTTCCTCGTGTGGCAATGGATACAACCGGCCAATAGCCCGTGTTCCCCTTAAAGAAGCCTCCGGACATTCCCACTCAGATTCCACCATCTGTTTCATGACTCTATGCACAGGGAAACACCTCTGCAAAGGCTCTTCTTGAGTCGCAGGTAAAGGAATATTCAAGGCTGATAAAGTTTGGGCAATAAGTGGACCTAACTCCTCCTTTCTAAAAACCCTAAACAGATTGGGATCCTCACTGGAGCCTAACTCAGCCTCATCCAAATCGGCCGCCCAGTCCAAACCGGAATCAGAGAGGAGTTCGCCCTCCTCCAGTCCTGGGAGCTCCGAGACATGTTGAGCAGCCTTATCTGCACTAATCTCCGGGCCGTGTGCCAATTTAGAGGAACCTTCACCTGGATCCAAAGGGGGAGGCTGATTCTCTAAGCTTTGCCCAGTGCCAGTGACAGAGCCCTTCACCTGAGCTTGTTGCCACTTTAAACAATAGGCCTGATGGAGAGCCAAGATAAAATCAGCAGAAAAAAACTGATTCCAACCCTTTCTGAGCTTCAGACAGAGAAGGTGGAGGAGCTTCCCCCACCCGTTCTTGTCTTGTGGATTTGGCTCTCCTTTTCACGGGCTTTTCCTGAGCTGAGGGAACGGGAGCTGTAACTGTAATGGCTGACGTTCCCGCCAATTTTAAACCGCCCTGAGGGCAGCCCTCTGAGGTACTGTCCATCGCCCAACAGGAGAAACGAAAAGAAACAAGTACCTCAAAAACCAAAGGATCAATGAGTCCCCGAGAAGAAAAAAGCCGCAAAAACTGAAAAATAACCCGGCACAGAAGAAATCAGCGCCCGAGAAGAGGAAACACCGACAACAAAAAAACCCTGCTGAACATCACGTTTTGCCCGACAAGATTAAAATGCACCTGACATACCTGAAACAAAGCTTGGAAGGAAGACTTCTGCCAAGTTACTCTCCCCCACTGCTAGTGGACAAGGAAACTTAAGCCCGAGGTCGGCAGGATGGTTTCTGGGGCTCCCAGCACCTCACTGCTTCCTCTGCCGTTAACCGGAGCTGCTGTGTAAAGCAGGCTCTGCCTTAGCAGCTCTGTTTCTGAAGTAAGAAGTTAGAGAACCAATTTGTGGGGGTGAACCCTGCTAGGGCTCTGTCCTCATTGTCACTGCCGGAAGTAAAAAAATAAAGAAAGAAAAAAATCTCTTCTCTCTAAGAGCTTTCTCGGGAGCCAGCCAGGATTCCGTCCGTTCCAGTTGCCGAGGACTGAAAGACTGAGCGTTAGCCAGCAGGGGGAGCCAGGTACCAGCTCTGCAAAACTTCAGTTTTTCAGTCCTCAGTTGCTAGAGAAGATCGACAACCCTCTTGTTCCTGGACTGGCCCGAAGAGACGAGAAGGAAAAAAGCAGTGTCATGCACTTGGGTAGCAGAAATCCAAGGGAAATGTATGCAACAGGGGGTGAGAGGTTGGTATGCATGGTTCAGGAGAAAGACCTTGGTGTGATTATCTCTGATGATCTCAAGGTGGCAAAACAGTGCAACAAGGCGGTGGCAAAAACCAGGATGATGTTGGGCTGCATACAAAGAGGGATTACCAGCAGAAAGAAAGAGGTACTTATGCCACTGTACAGGTCGCTAGTGAGGCCTCACTTGGAAGAAATTAGACCTTACCTGCTAATTGTCTTTCCTTGAGTACTCTCCGGGCCAGTCCAGGACATTTGGGTGGTCAATCCGCTCCAGCGGCTGGGGACTGAATACTGAACGTTTTTTTCTGACAGCTTACCCAGCTCCCCCTGGTGTCAGAGAATCAGTCTTACGGTAACAAAGCAGAGAAACTCAAACTAGCACTGGAACCAAAAACAACAAACGCTAACTATCGGACTAGCAGTCTCTAGAACATACAGCATAAGGAGAAAAAAAACCATTATATGCGTTCTCTGTCATTCTCTGTGCTTCCCTTCAATCAGATTTCTCTCTTTTTTTCCTGGGAAGAACCCCTGCTTTCAAAAGAAAGAACTCCCACACCCCCCCCAGGATCCATTTCTACTAAGGTACACCTTGCTGTAGCGCCGAAACGAGGTCAACAACCTCTGCGAAATCAGCCAACACTCTCGCCGAGGCCGCACTCCGCTAAAAAGCTCGCAGATAACTCGGAAGGGCCTTGGACTGGCCCAGAGAGTACTCAAGGAAAGAATTAGCAGGTAAGGTCTAATTTCTTCTTCCTAATCGTCTCTCCGGGCCAGTCCAGGACATTTGGGTAGTACCAAAGCAGTACCTAAATCCGGGAGGGTCCTGCGAGCCCCGCAACGATTGCCGAGGCCCCAACACTAGCATCAGCCCTGGCCTGAACATCTAAGCGATAATGCTTCGCAACCGTATGTAACGAAGAACACGTCGCAGCTCGACAGATGTCCACCGGCAGCACCAACGCATATTCCGCCCAAGAAGCAGCTTGCCCCCTAGTTGAATGCACTCCAAGTTCTACCGGAACAGGCCTGCCCATAGCCTCATAGGCCGCTCGAATGGCATGCTTCACCCACCGAGCGATAGAAGCCTTAGCAGCAGCCTTGCCTCTAGCCGGCCCCCCCATAGAGGACAAACAACCGGTCCGATCGCCGAAAAGTCCGTTTTTCTGAGATAGGTACACAACACTCTACCGAGATCCAGTCGCCGAAGCACACGATCCACACTACCGGAGCCCGGTTCATTAAAGGTGGAAAGCGAAACAAACTGGTTCACGTGAAAACTGGAAACCACCTTAGGAAGAAAGGACGGCACCGGCCGTAATACCACCTTTTCCTGCGAAAAATGAAGATAAGGCTCCTTGCACGAGAGAGCCTGCAGATCTGAAATTTTCCTAGCCGAACACAACGCCACCAGAAAAGCCGTCTTCCAGGACAACTCCCGAAGATGCCGACGACGCAGGCACAAAGGGAGGTTCTGTCAAGGCCTGTAAGACAAAATTCAAATCCCAAGGCGGTACCACAGGCCGCAGCGGAGGTCGAATGTTCTTGGCCGCCCGCAAAAAACGTAGCACATCGGGATGTGTAGAAAGTACACCCTTGCACTCTCCCTCTGTAGCAGGACAGGGTCGCCAGCTGCACCCTCAGCATGCTAACTGCCAGGCCCTTCTCAAGCCCTGCCTGAAGAAAACCTAAGATGTCAGATAGCTGCGCCCCCCAGGGCGTAACCTAGCAATCACTACACCAGGCCTCAAAAATGCACCAGACCCTAATATATGCTAACAAAGTGGATCGTCTCCTGGACTGCAACAAAGTAGCTATCACTGCCCTCGAGTAGCCCTTCCGGCGCAAGCGTTCCCTTTCAAGAGCCAAGCCGTAAGCAAGAACCGATCTACCTGTGGCATCTACCTTTTCCACCTGCCCTCCTCCCCCTCCCGCACGTTTCCCCACATCTGGTCCTCCTCCTCTCTTATCTCTTCTCCCGAACTCATTAAGGCCATCTCATCTGCTCATCAAACTACCTGTCCCCTCGATCCTTTCCCCTCTTCTTGGCTGCTCAATCCCGACATTTCTCTCGTGCCTTTTATCCTCTCTATCTTCAATTCTAGCCTCTCCTCCGGTCTCTTCCCTTCCAGCTGGAAACACGCTATCATCCACCCCCTCTTGAAGAAACCCACCCTCGATCCCTCCTCCCCCGCAAACTAGCGGCCTGTCTCCAACCTCCCTTTCCTGTCTAAAGTCCTTGAGAAACTCGTTTTTTCCCCAACTAGCCTCACACCTCGACTCCACCTGTGCCCTCCACCCCCGCCAATCCGGTTTCCGTAGCGGCCACAGCACTGAAACTGTTCTCACAGCACTACTCTTGGAACTCCATCGCTCTCACGATCATGGTGACATCTCTCTAATGGTTTCTTTGGATCTGTCCTCTGCGTTTGATATGGTCGATCACTGCACTCTCCTATCCCGTTTGTCTGACTTTGGTGTTCATGGCACTGTTCTCCGGTGGTTTCGTTCTTTCCTGTCTTGTCGTACCTCTTCAGTTCACTCTGGTACCTCGGTCTCCCCCCATACCCCTCCATCTGTGGCGTCCCTCAGGGTTCTATTCTCGCTCCTCTACTTTTCAATGTTTTTCTTGCTCCCTTAGCCCTCCTTATTCAACAGTCCGCTGTCTCTTTCTACATCTACGACGACATCCTTCTAGTTCATCACACCTCCTCTTCCTCCCTGGATCTCAGCCCACTCAACCACTGTCTCTCCTCCATTGCCTCCTGGTTTGAGTCCAACTTTCTACATGCCAATCCTGCTAAGTCTTCTGCAATCTGGATTTCACTCAGGCTTCCCCAACCCAGGCTATCACCCACTATGGGCTCTCACTCTATTCCTCTAGTAGTTACCCTAGACCCTTCCCTTTCTTTCCACGAACATCTTTCCTCTGTTATTCGTACTTCCTTTTTCCATCTACATCGTATTAAGGCCGTTCGTTCAGTTCTTCCCCCCCCTTCTGTTGCTACTCTTGTTTTGTCCTTAGTAATCTCTCGTCTGGACTATTGTAATGTTATCTATGCAGGTCTCCCGCCTTCCCAGCTCCGCCGTCTCCAACTTGTCCAGAACGCCACCGCTCGTCTTGTCACCTCATCCCCTGCTCGCTCTCATGTGTCCCCATGCCTCCTCACTCTGCATTGGCTCCCGATCAAGTTCAGGTTTGTCTACAAATTGCTCATCACCGCTCACTGGGTTCTTCACACCGATACCCCCCAGTACCTGGCTAACATTATTCACCTCCAACCCTCCCCCCAACCTTCTTCGCTCATCTCACGGTAATAGTCTCTTCCTCCCTTCTCCTAATCAGGCCCATCTGGAATCTACTTGCCGTTCTGCTTTTTTCTTCCTAGGACCTGCCCTCTGGAACTCCCTTCCCCTTCCTCTCCGCACTGAGCTGTCCTACACTCGCTTCAAAGCCCTCCTCAAAACTCACCTTTTGTCAGGCCTTTGACCTCCCTCCCCCTGCCGATGACGCCCCATCCCCCAGTCGCACCCTCCATTCCCCGTGATTCTTTCCTCTTCCCCTCTCTCTCTTCCCCTCCTCCTACCCCTCTTTGGGGCTTTCCTGTCCTCTACCTTATTTTACTGTCTCTCTCTGTCCTATCGTTTACTGGCGTTCCCCTCTATCTTTCGTTTCCAGCAGCTGACATTTTATTTGTTATTGTACACCGTCCTGATGCTCCGGCCTGGGCGGTCTATCAAGTGCCCGAAGAAAGATGAGCACAGGGCCTTGCCTCAACAGATCGAACCGAACGGGTAGACGCCAGGGAGGGGCCACGAGAAGCTTCATCAGGTCGGCATACCACGGACGTCTGGGCCAATCTGGAGCCATTAGGGACTACAGTTCCCCGGTGACTTGCAATCCGCTGCACCACTTGCCCCAGGAGCGGCCACGGAGGGAACACGTAGAGCAGCTGATCCTGCGGCCAAGGCTGCACAAGGCCGTCGAGACCTTCCGACACGTGTTCCCTGCGCCTGCTGTAAAACCGCGCCGCTTTGGCATTGGACTGGGTAGCCATGAGGTCCATTACTGGCTGGCCCCAACACTGAGAAATCTCCTGAAATATCATCCAATTCAATTCCCATTCCCCGGGGTCTAGGAGATGACTGAGATAATCTGCTTGAACATTGTCCTTGCCGGCCACATGGGCTGCGGAAAGCACAAGATGGAATTCTACCCAGTGAAACAAAAGTTGACTTTCTTCCAACGGAGCACTGCCGGTGCCTCCCTGTCTGTTTATGTAAGACACGGCCACCCTAACGGCTTTCCCTTCGAGCACCGTGACAAAGGCTAAGAGCGCCAAGCGCACCGCTCGCAGTTCCAGACGATTGATCGACCAAGTTCTCTCTTCCGCCAACCACCTCCCTTGAGTTATCCGCGACAAACAATGAGCCCCCCAGCCGGAGAGACTCGCATCTGTCGTAAATAAGGTCCAATCTGGCAGATCTAGAGGAACTCCCGCCATCAAATGGGCAGGCACCAATCACCACTGTAGACTGCCCCGCACTGCCTCCGGACAGGGCAATTTCCGGGAAAGAGGATGATCCTGCGGCAACCACCTGTTGAAGCAGCCGCATATGGGCCCTGGCCCACGGAACCAGATCTAAAGCCGCTGCCATCGACCCTAACAACTGTAGATACTTCCAGGCTGTCGGAGCCTTTAAACGCAGGAAAGACCGGAGCAAAAATCTTTTTTCACTCTTTCCTGCGGAAGAAACACTGAGCCTATCTCCGCGTCGAAGAGAGCTCCGAGATAAGTTAACCGCCTGGCCGGTTCCAAATAACTCTTCGCGCAGTTGATGACCCATCCTAACTGTTTGAGGAAGTCCACCACGCGAGCAGTGGCCGCGACCGATTCCGCGCGGGACGGCACCCAAATGAGCCAGTCGTCGAGATAGGGAATTCAAGTCATTCCCTCCTTCCGCAGCCGCCACCACCATCAGTTTGGTAAACGTCCACGGTGCCGTTGCGAGGCCAAATGGCAACACTCGGAACTGAAAATGGCCCATGGGGACTGCAAAATGCAAGAACCTTTGATGCACTTTCCTGATGGGAATGTGCAAATAGGCCTCCGTTAGATCTATGGACGTAAGCACCTCGCCCTGCCTGACGGACCGGATAACTGATCGCAAAGTTTCCATACGGAAATGTGGCACACACAAGGCCCGATTTACGTGTTTGAGATCCAGAATAGGCCGAAAAGAACCTTCCTTCTTGGGAACCACAAAATAAATAGAGTATCGACCTAAGCCGTACTGGTCGGGAGATACTGGAACCACTGCTTGAAGCCGCAACAAGCGTAGCAACATCTCGCAGACAGCCTCTCGCTTCGTTTGTAGACTGCACGGCGAACGAACAAAGGTGTCCGGTAAAGGCTGCGCAAACTCCAGCGCATACCCGTCCCGGAAAATTGAGAACCCACTGGTCCGTAGTTATGCTGGTCCAGGCGGAGAGAAACTGGTGTAACCGTCCCCCTACCGGAATCTCCACCTGGACCGGCCTCCCTTCATTGCGGCTTAACTGCACTTTGTTGGGCGTTAAAAGAAACCCCTATTGAACGATCTGGCTCCTCGAAAGGACTGCCTCCTAGCCACAAAACAACCCCGCTGATAAGAAGAGAAATGCGATCCGCAGAACCTACGAAAATCCCTGCCGTAACCTCTCTGCACAGAAGACAACTTTGCTGCTCTTGGATGGTCTTCGGGAAGACGACCCCCTTTTGGAGTCCCCCAAATCTTTAACTATCTTCTCTAACGCTTCCCCGAACAGCAACTTGCCTTTGTACGGGAGCTTACCGAGACGCGCCTTAGAAGACGCATCGGCCGCCCAATTCCTTAGCCATAGGAAACGCCAGGCCACAATTACCGATGCCATGGACTTCGCTGAGATCCGCACTAAATCTTAGCAGAGATCCGCCAAATAAGCCGCCGCCGCCGCCGACTCCGACTCCAACTTGGCGCCGTCTGAGGCATTCTCCACCTTATCCAGACTCTGCTTTCCCTGGAGCTAGCGGATAGAGGCCCGGGACACATAGGCGCCACAAACCAAAGCCTGCAAAGCCAAGGCTCTGGAATCAAATGTCTGCTTTAGCAGTGCCTCCAACCTACGATCCTGCAAATCCTTAAGAGCTGCCGCACCTTCCACGGGAATGGTGGTCTTCTTAGTGACCACTGAAACCAACACATCCACCTTAGGCATACGCTCTTCTTGGGGCACGGGGTACAGGCGAGCAATAGCGCGACCACCCCTTAGGGACGCTTCCGGGCATTCCTATTCCGACTATCGTTTAATAACCCTATGAATCGGAAAACATCTTTGCTCTGAACGAAAACCCTGCAACAAGGGATCTTCAAGTGGCTCTTGCTGCACTGCCGGGAACACTATATTTAGGGCCGCAAGTGACTGAGATATCAACGCCCCTAGTTTGTCTTTATGAAAAACTCTAAAGACACTGGGATCCTCTCCTGGTCCCAATTCACCTTCCTCCAGCTCTCCTGGCCAGGCATCAAACCCTGAGTCTGAGAGAATCTCGCCCTCCTCAGCTACCTGGGACAAGGCACTACTCCTGCCTCCAATGCAGGTGCCAAAACCTTTTCCCCCGAAGAGCAGCCTTCCCCAGGGTCTGCCACCATCTGTACCATGTTTTGGGACTCAAACAGGCTGTCTGAGGCAGAACTGTGAGACAATTGTTCCCTCTTTAACAAATAGGCATGATGCAGCGATAAAATAAACTTGGGGGAGAAGGAACCCAAAGTCTGCTGCAAGGAGGAGGAAGCCTGCTGCTGCTGCTGCTTCGATTCCTCCGGAGAAGGAGCTCTACGTGACTTAGCTTTCTTTTTCTGAGGCTTCCCCTGCAGCGCGGGAGTGACGGCCGGCTCACACAAAATGGCTGCCATTCCCGCTCTTTCTGAAGAGCCGCAAGACAGTGCCCCACCGTTCTCTGCTACTTTGCCTTCCATTAGCCCCCCCGAACTAAAAGCAACCCCAGTGAAAAACAAGCAAGAAGAGGCTTTAAAAACCCCGAAGGAGTCGCTGCCCGCTAAACCGCTGCAACGCCGCTAGCTCAGCTCTCGACCTAAAAACGAACCGCCAAGACAGAAACCGCATCTCTACAACAGCTAACCCCGCGACGCCGAAAACTCCCCGGAGTAACTAAGGGCTGCTCTCGCCCCCCTCAGAGGCTTACCTGCAGTGTCGAGGAGCAGAAAACCCCCCGGAAGCGCTGTGCCGCTGCTAGCAGTAAGCCGGGGAAGGGCTGTACTCGGGGATAAGGGAAAGGATCCTGGGGCTCCCAGGCCTCTTTCCACTAACGCGGGCTGCAACCCCCTAGGAGACAGGCTCTGCCTCCACCAGCCGGACACTCCGCCGGCAGGAGAACCGGGGCTCTTGAACTGCCCTGCTAGGACAGAGGATTCAGCAAGGAGAAGTGCAAGCAGCGTTTTCTATATTTTTTTTCTTAAATCAAGCCCGACTCATAGAATATAGCCTCTCTTAGCCGATGTTCTGGCTCTCTTTTCTTTATTTATTCCTTTTCTCCTAGATCTAAAAATGTCCAAGTCTCTCTGGGGAGCTGGTGAAGTCGACGTCCTATCCAGCTGCTGAGGACTGAAAAAGACTGGTTCTCTGACACCAGGGGGAGCTGGGTAAGCTGTCAGGAAAAACAGTTCAGTATTCAGTCCCCAGCTGCTAGAGCGGATTGACCACCCAAATGTCCTGGACTGGCCAGGAGAGACGATTAGGAATACTGTGTTCAATTTTGGAGACCATATCTCGCAAAAAGACTGGAAACTTCAGAGGAAGGCGACCAAAATGATTTGGAGCCTGCGTAAGAAACCTTATGAGAAGGGACTTTAAGAGCTAAATATGTACACTCTGGAGGAGAGGAGGGATAGGGGAGATATGATTTAGACCTTTAAATACTTAGAGGAATGATGAACAAACAAACCTCTTCCAAAGACAGGGAAGCTGCAAAACTAGAGGGCATAACATGAAGCTGCAAGGTGGTAAATTGAAAGGCAATGTCAGGAAATATTTTTTCACTGAAAAGGTGGTGGATGCTTGGAATGCTCTCCCGATGGAAGTGGTGGGGGCAAACAAGGTGACGGAATTCAAAACAGCATGGGACAAGCACAGCAGATCCTTTTACAGAAACAGGATAAAAACAAAATAAACTGAACCATCTAACTTCTCAACAAATAGGGGTGTCCTACATGGAGTGGCGAGTCCACCCCTAAACAAAGGCATGGGGACAGGTGGCCTGCACAGTGACAGATGCACCTACTCTTGCCGTATTGCTGGGCAGACTGGATGGACCATGCTAGTCTTTATCTGCCATCATTTACTACGTTACTGTGACCATCTTGCTCCATTGTTATAATCTAGAATTTGTGGGTGCAAATAAAATATCACACAATATATTATAAACTTAAATCCACTGGTATAAACTCTTACTCTGTAAAACCCTTCCACTTCAAGTAGTATTCAACTTTTCCATTTACGACACGCCTATCCAGGACTTTTTCCACAACAAATTCTTCTGGTTCAGCCTCTTCCACTTTTTTACCCTTGCCGTTCTGCTTCTTTCCCATTTTGTTCTATAAAAAAACAAAAACACATCCATGTTTAAACTTTGTCCCAAGGAAGGATATTCTGTTAACTGTCATGGCTATATCATTTTATACCAGAGCTTTACAATTCCCAGGTGACAGACTGCCATGACTAATGGGCTTTCATTTGGAAACACAGGTAGCGGAGGACGACCAAGCCTTAATGTGCAAAATTCCTTTTAGACTAATTTGGCCAAGTTTCAGCAATGAAGCCTTCTTCAGGGGTCATAAGGAATGTGCAAGCACTTGTGAAATGCGTTTGACACAACTTGAGGGGGAGGGAAGTGATGGAGTTTTAAAGTAAATATATACTGCTTTATTTACATTCCTTTGTAAATGTTTGCATATTCTGTAAGAGTGACCTCTAGACCTTAGGAAAACCAACTTCGCCAAGATGGTCCAATACCTCAGGGCGTTATTAGCAGGACGGGAACAGCTGGGGGATGTAGAAAACAGTGGACAAAACTGAAAGGGGATATTAAAAGGCAACAAACCTTTTTGTTAAAATGGTAAAGGTAAAAGGAAAAAGACTGCAATGATTTTTGAAAGAAGTAGCTGAGAAGGTGAAGGGGAGGCCTTCATGAAATACAAGAGAGAGGAAGACAGGCATCTATATTTGGAAAAAAAGAGAAGATAGAGGCAGGAAAGCAAAGATTCAAAAAGAGGAGGAAATAGCCAATGCAATAAAATGGAGGCATAAGACATTTTTCAGATATGTTAATGAGAAGAGGAAGGGCAAACGTGGCATTGTCAGACTCAAGGGTGAAGGGAAGGAATACGTAGAAGCTGATGAGGATAAAGCAGAACAGTTCTGTTCTGTGTTCACAGATGAAGAACCAGGCGCAGGACCTCAAAACATTCACAAATGGGAACAGAAGCGAGGGGCATCTTGAACAATTTTCAGAAGACTTGTTTGTAAGAAACTAGCTAAACTTAAAGTAGACAAAGCGATGGGAGCAGATGGGATACACCAGAGAATACTAAGGGAACTTGGGGGTGTTCTAGCAGCTCCACTGACTGACCTTTTCAATGCCTCATTGGAATCAGGAGTGGTGCCAAAGGACTGGAGAGAGACACATGTGGCCCCTTTACACAAAAGTAGTAAGGATGTGGTTGAAAACTACAGGCTGGTTAGTTTAACCTCTGTAGTGAGTAAATTATTGGAAGTGCTGTTGAAAGAGAAAATAGTGAGGTTTCTGGAGTCCAACGGATTACCGGATCCGAGGCAGCATGGATTCACCAGAGGCAGGTCTTAGACAAATCCGATTGATTTCTTTGACTGGGTGACCAGGGAGTTGGACCCAGGGAGAGCCCTAGATGTGGTGTATTTAGGATTTCAGTAAAGCCTTCGACACAGTTCTGTACAGGCAACTTATGAACAAACTGAGCACACTAGGGATGGGCCTTAAGAATTATTGTTTGGGTTAGAAACTGGTTGAGTGTGGGGGGGGCGACAAGAGTACAGGTAAATGGAGCTCACTCTGAGAAGGTGGTTACCAGTGTTGTGCCCCAGGGATCTATCCTTGGTCCGATTCTTTTTAACATCTTTGTTAGTGATATTGCAGAATGGTAGTCGGGTAAGATTTGCCTCTTTGCAGATGATACCAAAGTCTGCAATAGAGTAGACACCCAGGAAAGTTTAGATAACATGGAGGGATCTAGCTAATCTTGAAGAATGGTCTAGAATTTGGCAGCTAAGATTTAATGTTAAAAAAAAAGCAAGGGCATTTATTTATTTAAAGCTTTTCTATACTGCACATTTTATCATCAGCGTGGTTTACAATCAACAAATATTAGTACAGGGCAAGTGCAAATTCTGCCCTATGCTTACATTAAACAGGAAAGGTAACATGGAAATATAACAACTGGGGTAACTATGTACATTTAAACCATAGACAGGTGCGGATAGGTTAGCTATTTACAATGAGGCATATCCGTTTCTATACCTTTACAGTATGTATTTGGGCTGCAGCAATCCAAGGGAGTGATATACTGTAGTATAGAAGTACTTATGTCCAACAAAAGAGCGGGACCTAGGCGTGATTGTGTCTGATGATCTTAAAGTAACTAAACAGGTAGAAAAGGCAACAGAAAAAGTTAGAAGAGTGCATAGAGAGTAATGGCCAGCAGGAGGTGCTAGTGACTCTGTATAGGTCTTTGGTGTGACCGCATTTGAAGTATTGTGCACAATTCTGGAGATCGCACCTTCAAAAGGATATAAACAGGTTGGAGTCTGTGCAGAGGGTGGCTACTAAAATGGTTAGTGGTCTTCATTATAAAGCATACACTTTAGAGGAAAAGGCAGGACAGAGGCGATATGATTGAGACGTTTAAATACCTCTGTGGTATAAATGCACAGGAGCACCTCTTTCAATTGAAAGCAATCTCTGCTACAAGGGGATAGTCTCAGGAGTAATATGCGGAAATATTTCTTTACGGAAAGAGTGATAGATACGTGGAATAGTCTCCCAGTGGAGGTGGTAGAGATGAGGGTAGTATCTGAATTCAAAAAAAGCATGGGACAAAGGATCTCTGAAGGGAAAAGGGGGACTGTTGTAATGGTTGATATGGAAGGGTCATGTCATATTTAGCCAAGTCGGGCTAAATAAAAGTACTTTGCACCATAAGGCCTGGTTGTCCTTCGTGCCCTGTGTGAAGGACTTAACTGCTGATATTCTCCTTCCCGTGTTTGCTTTTTGTTTGGACTTTTTTCTTGGGATTTCATGCCATTTTCTTTTCATGGTAGCTCTTGAAAAACACAGCAATCACCCCAAATTCCCTCCACTGCACAGTTGCAGCTAAGCACAATTGGTGAGCGAAAGAGATTATCTTGCTTGACATATCAGCAGGCCATGGCAATATGTGAAGCAAAAGAGGAAGTTCTTGGGTGCACTATCATGGGAAGGAGGATTGGGGGTAGGTCCACTGCTCTGTTGGCACTGTGCCGCAATACATTAAGCAGCTGATTTATTACGTTTTCTTCTGCCATAGTAAATGGAAAAATAGTTTTAGAATATCAGACCCTAAAAGGGGGACCATGAGACCTATTTTATGGTGAAGGAGCACTCTGACCTAGGCATCGGGTGGATGGTGCCTAGATTTCAAGAAATTTTGTCAAGGCTTATTCTATAAAAAGATTTGTAATAAACAAGGCTAGACATGACCTAGACAACTTGATTATGGAGGGCATGGCATTTTTCATTTTCTAATGTTCTTTCTTTAACTATGTCTATGATGGTGTCATGTTTGTTCCCTCTTGAAAAGTGAACTGCAGGTATCCCTGCATCTTGAAGCCTCTTCTTGATTAAGCTAAAGGGGTGATGCATATATATATAGGTCAGGTTCAGCATGAAGCATGCCTGTGAACAGCTTTCACAGCAAGAGGGATACCAGTACAGCCAGCCATTTACTTTATCAAGCTACTTAAGAGAAACAATTTTCAGCAAAAATAATAAAAGGGGATGTGAAAGAGGGAGAATACAGGGGAGCTTTAAAAAAAAAAAATCACACATACATAGCCACAGACTTAAGTGACAGGAAAGAAGACCAAAGGCAAAATACAACACGAGTAATAAAAATAAAGTAATACAATAAAAAAGTCGTTTTCCCCAGCACCTAGCTTCTCTAAATATTTCCACCTTGGTAATAAGTGCATCATTATGTAGCAACAATTAAATGTAAACGGACACTAAGAGAAGTCAGCTCGAGTTTTTCACACTGGCTTTTTTTTTTTTTTTTTAGATGATCATCTCTGGCATACCAGTGTCCCCCTTCTAGTAGGCCTCATTTAACCTAACTGTTGTCGTCGTCTTTCCCTGGAAAGAAATCTCCTTTAGAAAAATTGGCTATGTTTGGCATGTTGCTATAGATCAAATGTGATCGTTTATCAAGTCTCCTTCAAAAAGTCAGTAACTAAAGGCACTGACCAGTAGCAGAATAGCTTTAAAAATGCTTGATAGCAATATAATTTGCCGTGACTGGTGCTGCAGCTGATTTAACTGGCGTATTTCACTACCTTAAAAAGGTTGCAGGTGCGTCTTAAATGCTAAGAAAAAGATAGGACTATCTTAAAGTCTGTTTATCTACAGAAAATCGGACAATGAATGTTTAAAGTACATGATTTTGGCTTTTAGAGGATTATGCTCCACCCGCCAAAAAAGGATCAGCATCGCCGTTGGAAGAAAATAAATCAGTACTTCGAAGTCCCACAACGCCAAGCAAAGTAACGAATCATAAAAATTAAACAAGGCAGCCTACGGTTGTTTTTTCCTAGGCCTTACGTACTAGGTTCTTACAAACCGCCTTAAGCTCGTGTCTCCCGGCGCTGGCCTGCCTTACCTCGGAAACATAGTATTCGCCCCGAGTCTCCAGCGCCATCTTAAACTGTACTTACCGTGCAAAAACACCACTCCAGCGGCCCAAGGATGAAAGGGGGAGGGAGCGAATGAGAAGCGCAGGCCAGATCACAAACCGCAGTCGGCAACAAAACCGAACATCTCTCACACTAATTCCGCAGTTATAGGGGGCCGTACAAAGGCGGACTTCTTAGGGTAGGCTGTCTCGGTACTTACCCACACCCAGCCAAAACGTGCGCGGGGGGGGGGGGGTGTTAAAACGGGAAAAGGCTATTTTAGAAAGTATTTGTTAAGAGTACAAACATGGAATACACAGGCCGAGCACTTCGCGATAACGTCCAAGGTCGGCGATCATGGTGTTCCGAGAAGCCCAACCAGAACTTCATTAACTGTTCCCTTCCTCCGTAAACATAAATACAAACACAGATAAATTAAATGAGTTGTAATGTGTAAGATACAAAAAAACCCGCCAAATTGGTCTGCCGGCGCCTTCTACGCTATCGGAGCCCAACCTGCCTCCATCCGTTAACCGGTTTATTCCTGCCCTGCTTGTGCGGGAGTACGGAAATGGGCTGCAAAACAAGTCAGGACACTTTACTAGTACAAGCTGTCTCAGTGCACACGCATTTGCCTCCACCCGCCAGTATAAACAGACGCATGCATGCGGGTTTCCTATAAATCTGCATAACTCTTTAACGCCAGCCTTTTCTTTTCCGCTTGGTGTGCTCTGAAAGCTACAGCAGGACTCTTACACAGCGAATACACAACATTTTTGAGGCACCTTTTAGGATTAGGATGCCGAGGCATAAGCATGGTTTTCGTCCAGCGATACAGTATTTACATTCAAGGCCTTCGACATAAGCAAGGCCCTGCAACCCTTGCATCTACATCCGGCCAAAGCCGGCATCAGGCCGCAGGTCCAAGAACCCCGTTAAGCAATGAAAGCTTAAGCCTTAGCCGCCTGTAAGTTACTCGCCCTGTGTGCCGACTCACCCCGGCGCTGCACGCGGTAATCGTTGTAGCTGAAAGGTAACAAACGTCAGCGTCCGTTCACTCGCACGCGCTCAATCTCTACAACTCTCACTTGCTCGCTTTCTGTTAGCTCGCGCGCCAAAAAAAAGGGCCATCACTTATCACGGCGTTGGCCACGGGAAGGGGAGGGGGCGGAGAAAAAGCGTACATGGTCGTAAAAGAACAATAGATGGTTTCTGCTTCCCAACCCCCACCAACGATTTCCACAAAGCTCTTTTCAAATTTTTACTCTGTATTGTGACGTCATTTAACGTTCGGGGCTTTATTCTGATCTATTTTATAAAGATTTGGGGTACATTACGTAACTTATTTTTATTAAAAGACTAGGCAGGGCTCTGCTGAGGCAAAAAGCATGCTAAAATATAACATATCTATTTTATCCAATATTCGAAATAAATCGTAAACCTATCGTGTTTTTGAATGCATATTTCTAAAACATGTGGCTGTATTTAAATGTATCCAACAGCGGCCATAAAGGAAGGCGGGGTTTTTAAGCCTCCAGGTGCTACTCTGACTGTACGTTATCAGAGTAGTTTGGGAAGTTCGTAGTCATAATTTACGCTTACGCTAAAATATGAACACAGTATCTGTTGTCTGCCAGAGTATGTGAAAAGGCTTTCCGTCACGTTAGCAGCGTAGTTTGGAGTGTTTGCGTAGTGTGTGTGACGTAGCATTGGAGGGATGTGGCGAGAAACGTTGGTAAGAAAGAAAGTTCCAGAACGGAGAGAGAGAGCATTTTGCTCGCTGGCTGTTACACTGTTGTGTGAGAATTAACGGCCCCAGCAGAGCTTAAGAAGAGTAGTGAAGAAAGATTTTTAGTTTTTTTCCAGCAATTGTGTTTTTTTCTTCCTAAAAAACTTTTGAACGATTGCTTTTCGGGTGTGTTGAGATGGAGGTAAGCGGAAAGGATTGATTATTGGCAGTAATGGCGGGCGCGGGGTTGGCATTAGCACGTAGGATGTGCGGTATTGTATGTATACGTAGTTTGTGAGACGATTTTGTGCTGATCTGCCTAACTAGTTTTGGTGTCGTCTTTAAAGTTGCTGTATTGGGTTGTTTTGTTGTTGCTTTTGATCTTTTAAAGAAGTGGACTTGTTTACCAAGAAGCTGTCTGATTTATTTCCACACTTCGGGGTAGTATCTTTAGTATTCTTGTGTTCAATCTGTAGTATTCTGGAGTTCAATCTTGAATATGTCTTTACTTTTTGTTATGTTTATTTCCTACGGCCTTTTCTGCCTGAAAGAGTTTTTGAAGCCGGCTCTGGGGCGGTTACTGCGCTTCCGTCGCACACGTGGAGGTGGCTAATGGGCTGTCCGTAGTTCTAATTACTAGAAACAGCACAACTAACAATCCATCTTAACGTGACAAAAAACATTGTTTTTCTGAGCGAAAATGTTTTTGGTTGCCCGTTGTTGCTGCAGATTCTGGGTTATTTTTTCGCAACGCTGCTGAAGTCGCAGAGGGATTCCCGTCTCTGTTGCTGGGCCACGAGTCGTTCCTCGCGCGCTCCTTCCTTATAGTTCGTTCGTTCTTTGCGTCGGCCATTTTTGCCGCAACTGGATTTCATATGGGGGGGGGGCTAGGGGAGTCTAAGTGATAAAGAAAACTTGGACGGTGGTATGGCGGATTCTTCTTTTGTTGTTGTTGTTGTTGTTGTTGTTCTCGTTGGTGCTAGAGCAGAGTATTACTATGAACACATGATCGCTAACGTGAGCATCCCCCCTGGTCCCCATGTTTCCTGTGTTTTTTCTTTGGGATACATGAACTAATCATGCTGCGGCTTTCTTAAGCAGCCATGTCTTTGAAATTCTTGTTCATAGGTAAAATTTATTTGATAGCTTTTCTGGACTCTTTAACGCCGTGAAATAAGGGTGTGAATCAAAATTCTTTTTTTTTCTCAAATGGAATGATTTTTAAAGTAGCTAATTTCATAGCTGGTATTCCTGCCTCAGTTGACGTGGGTGTGACTTCTTGCCGCCCCATTGTTTGTAGTTTCAAACATGTATATTACATGGCCGACAAAACAAGATTCAGATGCCGTAAATAGGAGTGATAGAAGGCCTGATTGGGCCCTGAAGTATCGACTTTTCTAAGATGGAACCCTTAATCTGGCCACTAGATTTCGCTACTGGGGAAAGGATGAGACTGTCTCCCCATGGACTGAGAATCTGCAGTATCCCAAGGCTTGTGTGTGTGGGGGGGTGTTCTTAGAATCCAATCTTGTACAAAGCATTGTATAACAATTCTCGCAACATCAAGGTCAGACTGATAGTACTAGTTTTGAGAAGCGGTATGCATTGTGCTGTAGAAGTTGCTAATTGTTGCTGAAAGCTCTTGATGCTAACCATATTTGCCTCCTCCAAAAATGCAGGGATTGTTTTCCACACCGTAACTGGTTGTCTTCTGGGGGTGGTTAACTCAAACATAGGGGTGGCTTAGGAACTTGTGCATACATCGGTAGTCCCAGTAAGTGCATTGATACAGTTTTCCTATAATGCTAATAACTTAAGTTCAATGTTTCTTAAGTAATTGAAGGACTCAGCAGTTCTATAGCATTCTAGGGTGACGTCCCCTATGCAAGAATAATTGTTTTTTTTTAAACTGTTCATGCGTTTTTCCTGATTTTTATGTGTAAGCAGCTTCATTTTACTGGGGATTTAATATTTGAAATTGATTAAAGGTGCATTAATCACCAAATTCACACTAAATTATTTATGTTAAATTTAATGTGTGCTAAATTGATTTAAGGCACTGTAAGACTGAGGTATTCATGTCTCTTCCTCATACTATAGTTAGATTTCCTTGACACTTCTGTGTAGCTATGTTGAACTTTCTCTTTAAATCACTAATGGAATAGGTAGGCGGTGTAAGATTTCATTTTTTCCTCCAATATGGCTATTGTGTGCTTATTGCTGAAAATTGAACTCATGAAGAGGGTATTTACATTCCAGTTTTAAAGCACGAAGGGTTTGTTTAATAAAATGTATTAAGAGATTTACTATCTCATACATGAGTATAGTAGTTGTACTAATTTTTGTTGCTAGAAATACATAGGGTTTCCTTCTCAGCACCAGGGCATCGGGGCCTGGCAGTCCCATTTCCCACACACAATTTATAAAATCCATGGTGGACTGGAGGTGAAATTTATGATTTCCTTTATTCTGCTATGGATGCCAAACAATGAGTCGTCTGACAACAGGACGGAGTTTTTAGTTCAACTATCCAGAGGGTTGTTATGAGCTGTCATTGACTTGATGCCACTTAACATTCTGCTAGACCAGTCTAGATGAGTGGGTTATGCTCCCTTACCAGCAAGTGAAGGCAGACTTGAGAAACTTTCAGGATGTTATCACGTGATCTTTAACATTGAGAAGCCAGTGTTGTATATTTCCAGGAGGTGGTGAGATATATGGACTGTACAGCAATGAAAGAGAGGTCTGACGGTCCTTGCCCATGTTACTGTGCGGGGGGGCCTTGGATTGAGTTATGAATGGCCAAGAACTATTGAGTGCAGGTATACCCATATCTCCTGCAGCAGGTAGTAGTGTTTAGAGTTTCCTATAGGTTACAAATGTTAATGGTTTGGAAGAGGAGATGAAGAGTCCCACAAGGCCGGGGGGGGGGGGGGATTGATAAGTTGGACTCTGGCCCACCTTCCCTCTTGCTGTCCTAATCTGATCTCCTTTTTATCTAATAATCCCTCCCCCCACTTTGATTTCTGTGAGAAACAATTGACTCTGTAGCTTTCAATAAAGCAACTTTAAAAAAAAAAAAAAAAAACCAAAAAATCCACCTTCCTCAGCTGGGTCTTTGTAATAGGGCTTCACTGTTGGATGGGCTTCCCTTTTTGGGACTCTTGTTTTGCTGTCGCTCTGAGGGGTTTTTGTATTTTTTTCACAGCTTTTTGGCTGTTTTTTTTCTCAATCATGCAGCCTGTGGCTTCTAGCAGTTTTTTGCCCTTGTTTTAGGGATTCAGTGTCATTTGGCACTTTTAGTTGGCATCCTGAGACCCATGGGGGGAATGCCATGCTACTGTTCTTTTTTGTTGTGGGACTTTATTCCTGCTAGTAATCTCTGCAGCCATGTTGGGTAGCAGCTTGGGTCCAGTGTGAGCGGAACATAGCAGGCCAGACCACTGTTGTATGCTTGGTGGCCATGGGGGCTTCAGGGTCCCATTTATGGTCTAGCTTGTGCTGCAGTTCCCAAAATAGCTCTAGAGCTGTATTTGGCTAGCTGGAGTTGATATCTAGAGCTCTGAGTGCTTTTCTCATGGGTGGTAAGAGGTCTCTGCCCCTGCTTCCTTCTTGTATTCTGTTCCTCAGCAAGCCAGCCTACCTCTGTGGGGGTTGCTGAAAGCACTCAAGGGCGGTTTTGACTGTCTGAGTACAAGTCAGAGGGTGACAGTGGTTTCCCTAGAGGCTGGGTCGGATACCTAAAGGATCTACATTTTTTTCTTGGCTGGGTCCTGTTTAGGTCTACACAGGATGGTTGTGGCTCACTTTTGGACGAGGCTCATTTTACAAATTCTCCATGGTCCTATGTGGTGGATCATGGGCTTTAGGATGAAAACCCCAAACTGGGCCTTCAGAGTCCTAAGGTCTTGTCTCTGCTGTCTTCTCAACCAAGGTGGGCTGGATTAGCCCTTTGGCCCAGAGTGCATCAAAACCTGTGATGAAATGCATGACTATCCTGGCATCAAGAAGGAGATGCCAGGTGTGGGGAAATCTTTTTCAAGGTTGAGATCTTACAAAGGATTTTGCAGTGGCTACTTCTGGCTTCTCAATGGTGCTGTGTGCATGCCTGGAGACTAGGTCTTAATGAAGGCTCCACAATGTGCTTATGGACCTGTCTTTGAGAGGGGGGGGGGAGTTGACAGTTTCATGTAGCCCAGTCTCCTTCCAGAGGTAAAGGACATGCAGTGCCCCCCCGGGGGGGGGGGGGGGCGGCTGCTATGTAATGCTGTTACAGTCTCTCCCAGTTCCATGACAACTGGAGTATGGGTTAGGTGTTAATACTGGTGCTATTCCAGTGAGGGCTCTAGTCTGTGGAGGAGAAATTCCCTCTTTGAGACGAGGCAGGGCTGGGCTTGACTAATCCCAGATACCATGTCACCCTATCAATTATAAATTGCCTCCCCTAGTCATCACCCGATGTCTTACCATTCAGGTACCATTGTTCAGAGTTGCGGTGGAGGCGTAGTCAGTAAACTTACTCTACTGCGCAGCTACATACAGAGAGCCCATTGCAGTGGAGAAGTAAACAACTGTTTAGGAATAGTAAGACATCAGGAGATGGAAGGGGGTCAGTGTGAGAGAGGTTTTTTCCTTTATATATTACTGGGCATGTTGATAGATGAAATTAGTAGGCTGCTTCTGGTGCACCTATAAGGGTCACCAAAATGCTGCTGATGGTGTACTCATTGGGGGTGTTTAGAGGTGGAGGAGAGGGACCGCTGCATTCTGTTGGCATGTTAAGGGTCTGATTTTTATTAAGCTTTCTTTTTCCATAAAAAAGGGAAAACTAGGTTTCAGCATCCAGCTCCTAAATATACTGGCTCCTAGATTGCAACAAAATTTAAGGCCTGTCTTAAGGATTGTTACTATGAGTGGAGAAGCTCCCCCATAGAGATACCTGGAAGACAGGTATAGAATGGTCAAGGAGAGTTCAAGGGCTGTATATAAGACCTGGAGCTGCCTTCTAGAGAAGGGGCGACCTTCAGGGCAATCTTGGCAAAGTATCTGGTGGGCTTGCGTTGTCTCCAGGGGGGCCTTGGGAGCCTGTAATACCCCTCAATGGGTGCCAACAGGCCCAAGGTGCAGCTGGTTGGGGAGCAACTTGTTGTTTTTATTTGCTGGGCACCTGTACTATACAGTTGTGGAGACTATGCATATTGCAAAACCTGCTTCTGTGTAGACTTTGCTAGTAGACAACATTGTGGGCATATCAGGCATCCTCTTGGCTGCTTTTGGGAACCTTAGAGCTCATAGTCTCTCAGTAGGGTCCTCAGCTGTACCCTCTGCCCCAGGGTGAGCTGGATCATTATTTGGGCTCCCTTAAGAATGCCTTTTCAGCTGCTACCCTAGACTCAAAAAACAGTGCTGTGTGCAGGCTTGCTGGCCCAAGCCCTCTGCTGGATCTAGTAGCTGCTAGACAGCCCCGAGGCTATGAGATTGGAGTAGTGGATGGACCACCTATGTGGCGGGTGACTTCTATGATTCATTCAGAGTCTCTTCCATGTTAGTAGTAGAAATGTTTGGATTTTGCAGCTGAACAAACATCCTTTTAAAAGCTGGTTATTCATAGGAGTGGGCCTGGAGAAGTGGTGAAATTCCTTGGAGGCTCACTGACTCCTGGATGATAGGCTTAGAAGTGTTACGAGTACATTTTGTAGGAGTGTGCATAGAGCCTGGAAACAGCCTTGGACTACAGAGAGCCCAAGAAGGGACAGTTGTTTTCAGAACTTTCAGCTAGCAAGACATACCACTGCTCTCATCTGGAGCCAGTAATCCCCATCAGAGTAATAGTGAGTCCTTTCTGAGCTGCAGCTGGTTGGAGGGCAGCTCCATGTATGGGTCCTGGGGAACACTTTCTCAGTGCAGTACACAGCATGTGCTCACTGACTGAGCTGGGTTTCCTCAGTCTCCATCCAGGTGGCGTGCATAGCCTGAGCTAGTCTGTGGATCCTTGCTTGGGGCCTAAAGCTGGAGAAAAGGACAAACTTGGGCCAGGGATGTAGAACCCTGGGTCCCTTCCTTGGAGCTACTTCCCTCTGCCTGATTCCCTCCTTAATTTGGGAGGAGGCTGGAGTTGTAGTAGTTTCTGGCCTGCTTACCTTTCACTGCTTTAAAGCAGCATTTTAAAGGTACCTGGAAGGTCCCAAAAAGGCACACAGGCTCCACAATGCTTGTCCCAGTGTAAACAAATTTCCCGGGTCCTCTTTAATAATAGTTTATGGACCTTTCCTCCAGGAACTTGTCCAAACTTTTTTTTTTTTTTAACACGGTTACGCTAACAGCTTTTGCTACATTCTCTGGTAACGAATTCCAGAGTTTGATTACGCGTTGAGTGAAAACATTTTCTCTTATTAGTCATAAATGGGTTACATTGTAGCTTCATTACGTGTCCTCTAATCCTCCTACTTCTTGATGGCATAAACAACCAATCTGTATTCACCCATTCCATTCCTTTCCTTATGATTCCTAGCATTCTATTAGCCGCCTTGGCCGCTGCTGCACACTGGGTGGAGGATTTCAACATATTATCCAAGGTGACGTCTAGAGTTTTTTCCTGGGTGTTGGGTTTCTAAGGTGGTATCAAAGTTTGGGGGGTTCTTTTCTAGGTGCATAACTTTGCACTTGTCCACATTAAATTTCATCTGCCATTTGGACGCCCAGTCTTCCAATTTATTAAGGTCCTATTGCAATTTTTCACAATCCTTGGATTTTAACAACTTTGAATAATTTTATGTCTTCTGCAAATTCGATCACCTCACTTGTTCTCCAGGAACAAGTAAGAAGTCGGTCCTCATATATGTGACGTCTGTGCTGACGGAGTCTGAGGGGCATTTCCCCAGCTTTCAAAGAAAGCCTTTGGAACTTGCTACCATGCATGCATGGTCCCCTTGCCACTATCTTGCTCAGTCTCCCCCCCCCCCCTTTTTTTGTGGAGCCCAACGGATGTCTGACCCGTTACCTGGAAAAAATCCTTGCTATATCCTTAAAAGCTAGCTTTTCCCAGTTTGTGTACCGGTTCCTCTTCCTGCCTTTAACCAACACTGGACCAGGCATTATTTTCTGCTTTTTTCCCCCTTTTTTGATTGAGCCTTGCCTTGACCAGCGTTCATGCTTTTTGCTCAGGGGTTGTTGACCCTGGCCAGGTGTTTTCTATCATGTGCCCCGGTGGTTTTAAAAAAAAAAATGACTCCTGCACCTCCTGTAACCTGTGCCAGGCCATGAAGCCTAAGTCCAATAAAAAGAGGTCAGGGTTGCAAGAGAAACATCCCAAGGTCCATCTCTGCACCTGTTTCCCTGACATCATGCTCCAAGCCCAACACTTCCCATGAGACCTGAGCGTATTCTGACTTCCGTGGTGGTGGCTCCTCAGAAGACCCTGGAGCCCGAGAGAGAAGAAAAGATCCTCAAGTCGGTCGAGGTTCCCTGCTCAGAGAAGTGCCCTACCAATGTCCTCAAAGGGGATTCCTTGGCCGGCAGAGGCTGTACGAAATTCCTTGAGACCATAGTCCTTGTCGGACACACTTGTGAGAGGGCCGGTGCCGAAAGCTGCAGAGCCTTCTGACTCTGTATCAGAACATCACTGCTATTCTGGCCCTGCAGCAGGTAATGATGGATGGTTCGTCAGCATCATCTGCCCTGTTGAGCCAGGCTCAGAGGGTCACTGGTAAGACTTCAGAACCAGTCAAGGTCCTGTTCCTCAGGCATCTGATCTTCTCCAGCCAGTTTCCGCGACACAGACCCCAGGTACTCTGGATGCCCTGGCCCCTCAGTGCTGGCTTGAGGCAAGGAGTTGCAGGCCCTCTGATTTGTTGTTAGTCTTCGACTCAGAGTAGGAGACCGATGAGGCATCCATGGAAACCAGACTGCACTGAGACATTCCTTCAGACTAGTCTCCGGAGGATGTGGCCTACTACGACTTTGCCAAGGATATGGCTAGAGTCCTCAAGGTGCAAACCGAGGCAGAGGAGGATACATGCACCAAAGAACTGGAGATTCTCCAGTGCGAGTCTCCACCCAAGGAAACTCATGGTGCCAGTGCAGCGAATCCTTGAGTGGCTACTGTTGAGAATGTGGGAGACCCCAGTGTCAGTACTGGTGGTCAGCTGGCACCTCAAAGTCATGTAACACATCAGGAAAGGGCTGGGGTTCTACAAACTCCAACTCCCCAATGTCGAGTCAACCATGCAAAAACTTAAGAACCAGAAGACCCACTCTTCTGTTTCTCTGAAAGTTGGCTAGGGCCCTCAAGGATTTTAGCTGGGCTTGCCAGGGAACCCCCTCCACTGCTTCCAAGCTATGAACTCCAGGATCAAGGACTGCTCTAAGTGCCTCTCCCAGGTAGTCTACAATGGCTTAGCAGCTCAAGTAGCAGTGGCTGGCATCTGTGCTAGATGCCAAGCCTGGCTACAGTTTTCAAACCTTGAGCAATGAGCCCAAGACGAGCTGCTTGATATCCCCTGTACTGGAGAGAACCTGTTCAGCAAAGCTATGGCCAACAAGGCAGCTGAGAGAGAGAGGCTGATGTGACCTGCCAGATGCTCTTAAAAAAGACCTCTTTCATTCCCTGTAAGAAACTCTCAGGGAAAAGACCCCTGTTTCCGAGGGGAAAAATGGGCACTTCAACAGTCACCACTACCAGGCCTTCTGCGGCCAGCAATAGGGTTCTCACGCCAGATCCCTGCTCCAGCCCAACCCAGGGGGTCTTCTGATTCTCAGGGCAGGGTCTCCCCTCCCTGAGGAGACATTCACCAGCCCACAGGTGCCTCCACTTGCAGTGGACTCGAGCCATGGACAGGCCACGGGACAGTCAGTGTTACCTGCCGACTGGCAGTCCCTCAACTGGTGACAAAATTTGCACCATCTCCAGGCGGGAATGCCCCTTCAGGCACCTGCACCGCAGAAGACCCTGACCACAGACTTCCCTCTTTGGGGGGGGGGGGTGTTGTGTTGGGGCCGCTGCACACAGGGCAGCTGATCTCAGGAGGAGTCCCTTACAGATCAATCTTCTAGAACTCTGCAATCTTCTGGCCCTAAGAGTGTTCTGCCACTGCCTGCAACACAGGCCTGTGCTGATCCAGGCGGACAACCAGGTTGCCATGTTTTTATATCAAGGGGGGGGGGGGGCATGGGTCCGTACTCTCTAACAGGAGGTGGTGGCCCTCTCCTTTGCAGCACGCAACAGCATGCTTCTGCAAGCGGTGTACCTACTGGGTCATGAAAACTGCCCAGTGGACAGGCTGAGCAGAGTCCTTTGTCCACACGAGTGGTGCTTAAACACCAGGGTAACAGCACCTTTTCTACCTCTGGGCAGGCCTGTGATGGACCTATTCACCTCCCCGGACAAAACGCAGCTGCCTCACGTCTGCTCATGTTAGCTGCACCCGGGGAGAGTGATGGTAGATGCCTTCCTGATCTCGTGGTCTGAGGGCCTACTCTGTGTTACCAGGGCCCTCTTCAAGGTCCATAGCAAGAAGGTGTTGGTTATACTGATCACCCCCAGTGGCCCAGGCAACCTTCATTCCCTCTATTGCTTTCCCTGTTGGTGGCACTCCCAGTCCCACTGGGGCGGGCCCTGAACCTCCTGTCCTAGGAGGAGGAGGGCCCCCTCTTGCATCCCAATATAAAGTCGCTAACACAGCGTGTCTGCTGAAAGGGTAACGGCCCCTTTCGATCTTCCAGGAGAAGTCGAGGAGATCTACTGGCCTCCTGTAAACCCTCCCCCAGGCAGGCTTATGTCTTTAAGTGGAGAAGGTTCTCCACCTGGTGTGCGGAAAAGGAGGAGAAATCCTTTGCCTGCCATGTGCAACTAGTACTTCAGTACCTACTGTACCTGTCACACACTGGGCTGAAATCCAACTTGGTGAGGGGGCATCTGAGGGCCATAGCCACTCACTACCACCCTATTGAGGGGAAACCCCTCTCAATTCAGCCTCTGGTCTCCAGGTTCCTCTGAGGCCTCCTGTTATCCAAGCCCTTCTCCACCCTCCGGCAGCAGAGTGGGACCTCCCTTGTGGTGCTCTCCCAGCTCGCCAAACTGCCATCCGAGCCCTTAGCCGCTTGCCACCTGCGGTACCTGTCTAGGAAAATTTTTTTTTTCCGGTGGCCCTCATGTCCACTCGACGAGTGAGTTAACACTAGGCCCTGGTGGCAGATCCACCATATAAAAGGTTCTATAAGGACAGGATAGTGTTCCACACACACCCCAAATTCCACCCGAAGGTGATATCTCCTTTCCACCTCAAACAAGAGGCAGTCCTCCCAATCTTCTTCCCGTGTCCTTACGCTGGCAGTGAGGAACCTAGTACTTCATACACTGGATTGCAAATGGGCCCTGTCCTACTTACAGCAGACTCAGGCCCATCTAAAGCTCCTCAGCTTTTCATGTTATATTACCTCAGCAGACTGGGGCTCCCTGTGACTAAGCGTACTCTGTCCACTTGAGTGGTGGACTGTATTGCTGTCACATGAATGAGCTGGCCTCTCCCTCTAGCACCAGATCACATTGCATCGCGTGAGGGTGATGGCTGCTTTGGTGGCTGACCTCAGCTCGGTGATGGTTACAGAAATCTGCAAGGGCACCACAAGGTCTTCAGTTCAGACATTCGCAGCTCACTACTGCCTGGAGAGCGAGTCCCACAGGGACAGTGCCTTTCGCCAGGCAATACTCTTTGATATTCTCAGGGTGTAGGCAACTGCTGCCCTGCGACCCTTGTGTGTTAAGGCTATTGGAGTGATAGTGTCGCTGGACGCTAAGGTCTTGCAGAGTCAGTGGGGACTCATATTCTGTAACTCATGGCTGCCCGATTGGTCGCCGTTGCTGCTGTCCTGGTTTGGTCCTCGGCAGTCTGGCATTAGGGAGTCCCATATGTGAGGACGGACTTCCTGCTTGTTCCTCGAGAAAGTGTAGTTAGTCATCTGTAGCAGGTGTTTTCCAGGGACAGCAGGAATTGGTCCTTGCAATTCTCCCTCCTCCCCTGGGAGATACCTCTCTACCTTGTGTTAGTTTTTTACTGCCGTCTAGCTATGTTGTCTGAGCAAGATGGCACCCTTGGGCAGGAAGGGGACCACACATGTGAGGTAGCATGTCCCAAAGGCTTGCTTTGAAAGCTGGGGAAATGTTCCACACGGGCTCTTTCATTGCTAATGCACCCATATGTGAGGAATGATTCCTGCTATCCCTGGAGAACACCTGTTACAGGTGAGTAACTACGTTTTCCCATTTCCAGGGGAGGAGTGGCTCAGTGGTTGGGACAGGTTACCTCAGGCCGGAAGGCCAGGGGTTCAATTCCTGCATGGGGACAAGCAACTTCAGGCCGGAGGGACTGGTATCTCTAGTCCCATGGCCACTCCTTGTGGCCTTGGGCAAGCCACTTAACCCTTAATTGCCTCAGGTACACTTTGGTTGTGAGCCCTTCTGGGACAAAGGAATAAAAAGTTAGTATACATGTAAACCGCACTGATTCTAAATAGCGCGGCATAAAAAATAAAAATAAATTTTATGAATGTTAAACAGCGGGTCCAGCATTGATCCCTAGGGTTCTCCCACTATTTACTTTTTCTCCATTGAGAAAATTGGCCATTTAGCCCTATTCTCTATCGTTTAACAATTTTCTGATTCACAATACTACACTGCCCCCAATTCCATGACTTTAATTTTGCCAAGAGCGTCTCATGAGGGACCTTGTCAAAGGCCTTCTGAAAATCCAGGTACACTATATCAACCAGCTCACCTTTGTCTACCTGTTCATTCATACCTTAAAAAAAATAACAAATTAGTAAAAAGACTTTTTTTCCTTGACCAAATCCATGTTGGCTTTCTCCCATTAAACCATGACTATATACGTGTCCAGTAATTTTATTCTTTATAATGGTTTCTACCATTTTGCCCGGTACCAATGTGTCTCTCAAGTCTGTAGTTTCCCGGAATACCTCTGGAACCCTTTTTAAATACTGATGTTACATTGACCGTTATCCATTCTTCAGGTACTACAGTTTATTTTAATGATTAGTTCACAGATTGCAGACCTACTATTAGTAATCTCATAATTCAGTTCTTTCAATAGGGTCATTCCATGTCAAGTGGTCCTAGTATATAAAAAGTGCCCCGCTCGACCATCTTGGATTTTGCTGAAATTTTGTATGTACACTACCATGTGTCTCAAACTAACTTTGGTAAAGTTTTAGATTCTCTCGTGGAATATTTTCTGAGATAGTCGTTTGTCTGATCACATACCTTGACTTTGTACAGTACGAGTCTGAGATTTCAGCAACTTTGAGACCCTATATTTTCTTTGCTATTTTATTATAAAAAATGAAACTTGACTATTCTGTACAACATTTTGCGCTCTATTTAATGATACTAATGATAATTTTTGAATATGTCGGAAGTAGATATATTGCAGCAAAGTCAGCTAAAAAAATTGATGTTCTAAAAAAATTAAAAATTAGACATTATGCAGCTTCCTAAATCAAGTAAAGTGTGAAATTTTGCACATAATACCTCTTATGTACTGAAGTTATTGAATTTATAATTTCATGCATTCTCCATTAGTTTACAAATTAAGTGTAAAGTTGATGATTTTTTGCAAAAACATAAAAATAGGGTATTCCTTTGCGTCCCTCTAGTCCAGTCCCGGAACCATAGAGTTGTGAACCTCCACCAGCAGCTTTGGAGACTGAAAGATGTCATCGCTTTGTCACTGGTACTAATAGGCAAGAACTGCCCACTTCCACCAGTACTTTCAGTCTCCAAGCAGCTAGGAGGTTCTGAGCCTGGGACTGGGCTCAGGAGGGTACAAATAAGCAGAGCTTTATTTTGAAAAATCCTATATCAGGTTTCCCTTCTCTTGGAAGTTTATTTTTTGTCTCTGATTAGGTGCTTTTTGGTTTTGTTTCAGGTCTGCCGCTGCTGAAGGGGTCTTACCTGCTGATCCTGTGGCTTTTTCTCTCCTTCTTCCCTCTCTCGCTCTTGTCTCTCCTTTATCTCTGTGGTGTTCTTCTCCCCAGCGTATAAACGAGCACGGGGGTGGGGGGGAGTATTGTGTGGTGCCTCCCTGCTCCCGAACCCGCATTACAGAAGGGTGAGGAGCAGGTAGAAGGCAGAGAGCGTGCTTCTGCAGGCAGCAGCACTAAAAGGCCGGGGGCAGCCTCAGGGGATCGCTGCGGGGCGGCACAATTGTAAGCCTTGCTCTCTTCACTGAACTCCGCCGGAGCTGAAGCCGTGTGTAGGCTGTGCTCCGGCGTGGAGCTGTGCTGACAACTCTCTCTCTCTCTCTCTCTCTCTCTACCTCCTTCCACTCCAGTGCGTCAGGTGAGTCTGAGGGGGTTTTCCGGGTCGGCGCTTGGGGCGCAGAGCGGAGGGGGGTGTCGGGGAATCCCTGCGGCTAATTCAGAGGGCCTCAGGGTCTTGCCGGCCAGCCGTGTGTAGTTTGCGCGGGAGTTCTGCCGGCGGCCATTTTGAGAGCCAGGTTTCCAATGGCCCGTTTTTCTCTGGGTCCCCAACAGTTTTCAGAGCTTCGTTTTCATGTCGGGTTGGCTCCTTTGTCTTAGTTAACCTCTGACTCTGTGGTTACAATAAACGAGTTAAGTTTAAAAAAAAAGAGAAAAAAACCACACCCCACAACCGGTGCAGTTCTTGGCAATCTCGCAGCTTGGGGGGGCTGCGTGATTGGTCCGTTGGTGTGGCTCTGGGTAAGATGCCGGCCAAATCTCGCTGCCTTGTAGTGAGATCCTGGAGTCCGGGGTTTGTAAACCGTGTTCCCTTGAAGTGGTGGTGACGGAGAGGACTGTCGGGATCCGCTGAGGAGCAGATTGTGGGCCCCTCGGATGCCAGAGAGTCCGGTCCGCCGCCTTTGGCCCCTGCGGAACCGGTGGCGGGTCCTTCCTCAGAGAGTGGTTTTGTGGTGACCGGAGGGCTTACGAGGGCAGGTTCGGGACTCCTCTCCGGGGAGGACGAGGTGCCTCTCAAGAAGCGCAGGGAGGTCCGGGATGACAGCCCGCCATCTTGCCTGGACGATGAGTTGGGGGTGGCCGATCTGGATGTGGAGCCGGCCTCCGATGCGGACTTGGAGGAGGGGGAGTTCCAGGATTTGGAGCAACAGAGTAGAGTAGTCCGGGTGTTTCGGGAAGAGTTGCCGGCTTTGATTGCGGAGACTCTTAAGGCGTTAAATATGCCTTGTGTGGCGCCGACGGCGGAGGAATCTTTGGATGATCCTCTATTGCAGGTGGTGCGACCTTCCCAACAGGCATTCCCGGTTCATAGAGTCTTTCGGAATATGATTCAGGAGGAATGGGACTCGCCGGAGTTCGCGCTTCGCGGTACTAGGACTTTGGCCTGGCTTTATCTTCTTTCGGAGCAGGACGGAGATTTTCCGCTCTCCTAAGGTGGATGCGGCAGTGTCGGCGGTCACTAAGAAGACCACTATTCCGGTTAGAAACTGGTGGGGGGGGGGCGACAAGAGTACAGGTAAATGGAGCTCACTCTGAGAAGGTGGTTACCAGTGTTGTGCCCCAGGGATCTATCCTTGGTCCGATTCTTTTTAACATCTTTCCAACCTCTACCAGTAAAAAGTCACAATGAGATGCGGCGGACTCAGGTGGAGGTGGTGCCCGTGGGAGGACGGTTACGGGACTTTTACCCTGCCTGGGTCCAGATTACCTCAGATCAGTGGGTGTTGGAGGTCATTCGAGACGGCTATGCTCTAGAGCTTCTTTGGCCCATGTCAGATTCCTTTGTCCTTTCCCCGTGCCGGGAAAAAGGCGGGTGGTCGCGGAGACGCTTCAGCGGCTGCTTCAGCTCAAAGCGATGGTGCCCGTCCCGGCGGACCAGTGTGCAGGTGCGGTCAATACTCTATTTTGTGGTCCCCAAGAAGGAAGGCACTTTTCGTCCGATTCTGGACTTGAAAAGGGTGAATCGGTGTCTTCGCGTGACCCACTTTCAGATGGAATCCTTACGCTCCGTCATGGCAGCCGTCCGAGCGGGCGAATTTCTGATGTCTTTGGACCTTACGGAAGCGTACCTCCATATTCCGGTGCACCAAGAGCATCAAAGGTTTCTACGTTTTGCGGTGCCGATGGGACATTTTCAGTTTCAGGCGATGCCTTTTGGTCTGGCCACGGCGCCTCAGACTTTTACCAAGATCATGGTAGTCGTGGCGGCGACGCTCCGCCAAGAGGGAATTCTAGTGCACCCCTACTTAGACGATTGGTTGATTCGAGCGAAATCCAGCGCGGAAAGCGAGGTGACCACGGCTCGGGTGATACGGATGCTGGAAAGTCTCGGCTGGGTGGTCAATTTTGGCGAAGAGCAAATTGGTTCCGTCTCAAGTTTTGGAATACTTAGGAGCGCGCTTTGAGACCAGGCAAGGGATGGTGTTTCTCCCGGAGCAGAGAGCACTGAGATTGAGGACGCTCGTGCGCCAGTTTCTCAGGTGCATGGCGCCGACTGCATGGCAGTACTTGCACAGCCATGATCGATGTCGTTCAGTGGGCCCGCTCTCATATGCGGCCGCTGCAGAGTGCGCGTCTCAGGCATTGGTCTCATCAGAGCGATGCGTTGTCCCGCCGATTGGTGTGTGAGTACCTTTGTCAGGAGTCGGTAAGGGTGCTATCCGACAATGCGACGACGGTGGCCTACATCAATCGCCAGGGCGGCACGGGCAGTGCGTCGCTGGAGGCGGAGGCGACTCTGCTGTTGTATTGGGCCGAGCAGAATTTACAGGCGTTGTCGGCACAGCACGTGGCAGGCGTGGACAATGTTGAGGTGGATTTTTTTTAAGTCGTCGCAGGGTGGATCCGGGAGAGTGGGCTCTCCACCCGGATGTCTTTGCCATGTTGGTTTGGCGATGGGGGATTCCGATCATGAATCTCATGGCGAGTTTCGAGTCGGCAAAAGTGGCCCGGTTCTTCCGCAGGTGCAGGGAGCGAATGTCAGAGGGTCTTGATGCGTTGGCACAACGATGGCCTGTGGAGGGGCTTCTCTGTGTTTCCGCCTTGGGCTCTCATAGGCAAAGTGGTGCAGTGCATAGAACAGCACCAGGGTCGCGTGATACTGGTGGCACCCGACTGGCCCCGAAGGCCATGGTATGCGCATCTGGTACGGCTGCTGGTGGACAGGCCGTGGAGACTTCCTCGGCGGAAGGATCTCTTGCTGCAGGGACCGTTGCGCATGCCTCAGGTGGATCGATTCTCGCTTACGGCATGGCCCTTGAGAGGGCTAGGTTGACTGCCAGGGGTTATTCGGCAGCGGTTATTTCTACCTTATTGAAGGTGCGCCGACGCTCTACTTCGTTTGGCGTACATTCGAGTGTGGCGAGTGTTAGAGGCTTGGTGCGCGGAGCGCTGTCTGCGTCCCTTGGGGGTCTCGGTGCCGCAGGTCCTTTCCTTTTTGCAAGATGGTGTGGAGAAGGGTCTGGCGGCCAGTTCTTTGAGAGTGCAGTTTGCGGCTATCTCGTGTTTCCGGGGGAAGATTCAGGGTCAGCCGTTGGGTTCTCACACGGATATTCGGTGTTTCCTGCGGGTGGCGCTGCTCTTACTGCCACCAAGACGGTGTGTGGTTCCTCCATGGGATTTGAATTTGGTTTTGGTGGTGGCGCTGTTTAAGCCTCTGAGTAAAGCCTCTGAAAGATTTGACCTTGAAGACTGTGTTTCTCGTGGCTATTTGCTTCCGCTAGGAGGATTTCGGAGTTGCAAGCGCTTTCTTGTCGGGAACCCTATCTGTCTTTTTCTCGTCACGCAGTGCAGTTGCGTACAGTTCCAGCTTTCTTGCCAAAGGTGGTTTCCGTGTTTCATCTTAATCAGGTGGTGTCGCTTCTGGTGTTTTCGGAGCAGCAGCGTGAGGATTCGGGCGGCCGGCTGCATCTCCTGGACGTTCGTAGGGTCCTCAAGAGGTATCTCCGAAACTGCATCTTTCCGCAAGTCCGACAGGTTATTTGTCTTGTTTGGCGGGCCGCGCAAAGGGGAGGCGGCGGCTAAGGCTTCGCTTTCGCGGTGGTTGAAGGAAGCGATCGGTTCCGCATACCTTCTTAAAGGTCGGACAGTTCCCCTAGGTCTTTGAGCGCATTCAACAAGAGCGCAGGCGGCGTCTTGGGCGGAGATCAGTTTGGTACCGGTGGCGGACATTTTGTAGGGCGGCCACGTGGTCCTCGCTGCATTCCTTTGCTAAGCACTACAGGCTAGATGTTCAGGCCCGGGGGGACGGGCGTTCTGGTGTGGCAGTTCTTCAGGCTGCCCTTGCGGGTCCCTCCCGTTGATATTCACTGCTCTGTTACATCCTCTATGGTTCCAGGACTGGACTAGAGGGACGCAAAGGAAGGGTAAATTAGGCTTACCTGTTAATTGTTGTTCCTTAAGGAACTCTAGTCCAGTCCCGGATCCCTCCCAGTGTGTTGCACGGGTGTTCAGCCTGAAGTTTTTCATTTTCCATGTAAGAAGACTAACAAGTGGATAGGAACTTCTGGTTCTTTGGGGTTTCTCAGGGGAGCCCCCTTTTTTGTTTGGCGCAGCAGTACCTCATCTGCTCGGGAATTCAAATTTTTTTCGAGGTTCCCAGAGCTTGCTCCGGTTTTTTTTCGGTAAGGTTCAGGTTTGAACTCTGTTTTCAATAGTTAAGTAGATAAGAAAATAATAGACTCATTTGTTGCTCTGCTGAGTCTGCTTTGTCAATAGGTGCTGGTGGAAGTGGGCGGTTCTTGCCTATTAGTACCAGTGACATCAAAGCGATATCTTTCAGTCTCCAAAGCTGCTGGTGGAGGTTCACAACTCTATGATTCCGGGACTGGACTAGAGTTCCTTAAGGAACAACAATTAGCAGGTAAGCCTAATTTACCCTTTTTAACCTCCTTTTACACAAGTATCTTTTCTAAAATCGTTTTGAAACCAATTTCATTAGAAAGAGAGCATGTTTTAAGCTTTCTAGAAAAGCGGATTTAATTTACTAACCCTGGCGTACGATACCCTGAAAAGAGGGCTAAACATAGCGGACATTACCATGCTTGACAAAGGCATGTAATTCAACCTGCAGTTCTAAGGTTATCCAAATGTTATATTTAAAACTCATTTCCATAGGAGTTGCTCAATAACTGTTAAGTGCATATATGTTGTGAGCTTAACGTATAGATTTTCAGATTAGCATTAGTTGGTACACATTTACTAATTAATTTACTTCAAAATGGACATTAACGAATCACTTGATAACAATCCTCCTATGCCTGAATGTACCGTTGGACAAACATTGTCATCAAAATGTCACCATGGCTCATTTTATTCCAATAAAATGGGCTCAATTCTGTGAGCTGCTTATCAGCAAGTGAGAAATTGCTTATTACTCGATCAGAAGTTGACCTTACAGACAATGACAGTATCTGCTTGCATCACCAAGCAAGTATCTCAGCAAATATGAAATGAACCAAAAGTCGTGTTGCAATCCGTTTGAAAAGCAGAATCACGTCACTACAAGTGGATTATCAAAAGTAACTTTAGCCATGTCTGAGGGCTTGAAAAAAGTGACCAAAATGAATGTAAAGCCAGGCCAGAAAATTTGCATCAGGTACAAAGCAAAATATGCTTCTATGGTTGAAGCCACAGCATCTTCATCTTCAGATGATTTTGATCCAGATGCCTTGGACACGCTTGATCAAAGCTTGACTGCTTAGGCACTTCTCCATTAAAAATACGAAGAATGAGCAGTAGAGACAAAGCTGGTTATTTGAAACAAAAGATTGAGCGCACACAGAACGTGGTAACAAAAAGAGTCTGCTGCTGGAGTGGCTGACAACGTTGAACAATCTAGTCTGTCTGCAGAATGCAGTCTATGTAGCAATTACACTGAGCTTATTAAAGAAATGAAAGCAAAGATTGATATATCCAATAGGTCAATAAAAGTTCAATTGTTGACTTTGGCCCCAAAAAGTTGGTCAATAAAGGAAACAGCAATGAAGTTTGGCATTTCTGAACGTATGGTCAAAATGGCCCGAAAAGTCAAGAAAGACAAAGGCATTTGTGCTTTACCTGATGCAAAAATTGGCAAACCATTATCAGAGAAAGTCGCTAAAAGAGTCAAGGATTTCTATGAAGATGATGAATTTAGCAGAATGTGTCCTGGCAAGACTGCATTTCAGTGCGACTCGATGGTGTCAAAGTTCAAAAACAAAAATGGTTGCTGTTGTGTAATCTTAAAGAGTTGTATGTAGCATATCATAATAAATTTGGAGCAGAAATCTGTTTTTCAAAATTCTGTGATCTCAGGCCAAAGTGGTGTGTGACTGTTGGTGCTTCAGGCATTCATGCATTCTGTTTGCGCCTGCAGTATACATCAGAATGTAATCTCATGCTGCAAGGTGCAAATATTAAAGAGGGACTACAAGCTGCTAATGGAAAAGACAGTGTGCGACCTTAATTCCAAGGAATGTATGCTACAAAGATGCCAAAGCTGCCCTGGTGAAGAATAACTTGTAGTGTATTTGGATGAAATATTCCAGGATTATGATGCAGAGGAATCAATTGAATTCAAACAATGGATTCACACTGACTGAGAAACACTGGAAACAAGCATATTAACAGTGGACAACTTTGTTGAAAAACTTTCAAGCAAAATTTGGAAGCTGACAGGCCATCATTTTTGTTTCAAAACACCAAAGTGAATATCTGAAGTCACTGAAAGCTGACTTAAAAGAAACGGAGTTCATTGTTTTGATGGACTTTGCCGAAAATTACTCATTTGTTGTCCAAGATGCTGCCCAGGGCTTTCACTGGGAAATTTCACAGGCCACAGTACATCCATTTGTTGCTTATTATGCAGACAAAGTGGGCACCTTGCAAATTAATTGCATAATTTTGAATCATATGCAACATGATACCGTGTCAGTACACGTTTATTCAGAGGTTTATTGAATTTTTGTTGACCCAAGCAGATGTTATGAAAATATACTACTTCAATGATGGCTCAGCAGTGCAATATAAAAACTACAAAAACTGTCAATTTATGCAACCACAAAATGATTTCAATATCGAGGCCGAATGGAACTTTTTCGGCACAAGCCATGGAAAATCACCTTGTGATGGGGTTGGTGGCACAACTAAACGTTTGGCAGCCCGAGCAAGTCTACAAAGACCTTCGTCTGACCAAATATTGACACCAAAAGATCTGTGTAACTTTTGTGACCAAAATATACATGGAATTAAATATATTTATGTCGCAAAAGATGAAATTGAAAAAAGCAGGAAGTTTCAAGAAGAAAGGTGGAAAGAAAGCAGCACAATAGCTGGCACTAGAGAGCATCACCAATTTGTACCAGTTGACTCAAACTTGGTTTGTGTCAGCAGAGTTTCAAATGATACAATAAGCTTTTTTTTTTCTCTTTGGTTTTTTTTTTTTTTTTAGCCAAAATTTCCAATACTGCTATTTTGTATTTGAAATTATCTGAGTTGTCCCTTGGTTGCTACATAGCTTGCATCTATGACAACAAATGGTGGATTGGCAATGTTGTTGAAGTTTCAGCTGAGGAAAATGATGCATTGATAACATTTTATGCATCCTCAAGGTCCTGCTCATTCGTTTTATTGGCCAGAAAGGCAAGATGTTTGCTGGATTCCAGAGCAGCACCTCATTAGCATGCTCCCTGCACCTTCAGTTACATCATCTGGCCGACAGTATCAATTCCCAGAATCCATTTTGAAGGAAGTGGCTTGCAAACATAACAGAATGTCAAAAAATGCTAGCATTAAAATTGAGGTGAGTACTTCGGCTTGGGAACCATATAAGATACACAATTTAGGCTTGGGAACCTAGGATAAGATGCCCAATCATTGGCTTGGGAACCAGCTAGACACCCACTGAAGGCTTTGGAACCTCCAAATAAGAAACCAAATTAAAGGCTTGGGAACCTAGATTAAGAAACCCACCCGTGGCTGGTATTGCACAGCTATCGGGCGTGACCTCTATGGCGATGGGGTTGCCAGTTCATGTTCCTGAACTGGTAGTGACAATGTCACCATGGACCAACGCAATACAATATTGATACTTGTTTTAACATTTTTATATTGAAAAATTATGATCCAAAAAATTAACAATAATATGATGAAATATACGCTCTTGATATGGCAATGTCAGCTGACTTTGGTCCTCTTTTTAGAGCACTGTATGCCAGCATTAGTCAATCAAATTAACCTTTTTAGGGGGTTTAAAACATGCTCTTTCTAATGGTAGTAGTTTGAAAACGTTTCTAGAAGATACGTTTGTGTAAAAGGGAGTTAAAAATACCCTATTTTTAGCCTTTTTGCAAAAATTATCAACTTTACACTTTGCAAATTAATGAAAAGGGCTAGGAGCTTGAAATTATAAACACAAAAACAGTACCACGAGATACTATGCCTCAAATTTCATGTTCGTTGTTTACTTATTTCAGGAGCTATGCAATGGTTAAACTTTTAATTTTTTTAGGCCGCCAATTTCTTTGCCCGACTTCGGTGCAATGTGTCTATTTCTGACACAATCAAAGATTATTAGTCATTAAAAAGAGCGCAAAAAGATGTGCAGGGTAGTTTCATTTCTTATAAACAAATAATAACAATATTAGGTCTCAAAGTTGCTGAAATTTTGAATCATACTGTACATGTTCAGGCTATGAGGTCAAACAAACGGCTATATCTCAACAGGTTTAACACCAGAGAACCTAAAACTCTACCAAAGTTCATTTGAGACATGGGGGGCTCTAAACATAAAATTTAGTCAAAATCCGTGATGGTCATGCGGGGAGCCCTAGACCACTTGACATGGAATGACCCAATACCCTTGGATGTATACCATCCGGTCCAGATGATTTGGTACTCGTCAGTTTATCAAATAGTTAATCTTCCTAGATATTTTCTTTCAATTCTTCCGATACATCACCTTTTACATACCATTTCAGGCACAGGTAAATTTCCTACATTTTCTTTAGACTGAAGCAAAGAATTCATTCAGTCTCTCCGCTGTGGACTTGTCTTCATTTAGTGCCCCTTTTATTCCTCTATCAAATCCATCCTCTGTTGCTTATCTTTCCTGTCACATGATTGGCATTCCTTTTCTTTTTCTATTTGCAGTCTGCTTTTTATTGTAAACCGCCCTGATGCCTTGGCTTGTGCAGTCAAGCAAATAACATAATAAAGATAAAGTGGTCCAACTAACTGTCTCACAGTTTTTTTTTGTTTTTTTTTTGTTGCGAATGTACTTTAAAGTTTTTTATTTATTATGTGTGTTTGCTTCTCTGTGGCAAGCTTCCCCCCCCCCCCCCCCCTTACCTCACTTATTAATGCCTTGTATCTAACGTGGCAATACTTATTCCCATTTTTGTTGTTTTGGCTCCTTTTTTCCATTTCCTGAAAGATGCTTTTTTTGGCCTTCTGTTTTTCTTAAAGCGTGGACTACATCTCTTCTGGGCTTCCAAGATAGTATTTTTCTACAATGCCCACACTTTTCTTTTGTCTTTGCAGTTGCTCCTTTTAGTCATTTGTTAACCATTTTCCTTATTTTATCATAGTCTCCCTTTTGAAAGTTAAATGGGAATATTGTGGCTTTCCTTGCCGTCCTTCTTTCATTTATTAAATGAGATGTGATCATGCTATGATTACTGTTGCCAGGTGGCCCCAACACCCTTCTCTTGCACCAGATCCTGCATGCCACTAAGGGACTAGGTCCAAAATAGCTTCCCATCTTGTCGGTTCATGAACTAGCTGCTCCAAGAAGCGATCATTTATTTCATAAAAGCAGAATTTGCAGTCTCATGGTGGTTGAGCTGTCATTGGGCAGAGGAACATCTGATTGCCCCGTCCATGGTGTATATTGTGAGCATTGACAATATGCAGGCAGACTTCCTGAGTTACACCACCATGGGTATGGGCGCATGGAAGTTCAGTCCTTATGCATTCAGTCACCTAAAGCAGGGGTGGGGCCCTCCGGTGGTAGACTTGATGGCCACTAGGCATTCGTGCAGCTCAAAAAGCTTGCCACCTTGGCAAGATCGGTGGATGGCAGGCTTGGATGCCCTGCTACAGGGATAACCTCAAAAAGGGGTGCTGAATTCCCTCCATTGCCCTTGGTGAGAAGTTGTCTGCACAGAGTTCAGGCTCATGACTGGCCTTACAGGCCATGGTATGCAGATGTCTCAAACATGTTCACAGCACCCCCTCGTTGCCTCATGGACCATCTTGATTCCTTCTTGCTTATGGCTTGGTCCTTGATTGGTATAGGCAGTCAAGGAAGGGGGGCTATGTCCCTAGCTTATGTAACAGTCTTGAAAGTTTTCAAGAAATGTTCCCCTCATTCCCTGGAGGCCAGGGAGGGTAGACATGGTCTCTGTTCTGTTCTTCTAGTAGTCTGGTCTGGAGCAAGGCTTGGCCTTGAAGATTCAGGTGGGAACCCTGGCATATTACAGGAGTTGCGTTCATGGGATGTCATTGGCAGCACACCCAGATATTTCTTAAAGGGTGTGAAGGAGATAGTCTTTCAGTGTCTCCAGTTGTTCCTCAGTGAAGTCTCTGGTGTTGAAGGTACCAACAGGGCTCCCTTTGAACTCTTTTGTATGGCCTCAAGGAATTGCCCATAAGGTGGTTTTCCTGGTGACTATAGACTCCGCTGGCAGGTGTTAAATCCACAAGCCTTGTCCTGCAGGGAGTCTCTCTCGGTCATCTTGTCAGCTTCTGGCTCCTTTCTCTCCCAAAGATGCTGTCTTAATTTTAACTAGACTTCTGCCTTCCTCCCCAGAGGTGGGTCTGGAAGGATCCTTTGCTGTGTCTGATGGACATGTGGAGGTTGTTGATCAGATACCTGGGAGTTACTAATCCCTTCGGTGGTCTGAGGAAAGTCTTTCATCAACCTGCTGGATTAGGTGGGTCAGCATACCTTTTCATTTTCAAATGTGTGCTGGAGGGAGTCAGAGCTCACCATCGAGGTAGAAGCTGGTGCCGTAGCGGAGTGTCTGTCTTGGTGTCTCTAGAGGACATCAATAAGGTGGTTAACTGCTCTTCTTTGAGCACCTTTTGGAAGTGCTACAGGTCGCATTTGGAAATTAGTGTCATCTTGCTTGTGTTCTGACTACTTAGGTGCATCCCATATGTCTCTGGGCTGATCTAGCAGGATAATATGGAAAGAGTTTACATACCTGATATATAGATAATCTTGAGGTAAATGTTAAGTTGGATTGTGAGGTGGTTGAACTTTTCAGTCTTTTATGCTGCTTGGGAAGTGTCGTACAGCAGATATATCTAGCCATGACATGGTTGAAAGTTGCTCAAGTCTGCCTTGATCTAGCAAGATTCAAGGAAAGATGTCATCCGGTACAAATTTTCTCCTTCATTTTCCCACTTTCTCTGATAAGCTGCTTGAATGTACCTCATATATTTGGTCTGCCTGGCTAGGATAAGGAGGAAAATAGGCCTTGTCTGCTAATTGTATTGAGTCCAATTTGGACTAGCCTAGACTGGTGCTTCTGCTTGTTTCTGTGGTATATCACAAGTTCTTTACTGTTACTGGTCAAAACAAAACCTCATTAACTGACTATGTCTTGGTTTAAGAGGGCCAATGAATGTTCCCTATGGAAACCACCTGCCTGGGAGAGGGGCAGGTGTTAAGGAAAGGTTGCTTTAAGGGTCTGTGTTAACTAAAGTTTTTTATATAGGTCAATATCAGTAAACTAATTTGTCATCTGCTGGTAGGGGATCATAATCCACTTTTCTAGACTGTCTGCTAGGACTGAAGAAAAGGAAACTGGCAGGTATAACTGAGTTTCACCATAGTTCGCTAAGTATTAATAGCTAGTGGGGGTAAAATCTACCCCTTTAAATAGATGTTCAGGGGATGGCACTACAAGACAGTTGGGTTTTGTTGGCATGCTAGTGACATCATTGGACACTTAATAACCTGTTGAATAATGGTGATGGTGAATTAATGTTGTGTGTCTTTTTTTTTTTTTTTTTCTTTCTTCCCCCCCCCCCCCCCCCCAGCGGGAAAAAGAGCAGTTTCGTAAACTGTTCATTGGTGGTCTAAGCTTTGAAACAACAGAAGAAAGTTTAAGAAAATACTATGAACAATGGGGAAAGCTTACAGATTGTGTGGTAAGTAGAATATGGCAGTAGATGTTCTGTATTGGTTATATAGAATTGAAATCTAGGTTTGCTCTATATTTAACTTTATATATATTTCAAGTGCAGATTTTTAATGTATATGTAATATTTTTGTACTCTGCAGGACGGACTGCAGAATCCAACCCTTCTTATTAATTTGCCTGTTCTCTTTCAGTGGCAAGCTGCTTCAGTATCACTTCCTGTTCAGCGTGGCATTAACCACTTCGGAGCACAGCAGGAGTGCTGCTCGTTAAGAGATCCACCCCCCCCCCCCCTTAAATGCCTCTGGCCTAATATATCTATTTTGAACCATATGTTCTCCAGGACCAAGCAGGAAGTCAGTCCTCACATATGGGTGACGTCGGCGCCGACGGAGCCCTCGCGGAGCAATTTTCCCCAGCTTTCAAAGAAAGCCTTTGGGAATTGCAGCGCGCATGCGCGGTCGCCTTCCCGCCCAAGGGTGCCATCTTAGCCAGTCTTCTTTTTTCCGCGGAGCCCTACAGACGTACCCGTCTTGTCCCCGCGAAAAAGTTGATTTTACTCGTAATATTCTCTTTTTTCCTTCGGTTCGACGCCGGTTTTCTTCCCGCCCGGACTCGCGACACCGGTCACGAGTCCTCTTCTTTTTCGGTTTTTCTGATTTAGTCAGTTTCGTTTTCGGTTTTTTCACTGGCAGCCCGGTCTTTTGACCTCGCAGGGGCCCTTTTTCCCCCGATGGCTGCCAGTGGTTTCAAGCGGTGTGGTCAGTGTGACCGAAATATGTCACTAACTGACACACACGATAATTGCCTCCGCTGCCTGGGCCCGGATCATGAAGAAATGATCTGTGGGGCCTGTGGCAAAATGTCCTCCAAAGCGTTGAGAAGTCGGCGGCATCAGCGGGATAGGATCTTCGCTGACCCCAGCCGTACCCGGACCTCGTCGGAGGCCTCGGCGTCCAGAGGTTCCAGCTCTGACCGCCGCCGGAGTTCCTCCGACAGGGGTTCTCCCTCCGGGGACCATCGACGGAAGGTGAAACCCGCGAGGGCGGCGTCGGTGGACGCTCCTGGCTCCGCGAGGGCCAGGTCGCATAGCCCCGATAGCTGTCCCGGGTCCTTGGAGAAGGAGCACCTTTCGAAGCGACCTCGCATGGAGTCGGAGCTGCCTGCTCGGGTAAGTCCTGTGGTCCTCCTGGACTCGCCTCCGAGACCGCCGATGTCGGGCCCGACGCCGTCGGGGCCCGAGTCGGGGGCTGCTGGGTCGGACTCAGGTTGACGGCCTTGGAGAGCAGACTGTCTGCCTTCATGGACCAGCAGCGGGCACTGCTCGCTAGCCTCGCTGGCGCCGCTGCCCCGACCGCCGGGACGTCGACCTCTAAGTCGACCCCGGAGACCGAGCCGATCCTCGGTCGAGGTCACCCTCGGCCTCCCGTTCGGGACCGAGGTCGTCGCCGCCGACTCCCTCGGCGTCGGGGCGGCCGGCGCCGCTGCCTGCCCGGGCCGACCCCACCGATTCCTCCTCGGAGTCGGTCTGGGAGTCTGAAGAGGAAGAGTCACCTGATTCTTTTCGGACTCGGTGTGTTCCCTCAGACTCGCCTGAGTCCGAACCTCGGAAGCAGTCCCCTCCGGAGGATGCCCGGTTCTCGGACTTCGTCAGGGATATGACCAAGGCTTTGGCCTTCCCTGCGGATCCCGAGGAGGAGCCTCGAGCCGAAGAGCTCGACGCCCTCCAGTATGACTCTCCCGCCAGGGAACATTTTACTGTACCGGTTCCTCCCATGCTGGAACGACTACTCTTCCGCATGTGGGAGAGTCCGGCCTCCTCGCCGGTCCTGAGCAAGCGGGTCGATTCTATCTATCGAGTCCGCAAGAGCCCTGGCTTCCAAAAAGCACAGCTACCACACCATTCCATGGTAGTGGAATCGGCCATGCATCGTCTTAAGAGCCAGAAGATGCACTCCTCGGTGCCTCCTGGCAGGGAGGCCCGTAACCTGGATGGCCTTGGTAAGAAGTGTTTCCAGGGCTCTATGCTTGCGTGTCGTGTCCAGACCTACCAGCTATACATGGGCATGTATCTCTGAGACCTGGCTAAAGAGCTAGCCGGATTCTCCGCTAGATTGTCCGAGGAACCTTTGCGGAGGTTCCTAGCCTTGTCCACTGGCATTCGGGAATGCTCAAAATTCATATCCCGAGCAGCCTATGATGGCTTTGAAGCATCGGCTCAAGTGGCCGCAGCCGGCATCGGTGCCTGCCGACAGGCTTGGCTTCAGTCGTCTGACCTTGAGCCCTGGGTGCAGGACAAGTTGGTCGATGTCCCCTGCCGAGGTGACAACCTCTTTGGCAAACCTATGGACGAAAAGGCTGCACAACTAGAGACTGAGACTCTCACCAGGACTAGGCTTTCTAGGAAGACCTCTGCCCCTTCCCAGAAAAAGAAGGGCTCGGGAAAGAAGTCCTTTTACCCGAGAAAGGCAGCTGCCTATAAACACTACCCCCAATATCAGGCCCCCGCAGCTCCCCAACAGGGCCAGCAGGCCAAGGGACGGGTTAACGGGTCCTGTAGGCAGCAAGCCCCCAAGCCTGCACCACCAGCCCCTGCTCAGCAGGGTGGGGGCTTTTGACTCCTTCAGCATAGCCTCTCCCCCTCCGCTGGCTCCTCCCAGCACCGGAGGCCGGCTGGTTCACTTCGCCCACAGGTGGGCCAACATCACTTCAGATGCCTGGGTGCTTCAAGTCGTGAGAGAGGGCTACCTTCTCCACTTCCACCAGGTCCCTCCCCCCTATTTCCCGGGAGAACCTCCACGACTCCCTCTGCACAGGGACTTACTCCTTCAGGAGTTAGCAGGTCTTCTACAGGAACAGGCGGTGGAACCGGTGCCCCACCACCTGAGAGGTCAAGGCTTTTATTCCAGGTATTTTCTGGTACCAAAAAGGACAGGAGGCCTCAGACCCATCCTGGACTTGCGCAACCTCAACAAGTTCCTCGTGCGGGAAAAGTTCAAAATGCTTACCCTTGGAATCCTTCTGCCCTACCTCCAGCAGGGAGATTGGCTATGCTCCTTGGATCTAAAGGATGCCTACACGCACATCCTCATCCACCCAAGCCACCGCCAATACCTAAGGTTTGTGGTGGCAGGAAATCATTACCAGTACAGAGTACTGCCCTTTGGCCTGTCCTCCGCACCGCGAGTCTTCACAAAATGTCTCGCGGTGGTGGCAGCCCATCTCCGGCTTCACGGCCTCTATGTCTTTCCGTACCTCGACGACTGGCTCATCAGAGCAGCGTCCGCTCCGGAGGTCACCAACGCCACACGCCGCACGGTGACTCTTCTGCAGTACTTGGGCTTTGTCATAAACTTCGCAAAGTCCACCTTGCTCCCCTCACAGGATCTCGAGTTCATCGGCGCAAGGCTGCACACTCCTCAGGCACGAGCTTTCCTACCGCTCGACAGGGCTCAACGGCTCATGGACCTAGCCGACCGTTTTCGCAGCCAGCCCCTGGTCTCCGCCAGGCGCTTCCTGAGACTACTCGGCCATATGGCTTCCACCGTCCATGTGACCCCCAATGCCCGCCTGAATATGCGGCCTGCTCAATGGTGTCTTCGCAGGCAGTGGCAACAAGCCACAGGCGGCCTAGCAGACCTAGTGCGCGTCTCCGAGCCGCTGGCCTCGTCTCTCCAGTGGTGGCTTCATCGGCCCAACCTGGTACTCGGCATGCCTTTTCAGTCGCCTCAGCCGGCCCAGGTGCTGACGACAGATGCGTCCCTCCTGGGCTGGGGAGCACATTGCCAAGGGGCACGTACTCAGGGCCTCTGGACCACGTGGGAGTCTGCTCAGCAGATCAACTTCCTGGAGCTCAGAGCGATCCGCCTGGCTCTCAAGGCCTTCTCCCACCTGACCTCTCACCAGTCCGTCCTTGTCCAGACGGACAATCAAGTTGCCATGTTCTACGTGAACAAGCAGGGGGGCACGGGCTCCTTCCTTCTCTGTCGGGAAGCACAGAAGCTCTGCTCTTGGGCCGTCAGTCACGGCGTTCTTCTCAAGGCAGTTTATCTCCCAGGCCAAGAAAATTGCCTGGCGGACAAACTCAGCAGGATCCTCCAGCCGCACGAGTGGCGCCTGGATCCCTTGGTAGTTCAGAAGCTCTTTCTAAAGTGGGGCCTCACCACGATGGATCTCTTTGCCAGCCCTCTCAACCGGCAACTTCCTCGCTTCTGCTCTCGTCAGCCACATCCCCTTCGAGTTGCGGCAGACGCTTTTCTACTCTCATGGTCGGAGAGCCTTCTGTATGCTTTTCCTCCCATCCCGCTAGTCTCTCGAACTCTTTTCAAGGTTCTCCGAGACAAAGCTTCCATGATCCTGGTGGCCCCTCGCTGGCCCAGACAGCCGTGGCTTCCACTCCTGCTGCAATTAGCGGTGGAGGATCCATTCCCTCTGGGGTTACAACCGGATCTCCTCACTCAGGATCAGGGGTCTCTGCTACACCCCAACCTCAGATCTCTCAATCTAATGGCCTGGCTGCTGAGAGGGTAGTCCTTGCTCCCCTTCTCCTGCCGGCAGAGGTGGAAGAGGTCGTCCTAGCTTCTCGGCGACCTTCTACCCGCAAATGCTACGCCCTTAAATGGCGTCGCTTTTCCGTTTGGTGTACCCAACAGTCTCAGGATCCCTTCTCCTGCCCGGTGTCGGTGATCTTGCAGTACTTGCTATACCTCTCTAATCTGGGACTTAAGTCCAACTCCGTCAAAGTTCACCTCAGTGCTCTTTCAGCACATCATGTGCCGTGGACGGCAGACCTCTTTCCAGCGACCCTCTCGTAGCGAGGTTTCTCCGAGGTCTCCTTCTACTTAAACCACCTCTGCGCCCGCCAGCGCCTGACTGGGATCTGAATGTGGTTTTGCAGCGGATCACCTGTCCGCCTTTTGAACCTATGGCTACCTGTTCTCTCCGTTTTCTTTCTTGGAAAACATTGTTCTTGATAGCCCTCACTTCCGCTAGACGCGTAAGTGAATTGCAGGCCCTCGTGTCTGATCCCCCTTACACTCGGTTCTACAAAAATAGGGTAGTCCTACGGACTCACCCAAAATTTCTTCCAAAAGTGGTCTCCCCTTTTCACATCAATCAGGAGGTGGTACTTCCGACCTTCTTTCCCAGACCACACTCCAGCCGAGCTGAAATGGTCCTCCATACCCTGGACTGTAGAAGGGCATTGAACTTCTACCTTGACCGTACGCGGGAGCACCGTAAAGCTGCGCAGCTTTTTGTGTCTTTTGATCCCAATAAATTGGGACTCCCGGTCTCCAAGCGTACTCTGTCCATCTGGGTTGCGGACTGTATCACTTGGGCTTATGGGGCAGCCGGACTCTCCTTGGAAGGTCGAGTCACGGCTCATTGTGTTCGGGCAAAGGCTACGTCAGTGGCTTACCTCCGCTCTGTTCCGCTGGCAGACATCTGCCGGGCCGCTACTTGGTCTTCGAGCCAGACTTTTGCGGTCCATTACTGTCTCGAGAGGGAGTCCCGCAGGGACAGTGCTTTCGGACAGGCAGTCCTCCGTAATCTCTTTGAGGTTTGAGCAACTCCTACCCTCCATCCCGGATGTGGGCTACCAGTGGGGGGTAATTCAGCAAAGATTCCTTCCTTCTGTGCTGCTGAGCTAGAGGGAGCTCATTTTTGTGCTTAGGGTCTCCGGTAGCCTTAAGCTTGGGAGTCCCATATGTGAGGACTGACTTCCTGCTTGGTCCTGGAGAAAGAGTAGTTACTCACCTGTAACAGGTGTTCTCCAGGAGCAGCAGGAATCAGTCCTCACAACCCTCCCTCCTCCCCTTGGAGTTGCAATCATCTGCTTTAGTTTTTTTGCAAATTTTTATGCTGTCTTTTTTAGCTATGTCATCTGACTGGCTAAGATGGCACCCTTGGGTGGGAAGGCGACCGCGCATGCGCGCTGCAATTCCCAAAGGCTTTCTTTGAAAGCTGGGGAAAATTGCTCCGCGAGGGCTCCGTCGGCGCCGATGTCACCCATATGTGAGGACTGATTCCTGCTGCTCCTGGAGAACACCTGTTACAGGTGAGTAACTACGCTTTTCAAGTGGACTTGACATTAACCTAGCATCTTAACTGTGCTCTGAAGCAGCTCACTGAGCAGGGAGATGCAACATCTGGGATTGTATCTTTTGCAATTGGCCACCATTTTTTTTGCTGCCATGCAAGTAAGAGATGGGGGGCGGGGGCAGGATGAATGAAGGTATCAGATCTCCAGGAACAAGCGGGAATGTAGTCTTCATATATGGGTATCGTCAGTACCGACGGAGCCTGCGCGGGAACGCTCCCCAGCGTCCAATTAGGAAGCTTTTGGGAGCACCCCACAGCGCCTGCGTGCTGCCTTCCCGCCTTTCCCAACTGTCTCTCTCCAGTTCTTTGTTTTCTGCGGAGCCGGCAGGTCGCACTTCCTGTCACCGCAGAAAATATCCCATTTATTCTTCTTTTTTTGTGGTCGCATCTGCCTTCCTTCGACGCTACACTGGTACTGCCGGTTCTTTCTTTTCCTTAAAAACCCAAACCCTTTTCCTGGAGTCTTCCAGCTTTTTTTTCTCCTCTGGTGCCACGTGCCATTTTGGGGACTAGGCCCAATTTTCCTCTACAATGGGAAAAACCTGCTTCGGGTTTTAAAAAGTGTTCCAAGTGTGGCAGTACCGTCACCGACACCCATGAGTGGTGCCTCCAAATGTTTAGGTCCTGACCACTTGTCGAGAGCTCAGCAAAACCGAGCTGCTAAACTTAGCACCCTTTTTCCCTCTGATGTGGCATCAACGTCTTCCAGGGCTTCGTCTTCCTCCCATGGATCTCAGATAACTAAACATAACTCTCTAGCCGGTCCTCAAAGGGTAGATCTGCTTCTAAGTATTGAGATACCTCTGGTGTTGCCCTTGAGGGACTCACACAGGCAAAATTGCCCCGGCGGAAGGCTTCGGCTTCCAAAGCATCATCGAGGCTCCAGGATGTTCTCGAGGCCCCAACCTCGGCAGAACCACTGGTGCCATGCTCTGGGGTACTGGCCACTTTGTCCAGTACCGATACCCAGGCATCGGCATCGTTGATAGACCAGAGATTCTTGGCTATTGAACGAAGTCTGGCGGCTCTTCTCTCTGCATCAATGCCCCAGAAACCACTTCAGACATTTCAACCGGCACCAATTGCATCGACATCGGCAGGTGGACTACCGGTACCAATGCATGCTGTGCACGCCAGTACTGACAAGTCGGTACCGGACCCTGTCGATACCAACTTTGATCGGTACTGGTGTTGTGCGCAGCACGATTACCCGGACAGGAGATACTTTGAATCCTCTTGAGTCTGAAGACTGTGACAGCTCTGATACCAGAGTATTTCTTCCTGAGGATTCTTCCTCTCTTTTTTTTTTTTTTTTTTTAAACACTTTATTTATGATTTCAATAAAACAGGATACCAAATGAGCCAGAGGATTACATGCCCATATTCTACATTAATCTCGCTGTGTTGTAACATTGGCATGCACCCCTATTATACTACATCCAATTCAACAGTAATGATTAGTATCAGGTATGAGTACGAAATAAAGCATTACTTGAACAAATAGGCTAACAGTAAATAACCATCCAGCAGGCCAGCCAACCAACTCTAGCAGGATACTTATAGACCAAGGGTATCCCATTTCTTCAACATGGAGAGGAAAGTGGGTTTCTGCAGTGCGTAGGCTTTCTCACATGCACAGTGGTAACAGACAAGGCTCTACCAGTACGCAGCTGATAGGCTCTCAGAGTTCTTCCAGTGGCTCATTATGGCTTTTAGGGCGAGACTTAGCAGCAAGTCAAAGATTGTTGTCTTGTGTGCTGGCAGCGTCGGTATTCCAGTAAGTGACTTGTATATAACTATACGGTATGTTAGCTCGATGTTCAGCCCCAGTAGTAGGGAAATGTGAGCCCAGACTGTTTGCCAGTAGCCTCGTAGCATGGAACAAAAGTATATCATGTGAGCTAGGGTGCCAGTGTCCATTCCGCAATTCCAACAACGCGTGTCCTGTGGTACACTCCATTTGGCAACCCGCACCTGCGTGAGATAGGCTCGATGGGTCAGGAAGTAGAGCATTTGGGTAAGCGAGGCTGATCTTGTTAGACTTCTTTTGCCGTTGCCATATCTCCGCCCATATGTCAGAATCCTCCATCTGTCCCGTTTCCGCTTGCCACACCATCTGCAGTCCGGAGCAGCGCTTCTTCCCCCCTTCTCTGAGAATTCCAACAAATGTGGAAATAAGCTTTGAACCCGCCTTAATTTCTTGTATTCCTTGATGAAAGGGGCGGTCTTTACCTAGTGCTATTGGCAAGACTCCCGCCTTGCTCAAGCAGTGTCTCAACTGGCACCACTGGTAGAGACATCGGCCAGGCAGATTATATTCTTGCTGTAGAGTTTGGAAGGACTTATAGGCCTTGTTAGAGATCAAGTGTTCGAGCCGGTAGATTCTGGCCTGCAACCAGGGTAACCATAGAAAGCTGCGGCCCGCTATCTTGAACTTCTCGCTATGCCATATCACTGTGGATTCTGAGAATTCCAGGTCTACATCCAGATGCCGTTTGAGCACTTGATAGGCCATTTGGGTACTTTGTATGATCTCGCTGTCCACTCCAGTCTTCTGCGGTTCCATTCCCAGGCGCATCCACAAGGGGACTGGATGGCTCAGAGTATTCTCTATCTTCAACCAAACGGGGGCCACTACATCGATAGATTCTTCGCTCCATTGGGTTCCCTGTTTTAATAGGGATGCCAAGTGATACCAGTAGAAATCGGGAAAGTGTATTCCTCCTCGGGTCTTTGGGGCTTTAAGCTTCCATGTCGCAATACGTGGCGGCTTGTTGCGCCAGAGGAAAGATGTTAATTTTTTCTCAAGCTTCATATAGATTGTCTTGTCAATCATGGTCGGGACCATATTTAGGATGTAACAGACTTTAGGAACGATTATCATTTTAATGGTTTCTCCCCTACCCCACCAAGTTAGGTTTAACGGGGACCATTTGCTTATATATTCGTCAACGATACTCTCACACTGCCCCATGGATCTACGAACAGTGTCCAGGAGAGTGGTCCCATATGTCACCCCTAGATATTTGAAAGACACGTCTTCGACTTTGAACGGGTAACTATGTAGCAAGGTTTTAGAGACATGTTCATTCAGCGGTATGATTGTAGTTTTGGACAAATTCAACTTGTAGCCGGATATGTTGGAGTATTCGGAAATAACTGACATGGTCGCTTCCAGGGAGCCTGAGTGCAACAGAAGCAGGTGGTCATCCGCATACGCCTATAGTTTGATCTGGGACTTTCCTAAGCGTATCCCCTCAATATTTGGGGATTGCCGGATTTTCATTAACAACGGTTCCATAGCCAGGTTAAAGATAGGGGGATAGGGGGCATCCCTGCCGTGTGCCTCTCGACAGGTGAAATTCTGAAGAGAGCCCGTTGTTAGCTGCGATCCTCGCCGTGGGTCGGGAGTAAAGCACCCGGACACTAGTCAGGAAATCTTCCGGCATTCCAAACCATTGCAGGGATTGGAACAGATAGGGGAGCTCTACCCGGTCAAAGGCCTTCTCAGCGTCAAGTGCGAGCCCTACTACTGGGTCTTCAAGCTGTGAAGCTTTCTCCAATATGTGCGCTAACAGCCGGCCGTTATCAGTGGTGGATCTGCTCGGCATGAATCCACATTGATCCGGTTGAACTAGCGTATCCATTACTGTACTAAGGCGATTAGTCAGGACTTTGGCATAGATCTTGTAGTCTGCATTAAGAAGTGATATGGGCCGATAGTTTTCTATCTGCTGATCATCGCGTCCTGGTTTAGGGTGGATCACTATTGTGGCGGCCGCTATTGACCCAACCGCGGGACATTCTTCCTTTAGCTCCGTGTAGTAAGTGTACAGCTCAGGAAGCAGCTCCCGTGAGAAGGCATTATAAAACTCAACCGGTAAACCATCTGGACCACTCGCTTTCCCTTTGGCTAGCTGCTGCATGGCCACCTGTATCTCAGCGCAGGTGACCTTCTCCGACAGTCGACGCTGTTGCACTGCTGTTAATTTGGGGCCGACCAGATTCGCTGTGAAGCTGTCAAACCCAGCTGGTGTGAAGATCCCATCAGTTTGGTAGAGTTTTAGGTAAAATTCTTTACATATTTTCAGTATTTCTGCATCTTGTCTTTGCAATTGCCCTCTGGTATCCTTCAGACCTGTAATGTGAGACCGGACCTTGTTAGCTCGCAATGTTCGTGCCAGCAACGCACTTGCCCGATTGCTTTCGTGGTAATACACCCCTCGTTGTGTCTGGATCTGTTGACTCGCTTCTGCGTTGAGGATGGAGTTGTACTGGTACCTCAGTTTCTGCAGTCGGAGCAGCACGTGCGCGTCGGTGCGCTTCGATAATATCTGTTCTCCCGCGCGTATCTCCCGTTCTAAGTCAGACAGCAGTGCTGCATTAAGCTTTCTCTTGCGGATACTATAGGAGGTTATATTGTATGATGTGCTTTTCTGACAATCTGTATGTAAACAAAATTTGTACCTGCCTTGATTCGGCAGTTTCACAATAGTAATCCTACCCGCTTCTGATCGCTGGAAGGAGCGGGCTACAAATGCTTGCTAAATAAATAAATAAATTAAATATTGCCCCGTATCGTTGCTTTGAAGTCCTCCCACCACGCCCAGGTGGAGGTGTCATGCAGGGTATTGTATTCAAAGTAGTCTGCAATCAGCGGACGCAAGTAGTCACAAAATACCTCATTGAGCCATGCTCGATCGAATTGCCATCTGGATGTGGGCTTCTTATCTTGTCCAGTACTAATTTCTATTGCGACTGCAGCATGATCAGAGACAGTCTTAGCGGAGATATTTGCCGTCTGCAGTTGGGTTACTAGCATCTTGGAGATTAAGAAATAGTCGATGCGTGTCTGTGTATTGTGCGGCATTGAGTGAAAGGTATAGTCCCTCTCTACAGGATATAGAAGTCTCCAGGGGTCTGTCAGGCCTAGTGTGTCCATCATGGTCATCAACTGGTTACTAGAACGCGGCTTGTGCTGTTGTTTGTAGGGAGCCCGGTCAATCAGTGGGTCTTGTATAAGGTTAAAGTCTCCTCCAAGTATTACATTGGTGGCACCCGCCATCGTCACTTCTTGGGTTACCGTTTCAAAGAAGGCGGGATCATCCTGATTTGGTCCATAAACGGTCATGAGGGTGTAGTCTGTGCCCAGTAGCCGTACTCGCGCCCTGGCCCATCGCCCCCCTGCATCAGTTGCCATATCTTCAACTGTGGGTTGTAGTGCGGCTCGAACTAGTATTAAGACCCCCCCCCCCCTTTTCTCCTGAGCGCTGGAGCCGATAGTATGTTCTGGTATCCAGCTCCAGTTACCTTGTGAGACTCAGACAGTGACAAATGAGTTTCTTGGAGATAGACGTCAGCTCTCAATTTCCTGCAATAATTTAATATTTTCTTCCGTTTAGCGGGGTTGTTAATTCCTTGCACATTAAGGAATACCACTCGCAATCTCTCATTACCTGCTATGGTGGCTGGTCTTACCTTTGGGGATGCCTCTCGTCACTTGCAGCCAACAGAACAATAAACTTGATATATAACTGAAAAAACTCGGACTGATCTCCATGTGGTCAGCCCTCAACTGCGTTACATTAAATGGTGGAACCCGACCCGCCCCCCTTCTCCTTGCTGCCCACAGGGCTCACCCCCACCCACCCTTCCGTTTTTACATACAGAAACACATTTACTCCCCCAATTTTATCTAAGCAGGTGCAGTTGGCATAGAGAACCGGTTTCAATCTCCCATTACTAAAGAATTTCCTTTTTGTCTCCCTTTTAGTTACTAGACTTAAGCACTAGTTGCCATTTAATATTCTAGTGCGTCCTCAGGTGTTGCTAGAGTCTGTCTCCATTTGGGCCCAGAGTCAAAAGTCCTGGTCATGTTTCCCAGTGTAACTCGCATTCGTGCTGGGTAGTAGAGGCCGTATCGTGCCTGGAGCTTTTGCAGCAGTGGCCTGCAGCTCAGCAGGTCTTTCCGTCTTTCAGTCGTTCTTTTGCAGAGATCCGGGAAAAAACTTATTCTGTTCCCTTCGTATTGCAAGTCGGACAGCTGTTTGGCGGTCTGCAGTATCTGAAGGACCTGTGGGTACCGTAGCATTTTAACAATAAAAGGGCGCGGATGTTTTTTCTCAGCCATGTGCGCTGGGACGCGGTGGGCCCGCTCTATTTCAAAAGGCTCCGCAAAGACCAGTTGTAGCAACTCGGGAATCAGCTTCTGCAGAAATTTAACTGAGTCTGTTCCTTCCCGGCCCTCTGGGACGCCTGTAATCCGTATATTGTTTCTGCGGGCCCGGTTGTTTTGGTCTTCAAATTGATTTTCTAGGGCTGTAACCACTGTTCCCTCTAAGCTGTGCGCATGTGCGCGCGCACACACCTCGCCGAGCGAGCGCACATACTTTACAACAGAGCGCACAAAAATTACAGCTCTGATTCTGATAGAAAACACAGACATCTTAAAATTAAAAAGTTATGATTGTAATTACTAGAAATTTCCTGCTTCATTTAGTAATCGTCTATTTTCATTTAATTTGATTAAAATCAATGTGGTGTACATACTGTATTCTGACGTGTAGTCAAATTTTAAAGTATATAACTCCGAGTGTCGTTATGTGGCGCACAAAAATTTAACCTTCCTTCAAAAGCTGCACACAGCTGATATTTTATGCGCACACAGCCTACAGAAAATTAGAGGGAACATTGGCTGTAACCCGCTTCTGCAGCGGGTCTATCTGGGCTGCAACTGTCTCATGTCGTGCGATTGCGGTTTCTGTCTTATGCAGGCGTTCCCAAACCTCTGCCATCCGCTCTTTTACGTCGCACATATCCCCCTGCAATTGCGTTAGGGCCTCCCTACTATCAGCAATCATACTTTTGACTGACCGTAGTTCTTGCAACACTTCTCGGATGCCCTCTGCAGCTTCCTTCTCCGACGCCATTTTATGCAGGGAGGCCGCGTCCTGTTTTTTGTCCGTTTTACCGCGTGCCCGGGGGTCGGCGAGAAGTCTAATTTCGCCGGCTTCAGGGAAGACATCTCACTCGATTCTGTGTCGGAGTCAGCAATGACATTGGGTTTTATCAGGGAGTAAAGTCAGGATTCTTGAGTTTTGGGTGGGAGCAACTCTTAGGCAGCCATCTCCGTTCGCGGCAAGCTCCGCCCCCGATTCTTCCTCTCCTAAACGTAGGATGTCTCCTGCAGAGGATATATCCTTCCAGGATTTTATCCAGGATGTGGCTCGAGGTCTTTCCATTACAGTGGCTCCTGAAACGGAGCCTAGGGCGAAGGAATTGGAGATCTTACAGTATTCTAAAGCTCCCAAAGAGGCAGCTACTTTGCCTATTCATGAGATCTTGCATGATCTCATGCTAAGGATGTGGGAAACACCTATCACCACTTCTCATTCTTGTAGGCTCGATACCATGTATCTAGTTCCTCACTGTCCTGTATTTCAAAAACCTCGGCTGCCCCACTATTCCATGGTGGTGGAATCCAGCTGTGAGAAGGATCAAAAGTGCACAAAGACATGCATCTAATCCTCCAGGACACGAAATGTAGAACTCTTGATGCTTTTGGGCGTCGAACCTTCCAGGCCTCTATGCTTTCTGCCAGGATTAGTTCCTACATTTTATATATGGGAATGTTCCTTAAGGAAGTTACAGGGGATCTAGAGCTTATGAGCCCTCTCCTTCCTGATTAGAGACACGATTATCTTGCACTTATCAAACATGCTCAGGATGTTTCCAAATTTGTAAATTGTGCAGCTTTTAATTTAAGGACTGGGGTTTCTAGTCCAACAGGTGCTCCTTGTGGTCTTGGGCAAGCCACTTAACTCTCCATAGCCCATGTTCCCTGTAAAATAGTTATCTCCAAGTTATAATGCCCTGTTCAATGTAATTTCAGTTTGTTCAATGTAAACCGCACTGATGCAGAATAGCGCGATATATAAGAGAATGTAAATAAGCAGAACTTCTGCTATTGCCATAGGCACACGTAGGATTGCCTGGCTCTAGGCATCTGACTTGGAACTTTGGATACAGGACAAATTGGGGCATATTCCTTGCACAGGAGAGAATATCTTTGGCAAAAATTGGCAAGAGAAAGCTAATGAGCTAGATGCTGATCATCTCACCTTGGATAGATTATCTACAACTGATCCTGCAAGGAAAAAGTCCTACAAAAAACATTTTTCACTAGAAAGAAGTTCTACCTCTCCTATACCCAGCAAGGGCATCGTTCAGGTCAGTCTGCCCAAAAGGGTCAGCAGCAACCTAAACAAAGAAAAACAAAGGCTGCTAAGTCTCAACCGGCTCAGCAGACTCAGCCTCCACAGGTGCTTTGACTCCCATCTAGAGAACTTTGTCTTCCTGGCCCTGAACGGGCCAGAGCCTTCCACCATTCCAGGAAGGTTGTGTTATTTTGCCCCCAGATGGGGGCAGATAACAGCAGAAAGTTGGACTCTGTCCATTGTAAGAGAGGGATATAAGTTTCACTTCCTCAGCATGCCCCCTCCTACAATGGTAAGACAGTTCGATTCTCAGACCTCTCTCAACTCCCAGTTAGATCACGAGGTCAGTCTGCTTCTTGCCCAAAGGGCAATAGAAGAAGTACCTATTCATCAACAGGGTGCAGGGTTGTATTCCCCCTTTTTCCTTATTCCAAAGAAAACGGGAGGGCACAGACCCATTTTGGACCTCAGAGAATTGAACAAATTCCTGTTCAAAGAGAAATTCAAAATGATATATTGCCATACCTTCAGAGTCAGGACTGGCTTTGTTCTCTCGAACTCAAGGATGTGTACACTCGTGTTCTCATCCATTCAACTCGCCGAAGGTTTCTTTGCTTTCTGTTTCAAGGGAAGCACTACCAATACAGAGTTCTTCCTTTTGGCCTGGCCTCGGCATCAAGGGTGTTCACAAAATGCATGGCTGTGGTGGCAGCATTTCTACGCACTCTAGGAATATTACTTAGACGACTGGCTCATTCGAGCACCATCGGAGCCAGAGGCCAGGATTTCTCTATCTTGCACAGTGCGTATCCTTCAATATTTGGGACTTGTCATAAACTTCCCAAAATCCAACCTAGCTCCCACTCAGTCTCTAGAGTTCATAGGAACCCTGCTGGATGCCAGACAGACAAGGGCCTATCTTCCACAGTCCCGCTGCCTTCGCATTGTGCAGTTAGCTTCACAAGCAATGCTAAAGTCTCACCTCGCTGCTCGGGAAATGTTACATCTGCCAGGCCACATGGCATCCACCGTGCATGTGGTCCCTTATGCCCACCTCCATATGAGGGCAGCCCAGTGGACTCTATCCACGGAGCGGATTCAGGCGTCAGGTTGACTGTCAGACAAAATAGCAACCTCAGATCGTCTTATTTTGTCTCTCCAGTGGTGGCAGTCACCCCAGAATCTGTTGGTGGGGTCCCCTTTTCAGCAACCCCCACCTCAAGTAATTCTAATGACAGATGCCTCACAGGTGGGTTGGAGAGCCCATTTGCAAGGCCTCTCTACCCAGGGTACCTGGACCCCACAGGAGACCGATCTACACATCAATCTCCTAGAGCTCAGAGCAATCTTGCTTTTATCTCTTGAGTTTCACACCCAGCTCAGCTACAAAACTGTCCTAATTCAAACGGACAGCCAGGTAGCCATGTTCTATTTGAACAAGCAGGGCGGAACAGGCTCTGTCTCTCTGCAACGAAGCTTTGCGACTTTGGGCCCTCGCCAGAGAGCATCAGATTCATCTTGCAGTGTATCTTACAGGCATTCAAAACTTTTGGGCAGACAGACTCGGTCGAGCTCTGCTTCCATACAAATGGTCTCTCATGCAGACCAGGTGGCCAAAATTTTCCAATTTTGGGGAATCCCGGACATAGACATCTTTGCAAGTCCGCTGAATGCCAAACTTCCCCGGTTCTGTTCCAGAATTCTGGCTCAGGGTTGTCAGGCCAGGGATGCCTTCCTCCTCCATTGGGGTCGGGACTTATTGTATGCCTTCCCACCCATTCCCCTAATTCCCAAAACCCTTTTCAAGCTTCAGAGAGACAGTCTGTATGATTCTCATAGCCCCACATTGGCCACCACAAGTGTGGTACCCTCTGCTCTTACATCTCTCTCAAGCTCCATCTCTGGAGCTAGAATCTGCTCCAGATCTCCTATCCCAGGAGGATGGGATGCTGTGGCATCCCAATCCCCAGTCTCTACATCTCAGGGCCTGGTTGCTGAAAGCCTAGAACTTCATGGTCTTAACCTATCTCAGCAAGTAAAGGATATCCTTTATGCTTCCAGGAAACCATCCACAAGACGTTCTTGTGCTTTCAAGTGGAAAAGGTTTACAATATGGTGTTTGCAAGAAGGGTCTTAACACTCTTGCAATACCTCTGGAATCATTACTGGAATACCTCCATTTGTCTAATGCAGGGCTTAAGACCAATTCAGTGAGGGTTCATTTGGCTGCAAACCTTTAAATGGGCAACCTATCATAGCAAGATTTATGAGAGGCCTTCTTCTAACTAAGCCTCCCCTTAAGCCACCACTGGTGGCATGGGATTTAAATCTGGTTCTTGGGCAGCTCATGAAGCCGCCTTTTGAACCATTAGCTACTACCTCTTTAAAATTCCTTTCCTGGAATCACATCAGCACGTCGCATTAGTGAGTTGCAAGCATTGGTGGCTGATCCTCCTTATACAAGGTTCTATCATAAGGTAGTCCTTAGGACTCATCCTCACTTTATGCCAAAGGTGGTTTCACCTTTTTATTTAAACCAAGCGGTTTACCTTCCTGTCTTTTTTTCCCAAGGCCTCATACCTCCAATGCAGAAAGGAATCTTCATACTTTGGACTGTAAAAGAGCTTTGGTCTTTTAATTGCAAAGAACCTAGCAACATAGAAAGTCCTCTCAACTCTTTGTTGCTTTTTGATCCTAGTCATTCAGTCTCCAAAAGGACGCTGTCCAATTGGATTGCACAGTGTATATCTTTTGCCTATCAGAGTAAGAACCTTCTTGAAGACCATGTCACAGCGCACAATGTGAGAGCCATGGCAGCCTCAGTGGCTCATCTTCACTCTATCGACGACATCTGTCGGGCAGCTACCTTGCCTATCCATGAGATCTTACATGATCTCATGTTGAGAATGTGGGAGACACCTCTTACCACCTCTCTTCACTCTCGCAGACTGGATACCATGTATCGAGTCCCTCCTTGTCCTGGTTTCCAGAAAACTCAGCTTCCCCACCACTCTATTGTAGTGGAATCAGCTATGAGAAGGATCAAGAGTGCAAAGAGGCATGCCTCTAATCCTCCAGGACGTGAGTGTAGAACTTTGGATGTTGTACTTTCCAGGCTTCCATGCTTTCTGCCAGGATCAGTTCCTATATTTTATATATGGGAATGTTCCTTAGAGAAGTCACAGGAGACTTGGAGATTTTAAGCCCTCTCCTTCCTGAAGACAAGAGGCAGGATTTTCTCACACTGGTTAAACATGCTCAGGAGGTTTCTAAGTTTGTCAATCGTGCAGCTTTTGACCGTTTTGAGTGCATAAGCAGAACCTCTGCCATTGCCATTGGTGCACGTAGAATTGCCTGGCTCTTGGCATCCGATTTGGAGCTCTGGGTGCAGGACAAACTGGGCAATATCCCTTGTACAGGTGAGAATTTATTTTGCAAAAACTGGCAAGAGAAAGCCAATGAGTTGGATGCTGACAACTCCACTTTGGATAGGTTATCCAAAGCCACAGCTGATCCTGCAAGAAAGAAATCTTTCAAGAAACCATTCTTTTCAAAAAAAGAGGTTCCTTATCGTCACTCCAGTTCAGTCCCTTTACTTCTGGGTTACACAACCCTTCCAGCAGCTTGGAGGCTGAGCCCAACCTTTTTGGGGATGGTGCGGTATAAATACCACTGGTACCACCCACAGAGCCCAGTATTCTCAGCCTCCAAGCAGCTGGAGGTTTCCGTAAGCCTAGGGCTTACTGGAGTCCTTTATTTACTTGTTTTATTTAATTTATTTAAGTTAATTCAATTTATTTTGTCTAAGGAAGTGAATTTGTTTGCTTGCTTGTCTATAATCTAGGTGTTGTGCCTTTTTATTTTCTCTTCCCCCCTCCCCCCCCCCCCCCCCCTTTCGGGCCGAGAATTGGAGTTGGTTTCCCAGCAGCAGCGAGGAGGACCGGAGAGATCTCCTCTCGCTGCTTGTCCTGCCAGCTCCTTGGCACTCTCCCCCGGAGACCTGCCCTGCCTCGCGCCGAAGCCCTCCTGGTGGCTGAGTGCTTGAGGCAGCACCGCGACTCTTCCTTCCTCCGGCCCCGTCCCAGAGCAGAGGGGCGCAGTGGCGAGCTCCAGAGCATCAAAGCCAGCGCAGACTCAAGCGGCGGCGTTCAATCCGGAGCGGGGTGCAGATCCCGGCGCCATCTCAAGCGGCGGTGGCGTTTTAATTTCGGAGCGCAGAGCAATTACGCGGTCCTCCGTTTAGGACTGACGGGGAGGGGGAGGGGCAGGGATTTCTTCTCTCCTGATTTTGTCCTTTTGCTACACAAGGCCTATTGCATGCGCAAGCAGGGGAGGGGGGCAGAGGAGTCCGGCACGACAGCAGAAGGCAGGCCGGCCAGGCCACTGAGAACAAGGACTCAGATACCGCTCAAGCGCTCTAGGCTGATGAGTGAGGAGCCTCTTTCGACTCTGTCCCAGGGCACCCCGGAGGAGGAGGGCTCTGACAAAGATTTAGATGAGGAAGAGGGGGAGATCCCTGAGGAGGATCAATCTCGTATAATTAGTCTTTCGTCAGGAGGAGCTCCCAGCTTTAATCAACGAGTCCCTGAAAGTGCTCAATGTAGCCTCAGACGCTCCTGCAGATGAGGAGGCGTTGGAGGATCCTCTAATCCAAGCCTTTAGGAGGTCCCAGAAGGTTTTTCCTGTCCACAGGGTGGTATGTCAGATGATCCAGGAAGAATGGGATCAACCTGAGTCAAGTTTAAGGGGGGTCCGGTCTATGGCTCGCCTATATCCTCTGCCAGAGTCGGACAAAGAGCTGCTGAAGTCTCCCAGGGTGGATGCGGCAGTATCAGCAGTGACTAAAAAGACAACTATCCCAGTCGAGGGCAGCACGGCCCTGAGGGATTCTCAAGATAGAAAGTTGGACACGCTGTTGAAGCAAGCCTTTGATGTGAGCGCTCTTGCCTTACAGGCCTCCGTGTCAGGTGCTTGGGTGGCTCGGACCTGTTTGAGGTGGTCCCAACAACTTCAGTCAGCGGAAGGCTCCGCTGAGGACGCACAAGCCTATTCAGCTAGGTTGGAGTCCGGAGCGGCCTATTCGGCAGATAGTCGGTATGACCTCATCAGGAGCCTAGCTAAGAACATAGCCTCGCTGGTGGCAGCTAGGTGCTATTTGTGGCTACGAAATTGGGCTGCCTACGCCTCTTCTAAGGCACGCCTGAGTCGTCTTCCCTTTAAAGCAGGGGTCTCAAACTCAAATTGCTTTGAGGGCCAAATGAGGACTTGTAAAGTAACCCGGGGGCCGCATAAGACGTGGGGCCTCATTTGCATAAATAATTGCATAATGTTACCATACACTAACTTTTAGTAAACATGCCTCTTTAATGAGTATGGATAAAGAAAGACTAAAAGATTTAGAAACAAGAAGACAATAATTAAACTGGGAACCCCAAAAGCCAAACTTGGAATGTACAACACTGTAGAAATAAAACTATAAATTAATTTCCTCTTGTACTAAACAAAGCGCAAACATTAATGATGCACATTTCCCAGAGCTGACATATTCCAGTTAATAAATTCAAAATAAAGAGAGATTTTTCTACCTTTTTGTGCATTTTTTTCAGTTGCAATTGTTCCAGCCACTTTCTTCTGGTTTCTTCATGTCTTCTGCTAACTCTCCATCGTCTGCTGTCCATTTGCCCTTTCTTCTCTCCTAGTTTTTTTTCCATTCTCTCTACATCTGCTTTAACATACTAATCTTTCTCCTTTTTCTCTTTCCTCATTCCTATTTCATCCACTCAAATTTTACCCCTCCATCCTCAATCCCCACTTACTCTCCCAATACCTGGCCAATTGTAGATTTGTCTTCTCTCCCAGACAAAATATTTTTCCCCTCTCCATTTCACTTTCCCAGCTCCATCCCATTCTAATCCTCCCCCAACATCAGCTCCCTTCTAGTTCCAGCCCCACCCAGCATCCGCTCCCTTCTAGTCCCCCCATCAGTCCATTTCCAGTCCTATCCTAGCCTCACCATCAGCCCATTTCCAATCCTAGCCCCCCATCAGCCCATTTCCAATCCTAGCCCCCCATCAGCCCATTTCCAATCCTAGCTCCCTCCCCTCACAGCCCATTTCCATTCCAAGCCCCCCTCCCCATTGCAGTTCAAGCCCCCCTTCCACTCAGCCCATTTCCAGTCCTAGCAACCCCCCCCAGCCCATTACCAGTCCTAGACCCCCCATAGCCCATTACCAGTCCTAACCTCCCCATAGCGCACTTCCAGTTTTACCCCCCATCACCCCATTTTCAGTCATAACCCCCCCCTGCCAATAGCCCACTTCCAGCCCTAACCCCCATTATCCCATTTCAGTCAGCCCCTCCATAGCTCATTACCAGTCCTAACTCCCCCCATCAGCCCACCTCCAGTCCTTCCTAACCCCCACCTGCCCATTTCCAGTCCTAGCCCCCACCATAGCCCATTACCAGTCATAACCCCCCTGCCAATAGCCCATTTCCAGTAATAACCCCCCCCTGCCAATAGCCCATCTCCAGTAATTACCCCCCCTGCCAATAGCCCATTTCCAGTCATAACCCCCCCTGCCAATAGCCCATTTCCAGTCATACCCCCCCCTGCCAATAGCCCATTTCCAGTCATACCCTCCCCTCCCTGCCAATAGCCCATTTCCAGTCCTACACCCCCCCCCCAGGTAAATTAAAAAAAAACCTGGCTTCTGCTGCTGCAGCAGAAAATCAGCTGTTCCGCGGCCCCTTCCCGTGCTTCATCTGCGGCGTGCTTTTTAAGCCGCGAAGAGAGTATTTCCCTCTCGTGCGGCTTAAACCTAGTCACTTTTCAAGCCTCGCGAGAGGGAAATACTCTCTTCGCGGCTTGAAAAGCACCCGCTGATGGAGCACTCTCGGGGATCTCCGGGCAGAGAGGAAGGGGCCGCAGGACAGCTGATTTTGCTGCTTGAGCAGCAGAAGCCAGTTTTTTTTTTTTTTTTTTTAAATTGACCGTCGATTCTGCCGCTGCCACGGCGGCAACGGCAGCAGCAGCAGAAGCCGTCGCGGGCCGCATAACGTTCTCTCGCGGGCCGCGTGTTTGAGACCCCTGCTTTAAAGGGAAGCTGTTATTTGGTGAGGATTTGGATAAGTTGGTAAAGGACCTCGGCGAATCTAAGGGAGGCAGGCTTCCGGAAGACAGACCGAAACAAGGGCGCTCCCTAGCTCCGGGGCGGAACCAACCAAGGGATCCCTGGAGGTTCCGTCCAGCCAGGTCGAACCCCTTTCCGAGTGGCCGTTTCCCTTCGAGGGGGCAAAGCTTTAGAGGGTTTCGAGGAGCAGGTAGAGGTTTGGGTACCTCTTCCTCCTCCTCGGGGCCTAGAAAACAACAATGAGATAAATGGGGGTCCAGGAGGGCAGACTACCAGTGGGGGGACGTTTAAGGCAGTTTCTTCCCGCCTGGTCCCGGGTCACGTCCGATCAATGGGTCCTGGAGGTGATCCGAGAGGGTTATTATCTCGAATTTGCAAAGCAAATACTTCCAGCCTTTGTTCAGTCTCCCTGCAGTTCTCCTTTAAAGAGGGCGGCGATAGAGGCAACTCTTTCTCGGCTCATAGCGCTCGGAGCTGTGGTTCCAGTGCCGCCAGACCAATGCGGTACAGGTCGGTACTCGATTTATTTTGTGGTACCAAAGAAGGAAGGCTCCTTTCGCCCGATCCTGGATCTCAAGCAAGTCAATCGCTGTCTCAGAGTGCCGCATTTCAGGATGGAAACCCTACGATCGGTCATTGCAGCCGTCAGAGGCGGGGAGTTCATAACTTCATTGGATTGACCGGAATATGCAAATAGGCTTTCGTCAAGAGTCCCATCAACAGTTCCTGAGATTTGCGGTGCCAAGAGGTCATTTTCAGTTCCAGGCTCTGCCTTTCGGTCTAGCTACGGCTCCAAGGACTTTCACCAAGGTGATGGTGGTGGTAGCGGCGGCCCTACGAAAAGAGGGGATACTAGTTCATCCCTATCTAGACGATTGGCTGATCCGGGCAAAGTCAGAAGAAGAAAGTCGCTCGGCCACCGCCAGAGTGGTACGAGTTCTAGAGGACTTAGGGTGGGTCATCAATCGAATAAAGAGCAAGTTGATACCCTCACAGGAACTCTAGTATCTCGGAGCGAGGTTCGACACCAACAGAGGCAGGGTTTTCCTGTCCAAAACGAGGTCAAGAGACCTAAGGGTCTTGGTCACGCAGTTTCTGGGCAGGCGAAGTCCTACAGTGTAGCATTACCTTCAATTGCTGGGAACCATGGCGGCAGCGATAGAGGTGGTACCGTGGGCCAGGGCTCACATGCGACCTTTGCAGCGGGCTCTGTTGCGTCGTTGGTCCCCTCAGTATCATCCTTTGTCCATGCAACTACCCTGCGCTCCTCGAACCAAGAAGACCCTCCAGTGGTGGAGGTGCCCAAGGAATTTGGATTGTGGGATGCCGCTCGAGCCCCCACAGTGGTTACTGTTGACGACGGATGCCAGTCTTGCAGGCTGGGGAGCTCATTGCGAGGACCAGTTCGTCCAGGGTCGCTGGACGTCGGGGGAATCTCAGTGGCCCATCAACAACTCCTACCCACCAACCCTGGTAGGATGCCAGAGATCCATGGGAGGAAGCATGGCCCACCTCACTATAGTTGGCAGCTTCCTGGGGTCATCTTCCTGGCATCTTCAGCTAGGGAGTCCCCATATGTGAAGACTACATTCCTGCTTGTTCCTGGAGGTAGCGCAGTTACTCACCTGTAACAGGTGATCTCCAGGAACAGAAGTAATTTAGTCTTCACAACCCACCCACCTCCCCTAGGGAGTTGTCTCTCTCAGTCTTTCCTCTCTCCCTCTATCACTCAGCTACAAACTTAACTGAAGGGGGACAGTTGGAAAGGCGGGAAGGCAGCGCACATGCGCTGAGGGATGCTCCCAAAAACGTTCCTATTGGACGCTGGTGAGCGTTCCCACGCAGGCTCCGTCGGTACCGACGATACCCATATGTGAAGACTAAATTCCTGCTGTTCCCGGAGATCACATGTTACAGGTGAATAACTATGCTTTCCTGGTTTCTGGTCGGCCTGTTACAACACAGTACAATAGAGGTAGAAAGATTTTTCATTTTTCTTTAATTTAATTTCTACTCCTTTTAAGGGAGTTGTCATATGATTGAGGCTAAAAGGTTTTTTTTTCCATTTTACCCTCCTATCCTCTAATTTTTCTCTGACATGGGAATTTTAAAGAGGTTTTTCCTGTAGCTTGAAGGGATGCACAGGTGATCCTCTGCCCACTCCGTGCCATCCCAATCAGTGGCTGGCTGGGTCCAGGGCCCTCTCCCACCTGTCCCAAGCAGATCACACCACAGCCCCCACTGCATGTCTTCTAGTCCCTCCACCACCTCCCCCCGATGCTGCAAAAACAAAAAAAAAGACAAAGGAGTGATAAGCAGGAAAGAGTGCCGAGTAGCTGTGCAGCCACAGTTTTTTGTTTTGTGAAATGGGAAGCACCTGCATACAAGAAATGTGTATAAATAGAAAGGTAGAGACAATTGGTGGTTAGGAGAGAAATTAAATCCTTCCATCTCTCTTATGGTCAGTAGGTATCCTGACATGATCGGGGTATTTTTTTTTTTTTTCCCTTAGCCCAGACTCTAGCTTCTAAATTTGGTGTACTACTTGTAAGGGAAGCTGTATTTCTTAGTCATTGGTATTACAGGTAATAAAAATGAATTAATGTGTGGTCCATTTCATATCGTTGAGGTACAACATGGCAGCCCAATCTAAAAATCCTCAAGATATGTGGGACCTGATGGGAAGCAGTCTGTGAGGCTAGGTCATTGTAACAGGGCTGGCAGGACGAGTTGAGACAGAGTACCTCCCAGTTGCAAGAGACCCCCCAGAGGTGGGGGGTGTCATTTTACCTTCAATGGTTCTGGTTCCTGTGTGATGCCTGGACCATTCCCCCCCCCCCCCCCCCCTCAAGCCCAGGGAGCAATAGGGCTCCTGGGGGAGTTCTCGCTAGAATTTGTCTTACTCTTGTATTTTACAATGTCAGCAGGGCAAAGAAGGGCGTTGGATGCAAAAGTGCATGATTCGGGGGCAGTGGTGACCAAGCAGGTGAGAGGCTCACAAGTGTGGCAGTGCTTGCCACTGTCAGAGGGGCTGCATGGGGAAGACCTCTACATGGAGCTAGAGCTGCAGGAGGAGTTGGAAGGAGGAGAGATCCCAGAACAGAAGGCTTAGGCCTAGATTGTTCAGGTGTTCTGCTGAAAGGAGCTGCCAGTGCTCTTTTTGGAGTCCAAGGCTCTGTATATGCCCACTAATCTCCCAGCAGAGAAAGAGGTGCTGGAGGATCTGCTGCTCCAGGCGATGCTGAAATCACGGTAAGTCTTCCGGTACATAGAGTAGTATGACAGATGATTCAGGATGAGTGGAATTTGCCAGAGGCTTATCTGATAGGGGCAAGATCCATGACACACACCTGTACCTGCTACTGGAGCAAGAACAAGAGCCACTCGAGTCCCCAGTGTGGGTTCTGGTGACCGAGGCCAGCCTGTCAGGTTGGGGAGCCCTTCACTAAGGACACTCTGTTCTGGGACAGTGGAGTCCGTAAGAGGCTCTGTGGTCTATCAACAGGCTCGAGATGCGAGCAGTGGTCTTGGCGCCAAAGGTTTCAAGCCATGGTTGCAGGGGAGGCGGTCAGTCTTCTTGAACAATGTGACCACGGTGGCTTACATCAGCTGGCAAAGAGGTGCAGCCCTGGAGGAGGAGGCAGCTGAAAGGCTATTCGGCTGGGCGGAGGCATTATCAGCGGTGTATGTCTGGGAGTCAGTGTGACAGCAAACTACCTCAGCCGAGTGCGCATGGACCCCAGAGAGTGGCAGCTCAACCTGGGAGTGTTTGAGTCGGTGGTCCACCGATGGGGCACATTGGTCGGGGACCTAATGGCAATGTTTGAGGCAGTCAAGGCCGGCCAGTTTTTTTTTTTTTTTTCCAGCAGAGGTTGAGAGAGGATGTCGGAGGACCTGGTTGCTCTAATTCAGCAGTGGCGTGCAGAAGGTTCTCTGTTCTCTTTTATGGGTGGTCCATAGGCTGGGTAGTGCAACAGAGGCACACCAGGGATTAGTAAGGCTGACTCTGGATTGGCTGAGGCACCTGTTGTATGGCAACCTGATTTGGATTTCGGCTTTTGGACCATGGCAACTTCTGGTTCGGAAGGACCACCTGACACAGGGGCTGCTTTGCATGCTCCAGGTATTTTCATTCTCATGACAGGGCTCTGGAAAGGGTGAGGTTGAAAGGATATTTGGGCTTGGTAGTAGCGACCTTGCTACAGGCCAGGGGGAGGTCTACAAATCTGGCATACATCATGTGTGGCATATCTTTGGGTCGTGGTGCAGAGAAAGATAGGTGCGCCCTTCCACGGCCTCTGGCCTGGACTTCTTTGCATTCATGCAATCCAGCTTTTGGTAAGGGCTAGCTGCCAGTTCCTTGGGGTTGCAACTGGCAACTGTTTTGTGGGAAAATCCATGGGGGGGCCATTGGGTATGCACCCAGACATGCTGAGACTTCTAAAGGCAGTAACTTCTCCGTCCTTGGAGGAGGGTGGTGGTATTGCCTGTGGATCCCTTTGAGCCATTGAGTCGAGCTTCCTTGAAGGATTTGACTCTTGAAAGCGGTATTTCTGGTGGTGACTTGCTCAGCAAACAGGATTTCAGAGCTTCGGGCCCTATCGTTCCAGGGGCCATTCCTTTCCTTCTCCAAGGAGAGGGAGATCCTGTGCTTGGTACCTTCATTTTTACCAAGGTGGTGTCGGCATTTCCTGTAAATCAAACCATTTTCTTGCCAGCTCTGGGGAGCGTGGATGTGGGCCTGGCCACTCCACAGCTGCACTGCCTGGGTGTTAACAGAGCTCTGCAAGGGTATGTGGAAAAAACTACTTCTTCCTTTTGGAGATTGGACAGTCTGTCTGTTCTGTTTGCTGAGACGCGTAAAGGCGAGGCGGCAACTAAGGCCTCCATGTCCAGATGGATCAGGGAGGCAATCGCGTCAGCGTACATCTTGAAACAGCCCTCTGGGCAGAGCAGAGTTTAGTTCCACAATGTAGTAGTCACTGCATACTTTCCTCTAGTCCAGGAGGCGGGGGACACTCATTTCGAATCAGCAGTGCTTCAGGCTGGTTGAGTAGGTCCCTCCCATTTTTAGTTTAACTTCTCTGATACATCCCAGAGGTGTGGGACTGGACTGGAGGGGACGATAAGGAAAGAGAAATTAGACTTGCTAATTGTTGTTCCTTGAACTCCAGTCCCGGAACCCTCCCTGAGTGCTTTTCTGTGATCTGTGCGTCCCTGGTCTGATTCCCTTGGTGGAGGAAGTGGCCCAGAGGAGCCTAGGAGTGGGGTGTAATCGGTGTTTTGGGGGGGGGGCGACTGGAAGAGCTGTCGGTTGCTCGCTCCCCACTGGTTGGAGTTGCTCAGGTGCTCAACAGGTAGGCCTCCTCATCCTGGAGGGGGGGGGGGTAAGTGGGGTATCCTTCCCAAGGGATGAAGGGAGGTACTAGTTTATTTAGGTGTAGTAGTGTGATCTCCAGGAACAAGCAGGAATGAGCCCTCACATATGGGTACGTCGGAACCGACGGAGCCTGCACGGGAAAGCTCCCCAGCTTCCCAGAAAGGAAGCTTTTGGGGCCTTCCCGCCTTCCTGACCAACTCTCCTCAGTTCTTCTTTTTCCGCGGAGCCAGCAGGTCGTGTTCCTGTCACCGCTGAAGAAATTGTTATTTTAATTTGTTTCTTTGACCGCCGGTCTTTTTTCATTTATTTCTTAAAAAAAAAAAATAAATAAATTACTTTTTCCTCACTTGGTGCGTTTATTCTGTGAGGCCTCTAGGCCTTCTCAGATTCTCCCTTGTGGAGAAACCAGCCTCTGGTTTTAAAAAATGCACCAAGTGTACCAGTACTATTTCAGTCACAGATATCCATGAATGGTGTCTTAAATGTTTGGGGCCTGACCATTCCATTCCGGATTGTCCATCCTGCTCTCTGATGTCCAAACGGGGCTTACAGAACAGAGCAGCCAAGTTTCATATGCTGTTTTCTGCGGATACTCCAGCATCAACGTCCTCCAGGTCTTCCTCTCCTGATGGATTTCAGGTAACCAAACATTCTTCAGGCAGGTCCTCAAAGGGCAATTCTCCCTCTTAAGCAGCGAGAGGCCCTTGGCTTTGACCCTGAGGACCCTGCCCCAGCCAAACAACCCCGGCGGGAAGCTCTGGCTACCAAAGCTGCTCCTATGGGGTTACAGGTAGACATCGATGGCACGGCCTCGACCGATCACCTGTTAGACTGCTCTGGGGTACCGGCTAACACCGGTACCGACATCCAGGCAGTTGTGGCGTCTATGGGTACTATGGTACAATCCATGCAGCAAGCCATACTGGCTTTCATTAACGCTGCAACTGCCTCGGTACCGCAACAATCGGTTCCGACTCCGGTTCCGGTACCACAACCGATACCGGTACCCAGAGCATCTACTTCCAGTAGTATGCCGGTTCTGGTCTCCGGTTCTGGAGATTTTCTCGATACCGATCCGGTTCCCAGTACGCCTGATGTCGATACCGGTTGGTACGCGTGTTGATCTCTGGAAGCTAATAGGCGGTACTTTGAATCTTCTGAAGATTCTAATACCTCAGATGATTCTGCTGATGTCTCTTTTACTCTTCCTGAGGAGCCCTTTTCTCCAAAAAGGAGAATGTCTCCTCCAGAGGATTTGTCCTTTCAAGACTTCATTATTGAAGTAGCTAAAGGACTCTCCATATCTGTAACCTCTGAAAAGGAACCTAGAGCAAAAAAATTGGATATTTTAGGATACTCTAAGGTTCCCAAAGAGGCAGCCACCTTACCCATACATGAAATTCTTCAAGAACACATGATGGATTTGTGGGAGGCTCCTCTCACCCTATCTCCACATTCTCGACGTATGGACACCATGTATCGGGTTCCTCCTTCTCCTGTTTTTCAAAAATCTCAGCTCCCTCACCACTCTATTGTGGTGAAGTCTGCTATGAAAAAGATAGAGTACCAAAAGGCACTCTTCTACCCCTCCAGGAAGAGAATGTAGGACTCTGGATGCTTTTGGTAGAAAAATCTTCCAAGCTAGCATGCTTATTGCCAGAATCAATTCATAAAGCCTCTATATGGGCATGTTTTTGAAAGAGATTGCACTGAAGATACGTCATTTTCTCCCCTTTATCCCAGAGGATAAAAAGGAGGAGTTCCTTCTTTTGCTAAAGCAAACTCAAGACGTTTCAAAGTTCTCCAACAGAGCAGCCTTTGACTCTTTTGAGGGAGCTAGCAGAGCCTCCGGCATTGCCATAGCTGCTCGCAGACTTGCTTGGCTCCAGGCCTCTGATTTGGAACCCTGGGTACAAGAAGGCTTGGGCAATCTGCCCTGTACAGGTGAAAATCTGTTTGGCAAGGAGTGGCAAATCAAAGCCACTCAAATGGATGCAGAGAATGCTGCTTTAGATAGTCTTTCTAAGTCTACCTCTACCCCTGCCAAGAAAAAACCTTTTAAGAAGCCTTTTCTATAAAAAGACCAGATTTTCCACAAATACTGGCCAGCAATCTTCCCAAGTTCGCTTTGCTCCTAAGCGTCAGCAATCTAAACAGGCCAGAACAAAGTCTACAGGGGCTGCTACAGTCCAGCAGTCCCAACCCCCTCAGAGTTTTTGACTTGATTCTAGAGAACTTAACCTTTCTGGCTCTGCAACAACCAGAGCCTCTCACCATTCCAGGAAGGTTAACTCATTTTGCTCCCAGATGGGAACAAATCACATCAGAACAGTGGACCCTCTCTATCATCAGAGAGGGCTACAAACTACATTTCTCCAGCCTTCCTCCCCATACCATGGTGAGACAATTCAATTCTCCCCCATCTCTCTCCTGTACCTGTTGGGTCAGGAGGTGACCACTCTTCTCGCCCAAAAGGCAATAGAAGAGGTTCCTCTTCCTCAACAAGGGTCAGGTTTTTACTCCCCTTATTTTCTCATTCCCAAGAAAACAGGGGGTACGGACCCATTCTGGATCTCAGAGAATTGAACAAATTTCTATACAAGGAGAAATTCAAGATGCTTTCTCTAGGCACTCTCCTTCCATACCTACAGAGTCAGGACTGGTTTTGTTCTCTAGATCTCAAGGATGCGTACACACATATACTCATCCATCCATCCCACAGAAAATTCCTACGGTTTCTGTTCCAGGGAAAACATTTTCCAATACAGAGTACTTCCCTTCGGTCTAGCCTCTGCTCCAAGGGTATTTACCAAATGCATGGCAATAGTAGCTGCATTTCTACGCACTCTGGGAATCTTTGTCTTCCCATACCTGGAAGACTGGCTCATCCGAGCTCCATCTCAGTCCAAGGCTCAGACTTCCCTGGACCACATCAGACGCATACTGCAGTATCTGGGACTCGTCATCAATCTGCCAAAGTCTCAACTCACCCCTACTCAGTCCCTAGAATTCATAGGGGCCTGGCTAGATACCACCACTGCAAGGGCCTATCTTCCTCAGGCCCGTTGCCACCATCTAGTGCACTTGGCCTCTCAAATTCAGTCCAGAAGCCACTTGACTGCCAGAGAGATGCTACAACTGCTAGGCCACATGGCATCCACAGTTCATGTGGTGCCTTATGCTCGCCTACATATGAGAGCAGCTCAATGGACTTTGTCCATCCAGTGGACCCAAGCATCAGGAGCTCTCTCAGACCAAATAGCAACCTCAAAACGTCTTTTTTGGTCTCTCCAATGGTGGATATCCACTCAAAATCTGTTGTTGGGGGCCCCCTTCCAACAGTCGTTGCCCCAAGCAACCCTGACTACAGATGCCTCCCAAACAGGTTGGGGAGCTCATCTAGAGGACCTCTCCACCCAAGGCACTTGGTCTTTACAGGAGACCTCCCTTCATATCAATCATTTGGAGCTTCGAGCAGTTTTCCTAGCTCTCTAGGTCTTTCATACCCTCCTTGGCTACAAGACAGTCCTCGTTCACACAATCAAGTAGCCATCGCTTCGACATCGACCAGGATACAGACTCCGGTTCCTGGATCCGGGTGCTTCCCCGATACCGATCCGGTTCCGGGGATGCCCGATGTCGATACCAATCGATACGCGTATCGATCGTTGGAATCGGACAGACGATACTTCGATTCCTCTGATTCCGATTCATCAGAAGAATCTCCTGAAGTGTCTATTACTCTCCCTGAGGAACCTTCTTCTCCAAAGAAGAGAATGTCTGTCTCCTCCAGAAGATTTGTCCTTTCAAGACTTCATTTCAGAAGTGGCTAAAGGACTTGCCATTTCAGTATCCTCTGAAATAGAGCCTAGAGCTAAAAAGCTTGACATTTTAGGTTACTCTAAGGCTCCCAGAGAGGCAGTCACCTTACCAATTCATGAAATTCTTCATGAACACATGCTTGATTTATGGGAGACTCCTCTCACCCTTTCTCCTCATTCTCGTAGGTTGGACACTATGTACCATGTCCCCCCTTGTCCTGGTTTTCAAAAAACCCAGCTTCCTCACCATTCCATTGTGGTGCAGTCAGCTATGAAAAGAATAAAGAGTACTAAAAGACATTCTTCTACTCCTCCAGGAAGAGAATGCAGGACCTTGGATGCTTTTGGTAGAAAAATCTTCCAAGCCAGTATGCTAATTGCTAGAATCAACTCATATAGTCTTTATATGGGTATGTTTCTCTAGGAAATTGCACTGAAGTTGCATACCTTTCTTCCTGTTATCCCAGAAGACAGACAAGATGAATTCCTCCTTTGGCTTAAGCATACTCAAGATGTTTCCAAGTTTTCCAATAGGGCAACCTTTGACTCCTTTGAGGGTGCTAGCAGAGCCTCAGGCATTGCCATTGCTGCTCGGAGACTTGCTTGGCTCCAGGCTTCTGATCAGGAGCCTTGGGTCCAGGATGGTCTGGGAAATCTGCCCTGTACAGGTGAGAATCTCTTTGGCAGAGAGTGGCAAATTAAAGCCACTCAAATGGATGCAGAGAATTCTGCTCTGGATAGACTTTCCAAGTCTACCTCCATGCCATTCAAGAAAAAGTCTTTCAAGAAGACCAGATTCCCTTCCAACTCTGGGCAGCAATCTGCTGCTGGTCGTTTTCCAACTAAGCGACAGCATCCTAGGCAGGCCAGACCCAAACCTGCCGCAACTCCTGCAACTCAACCGTCTCAACCCCCTCAGGGTTTTTGACTGCATTCTAGAGAACTTAACCTTTCTGGCTCTACCCCAGCCAGAACTTCTCCCTTTCCAGGAAGCTTAGCTCATTTTGCTCCCAGGTGGGAGCAAATAACATCAGAACAGTGGACCCTCTCCATCATAAGAGAGGGTTACAAACTTCATTTCTCAGACCTTCCTCCACACACCATGGTGAGACATTTCAACTCTCCCACACCTCTCCTCGACCTTCTGGGTCAGGAAGTGTCTACCCTGCTTGCCCAAGGGGCGATAGAGGTTCCCCTTCTTCAGCAGGGCTCAGGGTTCTATTCCCCCTATTTTCTCATCCCCAAGAAAACAGGGGGTTACAGACCCATTTTGGATCTCAGGGAATTGAACAAATTCCTATGCAAGGAAAAGTTCAAAATGCTTTCTCTAGACATTCTTCTTCCCTACCTAAAGAGCCAAGATTGGCTTTGTTCTCTAGATCTCAAGGATGCGTACACCCATGTCCTCATCCATCCATCCCACAGAAAATTCCTACGATTTCTGTTCCAGGGACAACACTATCAGTACAGAGTGCTTCCTTTCGGCCTAGCCTCTGCCCCCAGAGTGTTCACCAAATGCATGGCAGTCGTTGCAGCATTTCTACGCACCCTAGGGATTTTTGTTTTCCCCATATCTCGACGATTGGCTCATCCGAGCACCAACTCAGTCAGAAGCTCAGAATGCTCTAAACCGCACAAGACGCATTCTGCAATATCTGGGACTGGTGGTAAACCTCCCAAAGTCCCAGCTTTCTCCCACTCAGTCCCTAGAGTTCATAGGGGCCTGGTTCGATACCACCACTGCAAGGGCCTACCTTCCTCAGACCCGTTGCCATCGTCTACTGCAGTTAGCCTCCCAGGCACAGTCAAAGAGTCACTTGACTGCCAGGGAAATGCTTCAACTGCTAGGCCACATGGCTTCCACAGTACATGTGGTACCCTATGCTCGCCTTCACATGAGAGCAGCTCAGTGGACTTTGTCCACCCAGTGGACTCAAGCTTCAGGAGCTCTCTCCGACCAAATAGCAACCTCCAAACGTCTCTTTTGGTCTCTCCAATGGTGGATGTCCACTCAAAATCTGTTGCTGGGGTCCCCCTTCCAACAGTCGTTGCCCCAAGCAACCCTGACTACAGATGCCTCCCAAACAGGTTGGGGAGCTCATCTAGAGGACCTCTCCACCCAAGGCACTTGGTCTCTACAGGAGACCTCCCTTCATATCAATCATTTGGAGCTTCGAGCAGTTTTCCTAGCTCTCCAGGTCTTATTTTATTTATTTTTATTTAACATCTTTTATATACCGCGCTATTTGTTTTCAGTGCGGTTTACAAGTAACAGATCTGCACAATCAGAAAACACTGGTGTGCTTACATTATAACAGGTAACTTAAACTTGGAAAAGGGGGTAATAAAACTATAACTATATACAAAAAACAGTGTAAAAACTGAGCTATGTATAAACATATTGGGTTCTTTAGTATTCTCTTTCATACCCTCCTTGGCTACAAGACTGTCTGTCTGTGTGAACGAGGACTATCAAGTAGCCATGTTTTGCATAAACAAACGAGGAACTGGCTCTGTCACTTTGCAACGAAGCTCTCAGACTATGGGCCTTCGCCAGAGAGCATCAGATCCATCTCCTGGCAGTATACCTCCCAGGAATCCAAAACTCTTGGGCAGACAAACTCGGTCGAGTTGTGCTTCCACACGAGTGGTCCCTGCATATGAATCAGGTACTCAGGATCTTTTAGGAATGGGGAACCCCGGACATAGACCTCTTTGCAAGTCTGTGGAATGCCAAACTTCCCCGATTCTGCTCCAGAATTCTGTGTCAGGGAGTTCAGGCCAGGGATGCCTTCCTCCTTCATTGGGGTCAGGACTTCCTGTACGCCTTTCCACCCATTCCCTTGATTCCCAAGACTCTGTTCAAACTCCAGAGGGATCAAGGATCTATGATCCTCATAGCTCCACGCTGGCCACGCCAAGTGTGGTACCCTCTACTTCTGCATCTCTCCCAAGTCCCCTCCCTGGACTTGGGAGCTGCTCCAGACCTTTTGTCCCAGGAGGAGGGGACTTTGTGGCACCCAAACCCCAAGTCCCTTCACCTCAGGGCCTGGTTACTGAAGGCCTAGATCTTCAAGATTTAAATCTTTCTCAACAGGTGAAGGATATCCTTCATGCTTCCAGGAAACCTTCCACCAGGCATTCCTACGCCTTTAAATGGACAAGAGTTTTCCATTTGGTGTGCTGACAGAGGTCTAGACCCTTTCGCACTTCCTTTAACTTCTCTGTTGGACTATCTCCTGCATCTCTCCAATGCAGGACTTAAAACTAATTCAGTGAGAGTCCATTTGAGTGCTATTTCAGCATCCCTTAAGCCCATCAATGGGCAACAAGTCTCCTCTCATCCTCTTATCTCAAGATTCATGAGGGGCCTCACTTTAACTAAACCTCCCATTAAGCCTCCTCCGGTGGCATGGGATTTGAATTTGGTTCTTGGTCAGCTCATGAAGCCACCATTTGAACCCTTATCTTCTACCTCCCTGAAATTTCTTTCCTGGAAGGTTGTCTTCCTTATTGCAGTCACTTCTGCTCGCTGCATTAGTGAACTACAGGCCTTAGTGGCAAATCCACCTTATACAAGTTTCCATCATGACAAGGTGGTCCTCAGGACTAATCCACACTTTATGCCTAAAGTGGTCTCGCCTTTTCATCTCAATCAAGAGGTGTATTTGCCAGTCTTTTTTCCAGCTCCTCATGCATCTAGTGCAGAGAGGAACCTTCATACTCTGGATTGTAAAAGGGCTCTTGCCTTTTACTTACATAGGACCCAGCAACATAGAAAGGCTTCTCAGCTTTTTGTTGCTTTTGACCCTTCTCATTTGAGACTTCCAGTCTCTAAAAGAACACTGTCCAATTGGATTGCTCAGTGTATTTCTTTTGCCTACCAGAGCAAGAACCTTACTCTAGAGGGCCATGTCACAGCTCATAATGTGAGGGCCATGGCCACCTCTATGGCTCATCTACATTCTGTTTCCATAGACCAGATCTGTCGAGCAGCCACCTGGGCCTCGGTTCATACCTTCACAGCCCATTACTGCTTGGACAAGGATTCCCTCCGGGATGCCTTGTTTGGTCAGGCTGTTCTCAAACACCTGTTCTATTCTTAATCAACTCCTACCCTCCTTCCCTGGATGGATGCCTGAGATCCATAGGAGGACATGGGACCCTATCCAGGGTCTAAATCCTAGGGCAGTGATGGCTAACCTTTTTGAGCCCGAGTGCCCAAACTGCCGCACAAAACCAAAGAATTTCCTCAAAGTGCCAGCACGTCAATTAAACCTTAACAACAAGATTTTAGTATCTAAAAACTCTTTATAAAGTTGCCTGAACTATGTAACATCATTTGTAAAGGTTGGAATCTTTGTATTGTCAGAGAATCAATTTGATTCACAATCCTTTGGTTTTCATTTCAATTTATTGGCAATTTATAATGTTTTAATGATTTCATTCAATTTAGAAACAGGAAGGCAATAATTAAACTGGGAACCCCAAAAGCCAAACTTGGAATGTACAACAACACTGTAGAAATAAAACTATAAATTAATTTCCTCTTGTACCAAACAAAGCACAGACGTTAATGATGCACATTTCCCAGAGGTTTCATATTCCAGTTAATAAATTCAAAATAAAGAGAGATTTCTACCTTTTGTGCATTTTTTTTCAGTTGCAATTGCTCCAGCCACTTTCTTCTGGTTTCTTCATGTTTTCTGCTAACTGTCCATCGTCTGCTGTCCATTTGTTCTTTCTTCTCTCTTCTAGTTTTTTTTCCATTCTCTCTCTACATCTGCTTTAACATACTAATCTTTCTCCTTTTGCTCTTTCCTCATTCCTATTTCATCCACACAAATTTTACCCCTCCATCCTCAATCCCCACTTACTCTCCCAATACCAGGCCAATTGTAGATTTTTCATCCCTCCCACACAAAATATTTTTCCCCTCTCCATTTTACTCTCCCAGCCCCATCCCATTCTAATCCTCCCCCAACATCAGCTCCCTTCTAGTTCCAGTCTCACCCAGCATCCATTCCCTTCTAGTCCCTTCATCAGCTCATTTCCAATCCTAGCCCCCCATCAGCCCACTTCCAGTCCTAACCCCCCCATCACCCCACTTCCAGTCCTAACCCCCCCATCACCCCATTTTCAGTTTAAGCCCCCCCTATAACCCATTACCAGTCCTAACCCCCCCATCAGCCCACTTCCAGTTTAAGCCCCCCCTATAACCCATTACCAGTCCTAACCCCCCCATCAGCCCACTTCCAGTCTTAACCCCATCAGCCCATTGCCAGTCTTAACCCCATCAGCCCATTGCCAGTCCTAACCCCCCCTATCAGCCCATTGCCCATTACCAGTCCTAACCACATCAGCCCACCTCAAGTCCTAACCCCTGCCCATAGCCCATTTCCAGACAGCCCCCATCAGTCCACAGCCCATTAGCGGTCCTAACCCCCCCCCCTAGCCCATTAGCGGTCCTAACCCCCCCCCCAGCCCATTAGCGGTCCTAACCCCCCCCCCCCCAGCGCTTTAGCGTTCCTAACATCCCCCCCCCAGCCCATTAGCGGTTCTAACACCCCCATCACCCCGTTTCCAGACAGCCCCCATCAGTCCACAGCCCATTACCAGTCCTAACCCCCCCACCCCATTAGCGGTCCTAACCCCCTCCCTAGCCCATTAGCGGTCCTAACCCCCCCCCCAGCCCATTTTCGGTCCTCACACCCCCCCCCCCAGCCCATTAGCGGTCCTAACCCACCCCCAGCCCATTAGCGGTCCTAACAGCCCCCCCGCCCCAGCCCATTAGCAGTCCAAAAAAAAAAGCTGGCTCTCTGGCTGCTGCCGCTGCCGCCGCGGCAGAATGCAGTGTCCCGCGGGGCCCCCTCTGCCCGGCTTTCAGATTCGCGAAGGGAGAGTGTCTCTCCCTCGCGTCTCTGTTAAGCCCGCAGGGACTAATGGGAAATTTCCCATCAACCCCTCGCGTCTAAAGGGGCTGATGGGAAATTTCCCATTAGCCCCTGCGGGCTTAACAGAGACGCGAGGGAGAGACTCTCCCTTCGCGAATCTGAAAGCCGGGCAGAGGGCTCAGCTGGCGCAGAGGGGGCCCCGCGGGACACTGCATTCTGCCGCGGCAACAGCGGCAGCAGCCAGAGAGCCAGCTTTTTTTTTTTAATGTAATTTTGAGGAAAGCAGAATGTTCTTTGCGCGGGGCCCCCTGAAACGCGGGGCCTTGTGCAAAAAACATTCTTGCTCAATGGACGGGCCGGCCGTGGACACCAGCACACTCACCTCCCGCCGCGCCGCATATCTTAATTGCGGACCTTCCCGCGTGCCAGCTGCAAGGCCTTCGCGTGCCACAGCTGGCACGCGTGCCATAGGTTCGCCATCACTGTCCTAGGGGATCTCCCAGGCATCTTAGCTAGGGAGTCCCCATATGTGAGGACTCATTCCTGCTTGTTCCTGGAGATAGCACAGTTACTTACCTGTAAAAAGGTGATCTCTGGGAACAGCAGGAATTAGTTCTCACAACCCACCCACCTCCCCTAAGAGTTGTATCTTTCTGGTCTTTCCTTTCCTTTCTCTCTCTATTGTCTCAGCTATAAACTTGAACCGAGGAGAGTCAGTTAGGAAAGGTGGGAAGGCAGCGCGTAGGCGCGGTGGGATGTGCCCAAAAGCTTTCCTTTTTGGGAAGCTGGGGAAGCATTCCTGCGCAGGCTCCGTCGGTACCGACGTACCCATATGTGAGGACTAATTCCTGCTGTTCCCAGAGATCACCTGTTACAGGTAAAGCTTTCCCTGTAAATGTTTGGTGACATTAGGGGGCACCAAGTATGTATGTTTTTTTTCTGAGGCCTCGTCTTATTGTTTATTGTAAATCATGTTCCACAGACATAATGTATATTATGTTATATAACTCAACAAGTTGAAATAATTAGTTCCTTATCGTTCCTCAGTTCAGTCCTCTACCTCTGGCTTGTCAATCTTCTCCTGCAGCTTGGAGACTGGTCTGTCAGAATCATGACATCACTGGATATAGCCTGCTGCACTCTCACTCTCATCCCAGTGTGACCAGTCTCCAGGCAGCAGGAGGACATGGCGAGCCCTGGGAGAGGGCGCTCTGGAGAAACTGATAAGGAGCGAGTAGGATAGTTGGGTTACTTTTAATTTGGGTTCTTAGAGATTTTAAATTTCGTTTGGCAATTGGCACCAGTGCCTTTTTTTTTTTTTTTTTAAGGGAAAGAAAAAGGCATTCTTGCTCCCTGCCAGTTCTTTTATTCATTGGGAGTACAGGCTCAGGACGTCGAGTTGATTACCCTGGGGGGGGGCTCAGAGGTTCTCTCCCCCCGGACTCTACGGGGGAGAGCCCTTCTACTTGGGTGAGTGCCTCCTGACGGCATTAAGCGGCTCCGGACTTCGCCACTGACAGGGCAGCAGCTGTCTGGGGCCGCAGGGCATTGAACGGCTCAGCCGGTTTTGGAGCAGCAGAAAGCAGACCTGCCTGGTAAGACTTTCGCTGGTAGCAGGCTGCACTGCTAGGAGGGGATCGCCCGACAGACGCAGGGCCCTCCGTGGCTCATTTTGGTGCCTTTTTTTGTTCATCGGAGTTTCCCAGCAGCTTTTTTCTCGGCCGCGGAGAGACGGCACGGCTGCAGTGAGGCTTGCAATCCCAGTTCTGGGTGAAGTAGCGGCGGTCCCTTGTTAGGAGTTATTCTTTTCTTTGTGTTCGTTTTTTTTTTTTTTCTTCTCATTCGGTGGGCGTTTTGAGTTTCCTTCAGCCTCTCGTTGGGGGGGAAGGGGGGGCTCTTGCCCCGGGAAGAGCAGAGCCTGCAAAAAAAAAAAAAAAGGTAAAGTGGGTTGGTGCCTGAACATAGCCGTCGTTGCCTGTGTGTTTAAAAAAATATATAAATACTGGGGTTTGCCGGGGCTGTGCAACCCTCTCCTCCATGGTAGAACAGCAGATGGACATCAAGGAGCCTCCAGAGGCGCTGTCTGGCGCGGGGGCTGCTTCCCCCACGGCTGCTGGCACAAGGGCCAGCATTGGAGGACCGGGCAGAGACCTCCGGTGCTTCTTTGACAGAGCAGGCAGCGGGTCTCGGAGTTTATTTTGCTAATGCATCAGGCCTTTTGCCTGTGGAGCCAGGGCAAGGGGTCCAGCTCCTGTAGTTCTGGCTCAGCTGCTGGAGGCAGCTGTTGAGCTAGGAGAGGAACCACCAGTACCTAAAAGGGCAAGGACGAAGGATGCTGCCTTGGCGGAAGGCGAGTGGCCTGAGGCTCCAGATATGGAATGGGAGCAGAATGACGGAGTTCAGGATCTAGAAGAAGGCGAGATCCCTGAGCAGGAGGATCAAGCTAAGATTATTAGAGTATTCCGCAGAGAGGAGCTTGCGTCCTTGATCACGGAGATGTTGCAGATGTTGCATCTGCCACCGCCAGCGGCGGTGGAGGAGGACGTCGAAGATCCAGTCATTTAGGTGGTTCGTCAGACGCAGGTCGTGTTTCCGGTGCACAGAGTGGTTGACAAAATGATTCAGGAAGAGTGGGATAGGCCGGAAGCGGGCCTACGAGGCATACAGACGATGAATAGGCTCTAGCCTCTGGCGGATAAGGATAAAGACAGGTTCCGGGCACTGCGGGTGGACGCAGTGGTGTCGGTTACTAAAAAGACCACTATTCCGGTGGAAGGTAGTGCGGCCTTGAAGGATGCTCAGGACCAGAAAGTAGACGGGTTGCTGAAACAGACCTTTTGAGGCGGATTCGCTTTCGCTGCAGGCCTCCACCCACGCTCCACAAAATGGTCAGGGAGTCCCTACGTCGGGTCCAGCGGTTGTGCCAGTCTTCGCACATGGGTCTCAAGGATTTAAAGGAGCTACGTCTGGAGTCGGGGGCGGCGTACTTAGCGGATGTGCATTACGACTTGATTAGGGCATTGGCCAATAGCACAGCGTCAGTGGTGGCTGCCTGCCGGTCAGTGTGGTTACGAAATTGGGCGGCAGACAGGCCTTCTAAGTCCCGGCTTAGCAAGCTTCTTTTTAAGGGGGGGGGGGGGCTGCTATTCAGAGAGGATTTGGATAAGTTGGTGAAGGACCTTGGGGAATCCAAGGCAGGTAGGCTTTCAGAGGATAAGCCAAAGCTGGGAAAGTTTTTCGGTTCAGGCTATCGCAGACAGTTTCGGGATTTCCGGAGATTTTGTTCGACACGATTCGGAAGTTTCCAGAGGGGCCGGTTTCCGACTTGAGCCCAGGACTTTCGTGGGGCGAATAGAGGTGGTTCCTCCACTCCCTCTGCCGCGAACCGTAAGTCACAATGAAGCGAGGTGGGTCCAGGCGGAAGGGCCTCTCATAGGGGGTCGGCTCAGGGGGGTTCTTTCCGCTTGGACCCATATCACATCCGACCAGTGGGTGTTAGAGATAATTCAGCAGGGCTACGCACTAGAGTTGGCGTGACCCATGCGGGATTCCTTTGTCTCCTTGCAAGGGTCCCAGGAAAACCGCAGCTTTTCGCGATACTTTGGAACGGCTGCTCCAGTTGGGGGCAGTTGTAGAAGTGCCGGCAGCCGAATGCGGCGGGGGTCGGTACTCTATGTATTTCATGGTGCCAAAGAAGGGTGGAACGTTGCGTCCTATTTTAGATCTGAAAGCCATAAATCGTTGCTTGCGGGTGCCGCATTTCCAGATGGAGACCCTGCGGTCAGTCATTGTGGCGGTACGTCAAGGAGAGTTTTTGACGCCGCTGGATCTGACTGAGGCGTATTTGCACATACCTATCCGGGAAGCGCATCAGAGGCTTCTGAAGTTCGCTCTTCCTTATCAGTTCATTATCAGTTCCAAGCTTTGCCCTTCGGTCTGGCACCAGCGCCGCGTACCTTCACCAAAATCGTGGTGGTGGCGGCGGTGTTGCGCAAAGAAGGGATTTTGGTTCACCCGTATCTCGACGATTGGTTGATTCGGGCCAAGTCCGCGGAAGAGTGTATTCGGGTGACAGTGGTGAACTTTTTTGCAGAGTCTGGTTTGGGTAGTCAACCCGACAGTCACTTAGAGCCGTCCCAGGACCTCCGAATATCTAGGGGTCCGGTTCGACACGCAGAGGGGACAAGTGTTTTTGCCGCACAGGAGAGCAGAGGAATTGAGAGTGCGCGTCCGCCGGTTCTTAGCGATACCAGCACCGTCAGCGTGGGACTACCTCAGGGTGCTGGGAACTATGGCATCGACGCTGGAGGCGGTGCCGTGGGCCAAGGTTCACATGCGGCCTCTGCAGAAAGCACTGCTTCGCCGTTGGTCGCATCAGGCCGATCCGTTGAGCAAGTGTCTTCATTGTCCGATCAAGGTCCGACAGTCTCTTCTTTGGTGGTTGCGCAGGGTGTCGCTAGAAGCCAGCATGCCGTTGGAACAACCGGATTAGCTCCCGTTGTTGATGGACGCCAGTCTGGTAGGCTGGGGAGCCCACTGCGGGAGTCGGTTTGCGCAGGGGCCTTGGTCCCCTCTGGAGGCATCGTGGTCGATAAACCGTCTGGAACTTCGGGCAGTAGCCCGAGCGCTTCAAGAGTTCAAGGCCTTAGTGCTGGGCCGTCTGGTGCGGGTTCTCTGACAACTCAGCGACAGTCGCCTATATCAACCGTCAGGGCAGCACGGGGCGTGCCGCAATGGAAGAGGAAGCAGACGGTTTGCTTGCTTGGGTAGAGAGACGATTGCCTGCAATTTCAGCAGCGCACATTGCAGGGAAGGACAATGTCAAGGCGGACTTCCTCAGCAGAGTTCAGGTGGATGCAGGAGAGTGGGAGTTGAATCCTGACGTCTTCGCGCAGATTATAGGCCGATGGGGAACTCCAGTGATGGACCTAATGGCGACATTCCAGTCGGCAAAGGTCACCCGGTTCTTCATCAGAAGACGAGAAAGGATGTCCGAAGGTCTGGAGGCGCTGTTGCATCAGTGGCCGTCCGGTCTTCTATATGTGTTTCCCCTGTGGGCGCTGATAGGCCGGGTAGTTCAAAAGATCGGGGCTCATCCAGGAAAGGTGCTTTTGGTGGCGCCCGATTGGCTGAGACGCCCATGGTACACGGACCTGGTGCGCCTGCTGGACGGACAGCCTTGGCGGCTCCCGCAGTGGGCGGACCTGTTGCAGGGCCCACTTTTCATCCCTCAGGTGGATTAGTTCTCACTTACGGTATGGCCATTGAGAGGGCTAAACTGCGGAAGAAGGGCTATTCGTCGGCGGTCTTGGCAACCTTGCTTCGAGCTCGGAAACAGTTGACTTTGGCATATGTACAAGTCTGGCGGATATTTGAGTATTGGTGTTCGCAACTTCAGGTTCGAGCGGCCACGGTTCCTATCCCTTTGGTTTTGGAGTTCTTGCAGGACGGGTTTGAGAGAGGTCTTGCAGCCAGTTCCTTGTGCGTTCAGTTGGCAGCGCTTTCATGTTATCGTGGCAAGGTCAACGGAGTGCCTTTGGGGGCTCACCCTGATGTGGGTTGCTTTCTGAAGGCGGTTTCTTGGCTACGGCTGGCACGTGGGGGGGGGGGGGGTGTGCCACCGTGGGATCTCAACCTCGTTTTGGGGGCTTTGTCCAAGCCGCCCTTCGAACCGTTACGGCAGGCTTCGCTGAAGGATTTGACATTGAAGGTAGTGTTCCTGGTGGCGATTTGTTCCGCTTGGCACATTTCGGAGTTGCGAGCTTTGTCGTGTAGAGAGCCATTCTTATCCTTCTTTAGAGAGAAGGTGGTTTTGCGGCTGGTTCCATCCTTTTTACCTAAGGTGGTGTCCCCTTTTCATTTGAATCAGACGGTATGTTTGCCGGTCCTAGGGTCTTTGGAGGGCGGTGAATCGGATCGCAGTCTCCGTCGTCTAGACGTGAAGAGGGTAGGGTGTTCGCCAATATTTGCAGGTGACGCAAGCCTTTTGTAGGTCGGAGTGGTTGTTTGTTTTTCGGAGGTGTGCGCAAAGGAGAAGCAGCGTCTAAGGCATCCATTGCCCGGTGGATTCGGGAGACGATTGCTTCCGCTTGCTTGCTTCAAGGTCGATCTGCGCCCGGTGGGTTGCGGGCGCATTCCCCCAGAGCGCAAGCTTGTTCCTGGGTGGAGCACAGTTTGGTTCCGCCGGATGACATTTGTAAGGCGGCGACTTGGTTGTCTCTACATACGTTTAGTAAACATTACCGGCTGGACATTGCAGCAGCTGCTGATGCCCATTTTGGATCGGTGGTTTTGTCTGCTGGCTGGAAGGGTCCCTCCCAATGATTACTGCTCTGGTACATCCCAGAGGTAGAGGACTGAACTGGAGGAACGATAAGGAAATGATAATTACACTTACCTGGTAATTGTAGTTCCTTGAGTGATGACAGTTCAGTCCTTCCCGCCTGGGATTTCAAGAGGGATCCAGGATTGGAGGCCGGCGAAAGATGTTAAGGTAGGGTCTGGTTTCTTTCCATTCCGTGGATGGTTCACTTTCTTTATGGCAGGGAAGAGGGTAAGAAAGCCTTGCCGGGGAGAGTATGATTTTTTTTCTACATAGTTTAGGTTACGTTTCAGTATTTGCTGTTAGCTACTTATTTCTTGCTCCTTTGAGTCTGCTTTGTTAATAGTTCACACTGGGATATGAGAGAGTGCAGCAGGCTATATCCAGTGATGTCATGATTCTGACAGACCAGTCTCCAAGCTGCAGGAGGAGATTGACAACCCAGAGGTAGAGGACTGAACTGTCGTTACTCAAGGAACTACAATTACCAGGGAAGTGTAATTATCATTTTTGTATAAATATTTAGGGCAGTGACCCCCTTCCATGCATGATTTTCTTTTTGTAATTTATTCTTTCTATATTGTATATTATTGATGTTGGTAGCTCCCCTAGATGTGGACTATGTAGATTTCTATATTCTTTTTTTTTCAATGTAAATTTGTATTGTTGGAATTATCAATAAAAAAAAATTGAGGCAGAATGGGAGTCACGGAAGCTAGCTTAAGAGGGTGCAGACACATGAGCCGCTTAGGACTCCATTCCCCAGGAGGGGAAGGAGCTCTTCAAGATGCCTGAGGTTGATGGCTTTAGTCTCTGCAGTGACTAAGAGAACCAACAGTCACGTGAATGGCAGGACAGTGTTAAAGGATTTGAAGGACTGCAAGCTTGAGATGCTACTGAAGCAGGCGTTCAATACTTGCACACTGACTCTTCAGGCTTCAATTTGTTGGGCTTATGTCACCAGGGCCTCAATCCATTAGATCAAAGGCTTATAGAGGGCATGCTTGGACTCCTCAGCAGCAGCACTAGAAGCAGCTAAGCTGGAATCTGCCTAGACTTACCTGGTGGATGCCTTATGATTTGGTACGGGTATCTTCAAAGTCTCTATCTTTGTGACTAGGTGCTTTCTGTGGTTGAGGACCTGGTCGGTGGATGTCTCTTCTAAGACCAGACTTGGTAAACTTCCTTTTAAAAGCAAATTGCTTTTTTGGGGATGCACTTGACAAGCTGGTCAAGGATCTGGCTGATACGAAGAGAGCCCGATTGCCGGAAGACTGTCCCAAAGCTCCAAAGCATGGCAATTCCTAGATGCTAGCTTAGGGACTATAGAAAATTTCAGTTGATGTGCTTTGCCCCCTACCAGCAGATATCAGCCTTTTCGAGGCTACAGAGGATCCAACGGGGGCTGCTCTTCCTTGCTCTCGATTCCTCCAAAAAGCCCCAGTGAAGTGAGGCAGGCCCAGGCAGAGATGGCTCCTGTAGAAGGTCGGCTGCAACAGTTTTATTCTGCCTGGGCCATGATTACTACCGACCTTTCAAAATAGAGGGTTGTCCAGGACCACCCTCAAGCCTTGAGGGGGTAGGGGTAGTGCCAGTGCCACATGACAAATGCAGATTAGGTCGATACTCCATTTACTTTCTGGTTCTTAAAGGGGTCTCTTTGCCTCATATTGGATTTAAAGCATGTAAACTGCACCTTGCGAGTGCTGCACTTCCACATGGAAACGTTAGTCTCGCGGTGAGGGAGGGCGAGTTCTGTCGTCTTTCGACCTCACGGAGGCATGCCTTCATATTATGATCTGACCAGGTCAACAACCGTACATGCAGTTTGCTGTTCCAATGGGACATCTTCAGTTCAAAGCATTGCCCTTTTGGTCTAGCCATGGCTCTGTGGACCTTCACCAAGGTCGTGGTGGTGGCAGCTCTTAAGCAAGAAGGGGTTCTGGTACATATTTAGACTGGTTGATCAGGGCAAAATTGTAGACAGAGCATAGCTGCCACTCAACTCGTGGTGATATTCCTGCAGCGGTTAGGTTGAGTGATCAATTTCATCAAGAGCAAGCTTGAGCCCGCCCATTACCTAATCTACCTGGGGACTCGGTTTGACACCAAAGCAGATTGCCTGTTGAGTAGGCACAGATGATTTGGTGCCAAGAATGACGTTTTCTAGCCATGACGGCACCCTCCGTGTGGTACTATCTCCAGCTCCTAGGATCCATAGTGGCAGGCCTGGATTTAGTGCCAGAGGCATGGCTGAGGCATAGGGACACTTCATTGGTAACTACTCTATTATGAGCTCAGAGATGGTCCACCACCTTGGCCTATGTATGAGTTTAGAGAAAGTTTGAAAGTTGGTGTGCTGACATTTGTCCTCTTCTTGGCCTTCTACTGGCATGGCTATAGATATGGGTTTGGCCTTGAACGCCCTGCGGATTCAGGTGGCAACTCTTTGCTGTTACTGAGGGTGTGTGCAGGGTTACTCCTTGGCTCACCCATCCACCCGAATGTAGTTTGCTTCCTCTGAGCAGTGAGGCAATTGGACCTCAATCTTGTGCTCTCTGCTTTAAGGGGGGTGCCCTTTGAGCCTTTGGCCAGGGCTTCTTTGAAGGACCTTACTCTGAAAGCGATCTTTTTGGTGGCTCTTTGCTCCCTGCGGGATAGTCCTTGAAGTCAGTTGTGCTGAACAGTTCCTGGTTATGTCCAGGGAAAAGGTGTCTTTCTCCCCAAGGTGATTTCATGCTTTCATTTGAACCAAACCGTGTTTTGTCATGTTTTCACTCCTTGCAGATGCTGAGGAAGATCATCGACTACACTTTGGGAAGCAGAAATCCAAGGGAAATGTATGTGATAAGGGGTGAGAGGTTGGTGTACACGAACCAGGAGAAGGACCTCGGAGTGATTTTGTTTCTAAGGATCTCAAGGTGGCAAAACAATGTGACAAGGCAGTGGCAAAAGCCAGAAGGATGCTGGGTTGCATGCAGAGAGGAATTACCAGCAGAAAGGAAGAGGTACTAATGCCACTGTACAAGTCGCTGGTGAGGCCTCACTTGGAATATTGTATTCACTTTTAGAGACCATAATCTTGCAAAGGATATGAAAAGACCGGAAGCGGTTCAGAGGAAGGTGACAAAAATGATTTGGAGCCTGTTTCAGAAACCTTATGAGAAGAGACTTGAAGACCTAAATATGTACACTCTGGAGGAGAGGGGCAGGAGACAAATGTTTCAGACCTTTAAATACTTAGAGTATTAATGAACAAACCTCTTCCAAAGACGGGGAAAGCTGTAAAACTAGAGGGCATAACATGAAGCTGCAAAGGGGTAAACTTAAAGGCAATGTCAGGAAATACTTTTTCACGGAAAGGGTGGTGGATGCTTGGCATGCCCTCCAGGTGGAAGTTGTGGGGGCAAATAGTGACAGAATTCAAAATGGCATGGGACAGACACAGTGGTTCCCTTTTTACAGCACTAGGATAAAATAAAACTATTTCTTATATCTGAACAAATAGGGGTGGTCTACACAGAGCGATGGGTACACTCCTAAATAAAGGCATGAAGAGGGGTGACCTGCAAGGAGTGGCAGGTACACCTATTCTTGCCACCTTGCTACGCAGACTAGATTGATTGATTTATTTATTTAACAAGTTTTTTATACCGCCTTTTCCTTCAATCAAAGCGGTCACAAGAAATACAAGGTATAAACAAGGGAAACATAAACAGTATAGACATGACAACATATGGTAATGTAGAAAAAATAACAAGGGTTAACAATATAGTGGATTATTTATAAAGTATATACAATAGATGATATCTTAGTCATTTGTTGATCCATAGTGCTCAATGAAAAGTAAAGTTTTTAATTGCTTATGAAAGTCACTTAAAACATCAATTGCACGTAAATCAGGAGGGAGAGAGTTCCAAATCAAAGGGGCAGCCAAAGAAATTGCTCGTTGTGATGTACATTTGCGTGATTTAGCGAAGTTTCTTGGGGTATTGAGGGTGTTTGAGGTGGATAATCTTCTAGGTCTGTTGCTGGTATCATGGGATAAGAGGGCATGGAGGCTGGTTGCAGAACTGTTGTGCTTCATTTTGAAGATGTTTATGATTAACTGATACTTTATGCGAAGGGTTATCAGGAGCCAGTGGAGATCTTTAAGGATGGGGGTAATGTGGTCATGATTTGTGGAACCGTTAATTATTCTGGCTGCTGTATTCTGTGCCATTTGAAGAGGTTTGAGAGCATGTTTTGACAGCCCATTGTAGATAGGGTTGCAAAAATCCAGAATGGGGGTAATAAGTGCCTGGCAGACTGTACGAAAGTGTTCATAAGAGATAAGAGGCTTGAGGCGTCTAATTATTTTCATTCGGTAATAAGCGCTTTTAACAGTTTTCTTTATGTGAGATCGTAGGTCTAGCTTCTTATCGAGGGTTACCCCGAGGTATCTTACCTCATCCTTAATTGGAATCTCAGTACTGTTGCATGTGATGTATGGTGGGGGATTAAAGTTGGTGTTTCTAGTGACAATAAGTGCTTCAGTCTTCTTCAAGTTTATTGCAAGGTTGTTATTTGACAGCCAAATGGAAATGCTGGTAATGCAGTTTGAAATCTTGTTGTAGTTTGGGCAGTTGATATCAATCGGAGTGTAGATCATAATATCTGCATAAATTGTGTAGTCTATATGATGAGTTGATATTATGTGACATATTGGTTGGATAAAGAGGTTAAAAAAGTGATGAGTGTGCAGATCCCTGCGGTACGCCTTGTTTGATAACTGTATGATGTGAAGTGTTTAGACCGACTTTAACTTGGAACTGTCTACCAATTAGGTAGGACTCAAACCAGTTTAGGACGGTGCCAGTTAGACCGATGTTCTTTAGTCTGGCTAATAGTATTGAATGGTCCACTGAATCAAAGGCCGCTGAAATATCTAAGAAAATCATTAAGGTTCCTCTATTATAGTTGTCTATGGTTTGAGTGATATCATTAAATAAAGTAGCAGCGTCTCAACTCCATGGTTCGGGCGGAAGCCATGCTGATGTATGTCAAGTAGCGCATGCTCATCAATATGGTCTTGGAGCTGTAGTTGTACTACCTTCTCGATAATTTTTGCCGGGAGTGGTAAGCTGGAAATTGGTCTATATGCAGCTGGATTGTTTTTTTTCAAGGTTGGTTTTCTTAAGGATAGGCCTTATTGTGGCTAATTTCGGCTGTTCTGGCATGATTCCTTGATTTTGGGAGTTGGTTACGAGGTGGTGTATAAAATTAATGAAGTTTGACTTAGTAAATTTGACCCAAGGTACCGGGCAAGGATCTGTGGATGCGGTACTTGTGTTAAGTGCAGCAATGATGTCTGAAAGCTGCTTAGTTGAGGGAATATGAAACTTGTTCCAAATTGTACTTGGTAAAATAAGATTTCTTTTTTCAGATTGTTTGTTTAGATGGACTATACTGGTCTTTATCTGCCGTCATATACTATGTTACCATTATCGTAAAGCATTATATGGGGCCGTGTTGTGATTGTCATGTGTTTAATGTTTGACACAACCTGTAGAATAAATTATAAATATTCAAAACAAAATTATTTTGCCCAGAATTATGGAGAAGAGGTTAATATTTTCAGAATTAGAGTATTGCTATTTAACATCCACTCTGTAATTATCAGTGATCTGTTCTCATTTTTATAACACCAGTAGAGATGCACATTATTACTGTAACCCAAGATGATTGTAGCAGTGGGTTGAAAATTGATTGCAAAAAACATTAACCTCTCTGTATAGGTAATGAGGGATCCTGCAAGCAAGCGATCACGAGGATTTGGCTTTGTTACTTTCTCATCTATGACAGAAGTTGATGCAGCTATGTCCGCAAGACCCCATTCAATTGATGGGAGAGTGGTGGAACCTAAAAGAGCAGTAGCTAGAGAGGTAAGCATATTTTTAAGCAATACGAGAAAAATGACACTACTAAAACTTGTATGTAGAAATGAATATTCTAGCTGGCTCAGGTTGTACTGTCATGTGGAGACACTGAGCTGCTAATATAAAAGCAGTATTCTCTTCAGAGATCAGAGTATCATATGCTGCAGCACATATATTTGCTTGAATATATCTTTTCTTGGTCGTGTTCACATGCTGACAGCCAAACCTAGTTTTAGTTTCTCTTATCAGAAATGTAAGGATTCTAGTTCTATGCAGACAAATAATAGTGACATCATTCTTGATAGAATAGATGCATATGCATAGGACTGGCCTTGACAGATTTCCTTAGAATCTAGGAGTTAGTTTGAACATTTAGGAGCTGTCTGAAGACCTTGGTTACAGTGCCCCCCTCCATTTCCCAAAAGATGTATCACAGCTCCTTGAAAAGGCCTGATTTACTGTTTTCCCATTTTCTATGGGAAAAAGCTTAACATGCTATTAAACAGTACCAACAGAAGTGAGTAATCCTCCTCTCCCCCCTCCCCCTCTTTTTTGCAAACTTCTTACGCCATGTGGCTCAAGCTATATGCAGAGCTGATCACGGTGGAGCAGCAAACAGCGTAGCAAAAAGTGGTAAAGAAGCATCTCCCCAGTTTTCAAAGAAAGCCTTTGGAAGATGCCACTACGCATGCGTGTTCCCCTTCCCGGCGAAGAGTAAGAACATAAGAGATGCCATACTGGGTCAGACCAAGGTCCATCAAGCCCAGTATCCTGTTTCCAACAGTGGCCAATCTCGGTCGTACATACCTAGCAGTTTCCCCAAAAGACACAGGTTCCGCAGTGCTTGTACTGGTTCAAGCATTGATATCCTGGGTCCCTCTTAATAATGGTTTATGGACCTTTCCTCCAGGAACTTGTCCAAACCTTTTTTAAACCCAGCTACACTAACAGCCTTTACTACATCCTCAGGTAATAAATTTCAGAGTTTGATTACACGTTGAGCGAACAAATATTTTTTTTATTAGTCTTAAATAGTTTACCCTGAAGCTTCATTGCATGTCCCCTAGTCTTTCTATATTCTGATAACGTAAACAATCGATCTACGTTTACCCGTTCCACTCCGTTCATTAATTTATAGACTTCTATCATATCTCCCCTCAGCCGTCTCTTTTCCAGGTTAAAGAGCCCTAACCTTTTTAGCCTTTCTTCATAGGAGTATCCTTCCATCCCCTTTAGCATTTTGGTGGCTCTTCTCTGAACCTTTTCTAATAACGCTATATCCTTTTTAAGATACGGCGACCAGAATTGCACACAATATTCAAGGTGTGCGGTCTCACCATGGCATTATAATATCTTTTGTTTTATTTTCCATTCCTTTCCTTATGATACCTAGCATCTATTTGCTCTCTTGGCTGCCGCTGCACACTGGGCTGAGGGTTTTAACATGTTATCCACAATGATGCCTAAATCATTTTCCTGGGTGGTGGTTCCTAATGTGGAACCTTGCATTGTGTAACCATAGTTTTGATTGTTCTTCCCTAGGTGCATAACTTTGCACTTGTGCACATTAAATTTCATCTGCCATTTTGATGCCCAGTCTTCCTTATCGTTACTCCAGTCCAGTCCCTTACTTCTGGGTTGCGCAACCCTTCCAGCAGCTTGGAGGCTGAGACCATCCTTTTTGGGGATGGTGCGGTATAAATACCACTAGTACCGCCCACCGAAACCAGTATTCTCGGCCTCCAAGCAGCTGGAGGGTTCCGTAAGCCAGGGGCTTACTGGAGTCTTCCTTTTTAATTACCTTACTTTTTGTTTCAATTGTTTTATTTCCTACTTAATTTCTTTGATTTCTTTGCTTCTGTTTGGTGTATCCTTTGGATTCCTATCCTTAGGCTTCTGCTCCTTTAAGTTCCCCTCTCTCTCTCCCTCCCTCTCCCCCTCCCCTCCCCTCTCTCTCCCCGAGGAGGAGGTCTGCTCCCGGGCCAGCAACGCGTGGAGGTGTGCTCCGGGGACAGCTTCGCGTTCACTGAGCCCGGTAAATCGACCGGCAATGGAAAGAGGGACCGCAAACTCTCCTCCCTGGCTGGGCCCGCCGGCTCCCACAGTCTTGCGCACAGACCTGCCCGACCTCGCGCCGAAGCCCTAAGGTGGCTGAGCGCTTGAAGCGGTAGTGCTTTATTCCCCTGCTTCTCCGTCTTGGCTAAGCAGACTAGGAGCGCATGGGAGCTGCATCTCGCCCGATTCCGTCTATTCAGGAGCGGAGGCGAAGGACACTATCCGGCTGTAATCGCCGACCGGTTGGTGCTCCACGTGGCTGAGGCCTTCCACGTGTGAACTGCCGGAGTGCTGCTGGCCGCCGCGGGACATCGCGCCGCTAAAGAGGCATCAAGCGCAAGTACTGGGGGACTCTAAGTTTAGTGAGCCTTAACCTTAGGTCGTTTGGGGGAATTTAATTTAATGTAATTTACTTTAATTTAATTTCTGTAATCTGACATTCCTGAGCGGTCCTCCAGTTTAGTCCTCCACTTCCGGGTAGTGCACCTCCTCCTGCAGCACAGATACTGGACCAATCAGAATCTTGTTCTCATAATGTATCCTGCTGGAGCTCCCATCAGCCCCCCAGTGTGTCCAGTCTCTGTGCAGCAGGAGGACTTGTGAGCCTAGGGCTGGGCTCACTTAGTGACTTTCAGGCAACATTAGCTATATTTCCTTAGGATTTTTTAAATTTAATTTTGTTTTACTACTGTGTTTACTTTTTTTTGCATTTTATTTTCCCTTTTGGTGGTTTTTTTTCGACAAGGTTTCTGCTCGCGTTTACTCATTTTCTTTTTCCCGCCGTTTTTTCTTTCTGCCCCCGTCGGTGCCGGCGGCCATTTTCTTCGCGCCGGCGTTTTTTCTTTCCCGCTTCTTTTTGGAGGGACTGAGTTTCTGTGCTACTGGGCTCCCCTGGGTCGCTTTGCTTGTTGTTTTTCCTCATTTGTGGCCCTAGTTTTATTTTCTGCAGCTGCTGCTTTGAAATAATAATTAAAAAAAAAAAAAAAGGCAAAGCTTCAAAAACAAAAACGAAGAGATTTTTCTTTTTTTCTCTCTATCAGGTCTTCTTTGCCTTTGGCATTGCGCATCCTGGTCGCCATGTCTACCAGGTCGCAGTGTTTAGTTTGCGGATCCCGCAAAGGGGCTCTGTCAGACTCAGGGGTGTGTAAGGCCTGCCTGTCAGTCTCCCCTGATCTGGAGCCACGCATGGAAGGCGAAACGCTTTTGGGGGCTGTTAGTCCTGCCCGGCAGCTGGACAGAGTCAGCTCCAAGCCCTCAGGTTCCCCCTTCTCCTGTGGCGTCTAAGGGTCAAGGGGTGCCCATTGTCGAGGGTGTCTCAGCTTGCTCTTCTTCCTCGTTAGATTTTTCCCCAGATTTTGTACTGTTGATGCATCAGGCGTTCCGCTTGGGACGTCTGGGCAAACTGCCAGAGGTCGACCCTACTCTGTTGTCCCTTCCCTCCCGTTTGACTGAGGAGGCTCAGCGGTCAATTCCGAAGTCTGCAAAACGTCCTCGTCTCTCATTTGAGAGTGAGGACGTCGACTGGCAAAACCCTGACCTAGCGGAGGACGCAGAGACCTTCGGCGAGGAATTGGAAGAGGGGGAAATCCCCGATCCTGAAGATCAGGCCCGGATCATTCGCGTTTTCAGAAGGGAGGAGTTGGTTCCCTTAATTAAGAGCCTGAAGAGACTCCGTAATCTTGCTTCGGCTCCCTCGGCGGAGGAGGAGGGCTTGGAGGATACTCTCATTCAGGCTGTCCGGGATTCTCAGGTTGTTTTTCTGGTGCATCGTGTGGTCGCTCAAATGATTCAGACTGAATGGGATCAACCCAAATCTGGTCTGAAGGGCATTCGCACGATGAACAGATTGTATCCGCTAGCGGACAAGGATAAGGACCGCTTTAGATGACCGCATGTTGATGCTCTTGTATCCGCAGTCACCAAGAAGACTACGATTCCAGTAGAAGGCAGTGCGGCCTTGAAGGATACGCAAGATAGGAAGGTGGACGGGTTGTTGAAGCAGGCCTTTAAAACTAATGCCTTGTCTCTGCAGGCGTCTATTTGTGGAGCCTTGGTGGCTCGGGCGTGTTTACGTTGGGCTCAGCGTTTGGGTCAAGATTCCGGTTTAGACCAGGAAAAGTTGTTAGAGGTGACCCGGTTGGAATCTGGGTCAGCGTACTTGGCGGATGTTCATTATGATCTGATTAGGACTTTAGCTAATAGCATGGCCTCCATGGTTGCTGCACGCCGGTCCATCTGGTTGAGAAATTGGGCGGCGGACTCTTCCTCTAAATCCCGCCTCAGTAAATTGCCCTTTAAAGGGAAGTTATTGTTTGGCGAGGACCTGGATAAGTTGGTGAAAGATCTAGGGGACTCGAAAGGGGGCCGTCTTCCGGAAGATAAGCCTAAGCTTGGTAGATCTTCGTCGGTCCCTCGAGGTCCGGTTCGGGACTTTCGGAGGTTTCGGTCGTCCCGGTTGTGGAGTTCCCAGCGTGGTCGGTTTGGGTACCGTTCTCAGGGGTTTCGCGGTTTCCGGGGAGCGGGCAGAGGATTTACTTCCGCGGCCTCCGTGCCTTCATCCTCCTTTTCCTGCAAGCCCCAATGACGCCAGGCGGATGCCGGAGGACGGTCCTATTATCGGGAGTCGACTTCGGCATTTTCTGCCTGCCTGGGCTCGACTAACTTCGGATCGATGGGTGTTGGAGATAGTCCGAGAAGGATACGCTCTGGAGTTTGCCTGTCCCCTTCGAGATTCCTTTGTGCTGTCTCCCAGCAAAGGCCAGCTCAGGGAGCAAGCTATTCGGTTAACCTTAGATCGTCTAATCGCCTTGGGAGCGGTGGTCCCCGTTCCGGCGGCCGAACGCGGGCTGGGGCGCTAATCCATTTATTTCATGGTGCCAAAGAAAGACGGATCTCTACGTCCTATTCTCGATCTCAAGGGCGTCAGTCGTCTTCGCGTGCCCCATTTCCGCATGGAAACCCTGCGGTCTGTCATTGTAGCGGTACGTCAAGGGAAATTCCTTCTCTGGATCTGTCCGAGGCTTATTTGCGCATTCCTATCCGCTCAGTGCATCAGCGTTTCCTCCAGTTCGCGTTTCCGTGGGGGCACTATCAATTTCAAGCTCTTCCCTTTGGGTTGGCGACAGCTCTGTGGGTTTTCACCAAGATAATGGTAGTGGTGGCTGTGGCCTTGCGGCAGGACGGCGTCCTGGTTCACCCTTACCTAGACTATTGGTTAATTCGAGCGAAGTCCAAGGAGGAGAGTTTGCAGGCTACATCGAAAGTGGTCACCTTGCTGCAATCTCTCGGCTGGGTGGTCAATGCGAAGAAAAGTCAGTGCCGACGCAGTGTCTCGAATATCTCGGGGTTCAGTTCGACACGGCGCGAGGGTTGGTGTGCTTACCACACTGGTGTGTTCAGGCCTTGTTAGGTCTCGCACGCTCCTTCCTCGGAATGACCGCTCCTTCGGCTTGGTGGTACCTGCGCTTGTTGGGAACGATGGCAGCTACGCTAGAGGTTGTTCCCTGGGCCAGGTTTCACATGCGCCCGCTTCAGCGAGCCCTGCTGCGTCGTTGGTCGAACCAGACGGAATCGCTCAACAAGCGGTTGCCTTGTCCGACCTGCGTTCGGCGAGCGCTACAGTGGTGGAGGTGTCCCCGAACGTTGCAAGCGGGTCTGCCCCTGGAACAACCTCAGTGGGTTCCGCTGATAACCGATGCCAGTCTCCTCGGCTGGGGTGCCCACTGCGAGGGGTGTTTTGCGCAGGGGACGTGGTCAGCCCAGGAAGCCTCATGGTCCATCAATCGGCTCGAGCTTCGGGCTGTTCAGAGAGCACTAGAGGTCTTTCAGTCAACTTTGGCGGGTCGAGCAGTCCGGATACTCTCGGACAATTCGGCGACGGTGGCGTACATCAACCGGCAGGGAGGCACAGGAAGCGTGGCCTTGGAAGACGAGGTGGAGGCGTTATTCCAGTGGGTCGAGCTTCGTCTGTCGGTGATTTCTGCAGCGCATATCGCGGGAAAAGACAATGTCATGGCAGATTTTCTCAGCAGGGTGCAGGTCGATCCCGGGGAATGGGAACTGCACCCACAGGTCTTCGCACAGATAGTGGGCCGGTGGGGTCCTCTGCTGATTGACTTCATGGCAACGTATCAATCGGCCAAGACAGGACTGTTTTACAGCAGGCGGAGAGAGCGCATGTCCGAGGGAATAGACACCCTCATTCAGCCTTGGCCGACGGACAGTCTCCTCTGTCTTTCCGCCTTGGGCGTTGATCGGCAGGGTGGTCCAGCGCATCGAAGCACATCGCGGACGGGTACTCCTTGTGGCTCCGGATTGGCCCAGGCGTCTCTGGTATGCTGATCTGGTTCGCTAGGCAGGCTGACAGGCTGGGGAGCGCATTGCGAGGACCAGTTCGTCCAGGGCCGGTGGTCCTTAACGGAGTCCCAGTGGTCCATCAACAGACTGGAGTTACGAGCGGTAGCCCTAGCACTCAGGGCACTCGAGCCCATGGTTTGCCAAAGGGCGGTTCGCGTCTTCTCAGACAACGTCACCGTGGTGGCTGACATCATTCGCCAGGGAGGTACCAGCAGTCCATCCCTGGAAAAGGAAGTGGACAGCCTGTTCCAGTGGGCAGAAGCTCGGTTGGAGGCTCTGTCAGCTCAGCATGTGGCCGGAACGGACAACGCGACAGCCGATTACCTCAGCAGGTTCAAGATCGACCACGGGGAGTGGGAACTGGACCAGGAGGTCTTCTACCAGATTGTAACGCTTTGGGGTCCTCCAGTCATGGATCTCATGGCACGGTATGGCTCGGCCAAGGCAAGCAGATTCTTCAGTCGAAGGAAGGAAAGGATGTCCGAAGGCTTAGATGCTCTAGCCCAGAGATGGCCCACGGAGGGGCTCCTGTATGTATTCCCTCCATGGGCTCTCATCGGAAGAGTTCTACAACGGGTGGAAGCTCACCGAGGGTTGGTGATCCTCATAGCGCCGGATTGGCCTCGTCGCCCCTGGTATGCGGATCTTGTAAGGTTATCGATCGACCGACCGTGGCAGCTTCCCTGCAAGAAGGGTCTGTTGAGACAGGGGCCTCTTCTGATGCCTCAGGTGGATCGATTCTCGCTTACGGCCTGGCTATTGAAAGGGCGTGGCTCCGCAAGCGAGGATATTCGGGTGCAGTAATCTCTACTTTGTTGAACGCTCGGAAGCGCTCCACCTGCCTTTCCTATGTTCGAGTCCTGCGCATCTTCGAAGCATGGTGTGCGGAGCACCGGAAGAATCCCCTTTCGGCCTCTGTCCCGGAAGTCCTGGAATTCTTACAATCAGGCTTCGATTGTAAGAATTCGATCAATTCGAAAAAAATGGCCTGTAATCCTAGATATAGTTACCCTTTATGATCTTGATGCTCTCATGATCACTGAAACTTAGTTATCTAAAGAGGACAATGTCCTTATTAACCAACTCATTCCACCAAACTTCACTATACACACAACCCACAGAGAAAACAAGAAGGGAGGAGGAGCACTCATACTCACCAAGTCTGAACTCCTCTTCAACATGACTAACTCCTATAGCTCAAACAATCTGGACATAATCACCATAGCCAATAAACAATGCTCCATGAACCTGGTCTACAGAGCCCCCTCGAGCTCCCCAGACGACCTGCCCACCATATTGGATCTGGCCGCCAATACCTGCAACCCCAACACTCCCAACTGGATAATGGGAGACCTGAACCTCCCATCACTACAACAAAACCAGTCCTCTTCACTCCTCAATGCCATTGAAAATCTTGGTTACAAACAAATGATCACTGAGCCCACTCATACCAAAGGAAACATTCTCGACATGGTATTCGCCCCCCACCATGTGTCTGAGCAAAACAGCAACATTGTAAAATCGATCACCGATGTCCCATGGTCTGACCATAAACTTATAAACCTACAAATTCCCCTGAACAACAGTCATAGTCTGAACACCAGTAAACTCGCCAATCCATCTAGAGTAACACGGGGCTTTCGACCTTTCAATAGAGAACTTATTCTGTCAAGTACCCAACCAGTCCTCAACAACACAACTCTCAACCTTGACGAGGCAATCGCTGCCTGGAACAACAGCCTCAACGCTGTTGCTCAACTACCACACAAAAAGTCCATATCAGGGAAAAGAACCTCTGCTCCATGGTTTTCCCCCGAGCTACGGTCCTCTTACGCACCTACGAAGGCTCGAAAAACGCTGGCGCCGCTCACTAGCTATCGATGACCACAAAGCCTACATTCTCCACCTCTCAACTCACCGCGAGGCAATCACAACCAGAAAGAAGCAATACCACTCAGATATGCTCAAGAGATCATTGAACAAACCTCGTGACCTGTTCAACCTGGTTAAGTCACTATCAAAGGAACCATCCTCTGAACAAAATAATGATATCTACCCGCAAGAATTCGCTGATTACTTGCAATCAAAACTCCTACAGACAGATGAACTCTCAAAAAACAACATACAAGAAACAACTTGCCCAACATCCCTATCCGCACTTACCACGCCTTCTTCTAAACACATTGAAGACACAATCACCTCACTCAACACGACCACCGCGCAGACCGATCCCTGCCCAGCCTTTTGGATAAAGGATCTTCGGTGTGCATTTAGCCCCTTCATTGCAAGAATCATAAACCTCTCCTTCACTACTGGCTCCTTCCCTTCTGCATTAAAGCTTACATCCATCAGGCCACTGCTAAAAAAAACGCTAAACTAGACCCAAAACGGCCAGACTCCTACAGGCCTATAGCCAGTATCCCCCTCTTAGCAAAGATCTTTGAGAAAGAGGCACAGCGCCAAATTCAAAACCACGTTGACTCCGCAGCCCCTCTAGACCATTCTCAACACGGCTTCAGAGAATTCCATGGCGTTGAGACACTGCTTACCACTCTCTTCAACGATGTTCTCAATACCATAGACAACATCCGACAAGGCGTTGTGCTAATCTTCTTGGATATAGCAGCAGCGTTTGACTCGGTAAATCACGAGATTCTCCTCGGTCGACAAAGAAAAAGGCATCTGCAACACAGCACTTGAATGGTGTAAATCATACCTCGATACCAGAATGCAATACGTTAAATCTGCAACAGGAGAATCAAAACTCTTCCATCAAAGACAAGGCGTTCCGCAAGGGTCCTCACTTTCATCCCTCATGTTCAACATCTATATGCAGCCTATCTGCGATATCATCATGTCTTTCAATGTGAAATGTATGATATACACCGACGATATCCTACTCTACATGCCATTTTCCACAATGCAAATGGATTTATTGCCTATAACAAACTGCTTCGACGCAGTCTCTCACAATGGCTCCTGTCACAGAACCTCCGCATTCAGCATAAGAAAACAGGTTCTCTTTATCACAAGAGACCCCAACTTCACTCCACCACCACATATAAGTGTCAAGGGAGCTGACCTAGGCACCAAGGACACAATAAAATACCTCGGAGTCACACTAGACCATAGGCTCGATATGAAATCACACATAAACAATATCGTAAAATCTGTGTACTTCAAAATACGCACGCTCAGATACCTACGTCCCCTACTAGACCACGAAGACTTCAGAACCATCTACCAAGCTCTGATACTACCGCATTTCGACTTTGCCAACTCCATTCTACAAGGACTCCACAATCCACCATAAGCTCCTTACAGCTTGCCATGAACACCGCTGCCAGGGTTCTTCTAGGAGCGCCCAAAAATGATCACATCACACCTATCCTCAAACAACTTCATTGGTTCCCTATACACGGAAGACTTGCATTCAAAACCCTTATTTTCACTTTTAAAGCCATAAATGGTTTATCGTCCACATCACTTTCTAAACTCATCCAAACCGTCCCATCAAACAGAAATAGGAGACAGGCAGCAATAAACTCACTAACAACCCCAAAGGCTATAACAACGTGCAGCCTATCAACGTCAAACAGAGCTTTCATGTTTAGCGCACCAAAATGCTGGAATTCTCTCCCGCCTGATCTCCGCGCTATAACCGACCTAACCCAGTTTAGAAAGGCCCTTAAACTGCACCTTTTCGTCAAATACTACCCCACATGAAAACCGTAACATAATAGCCCCACCCTAATACAATCCACAGTCTCTCTCCTTGTTCCAAGCATTCCTGCTAATTTTATGTAAATAGTTCGAGCATGTGATCTAGTTAATAGATTATATACTCCATGTAAATAGTTCTCCCATGTTATCCAAGTTGATACTCCTGTTATATGTAATACCAAACAGCCTGTTCTGGTTTCTTTATCTGTAAACCGCGCTGATGTCAAAGAGTGCGGTATATAAGAAGTTGAAATAAATAAATAAGGGCCTAGCTCCCAGCTCATTATGAGTCCAGCTAGCGGCTATTTCGTGTTATAGAGGTAGAATTCGAGGGAAGCCCTTAGGAGAACACGCGGATGTGACTAGGTACCTAAGAGCGGTGAGGCGCCTGCGACCACAGCAGAGATCAGTCATCCCCCCTTGGGATTTCAATCTGGTGTTAAATGCCCTGACCAGGGAGCCTTTCGAGCCGGCCAAGAGAGCCTCCCTAAAGGATCTTACTCTGAAGACTGTCTTTCTGGTCGCCATTTGCTCGGTCAGACGCGTCTCAGAGCTTCAAGCACTGTCCTCTCAACCCCCCTTTATTTTGTTCTTCAGGGAGAAGGTGGTCTTGCGGACAGTTCCCTCCTTTTTACCCAAGGTCATCTCGCCTTTCTATGTGAACCAAACAATCTCGCTGCCGTCCTTCCCGGCGGAAGAGCTGGAAGGGGACGGCGGAAAACTACGTCTTCTGGATGTTCGCAGAGCCTTGAAGCTCTATCTCTCCCGCACGGCCCCCTTTCGGAAATCTGAACGTCTATTCATTCAATTTGGAGGAGCTCATAAAGGGGAGGCGGCGGCAAGGGTCTGTATCTCCAGGTGGATCAGGGAAGCTATCGCTTCCGCCTATATCCTGAAGGGAAGGCAAGTTCCAGGAGGTCTGCGCGCACATTCAACGCGGGCACAGGCGGCTTCCTGGGCGGAGTATAGCTTGGTCCCTCCGCTGGACATTTGCAGAGCGGCTACTTGGGCTTCTCTACATACCTTTACCAAACACTACAGCCTGCAGGTTCAGGGGTCAGCTGATTCTCGGTTTGGAGAGGCGATTTCTTCGGTCCGGGATAGCGAAACCCTCCCAAGCCTGAACTGCTCTGTTACATCCCAGAAGTAAGGGACTGGACTGGAGTGACGATAAGGAAGAAGTAATTAGGTCTTACCTGCTAATTATTGTTCCTGAAGGAACGACAGTCCAGTCCCTGTTCCCTCCCAGTTACGCGTATGGGTGAAATGTGCCAGAGGGTTGGTAAATACGGCGGACCGAAGTCTGGGTCAAGGGCCTTTGGCCCAGGTCCTGAGAAGCAGGGGAAAGGGAGTTCGGACAAGCCCAGGTAGTCCTCTTCCTCCCCCCCCCCCCCCCCTGTTTTTCCCCTTTTTAATCTCTTTACTTCCGCTAGAAAGAAAAAAAAATATTTTGGGTTTTTCGTGTAGTTACATTGGTCTATTGTTAGTATTTTGGTTTTTAGATTAAGTCTACTTTGGCATTAGCATACTGGTTTCGGTGGGTGGTACTAGTGGTATTTATACTGCACTATCCCCAAAAAGGATGGGCTCAGCCTCCAAGCTGCTGGAAGGGTTGCGCAACCCAGAAGTAAGGGACTGGACTGTTGTTCCTTCAGGAACAATAATTAGCAGGTAAGACCTAATTACTTCCAATTTATCAAGATCCTCTTGCAATTTTCCACAATCTTCTTGGGTTTTAACAACTTTAAATAGTTTTGTCTCATCTGCAAATTTGATAACCTCACTCGTTATTCCACTTTCCAGGTCATTTATGAATGTCAAAAAGCAGCGGACCCAGCACAGATCCCTGGGGTACACCACTATTCACCTTTCTCCATTGGGAAAATTGGCCATTTAGCCTAACCCTCTGCTTTCTATCTTTTAACCAGTTCTTGATCCATAGTAGTACACCGCCTCCTATCCCATGACTCTAGTTTTGCCAAAAGTCTCTGGTGAGGGACCTTGTCAAAGGCTTTCTGAAAGTCCAGATACACTATCAACTGACTCACCTTTGTCCACCTGTTTATTCACACTTTCAAAAAAACATAACAGATTAGTAAGACAAGATCTTGTCTAAAGCCATGTTGGCTTTCTCCCATTAGGCCATGACTATCTACATGCTGAGTAATTTTATTCTTTATGATGGTTTCTACCCTTTTTCCCGGTACTGATGTGAGGCTCACCGGTCTAGTTTCCCTGATCACCCCTGGAACCCTTTTTAAAAATTGGTGTTACATGGCGATCCTCTAATCTTCAGTTATTAGAGATGATTTTAATGATAGTTCACAGATTACTAATAGCAGGTCTGCAATCTCATATTTCAGTTCTTTCAACACCTTTGGATGTATACCATCCGGCCCAGGTGATTTGCTACTCTTCAGTTTATCTAATAGTTGTAATACATCTTCCCGATGTATCAATATTTCCTTCAATTCCTTCCGCACCTTTAAATACCACTTCAGTCATGGGTAACATCCCTACATCTTCCTCAGTAAAGACCGAAGCAAAGAATTAATTGTTTCTCCGCTATCTACTTGTCGCCTCTTAGTGCCCCTTTATCTCCTCTATCATCTAATGGTCCAACCGAGACTCTCACAGTTTTTTTGCTACAAATGTACTTGAAAAAATCTTTATTTTGCGTTTTTGCTTCCGCAGCAAGCTTCTTCTCAAATTCTCCCTTTGCCTTTATCAATGCCTTGCATTTGACCTGCCAGTGCTTGTGCTGTTTCCAGGTTTCATCGTTTGGCTCTTTTTTCCATTTCCTGAATGATGCTTTTCTTTTCGTCCCTCTAGTCCAGTCCCGGAACCATAGAGTTTAGAATCTCCTCCAGCAGCCTTGCACGGATCCTCAGTTGCATAAAGCCCCCAGGGCACTTGATTGGGTCCGCAGACGCGAGAGAGATCCTCTGTAGCGGGGGTGCAAGAAGAAATAATCCTTGAGGGGCCTCATCCTGGGAATTGGACACACAAAGCAAGTCCCATGCGAGGCCCCACAGTCCCTGAAGGGTATCCAAGGAGCTGTTGGCAAAGATGCCCATAACTGATGCTGAGGCCTCTGGTGATGGATCATGTCCCGTCCCGTCCCGCCGGCCCCCCCCATGAGGCATCTCCCTTTTTTTTCACAGATGCCGATCCCAGTCACCCTGGTCTGTGTCAAAGGCTGCAACTCCTGATTGGAAGCCCGGATGATGGCATTTGAACGCAGTGTCACTGCCTTTCTTGCCTCACAGCAAAGGTCGATGCCCGGCCCTGCCGGTGTTTGCACAGACTGCAGGGACCTCTATATTGAGGACTCCCTGGGCCACCAATACAATCCTTGAGAACCCCAGGCCTCGACCAGGAGCAAGATCTCCCCAGCAAGTGCTTGTGGCTGTGTCCAAGCAGCAGCTCTGAGTTATTGAAGTGTGATCTAAGCCCAACCCCTCAGGAGCCATCAGGCCTTGAGTCCTTGATAGACTACTCAGACTGGGAAGAGGCTTCCCCAGAGACACAAGCACGGCACTCTCCCCTCGGATCAGTCTCTTATGGCATAGAGACGCTGATACCCTACAAGAGGACACTTTGTCCCTCACCATGTAGTTGGAGGAGGTCACTTGCATGGAGGAGCTCGAAATCCTCTAGTATAAGGCTCCACTGAAGGAGGCTTTGACACTCCCTGTCCCTGCCATCCTCAGGCGATGACTCCTTCGGATGTGGGAGACACCAGCGCCTGCCAATAGTTAGCTGACGCTCAGACACCATATACTGGGTCCAGCGGGCCCCGGCTTTCGGAAGGTGCAACTCCCTCACACCGCTATGGTAGTAGTCGATCCATGCACTGGCAGAAAAGCCCAAAGACTTGCTCTGCCATCTTCTCCCCCCCCCCTCCCCTCCAAGGCAGGGAGTCCTACCCTCCATGCCCTTGGATTCAAATGCTATCAGGGCTTGATGTCGGGTTGCCGAATGCAAGCAAATCAGCTGTAGATCAGCATGTATCTCTGAGACCTAGCAAAAGAACATGCAGGTTTGTCAGCAGGGATCACTTTCAGCAGTTCCAAGCCCTCAAAAAAGTGCATCGGAGAGTGCTCGAAGTACATGTCTTGAGCCACAGCCACCTACGACTGCTTTGAGGGTGACTGCTGCAGCCATGCCAGGCCTGGCTCCAGGCATCGGATCTAGAGAAGTGGGTCCAGGAGAAACTCTTAATGTCCCCTGCCTCTGAAAACCTCTTCATCAAACTGATGAAGATAAGGAGGGGGCGATTGAGACCAAGTTCGTCACTAGGTCTCGGCTCTCCAGGAAGACCTCCACCCTTCGCAAGAGGAAAAACTTCCAGGGAAAAGGCCCCCTTTCCACAGGAAAGGCCAGCCTTACTGAGGCTATCCCCAATACCAGGTCCCTCAGACCTGCAGCAGGGTTACCAGGGTAAAGGAGGGGGCCAGGGCAAACGCAAGCCTAACGGCTCTAAGCTCCAAACACCGGTTCCTGCCCAGGCTGGGTTAGTGTTTTTGACTCCCTGAGCCATAGCCTCTCCAACCAGAGAGGAGCAGCTGCCAACAGGGGCATCTGATTCATTTTGCCCATCACCACTGACACCTGGGCATGTCTAGTGGCCAGAGAAGGCTACCTCTTTCACCTGGAGCAGATGCCCCCTCCCTTGCTTCTAGGCAAGCCACCCCCCCTCCCCCAGACTTCCCTGCACCAGGCCCTGCTACTGTATGAACTCGCAGGCCTTGTCAGTGCCAGGGTTGTGGAGCCAGTACCCCACCAATTCAGGGGGGGGAGGGGGAAGGGGTTCTACTCCAACTACTTTCTGGTCCCAAAAAGAACAGGAGGCCTAAGGCCCATTCTGGACTTGCAAAACCTGAACAAGTTCCTGGTACGGGAGAAGTTCAAGATGCTCTCTCGTAGAACATGAAGAACATAAGAGATGCCATACTGGGTCAGACCAAGGTCCATCAATCTAGGTTGCAAGTACCTAGCAGTTTCCTTAAAAGATACAGGTTCCACAAATGCTTCTATTGGGACAAGTAGTGGATATCCCGGTTTTTCTTTAATAATGGTTTATGGACCTTTTCTCCAGGAACTTGTCCAATATATTTTTTTTTTTTAACCCGGCTAGACTAACAGCTTTTACTCCATCCTCTGTTAATGAATTTCAGAGTTTGATTACACATTGAGTAAAAGAATATCTTCTCTTTTTAGTTTTAAATAGTTAGCTTGTAGCTTCATTGTATGTTCCTTAGTGTTTTTATATTTGCTGGTGTCAATCGATTGGCGGTTACCTGTTCCACTTCATTCATTAATTTATAGACCTCTATCATATCTACCCCTCTGTGGTAAAAGCTGATAGAAAGAGCTGAAGTTCCCATGCAGGGCTCAGTCAGAAATGTTTCCCATATTTGAGGGCTTGCTTAGCTGCTAACAGAACACCTGCTAAAATTTACAAATAAAAGAAATTTTAATTTTAATTTTCAAAGCTTTGGTGGAGAATTCCCCAGGAGTAGTAGCTGACTGCCAATGAAATGAGGTGGGAAGATATGGTAAGGGTAGAGGGAAGGAGGAGTAAGTGTTAGAGAATAAAATTTTCCTGTTTTACAACTTGCTTCCCTCATGAAAATGTGATACTGTAACACGTTGTACTTGATTGAAAAAAAAATTCATACTAAATGAGACTGCTAGAATTTAGATCTAGGGTCTCTGTAGTCTGAGTCTTTGTATCTCCTTTTTCCCTCTTGTCCATGGTGCTGTGCTGCCACTCCAATGGAGGGCTAGGTGAGGTCTCTCCTGCTGCTGCAGTAGTCTTCATGTACTACTGTGTGGTCCGCTGCTAGTAGTGGCCATGATGTGCTGCTTAGCACCCATGGACAGTTTGTAGGTTTTGTAAAGGTACACTACCCTCAGCTCCTGGCTTCAGAAGTGGTTAAAAATTTGTTTGACTTGTTATAGGAATCTGGTAAACCTGGTGCCCATGTCACGGTGAAGAAATTATTTGTTGGTGGAATTAAAGAAGATACTGATGAACATCACTTACGAAGCTATTTCGAAGAATATGGAAAAATAGAAAGCATTGAAGTTATCACAGATAAGCAGTCTGGTAAAAAGAGAGGCTTTGGATTTGTTACATTTGATGACCATGATCCAGTGGATAAAATCGTATGTGAGTAAACTTCTTTTTTTTTTCTTTCTCATTTTATGTGAATATTGGCATCGTTTCTATTCATCAATAAATCCTCAATTCCTGTAAAAGATTTTTCAGAAACATCCTACTAGACCAGTCCAGACAAGTGGGTTAAGTCCCCCTGCCAGAAGCCTGATTGGCTGAGCCCTGGTAGATATATGGCTGTACCCCTAGGGGGTCACCTTCAGTATTTGCTGTCTCCAGTAGATGTTTCACTCTTAATAGGCAAAATAAAAACTGTCTGGGAAACTTATGTAGCTGGAGGTCTCCAGGGCGCACAGAAGATGCCTCGCTGGAGTTCTAGCACAGCACCTGAATGGCAGGTAGAGTTCCTGGTCAGGAGGACCAATAGAGCTTACCTCAGCAGTGGAGATGGGCGCTTGGTCAAGAGGACTACTGCAGCCCAGTAACAGAGAGAGCTGGAGGGTCAGCCTGCTTACTCTGGTATAGCTTCGGTTCCTTATCGTCCCTCCAGTCCAGTCTCGCACCTCTGGGTAGTGCCTCTCCTCCAGCAGCTTTGGAGACTGAGCGTGTCATCTTTTGATGATACTCTGGAATATAAGTAGCTGGCACCGCCTACCAGCCCCAGTATTGCTTAGTCTCCAAGCAGCTAGGAGGTGGTGAGCCAGGGTGCTGGACTCACTGAAGAGAGGATAAGTTGGTTAGGAGAGGTTTACTTTTAGTTTAATATCTTATTTTTTGTGGAAGCCCTGTGTTGTCAGGGTTAGGCTTTGTGTTTTTGTTTCTTTTAAAGTTTTATATGGAGGGGGGGGCGGGGAAGAATCGGGGCTCCCCCCCCCCCCCCCCCCCCCCCCCCCCAGGAATCGGGGCACTGCAGGAGGATACAACAAATGGGGTACTCTGAGCGGCTCCTGATCCCGCGGACAGGTGTCGAGCCGCCAGACTAAAGCGGAAAGGCAGTTGACAAGCAGAGGCTTTCTCTCCTTTCCACCCCCCCTCCCCTGCCAAGCACTGAAGCCCTCAGTGTGGGGCTGAGTGCAGGGAGACACAGATCGCTGCAGGAGAAGCAGGAAGATCGCGGCGATCGGCAGCGGGGACCTGTTCCATGCAGCAGAATTGTAGCCGGTGCAGTGAGTAGGGAAACAGAGGCAGTCAGGCGCAGCAGAGAAGGCCCAGAGCATATGGCGCATGTTCCCACTGGCGCACTGAACAGCCTGCGGTTGGCCTTCCTGCCCACATTGTGTGTTCAGCTTGCTGAAGGTTTCGTGCTTGGAAAAGAAGCAGCCTTAGTTTGGCCGCAGCTTGGGAGGGCCCCTTGGGTCTGGTTAATTGTGTGTTTAAAAAAAAAGAATGCTTCATATACTTCATTTTTGCTTTACTTTGTTTAAAGTAATTGTGTTTTAGCTAATATGGCTCTTGGCCTGAAAGGTTGATTTTAATTTTCTTAAGAGGAGAGGAAGGCAAGTGCATACCACTGCTGTGGGGAGTGCTGTCTTCAGAGTCACAATGCCAGCGAGGCCACAGTGCCTGGTTTGCAGGTCCAGTAGAGGGACAGTCTCAGAGGCTGGAGTTTGTGTGGAATGTACACAGGAGGCTGCCTCTTTAGAGCAGGAGCCACAGGACAAGGGGGAGACCCTCACTTGGGCACAGGAGGGCCAGGAGGCAGGGGATCCCATCTTGTCACTAGTAGTGGGGGACCATGGTCCCTCAGTTACCCTGGGATCCTCCATGTCTCTGGGCCATGAAGTTGCTGGCCTCCCAGCTGATTTTTCGCCAGAGTGTCTTACTATTGCATAGAGCATTTTGTTTGCGCCAGCAGGGCTTGGCAGAGGGGTCCCATAAATTGGGTTGAAGAGGTTGGCGAGCGCAGTGGAAGGTGACTCTGGTGTCTCTGCCAAGAGACTCGGGCCTGGAGGAGGGACATCTCTCACCAGAGTTGGAAGGTCCTGATGGGGACGATTTGGATATGGACTTGGACTACTCAGAGGAGTTAGAAGATGGCAAGATTCCAGAAGGGGAAGATCAGGCCAGGCTGGTGAGTTTCGTTGGGAGGAGCTACCAGCGCTCATTTCAGAGTCCTTAAAGACTCCAAATATGCCCACAAATCTCCCAGCAGAGGAAGAGTCTTTGGAGGATTCACTGCTTCAGGCGGTGTGGAAGTCACAAGCAGTGTTTCCAGTGCACAGAGTGGTACGGCAGATCATATAAGAGGAGTGGGATCTGCCAGAAGCAGGCCTCAAGGGCGGACCGATGGACCTTGTCGCATCTTTATCTCCTGCCAGATGAGCATGAGCTCCTGCAGTCGCCAAAGGTGGACGCAGCTGTGTCTGTGGTTGCTAAGAAGACTGATACCTGTAGAGGGGAGTGCTGCTCTCAAGGATGCCCAGGATAAGAAGCTGGACACACTGTTGAAGCAAGTCTTTGATATTTCCTCTTTCTCTGCAAGCCTCCATTTGCGGGGCTTGGGTGGCTAGGGCTTGCCTCCGGTGGTCGCAAAGGATTCAGGGCCCGGGGGGGGTTCGGAGCCGGCTATGTCAGGAGAGGCGGCAAAGTTGGAGTTGAGGGCCACCTATCTGGCAGACACCCATTATGATCTCATCAGGGGGCTTTCTAAGAGTATGGCTTCTATGGTGGCGGCCCGCCGCTACTTGTAGTTTATAAACTGGGCGGCGGGCAGTTCCTCTAAGGCCCGGCTTAGTAAGCTGCCCTTTAAGGGGAAGCTTCTCTTTGGAGAGGACCTGGAGAAGTTTATGAAGGACTTGGGTGAGTCCAAAGGGAGCTGTTTGCCCGAGGACAAGCAAAGGCAGAGTCAAAGTACTTCCTCGGCTCGAAGCCAGCTGAGGGAGTTTAAGCGTTTTCGTAACCCCCACTTCAACCAGGTGCAGAGGGGCAGATTCCCTGCCAGAGGACAGGGGTTTTGTGGCTTCCGAGGAGTGGGTAGAGGTTTTGGTGCCTCCGGTTCCTTGGTACAAAGAAAAGGACAATGAAGTGAGGGGGGCTCAGGCAGAGGTAGGGCCTGTGGGGGGTTGGCTATGGGAGATTTACTCCACCTGGGCCCAGATCACTTCCGACCAATGGATCCACCCAATACGGGAGTTTTGATTCAGTCGCCCCCCCCCCCCCCCCCTGCAAAGCTCAGGGCAAGTTGAAGGCAATAAGAGAAACCTTGGCATGCTTGTTACAACTACAAGCCGTCAAACCGGTGCCGATAGACCAGTAAGGGTGCAGTCGATACTCCCATTTATTTCGTGGTGCCCAAAAAGGGGGGCTCTTTTCACACGATTCTCGACCTCGAAGGGGTCAACCACTGTCTGCGGGTGCTGCACTTCCACATGGAAACATTAAGGTGATAGTGGCGGTAAGGAGCAGAGTTATTTGACGTCTCTAGATGTCATGAAAGTGTATCTACACATTCCCCATAAGACCAGATCACCACAGATTCCTTTGTTTTGCAGTGTCCATGGGGGCACTTCCAGTTTCGAGCGTTCACTTTTGGATTGGCTACGGCGCCTCGCACGTGGTGGCAGCAGTGCTTCGCAAGGAAGGAATTCTCGTGCACCCCATATCTTGACGATTGGCTAATTCGGGCCAAGTCCAGGGAGGAAAGCGAAAAAGCAACAAAGGTGGTAGAGTTCCTTCAAAGGCTTGGTTGGGTGGTTAATCTGTCAGTCATTTGACTCCTCCCAGTTATTCGAGATCCTGGGTCGCTCGCTTCGACACCCAGGCGGGCAGAGTGTTTTGCCAAGGGCACAAGTGCAAGGGTTGCAAAGCCTAGTACACCGATTTCTGGACCTGGGGAGCCCGTCAGCCTGGGATTACTTGCAAGTTCTGGGAATCATGGCAGCCACGATCAAGCTGGTTCCATGGGCAAAGGCGCATATGCGTCTGTTGCAGAGGACGTTGCTCTGTCAGTGGTCCCACCAGAGCCAGCCACTGACCCAGGTGCTCCAGTGTCCACCGGAAGCCCAGACGTCTCTCAGGTGGTGGCTGTGGCTGGGAAATTTGGAGGAGGACATGCCCCTCAAACTCCAGATTGGGTCCTGGGGGTTACAGACGCCAGTTTATCCGGCTAGGGGGCTCATTGCGAGGGCTACTTTGCCCAAGGTCAGTGGGGACCCCTCAAGCTTTGTTGGTCAATCAACAGGCTCGAGATGAGGGCATTGTCTCTGGCTCTGATCAGTTTATTTTATTTAGACAGTTTTGTATACCACCTTATCCTTCATTCAAAGTGGTCACAACACAATTGGGGGATACGTTTAACACATAGGGATATGACACATACACTAATACAGGGAACATGGGCAATGGAGGGTTAAGTGGCTTGCCCAAGACTACAAGGAGCACCTGTGGGACTAGAAATCCCAGTCCTTCTGGCCAAGGTTGCTGTCCTCTAGTGGGATTTGAACCCCTGACCACCTGGCCTGAGGTAACCTGCCCCAACCACTAGGCTACCCTCTCCTCCTACCCCTCAAGGAAGTCCTTAGAGGGAAAGCAGTGTGGGTCTTCTCGTACAATGCGACAGCAGTAGCCGTATGTAAATCAGCAGGGAGGTACAGGCAGTCCTGCCCTGGAGAAGGCCGACAGCTTGCTTGGTTGGACGGAAGCCCGGCTGCAGGCAGTGTCGGCAGCATATGTAGCAGGAATCCAGGAAGTGCAGGCAGACTATCTCAGCTGGGTTTGGGTGGACTCCACAGAGTGTTGCCTCAAGCAAGGAGTGTTCGAGCAACTGCTACAATGCTGGGCAAACCGGTCATGGATCTGATGGCAGTTTGACTCGGCCAAGGCCGGATGTTTTTTTAGCAGGAAGAGGGAACGAAGGTCAGAGGGCCTTGACACCCTCGTTCAGAGGTGGCCCGAACAGGGACGTCTCTACGTGTTCCCTCTGTGGGCACTCATAGGAAGAGTGCTGCAAAGGATAGAGGCGCATCGGGGTTTGGTAGTGGTGATCGCTTCTGATTGGCCTTGACGTCCCTGGTATGCCGATCTGGTTCGTCTCCTGGCTGCACGACTGTGGCAGCTCCCACTGCTCAAGGATCTGCTGATACAAGGGCCACTTTCAATGCCCCAGTTGCATCGATTCTCGCTTACGGCCTGGCCTGGCTCTTAAGAGGGCAAGGTTGAGAAAAAAGGGTATGCAGGGGAAGTCATAGCGACCCTGTTACATGCCCGGCAGAAATCCACATGTCTCGTGTATATTTGAGTCTTGGTGCAAGGATAGGAGGACACGTCTGGCTTTGGTTCTGGATATTGTAGCCTTCCTACAGACAGGTTTTGACAAGGGGCTGGTGGCTAGCTCCTTCCATGTGCAGCTGGCAGCAATTGCCTGTTATCAAAGAAAGATTCATGGGATGCCTTTGGGGTCACATCCTGATGTGCTTAGATTTTGAGGGCTGTGTTGCATTTCCTGCCTCCTCGGAGGAGGTTGTGCCTTCATGGGATCTCAACATCATACTTAATGCCTTGGTTGGGGAATCCTTTGAACCTCTTGGGCACGCTGTTCGGCCCGCAGGATTTTGGAGCTCCAGGCCTTGTCTTGCCAAGAGATATTTCTCTTTCTAAGGAGAGTTGTTTTGCAGACGGTGCCTGCCTTTTTTGCCTAAGGTTGTCTCGGTTTTTCATGTTAACCAAGAGGTTTCTTTGCCGGCGTTGCCTGCGGGTAAGGTCGGGTCGGTATCAGTTGCAGGCGCTGGATCGGTATCAGTTGCAGGTGCTGGATGTAAGGAGAGTCCTCAAAGTATTTGTGGAGGACCAAACAGTTTCTAAAATCGAAGTCCTCACATATGGGTACGTCGGAACCGACGGAGCCTGCGCGGGAAAGCTCCCCAGCTTCCCAGAAAGGAAGCTTTTGGGGCCTCCCACTGCACATGCGCGCTGCCTTCCCGCCTTCCTGACCAGCTCTCCTCAGTTTCTCTTTTTCCGCAGAGCCAGCAGGTCGTGTTCCTGTCACCGCTGAAGAAATTCTTATTTTAGTTTGTTTCTTTAGACCGCGTACCTGCCTTCCCCCATACCGAAACCGGTACCGCCGGTCTCCCTTTTTCTTTCTTTCACAAAAAAAAACAAACAAAAAAAACTTATTTTTGCACAACTTGGTGAATTCGGTTAGGCCTCAGGCCTACACAAATTCTCCTCATGGAGAAACCAGCCCCTGGTTTCAAGAAGTGTACCAAGTGTAGTGCTGTAATTTCTGTTACAGACACCCATGACTGGTGTCTTAAATGTTTGGGGCCTGACCACTCCATTCCGGACTGCCCATCCTGCTCCCAGATGTCTAAACGTGGTTTGCAGAACCGGGCCAACAAATTCCATGTGCTGTTTGCTTCAGATAATCCAGCATCACAGTCATCCAGGTCTTCCTCTCCGGATGGATCTCAGGTAACCAAACCTTCTGCGGGCAGGTCCTCAAAGAGCAAATCTCCTTCAAAGCATAGAGAGGCTCTCTCTTTTGAATCTGAGGACCCTGCCCCAGCCAAACAACCCAGGCGGGAAGCTCCGGCTTCCAAAGCTCCACCTATGGGGTTACAGGTTGACATCGATGGCACGGCCTCGACCGATCACCTGTTAGACTGCTCTGGGGTACCGGCCCATACCGGTACCGACATCCAGGCAGCAGTGGCGTCTATGGGCAATACTTGTCCAGACCATGCAGCAGGCCATTCTGGCTTTCATTAAAGCTGCGACGCCCTCGGTACCGCATCCAGCGGTTCCGGGTCCAGTACCATCTCCCATACCAGAACCGAGACCATCGTCTTCCAAACGCAGATCGGTTCCGCATGCCAGATCCAGGTATTCACCCGATACCGATCCCATACCCGGTACGCCCGATGTCGATACCGAGCGGTATGCGTATCGTGCGTTGGAAGCAAATAGAGGATACTCTGATTCTTCAGAGGATTTTGACTCCTCTGACTCTGAGCTGTCTCTAGTTCTCCCTGAAGAGCCTTCTTCCCCAAAGAGGAGAATGTCTCCACCAGAGGATTTGTCCTTTCAAGACTTCATTATAGAAGTAGCTAAAGGACTTTCTATTACCACATCCTCTGAAAAAGAACCTAGATCGAAGAAATTGGATATTTTAGGATACCCTAAGGTTCCTAAAGAGGCAGTCACCCTGCCTATCCATGAAATCCTTCAAGAGCACTTGATGGACTTATGGGAGGCTCCTTTAACATTGTCTCCTCATTCTCGTAGGTTGGACACCATGTACCGGGTCCCTCCTTCTCCTGGTTTTCAAAAAACTCAGCTGCCTCACCATTCCATTGTGGTGAAGTCTGCGCTGAAGAAGATTAAGAGTACCAAAAGGCACTCTTCTACCCCTCCAGGGCGAGAATGTAAGACCCTAGACTCTGTTGGTAGGAAATTTTCCAGGCTAGTATGCTTATAGCCAGGATTAATTCATACAGTCTATATATGGGCATGTTTCTGAGGGAGCTTGCCCTAAAGGTACGGCATTTTCCCCCTTTATCCCTGAGGATAGAAAGGAGGAGTTCATTTCTCTGGTGAAACAGCTTCTAGATGTTTCTAAGTTCTCCAACAGAGCAGCCTTGGATTCCTTTGAGGGTGCCGGTAGAGCTTCGGGCATTGCCATTGCAGCCCGACGACTTGCTTGGCTCCAGGCCTCTGACCTAGAACCCTGGGTCCTGGATGGCTTACGGAATCTGCCCTGTACAGGTGAGAACTTATTTGGTAAAGACTGGCAAATTAAAGCCACTCAAATGGACGCAGAAAATGTCACCTTAGATAGACTTTCTAAGTCTACCTCTACTCCTGCCAAGAAAAAGTCTTTCAAGAGGCCTTACTACAAGAAGGCCAGATTTTCCACAAATATTGGCCAACAATCTTCTCAGCCTCGCTTTGCTGCTAAACGTCAGCAACCTAAACAGGCAAGGTCAAAGCCTGCAGCGTCTGCCACTCCTCAGCAGGCTCAACCCCCTCAGGGGTTTTGACTTGCCCCTAGAGAACTTAACCTTTCTGGCTCTAGAGCAGCGATGGCGAACCTATGGCACGCGTGCCAGCTGTGGCACGCGAAGGCCTTGCAGCTGGCACGCGGGAAGGTCCGCAGAAAAATAAAAAGCTGGCTCTGACTGCTGCCGCGGACGCGGCAAGGGCAGAATGCAGCGTCCCGCGGGGCCCCCTCCGCCCGCTAAGCCCCTCTGCAAGAGCTTTCAGATTCGCGAGGGAGAGCGTCTCCCTCGCGTCTCTGTTAAGCCCGCAGGGGCTAATGGGAAATTTCCCATCAGCCCCTTTAGACGCGAGGGACTGATGGGAAATTTCCCAATAGCCCCTGCGGGCTTAACAGAGACGCGAGGGAGATGCTCTCCCTCGCGAATCTGAAAGCCCTTGCAGAGGGGCTTAGCGGGCGGAGGGGGCCCCGCGGGACATTGCAATCTGCCGCGGCAGCAGCCAGAGCCTGCTTTTTTTTTTTAAAAATTTGCCAGGGGGGGTTAGGACTGCTAATGGGCAGGGGGGGGGGGGGGGGGCGGACTGCAAAAGGGCAGGGAGGGGGGGGGGGTAAGAAAGCTAATGGGCAGGGAGGAGGGGGGGGGTAGGAAAGCAAAAGGGCAGGGAGGGGGGGGGGGGTAGGACTGCTAATGGGCAGGGAGGGGGGGGTTAGGACTGCTAATGGGCAGGGCAGGGAGGGAGGGAGGGGGGGTTAGGACTGCTAATGGGGAGGGAGGGAGGGGGGGTTAGGACTGCTAATGGGCAGGGAGGGGGGGGTTAGGACTGCTAATGGGCAGGGAGGGGGGGGGTTAGGACTGCTAATGGGCAGGGAGGGAGGGGGGTTAGGACTGCTAATGGGCAGGGCAGGGAGGGGGGGGTTAGGACTGCTAATGGGCAGGGCAGGGAGGGGGGGGTTAGGACTGCTAATGGGCAGGGCAGCGAGGGAGGGGGGGTTAGGACTGCTAATGGGCAGGGCAGGGAGGGAGGGGGGGTTAGGACTGCTAATGGGCAGGGAGGAGGAGGGGGGGTTAGGACTGCTAATGGGCAGGGAGGGGGGGGGGATTAGGACTGCTAATGGGCAGGGAGGGGGGGGGGTTAGGACTGCTAATGGGCAGGGAGGGGGGGGGTTAGGACTGCTAATGGGCAGGGAGGGGGGGGGTTAGGACTGCTAATGGGCAGGGAGGGGGGGGGGTTAGGACTGCTAATGGGCAGGGAGGGGGGGGGTTAGGACTGCTAATGGGGAGGGAGGGAGGGGGGGGGTTAGGACTGCTAATGGGCGGGCGGGGTAGGACTGCTAATGGGTTGTGGGCTGATGGGGGCTGTCTGGAAATGGGGTGATGGGGGTTAGGACTGGTAATGGGTTATAGGGGGGGCTTAAACTGAAAATGGGGTGATGGGGGTTTAGGATTGGAAGTGGGTTGATGGGGGGGGGGGGCTAGGACTGGTATTGGGTTGGGGGGTTGCTAGGACTGGAAATGGGCTGATGCAGGGACTAGAAGGGAATGGATGCTGGGTGAGGCTGGAACTAGAAGGGAGCTGATGTTGGGGGAGGCTTAGAATGGGATGGGGCTGGGAGAGTAAAATGGAGAGGGGAAAAATATTTTGTGTGGGAGGGATAAAAAATCTACAATTGGCCGGGTATTGGGAGAGTAAGTGGGGATTGAGGATGGAGGGGTAAAATTTGAGTGGATGAAATAGGAATGAGGAAAGAGCAAAAGGAGAAAGATTAGTATGTTAAAGCGGATGTAGAGAGAGAGAATGGAAAAAAAAACTAGAGAGAAGAAAGGACAAATGGACAGCAGATGATGGAGAGTTAGCAGAAAACATGAAGAAACCAGAAGAAAGTGGCTGGAGCAATTGCAACTGTGTAACTGAGCTGAGGTATTCTGTTTATGTAATTCCTTTTTGACATTGCCACTTGTTCTCTTTCCCCAGTAGGTCATGTATTGTTGTTGTCTGAAATGTATTGGTTTAATATTTGCAGTGTTGCCTTTTGATAGGTATGGTGTGGTGCTTTGTGAGTCCTGGTAGTGCTGTTAGGATACGGCGGGTTTGCTATTGGTTCTAAATGGGCAGTGTTTGTAGTAGTTCCTAATGTGCCTGGCGGTTGGCACTGGATTATAGTAATGTAGAAATCTTTTAGTCTGTCTTTATCCATACACTCATTAAGAGACATGTTTACTAAAAGTTAGTGTATGTTAGCATTATGCAAATATTTATGCAAATTGACGTGCTGGCACTTTGAGGAAATTCTTTGGTTTTGTGCGGCAGTTTGGGCACTCGGGCTCAAAAAGGTTAGCCATCACTGCTCTAGAGCAACCAGAGCCCCTCACCATTCCCGGAAGGTTAGCTCACTTTGCTCCCAGATGGGGGCAAATTACATCAGAGCAATGGACCCTCTCTATCATCACAGAGGGCTACAAACTTCATTCTTCCTCCACATACCATGGTGAGGCACTTCAATTCTCCCCCATCTCTCCTGGCCCTGTTGGGTCAGGAAGTCTCTTCCCTCCTTGCCCAAGGGGCAATAGAAGAGGTTCCTCTTCTTCAAGAAGGGACAGGTTTCTACTCCCCTTATTTTCTCATACCAAAGAAGACAGGGGGATTCAGACCTATCCTAGATCTGAGAGAATTGAACAAATTTCTATACAAGGAGAAATTCAAAATGCTTTCTCTGGACCTTCTCCTTCCATACCTTCAGAGTCAGGATTGGCTTTGTTCTCTAGATCTCAAGGATGCGTACAAACATATACTCATCCACCCATCCCACTGAAAATATCTACGATTTCTGTTCCAGGGAAAACATTTCCAGTACAGAGTACTTCCCTTCGGTCTAGCCTCTGCTCCAAGGGTGTTCACCAAATGCATGGGCAGTTGTAGCTGCATTTCTAAGATGTCTGGGAATTTTTGTATTCCCATATCTGGACGACTGGCTCATCCGAGCTCCATCTCGGTCAGAGGCCCAGATTTCCCTGAACCGCACAAGGCACATTCTGCAGTATCTGGGACTGGTGGTAAACCTTCCCAAGTCTCAACTTATCCCTACTCAGTCTCTGGAATTCATAGGGGCCCAGTTGGACACCACCACTGCAAGGGCCTACCTACCTCAAGTCCGGGGCCAACGTCTGGTGTGCTTGGCCTCCCAAGCTCAGTCCAGCAGTCACTTGACAGCCAGGGAAATGCTGCGACTTCTGGGCCACATGGCCTCCACGGTTCACGTGGTGCCCTACGCTCGTCTTCATATGAGAGCAGCTCAATGGACCTTGGCCACCCAGTGGACTCAAGCATCAGGTGCGCTCTCCGACCAAATCCTCACCTCAAAGCGTCTGTTTTGGTCCCTCCAATGGTGGATGTCCACCAAGAATCTGTTGTTGGGTGGCCCCCTTCCAACCTTTGTTGCCCCAAGCAACCCTCACAACAGATGCCTCCCAAACAGGGTGGGGAGCCCATCTACAATCCCTCTCCACTCAGGCTACTTGGTCTCCACAGGAGACCACCCTTCACATCAACCTCCTGGAACTGCGAGCAATCTTCTTTGCCCTCAGTCTTCCATACCCTCCTTGTCAACCTGACCGTCCTAGTTCAGACAGACAATCAGGTGGCCATGTTCTACGTAAACAAACAAGGAGGGACAGGCTCTCTGTCGCTTTGCAACAAAGCTCTCAGATTATGGGCCTTCGCCAGAGAGTATCAAATTCATCTTCTGGCAGTATATCTTCCAGGGATTCAAAACTCTCGGGCAGACAGACTCAGTCGAGTTCTGCTTCCACACGAATGGTCCCTACATATGGACCAGATAGTCAGAATCTTTCAGGAATGGGGAACCCCGGACATAGACCTCTTTGCAAGTCCGTGGAATGCCAAACTTCTCCGGTTCTGTTCCAGGACTCCGTGTCAGGGAGCTCAGGCCAACGACGCCTTTCTCCTGCACTGGGGTCAGGAATTCCTATATGCCTTTCCACCCATTCCTTTGATTCCCAAGACTCTGTTCAAACTCCAGAGGGATCACGGATCGATGATCCTCATAGCTCCACGCTGGCCACGCCAAGTGTGGTTCCCTCTACTTCTGCATCTCTCCCAGGGACCCTCCCTGGACCTGGGAGCTGCGCCAGACCTTCTGTCTCAGGAGGAGGGGACTTTGTGGCACCCGAACCCCAAGTCCCTACACCTCAGAGCTTGGTTACTGAAGGCCTAAGCCTTCATGACTTCAATCTTTCTCAACCAGTGAAAGATATCCTTCATGCCTCTAGGAAACCCTCCACGAGGCGTTCCTATGCTTTCAAATGGAAACGCTTTTCCATTTGGTGTGCTCAACAGGGTCTTGACCCTCTAGCACTTCCTTTGAATTCTCTACTAGACTATCTCCTGCATCTTTCTAATGCAGGCCTTAAGACGAATTCAGTAAGAGTCCATTTGAGTGCTATTGCAGCATCCTTAAAACCTATAAATGGACAACCTGTCTCCTCTCATCCTCTTATTGCAAGGTTCATGAGAGGCCTGATTCTAACTAAGCCTCCCATCCGGCCTCCTCCGGTAGCATGGTATTTGAACCTAGTTCTAGGTCAGCTTATGAAGCCACCTTTTGAACCGTTGGTTTCTACCTCCTTGAAATTTCTTTCCTGGAAGGTCCTTTTCCTTATTGCAGTCACTTCGGCTCGCCGCATCAGTGAACTACAGGCCTTAGTGGCTCATCCACCTTATACTAGGTTCCATCATGATAAGGTGGTCCTTAGGACGAATCCCCACTTTATGCCCAAAGTGGTCTCGCCTTTTCATCTTAAGAGGTATATCTACCTGTCTTTTTCCCGGCTCCTCATGCATCCAGTACTCTGCCTTCATACTCTGGATTGTAAAAGAGCTCTTGCCTTTTACCTCAACAGGACTCAGCCACATCGAAAGTCTTCCCAGCTTTTTGTGGCTTTTGATCCTTCTCATTTGGGACTTCCAGTCTCCAAACGTACACTTTCCAATTGGATTGCTCAGTGTATTTCCTTTGCTTACCAGAGTAAAAACATTTCTCTGGAAGGCCATGTCACAGCTCACAATGTGAGAGCCATGGCCACTTCTATGGCTCATCTTCACTCTGTATCCATAGATCAGATCTGTCGAGCCGCCACCTGGGCCTCGGTTCATACCTTCACAGCCCATTACTGTTTGGACAAGGACTCCCGCCGGGATGCCTTGTTTGGTCAGGCTGTCCTCAAACACCTGTTCCATACTTGAACAACTCCTGCCCACCTTCCCAGGATGGATGCCTGAGATCCATACGAAGATGGCGAACCCTTGGGAGGGGATCTCCCAGGCATCTTAGCTAGGGAGTCCCCATATGTGAGGACTTATTCCTGCTTGTTCCTGGAGATAGCACAGTTACTTACCTGTAACAGGTGATCTCTGGGAACAGCAGGAATTAGTCCTCACAACCCACCCACCTCCCCTAGGAGTTGTATCTTCTATCTATCTTCCTTTCCTCTCTCTATTGTCTCAGCTATAAACTCGAACTGAGGAGAGCTGGTCAGGAAGGCGTGAAGGCAGCGCGCATGTGCAGTGGGAGGCCACAAAAGCTTCCTTTGTGGGAAGCTGGGGAGCTTTCCCGCGCAGGCTCTGTCGGTTCTGACGTACCCATATGTGAGGACTAATTCTTGCTGTTCCCAGAGATCACCTGTTACAGGTAAGTAACTGTGCTTTATCGCCTGGACCTCCAGGTGGCGGGGGGGAGGGGGGTACATGCTTTGGATTGGCAGTGCTTCAAGCCGGTGGTGTCTGTCCCCCCCAATTAAGGTACTGCTCTATTACATCCCAGAGGTGAGGGACTGGACTGGAGGGACGATAAGGAAAGAGAAATTAGACCTACCTGCTAATTGTATTTCCTTGAACTCCAGTCCAGTCCCGAATCTCTCCCTATTGCCGTGCTGGTGGGACGTGGAGCGCCTTGGCCCCGAAGAGGGTGCCACGTGGTAGTTGGTTAGTTTGAGGAAAATCTCTAACCTGTCAGTTGCTGCTCCCAAAGAGGGGGGGGGGGGGGGGTGTGGCACAGACAGAGCAGTTCTGTCTCTTTTTGGAAGGAGGGGTTGGGGAACCCTTCCTGGGGAGAAGGGACATGAGGTGGTTTGTTTGTTTTTGTTTGGTTTGAGTTTTGTTTGTCTGCTTTGTAAGGACAATACTGGGGTTGGTAGGCGATGCCAGCTACTACTATACCAGTGTGTCATGACGCGCTCAGTCTCCAAAGCTGCTATAGGAGGGGCACTACCCAGAGGTGCGGGACTGGACTGGAGTTCCTCAAGGAACTACTTTTAGCAGGTAAGTCTTAATTTCTCTTTTCTATGGTAACACAAAGACAAACTGCCTAAGAAAGGGAAACTGTCCTTGAATTGATGCCTTGGTTTTCTTCTGCTCTAGTCGGTGAGAGCTATACATCCTCCCCCCCACCCCCCAGGCAGAGGTGCAAGTTCAGTTAATTCTGACATCTTTTGGGCTTCCTGATTCTGTCAGCCTCCACTACCGTTGCGGTCTGCTGCCCGCCCGTGTCCTTTCTGTTTGCCTGCATCCTGACAACTTCCTGCCTATTTCTTGGCTGACCGGTGTGTGTGGCGGCCATTTTGGGTGCTCAGCCTTGTGATCTAAACAGCCACGGCAGCTATTTGCGGCAGGAGGGGTTTACAGGAAGAGTGCTTCCACACCTAACATGACTGTTTTGCTCAGCACGGGGGTAGAGGGCAGTCATCAGTGCGCTTGTCTAGTGAGGTTAAAAAAAAAAGTGCACTTGTCAAAGCAGCCGGCCAAGCATATTCTTGCAGTTCATTCCAACGGATCATCCCCCGAAACTTCCCCTTACACTTCGGCATCAGGAAACACAGCCTGCTTAGCCAGCATAGACGGTGGACATCTTGGATCCCTGGACACAAATGCCATGATTTAGAGGATCGGGTGTGCTCTGTTTGCTTGGCTTGCATGGGGGAATTGTCACATGCAACACAGATGGCCTTCTCCACACCCCCAACGAATTTTATTTATTTATTTAACAATGATTTATATACCGCATCTTCCATAGTTCAGTTGCGGTTCACAATAAACAACAGTTAACAAATCAGAGTTTGTTTTACATAAAATATCATATGACCAAATAACAATAAGATAAACAACTAGTGTTAATACAGAACAGTATAGAACAGTGTAAACTATATACATTATGTACAAATACACATTATGTGGGGCTTAAGCGTTATTCAAAGTACAGTATCAGCTATGAAGAATTGTATGTGTAGGTCATTTGGGATTTGTTAGATAAAAACTGGTTAGCCATTATCTAAGTCTATTGAGGGATGATCTGAGTTGTTGTAATGTTTAGAAAAGAGAGAGGTTTTCACTTTTTTGCGGAATTCGATGATCCCGGTTAGCAATCTTAGATCATCTGGGAGGGAATTCCAGATTGTTGGAGCTGCATGAGAAAAAGCTCTATTGTTTGAGTTTATTTGCTTTTATGAAGTCTTTGGGAGTTTTTAGTTTATTTGTTTGTCCTTTGAGTAGATTTTGAGTGCTCTTTGCTGATTAGGTTACTTAGGGTGACTGGGGCCATGTCGTTTAGAGTTTTAAATGTGGTTATCAATGTTTTGTATACTATCCTACTTTGTATAGGCAGCCAGTGAAGGGATTCTAGTATTGGTGTTATATGTTGATGTGCGTGTACTTTCGTTATTATCCGAGCTGCTGCATTCTGGGCAAGTTGAATTCTTTTAATGTTTTGTTTTGTTATACCCAATAAAATTAGGTTAGCGAAGTCAAAGTGGGGGGTTATGATGGCTTGAATTATGCTGATGAAATCATGTATGTATACAAGGGGTCTTAGTTGTTTAAGGATTTTGAGTTTGAAATTTTCTTTGTGGTGTTTCTAATGTGGGTGTCTAATGTAAGGTGTTTATCTAGAACAGGGGTCACCAACCTGCGGCCTGCGAGGGCCTTCCGTGCGGCCCGCGAGACTCTCCCCCGGTGCGGCCCGCCAAGGCAAACTCACAGACTCCTTCATGTCAGCTCTCTCCCTTCTTCTGCAGCCGCGGTTCCCTGCCTCTTAGGGAACCGCGGCTGTGCTTGTAACATCATCGCGGCTCCGTGCAGCATTGTCCCGACTCTAAAGGAAGTGGTAAACAACTTCCTTTAGAGGCGGGACAATGCTGCACGGAGCCGCGATGATGTTACAAGCACAGCCGCGGTTCCCTAAGAGGCAGGGAACCGCGGCTGCAGAAGAAGGGAGGGAGCTGGCATGAAGTATAGGTACGAGCAGTTTTCTTTTGGGGGGTTTTTTTTTTTCGTGCGGGGGGGGGGGGGGGGGTGCGGCCCGCGAGTCTGCCGGTAGTCGGCTGTGCGGCCCCCGGCCCTTTGGAGGTTGGTGACCCCTGATCTAGAATAACACCTAGATATCTTACTTCATTTTTTATTTTAATTTCTTGGTTTTGAAGTGTTGTGTGTAGGTGGAGTATAGGATTGGTTTTTGGTGACGATTAGCACTTCAGTTTTGGAGTGATTTATTTGGAGATTGTGGGTATTTAGCCAGGATGTGACTTCATTGAAGCAATCTGACAGAGTTTGCATCGGTAAGTTGGGAATCGTGAACGGAATGTACATCATGATATCATCTGCGTATAGATGATAGAGTACCCGAAATTTTTTAAAGATATTGCATACAGATTTTATGTATATGTTAAATAGGAGTGCTGATAACGCTGATCCTTGAGGTAAACCGGTTTCCAGTTTGTATGAATCAGAGGTTTGATTACCTATTCGTACATTTTGTGTCCTATTATCTAGATAAGAGGAGAACCATTTATGAACTGTGGCATTTATTCCTATTTGACTCAGACTATTGAGCATTATGGTATGGTGGACGCTATCAAAAGCAGCTGAAATATCAATAAATAATAGAATGAATGCTTGTTTGTGATTGTCGATTCCTCTTAATAGCGTATCTGTTAGAGCTGTGAGGAGTGTTTCCACTCCATGCTTTGGGCGAAAACCATATTGCTGTTCGTCGAGTGGGTAAGATGAGTCTAGGTCAGGGGTGGGCAAACTTTTTGACTCGAGGGCCGCAATGGGTTCATATATTGGACCCGGGGGCCGGACCAAGAGTAGATGGACGGTGTGTATGTGTCATTAGTTCCAGAAAAGAAATAAAATGCAACATTAAGAAATGTCAGAAGTGCCAACAGTCATTTCGGAAAAATGTAATCACAAAAAAAGTGGTGGGGAAAAATAAAGATCTTATGAATTAGACAATCAATGCCTAATAGGGTGTGCATGGTCAAAAAAAAAATCTGATTTATGTTTTATATTAATTTTTCCCAGTTTCACGTATTTTTCCATGTTCCTTTCACCTCTTTGTTTTTCAAGTGTGCATTGTATGAAAGAACTTTTTAAAGCACACAATCTACTGTTTGTGCACTAATTCACAAGTACGCTCATGTACACCTGCAAACACTTTAAGGAGATATTCAGAACTCTTTGCCGGACAGCCAACATGAGAATGTCTGCTTACCACAACATTCAGCGGCATTATGCTAAATATCTCCACAGACTGCCCCAACACTATCCGGTTAGTGCAGGGACGGTCCGTGGATGGGGTGAGGCAGTGTTGGCACTATCAGCATGATTTTCAGTTGGCACTTATCCGGGCAACTTAGGTCACATGAACAAAGCAGGCCTAAGTTGCTATCTGGCTGAAAATTTGCTAATCGGGTAAGTGCCGGCACTTAACCACACAGCGCCGCTAACCTCAGAGGTTCAATGGCAGCTCCTATCTGGATCCTGCCACTAAATATCCCACCGATATTTAAGCACTGTAACTGACCGCCATGGAGTTTAAATACCAGCTCTTTTGAAAACTGAGCCTTAAATATTTAGGCCTCTAAATGAACTGAATACATGGTTTGCAAATGCAGTTCCCTAATGCTCATTTGTTTAGATTTGGTCAAATGGCGTGAGATAGGTCTTCCCCTCTGGCTAAATAAGCTACGCAATTCTCTCACTTAAACGTTTTCTACAATTTTTTTTAAGCGCCTTCAAGTCAATGCTGACTCATGGCCAAAAAAAAAAACAACTTTTAAGAGAATTATTTTTGAAGGACACAATTTAAATGCACCAGCTTGTAATAATCTGCCTTGAATTATTTTGTAAAAGGCAGAAAAGAAAATCTTTTTATCATACGGTGTGTGGTTATTGCTGCTCTGCCTGATTAAACATAAGCTCCTGGAGGCTAAACGAATAGAAAGAGGAGAAAGGTCCTGGGGCACTGCAGGGGAAGACAGGAAGGAAGAAGCGTGGAAGTCCCATGCCTCAGGAGGGCTAACAAGAACAATGATCTCAAATTAAAAATGAAACCTACAGTTTCTTCCAGGGAAGAGCAGTGGACACATTTCTGGTTAACTGTGTGTGTGCTGCAGAAAGCACTGCATTGGTTAAATAAGTTGCTGCCTTCCCAATGTTGCAACATGAGATCGCAACACTGAATATTCACAGATCCGCGGGCCGGATTAAAAGGTCCGGCGGGCCGTAGTTTGCCCATTCCTGGTCTAGGTGCTCCTGCGTCTGTATTTGTACTGTTTTTTTCTATTACTTTTGCTAAGAATGGTATACTTGAGATGGGTCTATATGATTTTGGTGAGGTTTTATCAAGGGTGCTGTTCTTGAGAATTGGTCTTATTTGTATGTGTTTGTGTGGGTGGGAGGTAACCTTGGAGTAGTGAGAGGTTGACAATGGAGTATGAATGAAAGAAGGATTGGGAGAGTGTTTTTTTATCCAGATTACTGGGCAAGGATCTAGGTAAGAGGTAGTGGTGTTTAGGTTGAGTATGATATTTTTTAATGATGTTTTGGTTATAGGGTGAAATTCTGACCATACGTCTATCGGGTGATGAGGTTTGTGGAAAGAGTCTGGAGTCGAATTGTAGTTTTGTTTTGTTATGGTAATAGTTAGCTAATGTTTGTGCTGAGATGTCAGAGATTTCCTTGCTGGAAGTTTGTGAGTTATTAGTTAGGTTACTAACAATGGAGAATAGTTCTCTTGGTCTATTATAAGAATTTGATAGGATGCTGGCATAGTAGTTTTTCTTTGTGTTGTCTAAGGTTTCCTTATATAATGTGAGGTGGTTATAATATAATTCTTTGTGGATGGTGGATTTGGTTTTGCGCCATTTGGCTTCTAGTTTTCTTAGATCTCTTTTCATATGTTTTAAAGTACTGTTGAACCATGGGGTGATTTTGATTTTAGTATTGGTTGGCTTTTTATTATTTTGGTTAATTGTGGCTGCATTATTGATGGTGGTATGCCAGTTTTTGACTGCTTCATCTAAATCTGTTGGAGATGATGAAAGGTGGGGTATTGTAGAGTCTAGAAATTCAGTTTCAATGAATTTCTTGAATTTTATAGTTTGGTCATTTCTTGTGTGTTTTATGACACCGATAATGTTGTAAGTGAAGTTTATTTTAATTAGATGATGATCAGACCAGGGTATTTCAGTATATTGTAAGGAGTCTGGGTTGAAAAGTTTAAATAGTGAATGAGGAAGGAGGACAAGGTCAAGTGTACCACCTTTAGTGTGAGTTGGTATGTTTATAATTTGATGGAACTCTAAGTCAGTTATGGTTTCCAGGAAGAGGTTGGAATCAGTATTTGCAAGTGATGGGAGGTTGAAATCTCCTAGGATAATTAGGGGTTTTTGTTCTGTTGATGAATTAAGGAGTTCAATTAATGAGTGAAGACTGTCTGTCTGCGTTTTGGTTAGGAGGTCTGTATATTAAGCAGATTCTCAGTTGTCCGATTTCTATTATTAGAGTGTCAATGTTATTGGAGGTGTTAATTGGGGGACCTTTCTGTGTCTCAGACCCCCCTCTCCCCAGAGGGCCGCCTGGGGCAGTAATTCCGCTGTGGATGCTCTTTCCGCACCTCTGCTTCTGCCCCAGACTGAGGAACCTGCGGACCCTCCTGGTCAGGCGCTCCTGGACCAAGATTCCCAGTTTCCAGTTCATACTGCTAGACCAGTCCAGATAAGTGGGTTATGTCCCCCTGCCAGCAGATGTTGGAGACAGAGAAAAAACACTCCAGAGCTGTGATTGGTTGGGCTCTGGGTGACATAGGAGTGCCCCTTGAGGACCTAGTCAGTATTTTCTCTGTCTCCAGCAGATGAAGATGTTAAACAATCTTGTCTCTTACCTGGATGCACTCCGAGCACACAAGAGGTGTTTTTCTGAGTTTCCCAGGTCCCCTCTTATAGCTGTATTGTTTTTAAACTATAGTTAGTGACAATACAGCAGGGTCTGAGCTCCTGATCCTTAGATCTGTGGAGCTCTCCATTATCAGCTCCTAGCCTCTGCCACAGAGCCTGTGTAGCTGGGGGTGGATCAGTCTATCAAATTTTTTGCCATCCAGTCGGTTATAATTTTTACAGCATCTTTAAAGCATTCCTGCAAGCCTCTGCTTTTCTGCAGCACAGTGAGTACCTGCTTAGGTTACCTTGCAGCAATTTTCTTACTTCCGGTTTTTAACGGCACGGGGATCACCAGTTCTGTGTGTGTTCAATTTTTGGCAGCACTCCTCTCCCCCAGCAATTTTGCGTCATTTTTGAGGTTTTTAGAGCTTAGGAAACTTTTATTCCTTATCGTTCCTCCAGTTCAGTCCTCCACCTCTGGGTTGTGTACCTCCTGCAGCTTGGAGACTGGGCTTGTCAAAATCATGACATCACTGGATGTAGTCTGCTGGGGTCTCCCATCAGCTCCAGTGTGTCCAGTCTCCATGCAGCAGGTCGTAGTGAGCCTAGGTGCTGGGCTCGCTTGAGGAACAGATAAGGAGCAATAGTGTAGCTTTAGAATAGATCACCCATTCTTTAAAACTTTATCCTTTAAATTCTGTTTGCCTTTAAATTTACATTTATTTAATTACTGTCGCAAAATTTAAAAATAAAAAAAAAAGAAACGTTAACTCTTTTGCCGGTTCCTGTGTGCCTCTTTGTGCCGAGTCTGTCGGGATCACTTACGATCTCTCCTCCTGGACAGGATGGAGGAGAGCTCTGCTGCAGGAACAGAGATCCTCTGGCTAGTCAAACGGCTGCGATCCGGCTAAACATACCGGCAAAGTGCTGGGAGGCTTGTCTGGCGGTTCTCTGCTCGCTTCTAAATGGAGCAGGACCGTGCGGGCTGGAGCCCCGTTGAAGCGCATTGAGTTTATTTTAAATTTTAGTCTGTGGCAGCTAATTGGCCCGTTCCTCACTCGCCGGACTGCAGACGTGCCGGTCTGTCTCGCTTCGCTTTTGGCGCCCTTTTCTATCTTCTGCAAGCAGCGGCCATTTTCATAGCGTGGTTGTGTCTGATCTTAAAGTAGTTAAACAGGTAGAAAAGGCAATGGCAAAAGCTAGAAGGATGTTTGGGTGCATACGGAGAGGAATGGCTAGCAGAAAAAAGGAGGTGATAATGCCTCTGTGTAAGTCTTTGGTGCAACCTCATTTGGAGTATAGTGTGCAATTCTGGAGACTGCACCTTCAAAAGGATGTGAACAGGATGGAGTTGGTGCAGAGGGTGGCTACTAAAATTGATTAGTGGTCTTCATTATAAAGCATATGAGGACAGACTGAAGGATCTTAATATGTACACCTTAGAGGAAAGGTGGGACAGAGGTGATATGATTGAGATGTTTAAATACCTCCATGGCATAAATGTTCAGGGAGAGAGCCTCTTTCAATTGAAAGCAAGTCCTGCTACGAGGGGACATGGGATGAGGGTGAAGGGAGAGAAATTCAGGAGTGATATGCGGAAATATTTCTTTACGGAAAGAGTAGTGGATCCGTGGAATAGTCTCCCAGTGGAGGTGGTAGAGATGAGGACAGTAACTGAATTCAAAAAAGCATGGGACAAACACAGGATCTCTAAAGGTAAAAAGGGGACTGTTGTAGTTATGGAAGGACAGACTAGATAGGCCATGTGGTCTTTTTCTGTCATCATATTTCTATGTTTCTATGTTTCAATTGCAAATAGCATGGGAGAGAGAGGACACCCCTGCCTAGTCCCCCTGTACAACAAATTCTTCCGAACAATGCCCATTCGCTAAAATTTGTGCCTTGGGGGCTGTATAAAGTACATCAAACCCCTTTCTGAAGCCCTTTCCAAGGTTGAGTCTATCCAGGGAGGCTAATGAAAACCTCCACTCAACTCTTATCAAATGCCTTTTCGGCATCTAATGCCACACAAATTGCTCTTTCGTTCCTTTCCCTCACCACATGCATCAGGTTGACTGCTCGGTGAACCTTATCTGATATTAACTTACCTTTGATGAACCCCATCTGTTCTGGGTGTATCAAGTGAGGGAGGATCCCTTCTAACCTTCATGCTAAAATCTTTGCCTTAACTGTGATGCTAAATTTGCCATCGGCCTATATTTCCCTGTGCAAATGTTTTGGGGAGCCCCCCCCCCCAAGAGCCCCATAGAAAGGTCTTCCAAGCACAGGGGCAATCTCCGCTGCAATGGCTTGGTGGTAATCTCTGGGGAGATCTGCTCCGGCAGCTTTCCCATGCGGGAGGGCCCTAATTGCCCCCCAGCATTTCCTCCGGCTGCACTACCCAGCACTTCAGCCTCTTCGTCTGATAGCCTAGCCAGGTTCATTCCCTCCAGATACCGAACCATTTGGGCAGTATCTCCTTCTTCCTCTGTACTATACAGTTTCTCACAGAACTTACTAAACTTTTCACATATCTCTGAAGTTGCATCCCCCCCCCCCCCCCCCCCGATCGGGTTATTTCCACAACCGTCTTCTCCTCCCTTTGCTTCCTCAATTGCCAAACTGACAACTTTCCTGCTTTATTTCCACTTTCCATATAAACTCAATTACCACACCATTCAATGGTGGTGGAATCAGCCATGAGAAGGATGAAAAATGCAGACACATGCATCCAATCCTCCAGGTCGTGAATGTAGGACTCTCGATGCCTTTGGGCGTCGATGCTTCCATGCTCTCAGCTAAGATCAATTCCTATTATCTTACAGGAATGTTCCTTAAAGAGGTCACAGGAGACTTGGAGCTTATGAGCCCCTTCCTTCCTGATGACAAAAAGGCAAGACTATTTTACTCTAGTTAAACATGCTCAGGATGTTTCCAAGTTTGTAAATCGTGCAGCCTTTGACTGTTTTTAGTGCATAAGCAGAACCTCTGCTATTGCCATTGTTGCACGTCGGATTGCCTGGCTTCAGGCATCTGACTTGGAAATTTGGGTACAGGATAAATTAGGAAACATTCCTTGCACAGGAGAAAATCTCTTTGGCAAGAATTGACAGGAGAAGGCTAATGTGATAGATGCTGACAATATCACCTTGGATAGATTGTCCAAATCTATAGCCAATCCTCTAAGAAACCATTTTTCAATAAGAAAAAAGTTTTATCCTTCCTATACCCAACAGGGACACAGTCCAGGTCAGACTGCCCAAAAGGGACAACAGCAACAAAAGAAGCTAAAAGTTGCAAAACCTCAGCAGGCTCAGCCTCCTCAGGGGCTTTGACTCCTCTCTAGAGAACTTTGTCGTCCTGCTTCTGAACGGTCCAGAACCCTCAACCATCCCAGGCAGGTTATGTCATTTTGCCCACAAATGGTACTAAATGACAGCAGAAAATTGGACTCTGTCCATTGTACGAGAGGGGGGTACAAGCTTCATTTTCACAGCATGCCCCCTCCTACAATTGTAAGACTGTTCAATTCTCAGACCTCTCTTAACAGTCTCTTAGGTCAAGAGGTCACAATGCTCCTTGCTCAAGGAGCAATAGAGGAAGTACCCATTCCCCATCAGGGTACAGGGTTCTACTCCCCCTATTTCCTTATTCCAAAGAAAACGGGGGGGGGGGGGGGGACAGACCCATTTTAGACTTCAGAGAATTGAACAAATATTTGTTCTGAGAGAAGTTCAAAATGTTCTCTAGGAAACCTGCTGCCATACCTTCAGAGTCATGGTTGGCTTTGTTTTCTAGATCTCAAGGATGCGTATACACACATTCTCATCCATCCAAATCACAGGAGATTAATCCGATTCCTGTTTCAAGGAAAGCACTACCAGTACAAGGTTCTTCCCTTTGGCCTGGCTTCTGCGCCAAGAGCGTTCACAAAATGCATGGCTGTGGTAGCAGCATTTCTCTGCACTCTGGGAATATTTGTCTTCCCTTACTTAGATGATTGGCTCATTCGAGCCCCTACAGTGCTAGAAGCCAGCTCTGCTCTGTTTCGCACAATGCGAATCCTTCAGTATTTGGGACTTGTCATAAACCTCCCAAAATCCAATCTTGCTCCCACTCGGTCCCTAGAGTTCATAGGAGCTCATCTGGATACCAGACAGACAAGGACTTTCCTTCCGCAGCCCCACTGTCGTTGCATAGTACAACTAGCTTCCCAAGCAGTGCTCAAATCTTGTCTTGCTGCTTGGGAAATGCTACAATTGCTAGGCCACATGGCATCCACCGTGCATGTGGTTTCTTATGCTTGCCTCCATATGCTTGCAGCCCAGTGGACTTTATCCACTCAGTGGACACAGGCCTCAGGCTGCCTGTCGGACAAAATAAGACTCAAACCGTCTTTTTCATTCATCCTTCAAATGGTGGCAATCACCCAGAAACCTTCTGGTGGGGTCTCCTTTCCAGCAACCCCTATCCCAAGCCACCCTAACACATGCATCACAGGTGGGATGGGGAGACCACCTGCACGATCTCTCTACCCAGGGTACCTGGACGCCATAGGAGGCCTGTCTTCATATCAACCTCCTGGATCTAAGAGCAATCTTCTTTGCTCTTAAGGGTATTTCACACCCAGCTCAGCTACAAGACGTTCCTAGTTCAAACGGACAATCGGGTAGCTATGTTCTATGTGGTAGCTATGTTCTATGTGAACAAGCAGGGTGGAACAGGCTCTCTGTTGCCATGCAACAAAGCTTTGCGACTATGGGCCCTCGCCAGAGAGCATCAGGTTCATCTCCTTGCTGTGTCTTCCAGGCATCCAAAACTCTTGGGCAGACAAACTCAGTCGATTTAGGCTTCCACACGAATAGTCTCTCCATGCAGACCAGGTGGCCCAAATATTTCAGATTTGGGGATCCCCGGACATAGACCTCTTTGCAAGTCCACTGAATGCCAAACTTCCCGCGGTTCTGTTCCAGAATTCCGGCTCGATTTTCAGTTAAGGGACCGCCTTCCTTCTCCACTGGGGTCAGGACTTCTATATGCCTTCCCACCCTTTCCCCTCATCCCCAAAACCCTATTCAAGCTTCAGAGAGACAGAGGTCATATGATCCCCATGGCAAACGTGTGGTACCCTCTGCTCCTACATCTCTCTCAAGCTCTGCCTCTGGAGTTGGGATCTCTCCAGATCTTTTCTTCCAAGAGGACGGGATGCTCTGGCATCCGAATCCCCAGTCTCTGCATCTCAGGGCCTAGTTGTTGAAAGCTTAGAACTTCAGGATCTTAACCTTTCCCAACAGGTAAAGGATATCCTTCATGCTTCTAGGAAACCCCCCACAAGATGCTCGTATGCCCTTAAGTGGAAAAGGTTTACGATATAGTGCTCGCAGAAGTGTCTTAACCCTCTTGCGATACCTCTGGAATCGATACTGGAGGATCTCCATTTGTCAAAAGCGGGTCTCAAGACAAATTCAGTAAGAGTCCATCTTAGTGCTATTGCAGCTTCTTACAAGTCTCTAAGTGGACAACCTATTTCCTCTCATCCTCTCATAGCAAGATTTATGAGAGGCCTTCTTTTTAACAGAGCCTCCCATTAAGCCACCACCGGTGTCATGGGACTTGAATCTGGTGCTCGGGCAGCTCTTGAAACCGCCCTTTGAACCATTAGCCACTACATCTTTGAAATTCCTTTCTTGGAAAGTCATCTTCCTCATTGCAATCACATCAGCACGTCGCATCAGTGAATTGCAAGTGTTAGTGGCTGATACAAGGTTCCACCATGATAAGGTAGTTCTTAGGACTCATCCACACTTTATGCCAAAGGTGGTTTTGCCTTTCCATTTAAACCAAGCGGTTTACCTTGCTGTATTCTTTCTGAGGCCTCATGCCTCCAGTGCAGAAAGGAACCTTCATACCTTAGACTGTAAAAGAGCTTTGGGCTTTTACTTGCAAAGGCCACAGCAACATAGAAAATCTTCTCAACTTTGTTACTTTTGATCCTAGTCATTTGGGACTTAGTTTCCAAAAGAATTCTATCTAACTGGATTGCTCAGTGCATATCCTTTGCCTATGAGAGTAAGAACCCTCCTCTTGAAGGCCATGTTACAGCTCACAATGTGAGAGCCATGGCAGCCTCAGTGTCTCATCTTCACTCTGTGTCTATCAACGACATCTGTCGAGCAGCTACTTGGGCTTCGGTACATACCTTCACAGCCCACTACTGTTTAGACAAGAACTCCTGCTGGGATGCCTTGTTTGGCCAGGCTGTTCAACACCTTTTTCAGACTTGACTCCTACCCACTGTCCCTGGTTGGATGCCAGAGATCCATTGGGGGGGTGGGGGGGGGAAGTATGGCCCTTTAACAAGGCCTAACAACCTCTTGGGGCCATCTTGAAGACTACATTCCTGCTTGTTCTCTCTCTCTCTCCCCTAAGATAAAGGACCAGCTGAGAGTAGGCTGCCGATTTGGGGGAAAATCACATATACCCTTTGAGCCATTCTCCACCTGCCACAGGTCTACTAAATCCTACTTTTTAAGACATCTACGCAGTTCCCTACTCTCCTTCCCATGAAGTTTTAAGTGAGTAATTTGACCTGTCCTCCCTCCCCAGGGTACAATTAAGATCTCCCCCAATTATCCAGTTCCCACAGGCCATCTTGGCAAAACCCTGCATCTGTAGATAAAAATTACCCTTAGGTCCTTTGGAGGCATAGATGTTCAAGGCCGACACCTTTGCCTGATCAACTCTGCCTGTGACCCAAACTACCCTCCCTTCGGTGTCTTCCCCCCCACATCCCCTGGAATGAAAGGGACACTTTTGAATAAGGATCACCGCTTCATTTTTTTTTTTTTTTTTTAAATATGCTGAGCAGTACATCTGGGTATAGCCAGCACTTTTCAAATTGTCCTCTTTAGTTAAATGCGTTTCCTGGAGAAGCATGAAATTGGCCCACCCCTAAACACTCGCTATAATTCTCTTCCTCTTAATTAGGGCTGTGTATCCTTCTAAACATTTAATGAAGTGACGATGTACCCCCCCCCCCCCATAGCCTCGCTAGTTGCTGTCTTTGCCCTCTATCTTATCTCCTGTTAGCAAATCCACATCAACACCACGTAACAACTTATAACTTTCAACATTTTCCCCCTTTCCCACTCTACTCCTCCCTTTTTGAGATTCCTTGGGTTCCACTTTTCCTCCTTTTCCCCTCCATGGTGTTGGGGCAGGTGCCCAGGGGCCCCGCGGCGTTGGACCCCGACTCCACGTTGGACGAGTCGGCATGGAGACAGAAGATGGAGTCTCCTGACACCTTTAAGACTCGGTGTGTCCCGGCGCCCCGGAGTAGATCTCCTCCGGAGGATACTAGGTTCTCGGAGTTTATCCGGGATAAGGCCGCTGCCCTGGCTATCCCGGCTGACCCCGAGGAAGAGCCTCGAGCTGAAGAGCTCGATGCTCTACAGTATGACTCTCCTCCGAAGGAGGCCTTTACTGTCCCGGTTCCTCCGATGCTGGAGCGGCTCCTCTTCCGGATGTGGGAGGCACCGGCCTCGGCGCCGGTTTTGAGCAAGCGAGTCTATTCCATTTATCGGCTCCGCAAGAGTCCTGGCTTCCAGAAAGCACAGCTGCCACACTATTCCATGGTTGTGGAATCGGCCATGCATCGTCTGAAAAGTCAGAAGATGTACTCTGCGGTGCCTCCCGGTAGGGAAGCCCGAAGCCTTGATGGAGTCGGCAGAAAGTGTTTTCAGGGCTCCATGCTTGCTTGTCGTGTCCAGACTTACCAGCTCTACATGGGCATGTATTTACGAGATCTGGCCAAGGAATTGGCCGATTTCTCTGCTGGTCTCTCCGGGTAGCCCTTGCAGAGTTTTAAGTCCTTGTCTTCGAGGATACGGGAATGCTCTAAGTTCATGTCCCGTGCCGCCTACAATGGCTTTGAGGCTTGGGTAGCGGCTGCCGGCATCGCAGCTCGACGCCAGGCATGGCTTCAGTCATCGGACCTCGAGCCATGGGTTCAGGACAAGTTGGTCGATGTCCCTTGCCGAGGTGACAACCTTTTTGGCAAGCCTGTGGCCGAGAAGGCCGCACAGCTCGAGACTGAGCACCTCACACGGACAAGGCTGTCGAGGAAGACCTCTGCCCCTTCTCATAAGAAGAAGGGCTCGGGTAAAAAGCCCTTTTACCCGAGGAAGGGCACTGCCTACAAACAGTACCCACGTTATCAGGCTGCCCAACCTGCCCCACAGGGTCAGCAAGCCAAGGGCCGAGGTAATGGGCCCCGTAGGCAGACTGCCTCCAAGCCTCCGGCCCCTGCTCCCACTCAGCAGGGTGGAGGTTTTTGACTCCTTGAGTACAGCCAATCCTCCCATGCAGTCCCAGCCCTGCACAGGAGGCCGCCTAGCCTTGTTCGCCCATCAGTGGCCCCTGATTACTCAGGACAGTTGGGTTCTGGACATAGTCCATCGAGGATATGCCCTCCATTTTCACCAACTTCCTCCGCCACACTTTCCAGGGGAACCTTTCAGGCCTCCTCTGCATACTGCCCTTCTCCTCCAGGAACTAGAAAAGGTGGTGGAGCCTGTGCCTCCCCACTTCCAGGGTCACGGTTTTTACTCCAGATATTTCCTGGTGCCAAAAAGAACCGGTGGTCTTCGACCCATTCTGGATCTCAGAAACCTGAACAAGTTTCTGGTAAAGGAAACGTTCAAGATGGTTACTCTTGGAACTCTTCTGCCCTACCTCCAGCAGGGAGATTGGCTATGCTCTTTAGATCTAAAAGATGCTTACACTCACATCCTCATTCATCCAGACCACAAAGTACCTCAGATTCATGGTGGGAGGAAACCACTATCAGTACAGGGTACTGCCTTTTGGGCTGACTTCTGCTCCCAGGATCTTCACCAAGTGCCTGGCAGTGGTGGCAGCCTACCTGAGGAATCATGGCATCTTTGTATTTCCCTACCTAGACTTCTGGCTTATCAGAGGCCAGACGTCTCTCGAGGTCCAGCAGGCCACCAACAGAACCATAGACCTGCTCCAAAAGGTGGGCTTTGTCATCAACTTCGCAAAGTCCTCTTTGCTCCCCTCCCAGAACTTGGAGTTCATAGGGGCAAGGTTGGATTCTCAGCTGGCAAGAGCATTCTTACCAGTGGACCGAGCACAAAGGCTCATGGACCTTGCCAGCAAGTTTCTGCACAGGTCCCTGGTCTCCGCCAGACTCTGTCTTGGGCTTCTTGGCCACATGGCGTCGACAGTACAGGTGACCCCAAATGCCAGGCTCAACATGAGACCTGCCCAGTGGTGCCTTCGGACTCGGTGGTTGACCTCCCTCAACTGGTGGTTACACCCCCCCATCTGCTGGTGGGGGTGCCCTTTCAGATCCCACCTCATACAGTGGTACTGACCACCGATGCCTCTCTGCAGGGTTGGGGTGCGCACTGCCTAGACAAGTGCACCCAGGGCCTGTGGTCTCATTGGGAGGCGTCCCAGCAGATCAATCTGCTAGAACTCAGAACTATTCGCTTGGCCCTCAAGGCCTTTGCTGCTTCCCTGGCACAGCAGTCTGTCTTGATCCAGACAGACAACCAGGTAGCCATGTTCTATGTCAACAAACAGGGCGGATCTGGTTCCCAGCCCCTTTGCCAGGAGGCCCAGGACCTCTGTTCCTTTGCCCTGAAGCACAACATGCTTCTCAAAGCAGTCTATCTTCCAGGCCAGGAGAATTCCCTGGCCGACAGATTGAGCAGGATTCTGCAACCACACGAGTGGCAGTTACATCCTTTAGTGGTTCAAAAGATTTTCTTGAAATGGGGGCTTCCCTCCAAAGACCTGTTTGCCAGTCCCTTGAACAACCAGCTGCCAAGGTTCTGCTCCAGGCAACCGCATCCTCAGAGTAGAAGCAGATGCTTTTCTGATTCCCTGGACTCAGGGCCTACTCTATGCGTTTCCTTCCACCCCTCTGGTGGCCCGAACACTGTTCAAGATTCTCCGAGACAAGGCCTCAGTCCTCTTGGTAGCTCCCAGGTGGCCAAGGCAGCCTTGGTTCCCCCTCCTTCAACTGGCAGTGGATCTGCCTCTGGGATTGCAGCCCGACCTTCTCTCTCAGAATCAGGGCTCATTCCAATCTCAAAGCTCTCAATCTGATGGCATGGAGGCTGCAAGGGTAGTGTTAGCTCCCTGGGGCCTGCCTCCCGAGGTTGAGGACGTTCTCCTCGCCTCCAGGAAACAATCCACTAGAAAGACCTATGCTCTCAAGTGGAAAAGGTTCTCTGTGTGGTGTCGGCTACGTGTTGAGGATCCTTTCTCCTGTACTGTCAGTAGTGCTTCAGTACCTACTGCACTTGTCCAATCAGGGTCTCAAGTCCAACTCTGTTCGGGTACACCTCTCTGCTTTGGCAGCTCACCACTCCTTAGTAGAGGGCCATTCCTTGTCTGTGCACCCTTTGGTGTCCAGATTTCTCAGAGGCTTGTTACTGCTCAAACCTCCCATACGTTGTCCTGCTCCTGAGTTGGAGCTTAATGTGGTCTTGCAGCAACTGACTCGCCCACCTTTTGAGCCTATGGCTACTTGCCCTCTACGCTTCCTTTCATGGAAGACTCTTTCTGATAGCCCTGACTTCGGCTAGGAGAGTGAGTGAGCTTCAAGCCTTGGTCTGTGATAGGCCTTACACCAGGTTCTATAAAAACAGGGTGGTCCTCAGAACTCACCCTAAGTTCCTTCCTAAGGTTGTCTCCTCTTTCCACCTCAACCAGGAGGTGGTTCTTCCAACATTTCTTCCCTAGGCCTCATGCAAGTCAGGCTGAAACGGTTCTCCATACCTTGGACTGTAGGAGGGCCTTATCCTTCTACCTTGAACGTACGAAAGGTCACAGGAAGGCTTCTCAGCTCTTCCTCTCTTTTGACCCCAATAACTTGGGGAGGCCAGAGGCTGACTGTATCACCTGGGCTTACAAGGCAGCTGACCTTCCTTTGCAGGGTCGGGTCACGGCCCACCGTGTGAGGGCAATGGCTGCATCAGTGGCTCACCTCCGCTCTGTTCCATTGCAAGACATCTGCAGGGCTGCTACTTGGTCTTCAAGCCAGACTTTTGCAGCCCACTACTGTCTGGAGAGGGAGTCTCGTAGGGACAGTGCTTTTGGCCAAGCAGTACTCCGGAATCTCTTTGAGGTATATCCAACTCCTGCCCTCTGGTTGGGCTACCTGTGGAGGGTGTGTTCTTGCAAAGCCTTTCCTGTGTTGCTGAGACTAGAGGGAGTTCTCTTGTTCAGCCTGGGTTCCTGGTAGCCCAGAGCTGGGGAGTCACCCATAAGTGATGGCTGACTTCCTGCTTGGTCCTGGAGAAAGTAGTTACTCACCTGTAACAGGTGTTCTCCAGGAGCAGCAGGAATCAGTCCTCACTACCCTCCCTCCTCCCCTTGGAGTTGCAGTTGTACATAGTTTAATTTTTGCATTTTTGTGTGCTGCTGTTAGCTATGTCATTTGACTGAGGTAAGATGGCACCTTTAGGCGGGAAGGGAACCGCGCATGCGTGCCAGCATTCCCAAAGGCTTTCATGGAAAGCTGGGGAAATGCTCCGCTGGGGCTTCATTGGCGTCGATGACACCCATAAGTGAGGACTGATTCCTGCTGCTCCTGGAGAACACCTGTTACAGGTGAGTAACTACTCTTTGTCACTGCCTTTCACCTGTGAGTTGCCCTTGTGCATGCTGCTCCGTTGTAGATGCTTTCCGAGAGCCTTAGCGCTGCTGAAGAATCCCCCCCCACCCTTCTCCGTCAGGACTATATGAGCCGGATACCATATTGCAATTTGTACTCCTTTTCGTTCTCTTGCACAATCTGTACATTGATCAAGAAGCAACAGTTCGAACGGAACAAGGAGAAACAGAATGGTTTAAAATATGCAAAGGTGTAAGACAAGGCTGCATACTTTCCCCCTACCTGTTTAATTTATATGCAGAACAAATCATCAGAGAAGCAGAATTGTATGAAGGCGAGAGGTGTGAAGATTGGTGGAAGACTCCTCAATAACCTTTGCTGTGCTGATGATACCACATTACTGGCAGAAAGTGAAGATGATCTGAAACATTTGCTTCTCACAATCAAAGAACATAGTCTCAAAATGGGCCTGCACCTTAATGTAAAGAAGTCAAAGATCATGACAACTGGCATAATCAACAGGTTCATCGTCGAAGGAGAAGCAATTGAAATCGTGAATAACTTTAACCTACTTGGATCAACTATCAATAAAGAAGCAACAAGCAGTCAAAGTGGTGGGAGGAGTGGTCTAGTGGTTAGGACAAGGTACTTCAGGCCGGAGGGCCGGGAGTTCAAGTCCCACCTGGGGACAGCAATCTCAGGCTAGAGGGACTGGGATTTCTAGTCCTATAAGCACTCCTTGTGGTCTTGGGCAAGCCACTTAACCCTCCATTGCCCATGTTCCCTGTAAGTATTAGCGTATGTGTCTCATATCCCCTCGTGTTAAATGTATCCTCCAATTGACCACTTTGACCCAGTGAAAAGCGGGATATAAATACAGCTAAATAAATAAAATAAAGAAATAAAGAAATCAGACGCATTGCTCTTGGCAGAATGGCTATGAAAGACCTAGATAAGATTCTCAAGAGCAGAGATGTCTCTCTCCATACAAAGATTCGACTTGTTCAAGCCATGGTATTTTCAATAACATCATATGGATGTGAAAGCTGGACAGTGAAAAAGATAGACAGGAAGAAAATTGATGCCTTTGAATTATGGTGCTGGCGGCGAATACTGTGTATACCATGGACTGCCCGAAGAACAAACCAGTCTGTACTAGAGGAGATCAAACCTAAGCTTTCTTTCGAAGATCAGATGTCAAGACTTCGACTTTCATACTTCGGACACATCATGCGGAGAGAGAGATCATTAGAGAAAGACATCATGCTTGGCAAGATAGGTCAACGCAAAAGAGGAAGGCCAGCAATGAGATGGATCGATACAATAACAGCAGCTACAGGTACCAGTCTGTCAACAATGAGCCGCCTGACTGAAGACCGAACACAATTTAGGATAGCTATCCAGAGGGTCGCCATGAGTCGAATCCGACTCGACGGCACTTAACAACAACTCCTTCAGATGAAACAAATCTCTACGTCTTCGCATGGTCTCTGATGCCAGGTCTGGGAACATGACTCTCCACTTTTTAGGTCACACGGCCTGTTCTAGCCAGCCTTATATGTTCTCTGTCCTGGAACCACAATAATTTTGCTGTCATTGCCTGAGGTCTAGCACTATTCTGTTGGCAAGGCCGGAGCTCTCGGTGCGCTCTATTTCATAAGGAACAGCAGAGGGGCAGCTGGGAAAGCAGTGCTCAAAGCTCTTCACAAAGACCAGTGGGTCCTGTCCTTCCTCACCTTCAGGAATCCCGAAAATCCTCACATTTGAATGCCGCGCTCTGTTCTCCATCTCCTTTGCTTTATTCTGGAGACATCCCAGTTGCTGCTGAAGGCGAGAAATGTCCTTCCCCATCCATGCTTGAGCATCCTCTGTACTGCCAATCCTAGCTTCCAACAGGAAGCCATGTGGACCATCAACCAGGTGTTTCTACCGGGCCTCTGCCATCAGGTCGTTCGTCCTTTGTAGCAACTTGGTTGCCATGCTCTTGACCCCAGCAAGTGGGAGCTTGCCCCCTAGGCATTCTGTCAGATAGTGTGCCGTCGGGGCCAGCTGCATCTTAACCTCCCTGGCTACCTTGGCAAATGGCAAGGTACCTACTTTCAGTCAGAAGGAACAGATCTCAGGGCCTTGAACACCTTGTTCCAACCCTGGCCTCAGGAGAGGTTCTCTATCTCTTCCATACATGGGCAATGATTGGCCACGTTCAGTCTCATGGCGCTCAACTGGCTGCGGTGCCCATGTTACGCTGACATGGTGTGCCTCTGCATCGATCTGTTTCTGGCACACTGCTTGGGGCTTGGACTCCTGAGATTGCTCTGTCCTGATAGACAACCCAGCTCCTAACTCCGTTAACGGCCTGGCCTTTGAAAGGTGCCAGCTAGTGCTCAAGTGATACATACAGACAGTCGTTGATACCCTTCCTGTCTCACCACCCCTCTACTTCTCTGGCCTATGTCCACATGTGGTGGCTTTGAGAACTGGTGTACCAGACATGGATTGTCACCCTGGCGGATACATGTTACAGATATTCTGACTTTTCTACATGACTCTTGTGATAATGGCTTGGTTCCCCAACTTCTTGCGGGTTCAGGTAGCTGCCCTCACCTGGTTCCCAGGGCCCATTGCAGGCCAGTCGCTTGCTTCTCATGCCGATCTGAGCTACTTACTTCAGGGCGTGCAGACCTTGTGTTGTCATCGTCGTCCTTGTGATTCCTCCTCGGGACCTTTCCCTTGTGCTCAAAAGCCTGATGCAGCTGCATTTGAGCCCTTGTAAAGCATTACCCTTCAGGCCTTGTCTTTCAAGACATGTCTTTTAGCTATTACCTTGGCCAGACAAATGTCTGTTACACACACTCTTGTCGAGACCTCCTCTCCTCTTCTGAGGGCATGTCCTGGGCTGTGCCCTCCTTTTTACCAAAGGTCCTAACAGCGGCCTATCTAAATCAGACTATTTTGTTCCCCTCCTTTTCTAAGGAACAGTGCTCGAGGAGCAACAGCAGATTGTTCATTTGTCTGTCTGCAGAGCGCTTCATCGGTACCTTAAGATGACAAATGCCTTTCAAAAGTTAGACCGTTTTTTTTGTGTTATTTGCCGGGCCCCATAAGGGCCTCACTGCCTCCAAAGTTACTGAGTCTACTTATTCTCTGTGGTAAGCCTGTGCCTGTGGGGCTTCAAGCTGACTCCATGCAAGCTCAAGCTAACTCAAGAGCAGAATACACGTGTGGGCCCCCCTCCCCCCCTTGACATTTGTCAAACGGCTACTTAGTCCTCATCTAACTTCGCTTGCTACTACTGCCTCGATCTTCAGGCTCAGGAATCTGAGTTTTGGGGCTGGTGTGGTAATGGCAGCTGTCTACCTACCCAGGGGCGGTATAGCTCTAGTACTGCCCACTGGTCCGGGCTAGTCTAGCAGAATGTATTGGAAGGAGAAATTTTTCTTACCATTAATCTCCTCCTTTCCTGGAATCCTGCTAGACCAGTCTAGAACACTCCCCCCCCCCCTCCCCCCCACCCCCAGGTGTTTGGACAGCCTTCTCAGTAGAACCATTATGGTATGTACTGCTGTTTCAGGAACCTTACTGTATCTTGCATATAGTTGGACTCCCTGTGCTGTTTTTGTTTAAACCATTTCCTACTGTGGGCAATGATGTTCCACTGCTTTTCCAGAGGTATACTGAAGGCAACCCCTTGGGAACTGCTAGATGTACCAGGATTGGGTCACTGAAGCTTCTGGTACTTTGTCTCCAATATACGCTGACATGGAGACATAACACTAGTTTGGGGACTGGTCTAGCAGGATTCAAGGAATGGACATTGTAAGGAAAGCGCTCGCTTGCTTGCTTGATATAGATATATACTAAGCAATAACATTTTTTTCATTGTAATTACAGTGCAGAAATATCATACTATCAATGGCCACAATGCAGAAGTAAGAAAAGCTTTATCAAGGCAAGAAATGCAAGAAGTTCAGAGTTCAAGAACTGGAAGAGGAGGTACTGTGATTCCTTGGGTGTATTCTTTCAAACACACTCTTCTTAATGGAGGGGAATAATGCAAGCATTAATTACAATTTATTATTTAGGTAACTTTGGCTTTGGAGATTCACGTGGTGGTGGTGGTGGTGGTAGTGCTGGAAACTTTGGTCCAGGATCTGGAAGCAACTTCAGAGGTGGATCAGGTAAAAATGGAAACTTCCTTTTTCATTTTGAAAACATCTGTGCAGTAGGCGTTAATGTATATTTAAAACTATTCTCTTTTTCCAGAATGAACACATTTTTCCATCCTTCATCTGTAGTCTTTGAGTGTGAGATCTGTAACTCTTTAGTGACCATTTAGTTGAACTATGTAATTGCTGTGTGATTTTTAGTACGGATAGAAGTCATAAGTCGCTCATTGATCAGTTACTGAGGGGGAAATGTTTTTCAGACACAGTATTTGACAATTCTACATTATTTGTCAAAATAATATGATGTGACTCTATACTGCCAGAGCTGCCTTAGTATAGTGCCCACTTTTAATTTTCCCTTGCACTGTTTCAGTAAGCCTGACCGATGTATCCATACTCTTTTGTGGGAGAACAGTGCAAACTAAGAGCACTGCACAGCTCAAGCCTACTGAGCCATGCAGAGGCAGATGAAAGATGTGCTGGTTGCACTAGAGTTGAAGGCAGCAGGCCTTGTGTAGCTCAGATTATGAAGATAAAACAAGTTGCATATCTGTAAGATTGATTCTCAGTAGACAGGCAGGGTCATATGAGCACACTTTTGATGGTGGTAATATTCGATAGAGCCCTTTTTCAACCTATGAAGTCTTTATGGACTTCTCGTGCCTGTACCAGTGTTCCTGCTCTCTTCCCAAAAGCAACTGTATTTGCCTGAAGCCTAAGGTGTGGTTTTTTTTTTGTCTGCAAGCCTTTGACAGCCACCTTCCTGATTGTCCCTCCAGTCTAGTCCCGGACCATTTGAGTTGTGTATGTCCTCCTGCAGCTTGGAGACTGAGCATGTCACTCTTTTGGTGACCCTAGTATAAGTAGTCCAGGGACCGTCTCCTTGAATCTGTTTTGCTCAGTCTCCAGGCAGCGGAAGGAGATGTGAGTCCAGGGATCTGGGACTCACTGGAGCAACAATTAAGGCAGCTAGGGTTTTCTAGTTGATAGTTACTGTATATGGAAATAAGTTTGATTTAAAAAAAAAAAGAAAAATAGAGGGTCAGTACCCCTTTAAATTGAAATCAGTCTTGCCGGTTGGTAGGACGTGCAGGGAGCTACTCCCCTTCTCCCCCCTCTCTGGAGCGAGACAGCGCTAACAGAGTAGAGAGAGGGAGTTGAGCAGGGGCCTTCGGTATTCTTTCCCCCGAGGTGGGTTAGAAGCCGTGGAGAAGCTGCACTGCGGCTGCGCGCCTCGGGAAGCCACGAGGTGCGGCGGCGTGAGCGGAGGTGGCAGGCCTGACGGACGCTGCAGCCCAGAAGGGGCCAGAGTCTCCCGCTCACGAAGTAGCGTGCCCGCTTAGAGTTCACCAGTGCCTTTGAGGTAAGAGCCAGGGGACAGTAGGAGGCAGCGGTTTTGAGCTTGCAGGGTCTTTCAGCGGGCAGGTATATCCTTTTTAGGTGATGCGTGGGCCGCGCAATTTGCACAGGAAACGGGGGCTTCGGGGTTGCTGCGCGGCAAGCTTCCCGGGGAGGCCTCTTTTGAGTAGCGCCTGCTACAGTCATTGCTTTCTGGGGGAAAAAAAAAAAAAAGCAAGCAGGTATAGGAAGAAGGCTGTGGGGTTTTCTGCAGGAATTTTGGTCCCAGGCGGACACTGAGCTATAGAGCGGGCTTATGCCTCAGTGGCCTAGGTGCCTCTTGTGTGGGGTGAGGAGAGGGACAGTCTGAGGTGGGAGTTTGCAGAGGCTGTGCCCTAGAGGTTTCCATAGCAGACATGGAAAACAAGGGAGAGTCAGAAGTGGAGGGGGTTGCCTTGGGAAAGGACTCTCCAGTGGCCCCAGAGATAGTTCAGGAGCCCCTACTGGGACCGTCAGCTCCAGATGGTCCCTTGCCACAGGCCCTACTGCAGGGGAGGCTGGGGGCAATCTTTTCACCGCAGTTCCTGGCAATGCTGCAGCAGACTCTTGGGGGGTCTGCTAGTGGAGGAGCTGGGCCCCTGGAGGCGGGATGCCGAGGGGCAAAGAGGACGGGAGCTGCGTTGGATGACACCGCAGGTACTAGCGCTGGCAAGAAAGCTAAGCTTCAGGGGGACAGGACAGAACAGGACTCTGAGGAGCAGTCAGACCTTTTAGAGGAGTCGGATATAGAACAGGAGTTGGAGGAAGGTGAGATAGCAGAGCCAGAGGACCAGGCGAGGATAGTGAGAGTATTCCGGAGAGAGGAGCTGTCGGCCCTGATTGCGGAAGCCCTAAAAGCACTGAATGTGTCAGCTTTGGGTCCAGCGGAGGAGGATGCGCTGGAGGATCCATTATTACAGGCTATCAGAAAATCAGAGGGCTTTCCCGATGCATAGGGTGTTCAAGGAGATGATTCAAGAGGAATGGGATATGCCGGAGGCTAGCCTTAAGGGAGCTAGGATAATGGCACGGCTGTATTCCTCTAGCTGAACCGGACAAGGACATTTTTTAAATCCCCCAAGGTGGATGCTGCGGTTTCGGCGGTAACTAAGACTATCCCTGTAGAGGGAAGTGCAGCGCTGAAGGATTCGCAGGATAGGAGATTGGATACTCTGCTAAGGCAGGCGTTTGAGGTGAATGCCCTGTCTCTACAGGCCTCGATTTGTGGGGCCTGGGTGGCAAGAGTGTTTCTTAGATGGTCCCAGAGGTTGAAAGGGATGCAGGGGACTGAAGAGGCTAAGGAGGCGGCCCGCATTGAGTCGGGAGCGGCCTATTTGGTGGATAGCCAGTATGATCTGATTTGGGGCCTTTCAAAAAGTATGGCATCGGTAGTGGCGGCGCGGAGGTACCTCTGTCTGCATAATTGGGCGGCGGATGCAGCCTGTAAAGCACGGTTAGGTAAGCTCCCCTTTAAGGGTAAGTTCCTCTTTGGGGAGGAGTTGAAGTTAAAGGACCTAGGTGAGTCTAAAGGGGGCAGGTTGCCGGAGGATAAGCAGATAGTGCTGAGTCAAGAAAAAAAAAAACCTGATGAAGATCTGAAACGCAGACGGTACCTAGGAGGTGGCGTTGGGGAAGTCAGCATGAAATCTTAAGATACTCAAATTCTTGATTCACAAAGAATGTGCTTAACATTAAGAATGCATTTGGAACATATATGAAAGTAGAAAGTTTACACAGTCAAATAGTTGGAGAAGACTGAACGTAAATGGTTGTTGATGCAAAAGCGCACACTGCTCATGAAAGAAATATAGAGAGTAGTGCCGATTTAAGTGAGACCAAAACATTCTTACCAACTTTGTAAGACTTAGTAGAAAATCAAGTTTAGGATACTAAGTAAATTTTATAGAGATAATTAGGCATAATCTTAATGTAATTAGAGGGACGACATCGATATAATTGGATAGCAAAACCCTCTGTCAGAAGACCATTGGTAGAGGAGGATAAGCAGAGACAGATTCGTCCGTGAGCACTCTCCAGGAGTCAGCAGAGAATTTAGGCATTTTCGCCCCTCTAGGTTCTGCCCGTAGCAGAGGGGCCGACTCCTGTATAGGTCTCAGGGATTTCGAGGCTTCAGAGGAGCAGGCAGAGGTTTCGAAGCCTCCTCTTCCCCAGGGGGCAAGAAACCACAATGAAGTGAGGGGTGGTCCAGGCAGGAATTGTAACAGTGGGCAGTCGGTAAGAGAATTTGTTCCTGCCTGGGCCCGCATTACTTCGGATCAGTGGGTGTTGGAAGTTGCGCAGAAGGGTTATGTGCTCGAGTTCCAATGCCCCGTGAGAGACGCGTTTGTGCAGTCTCCATGCAGAACAAGATCCAAGGTAAAGGCTGTAAAGCAAACGTTGGAGAAGTTGTTGGCTCTCGAGGCGGTTGTGCCGGTACCGGCAGATCAGCGAGGAAGCAGTCGATACTCAATCTATTTTGCGGTGCCAGAAAAGGAGGGCACCTTAAGGCCCATCCTGGATCTAAAAAGTGTGAACAGGTGTCTCACTTTCGTATGGAGACGCTGAGGTCCATCATTGTGGCTATGAGGCAGGGAGAGTATTTGACGTCTTTAGATCTGTTGGAGGCCTATCTACATATTCCGATCAGGGTGGAGCACCAACTGTTTCTTCGCTTTGTGGTGCCCATGGGACATTTCCAGTTTCAGGTGCTACCATTTGGATTGGCGACAGCGCCAAGAACGTTCACCAAAATTATGGTGGCCGTGGCGGTGGCATTGCGGAAGGAAGGAGTGTTAGTTCACCTGTATCTGGACGATTGGTTGATTCGCTAGAAATCGCAGGAGGAGAGCCGGCAGGCGACCAGTCGGGTGGTATCTTTCCTGCAGGACTTAGGATGGGTGGTCAACGTGTCAAAGAGCAAGTTGACATCACAGGAGTTAGAGTACTTGGGAGCTCGCTTCAACACACGCAAGGGCAGAGTCTTTTTGCCTCGGGCGCGGATCCAGAAGCTGAGGCAATTAGTTCGAGAGTTCCTGGCGAACTGGGCCCCTTCGGCATGGTGGTATCTGCAGCTCTTAGGGACAATGGTGGCCGCGCCTAGAGATGGTGCAGTGGGCCAGGGCTCATATGAGATCTCTACAGACGGGCACTCTTCAGAAGATGGTCACATCAGTCCGACCCGTTGTCATGACCTTTGGCGTGGCCGCTGGAGGCACGCAGATCTCTACAGTGGTGGCTTCGTCCGGGGAAGCTGGAGAAAGGGATGCCTCTAGAGTCGCCGGACTGGAGGCCATTGACAACGGACGTGAGTCTGTTTGGCTGGGGGGGGGGGGGGGGGCGCGCACTTCGAGGGACAGTACGCTCAGGGCCAGTGGTCGGACCAGGAGAGAACATGGTCCATCAACAGGTTGGAGTTATGGGCAGTGTCGTTGGCCCTTCAGGCCTTGTGGGGTCTGCTGCAGGGGCAGGCGATCAGAGTGCTCTCGGACAACGCCACTGCAGTGGCATATATCAATCGGCAAGGCGGAACGAGCAGTGTTCAGCTGGAGGAGGAAGTGGATGGCTTATTGGCCTGGGCCGAGCTGCACCTAGAAGCGTTGGCGGCGCATGTGGTGGGGGTGGACAATGTGACGGCTGACTTTTTGAGCTGAGTCAGAGTGGATCCGGGAGAATGCGTCCTTCATCAAGACGTCTTCGAGTCTCTAGTAGAGCGATGGGGTCTGCCAGTAATGGACCTGATGGCAATGTTCCAATCGGCAAAGGTGGAAAGATTCTACAGCAGAAGAGAGAGAATGTCCGAGGGATTGGATGCCCTGATGCAACAGTGGCCGGAGGACGGTCTGCTCGACGTATTCCCGCCATGGGTGCTCATCGGCAGAGTTCTCCAGCGCATAGAAAGGCACAAAGGACCAGTGCTTCTGGTGGCGCCGGATTGGCCGAGGCGTCCCTGGTATGCCGACTTAATGCGGCTTCTGGTGGAGCTGCCTTGGATGTTGCCGGATCGGGGAGACCTGCTGGTGCAGGGTCCTCTAAGTATGCCTCCATGTGAGTCAGTTTTTGCTTACGGCTTGGCTCTTGAGAGGGCAAGGCTGACAGTTAAGGGCTACTCGGCAGCGGTGATTTCTACTTTGAGGTCTCGGCGTTGTTCCACTTCCTTAGCTTACGTGAGGGTTTGGCGGCTGTTCGAGGCCTGGTGCAAAGAAAGAGAACTGCAGGCGTTGAGGGCCACGATAGCACAGATTTTGGCCTTTTTGCAGGATGGATTTGAGAAGGGCGTAGCAGCTTCTTCTCTTAGTATGCAGTTGGCAGCACTGGCCTGTTCTAGAGGAGAGGTGCAAGGGAGGACGCTGGGAGCCCATCCAGATGTAAAAAGATTGAGAGCAACCTTCTTATTGAGACCTCCCTGCATGAGTGAAGTGCCAGGGTGGGATCCTAATGTTGTGCTAGAGGCCCTGGTTCAGCAGCCATTTGAGCCGCTGGCGAAGGAGACTTTGAAGGATCTCACGCTTAAGGTGGTGGTCTTGGTTGCTATCGCTTCGGCAAGAAGGATCTCAGAGTTGCAGGCTTTGTCGTGTAGGGAACAGTTTTTGTCCTTTTCAGGCAAGAAAGTAGTGCTGAGAACGGTCCCGTCCTTTTTGCCCAAAATCGTATCAGCTTTCCATGTCAATCAGGTGGTATCCTTGCCGTTTTTTTGAAAGTTCAGAGACGGATAGGACTAAAGGGCGCCTGCACAAATTGGATATAGGTAGGGCGCTGAAGAGATTTGCAAAGAACAGAGGCGTTCCGCAAGTCGGACAGGTTGGTTGTTCTGTTTGGTGGTTCGTGGCAAGGAGAACCGGCTTCTAAGGCGTCTATAGCTAGGTGGATTAAGGAAGCGATTGCAGCGGCGTATCTTTTGAAGGGTAGAGTATTTATTTATTTTATTTATTTATTTACTTCTCTCTTATATACCGCACTATTCATCAGCGCGGTTTACATGGAACAAAAATGCTCAGTACAGTTAACTACACTGGCAAAACAGCCCCGGTGGGAGGCTTTGGCCTCCAAAGCATCAGCGGGGTTCCAGGACGTTCTCAAGTCTTTGACCTTGGCAGAACTACTAATGCCATGCTCAGGGGTTCCGGCCGCTTTTACAGGTACCAATACCCAGGCATCGGCAGCGTTGATAGACAAGAGATTCCTCACTATCAAACGCAGTCTTGCAGCTCTCCTTACAGCTGCGCTACCGTTGACACTGGCGGTTCAACAGGCACCTGTACTGATGTCGGTACCAGCACCGGTACTGATGCTGGCACAGATGGCTGCGTCGGCGCTGGCAGATCAATACCGAGACCGTACTTTGCATGAACATCAGGATCAGAGATACTTTGAATCCTCCGATTCCGATGACTGATAATTCGGCCTGTATCGGAGTGTTTCTCCCAGAAGACTCCTCACCAACACAGAATGTCTCCTCCAGAAGACATGTTTTTTTCAGGATTTTATTTGTGATGTGGCCCGAGGCCTTTCAATCACGGTAGCTCCTGAAAAAGAACCTAGAGCAAAGGAATTGGGAATTCTCCAATGCCCTAAGGCTCCCAAGGAGGCAGCCAACTCTGAGCATCAAATCATAAAGAATTTCATGAATGGGCAGTGTGTGGGAGACACCTTTTGACCACATGTCCTCATTCTAGGAGACTCGATACCATGTATCGAGTTCCACCATGTCCTGGTTTCAAAAGACTCAGCTGCCACACCATTGAATGGTAGTGGAGTCAGCCATGCGTAGGATGAAAAGTGCAAAGAGACATGTATCCAATCCTCCAGGTCGTGAATGCAGGACTCTTGACGCTCTTGGACGTCAAACATTTCAGGCTTCCATGCTTTTCAGCTACGATCAGCTGATATATTTTTATATATGGGAATGTTCCTCAAAGAGGTCACAGGAGATTTGGAGCGTATGAGCCCCCTTCTCCCTGATGACAAACAAGACTTCCTTACTCTTCTCAAGCATGCTCAAGACGTCTCCAAGTTTGTAAATCGTGCAGCCTTTGACTGCTTTGAAAGCATCAGCAGAACCTCTGCTATTGCCATTGGTGCACGTCTGATTGCCTGGCTTCAGGCATCAGACTTGGAGATTTGGGTACAGGATAAATTGGGAAACATCCCTTGCACAGGAGAAAACCTCTTTGGCAAGAATTGGTAGGAAAAGGCTAATGAGAAAGATGCTGACAATATCACTTTAGATAGATTGTCAAAATCTACAGCCACTCCAGCCAAAAAGAAACCCTATAAAAAACCATTTTCCAGCAAAAAGAGGAAGTTTTATCCGTCCTATACCTGGTAAGGGCAAACTCGGGGTCAGGTTGCCCAGAAAGGTCAACAACAAGACAAAAGGCCTTAGAGCTCAACCAGCTCCACAGGCCCAGCCCCCTCAAGGGCTTTGACTCCTTCATAGAGAACTTAGCCTTCCTGCCTCTGAAAGGTCCTGAACCCCTAAACATTCCAGGCAAGTTGTGCCATTTTGCCAACAGATGGCACCAAATAACAGCAGAAAATTGGACTCTGTCCTTTGTGGGAGAGGGGTACAAGCTTCATTTTCACAGTACGCCCCCCCTCCTAAAGTCATAAGACAGTTTAATTCCCAAATCTCTACAGACAATCTACTGGATCAAGAGGTCTCAACACTCCTTGCTCAAGGAGCAATAGAGGAGGTGCCCATTCAACAGGGTACAGGGTTCTACTCCCCCCCCCTATTATTCCAAAGAAAACAGGAGGACACAGACCCATTCTAGACCTCCGAATTTAATAAATATCTGTTCCGAGAAAAGTTCAAAATGATTTCTCTGGGAACCCTTCTGCCATACCTTCAAAGTCAGGATTTGCTTTGTTCTCTAGATCTATAGGATGCATATACTCACATTCTGATCCATCCAGATCACAGGAAATTCTTAATATTCCTTTTCAAGGGAAAACATTTCCAATACAGGGTGTACGGCCCTGTTTCGTACAAAAAGGGCCGTACAAATTAGACCACAACCTAATTATTACTAATAAGGGTTCTTCCCTTTGGTCTGGCTTCGGCACCAAGGGTATTCACAAAATGCATGGCAGTAGTAGCTGCATTTCTGCGAACCCTAGGGATATTCATCTCCAGGAACAAGCAGGAATGAGTCTTAACATATGGGTACGTCGGTACCAACGGAGCCTGCGCGAGAGCGCTCCCCAGCGTCCAATCAGAAAGCTTTTGGGAGCATCACTCAGCGCCTGCGTGCTGCTTTTCCGCCTTTCCAACTGTCTCTCCTCAGTTTTTGTTTTTCCGCGGAGCCGGCAGGACGTCGTCCTGTCACCACAGAAAATTCTTCTTTTAATTCTTTTATTTCTTGTGGTTTTTTTCCCTTCAGGGTATATTTTTTTCTCCTTTCTTAAATTTGAGGCCTTTTAGGCCTTTCCATGTTCCTCATGGAACCGCCAACCTCTTTCTCTAAGAAATGTTTAAGTTGTGGCGGTACAGCTTTATTCTTAGACTCCAAAAGCTGGTGTTTAACCTGTTGGGTCCTGACCATTTTCCTCCGCAGCCCTCCGGCTACAGTTTTGTGAGAAGAGATCTTCAACATCGAGTTTCTCTCGATACCAGGTTCCCGTCCAGTGTCAGGGCACCGAACATTTCTTCTTCTGCACGGGATCAGGTAACCCACAAACAGTCTGTTAAGACTAGCCAACCCTCGAGTGGTAGGTCTCATACACGGCATGAAGACGGCTCCGGCCTTGCCCTCGAGGGTCCATTGGCTTCAAAACCCCGGCGGGAGTCTTCGGTCTCCAAAGCCTATGAGGGGTTTCAGGTTGTTCCTGGGGCTCACCCCTCACAGAACATACCTGAGCCATGCTCGGTGGTGGCATCCGCTTCGAGCGGTGACGATACCCCAGCATCGGCACTGGTGTTGGACGTATCACTCCTCACCAGGGATCGTCATCTGGCTTCCTCGGTACCTTCGGGACCGGTGGATACACTCCAGATTGACTTTCCAGTATTGGCATCGACGCCGATACTACCCCCGAAGTCGGTACCCTCTAGACACACATCGATAGACTCGCTCCCCTCGATGCCGAGTCTGGAATCGATCTCTAGTCTGGAAGACTGGGTACTGACACGTCTCGGTACCGATACCTATCGGTACCGGACGCTAGGTACTGAGGATGATTACTGAAAGCGTTCGGTTACCTCGGTACCAATTGAGCTGACTCCAATGACTGCTCCGGTGTCGGTGTCGCCTTAGAATCCGACAGCGCTACCAGTATCGGTACCGGTATCCGCAGTAGCATCGGGGCCAGCTCCTTCCATGCTTCTTTCACCAGGATCGCTCTTTTCTATACCAAGTCTGGAGTCGATACCTGGCATGGACGATGCAGTACTGACTGTCACAGGTCCTGACCTCTAGTACCAGCATCCATCCCTTAAGATCCTGCATGGTGCAAAAAAGGATCCTTATCTTCCTATATACTCAGGTAGATCCTCTGGTGCCCAGGCTAGTTCTTCAGGTCTAGCCTGTCCTGGGAAGGTTCTCTTTGGAGGTCCTTCTTTTCAGGATTTCCTCTTGGATATGGCAAGATCCCTTTTCATTCCTATCCCTGGCCATGATCCCACACAAGGCTCTGTTTCTACTGAAACAAAGGAGAACATAATGCTTCCTTTGCATCATTCCTTGCGGGATCTTCTTCTAAGAATGTGGGAAGCACCTTTTAAGGGTACCCCCACCTTCTAGAGCAACTGATCTTCTGTATCAAGTGCCCCCCTCTCCAGGGTTTCAAAAGACTCAACTTCCTCATCATTCCATTGTAGTGGAATCAGCAATGAGGAAGGTGAAAAGTAAGAAAAAGCACTCTTCTTACCCACCAGGTCGTGAGTCTAGGACACTAGATGCCTTTGGACGTCAAACCTTCCAGACATCCATGCTGTCAGCAAGAATTCTCTCATATTTTTTTATATGAGTCTATCTCTTCAGGAGCTCACAAAGAAATTATATCTTTTGGCTCCTTTTCTTTCAGAGCCCAAGACTGCAGACTATTCCTTACTACTTAATCATCTTCAAAATATCTCTTGGTTTCTTACTCGTGCTTCCCTAGACTCATTTGAGTCTATTAGCAGAACTTCTGCTATAGCTATAGGGGCACAACGTAGAGCCTGGCTCCAAGCTTCAGACTTAGACAAATGGGCACTACAAAGACTGGGTAATACTCCTTGCACTGGAGAAAATCTCTTCAATAAGGAGTCTTTACATCAGGTTGCTCAGTGGTTCACTGACTTCCCTGTTTCTGAAGGCTATCCTAAGCCTTCTTCCCCAGTAGGTAGGAAATACCCTACCAAACCTTATTTCCCTAGGAGGAGAAGGTTTTCTTCTTCTCCTGCCCACCATACAGATGTTCCCAAGCAGGGGAGGCATCGTCCTGGTCTGAAGAATCCAAACTCTCACCAGGCTAAACAAACCCAGCAACCATAGGGTTTCTGACTAATCATTTTTCTGCCTCTTGGGGTTTACAACCTACAGTTGACTTCTCAGCAGAGGTTTTTCACTGTTTTTTCATTCAAAACTCTACACATGGATTTCTTTTCTTAGGACATCCAGTTGTTCCTAGATATGCTGAGCTGTCAGGATATTCATGTCTATGGGTCACAGATTTCTCCCCTTCTTCCTGCCAAGAAGAGAGGTTTAACAACTGTCACATGATAGTTTTCTGTACCAACATGAATTTTTTTCCGTCCACAGACTTACCATATGGTAAGTCACCCTTCAGCTCTTATTTCTCTACCCTCTTATCCAGGTTTTTCCCCTGTAAGAGTGGTACCATACCACTGGAGGGCTTCTTTAGCCTTTCTAGTCTTTCTTTGCATTCCAGTGTGGAGTTTTTTCTCTTGAGTAAACTCCCTCCTTTTTGCCTGGGCAGCTCATCAGACAGGGACAAGGATTTCTACTCTTGTTCTGTCTGTCCTTTCTGTTTTACACAGAAAGATTCTCTCTGCTGTCTTATTCAGCAGCTACCCATGCAGGAGTTCTAGTGATTGGACTACTGGTACTTTTCCACAAGTTTCCAGTCTTGTCCTCCACTACTTTGTCTCGCCTTAGTAGTGATTCCAAGACAGTGTTACATCATCTTGGATAATCCTCATCACTACAGGCTTATCACACTATCTTCTATTCTTGCCACCTCCAATCCCTTGGGTTTGGCAGCATAGTTGACCTGGCTGCTGGTTTCTTCCAACAGCCAGTTCTATCTCCCAATTCTCCTGCATAATGCTCTCTGCAATCCTACAGAGAAACTTTTCACTATGGGCCCTTGCTAGAGAGCATGGGTTTTTTTTCTCTATCCTACATGGTTGAAAAAGGCTTCCTCAGTCATGCCCCATGACTGTGAGGGTTCTTCACACCCTACTATCTCTCCTTTTAAAACAAAGGACATAAGCCTTCTCTACGTGAAAGTCTAAAGAGTTGTCCAATTCCTACAGGGAATATTCTCCTTTTTCCTTGCAGCTTGTCCTCATGGTATCCTAATCCTTCATGGACAGCACATATTTAACTAAAAAACACATGATACCCCTTTTTGTCCCTCAAGTGGGTCAACCTGGTATCTCATTCTATGTGTTTTCTGTCCATTTACCATGCTAGAGTTCTGCAGGACTCAGGACTTGCTGTTTACAGACTGATATTATCCTCTGTTTTTTCACGTAACCATCCTGGTTATTTCACTGGATAGCATTCCTGCACCATCATAACCAGGGGGAATAGATTCTCTATATATCTTAAGTAGGTTCCACCTTCTTGTTCTTAGATGAATCTTTCCTCTTCACATCCCCCATGTGAATGTTCTTATATGCATAGCTCTGTCTGCTTAATTGCAGGCATTTATTCTAGACTTGTATATAGATAGATTAGATATATATGAATATATATCTCTATAGATATGTCTGTCAGCTACGTGTGCATATGTTATGCCTTTCTAGATCTCCCTATAGATATATATACACACACACACAGATATAGATATAGATCTTTATCTATATATGTGTGTGTGTCAAGATACTTTGTTATAGGTAGATATGTATTTACATACTTATCTCTCTAACGGGCTATGCTCATAAAGGTTTTACCTTCTTATATGTTCCAAACAGTAGGCTTTGCCCATGTTCATGCTGTTCCACAGTATGTTTGGGGTATTATGCACACAACCACTGCTGTGGTACTGACAGCTCCTACCATAACCCTAGGTTTAGGTATCCCTGAAGCTCCATGCTCCAATATCTTCCTACCTCTCACCATTTAGGAAAGACTTGGTGGATCTTCAGTAAGATCTGAGGTTTTGAACTTCTCAGACACCTGTCCTTTCTTGGGAATACGGGGTTTTTTGCATACCCCTTCTTCCCTCAAGGACTAGGCCAGTTTGTCCAAATCGGTCAGTCTTCCTCTTTTGCTCCTAACTGTGAATAACTCTGTAGCCAAGAGTTTTCAGCTTTTTCCATAAAGCTTCCCACTAAAGACCTACCGTTTTTGTACTACTCCAGTTGAATCCTGGGGTCACCTGTCACTTCCAGATTTTGACCTTCACCTTCACTTCAGTGAGGTCACCTTGAAGAATCCTCTACTGGATCCCCAGTAGACTCCATCAGCCTCTCTACGTCCTGCAATCTAGTAGGTGAGGTCCATATTGCAATTGTTCCTTTCAATATATTTCATGATAATTATCATACATACAAGGACTCCTTGCCTGTAGTCCTATCTTAGGTTAGCTGTTTTCTACAGCTCCTCTTTTTCAACTCCTGCCCTCCATCCTCAGGATGCCTGGCCATATGAGGTGTAGCATGTTTCAATCTCCAACATGCTAGGGCTCCAGGCATCTCAGCTTGGGAGTCCCCATATGTGAAGACTCATTCCTGCTTGTTCCTGGAGATAACAGTTACTTACCCTGTAACAGGTGATCTCCAGGAACAAGCAGGAATGAGTCTTCACATATGGGTATCGTCAGTACCGACGGAGCCTGTGCGGGAATGCTCCGCAGCGTCCAAAAGGAAAGCTTTTGGGAGCATCCCACAGTGCCTGCGCGCTGCCTTCCCGCCTTTCCCAACCATCTCTCTGCAGTTCTTCTTTTCCGCGGAGCCAGCAGGTCGTGTTTCCTGTCACCGCTGAAGAAAATTTCTTATTTTCTTATTTTCTTTAGTCGCGTGTCTGCCTTCTCGAGGACCGGTACCACTGGTCTTTTTTCTTTCTTTAAAAAAAAAAAAGAAAAAAAAAAAAATTTCTGCTTCAGTGCATTTTCTTCTGTGGCCCTAGGCCTACAGTCTTTTTCCTCATGGAAAAGCTCGCCTCCGGGTTTAAAAAGTGCACAAAGTGCAGTGGCACTATTTCTGTCACAGACACCCATGACTGGTGTCTAAAATGTTTAGGTCCTGATCATTCCATCGCGGATTGTGAGTCCTGCTCCATGATGTCTAAAAGAGGGTTACAGAATCGGGCAGCCAAGCTCAGTACCCTGTTTCCCTCCGATGCAGCTTCTGTGGCATCGATGTCTTCCAGGGCTGCTGCTTCATCCCATGGATCTCAGGTAACGAAACTTAAGTCCGGTCGGTCCTCAAAGGGTACATCTCCCTCTAAGTATCGAGATGTAACCGAACTTATTATTGAGGAATCCACACCGGCAAAATTGCCCCGGCGGGAGGCTCCGGCTTCCAAAGCATTATCTATGGGGTCACAGGTTGACATTGATGGCACGGCCTCGACTGATCACCTGTTACAATGTTCTGGGGTACCGGCGGTTCCTGGTACCAACATCCAGACATTGGTGGCGTCGATGGATCAGAATATTCTGACCATGCAGCGGGCTATTACGGCCTTCATACAAGCTGCGACGCCCTCGGTACAACAACCACCTCCGTTGTCTATACCGGTTCCGGATGCAGCTCCGGTTCCGATACCAGTACCGCTTGCATCGGCATCAGCATCGAAAGCAGCGATACGGTATTCAGTGATGCCTGTTAGTACCGATTCGGTACCAATGACTCCCGATGTCGATACCCCAATACTCGTATCGGGCTCTGCGAGAGCATCCAGACAGTCGATACTTCGATTCCTCTGAAGAATCTGATGCATCAGAGGTTTCCATCGAAGCATCGGAGATCCGTCCTGAGGAACCCTCTTCTCCAAAAAGGAGAATGTCTCCTCCTGAGGACTTGTCTTTCCAGGACTTCATCAGGGAGGTGGCCAGAAGCCTGTCCATTGCAGTAGCCTCTGAAACTGAGCCCAGAGCCAAAAAATTGGATATTCTTCAATATTCTAAGGCTCCTAAAGAGGCAGCCATTTTACCAATACATGAGATTCTTTATGACCACATGTTGGGTATATGGGAAACTCCTCTTACCACCTCTCCTTTTTCTCGCAGGTTGGACACTATGTATCGTGTTCCTCCTTGTCCTGGATTTCATAAGACTCAGCTTCCTCACCACTCTATTGTGGTAGTCTGCTATGAAAAAAATCAAGAGTACAAAAAGACACTCCTTTGCTCCTCCAGGAAGAGAATGCAGAACCTTAGATGCTTTTGGTAGGAAAATCTTCCAGGCCACTATGCTTGTAGCCAGAATCAACTCCTATAGTGTCTATGGGTATGTTTCTAAAAGAGGTTACAGATCATCTACACACCTTATCTCCTTTTATGTCAGAAGATAAGAGAAGAATATATTACCTGGCTTAAACATGCACAGGATGTATCCAAGTTTTCCAACCGTGCAGCCTTTGACTCCTTTGAGGGTGCCAGTAGAGCTTCGGCTATTGCCATAGGCGCACGCAGAGTAGCTTGGTTACAAGCCTCTGATTTGGAATCCTGGGTACAGGATGGTCTGGGAAACCTTCCCTGTACAGGGGAAAACCTGTTTGGCAAAGATTGGCAAGCAAATGCCACCCAGATGGATGCTGAAAATTCTGCTTTAGATAGACTCTCAGTCTACTACTACTCCTTTCAAAAAGGTTATTCAAGAAAGGATCTTTCCCAAAAAAAGGGAAATTTTCTTCTGGTTATGGTCAGGCCTCTTCTCAGGGTCGTTTTGCTACAAAGAGGCAGCAACAACCAAAACAGGCCAAGCCTCAGGCTGCGAGGACTGCTACGTCCCAACAGCCTCAGCCTCCTCAGGGCCTTTGACTTTCCACTAGAGAACTTAGCTTTTCTGGCTCTAGAACATCCAGAGCCTCTCACCATCCCAGGAAGGTTAGCTCACTTTGCTCCCAGATGGGAACAAATCACAGCAGAGCACTGGACCCTCTCCATTATAAGGGAGGGATACAAACTACATTTCTTAAACCTTCCTCCTCACACCATGGTGAAACAGTTCAGCTCTCCAACTTCTCTTCTTGACCTTCTAGGTCAAGAGATTGCTACCCTTCTTGCCCAAGGGGCAATAGAGGAAATACCCCTTCTTCAACAGGGCTCAGGGTTCTACTCCCCCTATTTTCTCATCCCAAAGAAAACAGGAGGCTACAGACCCATGCTAGATCTGAGAGTTGAACAAGTTTCTAACAAGGAGAAATTCAAGATGATTTCTCTTGGTACTCTCCTTCCATACCTCCAGAGTCAGGACTGGCTTTGTTCTCTAGACCTCAAGGATGCGTACACCCATGTCCTCATCCATCCAACACACAGAAGGTTCCTTCGGTTCCTTTACCATGGAAAGCACTACCAATACAGAGTGCTTCCTTTCGGTCTGGCCTCTGCTCCAAGAGTGTTCACAAAATGCATGGAAGTGGTAGCTGCATTTTTACGCACTCTAGGGATATTCATATTCCCATATCTGGATGACTGGCTCATCCGAGCTCCATCCCAGTCAGAGGCCCAGACCTCCCTGGCCTGCACAAAGCATCTTCAGTATCGGACTGGTGATCAATATTCCCAAATCCCATCTCACCCCTACTCAGTCTCTAGAGTTCATAGGGGCCTTACTGGATACCACAACTGCAAGAGCCTATCTTCCCCAGGCCCGTTGCCTATGCTTGGTGCAGTTAGCCTCCCAGATTCAGTTAAAATCCCATTTAACTGCTCGAGAGATGCTACAACTCTTAAGCCACATGGCATCCACAGTGCATGTGATTCCTTACGCTCGCCTTCACATGAGGGCAGCTCAGTGGACTCTATCCACCCAATGGACCCAGGCATCAGGTTGCCTGTCAGACAAAATAGCAACCTCCAGTCACCTCTTTTGGTCCCTCCACTGGTGGAAATCCACTCAAAATCTGTTGTTGGGGTCCCCCTTTCAACAGGTGCTACCCCAAGTAACCCTTACAACAGATGCCTCTCCAAAGGGTTGGGGAGCTCACCTTCAAGATCTCTCCACTCAGGGCATCTGGTCTCCACAGGAGACATCTCTCCATAATCAACCTCTTAGAGCTCAGAGCAATCTTCTTGGCTCTCAGAGTATTTCACACCCTGCTCAGCTACAAGACAGTCCTCATCCATACGGACAATCAGGTAGCCATGTTCTATGTGAACAAGCAGGGGGGGACGGGCTCTCTGTCGCTTTGCAACGAAGCTCTGAGATTGTGGGCCTTCGCCAGAGAGCATCAAATCCATCTCATGGCAGTGTATCTTCCAGGGGTTCAAAACTCTTGGGCAGACAGACTCAGTCGAGATTTGCTTCCACACAAATGGTCCCTCCATGGGGACCAGATAGCCAGGATTTTCCGGATTTGGGGTACTCCAGACATAGACCTATTTGCAAGTCCGTGGAATGCCAAACTTCCCTGGTTTTGTTCCAGGATTCCGTGTCAGGGAGTTCAGCCCAGGGATGCCTTCCTCCTTCACTGGGGGCAAGACTTCCTTTATGCCTTTCCACCTATTCCCCTCATCCCCAAGACTCTGTTCAAGCTTCAGAGAGACAAGGGGTCTATGATCCTCATAGCACCACATTGGCCACACCAAGTGTGGTACCCTCTACTTCATCTCTCTCAAGCTCCCTCCCTGGACCTGGGGTCTGCTCCAGATCTCCTCTCCCAAGAGGAGGGGAACCCTGTGGCATCCAAATCCTCAGTCTCTTCATCTCAAAGCCTGGCTGCTGAAGGCCTAGACCTTCAAGATTTACACCTTTCTCAGCAAGTGAAGGATATCCTTCATGCTTCCAGAAAGCCTTCCACCAGACGCTCTTATGCTTTTAAATGGAAAAGGTTTTCCATTTGGTGTGCAGAAAATGGTCTTTAACCCTTCTGCAATATTTTTGAATTCGTTACTGGACTATTTGCTGCATTTATCCCACGCAGGCCTTAAAACAAATTCAATCAGTCCATTTGAGTGCTATTGCAGCATCCCTGAAGCCTCTTAATGGACAACCTATTTCCCCTCATCCTCTTATAGCAAGATTCATGAGAGGCCTTCTTTTAACTAAACCTCCCATTAGACCACCTCCAGTGGCATGGGACTTAAATCTGGTTCTTGGCCAGCTTATGAAGCCACCCTTTGAACCCTTAGCCACTACCTCCTTGAAATTCCTTTCCTGGAAGGTTATTTTTCTCATTGCACTCACCTCAGCTCGCCGTATCAGTGAGCTACAAGCTCTAGTGGCTAATCCTCCTTATACAAGGTTCAATCATGACAAGGTAGTTCTCAGAACTAATCCACACTTTATGCCTAAAGTGGTCTCACCTTTTTCATCTGAACCAGGAGGTATATTTACCTGTCGTCTTTCCAGGACCTCATGCATCAAGTGCAGAGAGGAGTCTTCATACCCTGGATTGCAAAAGAGCACTTGCTTTCTATTTACAAAGAACACAGCAACATAGAAAGTCCTCTCAACTTTTTGTTGCTTTTGATCCTTCCCATTTAGGACTTCCAGTCTCTAAGAGAACTCTGTCCAATTGGATTGCTCAGTGTATTTCCTTCGCCTACCAGAGTAAGAACCTTTCTCTGGAAGGCCATGTCACAGCTCACAATGTGAGGGCCATGGCAGCCTCTATGGCTCATCTAAACTCTGTGTCCATCGACCAAATCTGTCGAGCAGCCACCTGGGCCTCGGTTCATACCTTCACAGCCCATTACTGCTTGGACAAGGATTCCCGCCAGGATGCCTTGTTTAGTCAGGCTGTTCTCAAACACCTGTTCCATACCTAATCAACTCCTGCCCTCCATCCCTGACTGGATGCCTGAGATTCATAGGTGGAGATGGAGCCCTTCCAGGGACTCACAATCTGGGTGATCTCCCAGGCATCTCTAGCAGGGGAGTCCCCATATGTGAAGACTCATTCCTGCTTGTTCCTGGAGATAGTACAGTTACTTACCTGTAACAGGTGATCTCTGGGAACAGCAGGAATTAGTCTTCACAACCCTCCCACCTCCCCTAGGAGTTGTATCTCTCTATCTTTCCTTTCCTTTCCTCTTTCTCTTTGTCTCAGCTTTAAAACTCGAACTGGAGAGAGACGGTTGGGAAAGGCGGGAAGTCAGCGCGCAGGCGCTGTGGGATGCTCCCAAAAGCTTTCCTTTTGGACGCTGGGGAGCGTTTCCGCGCAGTCTCCGTCGGTACCGACGATAGCCATATGTGAAGACTAATGCCTGCTGTTCCCAGAGATCACCTGTTACAGGTAAGTAACTGTGCTTACTCCGCGCGGGCTCAGTTGTTGCCGATGTAACCCACATGTGAGGACCGATTCCTGCTGTCCCGGAGAACACCTGTTACAGGTGTATAACTACGCTTACTACTCGTAGTCTGTACTGGTCTTGCAGGATGGGTTGGAAGGTGAAATTTTTACTTGCTGTTAATTTCCTTTCCTGGAATCCTGCTAGACCAGTCCAGGATCCTCCCTGGGTTTCTCTTTGCTTCCTCCAAGAAGTGCTGTTTAAATCTGTGACGAGCTACTTTTATTGTACATTCTTCCAGCTTTAGCTGGGCATCGGTTGCCTGGTGCGAAGGTAGCAGACCTCATGCGCCACCTAGACAAGGTCTTGGATAGTGCTGGGGAGGAGTCTGCTGTCTTGGTACATGTTCGGTACCAATGACGTAGGAAAATGTGGTAGGGAGGTTCTGGAGGCTAAATTTAGGCTTTTGGGTAGGAAGTTGAAATCCAGAACTTCCAGGGTAGTGTTCTCCGAAATGCTTCCCGTTCCACACGCAGAACCCAAAAGACGGGCAGAGCTCTGGAGTCTCAGTGCGTGGATGAGACCATAGTGCAAGGATGAGAGTTTTGGATTTGTTAGTAACAGGGGAACATTCTGGGGAAAGGAGAGGCTCTTCCGAAGGGATGGGCTTCACCTTAACCGTGACGGAACCAGGCTGCTGGTATTAACCTTTAAAAGGGAGAGAGCTTTTAAACTAGGGGAGAGCCAACAATCGCCCAATAGCGCATGGTTCGGAACAACGTATCCTTGAAGGGATGCTACAAAAAAAATGAAGTTAGGGCACATCAGCAGAGCGGTTCCAATAAAGACAGGTAGCCCAAATGCCCTTGAGTACAGAGCAGACAGAGCTTAAAGATTCTAAATTACCCCTGCTTACTAATAACCAGATCAATATGAATAAAATACAGCAGCGATGGCGAACCTATGGCACGCGTGCCAGCTGTGGCACGCGAAGGCCTTGCAGCTGGCACGCGGGAAGGTCGCAAATTAATATATGCTGGCTCATGGCAATAAAAAAAAAAAAAAAAAAAAAAAAAAAAAAAAAAAGCTGGCCGCCGCGGCGGCATGCAGTGTCCCGCGGGGCTTCCTCTGCCCGGCGGGACTCTCCCGGCGCAGCTCAGCCCCTCTCTGCCGGCTTGCAGATACGTGAAGGGAAAGTGTCCCTCGCGTCTCTGTTAAGCCCGCAGGGGCTGATGGGAAATTTCCCATCTGCCCCTGCGGGCTTAACAGAGACGCGAGGGAGACTCTCTCTCCCTTCGCGTATCTGCAAGCCGGCAGAGAGGGGCTGAGCTGCGCCGGGCGAGTCCCGCCGGGCAGAGGAATCCCCGCGGGACACTCCATGCTGCCGCGGCGGCCACCTTTTTTTTTTTTTTTTAATTGCCATGAGCCGAGGGGGGGCGGGTAGGACTGGCAAAGGGCTGGGGGGGGGGGGGTTTAAGACTGGCAATGGGCGAGGGAGGGAGGTTGATACTGGCAATGGGCGGGGGAGGGGGGTTGAGTCTGGCAGTGGGCGGGGGGGGGGGGGTGAGACTGGCAATGGGCGAGGGCGGGAGGGTGGTTGAGACTGGGCATGGGCTAGGGAGGGAGGGAGAGGGGTTGAGACTGGCAATGGGCTAGGGAGGGGGGGTTAAGACTGGCAGTGGGCTGTGGGCTGATGAGGGCTGGCAATGGGCTATGGGGGGGGTTAAGACTGGCAATGGGCTATGGGGGGGGTTAAGACTGGCAATGGGCTATGGGGGGGGTTAAGACTGGCAATGGGCTATGGGGGGGTTAGGACTGGTAATGGGCTATGGGGGGGGTTAAGACTGGTAATGGGCTGATGGGGGAGGGTTAGGACTGGTAGTGGGCTGATGGGGGGGCAGGACTGATAATGGGTTATGGGGGGGCAGGACTGATAATGGGTTATGGGGGGGCTAGGACTTGAGGTGGGCTGATGGGGGGTTAGGACTGTCAATGGGCTATGGGGGGCTGACTGGAAATGGGCTGATGGGGGGGTTAGGACTGGTAATGGGTTATAGGGGGGGGGCTTAAACTGAAAATGGGGTGATGGGGGTTAGGACTGGTAGTTGATTGACAGGGGGCTAGGACTGGTAATGGGTTGGGGTGTTGCTAGGACTGGAAATGGGCTGAGTGGAAGGGGAGGCTTGAACTGCAAATCGCTGATGGGGCGGGGGCTTGGAATGGAAATGGGCTGTGAGGGAAGGGAGCTAGGACTGAAAATGGGCTGATGGAACAGCTAGGATAGGACTGGAAATGGGCTGTTGGGGGAGCTAAGATTGGAAATGGGCTGTGGTGGGGGCTTTAATTGAAATGGACTCATGGAGGGGCTAGAACTGGAAGTAGGCTCATGGGGGGGCTTGGACTGGAATTGGGCTGAGTGGAGGGGAGCTATGATTTGACATGGGCTGATGGTGGGGCTAGGAAATGAATAGAAATGGGCTGATGGGGGGGGGGGCTAGGATTGAAAATGAGCTGATGAAGGGACTTGGACTGGAAATGGATGGGGGAGCTAGGACTGGAAATGGGCTGTTGGGGGGCTAGGACTGGAAATGGGCTGATGCAGGGACTAGAAGGGAATGGATGCTGGGTGAGACTGGAACTAGAAGGGAGCTGATGTTGGGGGAGGATTAGAATGGGATGGGGCTGGGAGAGTAAAATGGAGAGGGGAAAAATATTTTGTGTAGGAGGGATGAAAAATCTACAATTGGCCAGGTATTGGGAGAGTAATTGGGGATTGAGGATGGAGGGGTAAAATTTGTGTGGATGAAATAGGAATGAGGAAAGAGCAAAAGGAGAAAGATTAGTATGTTAAAGCAGATGTAGAGAGAGAGAGAATGGAAAAAAAAACTAGAAGAGAGAAGAAAGGACAAATGGACAGCAGACGATGGAGAGTTAGCAGAAAACATGAAGAAACCAGAAGAAAGTGGCTGGACCAATTGCAACTGAAAAAGAAAATGCACAAAAGGTAGAAAGATATCTCTTTATTTTGAATTTATTAACTGGAATATGTCAGCTCTGGGAAATGTGCATCATTAACATCTGCGCTTTGTTTGGTACAAGAGGAAATTCCTATTTGACGTTGCCACTTGTTCTCTTTCCCCAGTATTCTCTGAAATGTATTGGTTTAATATTTGCAGTGTTGCCTTTTGATAGGTAGGGTATGGTGCTTTGTGAGTCCTGGTAATGCTGTCAGGATATGGCGGGTTTGCTATGGGTTCTAAATGGGCAGCGTTTGTAGTAGTTCCTAATGTGCCTGGCGGTTGGCACTGGATTATAGTAATGTAGAAATCTTTAGTCTTTCTTTATCCATACACTCATTAAGAGACATGTTTACTAAAAGTTAGTGTATGGTAACATTATGCAAATATTTATGCAAATAAGACCACTTATGCAAATGACGTGCTGGCACTTTGAGGACATTCTTTGGTTTTGTGCGGCAGTTTGGGCACTCGGGCTCAAAAAGGTTAGCCATCACTGAAATACAGTCTCTAAAATGCTTGTATGCAAATGCTAGAAGTCTAAAAAAATAAGATGGTAGAGTTAGAATATATAGCACTAAAGGAAAAGCTAGATATGATTTGGTATCTCAAGAGATATGTGGAAGGAGGACAACCAGTGGAACACTGATACCTGGGTACAAACTATATCGTAATGAGAGAGCTGATCAAATTGGTGGAGGGGTTGCACTCTTAGGGCATTGAGTGAGTCACAAAGGATTAAAGTTTTGCAGAAAACAAAATTCGCTGTATAATCTCTATGGATTGAAATTCCATGTAAAATGGGGAAGGCAATGGCAGTGGGGTTGTACTATCAACCGCCTGGCCAGAATGAACAAATGGATGATGACATGCTCAAAGAAATCAGGGAAGCTAACAAAAGATACAGAACAGTAATAATAATGGGTGATTTCAATTACCCCGGTATTGACTGGGTCAGTGTCACTGCAAGACATGCTAGGGAGATACTTTCTAGATGAAATAAATGACTACTGCTTGGAGCAGCTGGTTTATGAACAGACCAGAGGGGAAGCAGTTTTGGACTTAGTCCTTAGTGGAACACCAGACCTGGTGCAAGAGATAAGGGTGTTGGGGCCATTTGGCAATAGTGATCATAGCATGATTGCATTTGATTTAATTAATGTAGGAGGGATGGTAAGGAAATCCACATTTACTACCTTTAAACTTTCGAAAGGGAGACTGTGATAAAATGAGGAAAACAGTTAAGAAAAAAACTGAAAGGACCAATTGCAATGATTAAAGGCTTAGATCAAGCTCGGGTGTTTAAAAATACTATCTTGGAAGCCCATACCAGCTGTATTCCATGCTTTAAGTAAAGTTGAAGGAAGTCCAAAAAACTGCTAGCATAGTTTAAAGGTGAGGTCAATGAGGCTGTTGACAAAGCATCTTTCAGGAAACACTGGTCGTCAAATTTTTACAAAAGTCATGTTACTAAAATAAAATTCTTATCAATTTTTATATGCTGAACACGAATATGACAGTGAAATTGCAAAGTTGGCTCTAGTTTTTTTTTGTAATCTACAAGAATTAATGTTTACATCACGAAATGTATGTCAATAGTAAATATAATGTTTTTTTTTTTTTTTTAACATGTATTAACCAAAGGCCTAAGTCATAGACTAGTACTTAGATTTTTTTTGCCTCTTGTACAGCTGTTCGGGAGCTTCTCTGGGAAGTGTCCAGAAGTAGTCAGCATTGTAGTGGACCATTTTCACTGGTATCTTTACTCCATCGTTGCGATATCCTGGTGAAAATGTTCACCCTGTTCATCACTAACCATACCACAGTTGTCAGGAAAGAAATCGAGATGGGAATCAAGGAAATGGATCTTTAGAGACATATTGCAGCCAAGTTTCTGATACTGCATCAGCATGTCTTCTATTTCCTTGTAGTTTTCTGCCCTAACATTCCCGAGAAAGTTTGACACTGGGCTAAAAGCATTCCATGCTTGTTTCGCATCACCCTGCAGCAAGTTGTTGAACCGGTCATCTTTGAAAAGCTCTTGAATCTGAGGACCCACAAAAACTCCCTCTTTAATCTTTGCTTCGCTGAGTCGAGGGAATTTTTCATGCAGGTATCGGAAAGCTGGCGAAGTGCGGTCCATTGCTTTCACAAAGTTTTTCATCAAACCTAGTTTGGTGTGAAGGGGTGGTGGTAGGGTTTTGTGAGCCTCAACCAGAGCTGGGTGCTGGATATTCTTCTCTCCAACTGTTAGATTTTGTCTGCGATTCCATTCCTTCCACAAGTAGTGCCAATCCCTTGCTCGGCTATCCCACTCACATAAGAAACATGTATTTTATATATCCTTGCTGCAGTCCCATTAAAAGGACAACTACCTTCAAGTCACCAGAGGTGCCAGCTGTACTTGTTATGGACCAAGCAGGAAGTCAGTCCTCACTTATGGGTGTCATCGACACCGATGAAGCCCCAGCAGAGCATTTCCCCAGCTTTCCATGAAAGCCTTTGGGAATGCTGGCACGCATGCGCGGTTCCCTTCCCGCCTAAAGGTGCCATCTTACCTCAGTCTCTTTTTTTTTTTTTTTTCCCTGTGAAGCCCATCGGACATGTGTCCTGTTTTCCCGGTTAAAAGTAGATTTTTTTTCTAGTGGTGTTTTGCTGCTTTTCTTCGGATTCGACGTCGGTTCCCCTTCCGCCGGAATCGGTACACCGGTATCGAACCCCCTTTTTTATTTTTCGGTTTTTGCCCTTAGTGGCTAGGCGTTCGTGCCTAAACCCTTTTTCTTTTTCCCTGGAAGGCCGGTCTTTGGACCTCGCGGGGACCCTTTTTTCCCCCCATGTCTTCCAGTGGTTTTAAAAAGTGTGATCGGTGTAAAAAAATTCTCTCACCGACACATACGACTGCTGCCTTCGGTGCCTGGGCCCGGTCCACGATTCTAAAACGTGCGGGCCATGTGGAAAAATGTCTTCCAAGGCCCTCCGAAGTCGTCAGCAGCAAAGTGAAAGGCTTTTCTCCGACTCAGCCTCTGCTCGTGCCCGGACCTCGTCTGAGGCTTCGACACCTCGGGATTCCGATCCCGAGAGGCGTCGGAGCTCCTCGGAAAGGGGGTCCCCCAAGAGGGAACGTAAGAGGAAGAAGCGGCTCGCGAGGGCGGCGTTGGTGGAGGTCCTTGGACCCTCGAGGTCCAGGTCTAAGACCCCCGACCGTCGTCCCAGGCCCGTGGACCAGGAGAAGCCGACCAAAGTTCCTCATATAGAACCGGAGTCTGCTGGACACGTAAGTCCTGTTGTCCTCTTGGACTCGCCTCCCCGGATACTGACATCGGGCCCGGCGCCGCGTGCTGCTGTCACCCGAGCTGAGTCTCAGGTTGACAGCCTTGGAGAGCAGAATGTCTGCCTTCATGGATCAGCAGCGGGCATTGATGGCCAGCCTGTCTGGCACATCTGCCTCGACCACCGGGACATCGACTTCCAAGTCGACCCTGGAAACCGAGCCGATACTAGAGTCCCTTGCGGCTCGAGGTCGTCCGTTTGGGACAGAGGGTCTCGACGCCGGTGCCTCCGGCATCGTGGCGGTTGCCCAGAGGCCCCGCAGCGTCGGACCCCGACTCACCTTCGGACGAGTCTGCATGGGAAACCGAAGATGAGGAGTCTCCTGACACTTTTAAGACTCGGTGTGTCCCTTCGGACTCACCTGAGTCTGAACCCCAGAGTAGATCCCCTCCGGAGGATACTATTTATTTATTTATTTAGCTGTATTTATACCCCGCTTTTCACCGGGTCAAAGCGGTCAATTGGGTGATACATTTAACACGAGGGGATATGAGACACATATGCTAATACTCACAGGGAACATGGGCAATGGAGGGTTAAGTGGCTTGCCCAAGACCACAGGGAGTGCCTATAGGACTAGAAATCCCAGTCCCTCCGGTCTGAGATTGCTGTCCCAGGTTCTCGGAGTTTATCCGGGATATTGCCGCTGCCCTGGCTATCCCAGCTGACCCCGAGGAAGAGCCTCGAGCCGAGGAGCTCGATGCTCTGCAGTACGACTCTAATACGAAGGAGGCCTTTACTGTCCCGGTTCCTCCGATGCTGGAGCGGCTCCTCTTCCGGATGTGGGAGGCACCGGCCTCGGCGCCGGTTTTGAGCAAGCAAGTCAATTCCATTTATCTGCTCCGCAAGAGTCCTGGCTTCCAGAAAGCACAGCTGCCGCACCATTCTATGGTTGTGGAATCGGCCATGCATCGTCTGAAAAGTCAAAAGATGCACTCTGCGGTGCCTCCCGGTAGGGAGGCCCGCAGCCTTGATGGAGTCGGCAGAAAGTGTTTTCAGGGCTCCATGCTTGCTTGCCGTGTCCAGACTTACCAGCTGTACATGAGCATGTATTTATGAGACTTGGCCAAGGAGTTGGCCGGGTTCTCTGCTGGTCTCTCCGGGGAACCCTTGCAGAGTTTTAAGTCCTTGTCTTCGAGGATACGGGAATGCTCTAAGTTCATGTCCCGTGCCGCCTACGATGGCTTCGAGGCTTCGGCCCGAGTAGCAGCTTCCGGCATCGTGGCTCGACGCCAGGCGTGGCTGCAGTCATCGGACCTCGAGTCATGGGTTCAGGACAAGTTGGTCGATGTCCCTTGCCGAGGTGAAAACCTTTTTGGCAAGCTTGTGGCCGAGAAGGCCGCTCAGCTCGAGACTGAGCACCTCACCAGGACAAGGCTGTCCAGGAAGACCTCTGCCCCTTCACATAAAAAGAAGGGCCCAGGTAAAAAGCCCTTTTACCCGAGGAAGGGCACTGCCTACAAACAGTACCCACATTATCAGGCTGCCTAGGCTGCCCCACAGGGTCAGCAAGCCAAGGGCCGGGGTAATCGGCCCCGTAGGCAGACTGCCCCCAAGCCTCCGGCCCCTGCTCCCACTCAGCAGGGTGGGGGTTTTTGACTCCTTGAGTACAGCCAAACCTCCCTTGCAGACCCAGCCCTGCACAGGAGGCCGCCTAGCTTTGTTCGCCTGTCAGTGGCCCCTGATAACTCAGGACAGTTGGGGGCTGGACATAGTCCATCGAGGCTATGCCCTGCTTTTTCACCAGCTACCTCCGCCACACTTTCCAGTGGAGCCTTCCAGGCCTCCCCTGCATACAGCCCTTCTCCTCCAGGAGCTCAAGGGTCTGTTGCTGGACAAGGCGGTGGAGCCTGTGCTTCTCCTCTTCCAAGGTCACGGTTTTTACTCCAGGTATTTCCTGGTGCCAAAGAGAACCGGTGGTCTTCGACCCATTTTGGATCTCAGAAACCTAAACAAGTTTCTTGTGAAGGAAAAGTTCAAGATGGTTACTCTTGGAACTCTTCTGCCCTACCTCCAGCAGGGAGATTGGCTATGCTCTTTAGATCTAAAGGATGCTTACACTCACATCCTCATTCATCCAGACCACAGAAAGAGCCTCAGGTTCATTGTGGGAGGAAACCACTATCAATACAGGGTACTGCCTTTTGGGCTGACTTCCGCTCCCAGAGTCTTCACCAAGTGCCTGGCAGTGGTTGCAGCCTTCCTGAGAAATCGGGGCATCTTTGTCTTTCCCTACCTGGACGACTGGCTCATCAGAGGCCAGACGTCTCTCGAGGTCCAGCAGGCCACCAACAGAACCATAGACCTGCTCCAAAAGGTGGTCTTTGTTATCAACTTCGCAAAGTCCACTTGCTCCCCTCCCAGAACTTGGAGTTCATAGGGGCAAGGTTGGATTCTCAGCTGGCAAGAGCATTCTTACCAGTGGACCGAGCACAAAGGCTCATGGACCTTGCAAGCAAGTTTCTGCACAGGTCCCTGGTCTCTGCCAGACTGTCTCAGGCTTCTGGGCCACATGGCGTCCACAGTTCAGGTGACCCCCAATGCCAGGCTCAATATGAGGCCTGCCCAGTGGTGCCTTCGGACTCACTGCTCACAGGCCTCATGCAGCCTCAAAGACAGGATCAGAGTGTCCCACCGTTTTCTGACCTCCCTCAGCTGGTGGTTACACCCCCCCAATCTGCTGGTGGGGGTGCCCTTTCAGATACCTCCTCATACAGTGGTGCTAACCACCGATGCTTCTCTGTTGGGTTGGGGAGCACACTGCCTAGACAAGTGCACCCAGGGTCTGTGGTCTCCTTGGGAGGCGTCCCAGCAGATCAATCTCCTAGAGCTCAGAGCTATCCGCTTGGCCCTCAAGGCCTTTACTGCTTCCCTGGCTCAACAGTCTGTCTTGATCCAGACAGACAATCAGGTAGCCATGTTCTATGTAAACAAACAGGGCGGGACTGGTTCCCAGCCCCTTTGCCAGGAGGCCCAGGACCTCTGTTCCTTTGCCCTGAAGCACAACATGCTCCTCAAAGCAGTCTATCTTCCAGGCCAGGAGAATTGCCTGGCCGACAGATTGAGCAGGATTCTGCAACCACACGAGTGGCAGCTGCATCCTTTAGTGGTTCAAAAGATTTTCTTGAAATGGGGGCTTCCCTCCATAGACCTGTTTGCCAGTCCACTGAACAATCAGCTGCCAAGGTTCTGCTCCAGGCAACCGCATCCTCTGAGAGTAGCAGCAGATGCTTTTCTGATTCCCTGGACTCAGGGTCTGCTGCTTTTTGACATATTCATAAATGACCTTGAAAAGGGAATATCTAGTCGTGTCATCTGCAAATTTGATAACCTAACTATTTAAAGTTGTTAAATCCCCAAGAAGATTGTGGAAAATTGCAAGAGGATCTTAATAAATTGGAAGACTGGGCATCAAAATGGACTGAGGGAGTCAAAAGGAGGTCGCTTGCCAGAGGATAAGCCAAAGCCCGGTCGAGCAGCGGTGAAATCTCGCTGTCAGCCGTGGGATTTCAGATGCTTTCGTATCTCCTGACTGGGGGCTTTCCAAAAATGGAGATTTCCCTCTCGTGGTCAAGGTTTCAGGGGATTCTGGGGAGCCGGCAGAGGTTTTGCTAGTCCCTCTTCCTCAGGATTCCGAAAGACCCAATGAAGCGAGGAGGACCCAGTCTGTGATACAACCCGTAGGAGGGCGACTTCGGGGAATTTCTCTCAGCCTGGGTCCAGATAACATCCAACTGTTGGGTGTTGGGAGTCATTCGTGGGGGCTGCGTCCTCAAATTTGCCTGGTCAGCAGCCGACTCGTTCTGTCTCCCTGCATGGCGCGCTCGCTTCAGCTGGGAAAAAGTTCCGGTTCCTCGACCAGTATGGCTGTGGTTGATACTCCATTTATTTTGTGGTTGCCAAGAAAGATTGTCTCTTCGCCCAATTCTAGACCTCAAGGGGTAAACCGTTGTCTTCGGGTGCCTCATTTTCGCACCGAAGCATACCTGCACATTCCAGTCAGGCAAGATCAGCGCTTCCTAAGGTTTGCAGTTCCTCGGTGGCATTTTCAGTTCCAGGCTTTGCAGTTCAGCCTAGCGATGACACCATGAACCTTCACCAAGGTGATGGTGGCGGCGGCTCTTCGCAAAGAGGGAGTGTTGGTACACCCCAATTTAGATCACTCTTTGATTTGATCAAAATCCAGAGCCAAAAGTGTACGGCTACAGCCAGAGGGGTGCAGCTCCTAGAAGGCCTCGGTTGGGTGGTCAACATGGCCAAGAGTCGATTGGTACCCTCTCAGGTTCTGTAATATTTGGGAGTCCGGTTCGACACTTCAGTAGAGGGTTTGGTTTTTCTGCTGGAATACCATGCCGAAGGGCTTAGTCTCTTGGTGTGCATGTTTTTGAAGCGCTCGGTGCCAACAGCCTGGTACTATCTTAGAGTTCTGGGAAAGATGACAGCCACTCTGGAGGTAGTGCCATGGGCAAGGGCGCATATACTTCCTTTGCAGAGGTCCTTACTCAGCTGCAGGTCCCACCAGGAGGACTCTGACCAAACGTCTGCCCTGTCTGGGATTCTCTTAAGTTGGTGGCTTCTTCCAGAGAATTTGGCGGCAGGCCTGCTTCCAAGTCATACTGCTAGACCAGTCCAGACAAACGGGTTGTGTCCCCCTGCCAGCAGATCTTGGAGACTGCACAAACGCGTCTCTCACGGGGCATTGGAACTCGAGCACATAACCCTTCTGCGCAACTTCCAACACCCACTGATCCGAAGTAATGCGGGCCCAGGCAGGAACAAATTCTCTTACCGACTGCCCACTGTTACAATTCCTGCCTGGACCACCCCTCACTTCATTGTGGTTTCTTGCCCCCTGGGGAAGAGGAGGCTTCGAAACCTCTGCCTGCTCCTCTGAAGCCTCGAAATCCCTGAGACCTATACAGGAGCCGGCCCCTCTGCTACGGGCCGAACCTAGAGGGGCGAAAATGCCTAAATTCTCTGCTGACTCCTGGAGAGTGCTCACGGACGAATCTGTCTCTGCTTATCCTCCTCTACCAATGGTCTTCTGACAGAGGGTTTTGCTATCCAATTATATCGATGTCGTCCCTCTAATTACATTAAGATTATGCCTAATTATCTCTATAAAATTTACTTAGTATCCTAAACTTGATTTTCTACTAAGTCTTACAAAGTTGGTAAGAATGTTTTGGTCTCACTTAAATCGGCACTACTCTCTATATTTCTTTCATGAGCAGTGTGCGCTTTTGCATCAACGACCATTTACGTTCAGTCTTCTCCAACTATTTGACTGGAAGTTCGAGCTGTTCGCCTAGTCTTAACATGGTTTCTGCTGCTGCTCCGTTGCCAGGCGGTTTGAGTTCTCTCCAACGCGACAACAGTGACCTACCTCAATTGCTAAGGCGGAACAAAAAGTCTGAGTTGCCAAAGAAATGCTCTTCCTTTTCCATTGGGCAGAAAAACATCTTCAAGCTCTTTATTTAGCTACATTTATATCCCGCTTTTCACCAGGTCAAAGCGGTTGGGGGATACATTTAACACGAGGGGATATGAGACACATACACTAATACTTACAGGGAACACGGGCAATGGAGGGTTAAGTGGCTTGCCCAAGACCACAAGGAGCACCTGCGGGACTAGAAACCCCAGTCCTTCCGGCCCAAGGTTGCTGTCCTCTAGTGGGATTTGAACCACTGACCTTCCGGCCTGTAGTACCTTGCCCCAACCACTAGGCCACTCCTTCCTTTCCGCACAGCACATTGTGGGGACATCCAGTGTGATGGCAGATTTCTTCAACCGTCATGCTCTCGATCCAGGAGAATGGGAACTAGTGCCCTGGGCGTTCCAAAAGATTGTGCACAAATGGGGTCGTCCCACGATGGATCTCATGGCATCCTCGACCAAGGCCCTAGCCGCCTTCAGCCGCAGGAGGGAACACAAGTCACAGGGCCTGGATGCCTTAGCACAGTCATGGCCGGGTTCACCACTGCTCTACATTTTTCCTCTGTGGCCACTGATGGCAGGGTTCTCCAACGAATAAGGATGCACTCGAGTGCTGTGATCCTGGTAGCTCCGGATTGGCCTCAGCAGCCGTGGTATGCAGACCTTGTGTGTCTAGCCTGAGCACCACCTCTGAGACTCTGGTCTCACCAATGACTTTTAAGGCAGGGTCCCATCCTAATGGAGAACCCCGCTCCCTACTTGCTTATGGCTTGGCTCTTGAACGCTGCCATTTGAAAGACAAGGGTTATTCTCCCAAGGTAGTGGCAACCTTGCTCAAAGTGTGTCGTCCGTCTACATCCCGAGCTTATGCCCGGGTGTGGTGTAAATTTGAAGCATGGTGTTCTGACCATCGGCTCACCATGGCATGAAGGTCCTGACAAAGGATTGGCGCTTGGGTCTCTTCGAGTCCACATTTCGGCCCTTAGCTGTTTTAGGGACCCAATAGATGGCTGTTCCCTCGCATCACACTCCGTGGCGTTTTTTGTTAAGGGGGCGAAGGTGGTCCTACCACCTTTCCATCCTGTGGTTCCAAGGATCTTTCCTTGGTCCTAAGGGTGCTTACAGAAGCGCCTTTTGAGCCACTGCACAAAATATCTCTTGATCTCTCTAAAGACAGCCTTTCTGGTAGTAATTACCTCAGCTCGGAGGGTGTCTGTATTGCAGGTCTTGTCTTGCCGTGATCCTGCTCTCTCCTCGGAGGCTGGTGTCACCTTTTCACGCAAATCAGCCTATTTTCTTACCTTCCTTTCCTAAAGATCTGTCTTCCGGAAAGCAGAAACCTTTTCTGACACTTGATCTCAAAAGGGTTCTTTACCGTTATTTGAAGGCTACCAATCCCTTCCGTAAGTCGAATCGTCTTTTTCTTCTGTTCGCTGGGCCTCGTAAAGGTCTAGCAGTTCAAAGTCAACCATCTCTAGATGGCTGCGGCAGAGGATTGAATCCGCTTCTATCCTCTGCGGAAAATCAGTACCATCTGGGCTGCGAGCGCATTCTATGTTTGTTCAAACGACGTCGTGGGCGGCGTGCTCTGATTACTCCTCTTGATATTTGCAGAGCAGCCACCTGGGCCTCCCTATCCACTTTTGGCTGTCGCTATCGGCTAGATCTCCAGGCACGGGAGGTCGCCACATTTGGGGCCAAAGTGGTTACTGCGGCGTTGTCTTCCCACCCAGAGGGCAGTTAGCTTGGGTACTACCTGATTGTCTGGACTGGTCTAGCAGGATGAATTGGAAGGAGAAATTTCACTTACCATTGGAATCCTGCTAGACCAGTCCAGGACCTGCCCATGATTGAATACAGTCAGTAATTTTGCAAAAGTCTCTCGGGCAGCATCACATGTCGAGCAGGGGTTCTCCACTGCTTTTCTTAACACTGTACATAGTTTCATCTCCTGGAACAAGCAGGAATGAGTCTTCACATATGGGTACGTCGGTACCGACGGAGTCTGCGCGGGAACGCTCCCCAGCGTCCAATCAGAACGCTTTTGGAAGCATCCCAACACGCCTGCGTGCTGCCTTCCCGCCTTTCCCAACTGCCTCTCCTCAGTTTTCGTTTTTCCGCGGAGCCAGCAGGACGTCCTGTCACCGCAGAAAATTCTTCCTTTATTTTTGTTTTTTCTTGTGGTCGTGTCTACCTTCCCTCGACGCACTGGTACCACTGGTGTTTTCTTCTTTTCTTTTACATATATTTCCTTCTGTAGGAAACTTTTTCCTATTTGGTGCCTGACAGGCTTCAGCCTGCTAGGCCTCTCCATTTCCCTCATGGAAACTTTAGCCACTAGAAAGTGTTTTAACTGTGGCACCTCCAAATTACTTTCAGACACCCATAATTGGTGCCTTCCATGTTTGGGATCTGAACACAATCCGCTGGACTGTCTCCCCTGCACTTCAAGAAGTTTTCAGCATCGAGCTCAACTCTATACGCCATTCCCCTCAGTCCTGAGGGTACCAGCTCCATCTTCTTTTGCGCAGGATCAGGTAACCAAAGTCTGTAAAGACTAGCCAGTCCTCGGGTGGTAGATCTCATGGTCTTCATAGAGATGCCTTTTGGCTTGCCCCCGAGGACATTTTGACTTTCAAACCCTGGTGGGAGGCTTCTGTCACCAAAGCATCAACGGGGTTTCAGGTTGTTCCCGGAGTTTTCCCCTCTGTGAACATTCCTGAGCCATGCCCGGTGGTGGTATCTGCTTTGAGCGATGCCAGTACCCCGGCATCGGCAATGGTGCTGGATGAAACATTCCACAACGATCACTGTCGAGCGCTCTCGGTATCTTTGGTGCCGCTAGAGCTGCTACCGACCTATCTTCCCACATCGGTCCCGATACTGATGCTGGTATGCACGTCGGTACCCTCCCGACATGCATCGATAGACTTGCTTCTTTTGATACCGAGTCTAGAATCGATCTCTAGTCTGGATGACTGGGTACCGACTTGTCTCGGTTCAGACGGTACCGTAGACATTCCACTGATCAAGGTCTGCCACATTCGGTTACCATGGTACCGATTGTGCCATTACAAACTGATCTTCAGATATCTGGGTCACCGACGGTACCGATCCCGGTACTGGTATCGACATCAGCATCGGTGTCTGTACCTCCCATGCTAGCCAGCTCGCTTCCTTCCATACCGAGTTTGGAATCGATCCCCAGCATGGATGACTTGCTACCGACGAGTTGTTGTACCGGTTTTCATCGGTACCCACAACTATCTTTCAAAGATAATCCGATGCTCCACCTCTCCAGATCTGCTATTCCACAGAATCTAAATGAGCAGGTGGCTGCTAGAGCTAGTTATTCAACAGATCTAGTTCTTCCTCCTCTTCCTTGAGGACTCCCCTCTGGGGAGATTTCTTTTCAAGCTTTCCTGCTTGATATGGTGAAGCTACTTGCCATGTCTATACCTGGTCAAGTTCCTGCACCAGGGGATCCACAACCTATACAGATCCCCCTACAATCCAAAGGAGGTCGTCATGTTTCCTTTGCATCAAACCTTGCAGGATCTCCTATTTAGAACGTGGGAAACTCCTTTAATGGTTTCCCCACCTTCTAGGGCAACTGATCTTCTATACCAGGTGCCCCCTTCTCCAGGTTTTCAGAAGCCTCAACTTCCTCATCATTCTCTGGTTGTAGAATCAGCAATGAGGCGTGCTAAGAGTACTAAAAAGCACTCTTCTTATCCGCCAGGTTGTGAGGCTAAGACTTTAGATGCCTTTTGGACGTCAAACTTTCCAGGCATCCATGCTTTCAGCAAGAATCCTTTCATATATTTTCTATATGGGATTATCTCTTGAGGTCACAAAAGATTTTACTTTTGATCCCTTTCCTCCAAGAGCCTAAAAGAGCAGATTTTTCTATGCTAGCCAATCATGCTCAAAATATTTCTAAATTCCTTACTCGTGCTTCCCTAGACTCTTTTGAGTCTGTTAGCAGAAATTCTGCTATAGCCATAGGAGCACGACGTAGAGCCTGACTCCAAGTTTCAGACTTGGACAAATTCTGTACAAGATAGACTGGGAAATGCTCCTTGCACTGGAGAAAATCTCTTTAATGAGATTTTACTCCAGGCTGCTCAGTTTACCACTGACACTATTGCTTTCGGAGGCTTGTCTACGCCTTCCTCTATCCCAGTTTGTAGAAAATCTACTACTAAGCTTTCTTCCCCTAATAGGAGAAGGTTTTTATCCATCTTCTACCCATCATACAGAGGTTTCTCGGCAGGGGAATCACCCAGCCAGGCTCAGGAAACCACAACCTCAACGGGTTCAGCAAACCCAGCAGCCGTAAGGTTGCTGATAAACTCTTCCCTTAATCCTTTTTTTTTCCTGTTGAGGTTTAGATCCTGTAGTTTGCTTCTTACCTCTACAAGCATCTACACTGGTTCCATCCAAAAATTTACATATGTCCCTCAAGGGCACATCCTATAATAGCTCAATGAGCTTCTTGAGATAATTATGCTTTACAGGTACTACAGTTACTCCTCGTCCTCTGAACTACACAGAGGAGTAACTGTCAATAAGGTCACCATCCCTTACCTTTGACTTTTCTCCTGTATCAGTATCTCTTACCATTTATTAAGGATTTCCTCCATAATAAGTCGTCTTTTCAACTCTGCCACTCTTTCCAAGACATTTGGTCTGTAAGATTGATGCCACTTTACTGAGGGCTTTCCCTTAAGCCCCTAAAAGTTTATTTAAGAGTTGTCTCCCCCTTGCATTCTTAGTTCTTCCTGGCAGCTTCTCAGACAGTAGCGGAGTCTTACCTCTCCTACTTCTGTCTGTATTTTTGTCCCAACCTTGGGACCTTCTGCTGCCCTATCAGTAGTTTGAACTGCAGGGGCTCTTACTGCTTAGACCACTAACTTGATGTCCAAGCAGCCAGGCCAAATTCACTTGTTTCTGGCCTAGCCACTAACTCCCAGACGGTTTCAATAACCTTTTCTGGCTATTGTTGCAGACCTTACCGTCTCTCCTTAGCCTCCCCAATTCTTGGGCTTGGCAGAGTAGTTCATGCCGCCTGCGGGCTCTTGAACATCAGGTTTTCTTCTAATTGACCTGCAACATGCTCTCTGCATCTCTATGGAGCAGCTCTACACTATGGGGCCTTGTTAGAGAGCACATAATATCAGATGGTTAAGAAGGGTTTTCCCTAATCAGGCTTACTGGATTCTCCTTGCCCTTACTATTTCCATTAAAGGCTTCTTTAAAGGTCATAGGCCTTTGATTAAGAGAAGACCTAAAGAATTATCCAATTCCCTGGTTTGCTTCACATCTCCAGGGGATCCCTTCACCAGAGATGGTTTGTTTTTTTTCAGTATAGACCATCCTTGTCTGGGTTTTTCCTTCCATCCTCAATTCTTCATGGCGTGATCCATGTTGAGCACAGGAATGCACCATACCCCTTTTTTACCCTCATTGAGGGTAAATATGGTATTTTTATGACATCTTTTTCTCCAGCTACCTGCTGGAGTTATGGAAGGACTCACTGTCTGCAGATTAAAAACATCCTCTATATTTTCCAGGTAGGTCTCCATTCCTGGTTTTTCATGGGCAAGAGTTCTTAGAGGACTCTGGATTTCTCTTGCCAATGAGAGAACTCCCTGCACTTCCTACCCCTAACCAGGAAGTAGGGATTCTCTGAATATTTTCTCAAGCAGGTACCTCACTTCTTGTTAGATACATCTTTCGCCACATACCCTATGTGCAGACATGGGTATGTATAGATATATATCTCTCTAATGTATGTATGTGTTACATGTATATGGACATCTGCACGTCTATGCCCATATCTATCTATCTATCTATCTATTGTGTATGTATATATATATATATGTGTATGTGTATATATATATATATATATGTTCTTTTCCCTGTTCGGTAATCCAGTTTAGTCCTCCACAATCGGGTAGTGCCCCTCCTCCTGGAGACTGGACCAATCAAGTCTTCTGTAGTATATATGCAGACGGAGCTCCCAGAAGCCCCCCAGTGTGTCCAGTCTCCTTGCAGCTTGAGGACTTCTGTGCCCTTTCTGGGCACACTAAGTGACACTTGAAGGAGCAACACTAGTTAGTTAGTTCTTTTGGGGTTTTGTTTTTGGTCCTTTATTTACCATTTATTTGCTAGGTAGCTGTATCTTTAAAAAAAAAAAAAAAAAGCATTGCACAGGGGACATCCTGGGGGAAGCCAGACCTGCTTGGGCTCCTGCCTTCCTGCCTGGGAATTTCTGAACCCTGGGTTGAGCTCTCCCCTAGGCTGTACGGGGAAGAGCCATACCTGATTCAGCATTGCCTGTCACTTGGAGAAGTTGGCTGAGTTCCTTGCTGTTTCCTGAGCTGGTAGGAATTTTCCTTGCTTTAACTTTTCAGCTCCCTGTTTTGCATTGTCAGAGGCTCTGTCGGCTCCCCTGGCTCCCAAATTGCACTTTTTCCTGATTTTTTCGCTTGCCCTGTATTAGAGGGTCGTTTTCTTTCTTTTCCATATTATTTGGTTACCTTTGTATTTTCGCGCCCTTTTTTACCGCGGGTGAAAAAGTGCGGCGGCCATTTTGAATTTCTAAAGTGCTTTTTAAAGGCACTTTTTAACACTTGTGCACGGGTTCCCTTTGCATTTTTGGGGTTTCTTTTGCTGGCGATTTTGCTCAGGGCACCCCTAGGATTCTGGGGAGTGTTTTGTTGTCTGTAAAAAAAAAAAAAAAAATAAATAAATAAATAAATAAAAAAAATAAAGTTTTAAATTTCAGTCTGTACTGTTTTACATAGGGTTGGTCCCTTTGGTGTGGGCTTCCCTGGTTCTGTTCCATTCTTTCCCGCTGAGCGGAGGTTGCCTTAGCATGTATGCCAAACCCCAATACGTGATTTGCGGGTCCCGCAGAGGTGCAGTGACTGACTCTGGCATCTGCAGGGGCTGCACCTCAGTTTCTTCAGACCTGGAATGTCTTTCTCCCACTGCTGTCTGCAGCTCTGTGGTAACTCGATTGATTTTTCTTGATTTTTCAGCGATTTTAGGCATTTCTCTCATGCCTGCAACCCTCCCACCTTCTCCTTTGACTTAAGTTAATTCCTTAGTTTTTGGGGGTTTTAATTCACTCTTTTTGTGTTTTATTTTTGCTGGCGGCCATTTTGAATAGCTAATGAGCCTCGGTTTTGGGCGGGAAGCCAGATTGCTTCTCTGCTGGCTTCTCACAGCTATATTGCTGTTTCAGTTTTTTTCCACAACACTTGCTAGATGTCAGTTGTGCAGAGGTTACTTTTTTCTCTGCCTATGTATGAACATAAGGGATAGAAAGTACAGAAGGCATGGATAGAGAACAGTATGCAATTCAGAGCCACAGTACAATGCTGAGTCACTGACGAAGGGTGCAGGGCTCATGGGTTACATTCCCCACTGTGCCCAACAAAGAAGGCTGGCTGAGGCATTACCTATTATGGGGAATATTGTTGAATGCCTGTTCCTGCGGGACGCAGTTATTTGTTTTTAGTTCTCCCTGTGCCTTATTCCGGTTACGCTGCATAGGCTGTCAGAAGAGACACAGGGACCTCATGCATCCGCTCTGCTCTTCCCCCAGCATCTTGCTTCCCCAGATGACCTTGGGAACTCCGGAGCTTGGCTTCAGGGGAGCTCTCCATTGGCTTTACGCTGCACTGAGTCTTTACCGCGAGAGTTTGGATACCTCCAGGAAGTTCAGGTATCATTTTTTGTATGAAAACTGAGTACTGTTTTTGTTTTTTCTTCCTCGCCTCAGCTGCTCTGGGATGATTTCAGCTGTATCCGGACCGGCTGCCTCTGAGTTTTGAAGTTCCTATTTTAAATTTTTAGTCCCCAAACTGCAGCCCGGTTACTTTGTACGTCCTACTGATTATTGTACCCGTCTTATTCAATATACCATTTGGTTGAGGTTTTAAGTCAGTGTTTTGGATCCTGTCTGTTTTGGGCTCAGCCTAATTAAGCATGCTCACTGTAATTTTCCTACGGCTGGATTGCGCTTCTACATCCCTCCCCAGAAACACCTTTCAGCCCCTACCATGGAGGTCTGAATGGCAGCGGAGGGATCCCACTCTAATTTCCCTACTTTCAGTCACTGTAATTGCCTTACCCTGACTTTGAAAGTTTCTCTATGCCAGCACAGTGAATGACTGCCAGTTCCCTTCTCAGTTCTGTGAATACCTGACAGTTTTTCGGTGCCAGCGGCTGTTTTGTTTTTCTCTTCAGTGTTTCTTTTTAGAGGAAACAGCTCTAAACAGCAGTTCCACACATTTAATCATGCTGTGGAGGCACGTGGGGTTTCACAATCCGTTTCTTGAAGAGTCTTGGGTTTCCCTGAGCCTTCCATGCTTTTTGTTTTCAATGCAAAAAAAAAAACAAAAAAAAAACAACCCCCCACACAAGAAGAAGAAAGGTGGTTTAAGTCTCTACAAAGCCTTTTTCTCTGGCTGTATTATAGGTGCAATGTACTCAGCCGAAGGGAACATTAATAGCTTGCTTGTGTTCCACCTGCACGCTGCATCCCGGAGGTTTTCCCCATACCCACTGCGTTGCTAGCTGGGTCCCTCAGCACCTTATCTCCCCCCTCCTCAGAGCCCCTGCTGCAGGATCTTCCACAGCCGCTGAAGACCACATTACACATTCCCATCCGGCCGTCTCATCAACGGTTTCTTCTCCGCTTCGCTCTTCCGTGGGGCCCCTTCCAATTTCCGACCATGCCGTTTGGTCTCGCCACGGCCCCCCGCACCTTCACAAACGTGATGGTAGTGGTCGCGGCGGCCTTGTGCAAAGAGGGCATCCTGGTCCATCCGTATCTCGACGACTGGTTGATTCGGGCAAAGTCCAGTCGGGAGTGTGTGCACGTCACGAGCAGGGTGGTGGCTCTGCTGCGGTCCCTCGGCTGGGTGGTGAAAGAATGCAAGAGTTGTCTGTGCCCGACGCAGGATCTCGAGTATCTGGGAGTGCGCCTCGACACAGCACGGGGCTTGGTGTGCCTGCCGGAGCGCCGCATTCGGTCTTTTGTCCGACTCTTCAAGGGGATGCCGGCTCCGTCTGCATGGTGGTACCTGCAGCTCCTCGGTACGATGGCAGCAACCTTGGAGGTGGTGCCCTGGGCGCGCTTCCACATGCGCCCGCTGCAGAGTGCTCTGCTGCGCCGTTGGTCCAACCAGTTCGACTCGTTGAACAGGAGATTGCCTTGCTCAATGGCGGTTCGCCGTTCACTCCGGTGGTGGCTCTCCTCCGAGAACCTGACGCGGGGATTCCCTGGAGCCTCCACTTTGGGTTCCGTTCACAACGGATGCCAGCTTAACCGGCTGGGGGGCTCACTGCGAGACCCGCTTCGCTCAAGGGGAATGGTCTCCCCTGGAGACTTCTTGGTTGATCAATCCGCCTCAAATTACGGGCGGTGCGGCTAGCCCTCGAAGCCCTAGTTCTCGACCGGCCGGTGCGAGTCCTCTCGGACAAGGCGACCAGTGTAGCTTACATCAATCGCCAAGGGGGCACCGGCAGCGTGGCCCTGGATTCAGAAGCGACGGCCTTGGTCAATTGGGTGCAGTCTCGTCTTCTGGCCATCCCGGCAGCGCATATTGCAGGCGCAGACAATGGTCAGGCCGATTTTCTCAGCGGAGTGCGGGTGGACCCCGGAGGGTGGCAGCTAAGCCCGCAAGTTTACGCGCAAATAGTTCGTCGGTGGGGGCCGTCCATCATGGATCTCATGGCGACATTTCAATCGGCCAGGACAGGACGCTTCTTCAGCAGGCGAAGGGAGAGCATGTCCGAGGGGCTCAACGCTCTCATTCAGCCGGGGCCAACGTCCGGTCGTCTTTGTCTTTCCTCCGTGGGCTCTGATCGGCCGGATCGTTCAGTGCATCGAGGGCCATCGGGGTCGAGTGTTCCTGGTGGCCCCGGATTGGCCTCGGAGGCCCCGGTATGCCGATCTGGTCCGGTTGCGCGACGGCATTCCTTGGCTCCGGTCCGCGCGGCCGGATCTTCTTCTTCAGGGACCCTTGCGGATGCCCCACGTGGGTCGATTCTCGCTTACGGTTTGGCCATTGAGAGGGCTCGGCTGAAAAAGATGGGTTACTCCCCCGCGGTGATTTCTACCCTACGGCGGGCGAGGAAAAAGTCCACTTCTCTTACTTACGTTCGGATTTGGGGGATCTTTGAAGACTGGTGCTCCCGGCGTGGAGTCCGGGCGGCGACGGTTTCCGTTTCCGTCGTTTTAAGTTTCTTCAGGATGCTTTTGATAAGGGCCTTGCGGCTAGTTCCCTGAAAGTCCGGTTGGCGGCTATCTCTTGTTATCGAGGCAAAGTTTTAGGCCGTCTCCTCGGTTCTTATCCGGACGTACGTCATTTTGTTACGGCTGTTGTTCATTTGCGGCCCTCCCGCAGGATTTTCGTTCCTCCGTGGGACTTGACTCTAGTGCCGCGGGCCCTGGTTCGTGAACCTTTTGAACCCCTGAGTAGGGCGTCTGAAAGATCTTATGCTGAAGACGGTTTTTCTTGTAGCCGTCTGTTCGGCACGGCGTATTTCAGATCTACATGCGTGGTCCTGCCGAGAACCTTTTTTGTCTTTTTCCCCGGTCTCTTCCTTTTTGCCAATGGTGGTTTCTCCTATTCATGTGAATCAGGCAGTGTGTTTCTTCCAGTTCTTTCTTCGCACTCTGTCGGGTCGGCGGACAAAAGTCTTCACCGTCTCGATGTGGGTTGTGCACTTCGTCGTTATTTGAAGGCTACCGAATCTTTTAGGAAGACTGACCGGCTATTCGTGCTCTTCGGTGGTGCACGTAAAGGGGAAGCGGTGGCTAAGGCCTCCATTGCAAGATGGCTCAAGGAAGCGTTCGCGTCTGCGTATCTGTTACAGCAGCGGTCTATTCCGGAGGGGCTACTGGCTCATTCCACTAGGGCTCAGGCGACCTCTTGGGCGGAGTATAGCCTAGTTCCGCCAGCAGATATCTGTAAGGCGGCCGCTTGGTCGTCTCTGCATGCTTTCAGTAAACACTATCGTTTAGATGTGTCAGCGGCTCGGGATTCCTGTTTTGTTCGGCGGTTCGGCGCACCGGATGGTAAGGTCCCGCCCGGTCTTGACTGCTCTGTTACATCCCGATTGTGGAGGACTAAACTGGATTACCGAACAGGAAATGGAAATTACACTAACCTGGTAATTGTAGTTCCTGGAGGGTCCAGTTTAGTCCTCCTTCCCTCCCGACTATCTGATATAATAATGCGGCGCGCTTTCCGAACGGTGGATCATAAGACGGTTCCTCTTGCCGTTCGAACCTTTTTTTTGCAGCCGCGTTTTTGGCTATGGCTCTTTCTTTCTCAGGTGTTCTGTCAGCTCCTGAGATTTCTGATACGGAGCTGTGTTTTGATTTCTGGGGCGTCTGTTCCAGCGCAATACAGTGTTCTGACTTCCTCGTTTGGGGAGACAGTTGGATATGTTTGTGGGGGGAAACAAATTGTTCCTTCATTATGTCATTTTCATTATGTCATTTTGTATATTAATCTAATTTGTTGCTTCGTTAAGTATGCTTTGTTACTAGTACACTGGGGGCTTCTGGGAGCTCCGTCTGCATATATACTACAGAAGACTTGATTGGTCCAGTCTCCAGGCTGCAGGAGGAGGGGCACTACCCGATTGTGGAGGACTAAACTGGACCCTCCAGGAACTACAATTACCAGGTTAGTGTAATTTCCATATTTGTGGTATATATCTGTATCTACCTATCTCTATTGATATGTATCTCTATATATCATAGTGGGTAGGTATACATCTATATACTCTTTCTGTCTATCTCATATATATCTGCCTATATATATATATCGAGATAGAGATGTATACCTACCCACTATGATATATTGAGATACATATCAATAGAGATAGGTAGATACAGATATATACCACAAATATATATATTATATATATATATATATATAATTTCTTCCACCACAGACCGACAGATACCTTCTATCCCTTTCCATGCTGTCCCAGCATGCTTAGGTTTCTCCATGATCAACCACTTCCTGTGGTAGTTCAGGAGTTTTTGTACCATGACCTTCAGTTTGGGTACACCTGAAGCCCTCCTCATACTTTCCTTTCCACTACGAGGGACTTTTTCTGAATCCTCAGAAAATGGGAGGCTATAATGCCTCATTACTCCTATCCTTCTTGTTATTGGATATGGAGATCTTTGAAACTCCCCTCTCCTATAGGAACTAGGTCTCTTAAGGTCAAAGGAGTTTTCAGTTTTATCCAATGCAGACTTCCGCATTTTCCGCTAAGTCCTACCTCATTGAACTACCCCAGTTCCACTGGGATTGTTTCTCTCACCCTAAGGGTTCTACCTCAGCCTGTTTTTTGCACAGTTCACCTCTTCTTACGTTGAGGTACCCCCGGGGATATTCTGTTCATATTCATAAATCCTCATGAACCTCCATATACCTTTCTACAATGCCACCAGGTGAGGTCCATATTGGTTTATTGCTCTTCAATATTACCACTAAATATCACCTGCACAGAGCCTATCTAGGCATCCTGTTTGGTCCAGCTGTTCCACAGCACATTTTTTTTTTAGCTCAACTCCTACCCTCCATCCTTGGAATGCCTGGGGGTTCGGTAAGGTAGCATGGCTCTCAAACTCGCAACATGCTGGGACTCCTCCAGGCATCTTAGCTTGGGAGTCCCCCATATGTGAAGACTCATTCCTGCTTGTTCCTGGAGATAGCACAGTTACTTACCTGTAACAGGTGATCTCTGGGAACAGCAGTAATAAGTCTTCACAACCCACCTACCTCCCCTAGGAGTTGCATTTCTCTCTCTCTTTGCCTCAGCTTTAAAACTTAACTGAGGAGAGGCAGTTGGGAAAGGCGGGAAGGCACCACGCAGGCATGTTGGGATGCTTCCAAAAGTGTTCTGATTGGATGCTGGGGAGCGTTCCCGCGCAGACTCCGGTACCGACATACCCATATGTGAAGACTTATTCCTGCTGTTCCCAGAGATCACCTGTTACAGGTAAGTAACTGTGCTTTATTGTTCGTTGTGTTCTTGTTGGCTGTCAGTTTACTGAGGGTGACCCCTTGGGGTATGCCTATATGGGCACCAGATCCTGGCCAATAAGCCTCTGGTACAGGTTTTTTTTTTCCCCTTTGTCTCCAACATCTGGCATGGGTACATAACACAATTGTCTCGACTGGTCTAGCAGGATTCCAGAAAAGGAAATTAACAGTAAGTGAAATCTCCAGGAACAAGCAGGAATGTAGTCATCACATAAGGGTATCATCGATACTGACGGAGCCTGCGCGGGAAAGCCCCCCCCAGCGTCCAATTAGGAAGCTTTTGGGAGCTTCCCACAGCGCCTGCATGCTGCCTTTCCGCCTTTCCCAACTGCCTCTCTCCGGTTCTTTGTTTTCCGAGAAGCCAGCAGGTTGTGTTCCTGTCACTGCAGAAAATTTTTCTTCTTTTTTGTGGCCGCGTCTGCCTTTCTCGACGCTTTACCGGTACTGCCGGTTTTTCTTTCTTTTCTTTAAAAAAAAAAAAAAAAAATCTTAATACTTTTTCCTTTTCTTTTCAGGTGCACGCGCCATTCTGGGCCTTAGGCCCAGGATTTTTTCCATAATGGAGAAACCCTCCTCGGGTTTTAAAAAGTGCACCAAGTGTGATGGTACCATTTCCGTCACCGACACCCATGAGTGGTGTCTGAAATGTTTAGGTCCTGACCATTCCATCTCGGAATGTATGACCTGTACCATGATGTCCAAGAGGTCGACAGAACCGAGCTGCCAAGCTCAGTACCATGTTTCCCTCTGATGCAGCTTCGGTGGCATCGACGTCTTCCAGGGCTTCGTCTTCCTCCCGTGGATCTTAGGTAACTAAACATAAGTCTAGCCGGTCCTCAAAAGGGTAGATCTCCTTCTAAGCATCGAGATGCCTCTGGCGTTGACCTTGAGGATTCTGCACCGGCAAAATTACCCCGGTGGGAGGCTTCGGCTTCCAAAGCATTGTTGAGGTTCCAGGATGTTTTCGAGGCCTCAACCTCGGCAGAACTACTGGTGCCATGCTCTGGGGTACCGGCGATCTTCTCCGGTACCGACATCCAGGCATCGGCAGCATCGATAGACCAGAGTGTCCTGGCTATTGAGCGCAGTCTGGCGGCTCTCCTTGCGGCATCGACACTCTCGGAACCGCGACAGACAATCCAACTGGTACCGGTATCGGTAGCATCAACATCGGTGTCTGCATTGCCAGTACCCAGTCATCCGATGCCTTCTGGTACCGATACTCCGGTACCGACTTCTCCCGGTACCGACTTCAAGAGCATCCGGAAAGACGGTACTTTGTGTCCTCAGAAGAATCTGAGGATTCTGACAGTTCTGTCGATGCAGGAATGCTTCTCCCAGAGGAGCCGTCCTCCCCTAAGCGTAGGATGTCTCCTCCAGAGGATAAGGATTTTATCAGGGAGGTGACTCGGGGTCTGTCCATTACTATTGCCCCTGAAACAGAATCCAGAGCAAAGGAGTTGGAAATCTTACAATATCCCAAAACTCCTAAAGAGGCAGCTACCTTGTCCATTCATGAGATTTTACATGATCTCGTGTTAAGAATGTGGGAGACACCTCTTACCACCTCTTCTCATTCTCATAGTCTGGATACTCTGTATCGAGTGTCTCGTCCTGGTTTCCAAAAACCTCAGCTTCCTCACCACTCTATTGTAGTGGAATCAGCTATGAGAAGGATTAGGAGTGCAAAGAGGCATGCCTCTAGATCCTCCAGGACGTGAGTTCAGAACTCTGAATGCTTTTGGACATTGTGTCTTTCAAGCTTCCATGCTTTCTGCCAGGATCAGTTCCTATAGTATCTACATGGGAATGTTCCTGAAGGAGGTCACAGGTGATTTAGAGGCTTTAAGTCCTATTCTTCCTGAGGATAGAAGACAGGATTTTCTCATATTGGTCAAACATGCCCAAGATGTTTCTAAGTTTGCCAACCGTGCAGCTTTTGACTGCTGTGAGTGCATAAGCAGAACCTCTGCCATTGCCATAGGTGCACGTAGAATTGCTTGGCTCCAGGCATCTGATCTGGAGCTCTGGGTACAAGACAAATTGGGAAATATCCCTTGTACTGGTGAGAACCTGTTTGGTAGAGATTGGCAGGAAAAAGCCAATGAGTTGGATGCTGACAACTCCACCTTGGATAGATTATCCAAGTCCACAGCTGATCCTGCTAGAAAGAAATCTTTCAAGAAACCATTCTTTTCTAAGAAGAAAAGATATTATCCTGCTTATGCTCAGCAGGGACGTTCTGCAGGTCAGCCTGTCAGGAAAGGTCAGCAACCACCCAAACAGAAGAAAGCAAAGACTGCTAAACCTCAGCCGTCCCAGCAGCTTCAGCCTTCACAAGGCCTTTGACTTTCAGCTAGAGAACTTAGCCTTCCTGGCTCTCGTGGGACCAGAGCCTTCCACCATTCCAGGAAGGTTGTCACTTTGCCCCCAGATGGGGGCAAATAACAGCAGAGCATTGGGCACACTCCATCATAAAGGAGGGGTACAAGCTTCATTTTTCGAGCATGCCCCCCTCCCACAATAATAAGGCAGTTCAATTCTCCGACCTCTCTCATCAACCTGTTAGGTCAGTAGGTCACTATGCTTCTTGCCCAAGTGGCAATAGAAGTACCCATCCATCAGCAAGGTACAGGGTTTTACTCCCCCCATTTCCTTATCCCAAAGAAAACAGGGGGATACAGACCTATCTTGGACCTCAGAGAATTGAACAAATTTCTTGTCAAAGAGAAATTCAAGATTTCTTTCGGAGCTTTGCTGCCATACCTTCAGAGTCAGGATTGGCTTTGTTCTCTAGATCTCAAGGATGCGTACACCCATGTTCTCATCCATCCAACTCGCAGAAGGCTCCTTTGCTTCCTTTTTCAAGTGAAGCACTACCAATACAGGGTGCTTCTTTTTGGCCTGGCCTCAGCTCCAAAGGTGTTCATGAAATGCATGGCTGTAGTAGCAGCATTTCTCCGCACTCTAGGGATATTCGTCTTCCCCTACTTAGACTGGCTCATTCGAGCCCCCAACAGAGTCAGAGGCCAGCAATTCTCTATCCTGCACAATGCGTATCCTTCAGTATTTGGGTCTGGTAATAAACATCCCAAAATCCAGTCTAACTCCCTCTGTCTATAGAGTTCATAGGAGCTTTGCTGGATACCAGAAAGGAAAGGGCCTATCTCCCCCAGGCCCGTTGCCTTCGCATTGTGCAGTTAGCTTCTCAATCAGTGCTAAAGCCTCATCTCACTGCCCTAGAAATGCTACAACTACTAGGCCACATGGCATCTACTGTGCATATGGTTCCCTATGCTCGCCTTCATTTGAGGGCAGCCCAGTGGACTTTATCCACTCAGTGGACCCAGACATCAGGTTGCCTGTCAGATAAAATAGCAAACACAAGTCGCCTTATTTTGTCCCTCCACTCAAAACCTGTTGCTGGGGTCCCCTTTTCAACAACCCTTACCCCAGGCAACTCTCACAACAGATGCTTCTCGGATGGGTTGGGGAGCTCATCTGCAAGACCTCTCTACCCAAGGCACCTGGTCTCCACAGGAGACTCATCTACATATCAATCTCTTGAAGCTCAGAACAATCTTACTTGCTCTTCGAGTATTCCACACCCTGCTCAGCTACAAGACTGTCCTCATTCATACGGACAATCAAGTAGCCATGTTCTACGTGACCAAGCAGGGGGGAACAGGCTCTCTGTTGCTTTGCAACAAAGCTTTGCGACTATGGGCCCTCGCCAGAGAGCATCAGATTCATCTCCTGGCAGTTTATCTTCCAGGCATACAAAACTCTTGGGCAGACAGACTCAATCGAGTTCTGCTTCCACACGAGTGGTCGCTGCATGCAGACCAGGTGGCCAGGAGTTTTCAAATTTGGGGAACCCCGGATATAGACCTCTTTGCAAGTCCGTGGAATACCAAAGTTCCCCGGTTCTGTTCCAGAATTCCGGCTCAGGGGGCTCAGACCAGGGATGCTTTCCTCCTTTACTGTGGTCAAGACTTCCTGTATGCCTTTCCACCCATTCCCCATATTCTCAAAACCCTGTTCAAGCTTCAGAGAGACAGAGGCCATATGATTCTCATAGCTCCACATTGGCCACGGCAAGTGTGGTACCCTCTGCTTCTACATCTCTCTCAAGCTCCCTCCCTGGAGTTAGGGTCTGCTCCAGATCTCCTGTCCCAGGAGGACGGAATGTTATGGCATCCCAATCCCCAGTCTCTGCGTCTCAGGGCTTGGTTGCTGAAGGCCTAGATCTCCATGATCTTAATCTCCCTCAGCAAGTAAGATATTCTTTACTTCCAGGAAACCTTTCACGAGACGCTCTTATGCTTTCAAGTGGAAAAGGTTTACCATATGGTGTTTGCAGAAGGGTCTTAAACCCCTTGCGATACCTCTGGAATCATTGCTGGAGTATCTCCTTCATTTGTCCAATGCAGGTCTTAAGACTAACTCAGTAAGAGTCCATTTGAGTGCTATTGCAGCTTCCTTTAAGCCTCTAAATGGACAGCCTATTTCCTCTCATCCTCTTATAGCAAGATTTATGAGAGGCCTTCTAACTAAGCCTCCCATTAGGCCACCACTGGTGGCATGGGACTTAAACCTGGTTCTTGGGCAGCTCATGAAGCCACCTTTTGAACCCTTATCTACTTCCTCCTTGAAATTCCTTTCTTGGAAGGTTATCTTTCTCATTGCAATCACATCAGCACGCCGCATTAGTGAGTTGCAAGCACTAGTAGCTGATCCACCTTATACAAGGTTCGTCGGTACCGACTGAGCCTGCATGGGAATGCTCCCCAGCGTCCAATAGGAACGCTTTGGGAGCATCCCTCAGCACATGCGCGCTGCCTTCCTGCCTTTCCAACTGTGTCCCTCTTCAGTTCTTCGTTTACTGCTGAGCCCACAGGATCTTTTCCCTGTCACCGCAGAAAATTCTGTCTTTAAATTTCTTTTCTTGTGGTCGCGTTTGCCTACCGCACGACGCCTACCGGTACCGCTGGTTCTTTTCTTTTTCTTTTCATAAAAAAAAAAAGCTTAGGCTTTAGGCTGTTTCTTTTCAGAAACTTTTCTTTCTGATGCTAGGCGTAATTTTGGGCACTAGGCCCCATCTTCCTTAAAACATGGCAAAGCTAACTAGTGGTTAAAAAATGTACTAAGTGGCGGTAACATTTCGGTAACTGACACTCAATGATTGGTGTCTGAAATGTTTAAGACCTGAACATTCTCCAACTGAATGTCTCTCCTGTATGGGAATGACTAAAAGAGAGAAACAGAACCGGGCTGCAAAACTCAATACCCTCTTTTCTTCAGATGCCAGATCCATTGCATCGACACCGTCAAGGGCCTCTTCTTCCTCCCCTCGGATCTCAGGTAACTAAACATAAAATCTGGTCCTCAAAAGGGTAGCTCTCCTGCTAAGCATCGAGAGGCAATTGGCATTACTCTTGAGGGAACCACACCGGCAAAACACCTGGCAGGAGGCTTCGGCTTCCAAAGCATCAGTGGGGCTTCAGGATGTTCTCGAGGCCTCAACTTCGCAAGAACTACCTGTGCCATGCTCAGGGGTTCTGGCTGTCCTTAACGGTTTCAACACCCAAGCATCGGCAGCGTCGATAGACCAGAGGTTCCTCGCTATCGAGCGCAGCATCGCAGCTCTTATTTCAGCTGCGGTACCGGTGGGCACTGGTACAGACACTGGTACCACCGATACCGGTTCCGGTGGGACCTCTTCCCATGCCATCTCTGGCGGGACTTGACAAAGCCGGTACCGGGGCAGCTTGGTACGGACTTCGATCGGTACCGGGATCGTGCTTTGCAGGAGCATAGGGGTCAGGAATACTTTGATTCCGAAGACTGACAATTCTGCTGGCACTGGAGAGTTTCTCCTAGAAGATCCCTCTTTTCCCCAACGCAGAATGTCACCTCCAGAGGACATGTCATTTCAGGATTTCATCCGTGATATGGCTAAAGGTCTTTCAATCACAGTAGCTCCTGAGGAGGAACCCAGAGCAAAGGAATTGGAAATTCTCCAATATCCTAAAGCTCCTAAGGAGGCAGCCACTCTGCCTATCCATGAAATTCTGCATAGTTAGATGCTCAGAATGTGGGAGACGCCACTGACTACTACTGCTCCTCACTCTAGGAGACTTGATACTATGTATCGAGTTCCGCCATGTCCTGGATTTCAGAAAACTCAGTTGCCATACCGTTCAGTGGTAGTGGAATCAGCCATGCGTAGGATGAAAAGTGCAAAGAGGCATGCATCCAATCCTCCAGGTTGTGAATACAGGACTCTGGATGCTTTTGGGCGCAGAACTTTTCAAGCTTCCATGCTTTCAGCTAGGATCAGTTCATATATCCTATATATGGGAATGTTCCTCAAGGAAGTCACAGGAGACTTGGAACTTATGAGCCCATTTCTCCCAGATGGCAAGAGACAAGATTTTCTTGCTCTAGTCAAGCATGCTCAGGATGTCTCCAAGTTTGTTAATCGTGGAGCCTTTGACTGCTTCGAATGCATCAGCAGAACCTCTGCTATTGCCATTGGCGCACGACGGATTACCTGGCTACAGGCATCAGCCTTGGAGACTTGAGTACAGGACAAGTTGAGTAACATTCCTTGCATGGGGGAGAATCTCTTCGGCAAGAACTGGCAGGAAAAGGCTAACGAGTTAGATGCTGACAATTCTACCTTAGATTGTCAATATCTACAGCCATTCCAGCCACTTAAAAAAACCCTCTTCTAGCAAAAAGAGGAAGTTTTATCCCTCCTATACCCAGCAGAGTCAGACTGCAGGTCAGGTTGCCCAAAAGGGACAAACTAGACAGCAAAAGAAGCCAAAAGGCCTGAGAGCCCAACCAGCTCTCCAGGTTCAGCCCCCTCAAGGGCTTTGACTCCTTCCTAGAGAGCTTTGCCTACCTGCCTCTGAGGGGTCCCCAACCCCCCAATATTCCGGGCAGGTTATGCCACTTTAACAGATGGCATCAGATAACAGCAGAATATTGGACTTTGTCCATTGTAGGAGAGGGGTACAAGCTTCATTTTCACAGCATGCCCCCTCCTACAATTCTAAAGCAATTCAAGTCACAAACCTCTGCAGACAATCTGCTAGATCACGAGGTCTCCACACTTCTTGCCCAAGGGGCAATAGAGGAAGTACCCATTCCTCAATGGGGTGCAGGGTTCTACGCCCCCTATTTTCTTATTCCAAAGAAAACAGGAGGACACAGACCCATTCTAGACCTCAGAGAATTGAACAAATATCTGTTTCGAGAGAAATTCAAAATGATTTCTCTAGGAACTCTTCTGCCATACCTTCAAAGCCAGGATTGGTTTTGCGCTCTAGACTTAAATGATGCATACACTCACATTCTCATCCATCCAGATCACAGGAAATTCTTATGTTTCCTTTTCAGGGGAAAACATTTCCAGTACAGGGTTCTTCACTTTGTTCTGGCTTCAGCACCAAGGGTATTCACAAAATGCATGGCAGTAGTAGTTGCATGTCTATGAACCCTGGGGATTTTCATCTTCCCTTACTTAGATGACTGGCTCATTCGAGCCCCTACAGTTGCAGAGGCCAGCACTGCACTTTCCCATACAATTCGAATCCTTCAATTCTCCAGGACCAAGCAGGAAGTCAGTCCTCACATATGGGTGATGTCGGCGCCGACGGAGCCCTCGCGGAGCAATTTTCCCCAGCTTTCAAAGAAAGCCTTTGGGAATTGCAGCGCGCATGCGCGGTCCTCTTCCCGCCCAAGGGTGCCATCTTGCTCAGTCTTCTTTTTTCCGCGGAGCCCTACAGACGTTGTTTGTAATTCCCCGCTAGAAAAGTTGATTTTATTTGTCTTTTTTCTCGGTTCGACGCCGGTTCTTTTCCCGCCCGGACCCGCGACGCCGGTTGCGAGTCCGTTCTTTATTTTTCGGTTTTTTTTCCTTCATGACAGATTTCGCGCCTTTTTTTCTTTTTCACTGGCAGCCCTGTCTTTTGACCTCGCAGGGGCCCTTTTTTTCCCCGATGGCTGCCAGCGGGTTTAAGAAGCTCGATCGGTGTAAGAAGCTCATGTCTTACTGACACACATGACTACTGCCTCCGCTGCCTCGGACCCGATCATGACCCAATGATCTGTGGTCCGTGTGGCAAAATGTCCTCAAAAGCGTTGAGTCGGCAGCATCAGCGGGAACGTATCTTCTCTGACTCCGGCCAGGCTCGGACCTCGTCAGAGGCTTCGACGTCTCGGGACTCTGGTCCTGAGCATCGTCGAAGTTCCTCTGAACGGGGGTCTCCTACCCGGGAACATCATCGGAAGAAGAAACCCGCGAGGGCGGGGTCGGTGGACGCTCCTGGTTCCTCGAGGGCCAGGTCGCATAGCCCCGATTCCCATCCCGGGTCCTCGGAGATGGAGAGGCCTTCCAAACATTCTCGTCTTGAGATGGACTCGCCCGCTCACGTGAGTACTGTTGTCCTCGTGGACTCGCCTCCGAAGGAGCCGATGTCGGGCCCGACACCGTCGGGGCCCGAGTCGGGGGCTGCTGGGTCTCCTGAGCTCGGACTCAGGTTGACGGCCTTGGAGAGCAGTCTGACTGCCTTCATGGACCAGCAGCGGGCATTGATCGCTGGCCTTGCAGGTGCTTCTGCCCTGACCACCGGGACGTCGACGTCCAAGTCGACCCTGGAGACCTAGCCGATCCTCGAGTCCATGAGGGCTCGAGTCGATCCTCGGTCGCGGTCTCTTTCAGCCTCCCGTTCGGGACCGAGGTCGTCGACACCGACTCCCTCGGCGTCGGGGCGAACGGCATCGATGCCCACCCGACCGGAGCCGCTCGACTCCTCCGAGGAGTCAGCCTGGGAATCCGAGGACGAAGAGTCACCTGGTTCTTTTCGGACTCGGTGTGTCCCATCGGACTCCCCCGAGTCCGAACCTCGGAGACGGTCCCCCCCCCCGGAGGATACCTGGTTCTCGGACTTCGTGCAGGATATGGCCAAAGCCTTGGCCTTCCCCGCGGATCCCGAGGAGGAGCCTCGAGTCGAAGAGCTCGATGCCCTCCAATATGACTCTCCCCCAAAGGAGGCCTTTATTGTACCGGTTCCTCCGATGCTGGAACAACTCCTCTTCCGCATGTGGGAGAGCCCGGCGTCGTCGCCGGTGTTAAGCAAGCGAGTCGATTCCATTTATCGAGTCCGCAAGAGCCCTGGGTTCCAAAAGGCACAACTACCGCACCATTCCATGGTGGTGGAATCGGCCATGCATAGACTTAAAAAATGCACTCCTCGGTGCCTCCCGGTCAGGAGGCTCGAACCTGGATGCCCTCGGTAGGAAGTGTTTCCAGGGCTCTATGCTTGCTTGTCGAGTCCAGACCTACCAGCTCTATATGGGCATGTATCTCTGAGATCTGGCTAAAGAAATAGCCGGGTTCTCTGCTGGTCTCTTTTTGCAGAGGTTCCAAGCCTTGTCAAATGGTATTCGGGAGTGCTCAAAGTTTATCTCTCGAGCAGCCTACGATGGCTTTGAAACCTCGGCTCGAGTAGCCGCAGCCGGCATCGGTGGCCGCCGACAGGCTTGGCTTCAGTCATCCGACCTCGAGCCATGGGTGCAGGACAAGTTGGTCGATGTCCCCTGCAGAGGTGAAAACCTCTTTGGCAAGCCCATGGATGAGAAGGCTGCACAGATCGAGACCGAGACTCTCTCACCAGGACTCGTCTCTCCAGGAAGACCTCTGCCCCTTCTCAGAAGAAGAAGGGCTCGGGGAAAAAGCCCTTTTACCCGAGGAAGGCGGCTGCCTATCACCACTACCCTCATTATCAGGCCTCGGCAGCTCCCCAACAGGGTAAGCAAGCCAAGGGACGGGGTAATGGATCACGTAGGCAGCAAGCCCCCAAGCCTGCACCACCGGCCCCTGCTCAGCAGGGTGGGGGTTTTTAACTTCATCAGCATAGCCTCTCCCCCTCAGCTGGTTTCTCTCAGCACAGGAGGCCGGCTGGTCCACTTTGCCCACAGGTGGACCAACATCACTACAGATACCTGGGTACTTCACATAGTCCAAGAGGGCTATCTTCTGCACTTCCACCAGGTACCTCCCTCCTACTTTCCGGGGGAGCCTCTCAGACTCCCTCTGCACAGGGACTTACTCCTTCAGGAGTTAGCAAGTCTTCTTCAGGAACAGGCTGTGGAACCGGTGCCCCACCACCTGAGAGGTCAAGGCTTTTACTCCAGGTACTTTCTGATACCAAAAAGAACAGGAGGCCTCAGACCCATCCTGGACTTGCGGAACCTAAACAAGTTCCTCGCAAAGGACAAGTTCAAGATGCTTACCCTTGGAATCCTGCTGCCCTACCTCCAGCAGGGAGACTGGCTATTCTCCTTGGATCTAAAGGATGCCTACACTCACATCCTCATCCACCCCAGCCACAGACAATATCTCAGGTTTGTTGTGGGGGGCAATCATTACCAGTACCGAGTACTACCCTTTGGCCTATCCTCCGCACCAAGGGTGTTCACCAAATGTCTAGCAGTGGTGGCGGCTTATCTAAGACTTCAAGGCCTCTTTGTATTTCCATACCTGGAAGATTGGCTCATCAGAGCACAGTCTTCCCAAGAGGCCACTCACGCCACGCACCGCACTGTGGCTCTGCTCCAGCACTTGGGCTTTGACATAAACTTCGCAAAGTCCACTTTGCTCCCCTCTCAGGATCTCGAGTTCATCGGCGCAAGATTAGACACGCTTCAGGCACGTGCCTTTCTGCCTCTCGACAGGGCAAACAGGCTCATGGATCTTGCCAGCCACTTTCACAGCAATTCCCTGGTCTCTGCCAGGCAATTTCTGAGACTACTCGGCCATATGGCTTCCACAGTCCATGTGACCCCCAATGCCCGCCTGAACATGCGCCCTGCTCAATGGTGCCTTTGCACACAATGGCATCAGGCCACTGGGAGCCTAGCGGACTCCGTACAGATCTCCGACCCGCTGGTCTCTTCTCTGCAATGGTGGCTTCATCTGCCAAACCTAGTGCTCGGAATGGCTTTTCAGTCTCCTCCGCCTTCTCAGGTCCTGACGACCGATGCTTCTCTCCTGGGTTGGGGAGCACATTGCCAAGGGACATGTACTCAAGGCCTCTGGACTCCTTGGGAGTCTGCCCAGCAGATCAACTTCCTGGAACTCAGAGCTATCCGCCTAGCTCTGAGGGCCTTCTCCCACCTCACTTCTCACCAGTCTGTGCTGGTCCAGACGGACAATCAAGTTGCGATGTTCTACTTGAACAAACAAGGGGGCACAGGCTCCTTCCTTCTCTGTCGGAAAGCACAAAAGCTGTGCTCTTGGACCGTCAGCCGCGGCATCCTCCTCAAAGCTGTTTATCTCCTGGGTCAAGAAAATTGCCTGGCAGACAAACTGAGCAGAATCCTCCAGCCACACGAGTGGAGATTGGATCCGTTAGTGCTTCAGCGGATCTTTCTCAAATGGGGCCTACCCACCATGGATCTCTTTGCCAGTCCTCTCAACCGGCAACTCCCCCGATTCTGCTCTCGACAACCGCATCCTCACAGAGTAGCGGCGGATGCTTTTCTTCTCTCCTGGTCCACAGGCCTTCTGTATGCCTTTCCTCCCATGCTACTGGTGTCTCGGACGCTCTTCAAGGTTCTCCGGGACAAAGTCTCAATGATCCTCGTGGCTCCCCGGTGGCCGAGACAGCCCTGGTTCCCGATTCTGATGCAGCTGGCGGTGGACACTCCTCTCCCTCTGGGGTTTCAGCCCGATCTCCTGACCCAGGATCACGGGACTCTCCTACACCCCAACCTCCGGTCCCTTCATCTGATGGCCTGGCTGCTGAAAGGGTAGTCCTGGCTCCCCTCCTGCTGCCTCCAGATGTGGAGGAAGTCGTCTTGGCCTCCAGGCGACCCTCCACCCCGAAGTCCTACGCTCTGAAGTGGCGTCGGTTCTCCGTCTGGTGTGCTCAGCAGTCTCAAGATCCCTTCTCCTGTTCGATATCAGTGGTCTTGCAATACTTGCTTTGCCTCTCCGATCTTGGACTTAAATCCAACTCGGTCAGGGTCCACCTCAGTGCTCTTTCTGCGCGTCACATGCCGGTGGATGGCAGGCCTCTTTCCAGCCACCCTCTAGTGGCTCGTTTCCTCAGAGGCCTCCTTCTCCTTAAACCACCTTTGCGCCCACCAGCCCCTGACTGGGATCTGAATGTGGTTTTACAGCGGATTACCTGTCCGCCTTTTGAACCTATGGCTACCTGTCATCTTCGTTTTCTTTCTTGGAAAACCTTATTCTTGGTAGCCCTCACTTCTGCTAGACGCATTAGTGAGCTACAGGCCCTAGTCTCTGATCCTCCTTACACTTGGTTCTACAAGAATAGGGTAGTCCTACAGACTCACCCTAAATTTCTTCCTAAAGTGGTTTCCCCTTTTCACATCAACCAGGAGGTGGTACTTCCGACCTTCTTTCCCAGGCCACACTCCAGCCGAGCTGAAATGGTCCTGCATACCTTGGACTGTAGGAGGGCGTTAACCTTCTACCTTGACCGTACGTGGGAGCACCGACGGGCTGTACAGCTCTTCGTGTCTTATGACCCCAATAAGTTGGGGTTCCCTGTCTCCAAGCGTACTCTGTCCATCTGGATTGCTGACTGTATCGCTTGGGCTTATGAGGCAGCCGGCCTCTCGTTGGAAAGTCGAGTCACGGCTCATCGTGTTAGGGCGAAGGCTGCGTCAGTGGCTTACCTCCGCTCTGTTCCATTGGCAGACATCTGCCGGGCCGCTACTTGGTCTTCAAGCCAGACTTTTGCAGCCCATTACTGCCTGGAGAGGGAGTCCCGCAGGGACAGTGCTTTCGGACAGGCAGTCCTCCGTAATCTCTTTGAGGTATAGGCAACTCCTGCCCTCCGTCCCGGATGTTGGGCTACCGGTTGGGGGCGTACTCAGAGAAGATTCCTTCCTTCTGTGCTACTGAGCTAGAGAGAGCTCCTTTTTTGTGCTTAGGGTCTCCGGTAGCCTTAAGCTTGGGAGTCCCGTATGTGAGGACTGACTTCCTGCTTGGTCCTGGAGAAAGAGTAGTTACTCACCTGTAACAGGTGTTCTCCAGGGGCAGCAGGAATCAGTCCTCACAACCCTCCCTCCTCCCCTTGGAGTTGCAGTTCTATGATTTCGTTTTTGCTAATTTTTTTGCTGTCTTTTAGCTATATCATCAGACTGAGCAAGATGGCACCCTTGGGCGGGAAGAGGACCGCGCATGCGCGCTGCAATTCCCAAAGGCTTTCTTTGAAAGCTGGGGAAAATTGCTCCGCGAGGGCTCCGTCGGTGCCGACGTCACCCATATGTGAGGACTGATTCCTGCTGCTCCTGGAAGAACACCTGTTACAGGTGAGTAACTACTTTTACTTGATATTGGTAACGAACTTCCCAAAATCTCAACTAGTTCCTTCCCAATGCCTAGAATTCATAGGAGCCTGTCTAGATACCAGACAGTCAAGGGCTTTCCTTCCACATGCCCGGTGTCTTCGCATATTGCAACTAGCTTCTCAAGCAGCAGGCAAATCCTCCCTCACTGCTCGAGAGCTACTGCAGTTACTGGAACATATGGCATCCACAGTTCATGTAGTCCCATATGCTCGCCTCCGCATGCAAGCAGCTCAGTGGACCCTCTCCACACAGTGAACACAGGCCACGGGTCATTTGTCGGACAAAATAATCTCTCGACTAATTTTGTCCCTCCAATGGTGGCAGTCACTAGAAAATCTGACAGTGGGGTCTCCTTTCCATCAACCCCTCTTTCAGGCCACCCTAACAGATGCATCACAGGTGGGTTGGGGAGCACACCTGAATCTCTCTAACCAGGGCACCTGGACTCTACAGGAGGTTGGTTTACACATAATCCTCCTGGAATTAAGAGTAATCTATTCAGCTCTTCGAGTATTCCACGCCCAGCTCAGCTACAAGACAGTCCTAGTCCAGACGGACAATCAAGTAGCCATGTTCTATGTGAACAAGCAGGGGGGAACAGGCTCTGTCATTATGCAGCGAAGCTTTACGACTGTGGGCCCTCATCAGAGAGCATCAAATTCACCTTCTAGTGGTATATCTTCCAGGCCTCCAATAACTTTGGGCTGCCTCACGAGTGGTTCCTCCACCTAGACCTGGTGGCAAAGATATATTTCATCTCTGGGGCACTCCAGACATAGACCTCTTTGCAAGTCAACTGAATGCCAAACTTCCCCGGTTCTGTTCCAGGATTCTGGCTCACAACTGTCAGGCAAGGGATGCCTTCCTCCTTCACTGGGGTCAGGATTTCCTTTATGCCTTCCCATCCATTCCCCTCATCCCCAAAACACTCTTCAAGCTGCAGACAAGGGGTCGCATGATTCTCATAGCACCACGATGGCCACGCCAATCGTGGTACTCCCTGCTTCTACATCTCTCTCAAGTGGCACCTCTGGAGTTTGGGCATGCTCCAGATCTCCTTTCCCAAGAGAACGGGATGCTATGGCACCCGAATCCCCAGTCCCTGCACCGCACGGCCCTGTCGCTGAAGGCTTAGACCTCCAAGATTTCAACCTGTCCCAACAGTTAAAAGATATCCTTCAGGCTTCTAGGAAACTTTCCACAAGAAGATCTTATGCCTTCAAGTGTTAACATTTTACTATATGGTGCTCCAAGAAGGGAGTTAAACCCCTGGTTATACCCTTAGAATCGATACTAGAGTATCTCCTTCACTTATCGAATTCTGGTCTAAAGATCAATTCGGTAAGAGTCCATCTTAGTGCAATTGCAGCTTCTTATAAGTCTCTGAATGGACAACCAATTTCCTCTCATCCACTCCTATCAAGATTTATGAGAGGCCTTTTATTAACTAAACCTTCCATCAAGCCACCACTGGTGGCATGGGATCTAAATCTAGTTCTTGGGCAGCTCATGAAGCCACCTTTTGAACCTTTGGCCACTACAGCCCTTAAGTTTTTCACCTGGAAGGTCATCTTCCTAATTGCAATCACCTCTGCCCGTCACATTAGTGAATTTCAAGCTTTAGTGGCTGATTCTCCTTATACTAGGTTTCATCATAAGGTTGTTCTTCGAACTCACCCACACTTTATGCCAAAGGTGGTTTCGCCTTTTCTTTTTAATCAATCAATTTATCTTCCTGTATTTTTTTCCTAGGCCTCACACCTCTAATGTAGAAAGAAACCTTCATACTTTGGATTGTAAAAGGGCCTTAGCCTTTTACATACAAAGAACACATCAACATAAAGTCCTCACAAATTTTTATAGCTTTTGACCCTAGTCAGTTGGGACTTCCAGTCTCCAAAAGAACTTTATCTAAATGGATTGCCCAATGCATATCCTTTGCTTTTGAGAGTAAGGGTCTTCCTCTTCAGGACCATGTCACAGCCCATAATGTGAGAGCCATGGCAGCTTCTATGGCTAATCTCCACTCTTGTGTCTATCAATGACATTTGTCGAGCAGCCACCTGGGCTTCAGTTCACACCTTCACAGCCCACTACTGCCTGGATAAAGCCTCCCGTCAGGATGCCTTCTTTTGCCAAGCTGTTCTTCAAAATCTCTTTCAAACCTAAGCCAACTCCTACCCACCAACCCTGGTGGGATGCCAGAGATCCATGGGAGGAAGGATTCCCACATTCTAGGTTGGCACCTTTCTGGGGCTATCTCACTGGCATCTTCAGCTAGGGAGTCCCCATATGTGAAGACTACATTCCTGCTTGTTCCTGGAGATAGCGTAGTTACTCACCTGTAATTAGGTGATCTCTGGGAACAACAGGAATTTAGTCCTCACAACCCACCCACCTTCCCTAGGAGTTGTCTTTCTCTCTCTCCCTCTATCCTTTCACTCAGCTACAAACTTAACTGAAGAGGGACAGTTGGAAAGGCGAGAAGACAGCGCACATGTGCTGAGGGATGCTCCCAAAAGCGTTCCTTTTGGACGCTGGGGAGCGTTCCTGCACAGGCTCCGTCAGTACCGACGATATCCATATGTGAGGACTAAATTCCTGCTGTTCCCGGAGATCACCTGTTGCAGGTGAGTAACTATGCTTTCTCCGGGGACAACATTAATCGGTGCTCACAACCCTCCCTCCTCTCCTTGGAGTTGCTTCTTTTCCGTATTTTAATTTTTGCTGACTTAACTATGTCATTAGACTGATGTAAGATGGCACCCTTGGGCGGGAAGGGACCCATGCATGCGTGGGGCATCATCTCCCAAAGGCTTTCTTTGAAAGCTGTGGGAGATGCTTTCACGCAGGCTCTGTCGGCACCATCACCCATATGTGATGTCTGATTCCTGCTGTCCCTGGGGAACAGCTGCCATGGGTGAATAACTCTGCTCTTTATGCAGCAAATGAAAGTTGTTTTTGTTTGGAAACATGTTGTACAAACTACTGACATGGGCGGGGGGTGTCGGTGGGGAGAGACTTTGTTTTACCATGTTAAAATTGACTTGATTTCTGGATATCAAGTGCCTGAGCACATCTTAGCATGTATGTTAGTGGGTACTGTGTGTTGTGTAATCATATACAATGTCTGTATACTGTTTGGGTTGAAAAGGACTAAGGATTTAGCTGCATCAGCTGACAGACTAAACAAAAATATGCTAACATTCGTAGTTCAAGAGCTTTTGCATAGTTGGTATACATGTCTAGATTCATTGCTGTTACCATATGTTTCATTAGATTTTTTTTTTCCAGCTGATAGCTATGGAGGTGGTCGCGGGTATGGCGATGGGTACAATGGATATAGTGGAGGACAGGGAGGTAAGAATATTTTTTTCATATTTGATTTTTGTCAAATGGAAGCACTTTAGTGTGAATTTTGTAAATGTTTAACCTTTGGGAGTAGCTCCAGACATGTGAAAATCCGCCCCATCATGCACAATTGAAATGACGTTTTTATTTGCATGTCACTTCATGTAGGACCATCTGTTGTACATGATTTTCTTAATGAAGTATGGAGTACACAGGCAAAACTAAAGTATGAAGTACAAACATTTTTAGTACATATATGACACTTAAAACATGTGGTGTCTCTTTGATTTTACAAAAGGTCCACTTGCGTAAGTGTGCTGTTACACAGTGTTTATTATCCCATAATGTTTTGTGAAATTTAAGTAGTGTAGTTTCAGGCTGAAATGGAATGGTTGATGAATTTTTGGGTGGAAGTTCTTGGACTCTGCATCATGCCTAATCTTTATTACTGTTTGGAGAAAAGTGACTGAAAGCATCTTTCTTTTCCTGGGTCGGATCATGATTAGGGACTTTAAAACAGTTGTTCTCCAGGACCAAGCAGAAAGTCAGTCCTCACATATGGATGTCATCGGTGCCGATGAAGCCCCAGCGGAGCATTTCCCCAGCTTTCTATGAAAGCCTTTGGGAATGCAGGCACGCATGTGCGGTTCCCTTCCCGCCTTAAGGTGCCATCTTACCTCAGTCTCTTTTTTTCCGTGAAGCCCACCGGACGTGTGTCCAATTTTCCCGGTTAAAATTTGATTTTTCAGCTTTTTTTTTTTTCCCTCTCTTTTTCTACCGGTTCGACGCCGGTTCCCCTCCCGCCGGGTTCGGTACACCAGTATCGAGCCCGATTCCTCTCTTTCGGTTTTTGCCCTTCATGGCTGGCGTTCACGCTCTTTTTTTCTCTTTTTCCCTGGAAGGCCGGTCTTTTGATCTCGCGGGGACTCTTTCCCCCCCCCCCCCAATGGCTTCCAGTGGTTTTAAGAAGTGTGATCGGTGTAAGAAACTAATGTCCCTCACCGACACACACGACTGCTGCCTTCGGTGCCTGGGCCCTGACCACGATCCTAAGTCGTGCGGGGCCTGTGGAAAAATGGCTTCCAAGGCACTACGAAGTCGCCAGCAGCAAAAGGAAAGGCTTTTCTCGGACTCAGCCTCCGGCCGGGCCCGGACCTCATCTGAGGCCTCGACATCTCAGGATTCCGATCCCAAGCGCCATCAAAGCTCCTCGGACAGGGGGTCCCCCGACTGGGAACGCAAGAGGAAGAAACTGCTCGCAAGGGCGTCGTCGGAAGAGGTCCCTAGCTCCTCGAGGGCCAGGTCTAAGACCCCCGACCGTCGCCCCGGGCCTGTGGAACAGGAGAAGCCTGCCAAAGCTCCTTGTGTGGAGCCGGAGTCTGCTGGACACGTAAGCCCCGTAGTCCTCGTGGACTCTCCTCCCAGGGAGCCGACGTCAGGCTCGGCACTACCGGGGGCCCGAGTCGGTGGCTGCTGCGTCTCCCGAGCTGAGTCTCAGGATGACAGCCTTGGAGAGCAGAATGTCTGCCTTCATGGAGCAGCAGCGGGCACTGATGGCCAGCCTATCTGGCGCATCTGCCCCGACCACCAGGACATCGACTTCGACGTCAACCCCGGAGACCGAGCCGATACTCGAGTCCATCGTGGCTCGGAGTCGACCTCGGTCGCGGTCCCCCTCGACCTCCCGTTCGGGACCGAGGGTGTCGACGCCGGTGCTTCTGGCGTCGGGGCGTGTGCTCCAGGGCCCTGCGGGGTCGGACCCTGACTCTTCCTCGGACGAGTTGGCTTGGGAGACTGAGGATGAGGAGTCTCCTGACACCTTTAAGACTCTGTGCGTCCCTTCGGACTCAACGCAGTCTGAGCCCCGGAGTAGGTTTCCCCCCCCCCCCCCCCCCGAGGACACCCAGTTCTGAGTTTGTCCGGGATATGGCCACTGCCTTGGCTATTACGGTGGATCCCGAGGAAGAGCTCGAGGCACTGCAGTATGACTCTCCTCTGAAGGAGGCCTTTACTGTCCTGGTTCCTCCGATGCTGGAACGGCTCCTCTTCCGTATGTGGGAGGCACCGGCCTCGGCGCCGGATCTTAGCAAGTTGGTCGATTCCATCTATCGACTCCGGAAGAGCCCTGGGTTTCAAAAGGCACAGCTACCACACCATTCCATGGTTGTGGAATGGGCCATGCATCGTCTGAAGAGTCAGAAGATGCACTCCACGGTGCCTCCTGGCAGGGAGGCCCAAAACCTAGATGGCGTCGGTAGAAAGTGTTTTCAGGGCTTGATGCTTGCTTGCCGTGTCCAGTCTTACCAGCTGTACATGGGCATGTACTTGCGGGATCTGGCCATGGATTTGGCCGGATTCTCTAATGGTCTCTCCGGGGAACCCTTGCAGAGATTTAAGTCCTTGTCCTCGGGGATTCGGGACTGCTTGAAGTTCATGTCCCGCGCCGCCTATGATGGCTTTGAGGCTTCAGCCCGAGTTGCAGCAGCCGGCATCGCGTCTCGACGCCAGGCATGGCAGCAGTTATCGGACCTCGAGCCATGGGTTCAGGACAAGTTGGTCGATGTCCCTTGCCGAGGTGAAAACCTTCTTGGCAAGCCCATGACCGAGAAGGCCGCTCAGCTCGAGACCTAGCACCTCACCCGGACAAGGCTGTCTAGGAAGACCTCTGCCCCTTCTCATAAAAAGAAGGAAGGGCACTGTCTACAAACAGTACCCGCAATATCAGGCTGCCCAAGCTGCCCCCCAGGGTCAGCAAGCCAAGGGCCAGGGTAATGGGCCCCTTAGACAGAGGACCCCTAAGCCTCAGGCCCCTGCTACCACTCAGCAGGGTGGGGGTTTTTGACTCCTTGAGCATAGCCTCTCCTCCACTGCTCTCCCAACCCTGCACAGGAGGTCGCCTAGCCCTCTTTGCCCACCAGTGGCCCCTTATCACCGGGGACAGTTGGGTGCTGGAGACAATCCACAAGGGATATGCCCTGCATGTCCACCAACTACCGCCTCCATATTTTCCAGGGGAGCCTCCAAGGCCTCCTCTGCACACAGCCCTTCTCCGTCAGGAGCTTCAGGGTCTGTTGGTGGACAGGGCGGTGGAGCCTGTGCCTCCCCACTTGCAAGGTCACAGATTCTACTCCAGGTATTTCCTGGTGCTCAAAAGGACCGGTGGTCTTCGTCCCATTCTGGACCTCAGGAACCTCAAGTTCCTAGTGAAAGAAAAGTTCAAGATGCTTACTCTTGGAACCCTTCTGCCCTACCTCCAGCAGGGAGATTGGCTATGCTCCTTAGATCTAAAGGATGCGTACACTCACATCCTCATTCATCCAGACCACAGGAAGTACCTGAGGTTCATCGTGGGAGGAAACCATTATCAGTACAGAGTGCTACCTTTTGGCCTCACCTCCGCCCCCAGAGTCTTCACAAAGTGCCTAGCAGTGGTGGCGGCCTACCTGAGAAATCAGAGCATATTTGTCTTGCCCTATCTGGACGACTTGCTCATCAGGGGTCAGACATGTCAGGAGGCCAATCAAGCCACCCTCAGCACCATTGCCCTTCTACAACGCCTGGGGTTTGTCATAAACTTCGCAAAGTCCACTTTGCTCCCTTCCCAGAACTTGGAGTTTATAGGGGCAAGGTTGGACTCGCTCCTGGAAAAAGCATTCTTACCAGAAAACAGAGCCCAAAGGTTGATGGCCTTGACAAGTCAGTTTCTCAGCAGCTCTCTGGTCTCCGCCAGACTCTACCTGAGGCTGCTTGTCCACATGGCTTCGACAGTACATGTCACCCCCAATGAATGCCAGGCTCCATATGAGGCCTGCACAGTGGTGCCTTCGGACTCAGTGGTCACAGGCAGCCTCAGAGACAGGATAAGAGTGTCCAGACCATTTCTGCACTCCCTCAACTGGTGGCTGCACCCATCCAACCAACTGAAAGGGGGTGCCTTTTCAGATTCCAAGGTACACGGTAGTGGTGACAGCAGATGCCTCCCTGCAAGGTTGGGGAGCTCATTGTCTGGGCAAGTGCACCCAGGGCCTCTGGTCTCCCTGGGAAGCTGCACAGCAGATCAATCTCCTCGAACTCAGAGCTATCCGATTAGCACTCAAAGCTTTCACTCCTACCCTAGCTCAACAGTCTGTCCTGATTCAGACAGACAACCAAGTTGCCATGTTTTATGTGAACAAACAGGGCGGAACTGGGTCCTGGATCCTTTGTCGGGAGGCTCAGGACCTTTGTTCTTTTGCCCTCAAGCACAACATGCTCCTCAGGGCTGTGTACCTTCCATTCAGGACAATTACCTGGCAGACAGATTAAGTCCAATTCTGTTCGGGTTGACCTCTCAGCTCTAGCAGCTCACCACTCATTGGTAGAGGGGCAGTCTCTATCTGGTCACCCCTTGGTGTCCCGGTTTCTCAGGGGCTTGCTTTTGCTAAAGCCTCCCATCCGTGGTCTTGCAGCAGCTGACTTGCCCACCTTTTCTGCCGATGGCTACTTGTCCTCTTTGCTTCCTCTCCTGGAAGACACTCTTCCTAATAACCCTTACCTCGGCTAGGCGAGTTAGTGATCTTCAAGCCCTGGTCTGTGACAGGCCTTACACCAGGATTTACAGGAACAGGGTAGTCCTCAGGACTCATCCAAAGTTCCTCCCTAAGGTTGTCTCCTCTTTCCACCTCAATCAGGAGGTGGTTGTTAAAACATTCTCCCCTAGGCCTCATGCTAGCCAGGCTGAAGCAGTCCTGCATACCCTGGACTGTAGGAGGGCCTTATCCTTCTACCTTGACCGTACGCAAGGACATAGAAGGGCTACTCAGCTCTTCATTTCCTTTGACCCCAATAAATTGGGGTTGGCTGTGTCCAAGCGTACCTTATCTATCTGGGTGGCTGACTGTATCACCTGGGCTTACAAGGCGGCTGACCTTCCTTTGCAGGGTAGAGTCACGGCCCATCGTGTCAGGGCAATGGCTGCCTCAGTGGCTCATCTCCGCTCTGTGCCCTTGGTAGACATCTGCAGGGCTGCAACTTGGTCTTCAAGCCAGACTTTTGCGGCCCATTACTGCCTGGAGAGGGAGTCCCGTAGGGACAGTGCTTTTGGCCAAGCAGTGCTCCGGAATCTCTTTGAGGTTTAGGCAACTCCTGCCCTCTGTTGGCTTACCGGTGGAGGTTGTGTCCTTGAAAAGCCTTTCTTTGCAGCTGGGACTAGAGGGAGTTCTCTTGTTCAGCCTGGGTTCCTCAGTAGCCCAGAGCTAGGGAGTCACCCATATGTGAGGACTGACTTCCTGCTTGGTCCTGGAGAAATTGTAGTTACTCACCTGTAACAGGTGTTTTCCAGGAGCAGCAGGAATCAGTCCTCACAACCCTCCCTCCTCCCCTTGGAGTTGCAGTTGTACATAGTTTATTTTTCATTTTTGTGTGCTGTTCTTAGCTATGTCATTTGACTGAGGTAAGATGGCACCTTTAGGCGGGAAGGGAACTGCGCATGCGTGACTGCATTCCCAAAGGGTTTTCATAGAAAGCTGGGGAAATGCTCCGCTGGGGCTTCATCGGTGCCGATGACACCCATATGTGAGGACTGATTCCTGCTGTTCCTGGAGAACACCTGTTACAGGTGAGTAACTACTCTTGCTTCACCATTGAGTGCATTTTAAATTTATGCTCTGACACAAAAATGCAGAACCTGCACTAACACATTTCACATGTTATGAATTGTTCCAAACAGGATGTGCAATTGCACCAGTAAGTTACATCTTCAAAATCCCACAATAGAGCTGCATTTTTATGTTATCAGACTAATTTAAAATGTTAAACTCCTTTTCAAGAGTAGCACTCAAGTCGTTAGCAAGTTTGTTATTAAGGCTTTTATTTTTTTCCATTCTTGATGGGATATGGTTCCAGGGGGGGGGGGGTGCTGGTTTAGGATTTGATCAGTTAATTAGTTAGCTTGTTGACTATCATTGTTGCAGTATTTTTGTATTTATTTTAGATTTGACAGTTTAATTTACTCTAATGCACGCTGAGCATTTGAAAGGTCAGACATTCATAGAGTAGAGCAGTGCTTTGCAGAGGAAACTAATCTTGTCTTAAAAGCTTTTAATTAGTATCGTTGCTCTGGAAGGTTAATTAGGTTGATCAGTCCATAGTGGGTTATTGATCAGAGAAGGCAGTACTAAATGCTGACATGAGTATGAGTGCCTTGGTTTACTGTTTGGTAAACAGGGTTGGTATGGCTACAGAATTGAAGGCCAGATAGCCCACACTGGACTTAAGGATAGGTTTCTGTGAAAAAAAAAATGGTGCATTTGAAACACTGTTAATGTAGTGACAGCTACTGCAGTAGAGTTCACTTAACTGTTTAAATTATATGTGCCTTTCTTAAATTAGGTAAAAAGTTACCTATTATTTTTAATTGATAATAGGTGGCAGTTTTGGAGGTGGACCTGGCTATGGAGGAGCAAGAGGAGGATTTGGTGGAGGTCCTGGATATGGAAACCAGGGTGGGGGTTACGGAGGTGGTTATGACAACTTTGGCGGAGGTAACTTGTATAGGCGAAGTTCTTATTTTAGTTAGCAAATATTTACTAGGAAGGCTTAGTTTTGGACTTGTACAGTGTTACACACAACACTCTACACAAGTTGGAGACAACTGTCAGTAGTGATGGGATAGTAAATGATTTATCCAAGTCAGGAATAGTGGAGTGGAGTTCCCAAGGAGCATACAGTTTGAGTGGTAATAGTGGGAGGCAACAATGAAACATTTTCACTAAGCTGTAACTAGATTAATTGAAGAGCATAAAATGGTACTATGAAATCTTGCAGTGTAAGAAAATGTAATATCGCTGGCACCAATTTTTGTGTGGCGTTTTCCCTGTTTGGCTTCTTTGTACTATTTTCATTTTTGTTTTTGCAGATCTGTTGCCTTAAAGCTGCTGTTACTGTTTCCAGAGCACTTAACTTAGTTTCATTCATTTCTGTAAAATAGGTAATTATGGAGGTGGCAGTTTCAATGATTTTGGTAACTACAACCAGCAGGCCTCAAATTATGGCCCAATGAAAGGTGGCTTTGGTGGCAGCAGGAACATGGGAGGACCATATGGAGGTATTTAGAATGTATTTAAAAATGGCCCTTCAACGTGAGCAACAACTATTCTTATTGCTTGAATATTAGTGGTGTGTTGGCACAGCATTTAACTGAACACCTCATGGCTCTTACGAAGTATTTAGAGTTGAGCTTAGAACAGCAGTGTAAAAATGTTCTTTAAAATATCAGCTTTTATGTGAGCTTGTTATCTTTTTTTTTTATTCTAGTATCTGAAGTTGAAATGTGTGCAGCTTTTTGGGATAGGCTTACCCATAAGCTGTATGTGAACATAAGAACATAAGATATGCCATACTGGGTCAGACCAAGGTCCATCAAGCCCAGTATTCTATTTCCAACAGTGGCCAATCTAGGTCATACGTACCTAGCAGTTTCCCCAAGGGACACAGGTTCCACAATGCTTGTATTGGTTCAAGCATTGATATCCTGGGTCCCTTCTTAATAATGGTTTATGGACCTTTCCTCCAGGAACTTGTCCAAACCTTTTTTAAACCCAGCTACACTAACAGCCTTTACTACATCCTCCGGTAACAAATTCCAGAGTTTGATTACACGTTGAGTGAAAAAATATTTTCTTTTATTAGTCTTAAATAGTTTACCCTGTAGCTTCATTGCATGTCCCCTAGTCTTTCTATATTCTGATAAGGTAAACAATCGATCTACGTTTACCCGTTCCACTCCGTTCATTAATTTATAGACTTCTATCATATCTCCCCTCAGCCGTCTCTTTTCCAGGTTAAAGAGCCCCAACCTTTTTAGCCTTTCTTCATAGGAGTAGCCTTCCATCCCCTTTACCATTTTGGTGGCTCTTCTCTGAACCTTTTCTAAAATTGCTATATCCTTTTTAAGATATGGCGACCAGAATTGCACACAATATTCAAGGTGTGTGTGGGGGTTTTTTTTTTTTTTAACGATCTGCTTCCCTGAATTAGCTCTTCAGTTAATGTATCTGATGTCTAGTTAGGCTGTGATGAGCAGAGGTTAGGGCAATGGATTATGATTTGGAGAAGCAAAGATTCTAATACAGCTTCTCAGACTGACATTCCTTTTGACTTTGGGCAAGTCACTTAGATTGCTACTGTCTTGGGTAAAATTTTAGGTTATAAGCACACTTAGAAACATGCCTGTTGTAGCTTACTTTGAGCTTGGATTTGTAAAGGTAAGTAAGCAAATGCAAAAATTCCAAAATTTTTATTTGGGGAGGGGAATGTGCAATCTCCAGGAACAAGCAGGAATGAGTCTTCACATATGGGTATCGTCGGTACCGACAGCCTGTGCGGGAACGCTCCCCAGCGTCCAGTAAGAAAGCTTTTGGGAGCATCCCACAGCGCCTGCGCGCTGCCTTCCCGCCTTTCCTAACCGCCTCTCTCCAGTTCTTCTTTTCCGCGGAGCCAGCAGGTCGTGTTCCTGTCACCGCTGAAGAAGTTCTTTATTTTTCTTTATTTCTTTGGTCGCAAGTCTGCCGCCTTTAACGTTGGACCGGTACCGCCGGTCTTTTCTTTCTTTCATAAAAAAAAACAACAAACCCACAAACAAACAAAAAAAACTACCGTTTCCACTTCTGTGCAATTTTGTCTTTTCGGCCTTGGGCCTAGAAGATTTTTCCTCATGGAAAAGCCCGCTTCCGGTTTTAAAAGGTGCACGAAGTGCAGCGGTACTCTTTCTATCACCGACACCCATGACTGATGTCTAAAATGTTTTTGGGTCCTGACCACTCCATCACCGATTGTGAGTCCTGCTCCATGATGTCTAAAAGAGGTCAACAGAATCGAGCGGTAAAGCTCAGTACCCTGTTTCCCTCTGATGCAGCTTCGGTGGCATTGACATCTTCCAGGGCTTCGTCGTCTTCCCATGGATCTCAGGTAACCAAACATAAGTCCAGCCGGTCATCGAAGGGTAGATCTCCCTCTAAGTATAGAGATGCCTCCGGGCTTGCCCTCGAGGATCCTGCACCGGCAAAATTACCCCGGTGGGAGGCTCCGGCTTCCAAAGCTTCATCTATGGGGTCACAGGTTGACATCGATGGTGTGGCCTTGACCGATCACCTGTTGCCATGTTCTGGGGTACCGGTGGTCTCCACTGGTACCGACATCCAGACATTGGTTGCGTCGATGGATCAGAATATTCTGACCATGCAGCGTGCCATCACGGCATTCATACAAGCTGCGACGCCTCCGGTACCGCAACAAACTCGGTTGACGGTACCAGTGCCGGTACCGATTGCATCGACATCGGCATTGGTATCAACTGCAGCTGTACCCTGTCCTGTGATGCCCATCGGTACCAAATCGGTACCGATCACTCCCGATGTCGATACCACTTGGTACGTGTATCGGGCCCTGCAATAGCATCCAGACAGGCGATACTTTGATTCTTCTGAGGAATCAGAGGCTTCTGTCGAAGCATCGGTACTCCTTCCTCAGGAGCCCTCTTCTCCAAAAAGAAGAATGTCGCCTTCAGAAGACTTGTCTTTTCAAGACTTCATTAGGGAAGTGGCCAGGGGCCTCTCTATTTCAGTGGCCCCTGATCCAGAGCCTAGAGCCAAGAAATTAGATATGTTACAGTATCCTAAGGCTCCTAAAGAGGCAGCTACTTTACCAATTCATGAGATCCTTTATGATCACATGTTGGGCATATGGGAGACACCTCTTACTACTTCCCCTCATTCTCGCAGGTTGGACACCATGTACCGTGTTCCTCCTCGTCCTGGCTTTCATAAGACTCAGCTTCCTCACCACTCTATTGTGGTGGAGTCTGCTATGAAAAAGAGTGCAAAAAGACACTCATCTAATCCTCCAGGAAGAGAATGTAGAACCTTAGATGCTTTTGGCAGGAGAATTTTCCAGGCCAATATGCTTACTGCCAGAATCAACTCCTATAGTCTCTATATGGGGATGTTTCTAAAAGAGGTTACAGATCATCTGCTAACTTTATCTTTTATCTCAGAAGATAAAAGGGAAGAGTTTCTCACCTGGCTTAAACATACCCAGGATGTGTCCAAATTCTCCAACCATGCAGCCTTTGACTCTTTTGAGTGTGCCAGCAGAGCCTCGGCTATTGCCATAGGTGCACGCAGACTTGGTTGCAAGCTTCTGATTTGGAACCCTGGGTCCAGGATGGATTAGGAAATCTTCCTTGTACAGGTGAAAACCTTTTTGGTAAGGATTGGCAAGCAAAGGCCACTCGGATGTATGCTGAAAATTCTGCCTTAGATAGACTTTCAAAGTCTACTTCTGCTCCTGCTAGAAAAAGGTTATTCAAAAAGACTTTCTTTCCCAAAAAAGGGAAATATTATCCTGGTTATGGTCTCCAGGCATCTTCTACAGGTCGTTTTGCTGCAAAGCGACAGCAACAACCTAAGCCAAGCCTAAGGCTACAAGGACTGCTAAGGCCCAACAGCCTCAGCCTCCTCAGGGCCTTTGACTTACAACTAGAGATCTTAGCCTTTCTGGCTCTAGAAGAACCAGAGCCTCTCACCATTCCAGGAAGGTTAGCTCATTTTGCTCCCAGATGGGAACAAATCACAGCAGAGCAATGGACCCTCTCCATCATAAGGGAGGGGTACAAGCTTCATTTCTTAAACCTTCCTCCTCACACTATGGTGAGACAGTTCAATTCTCCAATATCTCTCCTTGACCTTCTGGGTCAGGAGATTGCTACCCTTCTTGCCCAAAGGGCAATAGAAGTACCCCTTCTTCAACAGGGTTCCGGGGTTCTACTCCCCCTATTATCTCCAGGAACAAGCAGGAATGAGTCTTCACATATGGGTATCGTCGGTACCGACGGAGCCTGCGCGGGAACGCTTCCCAACGTCCAAAAGGAAAGCTTTTGGGAGCATCCCACAGCGCCTGCACGCTGCCTTCCCGCCTTTCCTAACCGCCTCTCTCCAGTTCTTCTTTTCCGCGGAGCCAGCAGGTCGTGTTCCTGTCACCGCTGAAGAATTTCTTTATTTAATTTCTTTGGTCGCGCGTCTGCCTTCTCAACGCTGGACCGGTACCGCCGGTCTTTTCTTTCTTTCTTCTAAAAAAAAAAAAGAAAGAAAACCTACTGTTTTTCTCACTTCAGTGCATTTTCATCTTTGGCCTTAGGCCTAGGAAATTTCCCTCATGGAAAAGCCCGCCTCTGGGTTTAAAAAATGCACAAAATGCAGCGGCACTATTTCTGTCACCGACACCCATGAATGGTGTCTAAAATGTTTAGGTCCTGACCACTCCATTGTGAGTCCTGCTCCATGATGTCTAAAAGAGGTCGACAGAATCGAGCGGCAAAGCTCAGTACCCTGTTTCCCTCTGATGCAGCTTCGGTGGCATTGACATCTTCCAGGGCTTCGTTGTCTTCCCATGGATCTCAGGTAACCAAACATAATTCCAGCCGGTCCTCGAAGGGTAAATCTCCCTCTAAGTATCGAGATGCCTCCGGGCTTGCCCTCAAGGAATCCGCACCGGCAAAATTACCCCAGCAGGAGGCTCCGGCTTCCAAAGGTTTTTGTATGGGGTCACAGGTTGACATAGATGGCTCGTCCTCGACCGATCACCTGTTGCCATGTTCTGGGGGTACCGGTGGTTCCTACTGGTACCGACATCCAGACATTGGTTGCGTCTGACCATGCAGCGTGCCATCACGGCATTCATACAAGCTGCGACGCCTTCGGTACCGCAACAAACTCCGTTGCTGGTACCGACATCGGTTCCGGTGCTGGTACTGATTGCATCGACATCCGCTTCGGTGTCGACTGCAGCGGTACACTGTTCTGTGATGCCCATCGGTATCGAATCGGTACCGATCACTCCCGATGTCGATACCACCCAGTACGTGTATCGGTCTCTGCAAGAGCATCCAGACAGGCGATACTTCGCTTCCTCTGAGGACTCTGATGAATCAGAGGTCTCTGTCGAAGTATCGGTGATCTATCCTTAGGAGCCCTCTTCTCCAAAAAGGAGAGTTTCCTCCAGAGGAGTTGTCTTTTCAAGACTTCATTAGGGAAGTGGCCAGGGGGAGCCTAGAGCCAAAAAATTAGATATTTTACAATATCCTAAAGCTCCTAAAGAGGCAGCCACTTTACCAATACATGAGATTCTTTATGATCACATGTTGGGCATATGGGAGACTCCTCTCACCACTTCCCCTCATTCTCGCAGGTTGGACACATGTATCGTCCTGGCTTCCATAACACTCAGCTTCCTCACCACTCCATCGTAGTGGTCTGTTATAAAGAAGATAGAGTACAAAAAGGCACTCTTCTGCTCCTCCAGGAAGAGAATGCAGAACCTTAGATGCCTTTTTGGCAGGAGAATCTTCCAGGCCAGTATGCTTGTTGCCAGAATCAACTCCTATAGTCTCTATATGGGGATTTTTCTAAAAAGTTACAGATCACCTGCAAACTTTATCTCCTTTTATTTCAGAAGATAAAAGGGAAGAGTTCCTCACCTGGCTCAAATATGCCCAGGATATTTCCAAGTTCTCCAACCGTGCAGCCTTTGACTCTTTTTTGAAGGTGCCAGCAGAGCCTCGCCATTGCCATAGGTGCATGCAGAGTTGCTTGGTTACAAGCTTCTGATTTGGAACCCTGGGTTCAAGATGGCCTAGGAAACCCTCCTTGTACAGGTGAAAACCTTTCTGGCAAAGATTGGCAAGCAAAGGCCATACAGATGGAGAGCTTAGCCTTTCTGGCTCTAGAACATCCAGAGCCTCTCACCATTCCAGGAAGGTTGGCTTACTTTGCTCCCATATGGGAACAAATCACTGCAGAACAATGGACCCTCTCCATCATAAGGGAGGGGTACAAGCTTAATTTCTTAAACCTTCCTCCTCACACCATGGTGAGACAGTTCAATTCTCAGACATCTCTCCTCGACCTCTTGGGTCAGGAGATTGCTACCCTTCTTGCCCAAGGGGCAATAGAAGAAGTACCCCTTTATCAACAGGGCTCAGGGTTCTACTCCCCCTACTTCCTTATCCCAAAGAAAACAGTGGGCTACAGACCCATATTAGATCTCAGAGAATTGAACAAGTTTCTATGCAAGGAGAAATTCAAGATTTCTCTCGGTACTCTCCTTCCATTCCTTCCATACCTTCAGAGTCAGGATTGGCTTTGCTCTCTAGACCTCAAGGATGCGTACACCCATGTCCTCATCCATCCAACACACAGAAGGTTCCTTCGGTTCCTTTATCAAGGGAAGCACTACCAATACAGAGTGCTTCCTTTCGGTCTGGCCTCTGCACCAAGGGTGTTCACAAAATGCATGGCAGTAGTAGCTGCATTTCTACGCACTCTAGGAATATTCGTAATCTCCAGGAACAAGCAGGAATAAGTCATCACATATGGGTACGTCGGTACCGACGGAGCCCGCGCGGGAAAGCTCCCCAGCTTTTCAGATTAAAAGCTTTTGGGGCCTCCCACTGCACATGCGCGCTGCCTTCCCGCCTTCCTGACCAGCTCTCGTCATCTGCTTTTAAAAAGTGTACCAAGTGCAGTGCTGTCATTCCTGTTACAGACAACCATGAATGGTGTCTTAATTGTTTAGGGACCTGACCATTCCATACCGGACTGCCCATCCTGCTCCCAGATGTCGAAACGTGGCTTGCAGAACCGGGCCAACAAGTTCCATGTGCTGTTTCCTTCAGAAGCATCACAGTCATCCAGGTCTTCCTCTCCGGATGGATCTCAGGTAACCAAAACTCCAGTGGGCAAATCCTCTAAAAGCAAATCTCTTTCTAAAGATCGAGAGGCTCTCAATTCTGAGTTCGAGGATTCTGCCCAGGCCAAAAAACCCCGGCGGGAGGTTCCGGCCTCCAAAGCAATCATGGGGTCACAGGTTGACATCGATGGCGCGGCCTCGACAGATCACCTGTTGTGCTGCTCTGGGGTACCGGCCCATACCGGTACCGACATCCAGGCAGCAGTGGCGTCTATGGGCAATACTGTCCAAGTCATGCAGCAGGCCATTCTGGCTTTTATTAATGCTGCTACGCCCTCGGTACTTACCGGTTCCGGTTCCGGTAATGACTTCCATACCGGAACCGAGGCCATCGTCTTCCAAACGCAGATCGGTTCCGCATGCCGGATCCGGGCTTTTGCCCGGTACCGATCCCATACCCGGTACGCCAGATGTCGATACCGAACGGTATGCGTATCGTGCGTTGGAAGCACATAGAGGATACTCTGCTTCTTCAGAGGATTTTAACTCCTCTGATGATTCTGATGAGTTCTCCCTTGATCTTCCTGAGGAGCCGCCTTCTCCTAAAAGGAGTGTCTCCACCAGAGGATTTGTCCTTTCAGGACTTCATCATAGAAATAGCTAAAGGTCTTTCTATTGCTTCATCCTCTGAAAAGGAGCCCAGATCAAAGAAACTGGATATTTTAGGATACTCTAAGTCTCCTAAAGAGGCAGTCACCCTGCCTATCCATGAAATCCTTCAAGAACACTTGATGGACTTATGGGAGGCTCCTCTAACATTGTCTCCTTCTTCTCGCAGGTTGGACACCATGTACCGTGTCCCCCCTTATCCTGGTTTCCAAAAAACCCAATTGCCTCACCATTCTATTGTGGTGAAGTCTGCAATGAAGAAGATAGAGTACGAAAAGGCACTCTTCTACTCCTCCAGGGCGAGAATGTAAGACTCTAGACTCTTTTGGCAGGAAAATTTTCCAGGCTACTATGCTTATAGCCAGGATTAATTCCTATAGTCTTTACATGGGCATGTTTCTCAGTGAAATCGCTCTAAAAGTTCGGCATTTTGCCCCCTTCATCCCTGAGGATAAAAGGGAGGAGTTCATTTTCTTAGTGAAACACCTTTTGGATATTTCAAAGTTCTCCAACAGGGCAGCTTTTGATTCCTTTGAGGGTGCTGGTTGGGCTTCGGGCATTGCTATAGCAGCCCGACGTCTTGCTTGGCTCCAGGCTTCTGATCTAGAACCTTGGGTCCTAGATGGCTTACGGAATCTGCCCTGTACAGGTGAGAACTTATTTGGTGAGGAGTGGCAAATTAAGGCCACTCAAATGGACGCAGAAAATGCCACCTTAGATAGACTTTCTAAGTCTACCTCCACTCCTGCCAAAAAGAAGTCTTTTAAGAGGCCTTATTACAAGAAGTCCAGATTTTCCACAAATACTGGCCAACAATCCTCTCAGCCTCGTGTTGCTGCTAAACGTCAGCAACCTAAACAGGCAAGGTCAAAGCCTGCGGCGTCTGCTACGCCTCAGCAGGCTCAACCCCCTCGGGTTTTGACTTGCCCCTAGAGAACTTAACTTTTCTGGCTCTAGAACAACCAGAGCCCCTCACCATACCCGGAAGGTTAGCTCACTTTGCTCCCAGATGGGAGCAAATTACATCAGAGCAATGGACCCTCTCTATCATCAGAGAGGGTTACAAACTCCATTTTTCCGACCTTCCTCCTTATACTATGGTGAAGCAGTTCAATTCTCCCCCATCTCTCCTGACCCTCTTGGGTCAGGAAGTCTCCTCCCTCCTTGCCCAAGGGGCAATAGAGGAGGTCCCTCTTCTTCAACAGGGGACGGGATTCTACTCCCCTTATTTTCTAATACCAAAGAAGACAGAGGGCTTCAGACCAATTCTAGATCTGAGAGAATTGAACAAATTTCTTTTCAAGGAGAAATTCAAAATGCTTTCTCTGGGCATTCTCCTTCCATACCTTCAGAGTCAGGATTGGCTTTGTTCTCTAGACCTAAAGGATGCGTATACACACATACTCATCCACCCATCCCACAGAAAATACCTTCGATTTCTGTTTCAGGGACAACATTTCCAGTACAGAGTACTCCCCTTCGGTCTAGCCTCTGCTCCAAGAGTGTTCACCAAATGCATGGCAGTCGTAGCTGCCTTTCTAAGAGGCCTGGGAATTTTCATATTCCCATACCTGGACGACTGGCTCATCCGAGCTCCATCTCAGTCCCAGGCCTAAATTTCCCTGGACCGCACAAAGCGTCTTCTGCAGTATCTGGGACTGGTAGTAAACCTTCCCAAGTCTCAACTAATCCCTACTCAGTCTCTCGAGTTCATAGGGGCCCAGTTAGACACCATCACTGCGAGGGCCTACCTGCCTCAGCTCAGGGCCCAACCCCTGCTGAGTTTGGCCTCCCAAGCTCAGTCCAGCAGTCATTTGACAGCCCGGGAAATGCTGCGACTTCTGGGCCACATGGCCTCCACGGTACATGTGGTGCCCTACGCTCGTCTGCATATGAGAGCAGCTCAATGGACCTTGGCCACCCAGTGGACTCAAGCATCTGGAGCGCTCTCCGACCAAATACTCGCCTCAAGCCGTCTGTTTTGGTCCCTCCAATGGTGGACATCCACCAAGAATCTGTTGTTGGGGGCCCCCTTCCAACCTTTGTTGCCCCAAGCAACCCTCACAACAGATGCCTCCCAGACAGGATGGGGAGCTCATCTTCAGAACCTCTCCACTCAGGGCACTTGTTCTCCACAGGAGACCACCCTTCATATCAACCTCCTGGAACTGCGAGCGATTTACCTTGCCCTCAAGGTCTTCTATACCCTCCTTGTCAACCTGACTGTCCTAGTTCAGACAGACAATCAGGTAGCCATGTTCTATATAAACAAACAAGGAGGGACAGGCTCTCTGTCGCTTTGCAACGAAGCTCTCAGATTATGGGCCTTCGCCAGAGAGCATCAAATTCACCTTCTTGCAGTGTATCTTCCAGGAGTTCAAAACTCTCGTGCGGACAGACTCAGTCGAGTTCTGCTTCCACACGAATGGTCCCTACATATGGACCAGATACGCAGAATATTTCAGGAATGGGGGACCCCGGACATAGACCTCTTTGCAAGTCCGTGGAATGCCAAACTTCCCCGGTTCTGTTCCAGAACTCAGTGTCAGGGAGCTCAGGCCCACGATGCCTTCCTCCTGCATTGGGGTCAGGAATTCCTCTATGCCTTTCCACCCATTCCTCTAATATCCAAGACTCTGTTCAAGCTCCAGAGGGATCACGGGACTGTGATCCTCATAGCTCCCCGCTGGCCACGCCAGGTGTGGTTCCCTCTACTTCTGCATCTCTCCCAGGGATCCTCCCTGGACCTGGGAGCTGCGCCAGACCTCCTGTCTCAGGAGAAGGGGACTTTGTGGCACCCAAACCCCAAATCCCTACATCTCAGAGCTTGGTTACTGAAGGCCTAAGTCTTCAAGACTTTAATCTTTCTCAGCCTGTGAAAGATATCCTTCATGCCTCTAGGAAACCTTCCACGAGGCGTTCTTATGCTTTCAAATGGAAGCGTTTTTCCATTTGGTGTGCTCAGCAGGGTCTTGACCCTCTAGCACTTCCTTTGAATTCCCTCTTGGACTATCTCCTGCATCTTTCAAATGCAGGCCTTAAGACAAATTCAGTAAGGGTCCATTTGAGTGCTATTGCAGCATCCTTAAAACCTATAAATGGACAACCTGTTTCCTCTCATCCTCTTGTTGCACGTTTCATGAGAGGCCTGACCCTAACTAAACCTCCCATCCGACCTCCCCCGGTAGCATGGGATTTGAACCTAGTTCTAGGTCAGCTTATGCAGCCACCTTTTGAGCCTTTGGACTCTACCTCCTTCAAATTTCTTTCCTGGAAGGTTGTTTTCCTTATTGCAGTCACTTCGGCTCGCCGCATCAGTGAACTGCAGGCTTTAGTGGCTCATCCACCTTATACTAGGTTTCATCATGATAAGGTGGTCCTTAGGACGAATCCCCACTTTATGCCCAAAGTGGTCTCGCCTTTTCATCTTAATCAAGAGGTATATCTACCTGTCTTTTTCCCGGCTCCTCATGCATCCAGTGCAGAGAGGAACCTTCATACTCTGGATTGTAAAAGAGCTCTTGCCTTTTACCTCAACAGGACTCAACCACATCGAAAGTCTTCCCAACTTGTCGTGGCTTTTGATCCTTCTCATTTGGGACTTCCAGTCACCAAGCGTACACTTTCCAATTGGATCGCTCAGTGTATTTCTTTTACTTACCAGAGTAAGAGCATTTCTCTGGAGGGCCATGTCACAGCTCACAATGTGAGAGCCATGGCCACTTCTATGGCTCATCTTCACTCTGTGTCCATAGATCAGATCTGTCGAGCAGCCACTTGGGCCTCGGTTCATACCTTCACAGCCCATTACTGCTTGGACAAGGACTCCCGCCGGGATGCCTTGTTTGGTCAGGCTGTCCTCAAACACCTGTTCCATACTTAAACAACTCCTGCCCACCTTCCCTGGATGGATGCCTGAGATCCATACGAACATGGTTTACCCTTGGAGGGGGATCTCCCAGGCATCTTAGCTAGGGAGTCCCCATATGTGATGACTTATACCTGCTTGTTCCTGGAGATAGCACAGTTACTTACCTGTAACAGGTGATCTCTGGGAACAGCAGGAATTAGTCATCACAACCCACCCAACCACCTCCCCTAGGAGTTGTATCTCTATCTATCTTCCTGTCCTCTCTCTATTGTCTCAGCTTTAAAATCGAACTGACGAGAGCTGGTCAGGAAGGCGGGAAGGCAGCGCGCATGTGCAGTGGGAGGCTCTAAAAGCTTTTAATCTGAAAAGCTGGGGAGCTTTCCCGCGCGGGCTCCGTCGGTACCGACGTACCCATATGTGATGACTAATTCCTGCTGTTCCCAGAGATCACCTGTTACAGGTAAGTACCTGTGCTTTCTCCAGGACCAAGCAGGAAGTCAGTCCTCACATATGGGTGACGGCGCCAACGGAGCCCTCGCGGAGCAATTTCCCCAGCTTTCAAAGAAAGTCTTTGGGAATTGCAGCGCGCATGCACGGTCCCCTTCCCGCCCAAGGATCCCATCTAGCTCAGTCTTTTTTCCGTGGAGCCCTACAGACGCTGTTTGTGATCGCCGCTGAAAAAATTGATTTTCTCTCATTTTTTATTCTTTCTCAGTTCGCCGGATCCTTTTTCCCGCCGGACCCGCTACACCGGTATCGGGTCCGTTTCTTTCTCCAGGACCAAGCAGGAAGTCAGTCCTCACATGGGTGACGTCGGCGCCGACAGAGCCCTTGCAGAGCAATTTTCCCCAGCTTTCAAAGAAAGCCTTTGGGAATTGCAGCACGCATGCGCGGTCCTCTTCCCTCCCAAGGGTGCCATCTTGCTCAGTCTTCTTTTTTCCGCGGAGCCCTACAGACGTTTGTGAATCCCCGCAGAAAAGTTGATTTTATTTCTTTTTTCTCGGTTTCGACGCCGGTTCTTTTCCCGCCCGGACCCGCGACGCCGGTTGCGAGTCCGTTCTTTATTTTTCGTTTTTTTTGTCCTTCGTGACAGATTTCGCGCCTTTTTACTTTTTCACTGGCAGCCCGGTCTTTTGACCTCGCAGGGGCCCTTTTTCCCCCGATGGCTGCCAGCGGGTTTAAAAAGTGTGACCTGTGTAAGAAACTCATGTCTCTTACCGACACACACGACTTCTGCCTCCGCTGCCCCGGATCCGATCATGACCCAATGATCTGTGGTCCGTGTGGCAAAATGTCGTCAAAAGCATTGAGGAGTCGGCAGCATCAGCGGGAACGTATCTTCTCTGACTCCGGCCGGGCTCGGACCTCGTCAGAGGCTTCGACGTCTCGGGACTCTGGTCCTGAGCATCGTCGAAGTTCCTCTGAAAGGGGTTCTCCTACCCGGGAACATCATCGGAAGAAAAACCCGCGAGGGCGGGATCCGTGGACGCTCCTGGTTCCTCGAGGGCCAGGTCGCATAGCCCCGATTCCCGTCCCGGGTCCTCGGAGGTGGAGAGGCCTTCCAAACATCCTCGTCTCGAGATGGACTTGCCCGCTCACGTGAGTACTGTTGTCCTCGTGGACTCGCCTCCGAAGGAGCCGACGTCGGGCCAGACGCCGTCGGGGCCCAAGTCGGGGGCTGCCTGGTCTCCTGAGCTCGGACTCAGGTTGACGGCCTTGGAGAGCAGTCTGACTGCCTTCATGGACCAGCAGCGGGCATTGATCGCTGGCCTCGCCGGTGCTTCTGCCCTGACCGCCGGGACGTCGACCTCCAAGTTGACCCCGGAGACCGAGCCGATCCTCGAGTCCATGAGGGCTCGAGTGGATCCTCGGTCGCGGTCTCCTTCGGCCTCCCGTTCAGGACCGAGGTCGTCGACGCCGACTCCCTCGGCGTCGGGGCAGATGGCATCGATGCCCGCCCGACCAGAGCCCCTCGACTCCTCCTCCGAGGAGTCAGCCTGGGAATCTGAGGACGAAGAGTCACCTGGTTCCTCTCGGACTCGCTGTGTCCCATCGGACTCCCCTGAGTCCGAACCTCGGAGACGGTCCCCCCCAGAGGATACCCGGTTCTCGGACTTCGTGCGGGATATGGCCAAGGCCTTGGCCTTCCCCGCGGATCACGAGGAGGAGCCTCGAGTCGAAGAGCTCGATGCCCTCCAATATGACTCTCCCCCCGAAGGAGGCCTTTATTGTACCGGTTCCTCCGATGCTGGAACGACTTCTCTTTCGCATGTGGGAGAGCCCGGCGTCGTCGCCGGTGTTAAGCAAGCGGGTCGATTCCATTTATCGAGTCCGCAAGAGCCCCGGCTTCCAAAAGGCACAACTACCGCACCATTCCATGGTGGTGGAATCGGCCATGCATAGACTTAAGAGTCAAAAAATGCACTCCTCGGTGCCTCCCGGTCGGGAGGCCCGAAGCCTGGATGCCCTCTGTAGGAAGTGTTTCCAGGGCTCTATGCTTGCTTGTCGAGTCCAGACCTACCAGCTCTACATGGGCATGTATCTCCGGGACCTGGCTAAAGAAATAGCTGGGTTCTCTACTGGTCTCTCCGACAAACCTTTGCAGAGGTTCCAAACCTTGTCAACTGGTATTCGGGAGTGCTGAAAGTTTATCTCTTGAGCAGCCTACGATGGTTTTGAGGCATCGGCTCGAGTAGCCGCAGTCTGCATCGGTAGCCGCCACCAGGCTTGGCTTCAGACATCCGACCTCGAGCCATGGGTGCAGGACAAGTTGGTCGATGTCCCCTGCAGAGGTGAAAACCTCTTTGGCAAGCCCATGGATGAGAAGGCTGCACAGATCGAGACAGAGACTCTCACCAGGACTCGTCTCTCAAGGAAGACCTCTGCCCCTTCTCAGAAGAAGGGCTCGGGGAAAAAAGCCCTTTTACCCGAGGAAGGCGGCTGCCTATCAACACTACCCTCATTATCAGGCCTCGGCAGCTCCCCCACAGGGTAAGCAGACCAAGGGACGGGGTAATGGGTCCTGTAGGCAGCAAGCCCCCAAGCCTGCACCACCGGCCCCTGCTCAGCAGGGTGGGGGTTTTTGACTTCATCAGCATAGCCTCTCCCCCTCAGCTGGTTTCTCTCAGCACAGGAGGCCGGCTGGTCCACTTTGCCCACAGGTGGTCCAACATCACCACAGATACCTGGGTGCTTCACTTAGTTCGAAAGGGCTATCTTCACTTTCACCAGGTACCTCCCTCCTATTTTCCAGGGGAGCCTCTTCGACTCCCTCTGCACAAGGACTTACTCCTTCAGGAGTTAGCAAGTCTCCTTCAGGAGCAGGCTGTGGAACCGGTGCCCCACCACCTGAAGGGTCAAGGGTTTTACTCCAGGTACTTTCTGGTACCAAAAAGAACAGGAGGCCTCAGACCCATCCTGTACTTGCGCAACCTCAACCAGTTACTTGCAAAGGAAAAGTTCAAGATGCTTACCCTTGGAATCCTGCTGCCCTACCTCCAGCAGGGAGACTGGCTATGCTCCTTGGATCTAAAGGATGCGTATACTCATATCCTTATTCATCCAGACCACAGACAATATCTCAGGTTTGTTGTGGGAGGAAATCATTACCAGTACAGAGTACTGCCCTTTGGCCTATCCTCCGCCCCCAGGGTGTTCACCAAATGCCTGGCAGTGGTGGCGGCCTATCTAAGACTTCAAGGCCTTTTTGTGTTTCCATACCTGGACGACTGGCTCATCAGAGCCCAGTCTTCCCAGGAGGCCACTCAGGCCACTCATCGCACTGTGACTCTACTCCAGCACTTGGGATTTGTCATAAACTTCGCAAAGTCCACTTTGCTCCCCTCTCAAAATCTCAAATTCATCGGCACCAGGTTGGACACTCTTCAGGCGCGGGCCTTCCTCCCTCTGGACAGGGCCCAGCGGCTCATGGATCTCGCCAGCCACTTTCACAGCAATTCCCTGGTCTCGGCCAGGCAATTTCTGAGACTGCTCGGCCATATGGCTTCCACGGTCCATGTGACCCGCAATGCCCGCCTGAACATGCGACCAGCTACAAGACAGTCCTCATTCATACGGACAATCAAGTAGCCATGTTTTACATAAACAAGCAAGGAGGAACTGGCTCTCTGTCGCTTTGCAACGAAGCTTTAAGATTGTGGGCCTTCGCCAGAGAGCATCAAATCAATCTCTTGGCCGTATACCTCCCAGGAATCCAAAACTCTTGGGCAGACAGAGTCAGTCGAGTTCTGCTTCCACACGAATGGTCCCTGCACATGGACCAAGTACTCAGAATCTTTCAAGAGTGGGGAACCCCGGACATAGACTTCTTTGCAAGTCCGTGGAATGCCAAACTTCCCCGGTTCTGTTCCAGAATTCCGTGTCAGGGAGTTCAGGCCAAGGATGCCTGCCTTCCTTCACTGGGGTCAAGACTTCCTGTATGCCTTTCCACCCATTCCTTTAATTCCCAAGACTCTGTTCAAGCTCCAGAGTGATCTAGGATCTATGATCCTCATAGCTCCACGCTGGTCACGCCAAGTGTGGTACCCTCTACTTCTACATCTCTCTCAAGCTCCCTCCCTAGACTTGGGAGCTGCTCCAGACCTTCTGTCTCAGGAGGAGGGGACTTTGTGGCACCCAAACCGCAAGTCCCTTTACCTCAGAGCTTGGTTTGTTTGTTTATTAAAAGATTTATTATACCGCCCAAGACCAAAGGTATCTGGGCTGTTTACAATAAAATTAAAATTTAAAAACCTTAAAAATAGACTGCTAAGGAGGAAAGGAACGCCATTAAAAATAGGAAAGACTAGAGAAAAGGCAAAGAAAAGCAATAAAGCACACATCAGCAGGAGGAGTGAGAGGGAGACATGACTGAGGGTGGGAGGTTAAACGCCAGACAAAAGAGATGGGTTTTGAGTTGCGCTTTGAAAGACTGGAAGGACTCTTCTGCACGGAGGAAAGGGGGGAGCGAATTCCAAAGTTTAGGGCCCAAATAGTAAAAAGCATAGGAACGGGTAGATTCAAGGTGAGCCTGGGAGGGAGAATAGAGGGACAACCGGTTTGTGTGAATGGAGCGGAGCAAACGATGAAGTGCGGAATTGGATCTGATCAGCAAGGTAGAGAGGGATACCTGTGCGAACCACCCTATGTGCAACAGTGAGAATTTTATAGTGGAGACGAAATGGGATGGGTAACCAGTGCTGCTGGAGAAGAGGGGTGACATGATCATAGCGAGAGGCGTAGGTGAGAAGACGAACGGCAGTATTCTGGACACGCTGAAGATGTGAGAGTTGGGACTGAGGGAGACCAGCTAGGGAGACATTACAATAATCAAGACGAGACATCACAAAGGAAAGGAGAAGTGTGGCCAGGGCAGAAGAGGAGAGAAAAGGGCGCGCAGCCCGGAGTTGTTTAAGGGAAAGAAAAGAACGCTGGACTACTGAGGAGATATGCTCCTTAAAAAGTGCAGAGTCAAGAACAACACCAAGGTAACGAATAGAGAAAACAAGAGGAATAGGTTGGGAAGAAAAAGAGGGAGCGCAAGTGGGGGAGGGCTTCCAAATGTGAACCAGATAGAAAAAGACTTAGCCGGGTTTACAAGAAGAAAATTGGAGGAGAACCAGGAGGCAACGGCAGAGAGACAAAGATTAAGAGGGGAAAGATCAGGCGTAAGAGTTGGTATGATGTAATAAAATGATGTCATCGGCATAATATGCCGAGATACCAAACTGCTGGATTATAAGGGCAAGAGGGGCTAGAAAAACATTAAAGAGCAGAGGGGCAAGAACAGACCCTTGGGGCACACCACAGGAAAGAGGAGTGGAAGCTGAAGAAGAGGACCCGGTTACAACCGAAAAAGAGCGACAAGAAAGAAAAGAGTGAAACCACTGAAGAACCACAGCAGAAAGACCGGCATCCTGAAGACGAGTAAGGAGTGTGCGATGGTCCACCAGATTAAACGCTGCAGAAAGATCGAGAGACAGCCAAAGTGTAAAGACCGTGATCGTGAGCGGTGTGAAGTTCATTGAGAAGAGAAAGAACTGTTTCTGTGCTGTGGCCAGGACGAAAACCAGCTTGACGGGGGTGAAGAGTGAGGGAAGATTCAAGGTGAGAGGAAAGTTGGAGGAAAACCAGTTTTTCAAGGAATTTAGAAAGAAAAGGAAGATTATAAATGGGGCGCCAAATAGCAAGAACAGAGGGTTCAGAGGAATGGGATTTCAGTATGGGACGAACTATAGCGTGCTTCCAGGGTGAGGGAAAGAGACCAGAAGACAAGCTAGAATTGAAAAGAGAGAGAATGTAGGGTGAAAGGGATAGGGGGGCTCTAGGAGCCAATGGGAGGGAATAGGATCAGCTGAACAGGTATTTTTACGGAGACAAAAAGGTTTTTTGGAGAATGGCTGCGTGATTGCCGTAAAGGAGGACCAAACGTGAGACAACGCAGGGGAAGGAACACTAGGGGAAGGGGGAGAAGAGGTGGCAGGAGGGGAAAGGGGAGGGGGGCAGGTGGTAAAGGACTGGTGAAGAGTATGAACTTTAGAAAGAAAAAAAGAAGCAAGGGAGGGAGGGATCTGGAGAAGGAGGCGAGGAGGGGGGCGAGTGGGAGGAAGCAGAGTGAGATGCAGTAAGAGCGAAAAATAGAATAGAGCTGACGGGAAGAATTTGATGAAGAAGGGAAGATTCGAATAGTAATCACGTTTTGCAGAATGAAGAAGAACGCGATAGTGCTGGTGGCATAGGTGGAAACTTTGCAGGTTATAGGGGGATGGATGTTTCCGCCATATGCGTTCTGAACGCCGAAGATATTTCCGATGTAGAAGACCAGGGTGAAACCAGGATTGGTGAGGGTGACAACGGGGGGACAGACGAGGGCGAAGGGGGGCAACATAGTCAAGAGCAGAAGAAAGTACAGATTGCCATTGAAGAGCTTGGGCGTCAACGGAGAGAGGTAAAGTCCTCAGGAAAAATCGAGGCAGAGGGAGGGAATCGAAGAAGGACATCAGCAGAGAAGCCTATGGGAGAATAACGGAAAGCTAGAGCTGGGGGTGGAAGATGCACCCAAGGTTGTTGAAGAGGCAGGGGGGGACGACGACAAAGCAGGGATGGAGAAAAGGAGACAGAAGTGATCTGACCAAGGGAGGGGGAGGGAGGAAATGGAAGAGGGCGAGACAAAGGAGGAGCTAGAGGTAATAAGGAGATCAAGTGTGTGACCAGCAACATGGGTGGGGAAAGAAACAAATTGACGAAGAGACAAATCAGACAGAAAAGTGAGGAAGGAAAGATCCTGCGTCGAGGACGGGGAATCAACGTGAATATTAAAGTCACCCAAAATTAAGAGGTGCGGGTAGAGAAGGGAGGCTTCCGAAACGGTAGCGAGAAGAGAATCCCATGCAGAAGCAGAGAGAGAAGGAGGAGCGTAGACAAGAAGAAAGTAAGAGGGGGAAGTATGAGAGTCTAAGCGTAGAAGCAATGATTCTGGATAGAGCAGAGAAGAGGTGGGGAGCTCAGAAAGGGGGAGGGAGGAGCGATAAACAGCTACACCTCCGCAGCTCCTCCCCCAACGGGACGTAGACAGAAAAGAATAATCTGGTGGAAGACAGTGATTGAGGGACTCATCGCCTTCCCTCAACCATGTCTCAGAAAAAAGAGATCTAGGCCATGTTGTGTAATAAGGTCGTTAACCTAAAGAGTCTTCAAGCAAACAGAACGACAATTTAGTAGAGCAAGTTGCAGAAACACAAGAGAAGGGGGAGGGCAAGAAGAAGTATACGAGCAATGGACCAGGTTAGAAAGTTGATGAGCAAGGTGACCAGGGGGAACAGTACTGGGCATAGCGGGCCGCCAGCCCCAGTGCACAGGAATAGTAGACATAGAGAGGACAAAGAACAACAGAACTCCAAAAGAAGCCAAAGATTAATGATTACGGAAAGCAGCAGTCGATAGCAGACCAGGGATAGCAGGTTGCTGAAGGCCTAGACCTTCAAGATTGGAATCTTTCTCAGCAGGTGAAGGATATCCTCCATGCTTCCAGAAAACCTTCTACTAGCGTTCCTATGCTTTTAAATGGAAAAGGTTTTCCATTTGGTGTGCTGAGAAGGGTCTTGACCCTCTAGCACTACCTTTGAATTCTCTATTGGAATATCTCCTGCATCTCTCCAATGCAGGCCTTAAGACAAATTCAGTAAGGGTCCATTTGAGTGCTATTGCAGCATCCCTTAAGCCTATTAATGGACAGCCTATTTCCTCTCATCCTCTTATTGCAAGATTCATGAGAGGCCTAACTTTAACTAAACCTCCCATTAGGCCTCCTCCGGTGGCATGGGACTTAAATCTGGTTCTTGGTCAGCTTATGAAGCCACCTTTTGAACCCTTAGCCGCCACCACCTTGAAATTTCTTTCCTGGAAGGTTATTTTCCTCATTGCAGTCACCTCAGCTTGCCGCATCAGTGAACTGCAGGCCTTAGTGGCTAATCCACCTTATACAAGGTTCCATCATGATAAGGTAGTCCTTCGGACCAATCCACACTTTATGCCTAAAGTGGTTTCACCTTTTCATCTTAATCAAGAGGTGTATTTACCTGTCTTTTTTCCAGGTCCTCATGCATCAAGTGCAGAGAGGAAGCTTCATACCCTGGATTGTAAGAGAGCTCTTGCCTTTTACTTACAAAGGACACAGCAACATAGAAAGTCTTCTCAACTCTTTGTTGCCTTTGATCCCTCTCATTTGGGACTTCCAGTCTCCAAGAGGACACTGTCCAATTGGATTGCTCAGTGTATTTCTTTCGCCTACCAGAGTAAGAACCTTTCTCTGGAAGGCCATGTCACAGCTCATAATGTGAGGGCCATGGCCACCTCTATGGCTCATCTAAATTCTGTGTCCATCGACCAGATCTGTCAAGCGGCCACCTGGGCCTCGGTTCATACCTTCACAGCCCATTACTGCTTGGACAAGGACTCCCGCCGGGATGCCTTGTTTGGTCAGGCTGTTCTCAAACACCTGTTCCATGCTTAATCAACTCCTGCCCTCCTTCCCTGGATGGATGCCTGAGATCTATAGGAGGAGGTAGAACCCTTCCCAGGGTCTCATATCCTTGGGGATCTCCCAGGCATCTTTAGCTAGGGAGTCCCCATATGTGAAGACTCATTCCTGCTTGTTCCTGGAGATAGCACAGTTACTTACCTGTAACAGGTGATCTCTGGGAACAGCAGGAATAAGTCTTCACAGCCCACCCACCTCCCCTAGGAGTTGTATCTCTCTATCTTTCCTTCCTCTCTCTCTCTTTGTCTCAGCTTTAAAACTCAAACTGAGAGGCGGTTAGGAAAGGCGGGAAGGCAGCGCGCAGGTGCTGTGGGATGCTCCCAAAAGCTTTCCTTTTTTGGGAAGCTGGGGAGCGTTTCCGCGCAGGCTCCGTCGGTACCGACGTACCCATATGTGAAGACATTCCTGCTGTTCCCAGAGATCACCTGTTACAGGTAAGTAACTGTGCTTTGCCCCCAGATGTGGGCAAATAACAGCAGAGCATTGGACACTCTCCATCATAAAGGAGGGGTACAAGCTTCATTTTTCAAGCATGCCCCCTCACACAATAGTAAAGCAGTTCAATTCTCCGACCTCTCTCATCAACCTCTTAGGTCAGGAGGTCGCTATCCTTCTTGCCCAAGGGGCAATAGAAGAAGTACCCATTATCAGCAGGGTACAGGGTTCTATTCCCCTTATTTTCTTATCCCAAAGAAAACAGGGGGTTACAGACCTATCTTAGACATCAGAGAATTGAAAAAATTCCTTGTCAACGAGAAATTCATGATGCTTTCTCTCGGATCTCTGCTGCCATACCTTCAGAGTCAGGATTGGCTTTGTTCTCTAGATCTCAAGGATGCGTACACTCATCTCCTCATCCATCCAACCCACAGAAGGTTCCTTTGGTTCCTTTTTGAGCAAAAGCACTACCAATACAGGGTGCTTCCTTTTGGCCTGGCCTCAACACCAAGGGTGTTCACGAAATGCATGGCTGCAGTAGCAGCATTTCTCCGCACTCTAGGTATATTCGTCTTCCCCTACTTAGCCTTCCTGGCTCTCGTGGGACCAGAGCCTTCCACCATTCCAGGAAGGTTATGTCACTTTGCCCCCAGATGGGGGCAGATAACAGCAGAGCATTGGACAATGTCCATCATAAAGGAGGGGTACAAGCTTCATTTTTCGAGCATGCCCCCTCCCATAATAATAAGGCAGTAATCTAGATCTCAAGGAGGCGTACACCCATGTTCTTATCCATCCAACTCACAGAAGGTTCCTTCGGTTCCTTTTTCAAGGAAAACACTACCAATACAGGGTGCTTCCTTTTGGCCTGTCCTCAGCACTAATGGTGTTCACGAAATGCAAGGCTGTAGTAGTAGCAGCATTTTTCCATACTCCAGGAATATTCATTTTCCCTTACTTAGGGGCTTGTTTAACGATAACGATCGCGAACCGCTACCGCGGCTTTGTAAACAAGCCCCTTAGACTGGCTCATTCGAGTACCAAGAGAGTCAGAGGCCAGGACTTCTCTATCCTGCACAATGCGTATCCTTCAGTATTTAGGGCTGGTAATAAACATCACAAAATCCAGTCTAACTCCCACTCCGTCTTTAGAGTTCATAGGAGCTTTGCTGGATACCAAAAAGGCAAGGGCCTATCTCCCCCAGGGTTGGGGAGCTCATCTCCAATACCTCTCCACCCAAGGCACCTGGTCTCCCCAGAGAGTCATCTACATATCAATCTCTTGGAGCTCAGAGCAATCTTCCTTGCTCTGCAAGTGTTCCACACCCTGCTCAGCTACAAGACAGTCCTCATTCATACGGAGAATCAAGTAGCCATGTTCTATGTGAACAAGGAGGGGGGAACAGGCTCTGTCGCTTTGCAATAAAGCTTTGCGACTATGGGCCCTCGCCAGAGCATCAGATTCATTTCCTGGCAGTGTATCTTCCAGTCAGACAGACTAAGTTGAGTTCTGCTTCTGCACGAATGTTCTCTGCATGCAGACCAGGTAACCAAGATTTTTCAAATTTGGGGAACCCCAGACATAGACCTCTTTGCAAGTCTGTGGAATGCCCAAAACTTCCCCAGTTCTGTTCCAGAATTCCGGCTCTGAAGGCTCAGGCCAGGGATGCTTTCCTCCTTCATTCGGTTCAAGACTTCCTCTATGCCTTTCCACCCATTCCCCTAATTCCCAAAACCCTGTTCAAGCTTCAGAGACAGAGGCCATATGATTCTCATAGCACCACATTGGCCACGGCAAGTGTGGTACCCTCTGCTTCTACATCTCTCTCAAGCTCCCTCCCTGTAGTTAGGGTCTGCTCCAGATCTCCTATCTCAGGAGGACAGAATGTTATGGCATCCCAATCCCCAATCTCTGCATCTCAGGGCTTGGTTTCTGAAGGCCTAGATCTCCAAGATGTTAATCTTCCTCAGCAAGTAAAAGAGATTCTTTTTACTTCGAGGAAACCTTCCACAAGACGCTCTTATGCTTTTAAGTGGAAAAGGTTTACCATATGGTGTTCGCAGAAGGGTCTTAACCCCCTTGCGATACTCCAGCAATGATTCCAGAGGTATCTCCTTCATTTATCCAATGCAGGACTTAAGACTAACTCAGTAAGAGTCCATTTGAGTGCTATTGCAGCTTCCTTTAAGCCTCTAAATGGACACCCTATTTCATCTCATCCTCTTATAGCAATTTTTATGAGAGGCCTTCTAACTAAGCCTCCCATTAGGCCCTCACCGGTGGCATGGGACTTAAACCTGGTTCTTGTGCAGCTCATGAAGCCACCCTTTGAACCTTTAGCTACTACCTCCTTGAAATTCCTTTCTTGGAAGGTTATCTTTCTCATTGCAATCACATCAGCACGCCGCATTGGTGAGTTGCAAGCGCTAGTAGCTGATCCACCTGGTACAAGGTTCCATCATGACAAAGTAGTCCTTCGGACTCATCCACACTTGATGCCAAAGGTGTTCTCGCCTTTTCATCTAAACCAAGCGGTCTACCTACCTGTGTTTTTTCCAAGGCCTCATGCATCAAATGCAGAGAGGAATCTTCATACCTTGGACTGTAAAATAGCTTTAGCCTTTTACTTACAAAGAACACAGCAACAAAGTTCTCTCAACTCTTTGTTGCTTTTGATCCTTCTCATTTGGGTCTTCCAGTCTCCAAGAGAACACTCTCTAACTGGATTGCTCAGTGTATTTCCTTCGCCTATCATTAAGAACCTTATTTTGGAGGGCCATGTTACAGCTCACAATGTGAGGGCCATGGCAGCCTCAATGGCTCATCTGCACTCTGTGTCTATCGGCGTCATCTGTCGAGCAGCCACTTGGGCCTCGGTTCATACCTTCACAGCCAATTACTGCTTGGACAAGGTCTCCTGCCGGGATGCCGTGTTTGGTCAGGCTGTTCTCCAACAACTGTTCCATACCTAATCAACTCCTACCCACCATCCCTGTTAGGATGCCAGAGATCAGGGACACAACTGTTCAGGGACACACAACCTCTGGGGGGTCTCCCTGGCAACTAAAGCTAGGGAGTCCCCATATGTGTTGACCACTTTCCTGCTTGTTCATGGAGATAGCATAGTTACTCACCTGTAGCAGGTGATCTCCGGGAACAGCAGGAATTTAGTCCTCACAACCCATCCACCTCCCCTATGAGTTGTATCTCTCTTTCCTTTCCCTCTCTCTCTCTGTCTCAGCTTTAAAACTCAACTGGAGAGAGGCAGTTGGGAAAGGCTGGAAGGCAGCACACAGGCGCTGTGGGATGCTCCCAAAAGCTTTCTAATTGGACGCTGGGGAGCGTTCCCGCGCAGGTTCCATCGGTACCGACAATACCCATATGTGAGGACTAAATTCCTTCTGTTCCCGGAGATCACCTGTTACAGGTGAGTAACTATGCTTTCCACACCAATGGTCTCTCTATGCAGACCAGGTGGCCAAATTTTTTAAAATTTGGGGAACCCTGGACATAGATCTCTTTGCAAGTCCGCTGAATGCCAAACTTCCCCGGTTCTGTTCCAGAATTCCGGCTCAGGGTTGTCAGGCCAGGGATGCTTTCCTCCTCCATTGGGGCCAGGACTTCCTGTATGCCTTTCCACCCTCTAATTCGCAAAACCCTGTTCAAGCTTCAGAGAGACAGAGGTCATATGATTCTCATAGCTCCACATTGGCCATGGCAAATGTGGTACCCTCTGCTCCTACATCTCTCTCAAGCTCCTCCTCTGGAGTTAGGATCTGCTCCAGATGTCCTTTCTCAGGAGGACAGGATGCTGTGGCATCCCAATCCCCAGTCTCTGCATCTCAGGGCCTGGTTGCTGAAAACCTAGAACTTCATGGTCTTAACCTTTCTCAGCAGGTAAAGGATATCCTTTATGCTTTAGGAAGCCTTCCACAAGACGCTCTTATGCTTTCAAGTGGAAAAGGTTTTCCATTTGGTGCTCACAGAAGGGTCTTGACCCTCTTGCGATACCTTTGGAATCATTACTGGAGTATCTCCTTCATTTGTCTAATACAGGGCTTAAGACCAATTCAGTGAGTTCATTTGAGTGCTATTGCAGCTTCTTTCAAGCCTCTGAATGGACAACCTATTTCCTGTCATCCTCTCATAGATTTATATGAGGCCTTTTTTTAACTAAGCCTCCCATTAAGCCACCACCGGTGGCATGGAACTTAAATATGATTCTTGGGCAGCTCATGAAGTTGCCTTTTGAACCATTAGCTACTACCTCTTTTAAATTCCTTTCCTGGAAGGTCATTTTTCTTATTGCAATCACATCAGCACTTTGCATCAGTGAATTGCAAACGTTGGTGGCTGAAGCTCCTTATACAAGGTTCCATCATGATAAGGTAGTCCTTGGGACACATCCACACGTTATGCCAAAGATGGTATCACCTTTTCATTTAAACCAAGTGGTTTAAAACCTTCCTGTATTTTTCCCAAGTCCTCATGCCTCTAATGCAGAAATGAATCTTCATACTTTGGACTGTAAAAGGGCTTTAGCCTTTTACTTGCAAAGGACACAGCAACATAGAAAGTCCTCTCAACTCTGTTGCTTTTGATCCTAGTCATTTGGGACTTCCAGTCTCCAAAAGAACACGGTCCAGTTGGATTGCACAGTGTATTTCATTTGCCTATGAGAGTAAGAACCTTCCTCTTGAAGGCCATGTCAAAGCTCACAATGTGAGAGCCATGACAGCCTCTATGGCTCATTTTCAGTCTGTGTCTGACGACATCTGTCAAGCAGCTACTTCGGTTGATACCTTCACAGCCCATTACTGCTTAGACAAGGACTCCCGCCAGGATGCCTTGTTTGGTCAGGCTGTTCAACACCTGTTCCATACTTAATCAACTCCTACCCACCATCCCTGGTAGGATGCCAGAGATCCATGGGGGGAAGTGGAGCTCTTTCACAGGGGCACACAACTTCTGGGGCCATCTCCCTGGCATTTGCAGCTAGGGAGTCCCCGTATGTGAAGACTATATTCCTGCTTATTCCTGGAGATAACATAATTACTCACCTGTAACAGGTGATCTCCGGGAGCAGCAGGAATTTAGTCTTCACAACCCACCCACCTCCCCTAGGAGTTGTCTCTCTTTGTTTCTGCTATAAACTCAACTGGAGAGGGACAGTTGGGAAAGGCAGGAAGGCAGCACACAGGCGCTGTGGGATGCTCCCAAAAGCTTTCCTATTGGACGCTGGGGAGCGTTCCCGCGCAGGCTCAGTCGGTACCGCCGATACCCATATGTGAAGACTAAATTCCTGCTGTTCCTGGAGATCACCTGTTACAGGTGAGTAACTATGCTTTACTCACCTGTAACAGGTGTTCTCTGGGGAAAGCAGGAATTAGTCCTCACAAGCCTCCTTCCTCCCCTTGAATTTGCTCCTTTACCTTTTATCTTGCTATCTTCAGCTGTGTCATTTGAGCAATATTGCACCTTTGGGCCGGAAGGGGACCATGCATGCATGGTGGCATCTCCCAAAGGCTGTCTTTGAAAGCTGGGGAGATGCTTCTGAGAGGGCTCCGTTGGTGCTGACGTCACCCATATGTGAGGACTGATTCCTGCTGTCTCCGGAGAACACCTCTTTCAGCTGAGTAACTACGCTTTTTCCACAGAGCCCAACAGATGTTTGTCTTTTTTTCCTTGGAGAAATCCTTGTTAGTTATCCTCAAAATAGTTTCCTTGTTTGTGTACTGGCTCACCTTTCTGGTGCTGTTCTCTGCTCCTTTTCTTTTTTGTTTGAGGCTCGGCTCGACTCGAGTGATGTTCGTGCCTTTTTTTCACACGGGGATTATGAACCCCATCCGGGTGTTAATTTGACCACTGCAGTCAAATGATGTCAGTGACAGAGACCAGACTGACCTCTGCCTACACTGTTTGGGACCCAGACCATGATAGCACTTCTTGTGACCTGTGCCAGGCCATGACCCGTAAAACCAATAAAAAGAGATCGGAGTTGCAAGAAAAACTGTTCCCCAGGTCCAACTCAGCACCGACCTCCCCAGTGCTGAGCTCCAAGCCCAGCACGTCTCATGAGGCCTGAGCATCCTCAGTCCCACAGCGGTGGCTTCTCTGAGAAGACCTTGTACCCCAAGAGAAGAAAAAAATCCTCAAAGTCCACAGATGTGGCATCGGAAAAACCTGGTAAAACTTCCCGGCAGGACTTGGGCTACTCCAAGAAGTGCTCTATCAAGGTCCTCAAGAAGGATTCTTTGACTGGTGGAGACTGTGTGAGGCTCCTAGAGACAGTCGTCCTCATCGAGGACGCATTTGCAAGAGTTCTGTCGCCAAAAGCTGCAGAGCCTTCTGGCTTGGAAACCAGGTAACGATGGCTGGTTCATCCACGATGACTGGGCCCCTGACAGTGGGGGAGTCCCCGGTCATCAAGCCCAGTTTCAAGCACTATCAGCTTCAGGTAAACCCTCTGTGGCTGTCGAGATTTCAGTCCCATTCTTCAGGCATCTGGTCCTCCCAGGCCAGTTTCCATGACTTGTACCCCAGGTCCTCAAGAGGCTTGATTATGCTTTGCTTGAAAATATTTTGTCTGTGGACAAACAGGAACGAGTCCTCAGGGTGATGTTTCTGATGGAGTTCCATGCGGGAACACTTCTCAGCTTCTATTGGTAGCTTTTGGTAAGCTCCACCACACCACCTGATGCCGCGATGCCATGATGCTTCAGTCTTTCATTTTTTGCTGAGCCCCACAGACATGTTTCGGATATCCTCTATTTGGTAAACTACTTTTTTTCCCCTAATGGGTTTTTTGCCTCATGTTTTTCAACCTAATCGCCTGCCCTCAGTTTTTTCCTCCCTTTATTTTTTCTTCCTCTGGACATGTATTTTTAGTCTTGCACTGGTGTCTTGGCCCCCTCAATTGCTGGTTCTTGGGCCAGGCCTAGTCTTTGTGATAGTGGTTTGACTTTGCCTTGGCTATTTTTTTTCCCAGACAACGTACCCTAGAAACCTTCCAGCAGGTTTAAGAAGTGTTCTAAGTGCTCTAGGACCATATCCTCCATGGATACTCATAATTTGTGCCTACAGTACCCGGGACCTGTTCATCAATCCTCTTCTTGTAGTTAGTGTTTGCAGATGACAAGAAGAGGACTGAAAGGTCGTGAAGTGGCATGGATCAGTTTTTGGTGCTCACTAGTCTGATCCATTGCTTTCAGCATCAACAACACTTGTTTCTATTGTTTCTAAGGCTGCATCGGATGCTGGTGGTGCAGCTCTTGAGCTCAGTCTGAGCTGAGCACCTGTTGTGCTCCATCAGAAGATTAGGAAAAATTCAGCCAGGGTATCAAAGTTGAGGGTTGACCATGCTGAATATTGTGTTCATTGGCATCAGAGCCATTGAGGCATGGCATTGAGGGTGATGGGGGTCTGTGTGAGCACCTCTCGAAGGTGCCTTGAAGGGAGGAGAGCTCATCCTCCAGGACATTGGAGAAGCACTGACAGCCAAGACCCAGCTGGCAATACCCCTGTAGATATCGGGTAAATTGGTTGAAGTTGCTCAGGTCCCACAGTCTTTGAAATTGGCAGCCATGGAGATGCATCTTCTGAAGTGCTTGAGGAATGCATTACAAATCTGCTAGCGATGCAACAGACATCAAGGCCCCTGGCATGCTGTATAGACATCAGACGCATGCACTGCCTGCTTGCCAGACTCTGACACTGGTGCCTGCCTGGCCGATATTCCTCTCTAGCATCAAGGGGTCTGATGTGCCATCAATCTATAAGGGGGTCGGTGCATCATTGCTCCTGAAGGAGCTCCTGATCCCCTCGAAGCAGGAGGGAGATTCAGGGAGAGGCTCAGAAGTACTTTGACTTCCTCTCTGAGTCTAACTCAGAAGGCTGGGTCATAGACGTGGAATCGGAGGACTTATAGGAGGGCAGGTCCCTTGAGCTCTTGTTGAATCCAAATCTCCTCCTGAGGACATGACCTACTAAGACTGTGAGGGATGTGGCCAGAGCCATTTCATTTTCTTTGGAGACTGAGGATGAGCACAGGGCAGAGGAGTTGAAGATCTGCAGTACTCCTCTGCCCTTAAGGAGGCAGTGATGGTGCTTTGCACCACATTCTGCAGAGGATGTAAGGTATCCCCCTCACTGTACCTCCAGTTAGAAAGCTTGACTGTATACATACAGAGTTTAGAAGTTTCTCGGGTTTGAAAAGCCTCAGCTTGTGCACCATTCTTTGGTGGTTGAATCAGACCTAAAGAGGATCAAGAGTATCAAGATTCATTCCTCTGTGCCCCCAAAGAGGGAGGCTCTGACATTGAACTCTAGGGAGACTGTGACTTCAGAATTCCATGCTTATTGCCCGTGTGGCCTCTTAACTGCTCTACATTGGTATGTTCTTCAACATATGCAAGCTAGCTAACCTGTCCCAATTTGTTCCCAGAGAAATTGGAACAATATCATGCCATGGTGGCCCATGGCAAGGACTGCTCTAAGTTCATGGTATGAGCTACCTATACTTTCAAAATGGCATCTACGAATGTTGTCAGGCATTGGTACCTGTAGACTCTGCTCTAGGTCTGATGACTGGGTCTAGAAATCTATGCTGAACAAACTAGCAAACATCCCATGCTGAGGAGAGGAGAAGACTGGTTTCATAGAGAAGCAGCATGTCAGTCTCACTAGGCTTTCCAGGTGTACAACTGAGCATGGCTTCTATTGGAGGAGGTACCAGGGTGGGGGCCAGAAGAAGAGCACGTACTCTTGTAGACGTAGATGCTTCCCCAGGCACCAGATCGCCCAGCCCAAATATGTCCCTCACCAACAGCAGTGTCGGGAGAAGGCCTAATCGGCTGCTCTGCCAAAACAGGATGGGGATTTGACTGGTTCCTTTGGAGCATAGCCACTCTTCCATCGACTGCATGTGGGAACAATTTGGTCAGAAGATGCCTCTGTTTGCATACAGGTGGCCCCTCAACCTCAGATCTATGGGTTCGACACATCCAGAGCAGTTACAAATTAACTTATTGGAAGTGCCATCAAATTGCGCCGCGCGCAACCCTCCCTCCCCAGTACATTATCTCAATCTTCTGCATTAGGAACTGCTTCAGAGAGAAATCACCACCCTCTTATCAGATCTCATGATTGAGCATGTACCACCAGAGCAAAGGGGTCAGGGGTTTTATTCCAAGTACTTCTGGTCCCCAAGAAAATGTGGATCCATTTCATCCTGAGATCTTGGATCTGAACAAGTACTAGGGCAAAAGAGTTCAGAATGATTTGTCTGGGCACCCTACTTCCTTGCCTGCAAAACAGATTGGCTATGCTCCCTGGATCTGAAGGATATGTATACCCACTTACAGATACGTCCTGTGAGCAGAATGTATCTGTATATGGGGGAGATATCTCAGATTCATCCTGGGAAGGGGGGGGGGGGGGGAGTCAACACGTCTAGTACAGAGCATTACTCTTTGGCCTTTCCACTCATCATGTGTTCACAAAATGCCTCATGGTGGTAGCAGTGGAAGTGTTTGTCTTCCTGTATCTGGACAATAGGGAGGAGTGGCCTAGTGGTTGGGGCAAGGTACCACATGCCGGAAGTTCGGTGGTTCAAATCCCATTAGAGGACAGCAACCTTGGGCCGGAAGGACTGGGGTTTCTAGTCCCACAGGTGCTCCTTGTGGTCTTGGGCAAGCCACTTAACCCTCCATTGCCCATGTTCCCTGTAAGTATTAGTGTGTGTTTCATATCCCCTCGTGTTAAAATGTATCCTCAATTGTGTTGTGACCACTTTGATTGAAGTATAAGGTGGTATACAAAACTGTCTAAATAAATAAAATTACAACTTAACATAAACAATCCAGAATGAATATAACCTCGCAACCCAAACAAAAGTATTAAGAACCGATTTGTTGTAGCCAAAATGTATATATTGCTATCACTGAAACAAAACTGTACATGGCCCATACTGTTTAAATACTATATAGATGCCTTACACGCCTTTCACTGTATAAATCTGTAAAAAAGCAAGCAGAACAATATAAAATGCAAATATGTATAAATGTACAGTCAAGTACACCTCAATGAAAATGTAAATTGTTGATTCTTACCATATGTAACCAATGTTTGATGTGTAGAGTAAACCGTTTCTGATCGCTGGAAGTAGTGGTATACAAATGAAACCAAATAAATAAATTGGCTGATCAAAGCTACCACTCCAGAGAGAGTTCAAGAATTCGAATCAACACAGATGACCATTGTTTGTTGGAGCTACCAGGTTTCGTAGTCCCACCTATAGTCCATCAAACAATTTTGAGTTCATAGGAGCCCTGCTTGACAGAGTTTAGGTGAGAGCCTTCCTTCAGCACAACTGTCTTTAGAGATTGATAGCACTAGTTCAAGAAACTCACGGAGTCTGCAGGTATCGGCTCACAGGCTGACTGTTCTAGGTCACATTGCCTCCGCAGCGCATGTCACAATCTTAACACTACTCCAGATGAGGCATTCGCCTCCCGAGGACACTTCCTTTCTGGTATTCGTGCAGGATATGGCACCAGTCCTCAATCTTGCCATGCAGGCTGAGGAAGAACAGAGGGTTAGAGGAACTCAACATCTTACAGTATGAGTCCCCTCTCGGGAGTCTTTCGGTCCCAGTACCTCCCATTCTGTCCTGGCTGCTCCTCCGCATGTGGAAAGTGCCTGCCTCTGTTTCCATTGTGTGCAAATGGCTCAATGCCATGTATAGGGTCCAGCACGGTACGAGGTTCCAGAAGACCCAGCTTCCACACATCTCCATGGTAGTGGAATCAGAGATGTGGAAGCAAAAGAGCCCGAAGTCACATTCTTTGGTCCTGCCGGGCAGTGAGTCCATAGCCCTCAACGCTTTTGGGATCCATGCTGACGTGCCACATTCAGGCTTACCAACTGTACATGGGCATGTTCCTGTGTGACTTCGCCAAAGAACTCAGAGTTTTTTCCGCAGGTCTCGGGTGAACACCTTCTCAGATTCCAGACCCTCGATCGGTCGCCGACTGCTCAAAGTACCTCTCCCGTGCCGCGTATGGTGGTTTTGTGTCCTCTGCCCAAGTGACAGCAGCTGGCATCGGGGCCCAGTGCCAGGCATGGCTCCAGTTTTCAGACCTGGAGCAGTGGGTCCAGGAGAAAGCTCTTGGATGTGTCCCCTGCCTCGGTGAACAATTGTTCGGCAAGCCCATGGAGGATAAGGCAGACCTCTTCTCTCCCACAGAAGAAGCATCACATGAAGAAGCCATTCTTGCAGAGAAAGCGACTTCTGTACGGGGTATACCCTCGAACCGACCACTGGCATGCGGGGGGGGGGGGGGGAATGGCCATCGCAAACCTAAAGGGCCCAAGGCCCAACCACCGGCACCACCCTAACCTGTTCTGGGGTTTTGAAGCTGAAGGCATAGCTTCTCACCCCTGGCAGCACTTCAGCCTGTGGGGGACACCTATCCCTTTTCGTTCTCCCCCCCCCCTCCCCCATGGGTGTCGATCACGTCGGACACCTGGGTCCTCCGGGTGGTCTGGGACGGTTAGTCTTCATCTAGACAGGCCCTTCTCGGCTTCTCTCACACCAGCTTTGCTTGCAGCAAGAGCTGACCAACTTCTTCATCCAGTGGGTGGTCAAAAAGGTACTGCTGCACATCCGATGTCGAGGGTTCTCTGGGGCATGACCCTCAGAGCTGTCTATCTCCCAGTCCAGGACAATGTCCTCATGGACAAACTGAGCAGAATTCCCCACCCACACGAATGGCACCTGGATCTGGAGGTGGCCAGCCTCTTGTTCCATCGGTGGGAGACTCCGTCCATGGGACCTGTTCGCCAGCCCAGTGAAGTGTAGCTTCCCTGCTTTTGCGGACCGGTTCCACACCTGAGCAGGGTGGCCCCAGATGCGTTCCTCTTTAACTGGATCTCTGGGCTTCTTTACACCTCCCTCTCCCCACTCCTTTCATTGCAAGGAACTCCACAAGGTCTAGCGGGGGTGATCTTCAGTGATTCTCATGGCTCCTTCATGGCCTTGACAGTCTTGGTTCCCTTTCCGGCTCTCGTCTGAGCATCTAGTCCCCTTTGGCTGCACCCTGAGCCTGATAACGCAGGAGGAGGCGTTGTTGTCCCTTACAGCCTGGCAGCTAAACGGGTCTCCTTAGCCCCGCTGCACCTCCCAGGGGAGGTTGAGGAGGTGGTCCCCGCGTCGAAGGACTTGACAAGACTAGCTTATGCCTTTAAGTGGTGGCGTTTCTCGATCTGGTCTCCGAGCTCCAGATCGACCCATTCTCCTGCTCTATCTGGTGTGTTCTCCAGTACCACCTCCACCTCTCAAGAGTGGCTGAAGTCCAACTCGGGGTACACCTGAGCACCATCTCGGCTAACCACCACCTCATCGAGGATAGACCCCTCTCGAGGCAGCCCCTGGTCTCATGCGGGGACTCTTACTTTCCAAGCCTCCCATCCGGCCTCCACTGGCAGAGTGGGACCTGAACATCGTGCTCATGCAGCTTTCGCGATCACCCTTTGAACCGATGGTGCTCGCTTCAGCACCTCTCCTGGAAGGTGGCCTTCCTGATGGCTCTGACCTCGGCTTGATGAGTCAGCGAAATCCAAGCCCTCATGAATGAGGTGTCTTACACCAGGTTCTATGGGAACAGGGTGGTCCACTGTACCCACCCCAAGTTCTTACTGAAGGTTTCTTGGATTTCCATCTCGATCAGGAGATAGTCTTGCCGATCTTCTTCCCGAGACCTCATGCTTGACCAGTCATCGACAGTGTTACATACACTTGACTGCAAGAGAGCTCTCGCCTTCTACCTGCAGCGCACTCAGGTTCATTGCAAGTTCGACCGGCTCTTTGTTGCCTATGATCCCAACTGCCTGGGACAGGTGGGTGGCAGACTGTATCGCCTTCGCCCAGGCGGGCGCCCCGCTAGATCGGCAAGTCACTGCAAACGGTGTCCAGGCCTAGGTGGCTTCGCTGCGATCAGTGCATCTGACATCTGCTGGGCTGCGACCTGGTCTTCAGCGAATACTTTTGCTTCTCACTACTGCTTGGAGAGAGTCCCACCAGGACAGCACTTTCTGCCAGGCTGTACTCCATAATCTGTTTGGGGTATAAGCAACACTTGCCCTCCGACCCTTCTGCAGCTACTGAGAGCTTGCCCCTGAGGATTCGGGCTACTTTGGGCATCAGCTTCTGCTCACGGCCTTGCGGAGGCGTTTCGGGGAATCCCATAAGTGAGGACTGACTTCCTGCTTGTTCCTGGAGAAAACGTAATTACTCACCTGTAGCAGGTGTTCTCTAGGGACAGCAGGATCAGTTCTCACTACCCTCCCACCTCCCCTTAGAGTTGCAGTTTTTATCCTTCCTTTGCCATCTGTTTAGTAGGGCTCTAGCTATGGGACCTGACTGAGCAATATGGCACCTTTTGGGCAGGAAGAGGACCACACATGCATGGTGACAATCCCAAAGATTTTCTTTGAAAGCTGGGGAATTGTTCCATGCAGGCTAAGTTGGTGCCGACGTCACCCATAAGTGAGGACTTATTCCTACTGTCCCTTTAGAACACCTGTTACAGGTGAGTAACTATGCTTTTTGGCCTCGCCTCTGCCCCAAAAGTCTTTACAGAGTGCATGGCAGTGGTAGCAGTATTCCTAAGGATGCTAGGGATATTTGTCTTCCCCTACTTAGACTGGCTCATTCGAGTAAGCACACCTCTAGAGGCCAGTCTTCCTCACACGCACCATGCAGGTGCTGCAATACTTGGGATTTGTAATAAATCATCCAAAGTCCCAGTTTGTTCCCTCAAACTCTGGAGTTTATAGGAGCCCTCCTAGACACTCAACATTCGAGGGCTTTTCTGCCTCAAACCTGCTGTGCTAGACTCATCCAGCTTACATCCCGGTCAGTCATCAAAACCTTTCTCACTGCTCGAGAAATGCTGCAACTCCTGGACCATATGACATCTACTGTACATGTGGTTCCATATGTTTTTCTACATATGCGTGCAGCTCAATGGACCCTGGCTTCCCAGTGGTCTCAAGCATCCGGTCATTTGTGAGACAAAATAACACAATCTACATGTCTCATCTCATCTCTCCTATGGTGGCATTCCCCAGAATAGCACCTCGTAGGGTCACCTTTTCAGAAGCCTCCACATCAATGTACCCTGCTGGATGCATCCAAAATGGGCTGGGGAGCTCAACTGGACAACCTCTCCACTCAGGGTCTTTGGTCTCATCAGGAGTCACAACTCCACATAAATCTGCTGGAACTCAGAGCCATCCACAATGCTCTGTGTTCCACAACCACCTTCGCTTCCGCACAGTTTTTTATCCTTCCTTTGCCATATGCTTAGTAGGGTTCTAGCTATGGGACCTGACTTAGCAAGATGGCACCTTTTGGCCAGGAAGAGGACCACACATGCATGGCAGCAATCCCAAAGGCTTTCTTTGAAAGCTGGGGAATTGCTCTGCATGGGCTCAGTTGGTGCTGATGTCACCTATAAAGACTGATTTCTACTGTCCAGACGGACAAACAGGTAGCCATGTTCTTGAACAAGTAGGGCGGAACAGGCTCTTGCACACTTTACAGTGAAGCCCTGCACCTATCGTCCTTCGCCATACAACATCAGATTCACCTACTTGTGGTTTATCACCCAGGCAAACAATCTCTTCGTGGACAAACTCAGTTGGGTCTTACTACTCCACGAGTGATCTCTCCATGCAGACAAGGTTGCTCACATTTTCCAGATCTGGGGAACCCCAGACATAGACCTGTTTGCAAGTCCTCAGAATACCAAACTTCCCTGATTCTGTTCCAGAACCTCTGCTCACATCATCGGTGGTAGATGCCTTTCACCTTTACTGGGGTCAGGGCTTCTATACGCCTTCCCTCCCATTCCCCTCATCCCCAAAACTCTTTTGAAACTCCAGAGAGACAAGGGCTACATGATTCTTAAAGCCCCACATTGTCCACAACAACCGTGGTATCCTCTGCTTCTACGTCTCTCGAGTTCAACCAGTAGATTTGGGGTTTGTCCCAGATCTTCTCTCACAGGAGAATGGGACACTGCTGCATCCCAATCCACAGTCCCTACACCTAACAGCATGGCTGCTGAAAGGCATAGAATTCTAGGGCATCAGCCTCTCTCAAGTGAAAGCTATTGTTTTGTCTTCTAGGAAACCTTCCACAAGGCACTAGCGTAGATTCTCTGTTCGAAAAGAGATCTTAACCTCTTTTCAGCTCCCGTGGAAACATTACTTGAATATCTCCTCCACCTCTCTTCCTCTGGACTCAAGACCAGTTTGGTAAGAGTCCACCTAAGCTCCATAGCGGCTTCCCACATACTCTTGGATGGTCAGCCCATCTCCTCTCAGCTGCTTGTAGTAGACTTCATGAGAGGGCTTCAATTAACTAAGCCTCCCATTAAACCATCCCCAGTGGCATGGGGCTTTAATGTGGTTTTAGGACAGCTTATGAAACCGCCCTTTGAACCTCTTGCCACTACTTCCCTGAAAGAATCACCTTCCTTACTGCCCTCACTTCTGCAAGGTGCATCAGTGAGCTTCAAGCTTGGATGGCTGATCCTCCTTACACGTTTACACCATGACAAGGTAGTCCTTAGGACTTGCCCTCACTTTATGCCAAAGGTGGTCTCACCATTTCATTTGAACCAGTCAGTGTACCTCCCTGTTTTCTTCCTTATACCTCATTCTCCAGGACCAAGCAGGAAGTCAGTCCTCAGATATGGGTGACATGGACGTCGATGGAGCCCCCATGCGGAGCATTTCCCCAGCTTTCTAAGAAAGCCTTTGGGAATACACCCAAGCATGCGCGGTCCCCTTCCCGCCCAAAGGTGACAATTTGCTCAATCTTTCTTTTTCCATGAAGCCCAACGGACTGAGTCCATGTGACCCGGAAAAGTTTGGGTTTTTTTCTGCGATTTTTCGCTCTTGTCCGGTTAGACGCTGGTTCCCCATCCCGCCTGGGTTTGGTACACCAGTATCGACCCGATCCCTCTTTCGTTTTTTGCCGTTCGTGGCACGCATTCGCGTGCTTTTTTTCATTTTCCCCTGGAAGGCTGGTCTTTTGACCTAGCGGGGGTCCTTTTTTCCCCGATGGCCTCCAGTGGTTTTAAAAAGTGTGATCGTTGTAAAACTCATGTCTCTTACCAAGACACACGACTGCTGCCTGCATTGCCTCGGGCCAGACCATGATCCCAAGGTCTGTGTCCCATGTGGAAAGATGTCCACCAAGGCACTCAGAAGCTGGCAGCATCAAAAGGAGAGAATTTTTTCTGATTCTGCCTCCGGCCGTGCCCGGACCTCGTCAGAGGCCTCAACGTCTCGGAAGTCTGACCCCGAGCTTCGTCGGGGTTCCTCTGAAAGGGGGTCCCCCAGTCGGGAGCATAAGAGGAAAAGAAAGCTGATGAGGGTGGCGTTCTGACTGCCGCCCCAGGCCTTTGGAGCAGGAGAAGCCGCCTAAAGTGCCTCGTGCAGAGCCGGAGTCCGTCGAGCACGTAAGTCCTGTTGTCCTCGGACTCTCCTCCCAGGAAGCCACCGGGGCCCGAGTTGATGGCTGTTGAGTGTCCTGAGCTTGGACTCAGGCTGACAGCCTTGGAGTGCAGACTGTCTGCCTTCATGGATCAGCAGCGGGTGCTGATGGCCAGCTTGACTGCTGCATCTGCCCCGACCACCGGATGTCAATGTCTAAGTTGACCCCGGAGACAGAGCCGGTTCTCGAAGCCATCAAGGTCTGACTCCGGACTCTGTCACAGTCCCCTTCGACGTCCCGTTCGGGACCGAGGGCGTCGACGCCCCTTCCCCTGGCGTCAGGGCGAGTGCTACCGGAGCCCACACGGTCGGAGCCCCTCGACTCTTCCTCGGATGAGTCTCCGTGGGAGACGGAGGATGAGGAGTCCCCCGATACCTTTCAGACTTGGTGTGTCCCTTTGGACTCACCGCAGTCCGAGCCACTGGAGGACACCCGGTTCTCGGAGTTTGTGAGGGATATGGCCAAGGCTTTGGCTGTTCCTGTGGATCCCGAGGAGGAGCCTTGAGCTGAAGATCTCGATGCCCTGCAGTATGACTCTCCCCCCAGGGAGGCCTTTACTGTGCCGGTTCCTCCGATGCTGGGACGGCTCCTCTTCCAAATGTGGAAGGCACTGGCCTCGGCGCCGGTTTTGAGCAAGCAGATCGATTCCATGTATCGAGTCCGAAAGAGCCCTGGCTTCCAGAAGGCGCAGCTGCTGCACCATTCTATGGCTGTGGAATCAGCCATGCATCGTCTGAAGAGCCAGAAGATGCACTCCGCAGTGCCCCCCAGTAGGGAGGCCCGAAGCCTGGATGCCATCGGCAGAAAGTGCTTCCAGGGCTCGATGCTTGCTTGCCGTGTCCAGTCCTACCCAGCTGTACATGGACATGTACTTGCAGGACCTGGCTAAGGAAATAGCCGGGTTCTCTGCTGGCCTCTCCGGGGAACCTTTGCAGAGCTTCAAGACCTTGTCCTCGGGGATCCGGGAGTGCTCAAAATTCATCTCCCGGGCGGCCTACAATGGCTTCGAGGCTTCGGCCCGTGTAGCGGCGGCCGGCATCAGTGCTCGACGCCAGGCATGGCTACAGTCATCGGACCTCGAGCCATGGGTGCAGGACAAGTTGGTCGATGTCCACTGCCGAGGTGAGAACCTCTTTGGCAAGCCGATGGCCGAAAAGGCGGCTGAGCTCAAGACCGAGACTCTGACTAGGACAAGGCTGTCCAGAAAAACCTCTGCCCCTTCTCATAAGAAGGGCTCGGGGGATAAAGGCCTTATCTCCAGGAACAAGCAGAAATGAGTCTTCACATATGGGTACGTCGGTACCGACGGAGCCTGCACAGGAACGCTCCCCAGCGTCCAATCAGAAAGCCTTTGGGAGCATCCCACAGCACCTGCTTGCTGCCTTCCTGCCTTTCCAACTGTCTCTCCTCAGTTGTTTGTTTTCCCGCGGAGCCAGCAGATCATGTTCCTGTCACCGCAGAAGAATTTCCTTATTTTTTCTTTATTTCTTTTCTGTACGCGTCTGCCTTCCTCGACGCTATACCGGTACCGCCGGTTCTTTTCTAAAAAAAACCTTTATTTTTCTTCAGGTGTACTTCAGTTTTGGGGCCTTAGGCCCAAAACCTTTTCCTTAAATATGGAAAAACCTGCCTCAGGATTCAAGAAGTGCACAAAATGTGGCAGTACTATATCCGTCACCGACACCCATGACTGGTGTCTCAAATGTTTAGGCCCTGACCATTCCATTAAAGATTGTGTGTCCTGTTCCCTGATGTCTGAGAGGTCGACAGAACCGAGCTGCCAAGCTCAGTACCCTGTTTCCCTCTGATGCGGCTTCGGTGGCATCGATGTCTTCCAGGGCTGCTTCTTCCTCACGTGGATCTCAGGTAACTAAACATAAATCCAGCCGGTCCTCGAAGGGCAAATCTCCTTCCAAGCATCGAGATGCCCCTGGCCTTGCCCTCGAGGATTCTGCACCGGCAAAATTACCCCGGCGGTAGGCTTCGGCTCCTAAAGCATCATCTGGTTTCCAGGACTAGCTAGATGGCATAGCCTCAGCAGAAACCTGGTGCCATGCTCTGGGGTACCGGTGGTCTCCACCGGTACCGACTTCCAGGCATTGGCAGCGTCGATGGATCAGAGGATTCTCCAGGACCAAGCAGGAGGTCAGTCCTCACTGATGGGTGACGGCGCCGACGGAGCCCTCGCGGAGCAATTTCCCCAGCTTTCGAAGAAAGCCTTTGGGAATTGCAGCGCGCATGCGCGGTCCCCTTCCCGCCCAAGGGTGCCATCTTGCTCAGTCGTCTCTTTTCCGCAGAGCCCTACAGACGTAGTTTGTGATCACCACTGAAAAAGTTGCTTTTTTTCGTTCTATTTTCTCGGTTCGACGCCGTGTCCTTTTCCCGCCCGGCCTTGATACTCGTCGAGTCCGTTCACTATTTTTCAGTTTTTGTCCTTCGTGTCTGGTGTTCCCGCCACTTTTTTCTTTTTCTCTGGCAGCCCAGTCTTTTGACCTCGCAGGGGCCCTTTTTCCCCCGATGGCTGCCAGCGGGTTTAAAAAGTGTGATCGGTGTACGAGGCTTATGTCTCTCACCGACACACACGACTGCTGCCTCCGCTGTCTCGGACCCAATCATGACCCAATGATTTGTGGTCTGTGTACCAAAATGTCCTCGAAGGCATTGAGGAGTCAGCAGTCTCAAAAGGAGCAAATCTTCTCTGATTCCATGTCCGGCCGGGCCCGGACCTCGTCAGAGGCTTTGACGTCTCCTGACTCCGGCCCCGAGCGTCGTCGGAGCTCCTCTGAGTGGGGGTCTCCCGCCCGGGAACATCGTCGGAAGAAGAAACCCGCGAGGGCGGCGTCGGAGGACACTCCTGGTTCCTCGAGGGCCAGGTCGCATAGCCCCGATAGCCGCCCTGGGTCCTCGGAGTTGGAGAGGCCTTCGAAGCATCCTCGTCTCAAAGTGGAGTCTCCTGGACACGTGAGTACTGTAGTCCTCATGGACTCGCCTCCGAAGGAGCCGACGTCGGGCCTGACGCCGTCGGTGCCTGAGTCCGGGGGCTGCTGGGTCTCCTGAGCTTGGACTCAGGTTGATGGCCTTGGAGAGCAGTTTCGCTGCCTTCATGGACCAGCAGCGGGCATTGATCACTGGCCTCGCCGGTGCATCTGCCCCGACCACCGGGACGTCGACGTCCATGTCGACCCTGGAGGCCGAGCCGATCCTCGAGTCTATGCAAGCTCGGGTCGATCCTCGGCCACGGTCTCCCTCGGCCTCCCGTTCGGGACTGAGGTAGTCGACACCGGCCTCGGCGTCAGGGCGGAGGTCATCGGCGGCTGCCCGCACGGAGCCGCTAGATTCCTCCTCGGAGGAGTCGGGCTGGGACATGGAGGAGGATGAGTCACCCGATTCTTTTCAGACTCTGTGCGTCCCCTCCGACTCGCCCGAGTCTGAGCCTCAGACGGTCCCCCTCGGAGGATACTCGGTTCTCGGACTTCGTGAGGGATATGGCCAAGGCTTTGGCCTTCCCCGCGGATCCCAAGGAGGAGCCTCGAGCCGAAGAGCTCGAGGCCCTCCTGTATGACTCTCCCCCGAAGGAGGCCTTTACTGTACCGGTTCCTCCGATGCTGGAAAGACTTCTCTTCCGCGTGTGGGAGAGCCCGGCATCGACGCCGGTGTTAAGCAAGCTGGTCGATTCCATGTATCGAGTCCGCAAGAGCCCCGGGTTTCAGAAGGCACAACTACCGCACCATTCCATGGTGGTGGAATCGGCCATGCATCAACTCAAGAGTCAAAAGATGCACTCCTCGGTGCCTCCCGGCAAGGAGGCCCGGAACCTGGATGCCCTCGGTAGGAAGTGCTTCCAGGGCTCTGCTTGTCGAGTCCAGACATACCAGCTCTACATGGGCATGTATCTCCGAGACCTGGCAAAGGAGATTGCCAGGTTCTCTGCTGGTCTCTCCGAGGAACCTTTTGCAGAGGTTCCAGGCCTTGTCCACTGGTATTCGAGAGTGCTCGAAATTTATTTCTCGAGCAGCCTACGATGGCTTTGAAGCATCGGCTCGAGTAGCTGGGGCAGTCATCGGTGCCCGCTGGCAGGCTTGGCTTCAGTCATCCGACCTCGAGCCATGGGTGCAGGACAAGTTGGTCGATGTCCCCTGCAGAGGTGAAAACCTCTTTGGCAAGCCCATGGCTGAAAAGGCTGCGCAACTCGAGACAGACTCTAACCAGAATTCGCCTGTCCAGAAAGACCTCTGCCCCTTCACAGAAGAGGAAGGGCTCGGGGATAAAGCCCTTTTACCCGAGGAAGGTGTCTGCCTATAAACAACACCACCCACAATATCAAGCCTCAGCAGCTCCCCATCAGGGTCAGCAGGCTAAGGGACAGGGTAATGGGTCACGTAGGCAGAAGGCCCCCAAGCCCACTACACAGTCCCCTGCTCAGCAGGGTGGGGGTTTTTGACTCCGTAAGCATAGCCTCTTCCCCCCCGCTGGCTTCTCTCAGCACGGGACGCCGGCTGGCCCACTTTGCCCACAGGTGGTCAGCCGTAACATCAGATACATGGGTGCTTCAGGTAGTTCAAAAGGGCTACCTTTTGCATTTTCACCAGGTACCTCCCTCCTACTTTCCAGGGGAGCCCCCAAGGACCCCTTTGCACAGGGACTTACTCCTTCAGGAGTTAGCAAGTCTTCAGGAACAGGCTGTGGAACCGGTGCCCCACCACCTGAAAGGTCACGGCTTTTATTCCAGGTACTTTCTGATACCAAAAAGAACAGGAGGCCTCAGACCCATCCTGGACTTGTGCAACCTCAAGTTCCTGCAATCAGTCTTCACAACTCTCCCTCCTCCCCTCAGAGTTGCAGTCATTCTTATCCATTGTTTTGCTAACTTTTTTGCTATCTTTTCGCTATGTCATCAGACTGAGCAAGATGGCACCCTTGGGCGGGAAGGGGACCGTGCATGCGCGCTGCAATTCCCAAAGGCTTTCTTCGAAAGCTGGGGAAATTGCTCCGCGAGGGCTCCGTCGGCGCCGACGTCACCCATCAGTGAGGACTGATTCCTGCTGTTCCTGGAGAACACCTGTTACAGGTGAGTAACTACTCTTTCTGTCCATCCAACGCAGTCTGGCGGCCTTCCTTGTGGCATCGACGCCCGTGGTACCGCATCAGACTACTCCGCAGGTACCGGCGGCATTGACATCGGCTTCGGTGTCAGCCATGCTGGTACCCTGCCCTCTGCAGCCCTCCGGTACCGATGATTCCCGATACCGATCCCGGTCGGTACGGATATTGGGCTTTGCAGGAGCATCCTGACAGACGATACTTCGATTCCTCTGACTCTGAGGATTTTGAAGTGTCGATGCAGCGATGCTTCTTCCACAGGAGTCCTCCTCTCCTAAACGAAGGATGTCTCCTTCAGAGGACTTGTCTTTTCAAGACTTTATCAGAGAGGTGGCTCGGGGTCTCTCTATTACAGTAGCCCCAGAGTCAGAGCCTAGAGCTAAGGAGTTAGATATTCTACAATATCCTAAAACTCCTAAAGAGGCAGCTACCTTGCCTAGTCATGAGATTCTGTATGATCTCATGTTAAGGATGTGGGAAGCACCTCTATCCATCTCTCCTCATTCTCGCAGGTTGGACACCATGTATCGTGTCCCTCCTTGTCCTGGTTTTCATAAAACTCAGCTTCCTCACTACTCTATTGTGGTTGAGCCTGCAATGAGAAAGATTAGAAGTGCCAAGAGACATGCCTCTAATCCTCCAGGACGTGAATGTAGAACCCTGGATGATTTTGGTAGAAGAATCTTCCAAGCTTCCATGCTGGCTGCGAGAATAAATTCCTATAGTCTCTACATGGGAATGTTCTTAAAAGAAGTCCACTGACCATTTGCTGACTTTAAGTCCTTTTATGTCGGACAGTAAAAGGCCAGAATTTCTCTCTGGGCTCAAACATGCCCAGGATAGCTCCAAATTCTCCAACCGTGCAGCTTTCGACTCCTTTGAATGCGTAAGCAGAGCCTCAGCTATAACTATAGGTGCACGTAGGATTGCTTGGCTTCAAGCATCTGATTTGGAAAATATCCCTTGTACAGGGGAGAATCTGTTTGGTAAAGATTGGCAAGCAAAAGCCAATCAGATGGATGCTGAAAATTCTGCTTTGGATAGACTATCCAAATCTACTGCTGCTCCTGCTAAGAAAAGGCTGTTCAAGAAAACACCTTTTTCTAAAAAGGGAAGATCCTATCCTGCATATAGTCGGAGCATCTTCTGCAGCTCAGTTTCCTTCCAAACGTCAGCAATCCTCCAAACAGACCAAGGCAAAGTCTGCGAGGCCTGCTCCAGCCCTGCAATCTCAGCCCCCTCAGGGCCTTTGACTCTGCTAGAGATCTTAGCCTTCCTGGCTCTAGAAGGACCAGAGCCGCCCTCCATCCCAGGAAGGTTATGTTACTTTGCTCCCAGATGGGGGCAAATCACAGCAGAGCATTGGACACTCCATAAGAGAGGGGTACAAACTTCATTTTTCCAGCTTGCCCCCTCTCACAAGAATGCACCAGTTCAATTCTCCAACCTCCCTCCTCAGCCTGTTAGAGCAGGAGGTTGCCACTCTTCTAGCCCAAGGGGCAATAGAGGAAGTGCCTTCTCAACAACAGGGCAAGGGGGTCTACTCCCCCTATTTTCTTATCCCAAAGAAAACAGGGGGCTTCAGGCCCATTTTAGATCTCAGAGAATTGAACAGATTCCTTGTCAAAGAGAAATTCAAGATGGTTTCTCTAGGAACTCTGCTGCCATACCTTCACAGTCAGGATTGGCTTTGTTTTCTAGATCTCAAGGATGCGTATACATGTTCTCATCCATCCAACTCACAGAAGGTTCCTTTTCCAGGAGAAGCACTATCAATACAAAGTGCTCCCCTTTGGCCTGGCCTCTGCACCAAGGGTGTTCACGAAATGCATGGCAGTGGTTGCTGCTTTTCTGCGCACCCTGGGAATATTTGTCTTCCCCTATCTGGACGACTGGCTCATTCGAGCTCCCACTCAATCAGAGGCCAAGACTTCTCTAACCTGCACCATGCGTATCCTCCAGTATTTAGGGCTGGTAATAAACATCCCAAAATCCAATTTGATCCCTACTCAGTCCCTGGAGTTTATAGGGGCGCTGCTGGATACCACAAAGGCAAGGGCCTATCTTCCTCAGGCCCACTGCCTTCACTTGATGCAGTTAGCTTTTCAAGCAGAGTCAAAACCCCTACTAACTGCTCGAGAAATGTTAGTTACTAGGCCACATGGCATCCACCGTTCATGTGGTACCATATGCTCGCCTGCACATGAGAGCAGCTCAGTGGACTTTATCCACCCAATGGACCCAGGCATTAGACTGCCTGTCAGACAAAATAGCAAACACAAGTCTCTTCATTTTGTCCCTCCAGTGGTGGAAGTCCTCTCAAAACCTGTTGCTGGGGTCTCCCTTTCAACAGCCTCTACCGCAGGCAAATCAATGGGCTGGGGAGCTCATCTTCAGGACCTCTCCACCCAGGGCATCTGGTCCCCACAGGAGACTTCTCTACATATCAATCTCTTGGAACTCAGAGCAATCTTCCTTGCTCTGCGAGTTTTCCACACCCTGCTCAGCCACAAGACAGCCTTTGTCCACACGGACAATCAGGTAGCCATGTTCTACATAAACAAGCAGGGAGGAACTGACTCTGTTGCTTTGCAACGAAGCTCTGCGACTGTGGGCCCTCGCCAGAGAGCATCACATACATCTTCTGGCAGTCTATCTTCCAGGTGTTCAAAACTCTTGGGCGGACAGACTCAGTCGAGTTCTGCTTCCACACGAATGGTCCCTACATATGGACCAGGTATCCAAGATTTTTCAAATTTGGGGAACCCCGGACATAGACCTCTTTGCAAGTCCGTGGAATGCCAAACTTCCCTGGTTCTGTTCCAGAACTCCGGCTCAGGGGGTTCAGGCAAGGGATGCTTTCTTCCTTCACTGGGGTCAAGACTTCCTATATGCCTTTCCACCCATTCCCCTGATCCCCCAAACCCTGTTCAAGCTTCAGAGAGATAGAGGCCACATGATTCTCATAGCTCCACATTGGCCACGGCAAGTGTGGTACCCTCTGCTTCTACATCTCTCTCAAGCTCCCCTCCCTAGAGTTGGGGTCTGCTCCAGACCTCCTCTCTCAGGAGGACGGAAAGTTGTGGCATCCCAATCCCCAGTCTCTGCATCTCAGGGCTTGGTTGCTGAAGGCCTAGATATCCAGGCTCTTCCTCTTTCTCAACAAGTGAAAGATGTTGTTTATGCTTCCAGAAAACCTTCCACTAGACGTTCTTATGCCTTCAAATGGAAAAGGTTTACCATCTGGTGTTCTGGAAAGGGTCTTAACCCCCGGTCAATACCTCTGGAATCGTTGCTGGAGTATCTCCTGCATCTGTCTAATGCAGGCCTTAAGACAAATTCAGTAAGAATCCATCTGAGTGCTATTGCAACTTCACTCAAGCCTCTAAATGGACAACCTGTTACCTCTCATCCCCTTGTAGCAAGGTTCATGAGAGGCCTCCTTTTAACAAAGCCTCCCATTAGACCACCACCGGTGGCATGGGACTTAAATTTGGTTCTTGGTCAGCTTATGTAGCCGCCTTTTGAACCTTTAGCTACTACCTCCTTGAAATACCTTTCTTGGAAGGTTATCTTTCTCATTGCAATCACATCAGCACGCCGCATCAGTGAATTGCAAGCACTAGTAGCTAATCCACCTTATATACAAGGTTCCATCATGACAAGGTGGTCCTTAGGACTAATCCACACTTTATGCCTAAGGTGGTCTCGCCTTTTCACCTCAACCAAGAGGTCTACCTACCTGTCATTTTTCCAGGGCCTCATGCATCAAGTGCAGAGAGTAATCTTCATACCCTGGACTGTAAAAGAGCTCTAGCTTTTTACTTAGAGGACACAGCAACATAGAAAGTCTTCCCAACTCTTTGTTGCTTTTGATCCTTCTCATTTGGGACAACCAGTCTCCAAGAGAACTCTTTCCAACAGGATTGCCCAATGTATTTCTTTCGCCTATCAGAACAAAAACATTTCTCTGGAGGGCCATGTCACAGCTCACAATGTGAGAGCCATGGCAGCCTCAATGGCTCATCTGCACACTGTCTCTATCGACGACATCTGTCGAGCAGCCACTTGGGCCTCGGTTCATACCTTCACAGCCCACTATTGCTTAGACAAGGACTCCCACCGGGATGCCTTGTTTGGTCAGGCTGTTCTCAAATACCTGTTCCATACTTAATCAACTCCTACCCACCATCCCTCATGGGATGCCAGAGAACCAGGTGGGGAAGTGCTGCCCTGTCCCAGGGGCACACAACATCTGGGCTCTCTCCCTGGCATCAAAAGCTAGGGAGTCCCCATATGTGAAGACTCATTCCTGCTTGTTCCTGGAGATAGCACAGTTACTTACCTGTAACAGGTGATCTCTGGGAACAGCAGGAATAAGTTTTCACAACCCACCCACCTCCACTAGGAGGAGTTTCTCTCTCTCTGTCTCTCTTCCTTTCCCTTGGCGCTGTGGGATGCTCCCAAAGGCTTACTGATTGGACGCTGGGGAGCGTTCCTGCGCAGGCTCCGTTGGTACCGACGTACCCATTTGTGAAGACTTATTTCTGCTGTTCCCAGAGATCACATGTTACAGGTAAGTAACTGTGTTTTACCCGAGGAAGTCATCTGCCTACAAACTTTTCCCTCACTATCAGGCCTCCTCATCTCCCCAGCAGGGTCAGCTGCTCAAGGGGCAGGGACATGGGCACCGTAGGCAGAAAGCCCCCAAGCCTCCAGCTCCTGCTTCTACTCAGCAGGGAGGAGGTTTTTGACTCCCACTGCATAGCCTCTCCAGCTCTGCTGGCCCATCTCAGCACGGGAGGTTGGTTGGTCCTGTTTGCCCACCAGTGGCTGCTCATCACAACAGATGCTTAGGTGCTCAACGTAGTCCGGAAAGGCTACCTGCTCCATTTCCATCAGGTACCCCCCTCCTACTTTCCAGGGGAGCCTCCCAGGCCCCCTCTGCATCGAGAACTCCATCTCCAAGAACAGCAAAGTCTCCTGCGAGACAGAGCGATGGAGCCTGTACCTCCCCACCTGCTGGATCAGGACTTCTACTCCAGGTACTTTCTTGTGCCAAAGAGGACTGGAGGTCTCCAGCCCGTTCTGGACCTGAGAAATCTCAAGTTCTTGGCAAAAGAAAAGTTCAAGATGCTTACTCTTGGAACACTGCTGCCCTATCTCCAGCTACTTAGATCTGAAGGATGCGTACACTCACATCCTCATTCACCCAGACCACAGAAAATACCTAAGGTTCGTGGTGGGAGGAAACCATTTTCAGTACAGAGTACTGCCCTTTGGCCTGACCTCTCCCCCACGGGTCTTCACAAAGAGCCGGGCGGTGGTGGCGGCCTACTTAAGAAACCAGGGTATTTTTGTCTTCCCCTACCTAGACGACTGGCTCATCAGGGGTCAGACTCATGGTGGACTCAGGTTGATGGCCTTGGAGAGCAGCTTGGCTTCCTTTATGGAACAGCAGCGGGCACTGATCCCTGGTCTCACCGGTGCATCTGCCCCGACCACCGGGACATTGACGTTCAAGTCGACCCCGGAGGCCAAGCCGATCCTTGAGTCGATCCCCGGCCAAGGTCCCCCTTGGCCTCCCATTCGGGACCAAGGTCGTCGACGCCGGTACCCTCGGTGTCGTGGAGGATGGCATCGATGCCTGCTTGACCAGAGCCACTCGATTCCTCCTCCGAGGAGTCCGGCTGGGAGATGGAGGATGAGGAGTCGCCCGACAACTTTCGGAGTCGGTGCGTTCCTTCAGATTCGCCCGAGTCCGAGCCTTGGAGAAGGTCCTGGCGTTGGGGCGGGTGTTGCTGGAACCCACGCGGTCGGAGCCCCTCGACTCTTCTTCGGATGAGTCTGCATGGGAGACAGAGGACGAGGAGTCCCCCGATACGTTTTGGACTCGTGTCCCTTCGGACTCGCTGCAGTCCGAACCCTGGAGTAGGACCCCTCCGGAGGATACCCGATTCTCGGAGTTCATTAAGGACATGGCCAAGGCCTTGAATGTTCCTGCGGACCCCGAGGAGGAGCTTCGAGCCGAAGAGCTCGATGCCCTCCATTATGACTCTCCCCCAAGGGAGGCCTTTACTGTGCCGGTTCCTCCGATGCTGGAACAGCTCCTCTTCGAATGTGGGATGCACCGGCCTCGGAGCCTGTTTTGAGCAAGCGGATCGATTCCATGTATCGAGTCCGGAAGAGCCCTGGTTTTCAGAAGGTGCAGTTCCTGCACCATTCTATGGTTGTGGAATCGGCCATGCATCGTCTGAAGAGCCAGAAGATGCACTTTGCGGTGCCCCCCGGCAGGGAGGACCGAAGCCTAGATGCCATTGGCAGAAAATGCTTCCAGGGCTCTATGCTTGCTTGCCGTGTCCAAGCCTATCAGCTGTACATGGGCATGTATTTGCGGGACCTGGCTAAAGAGGTAGCCAGGTTCTCGGCTGGTCTCTCCAGGGAACCTTTGCAGAGGTTCCAGTCCTTGTTGGGGGGTCCGGGAATGCTCTAAATGCATCTCCCAGGTGACCTACAATGGGTTCGAGGCTTCGGCCCGTGTAGCGTTGTTCGGCATCGCTGCTCGACGCCAGGCATGGCTACAGTTATCGGACCTCGAGCCATGGGTGCAGGACAGGGGTGAAAACCTCTTTGGCAAGCCGATGGCCGAAAAGGCTGCTGAGGTTGAGACTGAGACTCTGACGAGGACAAGATTGTCCAGGAAAACGTCTGCCCCCTTCTCATAAGAAAAAGGGCTCGGGGGAAAAAGGCCTTTTACCCGAGGAAGGCGCCTGCCTACAATCCTTTCCCTCATTATCAGGGCTCCCCAGCTGGGTCAGCAGGCCAAGGGGCAGGGACATGGGTCCCGTAGGCAGAAATACCCCAAGCCTCCAGCTCCTACTCAGCAGGGAGGGGGCTTTTGACTCCCACTGCATAACCTCTCCACCCCTGTTTGCCCACCAGTGGCCACCCATCACAAGGGATACTTGGGTACTGAGCATAGTCCAACAGGGCTATCTACTCCATTTCAATCAGGTACTCCCTACCTACTTCCCAGGGCAGCCTCCAAGGCCTCTGCATCAGGAACTCCTTCTCCAGGAACTGCTAGGTCTGATTCAAGACAGGGCGGTAGAGCCTGTACCCCCACATTTGTGGGGACAGGAATTCTACTCCCGGTACTTCCTAGTGCCAAAGCAGACTGGAGATCTCCGGCCCATTCTGGACCTGAGAAATCAAGTTCTTGGAAAAAGAGAAGTTCAAGATGCTAACTCTTGGAACACTGCTGCCCTACCTCCCATGCTCCCTAGATCTAAAGGATGCGTACACTCACATCCTCATTCATCCAGACTACAAAGTACCTCAGGTTTATGGTGGCAGGGTACTGCCCTTTGGCCTAACCTCTGCCTCACGAATTTTCACAAAGTGTATAGCTGTGGTAGCGGCCTACTTGAGAAACCAGGGTATATTTGTCTTCTCCTACCTGGACGACTGGCTCATCAGGGGTCAGACTCTCCAAGAGGCCAGGCAAGCCACCCTCCATACTGTCTCTCTCCTTCAGAAACTAGGCTTTGTCATAAATTTCTCAAAGTTCACTTTGCTCCCCTCCCAGAACCTGGAGTTCATAGGGGCAAGGTTGGATTCCCTGCAAGCGAAGCCTTACTTGTCAGGACAGGGCGGAAAGGCTGATGAGCTTGGCCAGCCAGTTCATAAGCAGCCCACTGGTGTCCGCCAGACTTTGCCTACGGCTCCTAGGCAATATGGCATTGACAGTACATGTGACCCCCAATGCTCGCCTGCATATGTGGCCTACACAGTGGTGTCTCAGAACTCAGTGGAGGCAGGCCACGGGAAACCTCAGAGACAAAGTAAGGGTGTCCAAACCCTTCCTGAACTCCCTGCAGTGGTGGCTACACTTCCCCAACCTGCTACAGGGGATTCCTTTTCAGGTACCTGTTCCCACAGTAGTACTCACAACCATTGCCTCCTTGCAGGGCTGGGGTGCACATTGCCTGGACAAGTGCACACAGGGCCTGTGGTCCCCATGGGAGGTCACTCAGCAGATCAACCTGCTAGAACTCAGGGCGATACGTTTAGCTCTCAAGGCCTTCGCCCATACCCTGGCCCACCAGGCTTTCTTGGTGCAGACGGACAACCAAGTGGCAATGTTTTATGTCAATAAAGCAGGGGGGCACAGGGTCCAAGGCTCCTTTGTCGAGAGACACAGGCCCTCTGCTCCTTTGCACTTCAACACAATATGCTGCTCAGGGCTGTCTATCTTCCTGGCCAGGAAAACGTTCTAGCAGACAGAGCAGGGTCCTACAACCTCACGAGTAGCAACTGCACCCTTTAATGGTCTAGACCATTTTTCTGAGATGGGGACTTCCATCTATCGACCTCTTTGCCAGTCCCGCTCCAGGCAACCACATCCCGAAAGATTGGCGTTGCATGCCTTCCTGATGTCATGGTCCCAGGGCCTACTGTATGCGTTCCCTCCCACGCCCCTGGTGGCTCGAGCCTTGTTCAAGATTCTGAGGGACAGTGCCTCGGTCATCCTGGTGGCCCCCAGATGGCCAAGGCAACCCTGGTTCCCCCTCCTGTTACAGCTGGCAGTGGACACCCCTCTTACTCTGGGGTTTCAACCAGACCTTCTTTCTCAAGATCAGGGATCCCTTCTCCACCCCAATCTCAAAGCTCTAAATTTGATGGCCTGGAGGCTGCAAGAGTAGTGCTGGCTCCCTGGGGCTTGCCCCAGGAAGTCGAGGAGGTTGTCTTAGCTTCAAGGAAGCAATCCACCCAAAAGACCTATGCCCTGAAATGGAGGCGGTTCTCCCTGTGGTGTGATCAGCGCCAGGAAAACCCCTTCTCCTGTCCTGTGCCAGGGGTGCTTCAGTACCTGTTGCACTTGTCTAATCAGGGTCTTAAGTCCAATTCAGTTAGGGTTCACCTCTCTGCTCTGGCAGCCCACCACTCAGTGGTGGAGGGGCACTCTTTGTCTGTTCACCCCCTGGTGGCCAGGTTCCTCAGAGGCTTGCTCTTGCTAAAGCCTTCTCTCCATCCACCTGCCCCTGAGTGGGAGTTGAATGTGGTTTTGCAACAGCTTACTTGCCCACCCTTTGAGCCGATGGCTACGTGCCCTTTTTGCTTCCTTTCTTGGAAGACTCTTCCTAGTGGCACTGACTTCAGCCAGGCGAGTGAGTGAACTTCAAGCCCTGGTCTCTGACAGGCCATACACCTGTTTCTATAAGAGCAGGGTGGTCCTTAGGACTCATCCTAAGTTCCTCCCGAAGGTGGTCGCCTCCTTCCACCTCAACCAGGAGGTGGTTCTTCCAACATTCTTCCCTAGGCCCCATGCAAGCAGGGCTGAAGTCCTCCGCACCCTGTACTGTAGAAGGGCCTTGTCTTTCTACCTGGAGCGTACTAAGGGTCATAGAAGAGCTACTCAACTCTGTCTCCTTTGACCGAAACAACTTGGGGGTTCCTGTCTCCCAAGCGTACCTTGTCCATATGGGTGGCGGACTGTATCACCTGGGCTTACAGGGCAGCAGACCTGCGGGCCCGTTGGATACGCTACATACCGATCTTCCAGTATCTGTATCGATCCCGGTACCGGTACTGGTGCCGACGTCGGTACCCTCCAGATGTGCATCAATAGACTCGCTTCCCTCGATGCCGAGTCTAGAATCGATCTCCAGTCTGGAGGACTGAGTACCGACTCGCCTTGGTACCGATACCGGACGGTACCGAAGGCACGGTTCCTATGATCATGTCGGGCACCCTCGGTTTCTTCGATAACGTTAGGGCTGTCACCGGCTGGTTTTCATCTACCTGTATCGGATACGGTGCCGGATTCAGTACCGGTATCCACATTACCATTGCTGTCGGTACATTCTATGCTTCTTTCATCAGGCTAGCATGGACGATGCACTACCAACTGTTGCTGGTCCCGACCTTCTGCGGTACCGGCAACCATCCTCTAAGGATCCAATACGTCACCCTTTAGGGTCTTCTATTCTTCTAAATTTGGATAGATCCCTGGGGGCCAATGCTAGTTCTTCAACAGATCTAGCCTGTCCTCCTCTTTCTAGAGGATTTCCCTCTGGGGATTTTTCTATTCAAGCATTCCTGCTTGATATGGCAGTCACTTGCCATTTCTATACCTGGTCAGGATCCTGCACCAGGGAATACAGAATCCCTGTATATTCCCTGGAGTTCAAAGGAGAACATCATGCTTCCTTTGCATCAGACCTTGCAGGATCTCCTCTTACGAATGTGGGGAAACTCGTTTAACGGTACCCCCACCTTCTAGAGCAACTGATCTTTTATATAAGGTGCCCCCCTCTCCAGGTTTTCAAAAGACTCAACTTTCTCATCATTCCATTGTTGTAGAATCAGCAATGAGGCGTATTAAGAGTACTAAAAAGCACTCTTACCGCCAGGTTGTGAGTCTAAGACTTTAGATGCCTTTAGACGCCAAACCTTCCAGGCATCCATGCTTTCAGCAAGAATTCTCTCATATATTTTCTATATGGGATTCTCTCTTGAAGTCACAAAGAAATTACTGCTTCTCCAGGACCAAGCAGGAAGTCAGTCCTCACTTATGGGTGACGTCGGCGCCGACGGAGCCCTCGCGGAGCAATTTTCCCCAGCTTTCAAAGAAAGCCTTTGGGAATTGCAGCGCGCATGCGCGGTCGTCTTCCCGCCCGAAGGTGCCATCTTAGCCAGTCTTCTTTTTTCCGCAGAGCCCTGTAGACGTCCCCGTCTTGTCCCCGCGAAAAAGTTGATTTTCCTCTTTATTTTATACTTTTTTCTTTCGGTTCGACGCCGATCGTTTTCCCGCCCGGACTCGCGACGCCGGTCTCGAGTCCTCTAACTTTTTTTCGGTTTTTTTTGACTTAGTCAGCTTTCGTTTTCGTGTTCCCTGGCAGCCCGGTCCTTTGACCTCGCAGGGGCCCTTTGTCCCCCGATGGCTGCCAGTGGCTTTAAGCGGTGTGGTCGGTGTGACCGAAATATGTCACTAACCGACACACACGACTTTTGCCTCCGCTGCCTGGGCCCGGATCATGAGGAACTGATCTGTGGGCCCTGCAGCAAACTGTCCTCACAGGATCTCGAGTTCATCGGCGCAAGGCTGCACACTCCTCAGGCGCGAGCGTACCTACCGCTCGACAGGGCTCAGCGGCTCATGGACCTAGCCGACCGCTTTCGCAGCCAGCCCCTGGTCTCCGCCAGGCGCTTCCTGAGACTGCTCGGCCATATGGCTTCCACCGTCCATGTGACCCCCAATGCCCGCCTGAATATGCGGTCTGCTCAATGGTGTCTCCGCCGGCAGTGGCGACAAGCCACAGGCGGCCTAGCAGACCTAGTGCGCGTCTCCGAGCCGCTGGTCTCGTCTATCCGGTGGTGGCTCCGGCAGCCGAACCTGATATTAGGAATGCCTTTCCAGTCACCTCAGCCGACCCGGGTGCTGACCACCGATGCATCCCTCCTGGGCTGGGGAGCACATTGCCAAGAGGCACGTACTCAGGGCCTCTGGACCAAGTGGGAGTCTGCTCAGCAGATCAACTTCCTGGAGCTCAGGGCGATCCGCCTAGCTCTCAAGGCCTTCTCCCACCTGACCTCCCAACAGTCCGTCCTTGTCCAGACGGACAATCAAGTTGCCATGTTCTACGTGAACAAGCAGGGGGGCACGGGCTCCTTCCTCCTCTGCCGGGAGGCACAGAAGCTCTGCTCTTGGGCCGTCAGTCACGGCATTCTCCTCAAGGCAGTTTATCTCCCGGGCCAAGAAAATTGCCTGGCGGACAAACTCAGCAGGGTCCTCCAGCCGCACGAGTGGCGTCTGGATCCCTTGATCGTTCAGAAGCTCTTCCTCAGGTGGGGCCTCCCCACGGTGGATCTCTTTGCCAGTCCTCAAAACCGGCAGCTTCCTCGCTTCTGCTCTCGTCAGCCACACCCCCTTCGGGTTGCGGCGGACGCCTTTCTGATCTCATGGTCGGGGAGCCTTCTGTACGCTTTCCCTCCCATCCCGTTAGTCTCTCGGACTCTTTTCAAGGTTCTCCGAGACAAAGCCTTCATGATCCTGGTGGCCCCTCGCTGGCCCAGGCAGCCGTGGTTTCCGCTCCTGCTGCAACTGGCGGTGGAGGATCCAATCCCTCTGGGGGTACAACCGGATCTCCTCACTCAGGATCAGGGGTCCCTACTGCACCCCAACCTCAGGTCTCTCAACCTCATGGCCTGGCTGCTGAAAGGGTAGTCCTTGCTCCTCTTCTCTTGCCGGCGGAGGTGGAGGAGGTCGTCTTGGCTTCGCGACGGCCTTCTACCCGCAAATGCTACGCCCTTAAATGGTGTCGCTTTGCAATCTGGTGTTCCCAACAGTCTCAGGATCCCTTCTCCTGCCCGGTGTCGGTGATCTTACAGTACTTGCTACACCTCTCTAATCTGGGACTTAAGTCCAACTCCGTCAAAGTTCACCTCAGTGCTCTTTCAGCACATCATGTGCCGGTGGACGGCAGACCTCTCTCCAACGACCCTCTCGTAGCGAGGTTTCTCCGAGGTCTCCTTCTACTTAAACCACCTCTGCGCCCGCCAGCGCCGGACTGGGACCTGAATGTGGTTTTGCAGCGGATCACCTGTCCGCCTTTTGAACCTATGGCTACATGTTCTCTCCGTTTTCTGTCTTGGAAAACGCTGTTCTTGATAGCCCTCACTTCCGCTAGGCGCGTAAGTGAATTGCAGGCCCTTGTGTCTGATCCCCCCTACACTCGGTTCTACAAGAATAGGGTAGTCCTACGGACTCACCCAAAGTTTCTGCCTAAAGTGGTCTCCCCTTTTCACATGAATCAGGAGGTGGTACTTCCAACCTTCTTTCCCAGACCACACTCCAGCCGAGCTGAGACGGTCCTCCATACCCTGGACTGTAGAAGGGCATTGAACTTCTACCTTGACCGTACGCGGGAGCACCGTAAAGCTGCTCAGCTTTTTGTGTCTTTTGACCCCAATAAATTGGGACTCCCGGTCTCCAAGCGTACTCTGTCCATCTGGGTTGCGGACTGTATCTCTTGGGCTTATGGGGCAGCCGGACTCTCCTTAGAAAGTAGAGTCACGGCTCATTGCGTTCGGGCAAAGGCCACGTCAGTGGCTTACCTCCGCTCTGTTCCGCTGGCAGACATCTGCCGGGCCGCTACTTGGTCTTCGAGCCAGACTTTTGCGGTCCATTACTGTCTCGAGAGGGAGTCCCGTAGGGACAGTGCTTTCGGACAGGCAGTCCTCCGTAATCTCTTTGAGGTCTGAGCAACTCCTACCCTCCATCCCGGATGTGGGCTACCGGTGGGTGATAATTCAGCGAAGATTCTATCCTTCTGTGCTGCTGAGCTAGAGGGAGCTCATTTTTGTGCTTAGGGTCTCCGGTAGCCTTGAGCTTGGGAGTCCCATAAGTGAGGACTGACTTCCTGCTTGGTCCTGGAGAAAGCGTAGTTACTCACCTGTAACAGGTGTTCTCCAGGAGCAGCAGGAATCAGTCCTCACTACCCTCCCTCCTCCCCTTGGAGTTGCAATCGTCTGCTTATGTTCTTTTTGCAATTTTTTATGCTGTCTTTTTTAGCTATGTCATCTGACTGGCTAAGATGGCACCTTCGGGCGGGAAGACGACCGCGCATGCGCGCTGCAATTCCCAAAGGCTTTCTTTGAAAGCTGGGGAAAATTGCTCCGCGAGGGCTCCGTCGGCGCCGACGTCACCCATAAGTGAGGACTGATTCCTGCTGCTCCTGGAGAACACCTGTTACAGGTGAGTAACTACTCTTTTTGACCCCTTCAAGAGCCCAAAAGAGCAGACTATTCCTTACTGGTTAGTCATGCTCAAAATATCTCTAGGTTCCTTCCCTATACTCTGAGTCTGTTAGCAGAACTTCTGCTATAGCTATAGGGGCACGACGTAAATCCTGGCTCCAAGTTTCAGACTTTGACAAATGGGCACAAGAAAGACTGGGAAATACTCCTTGCACTGGAGAAATTTTTTTCAACAAGGAGTCTTTACTCCAAGTTGCTCAGTTAACCACTGACATTGCTGTTTCCAGAGGCTGATCTCCAGGAACAAGCAGGAATACGTCATCACATATGGGTACGTCGGTACCGACGGAGCCCGCGCGGGAAAGCTCCCCAGCCCTGCTCCAGTACTTGGGCTTTGTCATAAACTTCGAAAAGTCCACTCTGCTCCCCTCTCAGGACCTCGAGTTCATTGGCGCAAGGTTGGACACGCTTTAGGCGTGGGCTTTTCTGCCGCTCGACAGGGCTCAACGGCTCTTGGCTCTCGCCAGCCGTTTTCACAGCCATCCCCGGGTCTCGGCCCGGCTCTTCCTGAAGCTGCTCGGCCATATGGCGTCCACGGTCCATGTGACCCCCAATGCCCGCCTGAACATGCGGCCGGCTCAGTGGTGCCTTCGCTCTCAATGGCGTCAGGCCTCGGGGAGGCTGGCGGACTCAGTACGCATCTCCAGCCCGCTAGTCTCTTCTCTGCGATGGTGGCTTCACCTACCCAACCTAGTGCTCAGAATGCTTTTCCAGTCTCCTCCGCCGGTTCAGGTTCTGACGACCGACGCCTCTCTCCTGGGTTGGGGAGCACATTGCCAGGGGTCATGTACTCAGGGTCTCTGGCCCCCATGGGAATCTGCCCAGCAGATCAACTTCCTGGAGCTCCGGGCCATTCGCCTGGCTCTAAGGGCCTTCTCCCACCTCACGTCTCACCAGTCTGTGCTGGTCCAGACGGACAATCAAGTTGCTATGTTCTACGTGAACAAGCAGGGGGGCACGGGCTCCTTCCTTCTCTGCCGGGAAGCACAAAAGCTCTGCGCTTGGGCCGTCGGCCGGGGAATCCTCCTCAAAGCTGTCTATCTCCCAGGTCAAGAAAATCACCTGGCAGACAAACTGAGCAGAATCCTCCAACCGCACGAGTGGCGATTGGACCCGTTGGTGGTTCAACGGATCTTCCTGCGGTGGGGCCTCCCCACACTGGATCTCTTTGCCAGTCCTCTGAACAGGCAACTTCCTCGATTCTGCTCTCGGGAACCGCATCCCCTCCGAGTGGCGGCGGATGCTTTTCTGCTCTCATGGTCCACGGGCCTTCTGTATGCCTTTCCTCCCATGCCGCTGGTGTCTCGAACTCTTTTCAAGGTTCTCCAGGACAAGGCCTCCGTGATCCTGATCGCTCCCCGGTGGCCCCGGCAACCGTGGTTCCCGCTTCTGATGCAGCTGGTGGTGGATACCCCGTTGCCTCTGGGGTTTCAACCCGACCTCCTGACCCAGGATCAGGGGTCTCTCCTACACCCCAACCTCAGATCTCTCCATCTGATGGCCTGGCTGCTGAAAGGGTAGTCCTTGCTCCCCTCCTGTTGCCTCCAGAGGTGGAGGAAGTCGTGCTGGCTTCCAGGCGACCCTCTACCCGGAAATCCTACGCCCTTAAATGGCGTCGCTTTTCCAACTGGAGTGCTCAACGGTCTCAAGATCCCTTCTCCTGCCCGATGTCGGTGGTCTTACAGTACTTGCTTTCCGTCTCCAATCTTGGGCTCAAGTCCAACTCGGTCAAGGTTCACCTCAGTGCTATTTCGGCACATCATGTGCCGGTGGAAGGCAGGCCTCTTTCCGGCCACCCCCTCGTGGCTCGTTTCTCCCGGGGCCTCCTTCTCAAACCACCATTGCGCCCCCCAGCCCCTGACTGGGACCTGAACGTGGTTTTACAGCGGATCACCTGCCCGCCTTTTGAACCCATGGCTACCTGTCCTCTCCGTTTTCTCTCTTGGAAAACCTTATTTCTGGTAGCCCTCACTTCCGCTAGATGCGTTAGTGAGCTGCAGGCCCTGGTGTCCGATCCTCCCTACACTCGGTTCTACAAGAATAGGGTAGTCCTGCAGACTCATCCTAAGTTTGTTCCAAAAGTGGTCTCCCCTTTTCACATCAATCAGGAGGTGGTGCTTCCGACCTTCTTTCCCAGGCCTCACTCCAGCCGAGCTGAGAGGGTCTTGCATACCCTGGACTGTAGAAGAGCACTGAACTTCTACCTTGATCGTACGCGGGAGCACCGTAAGACGGTTCAGCTCTTCCTGTCTTACGACCCTAATAAATTGGGGCTCCCTGTCTCCAAGCGCACTCTGTCCATCTGGGTAGCTGTCTGTATCGCTTGGACTTATGCGGCGGCAGGCCTCTCGTTGGAGAGTCGAGTCACCGCTCATCGGGTTCAGGCGAAGGCTGCGTCAGTGGCTTACCTCCGCTCTGTTCCATTGGCAGACATCTGCCGGCCCGCTAGTTGGTCTTCGAGCCAGACTTTCGCGGCCCATTACTGCCTCGAGAGGGAGTCCCGCAGGGACAGTGCTTTCGGACAGGCAGTCCTCCGTAATCTCTTCGAGGTTTAGGCAACTCCTACCCTCCATCCCGGATGTTGGGCTACCGGTGGGAGATTACTCAGAGAAGATTCCTTCCTTCTGTGCTGCTGAGCTAGAGGGAGCTCATTTTTGTGCTTAGGGTCTCCGGTAGCCTTAAGCTGGGGAGTCCCATATGTGAGGACTGACTTCCTGCTTGGTCCTGGAGAAAGCGTAGTTACTCACCTGTAACAGGTGTTCTCCAGGAGCAGCAGGAATCAGTCCTCACAACCCTCCCTCCTCCCCTTGGAGTTGCAATCTTCTGATTTAGTTTTTGCAATTTTTTTTTTGCTGTCTTTTCGCTATGTCATCAGACTGGTCAAGATGGCACCTTTGGGTGGGAAGGGGACCGCGCATGCGCGCTGCAATTCCCAAAGGCTTTCTTTGAAAGCTGGGGAAAATTGCTCCGCGAGGGCTCCGTCGGCGCCAACGTCACCCATATGTGAGGACTGATTCCTGCTGCTCCTGGAGAACACCTGTTACAGGTGAGTAACTACGCTATCCTGCTTATGGTCAGCAGGCATCTTCTGCAGGTTGTTTTGCTGCAAAGCGTCAGCAACCACCTAAACAGGCCAAGTCAAAGGCTGCCAGGCCTCCCACGGCTCAGCATCCTCAGCCTCCTCAGGGCCTTTGACTTGCAACTAGAGAACTTAGCCTTTTTGGCTCTGGAAGAAACAGAGCCCCTCACCATTCCAGGAAGGTTGGCTTACTTTGCTCCCAGATGGGAGCAAATTACAGCAGAGCAATGGACCCTCTCCATTGTAAGGGAAGGGTACAAGCTTCATTTCTTAAACCTTCCTCCCCACACCATGGTGAGACAGTTCAATTCTCCAACATCTCTCCTCAACCTTCTGGGTCAGGAGATTGCTACCCTTCATAAAAGAAGTACCCCTTCTTCAACAGGGCTCAGGGTTCTACTCCCCTTATTTTCTTATTCCAAAGAAAACAGGGGGCTACAGACCCATATTAGATCTCGGAGAATTGAACAAGTTTCTATTCAAAAAGAAATTCAAGATGATTTCTCTCTACTCTGCTGCCATACCTTCAGACTCAGGACTGGCTTTGTTCTCTAGACCTCAAGGATGCGTACACCCATGTCCTCATCCATGCAACACACAGAAGGTTCCTTCGGTTCCTTTTTCAAGGAAAGCACTACCAATACAGGGTGCTTCCTTTCGGTCTGGCCTCTGCACCAAGGGTGTTCACGAAATGCATGGCAGTAGTAGCTGCATTTCTACGCACTCTAGGAATATTAGTTTTCCCATATCTGGACGACTGGCTCATTCGAGCTCCATCCCAGTCAGAGGCCCAGATTTCTCTAACCTGCCCAATGCGTGTCCTTCAGTATTTCGGACTGGTAATAAACATCCCAAAATCCCATCTCACCCCTACTCGGTCTCTGGAGTTAACATAAGAACATAAGATATGCCATACTGGGTCAGACCAAGGTCCATCAAGCCCAGTGTTCTGTTTCCAACAGTGGCCAATCTAGGTCATATGTACCTAGCAGTTTCCCCAAGGGACACAGGTTCCACAATGCTTGTATTGGTTCAAGCATTGATATCCCGGGTCTCTTCTTAATAATGGTTTATGGACCTTTCCTCCAGGAACTTGTCCAAACCTTTTTTAAACCCAGCTACACTAACAGCCTTTACTACATCCTCCGGTAACAAATTCCAGAGTTTGATTACACGTTGAGTGAAAAAATATTTTCTTTTATTAGTCTTAAATAGTTTGCCCTGTAGCTTCATTGCATGTCCCCTAGTCTTTCTATATTCTGATAAGGTAAACAATCGATCTACGTTTACACGTTCCACTCCGTTCATTAATTTATAGACTTCTATCATATCACCCCTCAGCCGTCTCTTTTCCAGGTTGAAGAGCCCTAACCTTTTTAGCCTTTCTTCATAGGAGTATCCTTCCATCCCCTTTACCATTTTGGTGGCTCTTCTCTGAACCTTTTCTAAAATCGCTATATCCTTTTTAAGATACGGCGACCAGAATTGCACACAATATTCAAGGTGCAGTCTCACCATGGAACGATATAGAGGCATTATAATATCTTTTGTTTTATTTTCCATTCCTTTCCTTATCATACCTAGCATTCTGTTTGCTGTCTTGGCCGCCGCTGCACACTGGGCCGAGGGTTTTAACATGGTATCCACAATGACGTCTAAATCTTTTTCCTGGGTGGTGGTTCCTAATGTGGAACCTTGCATCGTGTAACCATAGTTTGGGTTCTTCCCTAGGTGCATAACCTTGCACTTGTCCACATTAAATTTCATCTGCCATTTTGATGCCCAGTCTTCGAATTTATCAAGATCCTCTTGCAATTTTCCACAATCCTTTAAAACAACTTTAAATAGTTTTGTGTCATCTGCAAATTTGATAACCTCACTCGTTATTCCACTTTCCAGGTCATTTATGAATATGTCAAAAAGCAGCAGACCCAGCACAGATCCCTGGGGTACACCACTGGGAAAATTGGGAAGATCCCTGGGGTACACCATTGGGAAAATTGGCCATTTAGCCCTACCCTCTGCTTTCTATCTTTTAACCAGTTCCTGATCCACAATAGTACACTGTCTCCTATCCCATGACTCTTTAGTTTTGCCAAAAGTCTCTCATGAGGGACCTTGTCAAAGGCTTTCTGAAAGTCCAGATACACAATATCAACCGACTGACCTTTGTCCACCTGATTATTCACTCCTTCAAAAAAACATGTTAGTAGGACAAGATCTTCCTTGTTTAAAGCCATGTTGGCTGTCTCCCATTAGGTCATGACTATCTACATGCTGAGCAATTTTATTCTTTATGATGGTTTCTACCATTTTTCCCGGTACTGATGTCAGGCTCACCAGTCTGTAGTTTCCCGGATCACCCCTGGAACCTTTTTTAAAAATTGGTGTTACATGGGCGATCCTCCAATCTTCAGGTATTAGAGATGATGATCAGGTATTAGAGTGAGATCAACCATGTCTCACAGCTGTATATAGTTTTCTCTTTGTTCCCTGTAAAGAGTTCATTATGTTCCAAGTAATGTAATTTAAGTTGTTATGGTTTAAAGCTGTTCCATGTAATGTAATATAAGTTGTTTTAAGTTGTTCTCTGTATGTTGTTCCATGTAATCCGCACCTGATCTCTGGAAGGTGCGGTATATAAGAAACTGTTAAATGAAATGATTTTAATGATAGTTCACAGATTACTAATAGGTCTGCAATCTCGTATTTCAGTTCTTTCAACACCCTTGGATGTATACCATCCGGCCCAGGTCATTTGCTACTCTTCAGTTTATCTTATAGTTGTAATACATCTTCCCAATGTATCGATCGATGTATTATATTTCCTTCAATTCTTCCGCACCTTTAAATACCACTTCAGTCATGGGTAGCATCCCTACATCTTCCTCAGTAAAGACTGAAGCAAAGAATTAATTCAGTCTCTCCGCTATCGCCTTGTCACCTCTTAGTGCTTCTTTAACCCCTTTATCATCTAATGGACCAACTGACTCTCTCATCGGTTTTTGCTGCGAATGTACTTGAAAAGGTCTTTACTTATTCTCCCTTTGCCTGCCTTATCAATGCCTTGCATTTGACTTGCCAGTGCTTGTGCTGTTTCCAGCTTTCGTCGTTTGGCTCTTTTTTCCATTTCCTGGAAGATGCTTTTTTGGCAATAGCCTCGTTGACCTCACCTTTAAACCATGCTGGCAGTTTTTTGTACTTCCTTACTCTTTTCTTAGTGTGGCATACAGCTGGTCTGGGCTTCCAAGATAGTATTTTTCAACAGCCAAGCCTGATGTACGTCTTTAATCTTTGCAACTGCTCCTTTTAGTTTTTTCTTAACTGTTTTCCTCATTTTATCATAGTCTCCCTTTCGAAAGTTAAAAGGTAGTACTGTGAATTTCCTTACCATCCCTCCTCCACTAATTAAATCAAAGGCGATCATACTGTGATCACTATTGCCAAGTGGCCCCAACAACCTTATCTCTTGCACTAGATCTGGTGTTCCACTAAGGATTAGGTCTAATATGGCTTCCCCTCTGGTCGGTTCATGAACCAGCTGCTCCAAGAAGCAGTCATTTATTTCATCTAGGAACTATCTCCAGGAACAAGCAGGAATACGTCATCACATATGGGTACGTCGGCACCGACGGAGCCCGCGCGGGAAAGCTCCCCAGCTTTTCAGATTAAAAGCTTTTGGGGCCTCCCACTGCACATGCGCGCTGCCTTCCCGCCTTCCTGACCAGCTCTCGTCAGTTTCTTTTTTTCCGCGGAGCCAGCAGGTCGTGTTCCTGTTGATTTTATTGTTTTCTTTAGACCGCGTACCTGCCTTCCCCATTCTGAAACCGGTACTGCCGGTCTCTCTTTCTTTCTTTTAAAAAAAAAAAATATTTTTTTTTTCTTTTCTTCAGCACAGCTTGGTACTTTGTTAGGCCTTCAGGCCTACACAAATTCTCCTCATGGAGAAGCCAGTTCCTGGTTTTAAAAAGTGTACCAAGTGCAGTGCTGTCATTCCTCTTACAGACACCCATGAATGGTGTCTTAAATGTTTAGGACCTGACCATTCCATACCGGACTGCCCATCCTGCTCCCAGATGTCGAAACGTGGATTGCAGAACCGGGCCAACAAGTTCCATGTGCTGTTTCCTTCAGAAGCATCACAGTCATCCAGGTCTTCCTCTCCGGATGGATCTCAGGTAACCAAAACTCCAGTGGGCAAATCCTCTAAAAGCAAATCTCTTTCTAAAGATCGAGAGGCTCTCAATTCTGAGTTCGAGGATTCTGCCCAGGCCAAAAAACCCCGGCGGGAGGCTCCGGCCTCCAAAGCAATCATGGGGTCACAGGTTGACATCGATGGCGCGGCCTCGACAAATCACCTGTTGTACTGCTCTGGGGTACCGGCCCATACCGGTACCGACATCCAGGCAGCAGTGGCGTCTATGGGCAATACTGTCCAAGTCATGCAGCAGGCCATTCTGGCTTTTATTAATACTGCTACGCCCTCGGTACCGCAGCCAGCGGTACCGGGTCCGGTTCCGGTAATGGCTTCCATACCGGAACCGAGGCCATCGTCTTCCAAACGCCGATCGGTTCCGCATGCCGGATCCGGGCTTTTGCCCGGTACCGATCCCATACCCGGTACGCCCGATGTCGATACCGAACGGTATGCGTATCGTGCGTTGGAAGCACATAGAGGATACTCTGCTTCTTCAGAGGATTTTAACTCCTCTGATGATTCTGATGAGTTCTCCCTTGATCTTCCTGAGGAGCCTTCTTCTCCTAACAGGAGAATGTCTCCACCAGAGGATTTGTCCTTTCAGGACTTCATCATAGAAATGGCTAAAGGTCTTTCTATTGCTTCATCCTCTGAAAAGGAACCCAGATCAAAGAAACTGGATATTTTAGGATACTCTAAGTCTCCTAAAGAGGCAGTCACCCTGCCTATCCATGAAATCCTTCAAGAACACTTGATGGACTTATGGGAGGCTCCTCTAACATTGTCTCCTTCTTCTCGCAGGTTGGACACCATGTACCGTGTCCCCCCTTCTCCTGGTTTCCAAAAAACCCAGTTGCCTCACCATTCTATTGTGGTGAAGTCTGCAATGAAGAAGATAAAGAGTACCAAAAGACACTCTTCTACTCCTCCAGGGCGAGAATGTAAGACTCTAGACTCTTTTGGCAGGAAAATTTTCCAGGCTACTATGCTTATAGCCAGGATTAATTCCTATAGTCTTTACATGGGCATGTTTCTCAGTGAAATCGCTCTAAAAGTTCGGCATTTTGCCCCCTTTATCCCTGAGGATAAGAGGGAGCAGTTCATTTCCTTAGTGAAACACCTTTTGGATATTTCAAAGTTCTCCCAACAGGGCAGCTTTTGATTCCTTTGAGGGTGCTGGTAGGGCTTCGGGCATTGCTATAGCAGCCCGACGTCTTGCTTGGCTCCAGGCTTCTGATCTAGAACCTTGGGTCCTAGATGGCTTACGAAATCTGCCCTGTACAGGTGAGAACTTATTTGGTGAGGAGTGGCAAATTAAGGCCACTCAAATGGATGCAGAAAATGCCACCTTAGATAGACTTTCTAAGTCTACCTCCACTCCTGCCAAGAAGAAGTCTTTTAAGAGGCCTTATTACAAGAAGTCCAGATTTTCTACAAATACTGGCCAACAATCCTCTCAGCCTCGTTTTGCTGCTAAACGTCAGCAACCTAAACAGGCAAGGTCAAAGCCTGCGGCGTCTACTACGCCTCAGCAGGCTCCACCCCCTCAGGGGTTTTGACTTGCCACTAGAGAACTTAACTTTTCTGGCTCTAGAACAACCAGAGCCCCTCACCATACCCGGAAGGTTAGCTCACTTTGCTCCCAGATGGGAGCAAATTACATCAGAGCAATGGACCCTCTGTATCATCAGAGAGGGTTACAAACTCCATTTTTCCGACCTTCCTCCTTATACTATGGTGAGGCAGTTCAATTCTCCCCCATCTCTCCTGGCCCTCTTGGGTCAGGAAGTCTCCTCCCTCCTTGCCCATGGGGCAATAGAGGAGGTCCCTCTTCTTCAACAGGGGACGGGATTCTACTCCCCTTATTTTCTAATACCAAAGAAGACAGAGGGCTTCAGACCAATTCTGGATCTGAGAGAATTGAACAAATTTCTTTTCAAGGAGAAATTCAAAATGCTTTCTCTGGGCATTCTCCTTCCATACCTTCAGAGTCAGGATTGGCTTTGTTCTCTAGACCTCAAGGATGCGTATACACACATACTCATCCACCCATCCCACAGAAAATACCTTCGATTTCTGTTTCAGGGAAAACATTTCCAGTACAGAGTACTCCCCTTCGGTCTAGCCTCTGCTCCAAGAGTGTTCACTCATGGCAGTCGTAGCTGCCTTTCTAAGAGGCCTGGGAATTTTCATATTCCCATACCTGGACGACTGGCTCATCCGAGCTCCCTCTCAGTCCCAGGCCCAAATTTCCCTGGACCGCACAAGGCGTCTTCTGCAGTATCTGGGACTGGTAGTAAACCTTCCCAAGTCTCAACTAATCCCTACTCAGTCTCTCGAGTTCATAGGGGCCCAGTTAGATACCATCACTGCAAGGGCCTACCTGCCTCAGGTCAGGGCCCAACGCCTGCTGAGTTTGGCCTCCCAAGCTCAGTCCAGCAGTCATTTGACAGCCCGGGAAATGCTGCGACTTCTGGGCCACATGGCCTCCACGGTACATGTGGTGCCCTACGCTCGTCTGCATATGAGAGCAGCTCAATGGACCTTGGCCACCCAGTGGACTCAAGCATCTGGAGCGCTCTCCGACCAAATACTCACCTCAAGCCGTCTATTTTGGTCCCTCCAATGGTGGACATCCACCAAGAATCTGTTGTTGGGGGCCCCCTTCCAACCTTTGTTGCCCCAAGCAACCCTCACAACAGATGCCTCCCAAACAGGGTGGGGAGCTCATCTTCAGAACCTCTCCACTCAGGGCACTTGGTCTCCACAGGAGGCCACCCTTCATATCAACCTCCTGGAACTGCGAGCGATTTACCTTGCCCTCAAGGTCTTCTATACCCTCCTTGTCAACCTGACTGTCCTAGTTCAGACAGACAATCAGGTAGCCATGTTCTATATAAACAAACAAGGAGGGACAGGCTCTCTGTCGCTTTGCAACAAAGCTCTCAGAATATGGGCCTTCGCCAGAGAGCATCAAATTCACCTTCTTGCAGTGTATCTTCCAGGAGTTCAAAACTCTCGTGCAGACAGACTCAGTCGAGTTCTGCTTCCACACGAATGGTCCCTACATATGGACCAGATACGCAGAATCTTTCAGGAATGGGGGACCCCGGACATAGACCTCTTTGCAAGTCCGTGGAATGCCAAACTTCCCCGGTTCTGTTCCAGAACTCAGTGTCAGGGAGCTCAGGCCCACGATGCCTTCCTCCTGCATTGGGGTCAGGAATTCCTCTATGCCTTTCCACCCATTCCTCTAATATCCAAGACTCTGTTCAAGCTCCAGAGGGATCACGGGACTATGATCCTCATAGCTCCCCGCTGGCCACGCCAGGTGTGGTTCCCTCTACTTCTGCATCTCTCCCAGGGATCCTCCCTGGACCTGGGAGCTGCGCCAGACCTTCTGTCTCAGGAGGAGGGGACTTTGTGGCACCCAAACCCCAAATCCCTACATCTCAGAGCTTGGTTACTGAAGGCCTAAGTCTTCAAGACTTTAATCTTTCTCAACCTGTGACAGATATCCTTCATGCCTCTAGGAAACCTTCCACGAGGCGTTCTTATGCTTTCAAATGGAAACGTTTTTCCATTTGGTGTGCTCAGCAGGGTCTTGACCCTCTAGCACTTCCTTTGAATTCCCTCTTGGACTATCTCCTGCATCTTTCAAATGCAGGCCTTAAGACGAATTCAGTAAGGGTCCATTTGAGTGCTATTGCAGCATCCTTAAAACCTATAAATGGACAACCTGTCTCCTCTCATCCTCTTGTTGCACGTTTCATGAGAGGCCTGACTCTAACTAAACCTCCCATCCGACCTCCTCCGGTAGCATGGGATTTGAACCTCGTTCTAGGTCAGCTTATGAAGCCACCTTTTGAGCCTTTGGACTCTTCCTCCTTCAAATTTCTTTCCTGGAAGGTTGTTTTCCTTATTGCAGTCACTTCGGCTCGCCGCATCAGTGAACTGCAGGCTTTAGTGGCTCATCCACCTTATACTAGGTTTCATCATGATAAGGTGGTCCTTAGGACGAATCCCCACTTTATGCCCAAAGTGGTCTCGCCTTTTCATCTTAATCAAGAGGTATATCTACCTGTCTTTTTTCCCGGCTCCTCATGCATCCAGTGCAGAGAGGAACCTTCATACTCTGGATTGTAAAAGAGCTCTTGCCTTTTACCTCAACAGGACTCAACCACATCGAAAGTCTTCCCAACTTTTCGTGGCTTTTGATCCTTCTCATTTGGGACTTCCAGTCACCAAGCGTACACTTTCCAATTGGATCGCTCAGTGTATTTCTTTTGCTTACCAGAGTAAGAACATTTCTATGGAGGGCCATGTCACAGCTCACAATGTGAGGGCCATGGCCACTTCTATGGCTCATCTTCACTCTGTGTCCATAGATCAGATCTGTCGAGCAGCCACTTGGGCCTCGGTTCATACCTTCACAGCCCATTACTGCTTGGACAAGGACTCCCGCCGGGATGCCTTGTTTGGTCAGGCTGTCCTCAAACACCTGTTCCATACTTAAACAACTCCTGCCCACCTTCCCTGGATGGATGCCTGAGATCCATGCGAAGATGGTTTACCCTTGGAGGGGGATCTCCCAGGCATCTTAGCTAGGGAGTCCCCATATGTGATGACGTATTCCTGCTTGTTCCTGGAGATAGCACAGTTACTTACCTGTAACAGGTGATCTCTGGGAACAGCAGGAATTAGTCATCACAACCCACCCACCTCCCCTAGGAGTTGTATCTCTATCTATCTTCCTGTCCTCTCTCTCTATTGTCTCAGCTTTAAACTCGAACTGACGAGAGCTGGTCAGGAAGGCGGGAAGGCAGCGCGCATGTGCAGTGGGAGGCCCCAAAAGCTTTTAATCTGAAAAGCTGGGGAGCTTTCCCGCGCGGGCTCCGTCGGTGCCGACGTACCCATATGTGATGACTAATTCCTGCTGTTCCCAGAGATCACCTGTAACAGGTAAGTAACTGTGCTTTATCTCCCTAGCATGTCCTGCCGTGATACTGACCCAGTTGATACCGGGGTAGTTGAAATCACCCAATATTACTGTGCTGTAAGTTTTGTTAACTTCCTTGATTTCTTTGAGCATTTCATCATCCATTTGGTCATTCTGGCCAGGCGCTCGATAGTACACCCCCACTGCCATTGCCTTCCCCCTTTTACATGGAATTTCAATCCATATAGGTTCTACAGCAGATTTTTTTTCCTGCAAAACTTTAATCCTTTCTGACTCAATGCCCTCTCTAACATAGAGAGCAACCCCTCCACCAATTTGATCAGCTCTATCATTACGATATAGTTTGTACCCAGGTATCAGTGTCCCACTGGTTGTCCTCCTTCCACCATGTCTCTGATATTCCAATCATATCTAAACTTTCATTTAGTGCTATATATTCTAACTCTCCCATCTTATTTTTTAAACTTCTAGCATTTGCATACAAGCATTTTAGAGAATGTATTTTATTCATATGAATTTGGTTATTAGACATGGGTAATTTGGGATCTTTAAGCTCTGTCTGCTCCATACTTGAGGGCATTTGGTCTACTTTACTCTTTTGTGGAACTTCTCTGCTTTCTCCAGGACCAAGCAGGAAGTCAGTCCTCACATATGGGTGACGACGGAGCCCTCGCGGAGCAAATTTCCCCAGCTTTCAAAGAAAGCCTTTGGGAATTGCAGCACGCATGCGCGGTCCTCTTCCCGCCCTAGGGTGCCATCTTGCTCAGTCTTCTTTTTTCCGCGGAGCCCTACAGACGTTTGTGAATCCCCGCAGAAAAGTTGATTTTATTTCTCTTTTTTTCTCTGTTTCGACGCCGGTTCTTTTCCCGTCCGGACCCGCGGCGCCGGTTGCGAGTCCGTTCTTTATTTTTCGGTTTTTTGTCCTTCGTGACAGATTTTGCGCCTTTTTACTTTTTCACTGGCAGCCCAGTCTTTTGACCTCGCAGGGGCCCTTTTTCCCCCGATGGCTGCCAGCGGGTTTAAAAAGTGTGACCTCTGTAAGAAACTCATGTCTCTTACAGACACATACGACTTCTGTCTCCGCTGCCTCGGACCCGATCATGACCCGATGATCTGTGGTCCGTGTGGTAAAATGTCCTCAAAAGCGTTGAGTCGGCAGCATCAGCGGGAACGTATCATCTCTGACTCTGGCCGGGCTCGGACCTCGTCAGAGGCTTCGACGTCTCGGGACTCTGGTCCTGAGCATCGTCGAAGTTCCTCTGAAAGGGGGTCTCCTACCCGGGAACATCATCGGAAGAAGAAACCTGCGAGGGCGGGATCGGTGGACGCTCCTGGTTCCTCGAGGGCCAGGTCGCATAGCCCCAATTCCCGTCCCGGGTCCTCGGAGGTGGAGAGGCCTTCCAAACATCCTCGTCTCGAGATGGACTTGCCCGCTCACGTGAGTACTGTTGTCCTCGTAGACTCGCCTCCAAAGGAGCCGACGTCGGGCCCGACACCGTCGGGTCTCCTGAGCTCGGATTCAGGCTGACGGCCTTGGAGAGCAGTCTGACTGCCTTCATGGACCAGCAGCGGCCATTGATCGCTGGCCTCGCCGGTGCTTCTGCCCTGACCACCGGGACGTCGACCTCCAAGTCGACCCCAGAGACTGAGCCGATCCTCGAGTCCATGAGGGCTCGAGTCGATCCTCGGTCACGGTCTCCTTCGGCCTCCCGTTCGGGACCGAGGTCGTCGACGCCGACTCCCTCGGCGTCGGGGCAAGTGGCATCAATGCCCGCCCGACCGGAGCCGCTCGACTCCTCTGACGAAGAGTCACCTTGTTCCTTTCGGACTCGGTGTGTCCCATCGGACTCCCCCGAGTCCGAACCTCAGAGACGGTCCCCCCCGGAGGATACCCGGTTCTCGGACTTCATGCGGGATATGGCCAAGGCCTTGGCCTTCCCCGCGGATCCCGAGGAGGAGCCTCGAGTCGAAGAACTCGATGCCCTCCAATATGACTCTCCCCTGAAGGAGGCCTATCTCCAGGAACAAGCAGGAATAAGTCCTCACATATGGGTACGTCGGTACCGACGGAGCCCGTGCGGGAAAGCTCCCCAGCTTCTTAGAATAGAAGCTTTTGGGACCTCCCACTGCACATGCGCACTGCCTTCCCGCCTTCCTGAACAGCTCTCCTCAGTTTCTCTTTTTCCGCGGAGCCAGCAGGTCGTGTTCCTGTCACCGCTGAAGAAATTGTTATTTTATTTGTTTCTTTAGACCGCGTACCTGCCTTCCCCATACCGATACCGGTATCGCCGGTCTTTTCTTTCTTTCTTTAAAAAATTATAATTCTTTTTTCTTATTTTTTAGCTTTTTGGTCACTTCAGAGAGGCCTCTCGGCCTACTCAATTTCTCCTCATGGAGAAGCCAGCCCCTGGATTTAAGAAGTGTACCAAATGTAATGCTGTTATTTCAGTCACAGACACCCATGACTGGTGTCTGAAATGTTTGGGGCCTGACCATTCCATACCGGACTGCCCATCTTGCTCCCACATGTCTAAACGTGGGCTGCAGAACCGGGCCAACAAATTCCATGTGCTGTTTGCTTCAGAGAATACAGCATCACAGTCATCCAGGTCTTCTCCGGATGGATCTCAGGTAACCAAACCTTCTGTGGGCAAGTCCTCAAAGAGCAAATCTCCTTCAAAGCATCGAGAGGCTCTTAGCTTAGAACTTGAGGACCCTGCCCCAGCCAAACAACCCCGGCGGGAAGTCCAACTTCCAAAAACGCCAATTCAGGGGTCTCAGGTTGATATCGATGCTACGGCCTCGACAGATCACCTGTTAGCCTGCTCTGGGGTACCGGGTCACTCCGGTACCGACATCCAGGCAGCTATGGCGTCCATGGGCGATACTGTACAGTCCATGCAGCAGGCCGTCATGGCTTTCATTAAAGCTGCAACGCCATCGGTTCCGCTTTCAGCGGTTCCGGGCCCGATACCGGTATCGTCCGCCATGCCGGTATCGAGGCCGTCCACCTCTAAACGCAAGTCGGTACCGTATGGGCTTTCGCTCCATACCGGTTCCATACCCGATACGCCCGATATCGATACCGATCGGTACGCGTATCGTGCGTTAGAGGAAAGCACCGATTCCTCTGAGGATTTTCACTCCTCTGATGATTCTGCTGAGTTTTCACTCAACTTACCTGAGGAGCCCTCTTCTCCTAAAAGGAGAATGTCCCCTCCAGAGGATTTGTCCTTCCAGGACTTTGTTTTAGATATGGCTACAGCCCTTTCTATTACCACATCCTCTGAAAAGGAACCCAGATCCAAAAAACTGGATATTTTGGGATACTCAAAGGCCCCTAAGGAGGCAGTTACCCTGCCTATCCATGAAATCCTTCAAGAACAACTGATGGATTTCTGGGAAAATCCTTTGACTTTGTCTCCTTATTCCCGTAGGTTGGACACCATGTATAGGGTCCCTCCTTCTCCTGGTTTCCAAAAGACTCAATTGCCCCACCACTCTATTGTGGTGAAGTCTGCAATGAAGAAGATTAGGAGTACCAAAAGGCACTCTTCCACCCCTCCAGGACGGGAATGTAAGACTTTGGACTCTTTTGGTAGGAAAATTTTCCAGGCTAGTATGCTTATAGCCAGGATTAATTCCTACAGTCTCTATATGGGCATGTTCCTGGAGGAACTTGCCAAAAAGGTGCGGCATTTTGCCCCCTTTATCCCTGAGGATAAAAAGCAGGGATTCCTTTCCCTAGTGAAACAACTCTTAGAGGTTTCTAAGTTCTCTAATAGGGCAGCATATGATTCCTTTGAGGGAGCCAGTAGGGCTTCGGGCATTGCTATTGCAGCCCGACGTCTTGCTTGGCTCCAGGCCTCTGATCTGGAACCTTGGGTTCTAGATGGCTTACGGAATCTGCCCTGTACAGGTGAGAACTTATTTGGGGAAGAGTGGCAAATCAAAGCCACCCAGATGGATGCTGAAAATGCCACCTTGGAAAGACTTTCAAAGTCCACTTCAATTCCTACTAAGAAAAAGTCTTTTAAAAGGCCTTACTATAAGAAGGCCAGAGTTGCTTCAAATACTGGCCAGCAGTCTTCTCAACCTCGCTATACTGCTAAGCGTCAGCAATCCAAACAAGCACGAGCTAAGCCTGCAGCAGCTACTGTAGCTCAGCAGGCTCCAACCCCTCAGGGGTTTTGACTTGCTCCTAGGGAACTTGCCACTTCTGGTTCTAACACAACCAGAACCTCTCACCATACCCGGAAGGTTGGTTCACTTTGCTCCCAGATGGGAACAAATCACAACAGAACAATGGACCCTCTCTATCATTCGAGAGGGTTACAAACTTCATTTCTCCAGCCTTCCTCCCCATCATATGGTGAGACCATTCAATTCTCCCCCATCTCTCCTAACCCTGTTGGGTCAAGAGGTTTCCTCTCTTCTTGCCCAAGGGGCCATAGAAGAGGTTCCTCTTCCTCAACAAGGGTCCGGTTTCTACTCCCCTTATTTTCTCATTCCAAAGAAGACAGGGGGATTCAGACCAATCCTAGATCTGAGAGAATTGAACAAATTTCTCTTCAAGGAGAAATTCAAAATGCTGTCTCTCGGCATTCTCCTTCCTTACCTCCAGGGTCAGGACTGGCTTTGTTCTCTAGACCTACAGGATGCGTATACACATATACTCATCCATCCATCCCACAGAAAGTATCTTCGCTTTCTGTTTCAGGGAAAACATTTCCAATACAGAGTACTCCCCTTCGGTCTAGCCTCTGCTCCAAGAGTATTTACAAAATGCATGGCAGTCGTAGCCGCATTTCTAAGAGGCATGGGAATCTTTGTCTTCCCATATCTGGACGACTGGCTCATCCGAGCTCCAACTCAGTCACAGGCCCAGATTTCCCTGGACCACACAAGGAGCCTTTTGCAGTATCTGGGACTGGTAGTAAACCTTCCCAAGTCCCAACTCATCCCTACTCAATCTCTAGAATTCATAGGGGCCCAGTTGGACACCATCACTGCAAGGGCCTACCTTCCACATGTTCGAGGCCAGCGCCTCCTGAGTTTGGCCTCCCAAGCTCAGTCCAGCACTCACTTGACAGCCAGGGAAATGCTACGCCTACTGGGTCATATGGCCTCCACAGTGCATGTGGTGCCTTATGCTCGTCTTCATATGAGAGCAGCTCAATGGACCCTGGCCACTCAGTGGACTCAGGCGTCAGGAGCGCTCTCAGACCAAATACAAACCTCCGATCGTCTGTTTTGGTCCCTCCACTGGTGGACTTCCACCAAGAATCTGTTGTTGGGGGCTCCATTTCAACCATTGCTACCCCAAGCAACCCTCACAACAGATGCCTCCCAAACAGGGTGGGGAGCCCATCTGCAAACTCTCTCCACTCAGGGCACTTGGTCTCTACAGGAGACCACCCTTCATATCAATCTTCTGGAACTGCGAGCAATTTACCTTGCCCTCAAGGTCTTCCACTCCCTCCTAGCCAACCTCACTGTCCTAGTTCAGACGGACAATCAGGTGGCCATGTTTTACATAAACAAACAAGGAGGGACGGGCTCTCTGTCGCTTTGCAACGAAGCTCTAAGACTATGGGCCTTCGCCAGAGAGCATCAGATTCACCTGCTAGCAGTGTATCTCCCAGGAGTTCAAAACTCTCGGGCAGACAGGCTCAGTCGAGTTCTGCTGCCACACGAATGGTCCCTACATTTGGACCAAATAAACCGAATCTTTCAGGAATGGGGGACCCCGGACATAGACCTCTTTGCAAGTCCGTGGAATGCCAAACTTCCCCGGTTCTGTTCCAGAACTCCGTGTCAGGGAGCTCAGGCTACGGACGCCTTTCTCCTGAATTGGAATCAGGCATTCCTATATGCCTTTCCACCCATTCCTTTGATTCCCAAGACTCTGTTCAAACTCCAGAGGGATCATGGAACTATGATCCTCATAGCTCCACGCTGGCCACGCCAAGTGTGGTTCCCTCTACTTCTACAGCTCTCCCAGGGATCCTACTTGGATCTGGGAGCTGCGCCAGACCTCCTGTCTCAGGAGGAGGGGACTTTGTGGCACCCAAACCCCAAATCCCTTCACCTCAGTGCTTGGTTACTGAAGGCTTAAGCCTTCAAGACTTTCATCTTTCCCAACCAGTGAAAGATATCCTTTCTGCCTCTAGGAAACCCTCTACCAGGCGTTCCTATGCTTTCAAATGGAAACGTTTTTCCATTTGGTGTGCTCAGCAGGGTCTTGACCCTCTGGCACTTCCTTTGAATTCTCTTCTTGATTATCTCCTGCATCTATCCAATGCAGGCCTCAAGACGAATTCGGTAAGAGTCCATTTAAGTGCTATTGCAGCATCCTTGAAACATATAAATGGACAACCTATCTCCTCTCATCCTCTTGTTGCAAGATTCATGAGAGGCCTGACTCTCACTAAACCTCCCATCAGACCACCCCCGGTCGCATGGGATTTGAATCTAGTGCTCGGTCAACTTATGAAGCCACCTTTTGAGCCAATGTTTTCCACCTCCTTGAAATTTCTTTCCTGGAAGGTCATCTTCCTCATTGCAGTCACTTCGGCTCGCCGCATCAGTGAGCTGCAGGCTTTAGTGGCTAATCCACCTTACACAAGATTTCATCATGATAAGGTGGTCCTTAGGACGAATCCCCACTTTATGCCTAAAGTGGTCTCGCCTTTTCATCTTAATCAAGAGGTATATCTACCTGTCTTTTTTCCAGCTCCTCATGCATCCAATGCAGAGAGGAACCTTCATACTCTGGATTGTAAAAGAGCTCTCGCTTTTTACCTTAATAGGACTCAGCCACATCGAAAGTCTTCTCAACTTTTTGTGGCCTTTGATCCTTCCCATTTGGGACTTCCAGTCTCCAAGCGTACACTTTCCAATTGGATTGCTCAGTGTATTTCTTTTGCTTACCAGAGCAAAAACATTTCTCTGGAAGGCCATGTCACTGCTCACAATGTGAGGGCCATGGCAACTTCTATGGCTCATCTGCACTCTGTTTCCATAGATTAGATCTGTCGAGCCGCTACCTGGGCCTCGGTTCATACCTTCACAGCCCATTACTGTTTGGACAAGGACTCCCGCCGGGATGCCTTGTTTGGCCAGGCTGTCCTCAAGCACCTGTTCCATTCCTAAACAACTCCTGCCCACCTTCCCAGAATGGATGCCTGAGATCCATACGAAGATGGCGAACCTTTACAGGGGATCCCATGCATCTAAGCTAGGGAGTCCCCATATGTGAGGACTTATTCCTGCTTGTTCCTGGAGATAGCACAGTTACTTACCTGTAACAGGTGATCTCTGGGAACAGCAGGAATTAGTCCTCACAACCCACCCACCTCCCCTAGGAGTTGTATCTTTTATCTATCTATCTTCCTGTCCTCTCTCTGTTGACTCAGCTATAAACTCGAAACTGAGGAGAGCTGTTCAGGAAGGCGGGAAGGCAGTGCGCATGTGCAGTGGGAGGTCCCAAAAGCTTCTATTCTAAGAAGCTGGGGAGCTTTCCCGCACGGGCTCCGTCGGTACCGACGTACCCATATGTGAGGACTAATTCCTGCTGTTCCCAGAGATCACCTGTTACAGGTAAGTAACTGTGCTTTATTGTACCGGTTCCTCCGATGCTGGAACGACTTCTTTCGCATGTGGGAGAGCCCGGCGTCGTCGCCGGTGTTAAGCAAGCGGGTCGATTCCATTTATCGAGTCCGCAAGAGCCCCGGCTTCCAAAAGGCACAACTACCGCACCATTCCATGGTGGTGGAATCGGCCATGCATAGACTTAAGAGTCAAAAAATGCACTCCTCGGTGCCTCCCGGTCGGGAGGCCCGAAGCCTGGATGCCCTCGGTAGGAAGTGTTTCCAGGGCTCTATGCTTGCTTGTCGAGTCCAGACCTACCAGCTCTACATGGGCATGTATCTCCGGGACCTGGCTAAGGAAATAGCCGGGTTCTCTGCTGGTCTCTCCGACGAACCTTTGCAGAGGTTCCAAACCTTGTCAACTGGTATTCGGGAGTGCTCAAAGTTTATCTCTCGAGCAGCCTATGATGGTTTTGAGGCATCGGCTCGAGTAGCCGCAGCCGGCATCGGTGGACGCCGCCAGGCTTGGCTTCAGTCGTCCGACCTCTAGCCATGAGTGCAGGACAAGTTGGTCGATGTCCCCTGCAGGGGTGAAAACCTCTTTGGCAAACCCATGGATGAGAAGGCTGCACAGATCGAGACAGAGACTCTCACCAGGACTCGTCTCTCAAGGAAGACCTCTGCCCCTTCTCAGAAGAAGGGCTCGGGGAAAAAGCCCTTTTACCCGAGGAAGGCGGCTGCCTAGCAACACTACCCTCATTATCAGGCCTCGGCAGCTCCCCCACAGGGTAAGCAGGCCAAGGGACGAGGTAATGGGTCCCGTAGGCAGCAAGCCCCCAAGCCTGCACCACCGGCCCCTGCTCAGCAGGGTGGGGTTTTTGACTTCATCAGCATAGCCTCTCCCCCCTCAGCTGGTTTCTCTCAGCACAGGAGGCCGGCTGGTCCACTTTGCCCAAAGGTGGTCCAACATCACCACAGATACCTGGGTACTTCACATAGTTCTGAAGGGCTATCTTCTTCACTTTCACCAGGTACCTCCCTCCTACTTTCCAGGGGAGCCTCCGAGACTCCCTCTGCACAAAGACTTACTCCTTCAGGAGTTAGCAAGTCTCCTTCAGGAACAGGCTGTGGAACCGGTGCCCCACCACCTGAAGGGTCAAGGTTTTTACTCCAGGTACTTTCTGATACCAAAAAGGACAGGAGTCCTCAGACCCATCCTGGACTTGCGAAACCTCAACAAGTTCCTTGCAAAGGAAAAGTTCAAGATGCTTACCCTTGGAATCCTGCTGCCCTACCTCCAGCAGGGCGACTGGCTATGCTCCTTGGATCTAAAGGATGCGTATACTCATATCCTTATTCATCCAGACCACAGACAATATCTCAGGTTTGTTGTGGGAGGAAATCATTACCAGTACAGAGTACTGCCCTTTGGCCTATCCTCTGCCCCCAGGGTGTTCACCAAATGCCTGGCAGTGGTGGCGGCCTATCTAAGACTTCAAGGACTTTTTGTGTTCCCATACCTGGACGACTGGCTCATCAGAGCCCAATCTTCACAAGAGGCCACTCATCGCACTGTGACTCTACTCCAGCACTTGGGATTTGTCATAAACTTCGCAAAGTCCACTTTGCTCCCCTCTCAAAATCTCAAATTCATCGGCGCCAGGTTAGACACTCTTCAGGCACGGGCCTTCCTCCCTCTGGACAGGGCCAAGCGGCTCATGGATCTCGCCAGCCACTTTCACAGCAATGCCCTGGTCTCGGCCAGGCAATTTCTGAGACTGCTCGGCCATATGGCTTCCACGGTCCATGTGACCCCCCAATTCCCGCTTGAACATACGACCTGCTCAATGGTGCCTTCGCACTCAATGACATCAGGCCACTGGGAGCCTAGCGGACTCCGTACAGATCTCCGACCAGCTGGTCTCTTCTCTACAATGGAGGCTTCATCTACCAAACCTAGTACTAGGAGTGACTTTTCAGCCCCCTACGCATTCTCAGGTCCTGACGACCGATGCTTCTCTCCTGGGTTGGGGAGCACATTGCCAAGGGACATGTACTCAAGGCCTCTGGACTCATTGGAAGTCTGCTCATCAGATAAAGTTCCTGGAGCTCAGAGCCATCCGCCTAGCGCTCAAAGCATTCTCTCACCTGGTTTCTCACCAGTCGGTGCTGATACAGACAGACAATCAGGTTGCAATGTTCTACGTGAACAAACAAGGCGGAACAGGCTCCTTCCTTCTCTGTCAGTAGGCACAAAAGCTATTCTCTTGGGCAGTCCACCACGGCATCATCCTCAAGGCTGTCTATCTCCCAGGTCAAGAAAATTACTTGGCCGACAAGCTAAGCAGGATCCTCCAGCCACACGAGTGGAGGCCCACCATGGATCTGTTTGCCAGTCCTCTGAACCGGCAACTTCCCAGATTCTGCTCTCGACAACCGCATCCTCTCAGAGTAGCGGCGGATGCTTTTCTAATTCCATGGTCCACAGGCCTCTTATATGCCTTTCCTCCCATGCCGCTGGTGTCTCGGACACTCTTCAAGGTTCTCAGAGACAAAGCCTCGGTGATCCTAGTGGCTCCCCGGTGGCCGAGACAACCTTGGTTCCCAATTCTAATGCAGCTGGCGGTGGACACCCCTCTTCCTCTGGGATTTCAGCCCGACCTCCTGTCACAGGATCAGGGGACTCTCCTGCACCCCAACCTCCGGTCTCTTCATCTGATGGCCTGGCTGCTGAAAGGGTAGTCCTTGCTCCCCTCCGCCTGCCTCCAGGCGGCCCTCCACCCGGACGTCCTACGCTCTTAAGTGGCGTTGGTTCTCCGTCTGGTGTGCTCAGCAGTCTCAAGAACCCTTCTCCTGTTCAGCATCAGTGGTCTTGCAGTACTTGCTTTCCCTCTCCAATCTTGGACTTAAGTCCAACTCGGTCAAGGTCCACCTCAGTGCTCTTTCTGCGCATCACATGCCGGTGGATGGCAGACCTCTTTCTAGCCACCCTCTGGTGGCTCGTTTTCTCAGAGGCCTCCTTCTCCTTAAACCACCTTTGCGCCCACCGGCTTCGGACTGGGATCTCAATGTGGTTTTTCAGCGGATTACCTGTCCGCCTTTTGAACCTATGGCTACCTGTCCTCTTCGTTTTCTTTCTTGGAAAACCTTGTTCTTGGTGGCCCTCACTTCTGCTAGACGCGTTAGTGAGCTGCAGGCCCTGGTGTCTGATCCTCCGTACACTAGGTTCTACAAGAACCGGGTAGTCCTACGGACTCACCCTGTTTCTTCCCAAAGTGGTTTCCCCTTTTCACATCAACCAGGAGGTGGTGCTTCCGACCTACTTTCCCAGGCCACACTCCAGCCGAGCTGAAATGGTCCTGCATACCCTGAACTGTAGAAGGGCGTTAACCTTCTACCTTGACCGTACGCGGGAGCACAGAAGGGCTGTTCAGCTCTTCGTCTCTTATGACCCCAATAAGTTGGGGCTCCCTGTCTCCAAGCGTACTTTGTCCATCTGGATTGCTGACTGTATCGCTTGGGCTTACGAGGCAGCCGGCCTCTCGTTGGAAAGTCGAGTCATGGCCCATCGTGTTCGGGCGAAGGCTACGTCAGTGGCTTACCTCCGCTCTGTTCCATTGGCAGACATCTGCCGGGCCACTACTTGGTCTTCAAGTCAGACTTTTGCGGCCCATTACTACCTGGAGAGGGAGTCCCGCAGGGACAGTGCTTTTGGACAGTTAGTCCTCCGTAACCTCTTCGAGGTATAGGCAACTCCTACCCTCCATCCCGGATGTTGGGCTACCGGTTGGAGACGTATTCAGAGAAGATTCCTTCCTTCTGGGCTACTGAGCTTGAGGGAGCTCCTTTTTGTGCTTAGGGTCTCCGGTAGCCTTAAGCTTGGGAGTCCCATATGTGAGGACTGACTTCCTGCTTGGTCCTGGAGAAAGAGTAGTTACTCACCTGTAACAGGTGTTCTCCATGAGCAGCAGGAATCAGTCCTCACAACCCTCCCTCCTCCCCTTGGAGTTGCAGTTCTATGCTTTCTTTTTTTGCTAATTTTTTTGCTGTCTTTTAGCTATGTCATCTGACTGAGCAAGATGGCACCCTTTGGCGGGAAGAGGACTGCGCATACCCGCTGCAATTCCCAAAGGCTTTCTTTGAAAGCTGGGGAAAATTGCTCCGCGAGGGTTCCGTCGGCGCCGACGTCACCCATATGTGAGGACTGATTCCTGCTGCTCCTGGAGAACACCTGTTACAGGTGAGTAATTACGCTTTTGGTAGTATCCTTCAAAGTTTCATTCTTCCGAACCATCCGCTCTTGGGCGACTGTCGGCTTTCCCCTAATATCTAGTTTAAAAGCTGCTCTATCTCCTTTTTAAAGGTTAATGCCAGCAGCCTGGTTCCATCCCGGTTAAGGTGAAGCCCATCCCTTCGGAAGAGCCCCTCCTTTCCCCAGAATATTCCGCAGTTCCTAACAAATCCAAAACCCTCATCTCTGCACCATTGTCTCATCCACGCATTGAGACTCCGGAGCTCTGCCTGCCTTTTGGGTCCTGCGCGTGGAACAGGAAGCATTTAAGAGAATGCTACCCTGGAAGTTCTGGATTTCAACTTCCTACCGAAAAGCCTAAATTTAGCTTCCTGAACCTCCCTACCACATTTTCCTATGTCATTGGTACCGACATGTACCAAGACAGCAGACTCCTCCCCAGCACTATCTAAGACCTTATCTAGGTGGCGTGTGAGGTCCGCTACCTTCGCACCAGGCAGGCATGATACCAGGCGATCCTCACGTCCACCAGCCACCCAGCTATCTACATGCTTATGATCGAATCACCAACTAATCTCCAGGAACAAGCAGGAATGAGTCTTCACATATGGGAGACGTCGCCGACAGAGCCCGCACGGGAATGCTCCCCAGCATCCAATCAGAAAGCCTTTGGGAGCATTCTCCGCGCCTGCGCGGTGGCTTCCCGCCCTTACTACTGCCTCTCCCCAGTTTTTCGTTTTCCTTCCACCGCAGAACTTTTTACCTTTTTTCTTTTCTTGTTTCTGTAGTCGCGGCTTTTCCCGCCGACAGCGGCACCTCTGCCCTTTTTGTTTTTCTCTTCTCACTTATTTTCGTCGCCTAGCGGGACCTTTTTCCCTCTGGGCGCCGAGGCCTACCGGACTTCAAGCATGGAGCCCCAGAAGTGCCCTCACTGCGGGGACCTAGTTTTCCACATGGACTCCAATGCCTGGTGCCTCTCTTGTTTGGGGCCTGACCCTTTCCCCCCGGTTCCTCCGGGCTACAGTGTCGGGAGAAGACCTTCCCTTTTTCGGGTATCCCTCGATGACGTTTTCACGCCCAAGGCGCGGTTATCGGGTTTTTCTTCTCTCCAGGATCAGGTAACCACGCAACAGTCTGTTAAGACTAGCCAAGTCTTTAGGGGCGAGTCTCATGCGCGTCATGGCGACGGCTCCGGCCAACCCCTCAAGTCCCCCTTGTCTACTATACCCCGGCGGGAGTCCTCTCGCTCCAAAGCATTTATGGGGTTTCGGGATGTTCCCGGGGTTCGCTTCTCACAGAATATTCCCGAGCCGTGCTCGAGGGAGGTACCCGCTTTGAGCGGTGCCGATTCCCCGGCGCCGGCGTCGAGTCTTCCACTCCTTGCCAGGTTATACTGTTGCCAGCAGATAAAGTTATACTGTTGCCAGTAGATAAGGATATACTGTTGCCAGTAGATAAGGATATACTGTTGCCAGTAGATAAGGATATACTGTTGCCAGTAGACAAGGATCCACATATATACTTTATTTCCATAGCATATACTCCCATTGATAGCTAGAGATTTGGTCACACTGTTATCTGCATTAACCTAATACATAACACACAACATTGAACCTCAACCACACAACACTGAACCTCAACCACAGGACAATTACATCTAAAATGTCTTGCTCAAATACCTTCTGGCTAAAACTAATTTGCAGCTGTTTAACAACTATGACACTAATCACACTGACCAACAGTCTAAACAACAAAATCTACAAACCAATCCCAATAATACAAAGAATCATCCGCCCAGATCCCCCTTCATCTCAAATACATATTGGCATCAATACAAAAATAAATCATCACAGGCTAATACATATAAAACCTACTACACTCGCCCATCCACACACTCAACCGACAACCATTCAAACTTTGTCCTGTATATTAATAAATGCAAGATCTATGAAAAATAAACTACCTATTTTCATTGACTTACTAAAAGATCAAAAGCCAGACATCCTATGTGTTACTGAAACTTGGCTAACCGACTCTGATGTTGTTTACCTAAACCAACTCAACACGAACAACTATGACATATCCCATACACACAGAAACTCTAAAAAAGGAGGTGGTGTCCTTATAATGACAAAAAAAGAACTAAAGGCTAAACCACATCCATCTGATCTCCCAAATAACATTGACACCCTCATCTTAAAAATAGCTCATTTCAAAATTTGCTTATTATACAGACCACCGGATCAAAAATCTGAAAACTTAGACGCCCTAATAGAACTCCTCAGCTCATCCACAGTCTCCAACCCTATAATATCACTAGGAGATTTTAACCTCCCATCCCTGCCCCCCTCACACTCAGCTCTTTTCCTGGAATCATTAGCAGATATGGGTTTCCTCCAAATAATTAATACAAAGACACATAAGAAAGGTGGAACCCTTGACCTAGTCTTTCTACCAGAAGCTTTCCAAAAACATTTTAACCAGTCATCGCTTGAGTGTATACCCATTCCTTGGTCAGACCACCACCTGATCAAATTCACCTTAGCCTACACTGGAAGAAACAACAAAAATAACCTACTAATTACCCCTCCACCTAGATTCACAAAATTTAACGCAAATGAATTCATTGATCTAACTATTCCCTATCTCACCCTTGCACCAACTGACCTAGATGAAGCAGTCGCAACTTGGCATAATACAATTAACAATGCAGCGGCATATAAACAATTCATCAAGAAGAAAAGCTACTCTAGAATAGGAGATGCCCCCTGGTTCAACAGCACCTTAAGACGAATGAAGAGAGAATTGAGAAATATTGAATCTAAATGGCGCAAATCCAAATCCATCTCTTCTTATGACGCTTATCACAGCCACCTTAAAAAGTACAAAGAAGCTTCAGACGGCGCAAAGAAAAACTACCACACAACTATACTAACCAAATCCATTAATAGACCAAGAGAACTTTTCAGTATCGTCCAAAACTTAACTAATAACTCATATGGGACCAGCAACGATACTATTGATATCTCTGCCCAGACTCTAGCAAACCACTATATAAATAAATCAAAAACATTTGCATTCACACCAAATCCTCTTTCACTTTCCCACCAACATCATTTAGAAAAATGGTCTGACTTCCACTCTATAACCAAAGACACTCTTAAGATGACTATTTCAAACCTGAACACTACGACCTCTCAACTTGATCCATGTCCGGTAAACTGGATCAAGCATACCCTCTCTACACTATCCCCCTTTATCCTTCCTATAGTCAATCTGTCGCTGCGCCAAGGATACTTACCACCTTCCCTCAAACATGCACAAATCCGACCGATAATCAAAAATAACACCCTCGACAAAACATCACCCAATTCCTACAGACCTATCTCTAGCATTCCATTTATGGCTAAACTGATTGAAAAGGTCGTTCAAATTCAAACACAAGATCACATAGAAACCTCAGCCCCCCTTGATGACCAACAATATGGCTTTCGCCCCTATCATGGTGTAGACACTCTATTAACAGTACTCCTCGATACCTTAACACGAGGTATTGATAACCCTAAACAAGCTTTCATTCTCCTCTTTCTAGACATCTCTGCAGCGTTTGACAGTGTACACCATGCTGTAATGCTTAACAGACTAAAACAATTAGGAATACACTCAACTGTATATAATTGGTTCACCTCATATCTAACTGATCAAACCCAAACTGTCCGAACTAACACAGAAACATCTAAAACATATAAACAGGAAATTGGTCTCCCACAAGGCTCCGCCCTCTCTGCCCTCCTATTTAATTTATATATTCAACCAGTCTGCAACATTTTCAAGAAATTTAAAGTCCACTATCACATATATGCAGACGATATGATGATGTACATACCATTTACAATCCCAACACTCCCATTACAACTGTTAACAGAATGCTTCTCTGAATTAACAATCTGGCTAAAAGACCACAATCTCCATATCAATCATTCTAAAACAGATATATTAATAGTAACTAAAAATCAATCCTACATACCTCCAACACACATCACTCTCCAAAATCACAACATTACTATAAAAAATGAAGTAAAATACCTAGGTGTCACCCTTGACTCACACCTTAGTATGGACACACATATTAGAAACATCACTAAGAAAATCTACTTTAAACTTAAAATTTTAAAACAATTACGTCCTCTTGTACTCCTACATGATTTTCTGAGCATTATCCAGGCTATCATCACACCACACTTTGATTTCGCAAATCTCACCCTACTAGGAACAACAAAACAAAACATTAAAAGACTCCAACTTGCCCAAAATGCAGCAGCAAGAATTGTAATGAAGGTTCCACCATTTGAACACATTACCCCTATACTAGCAAACCTTCACTGGCTCCCAAATCAATCCAGAATAAATCATAAATTGATTATCACTACATTTAAGACATTAAATACAATGGCCCCAGTCTCTTTAACAAAACTTATCATTAAAGACACATCCCAAACTGCGCTACGGAAAGGCCACACGAATAAAATTAGGATCCCGAAAGATTTCACAACTACTAAAAAAACAACTAATAAAAAAGCGTTTTCTCATGCAGCTCCCACCCTATGGAACTCCCTCCCTGAAGAAATAAGAGCACTAAATGATGCAAAGGAACTCCGCAAGAAATTAAAAACATATTTATTCATCTCCCATTTCGGCAAACTAGAAAATACCTTACCACTAACAGGAAATGGTTAATAGCGACCTCAGGGTACACCAACTCCAATTACTCTATCTAACTACAATTAAAGTCGATTAAATAACTATTTGTAAATCCTGTAAATATATATGTAAATAGTTCAAAATATGTAAATAGTTAAATTGTTATTTAACAAATTTACCATATTTAGTCCAATCATGTTTAATGTATTTAGCAAAATTGTACCTAGTTAATTAATGTTTCATGTATTTAGCAAAATTGTACCTAGTTAATTAATGTTTCATGTAAAACAGACCTGTTAATCTGTTCATTCCTTGTTCACTGTAAACCGCACCTGATCTGTGGAAGGTAGCGGTATATAAGCAACTGTTAAATAAATAAATAAATAAATCGTCAGCTGGTGTCCTCGGCGCCTCCGGGGCCGATCGACTCGACGGAGTCTGACCTCCCTATGTCCAAGCCGTGCTCGAGGGAGGTACCAGCTTCTAGCGGTGCAGACCCCCCGGCATCGGTGTCGAGCGTCCCGCTACTCACCGAGGATCGTCTGGGGCCGATCGAATCGGTCCAGCCTGGCATTCCGTCAAACCTGCCATGCGCGGGGGTGGTATCCGCTACGGGCGGTGCCGACCCCTCGACGCCGGCGTCGAGCGTTCCGCTCCTCACCGGGGGCGGTCAGCTGCGGTCCTCGGCGCCTCCGGGGCCAACTGACTCCTGCCGGTATGGCGTTCCTACAGGGGTGGTATCCGCTCCCAGCGGTGCCGACCCGTCGGGGTCGAGTGAACCGCTCCCCACCGGGGATCACCTGCCGCTGCCCTCGGCAGCTCTAGGGCTGACCGACTCGACAGTCTGGCGGCCCTATGTTCAGGCCATACGCGGAGGTCATACCCGCCGGGGATGATCTGGCCTCGGGGCCAGTCGCCTCGACCCGCGATGGGTTGCCGGTATCCCAGCCCTGCGTGAGGGTGGTACCGGGTTTGCGTGGCACCGCTCCGCCGGAGACGGCAGGGGCGTCGAGCGCCAAGGACCGCCGTCGGCCTTCCCCGGGAGCCTCGGGGTATGTCGATCAGCCCTAGACGGGCAACCCCCCCCCTGCATTGTCGCGGCCGTCGAGGGCCCCGCCCTTTCCGAGAAAGGGGGCCCCGGGGTCTTCGATCGCTTCGATCCAGCCTCGATCCGCGCTGTCCCGCAACGGTACCCCGGCGTCGGCACAGGAGTCTTGCACTTCCCTTCCCGTAGGGGCTCGTCGACGGGTGACCTGGGTGCCCTCGGGGACGGGTCGTATGTCCCGGAAGGATTTTCCCCCCGGGTCAGGCGGGCTCGAGAGGGGGCCCGTCATCTGGCAGTGCCCGACATCGACGCCGGCGTCGGATGGGCCCCTCTCCACCGAGCTTCGTCCTCGGGGGCCCTTGATGCTCGCGACGGCGATCAACGCGGTTCCGATCCGCTCCCCGGGATCAGCACCGCTGGCGCGGCCGCCCCGGCCGGGGCCCTCTAGAAGGGAGTCGATTTCATGGCTCGGTTCGATGCCCAGCCTGGAATCGGTATCCAGCCTCGAAGACTTGGCCACGACACGTCTCGGGATCGGCCCCTGTCCCCTCCCGCGACGCAGAGCGGAGATCTTTGGCCACTGCCCTCCGGCTGCCATTGAACTGCTTCAGTTGCCGGGGGCAGCGCCGCCCCCGGGTTTGGGGCCGAGGCCGATTCCGGCGGCTCCGACGGCCCCATCGACACCTTCGATGCCTAGCTTGGAATCAATTCCAGGAGCCGACGACGCCTTGTTGACCACCCCAGTCCAGGGCTGTTGGTCCCCTCCTCTGCCCATCGGGCAGCAGCCCGAGAGGCTTCTCGGTGCCCTGGCGGCCTCTCCCGCCACTCCGGGAGAGCCGTCTTTTCATGACAGGGCGGACTTGCTGGCCATCCCTATCCCGGACCTAACTCCAGGCCCTGCGGAACGGGCCACCGTGATGCTTCCTCTGCATCCCTTCCTGCAGGATCTCCTGCTGGGGGCTTGGCGGTCGCCTTTGAGTTTTCCGGCACCGTCGACTGCGATGCATGCTCTGTATCGGGTGCCTCCCTCCCCGGGGTTTCGGCAGCACCAACTTCCACATCGTTCCATTGTGGTGGAAACGGCGCCGAGGAAGGCCGGCAGCAAGGAAAAGCATTCTTCTCGCCCGCCAGGCCATGCCTCGAAGACGCTAGATACCCTAGGACGTCAAACCTTCCAAACGTCTATGCTGGCGTCCAGAATTATTTCATATATTTTTTATGAGTCTGTCGCTCCGGGAGGTCACCGAGAGATTATCTCTGTTGTCTCCCTTCTTGTCTGCAACCAAGTCCTTTGAATATTCCTTGCTTCTTTATCACTGCAGGAATATCTCTGGGTTCCTTTCTCGTGCTTCTCTAGACTCCTTCCTGTCGGTCAGCAGATGCTCTGCTGTTGCCATTAGAGCACGCCGTACAGCATGGTTGCAGGCGTCCGAGTTGTGTAGACGGGCACAGCATAGCCTGGGTAATTCTCCCTGTGACGGAGATCATCTCTTCATTAGCTAAGCCTTACGTCAGGTCGCACAGTGCTTCGCTAACCTTCCCAGCGTTAGAAGCCATCCTAGGGCTTGGCTTCCCCCCGGCGGGGGTGTGCGCCTCACCAGGCCCTCCTTCTCTAGGAAGAGGAAATGTCACCCTTCTGCCCAACCGCCAGGTGCGCCCAAGCAAGGGACCCCTCGCCCTGGGTTGAAGTCCCCGGGGCCGCACCAGAACTCTCATACCAAGCAGTTTTAGGCTCCGGTGAGCGACTGCCTGCAATTACCTTCTTACCAGAAGTTTACAATTGAGATCTACTCTGGGGTTCGTTCAGTAGGGCAAATGGTTCGGGGGCTTTTCCAGGGCTTCAGGTACTCTCCTTCCGTTTGCAGAGGGAGACCACCTCTGCTGCATGATAGCTCTCTCTCCTTCCGTTTGCAGAGGGAGACCACCTCTGCTCCATGATAGCTCTGGCCCACGGTCAGATGACTTACCCTTAGGTACGTCCCCGAACCCTTCTCGGCAGTATCCCCTGCTGATTGCTTCCGTACTGGATTTTTCCTTCCAGTCGCTATAGTTCCCCTGTGCTTACCAGGGGCTATGCCCTCATGTCCCCCGATTAGTGCGGGGGGCGAGTTTCTGCATGCAGGTCCTGGGGACACCTATAGGGCCTCGAGCCCCCTGGTGTGTTCTTCCGGACTGATGCTATCCTCTGTCCTTCACGCTACCGTTCGCCGATCTGCCCGTGTTCCGCCGGAATAGATCCCTCTTCCGGACCGATCTTGACGCCACCTCCCCAGGTGGACATTCTGTGGATCACTGTCAGGTCCGCCTTACCAGTGTTATGCTCATGGAGGTAGGTTCCTCAGCGTACCTGCATTACTGCGGGGGGGGGGGGGGGGCGTTCTCCACAGATGTCGCCTGCTCGATAGGCGCGTTTTGGGGGATGCCCACAGTGCCTGTGTTCTGCCGCCTATTTTTTTTCCCAATGGCCGGTACTCATGCCCTCCCCCCACCTCCGGGGTCCGGCCAGTCCACCTGCCTATTCCTTAGATCGGCCCTTGGATTGGTTGTGCTCTACTGCTGTGAAGTCAACAGCTTCTATTTTTAGTTATGCCCTCCTCCCGGAGGTTCAGACCCTTGTCTCCCTATCTCTTAGCTAGGGCAGGCTGTGTACTCCTGCTCCGGGGTACACCCCTACTCTTCTCCGGAATTGGCTATCAAGATCGGCCAGTCTTCTACTGTTAGTCCTCTGACTTATGGACTCTGCTCCTAAGGGAGTGCTCAGCTTTGCATAAAGCTTCCTTGAAGACTTGCCGTCCTTCTCCTGACCCAGCTGATTCCTGGATCTCCTGGCCTTCCGGATTTGGAACTTCCTCCTCGCTGCGGTGAAATTCCCTTGAAGACCTCGCTACTGCGTCTACAGTACCTCCATCACAGTCTTACTTACTACAACTCAGTGGGTAAGCTTTACATGGTACTAAGTCATTAATTCATTAAAAACTTAATGATGCTTCAGGCACTCTGACTACTCTCCCTGTAGTCTTTGGGTTTTGCTGTTCTTCTCCTCTCAACTCCTACCCTCCATCCCTCGGGGGATGCCGGGGATTCAGGTTGGGCAAATGCCATCCCGTCCCGTCCTGGGCTGGGCTTACGGGATCTCCCCCGGGCATCCTCAGCTAGGGAGTCCCCATATGTGAAGACTCATTCCTGCTTGTTCCTGGAGATAGCACAGTTACTTACCTGTAACAGGTGATCTCCGGAACAGCAGGAATTAGTCTTCACAACCCGCCCACCTCCCCTAGGAGTTGTATCTCTTTCTCTCTATTCCTTCCTCTCCTCTCCTTCTGGCTCAGCTATGAAACTCAACTGGGGAGAGGCAGTAGGAAGGGCGGGAAGCCACCGCGCAGGCGCGGGGGATGCTCCCAAAGGCTTTCTGATTGGATGCTGGGGAGCATTCACGTGCGGGCTCCGTCGGCGACGTCTCCCATATGTGAAGACTAATTCCTGCTGTTCCGGAGATCACCTGTTACAGGTAAGTAACTGTGCTTAACGGCTGTCCTAACCCTTCCCTCATGGGCACATGGCCCTGTAGAAACTTCCTCGGTGCGAGAGGGTTTTACATCACCTGGAGGACAGGTCCTAGTTACAGGATCACTTCCTGCCACACCAGGGTGATGCTCTCCTGTCACGTGACCTCTCTCCTCCATGGCAACAGGGATGCTGCCAGACTGGAGGTGGGACTTCAGGACTATATCCCTGTAGGTCTCGTCTATGTACCTCTGTCTTATGCTTTCCAAGTCTGCTACTTTAGCCTCTAGAGAACGGACTCGTTCCCTGAGAGCAAAGAGCTCCTTGCACCTAGTGCACACGTAAGACCTCGCACCAACTGGGAGAAAATCATACATGTGACACTCAATGCAAAAAACTGGAAAGCCCCCATCCCGCTGCTGGACTGCTGTCTGCATCTTAGTTTTAAGTTTGTGTTTAGATCTAAGTTCTTTACTTACTAAGGGTTGCTATGGATATTTATACTAATAAAACTGTACCTAATACGTGTAATATACCTTGTTCACCTGAAGCTTAACTAATTTCAGGTCCTTAGTGTATGATTGATTTGGGTAATGTGCTTCACCTGAGAGCACCTCCTGTCTTGTAAAATGTGTAAGTACCTATAAAGCTACGATTATCCCAGGGGAGGGAGGGAAATGACACTTATTAAAAGAGGGCTGCTACACAGTACCCTGTCTTGTGCTGCTGAGGTAAGCTATATTCTGATTTGATTTAAATTCTAGCTCTTAGCTGCTGCTAGGCTCTAACTTCTTATGAAATTTAAACTACAAGCTCTCTGCTGGGTATGAAATGTAACCAGAAAGTTCTGCTCTGTGTTTTAAATTTAAACTTAAACTGCTGCTACTAGGCCCTGACTGATTTAACAAAAATAGTGGGTTCACAGATTAATTAGCTTTAATACAAAGAATTCCTTTTAGAAAATTACCAGAAGTATATACTCAGTTGCAGATCTCTCTCCAGAAGTAGCAGTCCCTTTTTCTAGTCCTTCAAGTTTATAGGTGCGTTGCTGGATACCACAACTTCAAGGGCCTATCTTCCTCAGGCCCGTTGCCTACGCTTGGTGCAGTTAGCCTCTCAGATATAGTTAAAGTCCCATTTAACTGCTCGAGAGATGTTACAACTATTAGGCCACATGGCATCCACCATGCATGTGGTTCCATATGCTCGCCTTCACATGAGGGCAGCTCAATGGACTTTGTCCATCCAATGGACTCAGGCATCAGGTTGCCTGTCAGACAAAATAGCAAACTCCAGTCGCCTATTTTGGTCTCTCCAGTGGTGAAAGTCCCCTCCAAATCTGTTGCTGGGGTCCCCTTTTCAGCAGTCGCTACCCCAAGCAACTCTGACAACAGATGCTTCTCCAATGGGTTGGGGAGCTCATCTGCAGGATCTCTCTGCCCAGGGCATCTGGTCTCCACAGGAGACTTCTCTGCATATCAATCTCTTGGAACTCAGAGCAATATTCTTAGCTCTGAGTGTTCCATTCCCTGCTCAGCTACTGGACAGTCCTCATCCATACGGACAACCAAGTAGCCATGTTCTATATAAACAAGCAGGGCGGGACTGGCTCTCTGTCGCTTTGCAGCGAAGCTTTGCGACTGTGGGCCTTCGCCAGAGAGCATCACATCCATCTTCTGGCAGTATATCTTCCAGGCGTTCAAAACTCTTGGGCGGACAGACTCAGTTGAGTTCTGCTTCCACACGAGTGGTCCCTCCACATGGACCAGGTAGCCAGGATGTTTCGAATTTGGGGAACCCCGGACATAGACCTCTTAGCTAGTCTGTGGAATGCCAAACTTCCCTGGTTCTGTTCCAGAATTCCGTGTCAGGGAGTTCAGGCCAAGGATGCCTTCCTCCTTCACTGGGGTCAAGACTTCCTTTATGCCTTTCCACCAATTCCCCTAATTCCCAAAACACTATCCAAGCTTCAAGGAGATCAAGGGACATGATCCTCATAGCACCACATTGGCCACGCCAAGTGTGGTACCCTCTACTTCTGCATCTCTCTCAAGCTCCTTCCCTGGACTTTGGCTCTGCACCAGACCTTCTATCCCAGGAAGAGGGAACTTTGTGGCACCCAAACCCCCAGTCGTTCCATCTCAGGGCTTGGTTGCTGAGGGCCTAGACCTTCAAGATTTTCATCTCTCTCAGCAAGTCAGAGATGTTGTTCATGCCTCTAGAAAGCCTTCTACTAGACGCTCCTATGCTTTCAAATGGAAAAGATTTACCATTTGGTGTTCAGGGAAAGGTCTAAACCCTCTTGCAATACCTCTGAATTCTTTACTAGAGTATCTCCTGCATCTATCCCATGCAGGTCTGAAAACGAATTCAGTAAGAGTCCATTTGAGTGCTATTGCAGCGTCCCTCAAGCCTCTTAATGGACAACCTATTTCCTCTCATCCTCTTATAGCTAGATTCATGAGAGGCCTTCTTTTAACTAAACCTCCCATTAGACCACCTCCAGTGGCATGGGACTTTAAACCTGGTTCTTGGCCAGTTTATGAAGCCACCCTTTGAACCTTTAGCCACCACTTCCTTGAAATTCCTTTCTTGGAAAGTTATTTTTCTTATTGCAGTCACCTCAGCACGCCGCATCAGTGAGTTAAGAACATAAGAACATAAGAGATGCCATACTGGGTCAGACCAAGGTCCATCAAGCCCAGTATCCTGTTTCCAACAGTGGCCAATCTAGGTCATACGTACCTAGCAGTTTCCCCAAAGACTATTCTACTAGTATGCTAAGCTATATTCTGATTTGATTTATGTAAAAAAGTTCTCTAGAAACAAATGTATTTCAAAGTCTATTTACTCTTCTTTTATGTTCTATGCTAAGCGCTATACTCTGCTTTGACTTAAAATACAAAGCTCACTGCTGGTACTAAGACCTGACATAGCAAAAACACCGAATTCTAAAAAAACAGATCCGCTTTACCCCAAGTAGTCCATTTTACCCCAAGATTTAGTTTATTCCAGAAGATTATGCTTGCAAGTGTAGATCTACTTCCAGTTGTAGCAGCCCCTTCAAGACTCTGCAAATATCCTACAGGAACTGATCAACCGAGACATCAGCACCTGTCCCAGGAGAACTAACAATAAAAATATGATAGTCACCCTATCTGAATGCAAGAAATCCAAACATACTACCTCTGGTAGAGCACTTTCCCTCTCTGCCACATCACTAAAGAACACCTTGCCGGAAGACATCAGAATGACTATGGACATAAAGAGCATCCGCAAAAAGCTAATGACGCACCTCTACACTGAACACTTTGGTCACTTCACATAAGTAATACATAAATAATGCAACCAACATCATACTAGCATACTACTGTAAAAGCCAATGCAAAACACTGTATTCTTAGTTTATCTAAGCTGAGTTATCACTCTCCCATGCCTATCCTCTGCATTGTATGTAGTTCCTCTGTTTATAAGTTTAAGTGCTACAAGTATGTTACTATGTTATCAACTCTGTTTTAATGTAGCAGTCAATACTGCGACACTCCCTTGTTGCCTGTATAAATTTTTGTTTAATGTAAAATGCTCCGATTGACGGATAGAGCGATACAAAAAAAACACTGTTAAATAAATGGTGGCCAAAGTCCCTAGTTCCTTTCACCTCCCTGAAAAGGAGATGACCCGAGAGATCTCAAATTCCAGTGGGATCAACATTCACAGTCTTAGTTCTTTATACACCTCCTTTTTATCCAACAATAGTGCACCAGTTGACTCACAAGCCAACCTTTCAAAAGGTGTTTGATTTGTGCTGGGCAGCAGCAATATATCCTGACCACAGAGATGCTTTCAAGATAGTCAAGGGAGCTCATTCAAGCTTTGGTGGCTAATCCTCCTTATACAAGGTTCCATCATGATAAGGTAGTCCTTAAGACCAATCCACACTTTATGCCTAAAGTGGTCTCACCTTTTCATCTGAACCAAGAGGTATATTTACCTGTCTTTTTTCCAGGACCTCATGCATCAAATGCAGAGAGGAATCTTCATACCTTGGATTGTAAGAGAGCTCTCGCTTTTTACTTAGAACACAGCAACACAGAAAGTCCTCTCAACTCTGTTGCTTTCGATCCTTCTCATTTAGGACTCCAGTCTCTAAGAGAACTCTGTCCAATTGGATTGCTCAGTGTATTTCTTTCACCTACCAGAGTAAGAACCTTTCTCTGGAGGGCCATGTCACAGCTCACAATGTGAGGGCCATGGCAGCCTCTATGGCTCATCTAAATTCTGTGTCCATCGACCAAATCTGTTGAGCGGCCACCTGGGCCTCGGTTCATACCTTTACAGCCCATTATTGCTTGGACAAGGACTCCTGCCGGGATGCCTTGTTTGGTCAGGCTGTTCTCAAACACCTGTTCCATACCTAATCAATTCCTGCCCCCCATCCCTGGTTGGATGCCCGAGATCCATAGGGGGAGGTAGAGCCCTTCTCAGGAACTCACAACCTTGGGGATCTCCTTGGCATCTCTAGCTGGGGAATCCCCATATGTGAAGACTCATTCCTGCTTGTTCCTGGAGATAGCACAGTTACCTGTAACAGGTGATCTCTGGGTACAGCAGGAATAAGTCTTCACAACCCACCCACCTCCCCTAGGAGTTGTATCTCTCTATCTTTCCTTTCTCTCTCTCTCTTTGTCTCAGCTTAAAACTCGAACTGGAGAGAGGCGGTTAGGAAAGGCGGGAAGGCAGTGCGCAGGCGCTGTGGGATGCTCCCAAAAGCTTTCCTTTTGGACGCTCAGGAGCGTTCCCGCGCAGGCTCCGTCGGTACCGACGATACCCATATGTGAAGACTTATTCCTGCTGTTCCCAGAGATCACCTGTTACAGTTAAGTAACTGTGCTTTCTCTGACAAGTAGGAATGAAATCTGACGGAGCCTGCACAGGAACGCTTTCTGCCTACTAGTGGAAGCTTTTGTGAGGTTCTACCACACATGCATGCCATCTTCCCACCTGCTGCTGTGGCATTTTACTTCAGTCTGATTTTCCACGGAGCCTAATGAATGTTTACTTATGTCTCTGAAATTTGGTAATTCCCCTCATTGGGGCCCCTGCCATCTTCATGGAACTAATGACTTTTTTTTTCCTTTTTCCTCCCCTGCTTGCCTGTCGCAATTTTTTCTTTGTTAGCTTCGTTTGTTTTAAGTTTGTTTTTTTTTATCCCCGTAGCAATCCCTCCCCCCCCCCCCCCATGGCACTTCAAATGTCTGTGCTCCAGATTTGAATCCTGTTCTTTTCAGGATCAAGCCATTTGATTTCACAGCAGCTGTTTTTCTGGCCAAGTTGTCCCAAAAAACAGCCAGTGGTTTTGAAAGTGTTGCCAGTGCTCAAGGACCATATGTTCCGCAGATACCACAATTGATGCCTTCAGTGCCAGGGATCTGATCATCAGTTCGCTTTTAATTTGTTTGTAGATGGCCTCGTTGCAGATGACAGGCCTTAAGTGTCGAGAAACGGCATGAATCACTTTTAAGTGCTCAGAAGTCTGATCCTTCAACATAGATGGCACTGGTACATCATTTGACGTTACTGAGCTTCCACATAGTCACACTTATGGGATGGATGTTGAGAGATTATCTGAGCTCAACCTGCTGGCTGGCATGACTGATGTCCTGTTGGTTTCCAGGAGGTCCTCAGTGAGAGCATCTTATTCATGCAAGTGGAGGAAGTTTGCTGTTTGGTGTGAGTACTATGACCAAATCCAACTCAGTGTTCACCTCAGTGCAGTTGCAGCATATCAAGGTGTGGAAGGGGAAGTCTGTCTCTGTAAAGCCTTTAATTTGCTTTATGTGGGAGTTGTTTCTCTTGAAGCTTCCCCACAAACCCCACCTGCAGTGTCTTGGGACTTCAATGTGGTTCTTGTGCAACTGATGAAAGCTCCCTTTGAGCCACTCAACTTTTGCCACCTGAAGTTTTTGACCTGAAAAGTGTGGTGGGTTTTTTTTGTTAGGTGGTGGTAACTAAAGCGTGCAGTGTGAGCAAGCTTCAGGCTCTAGTTCATCCACCTTACACCAAATTCCCTCAAAATAGTGATCCTCCATACTTATCCAAAGTGCCTTCCAAAAATGGTATCTGTGTTCCATCTTAATCAGTCAATTGCTCTTAACTGCGTTGCACATTTTAAACTGCAAAAGAGACTTAGACTTCTACTAGGAGTGGACAGAACCCCATAGAAGGTCCATCCAACTCTATTTTTGACCCCAGTAAGCGAGGGGCTGCAGTCTCCAAATGTTTAATTTGGCTAGCAGATCACATCTTTCATGTATGCCCAGGCAGGTCTGAGCCTTGGTCATGTCACTGCTCATTGTCAGCCATGGTTGCATTGGTCACCAACTTGCACTTTGTCTTCATGGAAGAGATCTGTAGGACTGCAACATAGTCTTCTGTCCACACATTCACATCTCACTAATGTCTAGATGGGGATTCTAACTCAACAGCAACTTTGACCAATCAGTACTTTGCAGTCTGGGGATTAGAATCCAATTCCATTCGCCTCAGGTCCATTCTATCCTGTACAGACTACCAAAAAAAAAAGGAAGAGAATAACTTGAATTGTACATAGTTGTGTTTTGGAATACAAAGGTCTGTTGCTAGTAAGCAGTCACTTAATTGCCCATGTTGGGCTTGTCTGCATTCTCATTGGCTTCAGTAGCCTGTAGCTAGGGAGTCCCATACGAGATGACTTCATTGCTGCTTGTCCACAGAGAAAAAGTAGTTACTCGCCTGTAGCAGGTGTTTTCTGTGGACAGTAGGAAAGCGTAGTTACTCAACTGTAACAGGTGTTCTCCAGGGACAGCAGGAATCGGTCCTCACTTATGGGTGATGGCACCAACAGAGCCCGCGCGGAGCAGTTCCCCAGCTTTCAAAGAAAGCCTTTGGGAATTGCAGCTCGCATGCGCGGTCGTCTTCCCGCCCGAGGGTGCCATCTTAGCCAGTCAGATGACATAGCTAAAAAAGACAGCATAAAAATTTGCAAAAAGAACATAAGCAGACGATTGCAACTCCAAGGGGAGGAGGGAGGGTAGTGAGGACTGATTCCTGCTGCTCCTGGAGAACACCTGTTACAGGTGAGTAACTACGCTTTCTCCAGGACCAAGCAGGAAGTCAGTCCTCACTTATGGGACTCCCAAGCTCAAGGCTACCGGAGACCCTAAGCACAAAAATGAGCTCCCTCTAGCTCAGCAGCACAGAAGGATAGAATCTTCGCTGAATTATCACCCACCGGTAGCCCACATCCGGGATGGAGGGTAGGAGTTGCTCAGACCTCAAAGAGATTACGGAGGACTGCCTGTCCGAAAGCACTGTCCCTACGGGACTCCCTCTCGAGACAGTAATGGACCGCAAAGGTCTGGCTCGAAGACCAAGTAGCGGCCCGGCAGATGTCTGCCAGCGGAACAGAGCGGAGGTAAGCCACTGACGTAGCCTTTGCCCGAACGCAATGAGCCGTGACTCGACTTTCTAAGGAGAGTCCGGCTGCCCCATAAGCCCAAGAGATACAGTCCGCAACCCAGATGGACAGAGTACGCTTGGAGACCGGGAGCCCCAATTTATTGGGGTCAAAAGACACAAAAAGCTGAGCAGCTTTACGGTGCTCCCGCATACGGTCAAGGTAGAAGTTCAATGCCCTTCTACAGTCCAGGGTATGGAGGACCGTTTCAGCTCGGCTGGAGTGTGGTCTGGGAAAGAAGGTTGGAAGTACCACCTCCTGATTGATGTGAAAAGGGGAGACCACTTTAGGCAGAAATTTTGGCTGAGTCCGTAGGACTACCCTATTTTTGTAGAACCTAGTGTAAGGGGGATCAGACACGAGGGCCTGCAATTCACTTACGCGTCTAGCGGAAGTGAGGGCTATCAAGAACAGTGTTTTCCAAGACAGAAAACGGAGAGAACAGGTAGCCATAGGTTCAAAAGGCGGACAGGTGATCCGCTGCAAAACCACATTCAGGTCCCAGTCAGGCGCTGGCGGGCGCAGATGTGGTTTAAGTAGAAGGAGACCTCGGAGAAACCTCGCTACGAGAGGGTCGCTTGAGAGAGGTCTACCGTCCACCGGCACATGATGTGCCGAAAGAGCACTGAGGAGAACTTTGACGGAGTTGGACTTAAGTCCCAGATTAGAGAGGTGTAGCAAGTACTGCAAGATCACCGACACCGGGCAGGAGAAGGGATCCTGAGACTGTTGGGTACACCAGACTGCAAAGCGACGCCATTTAAGGGCGTAGCATTTGCGGGTAGAAGGCCGTCGCGAAGCCAAGACGATCTCCTACACCTCTGCCGGCAGGAGAAGGGGAGCAAGGACTACCCTCTCAGCAGCCAGGCCATGAGGTTGAGAGACCTGAGGTTGGGGTGCAGTAGGGACCCCTGATCCTGAGTGAGGAGATCCGGTCGTACCCCCAGAGGGATTGGATCCTCCACCGCCAGTTGCAGTAGGAGCGGAAACCACGGCTGCCTGGGCCAGCGAGGGGCCACCAGGATCATGAAGGCTTTGTCTCGGAGAACCTTGAAAAGAGTCCGAGAGACTAGCGGGATGGGAGGGAAAGCGTACAGAAGGCTCCCCGACCATGAGATCAGAAAAGCGTCCGCCGCAACCCGAAGGTGGTGTGGCTGACGAGAGCAGAAGCGAGGAAGCTGCCGGTTGTGAGGACTGGCAAAGAGATCCACCGTGGGGAGGCCCCACCTGAGGAAGAGCTTCTGAACTACCAAGGGATCCAGACGCCACTCGTGCGGCTGGAGGACCCTGCTGAGTTTGTCCGCAAGGCAATTTTCTCGGCCCGGGAGATAAACTGCCTTGAGGAGAATGCCGTGACTGACGGCCCAAGAGCAGAGCTTCTGTGCCTCCCGGCAGAGGAGGAAGGAGCCCGTGCCCCCCTGCTTGTTCACGTAGAACATGGCAACTTGATTGTCCGTCTGGACAAGGACGGACTGGTGGGAAGTCAGGTGGGAGAAGGCCTTGAGAGCTAGGCGGATCGCCCTGAGCTCCAGGAAGTTGATCTGCTGAGCGGACTCCCACGTGGTCCAGAGGCCCTGAGTACGTGCCTCTTGGCAATGTGCTCCCCAGCCCAGGAGGGATGCAGCGGTGGTCAGCACCCGGGTCGGCTGAGGTGACTGGAAAGGCATTCCGAATATCAGGTTCGGCTGCCGGAGCCACCACCGGAGAGACGAGATCAGCGGCTCGGAGACGCGCACTAGGTCTGCTAGGCTGCCTGTGGCTTGTCGCCACTGCTGGCGGAGACACCATTGAGCAGACCGCATATTCAGGCGGGCATTGGGGGTCACATGGACGGTGGAAGCCATATGGCCGAGTAGTCTCAGGAAGCGCCTGGCGGAGACCAGGGGCTGGCTGCGAAAGCGGTCGGCTAGGTCCATGAGCCGTTGAGCCCTGTCGAGCGGTAGGTATGCTCGCGCCTGAGGAGTGTGCAGCCTTGCGCCGATGAACTCGAGATCCTGTGAGGGGAGCAAAGTGGACTTTGCGAAGTTTATAACAAAGCCCAAGTGCTGCAGAAGAGTCACCGTGCGGCGCGTGGCGTCGGTGACCTCCCGAGCGGACGCTGCTCTGATGAGCCAGTCGTGAAGCCGGAGATGGGCCGCCACGACCGCGAGACATTTTGTGAAGACTCGCGGTGCGGAGGACAGGCCAAAGGGCAGTACTCTGTACTGGTAATGATTTCCTGCCACCACAAACCTTAGGTATTGGCGGTGGCTTGGGTGGATGAGGATGTGCGTGTAGGCATCCTTTAGATCCAAGGAGCATAGCCAATCTCCCTGCTGGAGGTAGGGCAGAAGGATTCCAAGGGTAAGCGTTTTGAACTTCTCCCGCACAAGGAACTTGTTGAGGTTGCGCAAGTCCAGGATGGGTCTGAGGCCCCCTGTTCTCTTTGGTATCAGAAAATACCTGGAATAAAAGCCTTGACCTCTCAGGTGGTGTGGCACCGGTTCCACCGCCTGTTCCTGCAGAAGACCTGCTAACTCCTGAAGGAGTAATTCCCTGTGCAGAGGGGGTCGCGGAGGTTCTCCCGGAAAATAGGAGGGAGGAACCTGGTGGAAGTGGAGAAGATAGCCTTCTCGCACGACTTGAAGCACCCAGGCATCTGCGGTGATGCTGGACCACCTGTGGGCGAAGTGAACCAGCCGGCCTCCGGTGCTGGGAGGAACCAGCGGGGGGGGGAAAGGCTATGCTGTGTGAGTCAAAAACCCCCACCCTGCTGAGCAGGGGCTGGTGGTGCAGGCTTGGGGGCTTGCTGCCTACGGGACCCGTTACCCCGTCCCTTGGCCTGCTGGCCCTGTTGGGGAGCTGCAGGGGCCTGATAATGGGGGTATTGTTTGTAGGCAGCCGCCTTCCTCGGGTAAAAGGACTTTTTCCCCGAGCCCTTCTTTTTCTGGGAAGGGGCGGAGGTCTTCCTAGAAAGCCTGGTCCTGGTGAGAGTCTCAGTCTCAATTTGCGCAGCCTTTTCCGCCATGGGCTTGCCAAAGAGGTTTTCGCCTCGGCAGGGGACATCGACCAACTTGTCCTGCACCCAGGGCTCAAGGTCTGACGACTGAAGCCAAGCCTGTCGGCGGGCACCGATGCCGGCTGCGGCCACTCGAGCCGATTTTTCAAAGCCATCATAGGCTGCTCGGGACATGAACTTTGAGCATTCCCGAATGCCAGTGGACAAGGCTAGGAACCTCCGCAAGGGTTCCTCGGACAGACCAGCGGAGAATCCGGCTAGCTCTTTAGCCAGATCCCGGAGATACATGCCCATGTATAGCTGGTAAGTCTGGACACGACATGCGAGCATAGAGCCCTGGAAACACTTCTTGCCAAGGCCATCCAGGTTACGGGCCTCCCTTCCAGGAGGCACCGAGGAGTGCATCTTCTGGCTCTTAAGACGATGCATGGCCGATTCCACTACCATGGAATGGTGTGGCAGCTGTGCCTTTTGAAAGCCAGGGCTCTTGCGGACTCGATAGATAGAATCGACCCGCTTGCTCAGGACCGGCGAGGAGGCCGGACTCTCCCACATGCGGAAGAGTAGTCGTTCCAGCATAGGAGGAACCGGTACAGTAAAGTGTTCCCTCGCGGGAGAGTCATACTGGAGGGCGTCGAGCTCTTCGGCTCGAGGCTCCTCCTCGGGATCCGCAGGGAAGGCCAAAGCCTCGGCCATATCCCTAACGAAGTCCGAGAACCGGGCATCCTCCGGGGGGGACTGCTTCCGAGGCTCGGACTCCGGTGAGTCCGATGGGACACACCGAGTCCGGAAAGAATCAGGCGACTCTTCCTCCTCAGACTCCCAGACCGACTCCGACGAGGACTCGGTGGGGTTGGCCCGGGCAGGGCGCGGCGCCAGCCGCCCCGACGCCGAGGGAGTCGGCGACCTCGGTCCCGAACGGGAGGCCGAGGGTGACCTCGACCGAGGATCGACTCGAGTTCTCATCGACTCGAGGATCGGCTCGGTCTCCGGGGTCGACTTGGACGTCGACGTCCCGGCGGTCGGGGCAGCAGCGCCAGCGAGCAGTGCCCTCTGCTGGTCCATGAAGGCAGACAGTCTGCTCTCCAAGGCCGTCAACCTGAGTCCGAGCTCAGGTGACCCAGCAGCCCCCGACTCGGGCCCCGACGGCGGCTGTCGCGGAGGCGAGTCCAGAAGGACCACAGGACTTACCCGGGCAGGCATCTCCGACTCCAGGCGAGGTCGCTTCGGGATGTGTTCCTTCTCCAAGGACCCGGGGCGGCTGTCGGGGCTATGCGACCTGGCCCTCGCGGAGCCAGGAGCGTCCACCGACGCCGCCGCCCTCGCGGGTTTTTTCCTTCCGACGATGGTCCCCGGAGGGAGAAGCCCGGTCGGAGGAGCTCCGGCGACGGTCCGAGCTGGAGCCTTTCGACACGGAGGCCTCCGACGAGGTCCGGGTACGGCTGGGGTCAGCGAAGATTCTCTCACGCTGATGCCACCGACTTCTCAACGCCTTTGAGGACAGTTTGCTGTAGGGCCCACAGATCAGTTCCTCATGATCCGGGCCCAGGCAGCGGAGGCAAAAGTCGTGTGTGTCGGTTAGTGACATATTTCGGTCACACCGACCACACCGCTTAAACCCACTGGCAGCCATCGGGGGAAAAAGGGCGTCGCTTTGCGGTCTGGTGTACCCAACAGTCGCAGGATCCCTTCTCCTGCCCGGTGTCGGTGATCTTGCAGTACTTGCTATACCTCTCTAATCTGGGACTTAAGTCCAACTCCGTCAAAGTTCACCTCAGTGCTCTTTCGGCACATCATGTGCCGGTGGACGGTAGACCTCTCTCCAGCGACCCTCTCGTAGCGAGGTTTCTCCGAGGTCTTCTTCTACTTAAACCACCTCTGCGCCCGCCAGCGCCGGACTGGGACCTGAATGTGGTTTTGCAGCGGATCACCTGTCCGCCTTTTGAACCCATGGCTACATGTTCTCTCCGTTTTCTGTCTTGGAAAACACTGTTCTTGATAGCCCTCACTTCCGCTAGGCGCGTAAGTGAATTGCAGGCCCTCGTGTCTGATCCCCCCTACACTCGGTTTTACAAGAATAGGGTAGTCCTAAGGACTCACCCAAAGTTTCTGCCTAAAGTGGTCTCCCCTTTTCACATCAATCAGGAGGTGGTACTTCCAACCTTCTTTCCCAGACCACACTCCAGCCGAGCTGAGACGGTCCTCCATACCCTGGACTGTAGAAGGGCATTGAACTTCTACCTTGACCGTACGCGGGAGCACCGTAAAGCTGCTCAGCTTTTTGTGTCTTTTGACCCCAATAAATTGGGACTCCCGGTCTCCAAGCGTACTCTGTCCATCTGGGTTGCGGACTGTATCTCTTGGGCTTATGGGGCAGCCGGACTCGCCTTAGAAAGTCGAGTCACGGCTCATTGCGTTCGGGCAAAGGCCACGTCAGTGGCTTACCTCCGCTCTGTTCCGCTGGCAGACATCTGCCGGGCCGCTACTTGGTCGTCGAGCCAGACTTTTGCGGTCCATTACTGTCTCGAGAGGGAGTCCCGTAGGGACAGTGCTTTCGGACAGGCAGTCCTCCGTAATCTCTTTGAGGTCTGAGCAACTCCTGCCCTCCATCCCGGATGTGGGCTACCGGTGGGTGATAATTCAGCGAAGATTCTATCCTTCTGTGCTGCTGAGCTAGAGGGAGCTCATTTTTGTGCTTAGGGTCTCCGGTAGCCTTGAGCTTGGGAGTCCCATAAGTGAGGACTGACTTCCTGCTTGGTCCTGGAGAAAGCGTAGTTACTCACCTGTAACAGGTGTTCTCCAGGAGCAGCAGGAATCAGTCCTCACTACCCTCCCTCCTCCCCTTGGAGTTGCAATCGTCTGCTTATGTTCTTTTTGCAAATTTTTATGCTGTCTTTTTAGCTATGTCATCTGACTGGCTAAGATGGCACCTTCGGGCGGGAAGACGACCGCGCATGCGCGCTGCAATTCCCAAAGGCTTTCTTTGAAAGCTGGGGAAAATTGCTCCGCGAGGGCTCCGTCGGCGCCGACGTCACCCATAAGTGAGGACTGATTCCTGCTGCTCCTGGAGAACACCTGTTACAGGTGAGTAACTACGCTTTCTTTGTGGACCCCCTTACCTCCGCTCTGTTCCATTGGCAGACATCTGCCGGGCCGCTACTTGGTCTTCGAGCCAGATTTTGCAACCCATTACTGCCTCGAGAGGGAGTCCCGCAGGGACAGTGCTTTCGGACAGGCAGTCCTCCGTAATCTCTTCAAGGTTTAAGCAACTCCTACCCTCCATCCCGGATGTTGGGCTACCGGTTGGAGATTAGTCAGAGAAGATTCCTTCCTTCTGTGCTGCTGAGCTAGAGGGAGCTCATTTTTGTGCTTAGGGTCTCCGGTAGCCTTAAGCTTGGGAGTCCCATATGTGAGGACTGACTTCCTGCTTGGTCCTGGAGAAAGCGTAGTTACTCACCTGTAACAGGTGTTCTCCAGGAGCAGTAGGAATCAGTCCTCACAACCCTCCCTCCTCCCCGTGGAGTTGCAGTCATATGATTTGGTTTTTGCAAATTTTTTTTTTGCTGTCTTTTCGCTATGTCATCAGACTGGCCAAGATGGCACCTTTGGGCGGGAAGGGGACCGCGCATGCGCGCTGCAATTCCCAAAGTCTTTCTTTGAAAGCTGGGGAAAAATTGCTCCGCGAGGGCTCTGTCGGCGCCGACGTCACCCATATGTGAGGACTGATTCCTGCTGCTCCTGGAGAACACCTGTTACAGGTGAATAACTACGCTTTTTTTGCGATTCCTTCGCTATTTTTCTCCGGTTCGACGCCGGTTCCTCTCCCGCCGGGTTCGGTACACCGGTATCGAGCCCGATCTTATTTTTTGGGTTTTTGCCCTTCGTGGCTGGCGTTTGCACCCTTTTTTTCTTTTTCCCTGGAAGGCCGGTCCTTTGACCTTGCCGGGGACTCTTCTCCACCCCCCCCCCCCAATGGCTTCCAGTGGTTTCAAAAAGTGTGATCAGTGCAAGAAACTGTCTCTCACCGAAACACACGACTGCTGGCTTTGGTGCCTGGGTCCTGACCACGATCCTAAGATCTGTGTATCATGTGGAAAGATGTCTTCCAAGGAGCTTTGAAGTCGTCAGCACCAAAAGGAAAGGCTTTTCTCGGGCCCAGACCTCGTCTGAGGCCTCAACATCTCAGGAATCGGATCCCGAGCACTGTCGGGGCTCCTCGGACAGGGGGTCCCCTGACCGGGAACAAAAAAGGAAGAAGCGGCTCGAGAGCTAGGTCTCAGACCCCCGAACGCCGCCCCGGGCCTGTGGAACAGGAGAAGCCTCCAAAAGTACCTCGTGTGGAGCCGGAGTCTGCTGGACACGTAAGTCCTGTAGTCCTTGTGGACTCTCCTCCCAGAGAGCCGATGTCGGGCCCAGCGCTGCCGGGGCCCGAGTCGGTGGCTGCTGAGTCTCCTGAGCTGGGTCTCAGGCCTTACAGCCTTGGAGTGCAGATTGTCTGCCTTCATGGAACAGCAGTGGGTGCTGATGGCCAGCCTGTCTGGGGCATCTGCCCCGACCACCGGGACATCGACATCAAAGTCGACCCCGGAGACCGAGCCGATACTCGAGACCATGAAGGCTCGAGGTCGACCTCGGTCGTGGTCTCCCTCGACCTTCCTTTCGGAACCGAGGATGTTGACACCGATTCCTTCGGCATCGGAGCGGGTGCTCACAGGCCTCACGCGGTCGGACCCCGATTCCTCATCGGACGAGTCCGCCTGGGAGACAGGACGAGGAGTCCCCCGACACCTTCCGGACTCGGTGCATCCCATCGGACTCACCGCAGTCTGATCCCCGGAGTAGATCCCCTCAGGAGGATACCTGGTTCTTGGAGTTTGTCCGGGATATGGCCACTGCGTTGGCTATCCCTGCGGACACCGAGGAGGAGCCTCGCGCCAAGGAGCCTCGAGCCCCTACAGTATGACTTTCCGAAGGAGGCCTATCTCCAGGAACAAGCAGGAATGAGTCTTCACATATGGGTACGTCGGTACCGACGGAGTCTGCGTGGGAACTCTTCCCAGCGTCCAATCAGAAAGCCTTTGGAAGCATCCCATCATACCTGCGTGCTGCCTTCCCGCCTTCCCAACTGTCTCTCCTCATTTTTCATTTTTCCACGGAGCCGGCAGGATGTCCTCCTGTCACCGCAGAAAATTCGTTATTTTTTTTAGTTTTCTTGTGGTCGCGGCTGCCTTACCCGACGGCACCGGTACCGCCGGTGTTTCTTTTCCTTTTCTTGTAAAAGTTTTCCCTTCTAAGGAATATTTTTTCTCTGTAGTGTCTCACGGTTTCTCAGGCCTCTTAGGCCTCTCCATTTTTCCTTCATGGAACCGCCAGCCACACTCCTCAAATGTAAAAACTGTGGCGGTACAACCTTATTTTTAGACACTCACAATTGGTGTCTAACCTGCTTGGGTCCTGACCATTTTCTTCCGGAGCCCTCGGGCAATAGTATTGTGGGAAGAAGTTCTCAACATCGAGTTCCCCTCGACACGCGGTTCCCATCCAACTTCAGGGTACCGACCATATCTTCTACACAGGATCAGGTAACCAAAAAACAGTCTGTTAAGACTAGCCAGTCCTCGAGCGGCAGTCCTCATGCAGGGCATGGAGCTGCCTATGGCCTTGCCCTCGGGAATCCACTGGCTTCAAAACCCCGGTGGGAGTCTTCGGCCTCCAAAACCTGTGTGGGGTTTCAGTTTGTTCCTGAGGTTCACCCCTCACAGAACATACCTGAGCCATGCCTTGTGGTGGCATCTGCTTCGAGCGGTACCGATACCCTGGCATCGGCAGTGGTGTTGAATGAAACACTCCTTGCCAAGGCTCGTCTAGTGTTCTCAGTACCTACGGGGCCAGTGGATACACTCCAGACAGACCTTCCAGTATCGGTACAGGCACCGATACTACTACCGATGTCAGTACCCTCCAGACGTGCATCGATAGACTCGCTTCCTTCGATGCTGAGTCTGGAATCGATCTCCAGTCTGGAGGACTGGGTACCGAGGGCTTGGTTCCGATGATTCGGTACTGCAACTTTTGGTTCCTTCGATACCGTTAGAGTTGTCACCGGCTGGCCTTCAGCCACCGGTATCGGATACGGTACCGAAGCCGGTACCGAGGTCCTCTTTACCATTGCAGTCAGTGCCTTCCATGCTTCTCTCATCAGGATCGCTTCCCTCGATACCGAGTTTGGAATCGATCCCTAGCATGGTCGATCTGCTACCGACTAGCGCTGGTCCCGTCATTCCACAGTACCAGCGATCATCCTATAAGGATTCCATACTGCACCATCCAGGATCTTCTATTCCTAAAAGCTTGAATAGATCCCTCGGTGCCAATGCTAGTTCTGCATCAGCTCTAGCCTATCCAAGGGAAGTTCCCTCTGTGGATCCTTCTTTTCAGGTTTTCATCCTGGATATGGCAAAATCCCTTGCCATTTCTGTTCCTGGTAGGGTCTTACACAAGGCAATACAGGATCCCTTTATAGTCCTGAAAGAGCAAAGGAAAACATGCTACCTTTGCATCATTCCTTGCAGGACCTCCTTCTACAAATGTGGGAAGCTCCTTTGAAGGTACCCCCACTTTCCAGAGCAACTGATCTTCTATATCAGGTGCCCCCTTCTCCAGGATTTCAAAAGACTCAACTTCCTCATCATTCCATTGTTGTAGAATCAGCAATGAGGCCGGTGAAGAGTACTAAAAACCACTCTTCTTATCCGCCAGGTCGTGAGTCTAAAACTTTAGATGCCTTTGGACGTCAAACCTTCCAGGCATCCATGCTTACCGCAAGAATTCTCTCATATATTTTTTATATGGGTTGATTTGTTGAGGAGGTCACAAAGAAATTACATCTTTTGACTCCTTTTCTTCAAGAGCCCAAGAGTGCAGACTATTCCTCACTGGTTAGTCATGCTCAGAATATCTCTTGGTTTTTTTACTCGTGCTTCCCTAGACTCCTTTGAGTCTGTTAGCAGGACTTCTGCTATAGCTATAGGAGCATGACGTAAAGCCTGGCTTCAAGCTTCAGACTTGGACAAATGGGCACAAGTTAGACTGGGAAATACTCCTTGCACTGGAGAAAATCTCTTTAACAAGGAGTCTTTATTCCAGGTTGCTCAGTTAACTGACTATCCTGTTTCCAGGGGCTGTTCAACGCCGCCTTTCCCAGTTGGTAGGAAAGGTCCTGCCAAACTTTCTTCCCCTAGTAGAAGAAAATTTTATCCATCTTCTGCCCATCATACAGATGTTCCCAAACAGGGGAAACATCATCCTGGGTTGATGAATCCGCAACTTCAGCAGGGTCAGCAAACCCAGCAATCGCAGGGCTTCAAATAGTTCATCGTTGCAATTCTTGATTGGGGGGTTAGAGTAGCAGTCTGCTTCTTTTTATTTGCAGTGTCTGCACCAACTTTATTCTAACCTTCCTTTATATCTCTTGTGTGAGAGATTTTCTCTTCAACCTTTAAAGGTCTTTATGATGATCATGCCCATACTTAACAGGGTTTTCCTCTTCCTCTTGGAGGAAAGAGAACTAACTATTAATAGACAGTTGTTTTCCCTGTACTGGCATGTAACATCTCACCTGTCAGACTTCCTCCATAGTTAGCCTTTTTCAACATTGGCTTACCCCCTCTTACTATACCAGTTGGTCTGTAAGAGGGACCCCTTTTCCGCTGGTAAGCTCCTATAGTCCTTCTACAGGGGGATCCTCCCTCCTGGAGTTGTCTCCCCCCCCTTGTTACCTTAAGACAGCCCATCAGACAATAGGAAATCCTACTAGGTCTGTTTCTTTTTCCACATCCAAAAGAGGGAGAGGAAAGAGAGATGTTCTCCGCTGCCCTGGTACGTTGCTGCAGATACAGCAATTCCTAGTGTTAAATCACTGGTTATGTCCACCACACAACCAGGGATTCTCCTCCACTAGCAATCCTTCTAGCCTCACTGCTAGGTCCCAAACAGGTTATCAACCTCGTTTGGGAAACCCTCTTATCAAGGGCAGAATAGTTGGTTGCCTGCTGGCTTCCCACAGCCACTTTTTCTTCTAACCAACCTGCAGCATGCTCTCTGCAATTCTACAATGTAGCTTTGCACTATGGCCCTTGCTAGAGAGCATTAGTATCTTGCCTAACAGATAACCCCGGATGGTAAACAGGATTCCCGCAGTCATGCTCCATGACTGGTAGGTATTCCTACCCTTACCATCTCATCTTAAATCTCTTTTGAGACTTCAGTCTCGGGCCTTTCATTACGTGAAAACCTAAAGGGCCAATTCCCTGGCCACATCCCCTTTGGTCTTCTCAGAGGTAATTTTCTTCACTGGCAGGGAATGCCCAATATCCTTCTTGCCCTCAAGGGCAAGTCGCTAGGGTATCTTCCTCCAGTGGCGTCCTTTATCCATTCTCCATATGGCAATTCTGGAGAAATCTGGCCTTCCTGCCTACAGACTGAAATTATCCTCTGCCTTTTTCACGTAGGCCATCCTGGTTATTCAAAGCTTCTTCTTGTCAGGGAGACCTCTCCTCTGACTCTGCCAGTCATAACCAGGAAAAGAGAACTCTCTGTATATCTATTCAAGCAGGTATTTACCTTCTTGCTGTTAGATGAATCTTCCTCCTAGGGGGGGATCAGTTTCTATAGACCTCTCTCCTTCAACATACCTGGAGATATGTGTCTATAGGTCTATATATTCATATATATATATCTATATATAGATATATATTATCTATTCTCCAGGACCAAGCAGGAAGTCAGTCCTCACATATGGGTGACGTCGGCGCCGACGGAGCCCTCACGGAGCAATTTCCCCAGCTTTCAAAGAAAGCCTTTGGGAATTGCAGCGCGCATGTGTGGTCCCTTTCCCGCCCAAGGGTGCCATCTTGCTCAGTCTTCTTTTTTCCGCGGAGCCCTACAGACGCTGTTTGTGATCGCTGCTGAAAAAGTTGATTTTATTTGTTTTTCTTTTCTCGGTTCGACGCCGGATCCTTTTCCCGCCCGGACCCGATACACCAGTATCGAGTCCGTTCGTAATTTTTTGGGGTTTTGTCCTTCGTGACTAGCGTTCGTGCCATTTTTTCTTTTTTCACTGGCAGCCCTGTCTTTTGACCTCGCAGGGGCCCTTTTTCCCCCGATGGCTGCCAGCGGGTTTAAAAAGTGTGATCGGTGTAAGAAACCTATGTCTCTTACCGACACACACGACTGCTGCCTCCACTGCCTCGGACCCAATCATGACCCGATGATCTGTGGTCCGTGTGGCAAGATGTCCTCTAAAGCGTTGAGTCGGCAGCAACAAAAAGAATCTTCTCTGACTCCGGGGCCGGACCTCGTCAGAGGCTTCGACGTCCCGGGACTCCGGTCCTGAGCATCGTCTGAGTTCCTCTGAGCGGGGGTCTCCTGCCCGGGAACATCATCGGAAGAAGAAACCCGCGAGGGCGGCGTCGGTGGACGCTCCTGGTTCCTCGAGGGCCAGGTCGCATAGCCCCGATAGCCGTCCTGGGTCCTCGGAGTTTGAGAGGCCTTTGAAACATCCTCGTCTCGAGATGGAGTCTCCTAGACATGTGAGTACTGTAGTCCTCGTGGACTCACCTCCGAAGGAGCCGACGTTGGGCCCGATGCCGTCGCGGCCCGTGTCGGGGGCTGCTGGGTCTCCTGAGCTCGGACTTAGGTTGACGGCCTTGGAGAGCAGTTTGGCTGCCTTCATGGACCAGCAGCGGGCATTGATCCCAAGACTCTGTTCAAGCTTCAGAGAGACAAGGGGTCTATGATCCTCATAGCACCACATTGGCCACGCCAAGTGTGGTACCCTCTACTTCTGCATCTAAAGCTCCCTCCCTGGACCTGGGGTCTGCTCCAGATCTCCTCTCCCAAGAGGAGGGAACCCTGTGGCATCCAAATCCTCAGTCTCTTCATCTCAAAGCCTGGTTGCTGAAGGTCTAGACCTTCAGGATTTGCACCTTTCTCAGCAAGTGAAGGATATAAGTGAAGGATATCCTTCATGCTTCCAGAAAGCCTTCCACCAGACACTCTTATGCTTTTAAATGGAAAAGGTTTTCCATTTGGTGTGCAGAAAATGGTCTTAACCCTTCTGCAATACCTTTGAATTTGTTACTGGACTATCTGCTGCATTTATCCCATGCAGGCCTTAAAACAAATTCAATCAGGGTCCATTTGAGTGCTATTGCAGCATCCCTGAAGCATCTTAATGGACAACCTATTTCCTCTCATCCTCTTATAGCAAAATTCATGAGAGGCCTTCTTTTAACTAAACCTCCCATTAGACCACCTCCAGTGGCATGGGACTTAAATCCTGTTCTTGGCCAGCTTATGAAGCCACCCTTTGAACCCTTAGCCACTACCTTCTTGAAATTCCTTTCCTGGAAGGTTATTTTTCTGATTGCACTCACCTCAGCTCGCCGTATCAGTGAGCTACAAGCTCTAGTGGCTAATCCTCCTTATACAAGGTTCCATCATGACAAGGTAGTTCTCAGAACTAATCCACACTTTATGCCTAAAGTGGTCTCACCTTTTCATCTGAACCAGGAGGTATATTTACCTGTGTTCTTTCCAGGACCTCATGCATCAAGTGCAGAGGGGAGTCTTCATACCCTGGATTGCAAAAGAGCACGTGCTTTCTATTTACAAAGAACACAGCAACATAGAAAGTCCTCAACTTTTTGTTGCTTTTGATCCTTCCCATTTAGGACTTCCAGTCTCTTAAGAGAACTCTGTCCAATTGGATTGCTCAGTGTATTTCCTTCGCCTACCAGAGTAAGAACCTTTCTCTGGAAGGCCATGTTACAGCTCACAATGTGAGGGGCCATGGCAGCCTCTATGGCTCATCTAAACTCTGTGTCCATCGACCAAATCTGTCAAGCAGCCACCTGGGCCTCGGTTCATACCTTCACAGCCCATTACTGCTTGGACAAGGATTCCCGCTGGGATGCCTTGTTTGGTCAGGCTGTTCTCAAACACCTGTTCCATACCTAATCAACACCAGCCCTCCATCCCTGACTGGATGCCTGAGATTCATAGGTGGAGATGGAGCCCTTCCATGGACTCACAATCTGGGTGATCTCCCAGGCATCTCTAGCTGGGGAGTCCCCATATCTGAAGACTCATTCCTGCTTGTTCCTGGAGATAGCACAGTTACTTACCTGTAACAGGTGATCTCTGGGAACAGCAGGAATTAGTCTTCACAACCCTCCCACCTCCCCTAGGAGTTGTATCTCTCTATCTATCTTTCCTTTCCTTTCCTCTCTCTATCTATCTTTCCTTTCCTCTCTCTCTCTCCTTGTCTCAGCTTTAAAACTCGAACTGGAGAGAGACGCTTGGGAAAGGCGGGAAGGCAGTGCGCAGGCGCTGTGGGATGCTCCCAAAAGCTTTCCTTTTGGACGCTGGGGAGCGTTCCTGTGCAGGCTCTGTCGGTACCGACGATACCCATATGTGAAGATTACTTCCTGCTGTTCCCAGAGATTACCTGTTACAGGTAAGTAACTGTGCTTTCTCAGCAGGTCCCTGGTCTCCGCCAGACTCTGCCTGCGGCTTCTAGGCCACATGGCTTAGACAGTACATGTGACCCCCAATGCCAGGATCCATATGAGGCCTGCACAGTGGTGTCTTCGGTCTCAGTGGTCACAGGCCTCAGGCAGCCTCAGAGACAGGATAAGGGTGTCCAGACCATTTCTGAACTCCCTCAACTGGTGGCTACACCCACCCAATCTGCTGAAAGGGGTGCCCTTTCAGATTCCAAATTACACAGTGATGCTAACTACAGATGCTTCCCTGCAAGGCTGGGGAGCGCATTGTCTGGGCAAGTGCACCCAGGGCCTCTGGTCTCCCTGGGAAGCTGCACAGCAGATCAATCTCCTCGAACTCAGAGCTATTCGATTAGCACTCAAAGCTTTCACTCCTACCCTGGCTCAACAGTCTGTCCTGATTCAGACAGACAACCAAGTTGCCATGTTTTATTTGAACAAACAGGGCGGAACTGGGTCCAGGATCCTTTGTCGGGAAGCTCAGGACCTTTGTTCTTCTGCTCTCAAGCACAACATGCTCCTCAGGGCTGTGTACCTTCCTGGCCAGGACAACTACCTAATTGACAGATTGAGCAGGATACTGCAGCCCCACGAGTGGCAGCTACATCCTTCAGTAGTTCAGAAGATCTTCCTGAGATGGGGTCTCCCTTTGATGGATCTCTTTGCCAGCCCCATCAACAAGCAACTGCCACAGTTCTGCTCCAGGCAACCACATCCTCTGTGGACAGCAGCGAATGCTTTTCTGATCTCTTGGTCTCAGGGCCTCCTCTATGCGTTTCCTCCCACGCCCTTGGCCTGAACCCTATTCAAGATTCTCCAGGACAAGGCCTTGGTCCTTCTGGTAGCTTCCAGGTGGCTGAGACAGCCTTGGTTTCCTCTTCTGCTTCAACTGGCGGTGGATCCCCCACTGCCTCTGGGGTTGCAACCCAACCACCTCATACAGGACCAGGGTTCCCTTCTGCACCCCAATCTCAAGTCTCTCAATTTGATGGCCTGGAGGCTGCAAGGGTAGTTTTGGCTCCCTGGGGCCTACCTCAGGAAGTTGAAGAGGTTGTCCTAGCCTCTAGGAAACAGTCCACTAGGAAAACCTATCCTCTCAAATGGAAAAGGTTTTCTGTGTGGTGTCAGCTACGTACAGAGGACCCTTTCTCCTGTGCTATGCCAGTAGTTCTTCAGTACTGACTGCACTTATCCAGTCAGGGACTTCTGTTCGGGTCCACCTCTCAGCTCTGGTAGCTCACCACTCATTGGTAGAGGGACAATCTGTCTGGTCACCCCTTGGTGTCCCGCTTGGTGTCACGGCCCATCGTGTCAGGGCAATGGCTGCCTCAGTGGCTCATCTCTGCTCTGTGCCCTTGGTAGACATCTGCAAGGCTGCAACTTGGTCTTCAAGCCAGACTTTTGCAGCCCATTACTGCCTGGAGAGGGAGTCTTTAAAAAAAAAAAAAAAAAATCGATATTTTTCCTCACTTGGTGTATTTTTCTTCTTAAGGCCTCAGGGCCCACAAGAAAATTTCCCTCATGGAAAAACCAACCTCCGGGTTCAAAAAATGCACTAAGTGTAGCGGTACTATTTCTGTTAGATACCCATGAATGGTGTCTTAAATGTTTGGGTCCTGAACACTCCATTCCGGATTGTCCGTCCTGCTCCCTAATGTCTAAACGGGGGTTACAGAACCGAGCAGCTAAGCTCCATATGCTGTTTCCCGCTGAGGCACCGGCAGTAGCATCGACATCTTCCAGGTCTTCTTCTCCTGAAGGATCTCAGGTAACCAAACATAAACCTAGCAGGTCCTCGAAGGGTAGATCTCCCTCTAAGCATTGAGATGCCTCCGGGCTTGCCCTCGAGGATCCTGCACCAGCCAAACAACCCCGGCGGGAAGCTCCGGCTTCCAAAGCTCCTCCTATGGGGTTACAGGTTGACATCGATGGCACGGCCTCGACGATCACCTGTTAGATTGCTCTGGGGTACCGTCACCTTCTCCCGGTACTGACTTCCAGGCTTTCATGGTGTCGATGGATCAGAATGTTCTGTCCATGCAGCAGGCTATACAGTCCTTCATTCAAGCTGCGACGCCGATGATACCGCAACGAGCTCCGTTGTCGGTATCGGCTCCGGTACCGGCACCAGCACCGATGCCGGTACCGACTGCATCGATATCGACCTGGATACAGACTGCTGCGGTTCCTTGTCCAGGGCTACTTCTCGGTACCGATACGCGTATCGAGCGTTAGAAGAGCACCCTGACAGGCAATACTTCGATTCCTCTGATTCCGATACATCAGATGAGTCTCCTGAAGTATCCATAGCCCTTCCTGAGGAGCCTTCTCTCTCCAAAACGAAGAATGTCTCCTCCAGAGGACTTGTCCTTTCAAGACTTCATAAGAGAAGTAGCTAAAGGACTCTATATTTCCTTAACCTCTGAATCAGAGCCTAGAGCAAAAAATTTAGATATTTTAGGATACTCTAAGGCTTCTAAAGAGGCAGTCACCTTACCAATTCATGAGATTCTTCATGAACACATGATTGATTTATGGGAGACTCCTCTCACTCTCTCTCATTCTCTTCTGCTCCTCCAGGAAGAGAATGCAGGACCTTGGATGCTTTTGATAGGAAAATCTTCCAGGCCAGTATGCTTATTGCCAGAATCAACTCATATAGCCTTTATATGGGTATGTTTCTGAAAGAAGTGGCAGAAAAGCTGCACACTTTCCTCCCTTTTATTCCAGAAGATAAAAGTTAAGAATTCCGCATGTGGCTTAAGCATACTCAACAAATAGTTCTAATTATGGTCTATTTTAATGAACGTAAAATATCAACATGTGTAAAGTCAATACGTTCAAAGAAAAAATTGTAAAAAGCTTTTATTTGTTTTTTTTCAATGCTTTTAAGAAATAAATATATATACAGCCCAGGTTTTCTTCTCTTGTATCCTATCTCAAGGGAAATTTTATTTGAAGGAAGAATCCCTGAGTGGACTGATTCAATACAAAATATATTTAAAACAAGGGTCTCAACGCTCAGCTTCGGCGCCTTAATGGCGTTTCAAAAATTTTCTTCAGGTGACCTTTATCAGATACTTATGCTGCCCACGTTCTCTCTCCTTATTTCTGATACGGGAAAACGCCGCGAGGTGGAAGATGTAGTCTTAGCCTCTAGTCAGCAATCCACCAGGAAATCCTACGCTCTTAAGTGGCGTAGATTCTCTGCATGGTGTGCTCAGCACAGCGAGAATATCTTCTCGTGCTTGGTAGCGGTAGTATTGCAATATTTGCTTTACCTCTCCAATCTAGGCCTTAAGTCCAACTCTTTCTGGGTTCACCTCAGTGCTCTCTCAGCGCACCACTCGCCGGTGGACGGAAGGCCTCTTTCCAACCACCCTTTGGTGGCTCGTTTTCTCAGAGGCCGCCTCCTGCTTAAGCCTCATTTGCGTCCACCAGCCCCTGAGTGGGATCTGAATGTGGTCTTACAGCGGATTACTTGTCCGCCCTTTGAACCTTTGGCTACCTGCCCTCTCCGTTTTCTCTTCTGGAAAACCTTGTTTCTGGTAGCTCTTACCTCTGCTAGGCGAGTGAGTGAACTTCAGGCGCTAGTGTCTGATCCTCCTTACACTAGGTTCTACATGAATAGGGTAGTCTTAGGACTCACCCTAACTTTCTCCCTAAAGTTGTCTCCCCTTTTCACCTCAGTCAGGAGGTGGTTCTTCCGACCTTCTTTCCCAGGCCGCATGCCAACCGGGCTGAGATGGTCCTGCATACCCTTGACTGTAGGAGGGCGTTATCCTTTTACCTTGACCGTACGCGGGAGCATCGGAGGGCTGTTCAGCTCTTCGTTTCTTTTGACCCCAATAAGTTGGGGTTACCTGTCTCCAAGTGTACTTTGTCCATCTGGGTTGCTGACTGTATCGCCTGGGCTTATGGGGCAGCCAGCCTCTCGTTGGAGGGTCGAGTCAGGGCGAAGGCTGCGTCAGTGGCTCATCTCTGCTCTGTTCCATTGGCAGACATGTGCCGGGCCGCTACTTGGTCTTCAAGCCAGACGTTTGCGACCCATTACTGCCTTGAGAGGGAGTCCCGCAGGGACAGTGCTTTCGGACAGGCAGTACTCCATAATCTCTTTGGGGTTTAGGCAACTCCTACCCTCCGGCCCTGGTGTTGGGCTACCGGTCGGAGGCGTTCTCAGAGAAGATTCCTTCCTTACGTACTGACGAGCTAGAGGGAGCTCATTTTTTCGGCTTGAGGTCTCCGGTAGCCTTAAGCTAGGGAGTCCCATTTGTGAGGACTGACTTCTTGCTTGGTCCTGGAGAAAGAGTAGTTGCTCTCCTGTAACAGGTGTTCTCCAGGAGCAGCAGGAATCAGTCCTCACAACCCTCCCTCCTCCCCTTGGAGTTGCAGTCATGATTTATTTTGCTTATTTTTTGCTGTCTTTTAGCTATGTCATCAGGCTGAGCAAGATGGCACCCTTGGGCGGGAAGGGGACCGCGCATGCGCGCTGCAATTCCCAAAGGCTTTCTTTGAAAGCTGGGGAAATGCTCCGCACGAGGGCTCTGTCAGCGCTGACGTCACCCATATGTGAGGACTGATTCCTGCTGCTCCTGGAGAACACCTGTTACAGGTGAGTAACTACTCTTTCACACTGTAGTTTTTAAACGGGCTTTAGCCTTTTACCTTCAGAGAACTAGACAGCAATAGAAAGGCTTCACAGCTTTTTTGTTGCCTTTGATTCCAGTCACCTGGTTTTACCAGTTTCCAAGAGAACACTCCAAGTGGATTGCAGACTGCTTATCCTTTAACTGTGAGAGTAAGGGACTTTCTCTCAAAGGTCATGTCACAGCTCACAACGTGTTTCTATGGCCAACCTTCACTCGGTGTCGATTGACAACATCTGCAAAGCAGCCACTTTGTCCTCTGTCCACACTTTTGCAGCCCATTACTGTTTGGACAAGGACTGCAATCGGGATGCCTAGTTTGGCCAGGCTGTTCTCCAGCATCTCTTTCAGACTTAGAACTCCTCCTACCTGTCCCGGGTTTTAATACCAGAGATCCTTGTGAGGAAGCATGACCCACCTCAGCCTGGTTTTCTCTGCTTTCTGGGGTCATCTCCCTGGCATCTCTAAGCTTGGGAGTCCCATATGTGAATACTACATTCCTGCTTGTTCCTGGAGCTAGCGTAGTTACTCACCTGTAACAGGGTGATCTCCAGGAACAGCAGGAATTGAGTCTTCACAACCCGCCCACATCCCCTAGGGGTCTCTCTCTCTCAGCTACAAACCCAACTGAAGAGGGAGAGTTGGGAAGGCAGCAGCACAGGCGCAGTGGGATGTTCCTAAAAGCTTTCCTATAGGACGCTGGGGACGTTCCTGCACGGGCTCTGTCGGTGCCAATGATACCCATATGTGAAGACTCAATTCCTGCTGTTCTTGGAGATCACCTGTTACAGGTGAGTAACTGCTTTAGAGGTGTCCAACTATGCTTTCTTATGTTGCTTGAAAAAAGATGTGCAAAAATGCTGCAGTCATAGAGCTTAGCTTTGAATGCTGTGTATAAATGAAAACATTGTCTCATGATTGTTCAAAAACTTTTCTAGGAAATTATGGTCCAGGAGGTGGCAGTGGAAGTGGTGGATATGGAGGGAGGAGCCGTTACTGAGTTTGCAGATTTGCCATGGGTAAGCATAACCAGTAAAGTATCAGGTTGAATTTTTATACAGTTTAGAAACTTTAGCTGTAGGAGTGAAAGATTTTTAGGATTATATTGTCTTTCCTTTAAAATATGGTTAGATAAAATCATAACCTATTGTTTTTTTTACTCTTTACTTCTGTTGAAACAGGCTTCACTGTATAAATAGGAGAGGATGAGAGCCCAGAGGTAACAGAAACAGCTTCAGGTTATGGAATTAACAATGTTAAGGAAACTCTTTATCTCAGTCATGCATAAGTATGCAGTGATATGGCAGAAGACACCAGAGCAGATGCAGAGAGCCGTTATTGAATGGAGTGGATTATTTAAAACATTACTGTGGAGGAAGGACTGTATAAACTTTGGAGACAGTTTCTTAGCTTTTTAATTGTTGTTTCTTTTTAGTGGTCTTTGTAAGAGTATAGAAGCATTCCTTCTTTGATAATGTTCAATTTGTAAGTTTCAGGTGACATGTGAAACCTTTTTTTAAGATTTTCTCAAAAGTTTTGAAAAGCAATTGGCCAGGATCATGGTGTAATAAGAATACGTTTTTCTTTTAAATATTCAGTGCGTGTGTAGCGTTAAGAAGCTGTTGTACATTTATGATTAATAAAATAATTATAAAGGAAATTGTCTAATTTTTAGATTTATTTTATATTGTAAAATAAGGCAAGGCGTAGTTAAGGATTTCTGCAAGGTATTCTCACATGTAAACTGTTGGTCAGAAGGTGTTTTGTCTGCGCATCAGGAGAATGTATCTAGATAATGAAGAGGGGATCTCTGCGAGGAGAAATGCCTTTTTAGATCTTTTAGATGCAGCTGCTGCTTCAATGGCAAGGAAAGGAAATATCCCCAGCGAGGTACCCTTCCCAGGGATACAGGTCTAGAGAACTGTTGAACCGACTGCTAAGTTCAGCCAGGCTTAAAGCCGAGCTGTATAATCTGCAAAGCTTTAACTACAATAGTTTAAGGATGTCAACGAAAGCTGAGGGCTAGAGCAAAGTAGTTCTAAGCTTCAGTTAAGCTGCTTTTAGGTAAGCTCTTATTTCTTTTCCTTTCTTAAAATTCAAAAACCAAGATAAATTTTGACAGTGTATTCTTCAGTATAGTGCTTTTTACTTTTAGTTTAATGTGGTAATTAGTTCATTACCACCTAAAGAATAAAATTGCACTTTTTTCTTTGCTTTCTAAAATAAATGTTAAGTGGCTTTCTACAGCTGAATAATTTTCCTTCTTACTGGACTCTAGCTTTTGGTATGAATATGGACAAGCAGTGTCTGCTGGTAAAGACTGTAAACGGCTCCACTTGAACAAATCAGACAAGCATGTTGCCGTTTAATACAGTTTTGCAACGAGTCCATCATGAGCATTGGTGGTAAAATGGTAGGTGGACTAACATTTAAAAAAAACAAAAACAAAAAACTTTAGGTTGTTCCTACAGTGTTAAGGAAGTATGGGAGCTTGCATGTTTGTGAAGGATGTCCGTTACTTCTGATTAGTGAAAATTTTGTATTTTGATCTTCAAAAGTTATACACAGGAACAGATGGCAAATCTTTAGTTGTAGAGGGACATTAATATTTCTCCAAAGTAATTGTGTATATTCCTATAAAACATTTTCAATCTAAACTTTAGGGAAAGTACTCATTACCATCACTTTTGTAATATTACGGTTTTTTTTCCCTAATTTATTTATATACAGTCTTTCTACCATTCAAAACATTTTACATACACCAAAACTAGCAGTGCTGTACTATAACTGTACAGAGAACAAGAACTCTTGGAAACATAAGACTATTCAATGAACTATATAACTAGAACCAGAGTTGCAGCAACTATGTACAAAAGTGTGTGTGTGTGTGGTGGGGGTGAGGGATACACTTTGCAGAAGGGATGTTCTAAGTTCTTAGGATGATACAGGTCAATGGCATTTGATGTGGTTAATATTTAATGTAGTTAAATGTTCACTAAGGTTTTAATGAGTAGTTAGATGTTCACAGATGAGTACAGATTTTGTTTAACTGTCAAATCTAGACTTTCGATCCATGAACTAGAAACTTATTACAAAAAAGGGACATAAATGTGAAAGAACTACTTAATGTTCAATGTAGTTAACTTTGATATCTTTAAATATGCACATCATTTTTACAAATTATCTCTAGGAGCAAGCAAGAATGCAGCCTTCACATGAGCGTGACCACCTCCTCTGGAGTCCATGCTGTAACACTCTCCAGCTTCCAATAGTCTGTGCATGCATTCCCAGAGATTCTTTTCAGTCTTGGTTTTTCTGTGGAGCCCAATGGCCACTTGTCCTGACGCCACAGGTCATCCTGCTAGACAAGTCCAGACAAGTGGGTAGTGTACCCCTGCCAGCAGATGTTGGAGAGAGAAAATGCCAGGAGATTGACTGCCTCAGCCCTGATACCTATAGCCTTACCCCTATGGGTTGCATTCAGTATTTGTCTCCAGCGGATTCTTGTCCTGACACCGCAGATTCTCCGAGTCACGTAAGTGCAGTTGTCCTCGTGGGGACTCCTCCGGGGGAGACGCCGTCGGGGCCCGAGTTGTGGGCTGCTGAGTCTCCTGAGCTTGGACTCAGGTTGGCGGCCTTGGAGAGCAGCTTGGCTGCCTTCATGGAACAGCAGTGGGTGCTGATCGCCGGTCTGACTGTTGCATCTGCCCTGAACACTGGGATCGCGACGTCCAAGTCGACCCCGAAGACCGAGCTGATCCTCGAGTCAATGAAGTCTCGAGTCTGTCCTCGGTCAATCGGTGTCGGGGCGGGTGGCACCGAGGCCCAGCCAGCTGAAGCCGCTCGATTCCTCCTCCTCAGAGTCGGTGTGGGAGACGGGGGACAAGGAGTCCCCGGACACCTTCCGGACGCAGTGCGTCCCTTTGGACTCAACGGAGTCCGAGCCTTGGAGACGGTCCCCCCTCCCCCCCCCCCGTAGGATACTCAGTTCTCGGACTTCGTGAGGGACATGGCCAAAGCCTTGGCCTTCCCTGCGGATGCCGAGGAGGAGCCGAAGAGCTCGATGCCCTCTAGTATGACTTTCCTCCGAAGGAAGACTTGACTTTACCTGTTCCTCCGATGCTGTAACTGCTGCTCTTCCATATGTGGGAGGCACCGTCCTCGGCGCCAGTTCTGAGCAAATGGGTCGATTCCATTTATCGAGTCCATAACCGCCCTGGGTTCCAAAAGGTGCAGCTACTGCACGCACCGCCTGAAGAGTCAGAAGATGCACTCCTCGGTGCCCCCGGTCGGGAGGCCCGGAACCTGGATGCCCTCAATAGAAAGTGCTTCCAGGGCTCTATGCTCTCTTGCCATGTCCAGACCTACCCAGCTGTACCATGGGCATGTACCTACGAGACCTGGCAAAGGAGATTGCCGGGTTCTCAGCTGGCCTTCGAAGTTTATCTCTCAAGCAGCCTATGATGGCTTCGAGGCTTCGGCCTGGGTAGCCGCGGCCGGCATCGGTGCACGCTGTCAGGCCTGGCTGCAGTCATCAGACCTGGAGTCATGGGTGCAGGACAAGTTGGTCAATGTTCCCTGCCGAGGTGAAAACCTTTTCGGTAAGCCCATGACTGAAAAGGCTGCAGAAATCGAGACTGAGACTCTCACCAGGACAAGGTTGTGCAGGAAGACTTCTGCCCCTTCTCAGAAAAAGAAGGGCGCGGGAAAGAAGCCCTTTTTCCTGAGGAAGGGTGCTGCCTACAAATCCTACCCTCAATATCAGGCCTCTCCAGCTCCCTAACAGGGCCAGCAGGCCAAGGGGCAGGGACATGGGCCCCGTAGGCAGAAGACCCCCAAGCCGCCAGCTCTAGCTTCTGCACAGCAGGGAATGGGGTTTTGACTCCCACAGCATAGCCTCTTCTCCACAGCTGGCTCCACTCAGCACAGGAGGTCGGCTGACCCTGTACGCCTATAGGCGGCCAGCCATCACAGGGGATACCTTGGTCCTCATCATAGTCCAAAAGGGCTACCTGCTCCACTTCCACCAGCTACCCCCTCCTACTTTCCAGGGGAACCTCCAAGACTCCCTCTGCCCAGAAACCTCCTCCTTCAGGAATTGGCAAGTCTTCTAAAGGAACAGGCGGTGGAACTGGTGCCTCACCACCTGGAAGGGCAAGGCTTCTACTCCAGGTACTTCCTGGTACCAAAAAGGACAGGAGGCCTCCAACCTATCCTAGATTTGCAAAACCTCAAGTTTCTGGAGAGGGAAAAGTTCAAGATGCTTACCCTTGGGATACTGCTGCCCTACCTCCAGCAGGGAGACTGGCTATGCTCTTTAGACCTTAAAGGATGCTTATACTCACATCCTCATTCATCCAGACGACGAGGTGGTTTCCACTTCTGCTACAGTTGGCGGTGGAAACTCCTTTCCCTCTGGGGTTGCAACACAATCTCCTGTCTCAAAATCAGGGTTCCCTTCTGCATCCCAATCTCAGGTCCCTCAATCTGATGGCCTGGCTGCTGAAAGGATAGTGCTAGCTCCCTTGCTTCTACCTAAGGAGGTTGAAGAGGTGGTTTTGGCCTCTAGGAGGCAGTCCACCAGAAAGTCCTATGCCCTCAAGTGGCGTAGGTTCACAATATGGTGTGCTCAGTGGAATGAAGATCCTTTCTCCTGCCTTTTGCCAGTAGTACTGCAGTATCTACTTCACCTGTCAGACCTAGGCCTTAAGGCTAACTCTGTTCGGTTCCACCTCAGTGCTCTATCAGCGCACCACTCACCAGTGGAGGAACAGTCTATCTATTCACCCCTTGTTGTCCCGCTTCCTCAGAGGTCTGCTTCTCAAGCCTTTAGTTAGTCCACCGGCGACTGAGTGGTATTTGAACGTGGTCTTGCAGCATCTTGCCCACCGTTTGAGCCGATGGCTACTTTGAAATTTGGGCTTCCTTTCTTGGAAAGCGCTCTTCTTGGTAGCTCTTACCTCGGCCAGACGTGTGAGTGAACTACAAGCTCTGGTTTCTGATAGACCATACATACGGTTCTATAGGAACAGGGTTGTCCTACGGACCCACCTGAAGTTCCTTCCAAAAGTCGTCTCTTTCCACCTCAACCAGGAGGTGGTTTCCGACCTTCTTTCTCAGGCCGCATACCAGCCGGGCTGAAACAGTCTTGCATACCCTGGACTGTAAGAGGGCGTTGTCTTTTTATATAGAAAGTACGCGGGGGCATTGAAGGGCTACTCAGTTTTTTGTCTCCTTTGACCCTAATAAACTGGGGTTACCTGTCTCCAAGCGTACGTTGTCCACTTGGGTAGCAGATTGTATCGCCTGGGCGTACAAGGCAGCCGACCTTCCCTTGCAGGGTCGAGTCACGGCCCACCGTGTCAGGGTGAAAGCCGCATCAGTAGATCATCTCCGCTCTGGTTTGTTTGCAGACATCTGCCAGGCCGATACTTGGTCTTCAAGCCAGACTTTTGCAGCCCACTACTGCCTCGAGAGAGAGTCCCAAAGGGACAGTGCTTTCGGACTGGCGGTACTCCGTAATCTCTTGGAGGTTTAGGCAACTCCTACCCTCTGGCCCTTGTGTTGGGCTACCGTACAGGGGCGTTCTCGGAGGATTCTTATCACGGCTGCCATCTTCTCAGCTTAGGGTTCCCGGTAGCCTAGAGCTGGGGAGTTCCATATGTGAGGACTGACTTCCTGCTTGGTCCTGGAGAGAGTAGTTACTCACCTGTAACAGGTGTTCTCCAGGAGCAGCAGGAATCAGTCATCACGACCCTCCCTCCTCCCCTGGAGTTGCAGTCATATACTTCATTTTGTTTTTTGCTTTCTTTTAGCTATGTCATCAGACTGAGCAAGATGGCACCCTTGGGCGGGACGGGGACCCCGCGCATGCGCGCTACATTCCCAAAGGCTTTCTTTGAAAGCTGGGGAAATGCTCCACATGAGGGCTCCTTCCTGCTGCACCTGGCGAACATCTGTTACAGGTAACTACTCTTAACTTTTTTTTTCTTCTGTGCCCTTATAGGGTGCTTCTGCTTCCTTTTGTCTTCCCGTCTACTGTCAATACTGTCATTTGTCGATACCGGTGCCGTTTTTGGCATTCTAACTTTTTTTTTTCTTTTTTTTTTGTTACCTTGTGGTTCCTGTGGGGTTTTTTCATTAGTTCTGGCCACCATTGAGTCTTCTGACTTGGTGAATGTTTTTCGTAGCATGGAGAAGCCAGCCAGTGCTTTCAAGAAATGTACTTCCTGTGACCACATCATTTGGTTACTGACCACAATTGGTGCTTATAATGCTTGGACCCTGGCCACAACCTGGATCAGCAAATGAGAAAGGGTTAAAAAACAAAACAGGAAAAGCAGCCTGAGTGTCTTTTTGGATCTGACTCTGTGCCCTCAGCACACTCCTCTTTGACGCAGACTTCCTCTCAGTCCTTGTGCAGTTTCTGTGTTCCTTCGGAATACAGGCCGTTGTAACAAACAGTTGACCACCAACGCCGCATTGGCAGCTCAGACTTTAATGTAGAGGACTGATGCAGATTTCCTGGGATCAATCCCTTGGACATAGACACCGGAGCCTACCTTGGCGGGCTGAGAACAGTACAGCCAGCTAACGCCTCAGACAGGAGGAATCCATCTCCAAGTTCTTGACTTCTGGAGAGCCTCCAGTTTCATTGTCTGGAACAATGGTCCAAAGCCTTGTACCAGAGTCCATCCAGACATCCTCCATCTCCCTTGTGCAGCGCATGCTGTCCATCAAGAAGAGTTTGGCTGCGCCCCTGGCAGCATTCTTGCTGATGGCCTTAAGGCCCTCAGACCCAGGTGTCAATACAGAGTCTGGAATGGGTCATGTCAAGGCCCTTGGCAGCCCAGGTCTCTGCTGAGCTTGGAACCGCTGCTGTGGGGACCCTCGGTCAATGCAGAGCCTGGAACTGGTGAAGTCCCATCAGCCGCAGGAGGACTGAGCCTTGAGCTTTTACAGTTCCAATGCCTTAGGACATCGGCATCATGATCATCCATCAACACTGTATCGGCAGCGGAGACATGACATTCACTATTGTTTCTGACTTCCCCATAGATTCCAATGCCTCAGAGGCAATGTAATGTGCCATCAGACTCTTTACTGCCTCATGAGCGCTGCCGGTTCTTGCCTGAGGACATGTCCTTCCACGACTTTATTCAGGAGATGGCCAAGGTGCTCTTATTTTCTGTAGGCACTGAGACACAACAGAGCAGAGGAACTGGAGATACTTCAGTATTCCTCAACTCCTCAGGAGTTTGCCACTGTTCCAGTCCATCGTATTCTGCAGAACCTCATGTTTTAGGATGTGGGATACCCCTCTTTGTTCCCTAGGTCTGTAAAAAAGCTAAACACTATGTACAGGGTTCCAGATTCCCCCAGGATTCCAGAAATCTTAACTCCCTCAGCATTCTATGATGGTGGAGACTGCCATGCGTTCTCTTGAGTACTAAGAACCACTCTTGAGTTCCTCCTTGAAGGGAATCGTGTACCCTTAATGTTAGCTTGCCACATTAATTCTTATATGCTTTATAATGGTATGTTCCTTAGGGACATTGTGGAAGATCTTAAGAGCTCTGCTATAATTTCTTCAGAGAAGTTGTATGCCTACCAGTCTCTAGTCAAGCACGGTCAAGACTGTTTCAAGTTCATCACCAGAGCAGCTTTTGACACTCTACCAACAGAGCTGCAGTAGTGGCATTGGGGCCAGAAGGCTTGGTTTGCCATCTTTGAACCTTGATCAGTGGGTCCAAGGCAAGCTACGAGACATTCCCTGTAGAGGTGAGAACCTCTTTGGCGTAAAGGCTGGAGGGGGGAAGCCTGATGAAATGGAGACTGATGACCTTATCATGAACCATTTCTCTCGTAAAACAGCTGATCCTTGTAGGAAAAAGGCCTCTGCTAGGAAACGTTTTTACCTTAAGAAAAAGTATATTATCCCTCTTATCTGGCTTATACACCGTATCATGTTCATAAAGGTCAGCAGAAGGCTTGGGCTTCTCAAAAATCCATGAGTTCCAAGCTGCCTAATCTTCAACCAGCCCTGCAACCCCAACCTGGGCCTGTTTTTTGACTATTTGGAGAACATTGCCATTCTTCCTCTGAAGGAGCTGCAGCCTATTCATAGTGGTCAGACTGGTCCATTTTACCCACAGGTGGCTCCTCATAACATCAGAGTTCTAGACTCTACAGGTTGTCCTACTACATTTCGCCCAGTTACCTCCTCCCTTCTTTCCAAGGGGGTATCCTGTAGAACTTCATGTCTTTTACAGCAGGCAGTCACCACCCTACTAAGAGGATGCAGTAGAACTTGATCTCCAGGAACAAGCAGAAATGGTAGTCTTCACATATGGGTATCGTCAGTACCGATGGAGCATGCGTGGGAACGCTCCCCAGCATCCCATAGGAAAGCTTTCGGGAGCATCTCACAGCGCCTGTGTGCTGCCTTTCCCAACTGTCCCTCTCCAGTTCTTCGTTTTCTGCAGAGACAGGTCGCACATCTTATCACCGCAGAAAATTTCCCTTGTACTTTTTTTTTTTTTTTTTTTTTTTTGCGGTCGTGTCTGCCTTCCCTCGACGCTATACCGCTACCGCCAGTGGTTCTTTTCTTTTTGGGGGGGGGGGGGCACTGTTTCTGGAGTCTTTCTCCAGTAATTTTCTTCTCGGGCCATGCACCATTTTGGCCACTGGGCCCAATTTTTTCCTCAAGATGGAAAAACCCGCTTTGGGTTTTTCCAATTGTTCTAAATGTGGCGGTACCATCTCTGTCACCGACACCCATGAGTGGTGCCTCAAATGTTTAGGTCCTGACCACTCTATTTGAGTGTGTTGCCTGTGGGATGATGTCAAGGGTCCGGCAAAACCGAGCTGCTAAGCTTAGCACCCTTTTGTCCTCTGCAGCCTCCGTGGCATCGATGTCCTCCAGGGATTCATCTTCCTCCCATGGATCTCAGGTAACTAAACATAAATCTAGCCGGTCCTCAAAGGGTAGATCTCCTTCTAAACATCGAGATGCCTCTGGCGTTGTCCTTGAGGGACTTTCACCGGCAAAATTGCCCCGGTGGGAGGCTTCGGCTTCCAAAGCACTAACTGGACTCCAGGATGTTTTCGAGCCTTCAGCCTTGGCAGAACTACTGGTGCCATGCTCTGGGGTTCCGGATGCTTTATCCGGCACCGATACCCAGTCATCGGCAGCGTCAATAGACCAGAGATTCTTGGCTATTGAACTCCATCTGGCGGCTCTTCTCACGGCCTCGATGCCCCTGAAACCGCTTCAGACAATTCAACCAGTACCGGCACCGACTGCATCGACATCGGCAGGTATTCTACCGGGACAGTCATGTTTCTCTATCCGGCATCGACAAGTCTGTACCGGACCACTCCGATGCCGACTTCGAGTGGTACTGTGCCTTGCACGATCACCTGGATCGGGGATACTTTGGTATCGGCAGAGCTTTCAGAGTCTTCAGACTCATTCGAGGATTCAGAGTACTTCTTCCAGAAGCTTCCTCTTCTCAGCTTAGGATGTCTCCACCAGAGGATATGTCCATTTAGGATTTTATCAGAGATGTGGCCCGAGGTCTTTCCATCACAGTGGCTCCTGAAAAAGAGCCTAGGGCAAAGGAATTAGAAATCCTACAATACCCTAATGCTCCCAAGGAGGCAGCTACCTTACCTATTCATAAGATCTTGCATGATCTTATGTTAAGGATGTGGGAAACACCTCTGACCACATTTCCTCATTCTCGAAGATTATACACCATGTATTGAGTTCCTCCTTGTCCTGGGTTTCAGAAGACTCAATTACCACACCATTCCATGGTGGTGGAATCAGCCATGAGATGGATAAAGAGTGCAAAAAGGCATGCATCTAATCCTCCAGTACGTGAGTGCAGGACTCTTGATGCCTTCGGACGTCGATCCTTGCAGCCCACTACTTGTACTGGGGAAAATCTCTTCAATAGGGAGGCTTTGTCAGGTTGCTCATTGCTCCACTGACTTCCCTGTTTCTGGGGGCCATCCTAAGCCTTCTCCTTCCCCAGTAGGTAGGAAATGTCCTACCAAACCTTCTTTCCCTAGGAAAAGGTTTCACTCTTCTCCTGCCCATCATCCAGATGTTCCCAAGCAAGGCACACCTCGTCCTGGTCTGAAGAATCCAAACTCTAGCCAGGCTGAACAAACCCAGCAACCATAGGTTCTCCAGGACCAAGCAGGAAGTCAGTCCTCACTTATGGGGTGACGTCGGCGCCGACGGAGCCCTCGCGGAGCAATTTTCCCCAGCTTTCAAAGAAAGCCTTTGGGAATTGCAGCGCGCATGCGCGGTCGTCTTCCCGCCCGAAGGTGACATCTTAGCCAGTCTTCTTTTTTCCGCGGAGCCCTACAGACGTCCCCGTCTTGTCCCCGCGAAAAAGTGGATTTTCTTCTTTATTTTATCCTTTTTTCTTTCGGTTCGACGCCGATCGGTTTCCCGCCCGGACTCGCGACGCCGGTCTCGAGTCCTCTGACTTTTTTTCGGTTTTTCTGACTTAGTCAGCTTTCGTTTTCGTTTTTCCCTGGCAGCCTGGTCCTTTGACCTCGCAGGGGCCCTTTTTCCCCCGATGGCTGCCAGTGGGTTTAAGCGGTGTGGTCGGTGTGACCGAAATATGTCACTAACCGACACACACGACTTTTGCCTCCGCTGCCTGGGCCCGGATCATGAGGAACTGATCTGTGGGCCCTGCAGCAAACTGTCCTCAAAGGCGTTGAGAAGTCGGGGCATCAGCGTGAGAGAATCTTCGCTGACCCCAGCCGTACCCGGACCTCGTCGGAGGCCTCCGTGTCGAAAGGCTCCAGCTCGGACCGTCACCGGAGCTCCTCCGACCGGGGTTCTCCCTCCGGGGACCATCGTCGGAAGGGAAAACCCGCGAGGGTGGCGTCTGTGGACGCTCCTGGCTCCGCGAGGGCCAGGTCGCATAGCCCCGACAGCCGCCCCGGGTCCTTGGAGAAGGAACACATCCCGAAGCGACCTCGCCTGGAGTCGGAGATGCCTGCCCGGGTAAGTCCTGTGGTCCTTCTGGACTCGCCTCCGCGACAGCCGACGTCGGGCCCGACGCCGTCGGGGCCCGAGTCGGGGGCTGCTGGGTCACCTGAGCTCGGACTCAGGTTGACGGCCTTGGAGAGCAGACTGTCTGCCTTCATGGACCAGCAGAGGGCACTGCTCGCTGGCTTCGCTGGCGCCGCTGCCCCGACCGCCGGGACGTCGACGTCCAAGTCGACCCCGGAGACCGAGCCGATCCTCGAGTCGATGAGAACTTGAGTCGATCCTCGGTCGAGGTCGCCCTCGGCCTCCCGTTCGGGACCGAGGTCGCCGACGCCGACTCCCTCGGCGTCGGGGCGGCTGGCGCCGCACCCTGCCCGGGCCAACCCCACCGAGTCCTCGTCGGAGTCGGTCTGGGAGTCTGAGGAGGAAGAGTCATCTGATTCTTTCCGGACTCGGTGTGTCCCATCGGACTCGCCGGAGTCCGAGCCTCGGAAGCAGTCCCCCGCGGAGGATGCCCGGTTCTCGGACTTCGTTAGGGATATGGCCAAGGCTTTGGCCTTCCCTGCGGATCCCGAGGAGGAGCCTCGAGCCGAAGAGCTCGACGCCCTCCAGTATGACTCTCCCGCGAGGGAACACTTTACTGTGCCGGTTCCTCCTATGCTGGAACGACTACTCTTCCGCATGTGGGAGAGTCCGGCCTCCTCGCCGGTCCTGAGCAAGCGGGTCGATTCTATCTATCGGGTCCGCAAGAGCCCTGGCTTTCAAAAGGCACAGCTGCCACACCATTCCATGGTAGTGGAATCGGCCATGCATCGTCTTAAGAGCCAGAAGATGCACTCCTCGGTGCCTCCTGGAAGGGAGGCCCGTAACCTGGATGGCCTTGGCAAGAAGTGCTTCCAGGGCTCTATGCTCGCATGTCGTGTCCAGACTTACCAGCTATACATGGGCATGTATCTCCGGGATCTGGCTAAAGAGCTAGCCGGATTCTCCGCTGGTCTCTCCGAGGAGCCCTTGCGGAGGTTCCTAGCCTTGTCCACGGGCATTCGGGAATGCTCAAAGTTCATGTCCCGAGCAGCCTATGATGGCTTTGAAGCCTCGGCTCGAGTAGCCGCAGCCGGCATCGGTGCCCGCCGACAGGCTTGGCTTCAGTCGTCCGACCTTGAGCCCTGGGTGCAGGACAAGTTGGTCGATGTCCCCTGCCGAGGCGAAAACCTCTTTGGCAAGCCCATGGCGGAAAAGGCTGCACAAATTGAGACTGAGACTCTCACCAGGACCAGGCTTTCTAGAAAGACCTCCGCCCCTTCCCAGAAAAAGAAGGGCTCGGGGAAAAAGTCCTTTTACCCGAGGAAGGCGGCTGCCTACAAACAATACCCCCATTATCAGGCCCCTGCAGCTCCCCAACAGGGCCAGCAGGCCAAGGGACGGGGTAACGGGTCCCGTAGGCAGCAAGCCCCCAAGCCTGCACCACCAGCCCCTGCTCAGCAGGGTGGGGGCTTTTGACTCGCTCAGCATAGCCTCTCCCCCCCCGCTGGTTCCCCCCAGCACCGGAGGCCGGCTGGTTCACTTCGCCCACAGGTGGTCCAGCATCACCGCAGATGCCTGGGTGCTTCAGGTCGTGCGAGAAGGCTACCTTCTCCACTTCCATCAGGTCCCTCCCTGCCCCCCTCTGCACAGGGAGTTGCTCCTTCAGGAGTTAGCAGGTCTTCTGCAGGAACAGGCGGTGGAACCGGTGCCACACCACCTGAGAGGTCAAGGCTTCTATTCAAGGTATTTTCTGATACCAAAGAGAACAGGGGGCCTCAGACCCATCCTGGACTTGCGCAACCTCAACAAGTTCCTTGTGCGGGAGAAGTTCAAAATGCTTACCCTTGGAATCCTTCTGCCCTACCTCCAGCAGGGAGATTGGCTATGCTCCTTGGATCTAAAGGATGCCTATACGCACATCCTCATCCACCCAAGCCACCGCCAATACCTAAGGTTTGTGGTGGCAGGAAATCATTACCAGTACAGAGTACTGCCCTTTGGCCTGTCCTCCGCACCGCGAGTCTTCACAAAATGTCTCGCGGTCGTGGCGGCCCATCTCCGGCTTCACGGCCTCTGTCTTTCCGTACCTCGACGACTGGCTCATCAGAGCAGCGTCCGCCCAGGAGGTCACCAACGCCACGTGCCGCACGGTGACTCTGCTGCAACACTTGGGCTTTGTCATAAACTTCGCAAAGTCCACTTTGCTCCCCTCACAGGATCTCGAGTTCATCGGCGCAAGGCTGCACACTCCTCAGGCGCGAGCGTATCTACCGCTCGACAGGGCTCAGCGGCTCATGGACCTAGCCGACCGCTTTCGCAGCCAGCCCCTGGTCTCCGCCAGGCGCTTCCTGAGACTGCTCGGCCATATGGCTTCCACCGTCCATGTGACCCCCAATGCCCGCCTGAATATGCGGTCTGCTCAATGGTGTCTCCGCCGGCAGTGGCGACAGGCCACGGGCGGCCTCGCAGACCTAGTGCGCGTTTCCGAGCCGCTGATCTCGTCTCTCCGGTGGTGGCTCCGGCAGCCGAACCTGACAGTCGGTATGCCTTTCCAGTCACCTCAGCCGACCCGGGTGCTGACCACCGATGCATCCCTCCTGGGCTGGGGAGCGCATTGCCAAGAGGCGCGTACTCAGGGCCTCTGGACCACGTGGGAGTCTGCTCAGCAGATCAACTTCCTGGAGCTCCGGGCGATCCGCCTGGCTCTCAAGGCCTTCTCCCACCTGACTTCCCAACAGTCCGTCCTTGTCCAGACGGACAATCAAGTTGCCATGTTCTACGTGAACAAACAGGGGGGCACGGGCTCCTTTCTCCTCTGCCGGGAGGCTCAGAAGCTCTGCTCTTGGGCCGTCAGTCACGGCATTCTCCTCAAGGCAGTTTATCTCCCGGGCCAAGACAATTGCCTTGCGGACAAACTCAGCAGGGTCCTCCAGCCGCACGAGTGGCGTCTGGATCCCTTGGTAGTTCAGAAGCTCTTCCTCAAGTGGGGCCTCCCCACGATGGATCTCTTTGCCAGTCCTCGCAACCGGCAGCTTCCTCGCTTCTGCTCTCGTCAGCCACACCCCCTTCGGGTTGCGGCGGACGCCTTTCTGATCTCATGGTCGGGGAGCCTTCTGTACGCTTTCCCTCCCATCCCGCTGGTCTCTCGGACTCTTTTCAAGGTTCTCCGAGACAAAGCCTTTTTGATCCTGGTGGCCCCTCGCTGGCCCAGACAGCCGTGGTTTCCGCTCCTGCTGCAACTGGCGGTGGAGGGTCCGGTCCCTCTGGGAGTACAACCGGATCTCCTCACTCAGGATCAGGGGTCCCTACTGCACCCCAACCTCAGGTCTCTCAACCTCATGGCCTGGCTCCTGAGAGGGTAGTCCTTGCTCCCCTTCTCCTGCCGGCGGAGGTGGAGGAGGTCGTCCTGGCTTCGCGACGCCCTTCTACCCGCAAATGCTACGCCCTTAAATGGCGTCGCTTTGCGGTCTGGTGTACCCAACAGTCGCAGGATCCCTTCTCCTGCCCGGTGTCGGTGATCTTGCAGTACTTGCTACACCTCTCTAATCTGGGACTTAAGTCCAACTCCGTCAAAGTTCACCTCAGTGCTCTCTCGGCACATCATGTGCCGGTGGACGGTAGACCTCTCTCCAGCGACCCTCTCGTAGCGCGGTTTCTCCGAGGTCTTCTACTTAAACCACCTCTGCGCCCGCCAGCGCCGGACTGGGACCTGAATGTGGTTTTGCAGCGGATCACCTGTCCGCCTTTTGAACCTATGGCTACATGTTCTCTCCGTTTTCTGTCTTGGAAAACACTGTTCTTGATAGCCCTCACTTCCGCTAGGCGCGTAAGTGAATTGCAGGCCCTCGTGTCTGATCCCCCCTACACTCGGTTCTACAAGAATAGGGTAGTCCTACGGACTCACCCTAAGTTTCTGCCTAAAGTGGTCTCCCCTTTTCACATCAATCAGGAGGTGGTACTTCCAACCTTCTTTCCCAGACCACACTCCAGCCGAGCTGAGACGGTCCTCCATACCCTGGACTGTAGAAGGGCATTGAACTTCTACCTTGACCGTACGCGGGAGCACCGTAAAGCTGCTCAGCTTTTTGTGTCTTTTGACCCCAATAAATTGGGTCTCCCGGTCTCCAAGCGTACTCTGTCCATCTGGGTTGCGGACTGTATCTCTTGGGCTTATGGGGCAGCCGGACTCGCCTTAGAAAGTCGAGTCACGGCTCATTGCGTTCGGGCAAAGGCCACGTCAGTGGCTTACCTCCGCTCGGTTCCGCTGGCAGACATCTGCCGGGCCGCTACTTGGTCTTCGAGCCAGACCTTTGCGGTCCATTACTGTCTCGAGAGGGAGTCCCGTAGGGACAGTGCTTTCGGACAGGCAGTCCTCCGAAATCTCTTTGAGGTCTGAGCAACTCCTACCCTCCATCCCGGATGTGGGCTACCGGTGGGTGATAATTCAGCGAAGATTCTATCCTTCTGTGCTGCTGAGCTAGAGGGAGCTCATTTTTGTGCTTAGGGTCTCCGGTAGCCTTGAGCTTGGGAGTCCCATAAGTGAGGACTGACTTCCTGCTTGGTCCTGGAGAAAGCGTAGTTACTCACCTGTAACAGGTGTTCTCCAGGAGCAGCAGGAATCAGTCCTCACTACCCTCCCTCCTCCCCTTGGAGTTGCAATCGTCTGCTTATGTTCTTTTTTGCAAATTTTTATGCTGTCTTTTTAGCTATGTCATCTGACTGGCTAAGATGGCACCTTCGGGCGGGAAGACGACCGCGCATGCGCGCTGCAATTCCCAAAGGCTTTCTTTGAAAGCTGGGGAAAATTGCTCCGCGAGGGCTCCGTCGGCGCCGACGTCACCCCATAAGTGAGGACTGATTCCTGCTGCTCCTGGAGAACACCTGTTACAGGTGAGTAACTACGCTTTCCTGAAGGTTGCAACCTACAGTTCACTTCTTAGCAGAGGTTTGTTCACTGTTTTTTTTCTTCAAATCTCTACACATCTTTTTCCTCCTAGATGTGCTGAGCTGTCAGGATATTCATGTCTATGGGTCACAGATTTCTCCTCTTCTTCCTACAAAGAAGAGAAGTTAACTACTATCCCATGATAGTTTTCTGTCCCAACATGAACATTTTTTCCTTCAGCAAACTTACCACATGGTAAGTCACCCTTCAGCTCCTGTTTCTCTACCCTCTCATCCAGGGTTTCCCCTGAATGAGTGGTACCATATCACTGCAGAGTTTTCTCTAGCCTTTCATTCCAGTGTAGAGTGTTTTCCTTTGAATAATTCCCTTCTTTTCGCTGGGCAGCTCATCAGACAGGGAGAGGAATTCCTCCTTTCCTTTTGTCTGTTCTCTCTGTTTTACACAGAGATTCTCTCTGCTGTCTCATTCAGCAGCTACCCATGCAGGAGTACTAGTGATTAGACTACTGGTACTTTTCTACAAGTTTCCAGTCCGTCTTCCACTACTCTGGCCTTAATAGTGATTCCAAGATAGTGCTTTCATCTATCTTGGATAATCCTAGTCACTTCAGGCTTATCATACGGTCTTCTTTTCTTGCCATCTCCACTTCCTTGGATTGGGCAACAGAGTGGACCTACAGCCAGTTTTATTTCCTAATTCTCCTGCATAATGCTCTCTGCAATTCTCAGAGAAGCTTTCTACTATGGGGTTTTGTTTCTGATGACTATTCTATATGGTTGGGAAAGGCTCTTCAGTCATTTTCCACGACTGTGAGGGTTCTCCACACCCTGTTATCTCCTGTTATATTCAGGATATAAGCCTTTTCTGCGTGAATGTCCAAAAATGTTTTCCAATCCTGCAGGATTATGCTCTTTTTTCCTTGCAGCTTGTCCTCATGGTGTCCTACTCTTATGGACAGCACATATTCTACTAGTAACGCATGATACCCCTTGTGCCCCTCCAGGGGGTCAACTTGGTATCTCCTCCTAAGTGTTTTCTGTCCATTTACCATGTCAGAGTTCTACAAGACTCAGGACTTGCTGCTTACAGACTGATTTTATCCTCTGTTTTTCACGCAACCATCCTGGTTATTTCACTGGATAGCATTCCTGCACTATCGTAACCAGGAGAAATAGATTCTCTATATATCTTCTCAAGTAGGTTCCACCTTCTTGTTGTTAAATGAATCTTTCTCCTTCACATTTCTCATGTGAATGTTCTTATGGACATATCTCTATTTGCTTAGTTGCAGATATGTATCCTCAGACATACATATTCATGTATGTATATATCTCTATATACTTCTATAGATATGTCTGTAAGCTGTGTGCATATGTTATGCCCATATATATTATGTTATGCCCATATATATATATATAGGCATAACATATGCACACACAGCTTACAGACATATCTATAGAAGTATATAGAGATATATACATACATGAATATGTATGTCTGAGGATACATATCTGCAACTAAGCAAATAGAGAGATGTCCATAAGAACATTCACATGAGAAATATATATATATGCCCCTATAGATATGTGTATCTCTTGAGATGCTTCCTTATAAGTAGATATGTATTTACATACTTATCTCCCTGTCTATTCTATAAGGGTTTTTTCCTTCCTAGAGGTTTCAGACAGGCTTGCATATTTTCATACTGTCCCTCAGTATGTCGGGGGTATTATGCACACAACCACTACTGTGGTACTGACAGCTCCCTCTTTACTCTTGGTCTCGCTGTCCCTGAAGCACCATGCTTCAATATCTTTCCTATCTCTCACCAGCTAGGAAAGCGTGGATTTTCAGTGGTTCTGAGGTTTTCAGCCCTTCACACATTTGTCCTCCTTGGGAATACGTTTTTTTTCCCATACCCCTTCTTCCCTCCAGGACTGGGCTAGTTGTCCAAATCGGTCAGTCTTCCTCTTTTGCTCCTACATGTTAATGACTCTGTAGCTAAAAGAGTTTCAGCTTTTTCCCACAAAGCTTTCCATTGAAGACCTGCCGTTTTCATACTACCCCAGTTGACACCTGGGTCACCTGCCAATTCCAGATTTGGACCTTCACCTTCACCGCCGTGAGGTCACCTTGAGGATTCCTCTACTGAATCTCCAGTAGACTCCATCACCCTCTCTACTTCCTACAATCCAGTAGGTAAGGTCCATATTGTGATTGCTCATTCAATATTTTTAATGGTAACTATCATACATACCAAGGACTCTTCTCCTGCAGTCCTTAGGTTAGCTGTTTTTTCCTACAGCTCTTCTTTTCAACTCCTACCCACCATCCCTCATGGGATGCCAGAGGTCCATGTGTGGGAAGTGCAGTCCCGTCCCAGGGAAACGCATTTTATGGGATCTCCCCCTGGCATCTACAGCTAGGGAGTCCCCATATGTGAAGACTCATTCCTGCTTGTTCCTGGAGATAGCACAGTTACTTACCTGTAACAGGTGATCTCTGGGAACAGCAGGAATAAGTCTTCACAACCCACCCACCTCCCCTAGGAGTTGTATCTCTTTATCTATCTTCCTTTCCTCTTTCTCTCTCTCTTTGTCTCAGCTATGAAGCTCAACTCAGGAGAGACTGTTGGGAAGGCAGCACGCAGGCGCTGTGGGATGCTCCCAAAAGCTTTCTGATTGGATGCTGTGGAGCGTTCCCGCGCAGGCTCCGTCGGTACCGACGTACCCATATGTGAAGACTTATTCCTGCTGTTCCCAGAGATCACCTGTTTACAGGTAAGTAACTGTGCTATCCCTCCTATCTCCAGGAACAAGCAGGAATGAGTCTTCACATATGGGTATGACGGAGCCTGTGCGGGAACGCTCCCCAGCTTCCCAAAAAGGAAAGCTTTTGGGAGCATTCCACAGTGCCTGCGCGCTGCCTTCCCGCCTTGCCTAACCGCCTCTCCTCAGTTCTTCTTTGCTGCGGAGCCAGCAGGTCGAGCCCTGTCACCGCTGAAGAAGTTCTTTATTTTATTTCTTTGGTCGCGTGTCTGCCTTCCCTGACTCTGGACCGGTACCGCCGGTCTTTTCTTTCTTCTTTTAAAAAAAAAAATCTATGCTTTTCCTCACTTAGTGTATTTTTCTCTTTGGGCCTCAGGGCCCACAAGAAAATTTCCCTCATGGAAAAACCAGCCTCCAGGTTCAAGAAATGCACTAAGTGTAGCGGTACTATTTCTGTTAGACACCCATGAATGGTGTCTTAAATGTTTGGGGCCTGAACACTCCATTCCGGATTGTCCGTCCTGCTCTCTTATATCTAAACGGGGTTTACAGAACCGAGCAGCTAAGCTCCATGTGCTGTTTCCCGCTGATGCAGCTTCAGTAGCATCGACATCTTCCAGGTCTTCTTCTCCTAATGGATCTCAGGTAACCAAACATAAATCTAGCAGGTCCTCGAAGGGTAGATCTCCCTCTAAGCATCGAGATGCCTCCGGGCTAGCCCTCGAGGATCCTGCACCAGCTAAACAACCCCGGCGGGAAGCTCCGGCTTCCAAAGCTCCTCCTATGGGGTTACAGGATGACATTGATGGCACGGCCTCGATCGATCACCTGTTAGAATGCTCTGGGGTACCGGCACAATCTCCCGGTACCGAATTCCAGGCATTCATGGCGTCGATGGATCAGAATGTTCTGTCCATGCAGCGGGCTATCATGGCCTTCATTCAAGCTGCGACGCCGCTGGTACCACAACAAACTCCGTTGTCAGTATCGGCTCCGGTACCGGCACCAGCGCCGATATCGGTACCGACTGCATCGGCATCGACCAGGATACCGACTGCAGCGGTTCCTTGTCCAGGTCTGCTTATCGGTACCGATCCGGTACCGAGGACACCCTATGTCGATACTGCTCGATACGCGTATCGAGCATTAGAAGAGCACCCTGACAAACGGTACTTTGATTCCTCTGATGATTCTGATAGATCAGAGGAGTCTCCTGAAGTATCCATAACCCTTCCTGAAGAGCCGCCTTCTCCAAAAAGAAGAATGTCTCCTCCAGAGGACTTGTCCTTTCAAGACTTCATAAGCGAAGTAGCTAAAGGACTTTCTATTTCAGTAACCTCTGAATCAGAGCCTAGAGCAAAAAAATTAGATATTTTAGGATATTCTAAGGCTCCTAGAGAGGCAGTCACCTTACCAATTCATGAGATTCTTTATGAACACATGATTGATTTATGGGAGATTCCTCTCGCCCTCTCTCCTCATTCTCGCAGATTGGACACTATGTATCGTGTCCCTCCCTGTCCTGGGTTTCATAAAACTCAGCTTCCTCACCATTCCATTGTGGTGCAGTCAGCTATGAAGAGGATAGAGTACAAAGAGACACTCTTCTGCTCCTCCAGGAAGAGAATGCAGGACCTTGGATGCTTTTGGTAGGAAAATCTTTCAAGCCAGTATGCTTATTGCCAGAATCAACTCATATAGTCTTTACATGGGTATGTTTCTAAAAGAAGTTGCAGAAAAGCTGCACACTTTCCTCCCTTTTCTTTCAGAGGATAAAAGGGAAGAATTCCTCATTTGGCTTAAGCATACCCAAGACATTTCAAAGTTTTCCAACAGGGCAGCCTTTGACTCCTTTGAAGGTGCCAGCAGAGCTTCAGGCATTGCTATAGCTGCTCGCAGAATTGCTTGGCTCCAAGCTTCTGATTTAGAACCCCGGGTTCAAGATGGCTTAGGAAATCTTCCCTGTACAGGTGAAAACCTATTTGGCAAAGAATGGCAAATAAAAGCCACTCAAATGGATGCAGAAAACTCTGCTTTGTATAGACTTTCAAAGTCAACCTCCATTCCTGCCAAGAAAAAGCCCTTTAAAAAATCTTTTTTCAAAAAGGGCAGATTTCCTTCTACTTCTGGCCAACAATCTTCTACAGGTCGCTTTGCCACTAAGCGTCAGCAACCTAAACAGGCCAGGCCTAAGTCTACAGGGGCTGCTGCAACTCAGCAGACTCAACCTCAGGGTTTTTGACTTGATGCTAGAGAACTTAGCCTTTCTGGCTTTAAAACAGCCAGAACCTCTCACCATTCCAGGAAGGTTAGCTCATTTTGCTCCCAGATGGGAGCAGATTACATCAGAGCAGTGGACCCTCTCCATCATAAGAGAGGGCTACAAACTTCATTTCTCAGACCTTCTTCCCCACACCATGGTGAGACACTTCAATTCTCCCACATCTCTTCTCGACCTTCTAGGTCAAGAGGTGGCTACCCTTCTTGCCCAAGGGGCCATAGAAGAAGTTCCCCTTCAACAAGGGTCAGGGTTTTACTCCCCCTATTTTCTCATACCAAAGAAGACGGGGATACAGACCCATATTAGACCTCAGGGAATTGAACAAATTTCTATGCAAGGAGAAGTTCAAGATGCTTTCTCTGGGCACTCTCTTTCCATACCTTCAAAATCAGGATTGGCTTTGTTCTCTAGATCTCAAGGATGCGTACACACATGTCGTCCTCCATCCATCTCACAGAAGATTCCTCCGTTTTCTTTTCCAAGGAAAACATTATCAATACAGGGTGCTTCCTTTCGGTCTGGCCTCTGCTCCAAGAGTGTTCCCCAAATGCATGGCAACAGTAGCTGCATTTCTACGCACTCTGGGAATATTTGTATTCCCATATCTGGACGACTGGCTCATCCGAGCTCCATCTCAGTCAGAGGCCCAGATTTCCCTGGACCGCACAAGACGCATTCTGCAGTATCTGGGACTTGTGGTAAACCTCCCAAAGTCTCAACTCACCCCTACTCAGTCCCTAGAATTCATAGGGGCCTGGTTGGATACTACCACTGCAAGGGCCTACCTTCCTCAGGCCCGTTGCCAATGTCTGGTGCAGTTAGCCTCCCAGATTCAGTCAAAGAGCCACTTAACTGCCCGGGAGATGCTGCAACTACTAGGCCACATGGCTTCCACAGTGCATGTGGTACCCTATGCTCGCCTACACATGAGAACAGCTCAAATGGACTTTGTCCACCCAGTGGACTCAAGCATCAGGAGCTCTCTCAGACCAAATAGCAACCTCCAAACGTCTCTTTTGGTCTCTGCAATGGTGGATGTCCACTCAAAATCTGTTGCTGGGGTCCCCCTTCCAGCAGTTGTTGCCCCAAGCAACCCTCACAACAGATGCCTCCCAAACAGGTTGGGGAGCTCATCTACAGGACCTCTCCACTCAAGGCACTTGGTCCCCACAGGAGACCTTTCTTCATATCAACCACTTGGAACTTCGAGCAGTTTTTCTAGCTCTCAAGGTCTTTCATACCCTCCTCAGCTACAAGACTGTCCGTATGAATGAGGACTATCAGGTAGCCATGTTTTACATAAAAAGCAAGGAGGAACTGGCTCTCTGTCGCTTTGCAACGAAGCTTTAAGATTGTGGGCCTTCGCCAGAGAGCATCAAATCCATCTCCTGGCAGTATACCTCCCAGGAATCCAAAACTCTTGGGCAGACAGACTTAGTCGAGTTCTGCTTCCACACGAATGGTCCCTGCACTTGGATCAGGTACTCAGAATTCTCCAGGACCAAGCAGGAAGTCAGTCCTCACTTATGGGTGACGTCGGCGCCGACGGAGCCCTCGCGGAGCAATTTTCCCCAGCTTTCAAAGAAAGCCTTTGGGAATTGCAGCGCGCATGCGCGGTCGTCTTCCCGCCCGAGGGTGCCATCTTAGCCAGTCTTCTTTTTTCCCCGCGGAGCCCTACAGACGTCCCCGTCTTGTCCCCGCGAAAAAGTCGATTTTCTTCATTATTTTATTCTTTTTCCTTTCGGTTCGACGCCGATCGCTTTCCCGCCCGGACTCGCGACGCCGGTCTCGAGTCCGCTTACTTTTTTCGGTTTTTCTGACTTAGTCAGCTTTCGTTTTCGGTTTCCCTGGCAGCCCGGTCCTTTGACCTCGCAGGGGCCCTTTTTCCCCCGATGGCTGCCAGTGGGTTTAAGCGGTGTGGTCGGTGTGACCGAAATATGTCACTAACCGACACACACGACTTTTGCCTCCGCTGCCTGGGCCCGGATCATGAGGAACTGATCTGTGGGCCCTGCAGCAAACTGTCCTCAAAGGCGTTGAGGAGTCGGCGGCATCAGCGTGAGAGAATCTTCGCTGACCCCAGCCGTACCCGGACCTCGTCGGAGGCCTCCGCGTCGAAAGGCTCCAGCTCGGACCGTCGACGGAGCTCCTCCGACCGGGGTTCTCCCTCCGGGGACCATCGTCGGAAGGAAAAACCCGCGAGGGCGGCGTCGGTGGACGCTCCTGGCTCCGCGAGGGCCAGGTCGCATAGCCCCGACAGCCGCCCCGGGTCCTTGGAGAAGGAACACATCCCGAAGCGACCTCGCCTGGAGTCGGAGATGCCTGCCCGGGTAAGTCCTGTGGTCCTTCTGGACTCGCCTCCGCGACAGCCGACGTCGGGCCCGACGCCGTCGGGGCCCGAGTCGGGGGCTGCTGGGTCACCTGAGCTCGGACTCAGGTTGACGGCCTTGGAGAGCAGACTGTCTGCCTTCATGGACCAGCAGCGGGCACTGCTCGCTGGCGCCGCTGCCCCGACCGCCGGGACGTCGACGTCCAAGTCGACCCCGGAGACCGAGCCGATCCTCGAGTCAATGAGAACTCGAGTCGATCCTCGGTCGAGGTCACCCTCGGCCTCCCGTTCGGGACCGAGGTCGCCGACGCCGACTCCCTCGACGTCGGGACGGCTGGCGCCGCACCCTGCCCGGGCCGACCCCACCGAGTCCTCGTCGGAGTCGGTCTGGGAGTCTGAGGAGGAAGAGTCACCTGATTCTTTCCGGACTCTGTGTGTCCCATCGGACTCACCGGGGTCCGAGCCTCGGAAGCAGTCCCCCCCGGAGGATGCCCGGTTCTCGGACTTCGTTAGGGATATGGCCAAGGCTTTGGCCTTCCCTGCGGATCCCGAGGAGGAGCCTCGAGCCGAAGAGCTCGACGCCCTCCAGTATGATTCTTCTCCCGCGAGGGAGCACTTTACTGTGCCGGTTCCTCCTATGCTGGAACGACTACTCTTCCGCATGTGGGAGAGTCCGGCCTCCTCGCCGGTCCTGAGCAAGCGGGTCGATTCTATCTATCGGGTCCGCAAGAGCCCTGGTTTCAGAAGGCACAGCTGCCACACCATTCCATGGTAGTGGAATCGGCCATGCATCGTCTTAAGAGCCAGAAGATGCACTCCTCGGTGCCTCCTGGAAGGGAGGCCCGTAACCTGGATGGCCTTGGCAAGAAGTGCTTCCAGGGCTCTATGCTCGCATGTCGTGTCCAGACTTACCAGCTCTACATGGGCATGTATCTCCGGGATCTGGCTAAAGAGCTAGCCGGATTCTCCGCTGGTCTCTCCGAGGAGCCCTTGCGGAGGTTCCTAGCCTTGTCCACGGGCATTCGGGAATGCTCAAAGTTCATGTCCCGAGCAGCCTATGATGGCTTTGAGGCCTCGGCTAGAGTGGCCGCAGCCGGCATCGGTGCCCGCCGACAGGCTTGGCTTCAGTCGTCGGACCTTGAGCCCTGGGTACAGGACAAGTTGGTCGATGTCCCCTGCCGAGGCGAAAACCTCTTTGGCAAGCCCATGGCGGAAAAGGCTGCACAAATTGAGACTGAGACTCTCACCAGGACCAGGCTTTCTAGGAAGACCTCCGCCCCTTCCCAGAAAAAGAAGGGCTCGGGAAAAAAGTCCTTTTACCCGAGGAAGGCGGCTGCCTACAAACAGTACCCCCATTATCAGGCCCCTGCAGCTCCCCAACAGGGCCAGCAGGCCAAGGGATGGGGTAACGGGTCCCGTAGGCAGCAAGCCCCCAAGCCTGCACCACCAGCCCCTGCTCAGCAGGGTGGGGGTTTTTGACTCGCTCAGCATAGCCTCTCCCCCCCCCGCTGGTTCCTCCCAGCACCGGAGGCCGGCTGGTTCACTTCGGCCACAGGTGGTCCAGCATCACCGCATATGCCTGGGTACTTCAGGTCGTGCGAGAAGGCTACCTTCTCCACTTCCATCAGGTCCCTCCCTCCTATTTTCCGGGAGAACCTTCGCGCCCCCCTCTGCACAGGGAGTTGCTCCTTCAGGAGTTAGCAGGTCTTCTGCAGGAACAGGCGGTGGAACCGGTGCCCCACCACCTGAGAGGTCAAGGCTTTTATTCAAGGTATTTTCTGATACCAAAGAGAACAGGGGGCCTCAGACCCATCCTGGACATGCGCAACCTCAACAAGTTCCTTGTGCGGGAGAAGTTCAAAATGCTTACCCTTGGAATCCTTCTGCCCTACCTCCAGCAGGGAGATTGGCTATGCTCCTTGGATCTAAAGGATGCCTACACGCACATCCTCATCCACCCAAGCCACCGCCAATACCTAAGGTTTGTGGTGGCAGGAAATCATTACCAGTACAGAGTACTGCCCTTTGGCCTATCCTCCGCACCGCGAGTCTTCACAAAATGTCTCGCGGTCGTGGCGGCCCATCTCCGGCTTCACGGCCTCTATGTCTTTCCGTACCTCGACGACTGGCTCATCAGAGCAGCGTCCGCTCAGGAGGTCGCCAACGCCACGCGCCGCACGGTGACTCTGCTGCAGCACTTGGGCTTTGTCATAAACTTCGCAAAGTCCACTTTGCTCCCCTCACAGGATCTCGAGTTCATCGGCGCAAGGCTGCACACTCCTCGGGCACGAGCGTACCTACCGCTCGACAGGGCTCAACGGCTCATGGACCTAGCCGACCGCTTTCGCAGCCAGCCCCTGGTCTCCGCCAGGCGCTTCCTGAGACTGCTCGGCCATATGGCTTCCACCGTCCATGTGACCCCCAATGCCCGCCTGAACATGCGGTCTGCTCAGTGGTGTCTCCGCCAGCAGTGGCGACAAGCCACAGGCGGCCTGGCAGACCTAGTGCGCGTCTCCGAGCCGCTGCTCTCGTCTCTCCGGTGGTGGCTCCGGCAGCCGAACCTGATATTCGGAATGCCTTTCCAGTCACCTCAGCCGACCCGGGTGCTGACCACCGATGCATCCCTCCTGGGCTGGGGAGCACATTGCCAAGAGGCACGTACTCAGGGCCTCTGGACCACGTGGGAGTCTGCTCAGCAGATCAACTTCCTGGAGCTCAGGGCGATCCGCCTAGCTCTCAAGGCCTTCTCCCACCTGACTTCCCAACAGTCCGTCCTTGTCCAGACGGACAATCAAGTTGCCATGTTCTACGTGAACAAGCAGGGGGGCACGGGCTCCTTCCTCCTCTGCCGGGAGGCACAGAAGCTCTGCTCTTGGGCCGTCAGTCACGGCATTCTCCTCAAGGCAGTTTATCTCCCGGGCCAAGAAAATTGCCTTGCAGACAAACTCAGCAGGGTCCTCCAGCCGCACGAGTGGCGTCTGGATCCCTTGGTAGTTCAGAAGCTCTTCCTCAAGTGGGGTCTCCCCACGGTGGATCTCTTTGCCAGTCCTCACAACCGGCAGCTTCCTCGCTTCTGCTCTCGTCAGCCACACCCCCTTCGGGTTGCGGCGGACGCCTTTCTGATCTCGTGGTCGGGGAGCCTTCTGTACGCTTTCCCTCCCATCCCGCTGGTCTCTCGGACTCTTTTCAAGGTTCTCCGAGACAAAGCCTTCATGATCCTGGTGGCCCCTCGCTGGCCCAGGCAGCCGTGGTTTCCGCTCCTGCTGCAACTGGCGGTGGAGGATCCAATCCCTCTGGGGGTACAACCGGATCTCCTCACTCAGGATCAGGGGTCCCTTCTGCACCCCAACCTCAGGTCTCTCAACCTCATGGCCTGGCTGCTGAGAGGGTAGTCCTTGCTCCCCTTCTCCTGCCGGCGGAGGTGGAGGAGGTCGTCTTAGCTTCGCGACGGCCTTCTACCCGCAAATGCTACGCCCTTAAATGGCGTCGCTTTGCAGTCTGGTGTACCCAACAGTCTCAGGATCCCTTCTCCTGCCCGGTGTCGGTGATCTTGCAGTACTTGCTGCACCTCTCTAATCTGGGACTTAAGTCCAACTCCGTCAAAGTTCACCTCAGTGCTCTTTCAGCACATCATGTGCCAGTGGACGGCAGACCTCTCTCCAATGACCCTCTCGTAGCGAGGTTTCTCCGAGGTCTCCTTCTACTTAAACCACCTCTGCGCCCGCCAGCGCCTGACTGGGACCTGAATGTGGTTTTGCAGCGGATCACCTGTCCGCCTTTTGAACCTATGGCTACCTGTTCTCTCCGTTTTCTGTCTTGGAAAACACTGTTCTTGATAGCCCTCACTTCCGCTAGGCGCGTAAGTGAATTGCAGGCCCTCGTGTCTGATCCCCCTTACACTAGGTTCTACAAGAATAGGGTAGTCCTACGGACTCACCCAAAATTTCTGCCTAAAGTGGTCTCCCCTTTTCACATCAATCAGGAGGTGGTACTTCCAACCTTCTTTCCCAGACCACACTCCAGCCGAGCTGAAACGGTCCTCCATACCCTGGACTGTAGAAGGGCATTGAACTTCTACCTTGACCGTACACGGGAGCACCGTAAAGCTGCTCAGCTTTTTGTGTCTTTTGACCCCAATAAATTGGGGCTCCCGGTCTCCAAGCGTACTCTGTCCATCTGGGTTGCGGACTGTATCTCTTGGGCTTATGGGGCAGCCGGACTCTCCTTAGAAAGTCGAGTCACGGCTCATTGCGTTCGGGCAAAGGCCACGTCAGTGGCTTTCCTCCGCTCTGTTCCGCTGGCAGACATCTGCCGGGCCGCTACTTGGTCTTCGAGCCAGACTTTTGCGGTCCATTACTGTCTCGAGAGGGAGTCCCGTAGGGACAGTGCTTTCGGACAGGCAGTCCTCCGTAATCTCTTTGAGGTCTGAGCAACTCCTACCCTCCATCCCGGATGTGGGCTACCGGTGGGTGATAATTCAGCGAAGATTCTATCCTTCTGTGCTGCTGAGCTAGAGGGAGCTCATTTTTGTGCTTAGGGTCTCCGGTAGCCTTGAGCTTGGGAGTCCCATAAGTGAGGACTGACTTCCTGCTTGGTCCTGGAGAAAGCGTAGTTACTCACCTGTAACAGGTGTTCTCCAGGAGCAGCAGGAATCAGTCCTCACTACCCTCCCTCCTCCCCTTGGAGTTGCAATCGTCTGCTTATGTTCTTTTTTTGCAAATTTTTATGCTGTCTTTTTTAGCTATGTCATCTGACTGGCTAAGATGGCACCCTCGGGCGGGAAGACGACCGCGCATGCGCGCTGCAATTCCCAAAGGCTTTCTTTGAAAGCTGGGGAAAATTGCTCCGCGAGGGCTCCGTCGGCGCCGACGTCACCCATAAGTGAGGACTGATTCCTGCTGCTCCTGGAGAACACCTGTTACAGGTGAGTAACTACGCTTTTTCCACGAATGGGGAACCCCAGACATAGACCTTTTTTCAAGTACGTGGAATGCCAAACTTCCCCGGTTCTGTTCCAGAATTCCGTGTCAGGGAGTTCAGGCGAAGGATGCCTTCCTCCTTCATTGGGGTCAGGGCTCCCTGTATGCCTTTCCACCCATTCCCTTGATTCCCAAGACTCTGTTCAAACTCCAGAGGGATCAAGGATCTATGATCCTCATAGCTCCACGCTGGCCACGCCAAGTGTGGTACCCTCTACTTCTGCATCTGTTCCAAGCCCCCTCCCTGGACTTGGGAGCTGCTCCAGACCTTCTGTCCCAGGAGGAAGGGACTTTGTGGCACCCAAAACCCAAGTCCCTTCACCTCAGAGCTTGGTTACTGAAGGCCTAGACTTTCAAGGCTTGAATCTTTCTCAGCAAGTGAAGGATATCCTTCATGCTTCCAGAAAACCTTCCACTAGGCGTTCCTATGCTTTTAATGGAAGAGATTTTCCATTTGGTGTGCTGAAAAGGGTCTTGACCCTCTAGCACTACCTTTGAATTCCCTATTGGATTATCTCCTGCATCTTTCCAATGCAGGCCTTAAGACGAATTCAGTAAGAGTCCATTTGAGTGCTATTGCAGCATCCCTTAAGCCTATCAATGGACAACCTATTTCCTCTCAGCAACATAGGAAGTCTTCCCAGCTCTTTGTTGCTTTTGATTCTTCTCATTTGGGGACTTCCAGTCTCTAAGAGGACACTGTCCAATTGGATTGCTCAGTGTATTTCCTTCACCTACCAGAGTAAAAACCTTTCTCTGGAGAGCCATGTCACAGCTCATAATGTGAGGGCCATGGCCACCTCTATGGCTCATCTAAATTCTGTGTCCATCGACCAGATCTGTCGAGCAGCCACCTGGGCCTCGGTTCATACCTTCACAGCCCATTACTGCTTGGACAAGGACTCCCGCCGGGATGCCTTGTTTGGTCAGGCTGTTCTCAAACACCTGTTCCATTCTTAAACAACTCCTACCCTCCTTCCCTGGATGGATGCCTGAGATCCATAGGAGGAGGTAGAACCCTTCCCAGGGTCTCATATCCTTGGGGATCTCCCAGGCATCTTTAGCTAGGGAGTCCCCTTATGTGAAGACTCATTCCTGTGTGTTCCTGGAGATAGCACAGTTACCTGTAACAGGTGATCTCTGGGAACAGCAGGAATAAGTCTTCACAACCCTCCCACCTCCCCTAGGAGTTGTACCTCTCTATCTTTCCTTTCCTCTCTCTTTCTATTGTCTCAGCTTTAAATTCGAACTGAGGAGAGGCGCTTAGGAAAGGCGGGAAGGCAGTGCGCAGGCGCTGTGGGATGCTCCCAAAAGCTTTCCTTTTTGGGAAGCTGGGGAGCGTTCCCGCGCAGGCTCCGTCGGTACCGACGTACCCATATGTGAAGATTTATTCCTGCTGTTCCCAGAGATCACCTGTTACAGGTAAGTAACTGTGCTATACCCAGCAGGGACATCGTTCAGGTCAGTCTGCCTAAAAGGGACAGCAGCAACAACCTAGGCAACAAAGGAAGCCAAAAGCGGCTAAGCCTCAACCGGCTCAGCAGACTCAGCCTCCACAGGGGCTTTGATTCCTGTCTAGAGAACTTTGCCTTCCTGGCCCTGAACGGCCCAGAACCCTCCACTATCCCAGGAAGGTTATGTCATTTTGCCCCCATATGGCATCATAACAGCAGAAAATTGGACTCTGTATTGTACGAGAGGGGTATAATCTTCATTTCCTCAGCATGCCCCCTCCTACAATAGTAAGACAGTTCAATTCTCAGATCTCTCTCAACGACCGGTTAGGTCAAGAAGTCACTATGCTCCTTGCTCAAAGAGCAATAGAAGAGGTACCCTTTCCCCAACGTGGTACAGGCTTTTATTCCCCCATTTCCTTATTCTAAAGAAAACAGGAGGACACAGACCCATTCTAGACCTCAGAGAATTGAACAAAATTCCTGTTCAGAGAGAAGTTCAAATTGATTTCTCTAGGGACTCTGCTGCCATACCTTCAGAGTCAGGATTGGCTTTGTTCTCTAGATCTCAAGGATGTGTACACTCATGTTCTCATCCATCCAACGCATCGAAAGTTCGTTTGATTCCTGTTTCAAGGAAAGCACTACCAATACAGGGTTCTTCCTTTTGGCCTGGCCTCTGCACCAAGGGTGTTCACAAAATGCATGGCTGTGGTAGCAGCATTTCTCCACACCCTGGGAATATTCGTCTTCCCCTACTTAGACTGGCTCATTCGAGCCCCTTCAGAGCCAGAGGCCAGGGTTGCTCTGTCTAGCACAATGTGCATCCTTCAGTATTTGGGACTTGTCATAAACGTCCCAAAGTCCAATCTTGCTCCCACTCAATCCCTAGAGCAGTGATGGCTAACCTTTTTGAGCCCGAGTGCCCAAACTGCCGCACAAAACCAAAGAATTTCCTCAAAGTGCCAGCACGTCCATTAAAGCCTCATTTGCATAAGGTGCCTCATTTGCATAAATATTTGCATAATGTTACCATACACTAACTTTTAGTAAACATGCCTCTTAATGAGTATATGGATAAAGAAAGACTAAAAGGTTTCTACATTACTATAATCCAGTACCAACCGCCAGGCACATTAGGAACTACTACAAACGCTGCCCATTTAGAACCCATAGCAAACCCGCCGTATCCTAACAGTACTACCAGGACTCACAAAGCACCATACCCTAACTATCAAAAGGCAACACTGCAAATATTAAACCAATACATTTCAGAGAACAACAATACATGACCTACTGGGGAAAGAACAAGTGGCAATGTCAAATAGGAATTATATAAACAGAATACCTCAGCTCAGTTACACATGCAGAACAGACCATCACCAAACAAGGAATCACAATTTAAAAACAGGAAGACAATAATTAAACTGGGAACCCCAAAAGCCAAACTTGGAATATACAACAACACTGTAGAAATAAAACTATAAATTAATTTCCTCTTGTACTAAACAAAGCGCAAAAATTAATGATGCACATTTCCCAGAGCTGACATATTCCAGTTAATAAATTCAAAATAAAGAGATATTTTTCTACCTTTTGTGCATTTTTTTTCAGTTGCAATTGCTCCAGCCACTTTCTTCTGGTTTCTTCGTGTCTTCTCCTAACTCTCCATCTGCTGTCCATTTGTCCTTTCTTCTGTCTTCTTGGTTTTTTTTTTCCATTCTCTCTCTACATCTGCTTTAACATACTAATCTTTCTCTCCTTTTGCTCTTTCCTCATTCCTATTTCATCTACTCAAAATTTACCCCTCCATCCTCAATCCCCACTTATTCTCCCAATACCCGGCCAATTGTAGATTTTTTATCCCTCCCACACAAAATATTTTTCCCCTCTCCATTTTACTCTCCCAGCCCCATCCCATTCTAATCCTCCCCCAACACCAGCTCCCTTCTAGTTCCAGCCTCACCCAGCATCCATTCCCTTCTAGTCCCTGCATCAGCCCATTTCCAGTCCTAGCAGCCCCCCAACCCATTTCCAGTCCTAGCAACCTCCCAACCCAATACCAGTCCTAGCCCCCCTCATCAACCCACTTCCAGTCCTAACCCCCCATAAGCCCATTTCCAGTCCTAGCTCCCCCATCTATTTGCAGTCCCATCCGAGTCCCTCCATCAGCTCATTTCCAAACCCAGCCCCCCATGAGCCCATTTCTAGTCCTTTCCTAGCCCCACCATCAGCCCATGTCAAATCCTAGCTCCCCTCCACTCAGCCCATTTCCAATCCAAGCCCCCCATGAGCCTACTTCCAGTTCTAGCCCCTTCATGAGTCCATTTCAATCCAAACCCCCACCACAGCCCATTTCCAATCTTAGCACCCCCCCAACAGCCAATTTCCAGTCCTATTCTAGCCCCTCCATCAGCCCATTTCCTGTCCTAGCCCCCCTCACCCATTTCCAGTCCTAGCTCCCTCCCCCTCACAACCCATTTCCATTCCAAGCCCCAATCCCATCAGCTATTTGCAGTTCAAGCCCTCCTTCCACTCAGCCCATTTCCAGTCTTAGCCCCCCCATAGCCCATTACCAGTCCTAACCCCCCCATCAGCCCATTACCAGTCCTAACCCCCCCATCAGCCCATTTCCAGTCTTAGCCCCCCCCCAAATCACCATCACCAGCCCACTTCCAGCCTTAGCACCCCCCATGGCCCATTACTTTTCCTAACCCCCCCCCCCCCCATCAGCCCATTTCCAGTCTTAGCCCCCCCCATGGCCAATTACCAGTCCTAACCCCGGCCAATTACCAGTCCTAACCCCCCCCCCTGTCAAATTACCAGTCATACCCCCCCCCCGGCCAATTACCAGTCCTACCCCCCCCCCTGGCCAATTACCTGTCCTAACCCCCCCCCCCCATCAGCCCCTTTCCAGTCCTAACCCCCCCCCATGGCCCCTTTCCAGTCTTAGCCCCCCCCCATGGCCAATTACCAGTCCTAACCCCCCCCCTGGCCAATTACCAGTCCTACCCCACCCCCCCTGGCCAATTACCAGTCCTACCCCCCCCCCCCGGCCAATTACCAGTCCTACCCACCCCCCCCACCCCCCCCCCCCCGGCCAATTACCAGTCCTAACCCCCCCATCAGCCCCTTTCCAGTCTTAGCCCCCCCATGGCCAATTACCAGTCCTACCCCCCCCCCCATCAGCCCATTTCCAGTCTTAGCCTCCCCACCATAGCCCATTACCCGTCCTAAACCCCCGTCCCCCCTATCATCCCAAATTAAAAAAAAAAACCCAACCAAAGCGGCTGCTTCTGCCGCGGCAGCCTCAAGAGCTCTGCCGCGGCAGCCTCAAGAGCTCTGCCGCGGGGCCCCCCCCCTGCCCGGCAGAGCCTCCCTGCATCATCTACCTTCAAGTCGCAAAACGCGGGCTTCTTTCAGAGCCGCGAGAGTTTCCTTTCTCGCGGGAGAGCCGCGAGAAAGGAAACTCTCGCGGCTCTGAAAGAAGCCCGCGTTTTGCGACTTGAAGGTAGATGATGCAGGGAGGCTCTGCCGGGCAGGGGGGGGGCCCCGCGGCAGAGCTCTTGAGGCTGCCGCGGCAGAGCTCTTGAGGCTGCCGCGGCAGAAGCAGCCGGTTTGTTTGGTTTTTTTATTTTTTAAATTTGGGACCTTTTAAATGCGGACCTTCCCGCGTGCCAGCTGCAAGGCCTTCGCGTGCCACAGCTGGCACGCGTGCCATAGGTTCGCCATCGCTGCCCTAGGGTATATAGGAGCTCTTCTGGATACCAGACAGACAAGAGCCTTCCTTCCACAGCCCCGCTGCCTTCGCATTGTACAGTTTGCTTCCCAAGCAGTGCTAAAGCCTCACCTCACTGCTCGGGAAATGTTACAGTTGCTGGGCCACATGGCATCCACCGTGCATGTGGTTCCTTATGCTCGCCTCCATATGAGGGCAGCCCAGTGGACTTTATCCACTCAGTGGACTCAGGCGTCAGGTTGCCTGTCAGGCAAAATAGCAAACTCAGATCGCCTGATTTTGTCCCTCCAATGGTGGCAGTCACCCAAAAACCTTTTGAGGTCTCCTTTTCAGCAACCCCCACCTTAAGCCACTCTAATAACGGATGCTTCACAGGTGGGTTTGGGAGGCTCACCTGCACAGCCTCTCTACCCAGGGTACCTGGACTCCACAGGAGGTCTATCTTCATATCAACCTCGTGGAGCTCAGAGCAATCTTCCTTGCTCTTTGAGTATTTCACACCCAGCTCAGCTACAAAGACAGTCCTAGTTCAAACAGACAATCAGGTAGCCATGTTCTATGTGAACAAGCAGGGCGGATCAGGCTCTCTGTCGCTGTGCAACAAAGCTTTGCGACTATTGGCCCTTGCCAGAGAGCATCAGATTCATCTTCTTGCGGTGTATCTTCCAGGCATTCAAAACTCTTGGGCAGACAGACTCAGTCGAGTTCTGCTTCCACACGAATGGTCTCTCCATGCAGACCAGGTGGACCAAATTTTTCAAATTTGGGGAACCCTGGACATCTTTTTGCAAGTCCGCTGAATGCCAAACTTCCCCGGTTCTGTTCCAGAATTCCGGCTCGAGGTTGTCAGGCCAGGGATGCTTTCCTCCTTCATTGGGTCAGGACTTCTGTATGCCTTTCCACCCATTCCCCTAATTCACAAAACCCTGTTCAAGCTTCAGAGAGACAGAGGTCATATGATTCTCATAGCTCCACGTTGGCCACGGCAAATGTGGTACCCTCTTCTCCTACATCTCCCTCAAGCTCCGCCTGTGGAGTTAGGATCTGCTCCAGATCTTTTTTCTCGAGAGGACGTGATGCTGTGGCATCCCAATTCCCAGTGTCTGCATCTCGGGTCCTGGTTGCTGAGAGCCTAGAACTTCACGGTCTTAACCTTTCCCAGCAGGTAAAGGATATCCTTCATGCTTCCAGGAAACCTTCCAGATGACGCTCTTATGCATTTAAGTGGAAAAGGTTTACCACCTCTTGCGATACCTCTGGAATCATTTACTGGAGTACCTCCTTTATTTATCAAATGCAGGGCTTAAGACCAATTCAGTGAGAGTCCATTTGAGTGCTATTGTAGCTTCTTTCAAGCCTCTAAATGGACAACCTATTTCCTCCTTTTAACGAAGCCTCCCATTAAGCCACCACTGGTGGCATGGGACCTGAATCTGGTACTTGAGCAGCTCATGAAACTGCCCTTTGAACCATTAGCCACTACCTCTTTGAAATTCCTTTCCTGGAAGGTTATCTTTCTCATTGGAATCACATCACCTTGCATCAGTGAATTGGAAGCATTGGTGGTGGCTGATCCTCCTTATACAAGGTTCCATCATAAGGTAGTCCTTAAGACTCATCCACACTTTATGCCAAAAATGGTTTCTCCCTTTCATTTAAACCAAGCGGTTTACCTTCCTGTATTCTTTCCAAGGCCTCACGCCTCAGATGCAGAAAGGAACCTTCATACTTTGGACTGTAAGAGAGCTATGGCCTTCTACTTGCAAAGGACACAGCAACATAGAAAATCCTCCGAACTCTTTGTGGCTTTTGATCCTAGTTATTTTGGACTTCCAGTCTCCAAAAGGACACTGTCCAACTGGATTGCACAGTGTATATCTTTTGCCTATGAGAGTAAGAACCTTCCTCTTGAAGGCCATGTCACAGCTGACAGTGTGAGAGCCATGGCAGCCTCAATGGCTCATCTTCACTCTGTGTCTATCGATGACATCTGTCGAGCAGCTACTTGGGCTTTGGTACATACCTTCACAGCCCATTCCTGCTTAGACAAGGACTCCCGCCGGGATGCCTTGTTTGGTCAGGCTGTTCTTCAACACCTATTCCATACTTAATCAACTCCTACCCACCATCCCTGGTAGGATGCCAGAGATCCATGGGGGGAGTGGAGCCCTTTCACAAGGGCACACAACTTTCTGGGGCCATCTCCCTGGCATCTGTAGCTAGAGAGTCCCCATATGTGAAGACCACATCCCTGCTTGTTCCTGGAGATAGCATAGTTATTCTCCTGTAACAAGGTGTTCTCTGGGAACAATAGGAATTTAGTCTTCACAACCCGCCCACCTCCCCTATGAGGTCTCTTTCTTTTTCCTCTTTCTCTCTCGTCTCAGCTATAAACTCAACTGGAGAGGGACATTTGGGAAAGGCAGCACGCAGGCGCTGTGGGATGCTCCCAAAGGCTTTCCTATTGGACGCTGGGGAGTGTTCCCGTGCAGGCTCTGTCAGTACGGACGATACCCGTATGTGAAGACTAAATTCCTACTGTTCCCGGAGATCACCTGTTACAGGTGAGTAACTATGCTTTTCCTGCACACAAGGTTAGGGTTTTACTCCCGATATATTCTTATACACAGAAAATCGAGAGGGTTCAATCCCATCATAAACCTCTGGAATCTCAAGTTCCTAGTACAAGAGAAGTTCAAGATGGTTTCTCTAGGAACCCTACTGCCCTTCCTTCAAAGGAACGATTGGCTCTGTTCTCTGGATCTAAGGGACGCGTGTACACACATCCTCATTTACCCATCTGATAGGCAGTACCTCCGCTTCATGTTAGACAGCAGTTACTACTAATATAGTCCTGCTCTTTGGCTGGCGTTCACCCCAAGAGCTTTCACTAAATGTCTGGCGGTAGTCGCAGCCTACCTTTGCACCCTGGACGTCTTTATCTCCAGGAACAAGCAGTAATGAGTCCTTCACATATGGGTATGTCGGTACCGATGGAGCCTGCGCGGGAACGCTCCCCAGCGTCCAAAAAGAAAGCATCCCCCACACATGCGCGCTGCCTTCCTGCCCATTCACTTCCCTCATCAGTTTTCTTTTTTCCGCGGAGCCGGCAGGACGTATTCCTGTCAACGCATACAATTCTTCTTTTTATTTTTACTTTTTTGTGGTCGCGTCTGCCTTTCCCCGACGCCACAGGTATCGTCGGTGCTTTTCTTTCTTTTTACTAAAGAATTTCTTTTCTTTAGAAATTTTTCCTACTTAGTGCCTGACTGTTTCTAGGCCACTAGGCCTCTATTCTTCCATTATGGAAAAGCCAGCCACTATCCTTAAGAAATGCTCAGTGTTGCGGTACAGAAATATTTTCAGACACTCATACTTGGTGTCTAAAATGTTTAGGTCCTGACAATTGCCCACTGGAGTGTCTTTCCTGCTGGAGCTCAAACAGAAGAAGTCTTCAGGATGAAGCACAACTCGATACCCGGTTCACTTCGCACTCGATGTTACCAGCTAGAATATCTTCTTTTTCGCAGGATCAGGTAACCAAAGAAAAGTCTTTAAAGACTAAGCCAGTCCTTGGGTGGTAGATCTCCTTCCAAGCATCGAGATGGCTCTGGCCTTGCCCTCGAGGACAATTTGGCAATAAAGCCCCTGCGGGAGTCTTCAGCCTCCAAAGCATTAACGGGGCTCCAGGTTGTTCCCGTGGTTCTTACCTCGAACATACCTGGGGCATGCTCGGGGGTTGTGGCCGCTTCGAGCGGTACCAACACCCCGGCATCAGCTATGGTGATGGATGAAACACTCCTCACCGATGAACATAGTCTAGCGCTCTCGGTTACTTCGGTACCGCTGGAGTTGCTGCAGACCATTCCTCGGGTATCGGCTTCGGTACTGATATCGACATCAGCATCGGTGTCGGTACCGTCCATGTTTGCTTCGACAGACACGCTTCCTTTGATGCTGAGCCTGGAATCGATCTCTAGCATGGAGGATTCGGTACCGACTCGTCTTGGTGCCGGCCTGGGGCAGTACCGAAGACATTGCTTTAGCGAAAACCCGATGCTTCATCCTTTCAAGTCTTCTGATCACGATGACTGGGATGAATCCATCGGTACCGAGGCTAATTTTTCAACAAGTCTAGCCTTTGCCCCTCATTTTAGAGGGTCCTCCTCGGGGGAGATTTATTTTCAAGCTTTTCTGCTTGATATGGCAAAGTTACTTGCCATTTCTATACCTGGTAAAGAATCCCTACCAGGGGATTCTGAGACCCTGCAATTCCCCTGGATTCTAAAGGAGGTTATCATACTTCCTTTGCATCAGACCTTACAGGATCTACTATTAAGAATGTGGGGAAACTCCTTTAACTGTATCCCCACATTCTAAGACACTTGACACTATGTACAAGGTGCCACCACCTCCAGGTTTTCAAAAGACTCAACTTCCTTATCATTCTATTGTTGTAGAATCAGCAATGAGGCGGATTAAGAGTGCAAAAAAGCACTCTTATCTGCCAGGTCGTGAGTCTAGGACTTTAGATGCCTTTGGGCGTCTGTTTCCAGCAAGAATTATCTCATATATTTTCTATATGGGATTATCTCTTGAAGAGGTCACAAATAACTTAAAGCTTTTGATCCCTTTTCTTCAAGAACATAAAAGAGCAGACTTTCTCTTATTAGTCAGTCGTGCTCAAAATGTCTCTAAATTCCTTAATCATGCTTCCCTGGACTGTTTTGAGTCTATTAGCAGAACATCTGCTATAGCCATAGGAGCACGACGTATGGCCTGGCTCCAAGCTTCAGTCTTGGACAAATGGGTACAAGAAAGGCTGGGAAATACTCCTTGTACTGGTGAAAATTTCTTTAACAAGGATGCTTTATTCCAAGCTAATCAGTTAAACACTGATATTATTGCTTGTAGAGGACTGTCAAAACTTTCCTTTATCCCAGCTAATAAAAAATCTAACAAACTTTATCCCCCTAAGGGGAAAAAGTTTTATTCATCTTCTACCCATCATGCAGATGTTTCCAAAGAAGGGCAACATCATACCAGGCTAAGAGAACCAAAGCCTCAACTGGCTCAGCAAACCCAACAGTCAAAGGGTTTCTTATCTTTTATTCATTAACTTTTTCCTGTTGAGTTTCAGAACTGCTACTTCTGAACAACAGAAGCATTTACAGTTCTTCTCATCCTTACTGAGAGGTCAGTGATACACTGTCTTAATACTCCACTTTAGGTATGAATCCTTTGCCAAAAGGAATCCATTCTTTTAGCTCTTACAGTTATTAAAGATAGTCATGCCCTACAGGTAACAGGTTTCTCCTCTCCTTTTAAACCAAATAGAGAAGTAACAACTAATTCCAAGGTATGGCTATGCCCTTTACCTTGACAGTTGTCCTGTATGAGGATATCTCATATTTTTGACTGCAGGGGAGCTTTACCTTTTTCACAGACTTACCAAATTGTAAGTCTTCACAACTCTGTATTACTTTCTATCCCTCTTACTCGAGACCTCTGAGTGATACTATTTGACTGGAGGGCTTACCCTTTAAGCCATAGGATTGTCTTCAATACCTACGCCAGTAAGTGATTTCCATACAGTTTCCTCCCTCTGCAATCTTCTCAAATATTTCTTTTAAGACAGCTTATCAGACCATAATTGTTTTATCACTTCTAATTATGTCTGTCGGTCCTTTTCCAATCTATAGGACCTAATCTCTTCTGCTGTCTTAACAGATAATTCCAAGAGAGGTTCCAAAACCTACTTGGACAATTTATCGTTGCAGGCAACCGGCCTGTCTACTATTCTTAGCCATCTTCAATTCTTTGGCTCCCACAGAATAGATTAGGTTGAATACTGGCAATTAAACAGCTAGATCTCACCTAAGCAACCTACAACATGCTCTCTGCAATTCTACAAAAAGCTCTGCAACTATGTGCCTTTGCTAGAGAGCGTCGGAGCCATTCTTGTTGGGTAACTCCCACATGACCAGTTTTTTCCTACTCTGCCATCTTCCTTAAAATTTAATTTTAGGGAAAATATACCAGGGCTTAGATCACGTGAAAGCATAAAGAATTGTTTAATTCCCTGAGTTCCACATCTCCAGTGGAACTCTCCAACAGGGATGCATTTCTTTTCACTGCAGTCGGTCCTTGTCTAGTGTATTCCTTCTAATCTCCAATACTTCATCGGAGCTTATGCTGAACAAAGAACGCATTATACTCATATTGCCCTCTTAGATCGGCAAATATGGTATTCCCTTATATTGCGTCTTTTTCTCCACACTGAAGTTATAGAAGGATCCAGACTTGTGGTCTTAAGACTAAGGATTTCTCCAGGACCAAGCAGGAAGTCAGTTCTCACATATGGGTGACGTCGGCGCCGACGGAGCCCTCGTGCGGAGCATTTCCCCAGCTTTCAAAGAAAGCCTTTGGGAATTGCAGCGTGCATGCGCGGTCCCCTTCCCGCCCAAGGGTGCCATCTTGCTCAGTCTTCTTTTTTCCGTGGAGCCCGACAGACTTAGTTCGTTTTTCGCCGAGGAAAAAGTTGATTTCCCTATTTTTTGTACTCTCCTTCGGTTCGACGCCAGATCCTTTTCCCGCCTGGGCCCGGTACGCCGGTATCGAGCCCACTCTCTCCTTTTCGGTTTTTGTCCTTCATGATAGTGTTCGCGCCACTTTTTCTTTTTTCCCTGGCAGCCCTGTCTTGACCTCGCAGGGGCCCTTTTTCCCCCGATGACTGCCAGCGGGTTTAAAAAGTGTGATCGGTGTAAGAAGCCTATGTCTCTTACCGACACACACGACTGCTGCCTCGAACCCGATTTGTGGTCCATGTGGCAAAATGTCCTCAAGCGTTGAGTCGGCAGCACCATAAGGATAGGATCTTTTCTGACTCCGCATCCGGATGGGCCTGGACCTCGTCAGAGGCTTCAACGTCTCGGGACTCCGGCCCCGAGCAGCGTTGAGGTTCCTCTGAGCAGGGGTCTCCTTCGCGGGAACCGTGCAGGAAGAAGAAACCCGTGAGGGCGGCGTCGGTGGACGCTCCTGGTTCCTCGAAAGCCAGGTCGCATAGCCCCGATAGCCGTCCCGGGTTTTCGGAGTCGGAGAGGCCTGTCAAGCAACCTCGTCTCGAGATGGAGTCTCCTGGATACGTGAGTGCTGTAGTCCTCGTGGACTCTCCTCCAAGGGAGCCGACGTCGGGCCCGAGTCGGGGGCTGCTGGGTCTCCTGAGCTCGGACTCAGGTTGACAGCCTTGGAGAGCAGCCTCGCTGCCTTCATGGAACAGCAGCGGTCATTGATCGCCGGTCTCACCGGTGCATCTGCCCTGACCACCGGGACATCGATGTCCAAGTCGACCCCCCAAGGCCGAGCCGATCCTCGAGTCCATGCGGGCTCGAGTCGATCCTCGGCCACGGTCTCCCTCATCCTCCCATTCGAGGAGTCGGGCGGGAGATGGAGGACGAAGAGTCACCCAACACCTTTCGGACTCGGTGTGTCCCATCGGACTCGCCAGAGTCCGAGCCTCAGATGATCCCCACCGGAGGATACCCGGTCCTCAGACTTCGTGCGGGATATGGCCAAGGCCTTGGCCTTCCCCGCGGATCCCGAGGAGGAGCCGAGGAGGTCAAGGCCCTCCAGTATGACTCCCCCGAAGGAAGCCTTTACTGTACCGGTTCCTCCAATGCTGGAGCGGCTGCTCTTCCGCATGTGGGAGACCCCGGCCTCGACACCGGTGTTAAGCAAGTGGGTCGATTCCATCTATCGAGTCCTCAAGAGCCCTGGGTTCCAAAAGGCACAATTACCACACCACTCCATGGTTGTGGAATCGGCCATGCATCGACTGAAAAGTCAGAAGATGCACTCATCGGTGCCTCCCGGCCGGGAGGCCCGGAACCTGGATGCCCTCGGTAAGAAGTGCTTCCAGGGCTCTATGCTTGCTTGCCGTGTCCAGACATACCAGCTCTACATGGGCATGTATCTCCGAGACCTGGCAAAGGAGATTGCCGGGTTCTCTGCTGGTCTCTCCGAGGAACCTTTGCAGAGGTTCCAGGCCTTGTCCACCGGTATTCGAGAGTGCTCGAAGTTTATCTCTTGAGCAGCCTATGATGGCTTCGAGGCTTCGGCCTGGGTAGCCGGAGCTGGCATCGGTGCCCGCCGACAGGCTTGGCTACAGTCATCCGACCTCAAGCCATGGGTACAGGACAAGTTGGTCAATGTCCCCTGCCGAGGTGAAAACCTCTTTGGCAAGCCCATGGCTGAAAAGGCTGCAGAACTCGAGACCGAGACTCTGACCAGGACTAGGCTGTCCAGAAAAACCTCTGCCCCTTCTCAGAAGAAGGGCTCGGGAAAAAAGACCTTTTACCTGAGCAAGTCATCTGCCTATAAACAATACCCTCATTATCAGGCCTCTGCAGCTCCCCAACAGGGTCAGCAGGCCAAGGGGCAGGGTCATGGGCCCCGTAGGCAGAAGGCCCCCAAGCCTCCAACACCGGCCCCTGCTCAGCAGGGAGGGGGTTTTTGACTCAGAAAGCATAGCCTCTTCTCCTCAGCTGGCTTCTCTCAGCACAGGAGGCCGGCTGGCCCACTTTGCCCACAGGTGGTCAGCCATCACGTCAGATACCTGGGTGCTTCATATAGTCCAAAAGGGCTATCTTCTCCATTTTCACCTGGTACCTCCCTCCTATTTTCCAGGGGAGCCTCCAAGACTCCCTCTGCAAAGGGACCTACTCCTTCAGGAGTTAGCAAGTCTACTAAAGGAAAAGGCTCTGGAACCGGTGCCCCACCACCTGAGAGGTCACGGCTTTTATTCCAGGTACTTTCAGGTACCAAAAATAACAGGAGGCCTCAGACCCATCCTAGACTTGCGCAACCTCAAGTTCCTGGAGAGGGAAAAGTTCAAGATGCTTACCCTTGGAATCCTGCTGCCCTACCTCCAGCAGGGAGATTGGCTATGCTCCTTAGAACTAAAGGATGCTTATACTCACATCCTTATTCATCCAGACCACAGACAATATCTCAGATTTGTTGTGGGAGGAAACCACTATCAGTGCAGAGTACTACCCTTTGGCCTGACCTCCGCTCCCAGGGTGTTCACCAAGTGCCTGGCAGTGGTGGCGGCCTACCTAAGGCTTCAAGGTCTCTTTGTGTTTCCGTACCTGGACGACTGGCTCATAAGGGGCCAGTCTTCCCAAGAGGCCCATCAAGCCACCCTTCGCACTGTGGCTCTGCTTCAGCACTTGGGGTTTGTCATAAACTTCGCAAAGTCCACTTTGCTCCCGTCCCAGAACTTAGAATTGCCAAGGGACATGTACTCAGGGTCTCTGGACCCCTTGGGAGGCTGCTCAACAGATAAACTTCCTGGAGCTACGGGCGATACGCCTAGCTCTGAGAGCCTTCTCCCACCTCGCCTCTCACCAGTTTGTATTAGTCCAGACGGACAATCAAGTTGCCATGTTCTACGTGAACAAACAAGGAGGCACAGGCTCCTTCCTTCTATGTCAGGAGGCACAACGGCTGTGCTCTTGGGCCGTCAATCACGGAATCCTCCTCAAAGCTGTCCACCTCCCAGGTCAAGAAAATTACCTGGCGGACAGACTGAGCAGGATCCTGCAACCACACAAATGGAGATTGAACCTGTTGGTGGTTCAGCAGATCTTTCTCAGGTGGGGCCTCCCCACCATGGATCTTTTCGCCAGTCCTCTGAACCGGAAACTCCCGAGATTCTGCTCCAGACAACCGCATCCTCTCAGGGTAGCAGCGGATGCGTTTCTGATCTCATGGTCCACAGGCCTACTGTATGCGTTTCCTCCCACGCCACTAGTGTCCAGAACACTGTTCAAAGTCCTCAGACGGGGCCTCAATGATTCTGATAGCCTCCAGGTGGCCGAGGCAACCTTGGTTCCCGCTTCTGCTGCAACTGGCGGTGGGCACCCCTCTTCCTCTGGGGTTTCCGCACGATCTCCTGTCTCAAGAACTGGGTTCTCTTGCACCCCAACCTCCATTCCCTTCATCTGATGGTCTGGCTGCTGAAAGGGTAGTCCTAGCTCCCCTACTACTGCCTAGAGAGGTGGAAGATGTAGTCTTGGCTTCTAGACAGCAATCCACCAGGAAATCCTACGCTCTTAAGTTGCGTAGATTCTCCGCATGGTGTGCTCAGCACAGCGAGAATCCCTTCTCGTGTTTGTTAGCGGTAGCATTGTAATATTTGCTTTACCTCTCCAATCTAGGCCTTCATTCCAACTCTGTCCGGGTTCACCTCGGTGCTCTCTCAGCACACCACTCGCCGGTGGACGGAAGGCCTCTTTCCTACCACCCTTTGGTGGCTCGTTTTCTCAGAGGCCTCCTCCTGCTTAAGCCTCCTTTACGTCCACAAGCCCCTGAGTGGGATCTGAATGTGGTCTTACAGCGGATTACTTGTCCGCCATTCGAATCTATGGCTACCTGCCCTCTCCGTTTTCTCTCCTGGAAAACCTTGTTTCTGGTAGCTCTTATCTCTGCTAGGCGAGTAAATGTACTTCAGGCACTAGTGTCTGATCCCCCTTACACTAGGTTCTACAGGAATAGGGTAGTCTTACGGACTTAGCCGAAGTTTCTTCCTAAGGTTGTCTCCCCTTTTCACCTCAATCAGGAGGTGGTTCTTCCGATCACCTTTCCCAGGCCGCATGCCAACCGGGCTGAGATGGTCCTGCATACCCTGAACTGTAGGAGGGCGTTATCTTTCTACCTTGACCGTACGCGGGAGCATCGAAGGGCTGTTCAGCTCTTCGTTTCTTTTGACCCCAATAAGTTGGGGCTACCTGTCTCCAAGCGTACTTTTTCCATATGGGTCGCTGACTATATCGCCTGGGCTTATGGGGCAGCTGGCCTCTCGGAGGGCCGAGTCACGGCTCATCGTGTCAGGGCGAAGGCTGCGTCAGTGGCTCATCTCCGCTCTGTTCCGTTGGCAGACATCTGCCGGGCCGCTACTTGGTCTTCAAGCCAGACTTTTGCGGCCCATTACTGCCTTGAGAGGGAGTCCCGCAGGGATAGTGCTTTCGGACAGGCAGTACTCCATAATCTTTGGGGTTTAGGCAACTCCTACCCTCCGGCCCTGGTGTTGGGCTACTGGTCGGGGGCATTCTCGGAGAAGATTCATTCCTTACGTACTGACGAGCTAGAGGGAGCTCATTTTTTCCGCTTGAGGTCTCCGGTAGCCTTAAGCTGGGGAGTCCCATATGTGAGGACTGACTTCCTGCTTGGTTCTGGAGAAAGAGTAGTTACCCACCTGTAACAGGTGTTCTCCAGGAGCAGCAGGAATCAGTCCTCACAACCCTCCCCTTGGAGTTGCAGTCATATGATTTATTTTGCTAGTTTATTTGCTGTTTTTTTAGCTATGTCATCAGACTGAGCAAGGTGGCACCCTTGGGCGGGAAGGGGACCGCGCATGCGCGCTGCAATTCCCAAAGGCTTTCTTTGAAAGCTGGGGAAATGCTCCGCACGTGGGCTCCGTCGGCGCCGACGTCACCCATATGTGAGGACTGATTCCTGCTGCTCCTGGAGAACACCTGTTACAAGTGAGTAACTACTCTCTCTGCACCCCTTCACGTAGATCTCCATATCTGGTTATTCAAAGTCTAGAATTTAAAGACATCTAGACCTATCCTTAGACTAGGAACATTCCACTGGTTTCCATGTAACCACCTTCGTGGTTCTCCCACGTGTAACCAGTAAGGGGTTCTCTATCCATATTCTCAAGCAGGTCTTACCCCTTGTTGTTAAGTGAGTCTCTCTTTATATATGTGTATGTGTGTAATACACATATCTCACTCTGAAAGATTTGTTATTGTCCAGATGAATGCTGTTCCAGCATACCATAAGGTTTAAATGGACAACCAAATTTCTATGTTAATTAGAAACTACCTTCTTTTACCGTAGCCTCTTCGGTTACGTTACATCTGAAGCGCTTCATGTAAGTCATTATCCTAAGTGACATAACTTAGGGAAGACATTACTGATCTTCAAGAAATTGGAGGCTACATCGCCTACTACAAATGTTTTTTTTTTCATTTGGATAGAGGGGTCTTAAAGACCCATCCTTTTTCTGCAAGCCAGTCAGATTTATCTTCTCTCATCCTAGAGCCTTATTCTGCTCCAAGGACAGAGCTTCAAACTTTGGCCTACAGAAGCTTTAGCTTCTCATCCAAAGTCCAGCCTCATTAAACTCCCCCAGTTTTTTCTTCTGGGATTAGTTTCTAGCCATTAAGGCTTCTGACCTCTGCCTGTATTGCAAAATTTATTTCCTCTACTTCAGTGAGGTATTTTTCTTGAGGATAATGTACTGGCTCTTAGCACCAGACCATATTAGCCTAAAAAAAAAAAGATACTTTCGCAATACTTTTGACTAAGGTCCACATTAGAAAAATTGGAATTCAATATTTCTCAACATTTATGATCTACACAAGGATCCCCCCTAGATGCCTTGTTTAGTCAAGCTATTCCACAGCACACCCTTTTAAATTCAACTCCTACCCTCCATCCCTTGGATGCCTGAGGTTCTGGGAAATAGTATGGCCCATCTATTAGATATGCAACATGCTAGGACCTCCTCCAGGCATCTCTAGCTTGGGAGTCCCCATACGTGAAGACTCATTCCTGCTTGTTCCTGGAGATAGCACAGTTACTTACCTGTAACAGGTGATCTCTGGGAACAGCAGGAATAAGTCTTCTCTCTCTCTTTCTCTCTCTCTCATTTGTCTACTTCCCTCCTTTGGTCTCAGCTACAAACCCAACTGATGAGAGGGATGTTAATGGGCGGGAAGGCAGCGCGCATGCATGTGGGATGCTCCCAAAGGCTTTCTTTTTGGCGCTGGGGAACGTTCCCGCGCAGGCTCTGTCAGTACCGACGTACTCATATGTGAAGACTTATTCCTGCTGATCTCCAGGAACAAGCAGGAATGAGTCTTCACATATGGGTAAGTCGGTACCGACGGAGTCTGCGCGGGAACGCTTCCCAGCGTCCAATCAAAGAGCTTTTGGAAGCATCCCACCATGCTTGCGTGCTGCCTCTCCTCAGTTTTTGTTTTTCCGCGGAGCCGGCAGGATGTCCTCCTGTCACTGCAGAAAATTCTTGTTTTTATTTTTTAGTTTTCTTGTGGTCGCGGCTGTCTTCCCGACGCCACCAGTACCGCCGGTGTTTCTTTTCTTTTCTTGAAATATATATATATATATTTTTTTTTCCCCCAAGGGATATATTTTTTCCTCATAGTATCCCATGGTCTCTTAGGCCTTTTAAGCCTCTTCTTTTTCCTTCATTGAACCGCCCGGCACTTTCTCTAAGAAATGTTCACTCTGTGGCGGTACAAAGTCGGTGTCTAACCTGCTTGGTTCCTGACAGCAGCTTGGTGAGAAGAGGTTTTCAACATTGAGATTCCCTCGATACACGGTTGCCCTCCAACTTCGGGGCACCTTCCCCTTCTTCCACACAAGATCAGGTAACCCACAAACAGTCTGTTAAGACTAGCCAGTCCTCGAGTGGTAGGTCTCATGCACAGCATGTAGACGGCTCGGGGGCCCACTGGCTTCAAAACCCCGGCGGGAGTCTTCGGTTTCCAAAGCAATTAAGGGGTTTCAGGTTGTTCCTGGGGTTCACCCCTCACAGAACATACCTCAGCCATGTCCGGTGGTGGCATCCGCTTCGAGCGGTACCGGTACCCCGTCATCGGCACTGGTGTTGGATGAAACACTCCTCACCAGGGATCGTCATCTGGTGTCCTCGGTACCTTCGGGACTGCTGGATACACCCCAGACTGACTTTCCATTATCGGTACCAGCACCGATACTACCACTGCCGTCGGTACCCTCCAGAAGTGCATCGATAGACTCGCTTCCTTCGATGCCGAGTCTGGAATCTATCTCCAGTCTGGAGGACTGGGTACAGACTTGTCTTGGTACTGGCTCTCGGCGGTATCGAAGGCTCGGTTCCGATGATTAGGATTCGCAACTCTTGGTTCCTTTGAGGCCGTTTGAGTTGCCACTGGTTGACCTTCCTTCACCGGTGTTAGACACGGTACCGAAATTGGTACCGACGACCTCATTACCTTTGCGGTCGGTGCCTTCCATGCTTCGCTTATCAGGCTCTCTGCCCTCGATGCCGAGTTTGGAATCAATCTCTAGTCTAGAAGACTCGGTACCAATAGCTTTTGGTACCGACATCGATCGATACCGGTGCTTTGGTACCGAGGATACTGGCCGGATGGGTTCGGTCACCTCTGTACTGATTAAACTGTCACCGATGACTACTCCGATGTCTTTGTCGGGCTCGACTCCGACATCGCTACCGGTATTGACATCGGTGCCGGTATCCACAGTAGCATCGTGGCCAACTCCTACCATGCTTTTTTCAACAGGATCGCTCCATTCTATACCAACCTTGGAGTCGATACCTGTCATGGACAATGTGGTAAGGACGGTTGCTGCTCATGATACCCAATATCAGCAACCATCTCTTAAGCATTCCACACTGCACTGTGCAGGATCTTCTATTCCTCTATATTTGGATACCGCTGTGGATGCTCAGGCTAGTTCTGTAAATCTAACCTGTCCAAGAGAGATTACTGTTAGGGATCCCTCTTTTCAGAGTTTCCTCTGGGATATAGTAAGATCTCTTGCCATTCCTATCCCAGGACATGATCCTGCACAAGGCTCTCTTCCTTAGCATCTCTCTAGTCCAGTCCCGGAACCATAGAGTTGTGAACCTCCACCAACAGCTTTGGAGACTGAATATCTTCATCTCTTTGATCATCCAGCTATATGCAGCCCCAAGGACCGCCCACACATCAGTATCTCAGTCTCCAAGCAGCTTGGAAGTCAGAGCCCAGAACTGGGCTCCTTAGGAACAAATAAGCAGAGCTTTAGTGTGTTATTATTTTCTAGGTTTAGGTGCTGGGCTGCTGCTGTGGAGGAATTATTTGGCTGTGTCCCTTCTGCCTTTCTGATCTGTTTTTTTCTCTCTTTCTCTCTGTCTCCCCATAGGTCAAACAAGCTGGGGAGCTGCAAAGGACACAGGTCTCCTTTCTACCGAACCCCCTTGGTGGGTGAGGGGAAGGTTGAAGTCAATTAACTGCAGCAATTAAATACAGCAGTAGGCTCTGAGGGTCCCCTAACTGATTTAGGGGTTCCCCGAGCTGCCCTGAGCAGTTATTAACTCTGATGTGGGCTCTGATAACTGCTACTCAGAGCTTGTGACAGGCACGCTGGACAGCACTCAGTTTTGACCCCCCCCCCCTCCTCTCCTGTGTGTGGGTGAGTAGACTTTGGGGCTTTTTATTTCTAAAGGCAGTGATAGAGGCCTTGGGGTAGCCTGGAACAGCTCTGGGGAGTTTGTTTAGACCTTTTGGGTACTTTTTATAGTCCTTTTTTTGGCGGGATCGGGTCCGGCGGCCATCTTGGATTTTTAAAGTCATTTTTTCTTTGTTTTTCTTTTTAGGCATAGGAGCTTCGTTTTTGAATTTTTTGGTCAGATATCAGCTAATTGACCCCAGCTCTATCTAATCCTGCGATTTGGAGCGTTTTTGAGCACTTTTAAAATCACGATTTGTTTTCTGCTCTGTTTGCTTCAGCAAGGTGTCTCTGCTTTGCTGGTAGAGGGCTGTGTGCATAGGCATGCCTCCTAGTCCTTGGTGTCTGGTTTGTGGAATTCGTAGAAGTAGTAATTTGGAAGCCAGAGTCTGTGCCACTTGTTCTGCTGTGGGTGCTGTCATGGAGGATCCTCTGGAGTGCTCCAGTGCGGATCTCCCTCCTGTCTCTACAGAAGGGACATCAAGGCAGGCAGAGGAGACGGTCCTTGGTCCGGGGATTTCTGAGGTGCCAGAGCTCCTGTTGGCGGGGGGCGTCCAGGTGGGATTCCTGGGAATTCCACCCGCCTTTTTCTCTCTCATGCAGGAGGCTCTGGCTCTCTTGCAGCCGGCGGGTGGAGGTTCGGTCCCGCCCCGCTGTGGGCTGAAGCGCCCACTTCAGTAGAGGGAGACACCGGTCCACAAAATAAGAGCCGGCCCCCGAGTGTTGCGGATTCTGCGCCTCCTGGGGATGAGTCCCACGAGGGGCTGGGGGAGGCTCTCGAGCTAGAGTCTGCGGAAGATTTAGAAGACGGCGAGTTGTTTGACGACGAGCAGAGTAGTAGAATAGTGCGTGTATTTCGTAAAGAGGAACTTCCGGCACTAATTGCCGAAACCTTCAAAGTATTGAACATACCCGTGGAAGATTCCGCTGCGGAGGACCAGTTGGAGGATCCCTTGATGCAGGCGGTGCGCACTTCCCACAGAGTCTTTCCGCTCCATAGGGTTTTTAAGGCTATGATCCAGGAGGAGTGGAACAGTCCAGAATCCGCCTTGCGCGGGGCTAGACTGTTGCCTAAGTTGTATCCTCTATCGGAGGCTGATAGAGGGCTTTTTCGTTCGCCGAAAGTGGATGCGGCAGTTTCCGCGGTTACTAAACTGACTACTATCCCGGGGGCAGGTGCTGCGGCGTTGAAGGACGCGCAGGATAGAAAGGTCGAGAGCTTGTTGAGACAGGCGTTTGATGTTTCTGCCCTGTCAATGCAGGCGGTGGTGGCCGGGGCCTGGGTGGCGCGCGGCTGCCTCCGCTGGTCTCAGCAGTTGCAGGGGCCCCAGTCGGCGGAACAGGAGGCTACGGTGTCCAGATTGGAGTCTGGTGACGCTTATTTGGCGGATATCCACTATGACCTCATTAGGGGGTTGGCTAACGGCATGGCGTCGGTGGTAGCGGCGTGTCGTTCTCTTTGGTTACGCAATTGGGCGGCTGATGGTTCTTCTAAAGCTTGCCTTAGTAAGCTGCCGTTTATGGGCAGGCAGGTATTTGGAGAGGACTTGGATAGGTTGGTAAAAGATCTCGGGGTTCTAAGGGGGGTCGGCTTCCGGAGGATAAGCCCAAGCAGGGGAAGCCGACCTTCACCTTCCGGGGGTCTCAGCAGTCCTTTCGGAGATCTCGTGCCTCCCGCTTTGGTCAGTCCCAGCGTTCCAGATACCCGGGGCGCGGACAGAGTTTCCGTGTATTTTGGGGGGCAGGTAGAGGTTTTGGCTCCTTCCAGGCGCAGGTCCCCAAAAAGTCACAATGAAGCGAGGCCGGCTCCGGTGGCGCTGATCCCTGTAGGGGGCAGACTACGGGATTTCTACCCTGCCTGGGCCACTATCACATCCGATCAGTGGGTGTTAGAAGTGATACGAGAGGGATATGCGCTCGAGCTGCATCGACCGGTGCTAGATTCCTTCGTTATGTCCCCGTGCAGCGCTCCCTGGAAACGAAGAGCCGTATCAGATACACTTTCCCGGCTGCTTCGGCTCCGGGCAGTCGCCCCCGTGCCGGAGGGGCAGTTAGGGTCCGGTCGATACTCCATCTACTTCGTGGTGCCGAAAAAGGAGGGCACCTTTCGACCAATCCTGGATTTAAAGAGAGTGAATCGGTGCCTCCGGGTGTCGTATTTTTGCATGGAAACGCTGCGCTCGGTCATAGCGGCGGTCCGCGAGGGGGAATTCTTAACGTCCCTAGACCTTACGGGGGCCTATTTGCACATTCCCATTCGTCGGGAACATCAAAGATTTCTGCGGTTTGCACTGCCGATGGGCCATTTTCAGTTTCAAGCCATGCCCTTCGGCCTCGCGACAGCGCCACGGGTCTTCACGAAGATCATGGTGGTGGTAGCGGCGTTTCTGCGGAAGGAGGGTGTCCTCGTGCATCCCTATCTCGACGACCGGTTGATCCGGGCGAAGTCGAGGGAGGAGAGTCTCCGAGCGACGGCGCGGGTCGTACAGATTTTGCAGTCGTTAGGCTGGGTGGTCAATCGGACGAAGAGCAGCCTTCTTCCCTCGCAGACCTTGGAGTATTTGGGGGCGCGTTTCTAGACCGGCAACGGGAAGGTTTTTCTCCCAGTGCACAGAGCGCGGGCCCTGAGGCGGCGGCTGGAGCAGTTTCTAGCGAGATGGTCATCCTCGGCTTGGCAATACCTTCAGCTTCTCGGTATGATGGCGGCGACCATCGAGGTAGTTCTGTGGGCAAGGGCGCACATGCGGCCCCTGCAGCGAGCGCTGCTGCGTCGATGGTGTCATCAGTCCGACTCGCTAGCTCGTCAGTTAGTTTGCCCCTTGGGGGTTCGGCGCAGCCTTCGCTGGTGGTTGCGTCGGCGCTCTCTGGTGAACGGTATGCCCTTGGAGTCTTCCGTCTGGCGTCTGCTGATGACGGATGCCAGTTTGAGCGGCTGGGGGGCTCATGGCGAGGGTAAGATTGCTCAGGGCCAGTGGTCCTCGCGGGAGAGCCAGTGGTCCATTAACCGTCTGGAAATGAGAGCCGTGTGGTTGGCTCTGACTGCGTTTCAGCCTTGGCTGCAGGGAGCGGCGGTCAGGGTGCTGTCCGACAATGCCTCCACGGTAGCCTACATAAATCGCCGGGGAGGCACAGGCAGCGCGGCGTTGGAAGCGGAGGCGGATCTGCTTCTAGAATGGGCAGAGCGGCATCTTCAATGTCTGTCGGCCCAGCATGTCACGGGGGTTCACAATGTGGAGGCGGACTTTCTGAGTCGTCGCAGAGTAGACCCCGGAGAGTGGTCTCTACATCCCGAGGTATTTGCGTTGCTGGTCCGTCGTTTGGGTCTGCCGATAATGGACCTCATGGCGACCTTCGAGTCCGCGCAGGTTGAACGGTTCTTCAGCAGGCGTCGGGAACGCATGTCGGAAGGCCTTGATGCATTGGCACAAAGGTGGCCAAGGTACGGGCTGCTCTGTCTTTCCTCCGTGGGCTCTGGTGGGTCGCCTGGTGCAGCGGATCGAGCGGCATCCGGGTCCCGTGGTTCTGATTGCCCCGGACTGACCTCGTCGGCCTTGGTATGCGGATCTGGTGCGGTTGAGTGTAGCCGATCCATGGCTGCTTCCTCCTCGGCCGGATCTCCTTCGGCAGGGGCCGCTGCAGATGCCTCAGGTGGCTCGATTCTCGCTTACGGCATGGCTATTGAGAGTGCGCGAATGAGAGCCAAAGGTTATTCTCCGGAGGTCATTGCTACCTTGTTGCGGGCACGGCGTCGGTCCACGTCGCTAGCGTATGTCCGGGTCTGGCGAATTTTTGAGAGCTGGTGTGAGGATCGCGAATTGCGGCCTTTGCGGACCTCCGTTCCTCAGATCCTCTCCTCCTTGCAAGCAGGGGTGGACAAGGGCCTGGCGGCCAGTTCCTTGAGGGTACAACTTGCAGCTCTTGCGTGTTTTCGAGGCAAGGTTCAGGGCCAGCTATTGTGGTCCCATGCTGATGTGAAGCGCTTCCTGCGAGCGGTGTTGCTTATGCGTCCTCCATGCAGGGCTTTAGTTCCCTCTTGGGACTTGAATTTGGTGTTGAGGTCTCTGGTGGCTTTGCCGTTTGAACCCTTGACGCAAGCTTCGTTGAAGGACTTGACGTTGAAGACTGTGTTTCTGGTGGCGATCTCGTCAGCTCGCAGGATTTCGGAGTTGCAGGCTCTTTCGTGTAGGGAACCCTATCTGTCTTTCTCGGCCGACAAGGTGGTATTGCGACCGTTTCCCGCGTTTTTGCCTAAGGTAGTTTCGGCGTTTCACATGAATCAAGTGGTGTCTCTCCCGGTGTTTGCCAAGGAACGCGGTAAGCACGCGGATAACTCCTTGCACGCGTTGGATGTCCGTCGAGCGCTTCGCCGGTATTTGCGGGAAACGGCGTCCTTCCGTAAGTCCGATCGTTTATTTGTCGCCTTTGGCGGTCCGCGCAAGGGGGAAGCGGCGTTAAGTCTTCCATTTTCCGCTGGTTGAAAGAGGCGATTTTCGTCGGCATACCTTTTACACGGCAAGATGGTTCCTGCCGGGCTTCGGGCTCACTCGACTAGGGCGCAGGCGGCGTCTTGGGCAGAAGTTAGCTTGGTGCCGGCGGTGGATATTTGTCGGGCGGCGACGTGGTCGTCCTTGCACACCTTTGCTAAGCACTATCGTCTGGATGTGCAGGCGGCGTCGGATGTGCGGTTTGGCTCTCGGGTGCTTCAGGCTGGACTAGCGAGGCCCTCCCGTTGAGATATACTGCTCTGTTATATCCTCTGTTTCCGGGACTGGACTAGAGAGACGCTAAGGAAGAGTAAATTAGACTTACCTGCTAATTGTTGTTCCTTGCGGATCTCTAGTCCAGTCCCGGATCCCTCCCTGTCTTTCGGTTCTCGCTGCCAGCCAAGAAGATACAGTCATTATAGGAGTCTGCCAAGGGTATCTGTTCTCTATGCTTTCGGTCAGAGCTCCTCTGCTTGCAGCACGCCTTAGTTCCCTTTCGGGGCCAATTTGGAGGGTGAGCGGTGGCGCCTCTTGTTGCTTGTGTTTTGCGCAGGGGTCGCCACGGCTGTTCTGGTCCGCCTTCCCGTAGGCTGGTGATTGTTCATAAGAAATACAGAAAAAAAAACAAGAAAAAAAAAATTTCGCTAGTAGTGGGATCTTTAGGGTCAGGATCCTTTTTTCCACTGTATGGTTATATCTACTTATTTGTTGCTCTGCTTAGTATGCTTTGTCAATAGGTACTGATGTGTGGGCGGTCCTTGGGGCTGCATATAGCTGGATGATCAAAGAGATGAAGATATTCAGTCTCCAAAGCTGCTGGTGGAGGTTCACAACTCTATGGTTCCGGGACTGGACTAGAGTTCCGCAAGGAACAGCAATTAGCAGGTAAGTTTAATTTACTCTTACTTACCTGTAACAGGTGATCTCTGGGAACAGCAAGAATAAGTCTTCACAACCTATCCACCTCCCCAGGAGTTGTATCTCTATCTATCTTTCGTTTCCTCTCTCTCTCTCTCTTTGTCTCAGCTTTAAAAAATTGAGGAGAGGCAGTTGGGAAAGGCGGGAAGGCAGCACGCAGGTGTGGTGGGATGCTTCCAAAAGCTCTTTGATTGGACGCTGGGAAGCGTTCCCGCGCAGACTCCGTCGGTACTGACGTACCCATATGTGAAGACTTATTCCTGCTGTTTCCAGAGATCACCTGTTACAGGTAAGTAACTGTGCTATATGTATCCACATACTTATCTATCTCACTGTCTATCCTCATATAGCTATATGATTCTGACAGAGGGGCATTACCCATACCTATGCTATCCAGCAGGTTTGGGGTTCTACACACACAACCACTCCTGTGGTAGTCAACAATTTTTATACCATAACCTAACGGTTTAGGTACCTCTGAAGCTTTCCGTGCCCAATATCTCTCCTAGCTTACCCCAGTTAGGAGAGACATTGTGGATCTTCAGTTAATCACAGGCTTCAACGCCTGAGGCATTTGTCCTCGCTTTTTGGGATACAAGGAGCTCCCACACCCTTTCTCCCCACAAGGACTATGCCTGTTTGTCCAAATCGGTTAGCCGCCTCTTTTTTGCTCCTAAGAGTGACTCACTCTGCCTCCAAAAGAGCTAGGGTTTTTCTCATAAAGCCTTCCGCTGAAGGCCCACCGTTTTGGACTACCCCCCGTTTTCCCTACTGGGGTTACCTGTTATCTTTCAAGATTCTGTCCTCCACTGGTTTTCCTACAGGATTATTACCTCCACTTACAGTGAGGTCCTCTTCACGGTTCCTCTACTAGGTTTCCTAGTAGATCCATGAACCTCCATACTTCTGTGAAATCCTGTCAAGGGAGGTCCATATTGCAATATCCTTTGCAATATTATTGATAACCATCATCATCCACACATGGACTCCATCCCTGCAGTCCTATGCTAGGTTAGCTGTTCCACAGCATCCTTCTTTCTTCAACTCCTACCCTCCATCCTCAGGATGCCTGGTGTTCTGGGAGATAGCATGTTCCAGCCTATGACATGCTGGGACTCCAGGCATCTCAGCTTGGGAGTCCCCATATGTGAAGACTCATTCCTGCTTGTTCCTGGAGATAGCACAGTTACTTACCTGTAACAGGTGATCTCTGGTAACAGCAGGAATAAGTCTTCACAACCCTCCCACCTCCCCAGGAGTTGTATCTCTATCTACTTTTCCTTTACTCTCTCTCTCTTTGTCTCAGCTTTAAAACTTAACTGAGGAGAGGCAGTTAGGAAAGGCGGGAAGGCAGCACGCAGGCGTGGTGGGATGCTTCCAAAAGCTCTTTGGACGCTGGAAAGCGTTCCCGCGCAGACTCCGTCGGTACCGACGTACCCATATGTGAAGACTTATTCCTGCTGTTCCCAGAGATCACCTGTTACAGGTAAGTAACTATGCTTTCTTCCCCTCTAGACTATTTTCTCATCAGGGGTGAGACGCTATATATGGTGCAGCTGTCTCTTCAATGCACTGTCTTGGTGCCCGAACTAGGATTTGTCAAACTTTCCATAATCGCACCTTTCTCCCACTCAAGCTAGAATTCATAGGTGCTCCGCTTGACCCCATTCAGACTAGAGCGTTCCTGTCCAAGGGCTATCTCTAACTCCTCCCATAACTGGCAGGCATCATTCAGCATAGTCGTCACACCACAGCAAGAGGCATACTTGGTCTCTTGTCACATGGCATCCATGGTCCATGTGGTCCCCTATGCTGTTCGCCACATTCATCAAGCACAGTGGACTCCCTCCTCCCTGTGGAAGCAAGTGAAGGGCTGTCTTGGTTGTCGCCCCTCTTCTAGTGGACTCCTTTTAGTGATGGTGCTCTCCTCAAAATTTCGCGGTTTACCTTTTCAGATGCCTCCACTTCAACAGATGCTAACAACTGATGTCTGTCTCCAAACAGCTGGTGAGGTCATCTCGATGGCCTGGGCATGCAGGGCCTGTGGTCTCAACAGGAAGCCTTGATCTGCTGCTTGGCGCTGAGTGATAACCAATGCCCTTCGGGTGTTTTGTCAGTTCACATCAATTTATCCTGGTTCAGATGGACAAACAGGTTGCTATGTTTTATGTCTACAAACAAGGAGGCACGGACACATTTCTGCAAGGAAGCGGTCCACTTGTGGACCTTTTCCCTGGCTCATGGAATGATTCTCAGAGCTGTTTATCTTCTGGATGAGCAGAATGTTCTTAGTCTCATTTGGGTCCTTCAATCTCATGAATGGACTTGTCATCAGAGAATAGTTGATTGCATCTTTGGACTTTGGGGAAACACGGAGATCGACCTTTTCGCCACTCTGTTTAACATGCAGGTCCCTCTCCTTTTGCTCCAGGGTGCCCTCCCTGTACCAGCAAGCACCAGATGCTTTCCTCCTGCATTGGGAAATGGGTCTGCTATACGCTTTCCTGCCCATTCCACTAATAGCCCAAAGACTGTTCAAGCTGCAGGCTGACAGGGGCACCATGTTCTGCTATCGCTGTTCTGGCTCTGATAGCTGTGGTTTCCCCTGCTGTTTCGTCTAGTTCCGCATCGGCCGCCTTGTCTGGGATGCACACCAGATATGATTTTGCAGGATCAGAGGGAGCTGCGGCATACCAATGTCTGCACTGTGTCTGACAGCTTGGATGCTGAAAAGGGTAGTCCTTTCTGAACTCGTTTTGCCATATGTTAAGGATATCCTCCTGGCATCCCAGAAGAACTCCATACGCTGCACCTATGCTAAATGTCGCCGCTTTGCACTTTTGTGTGCTCAGCACACCCTCAACCCCTTCAATTGTCCAGTGGATTCTCTCCTGCTGTACCTTCTTCACCTCTTCTACGGATCTCAAAACCAATTCCATTCAGTGTCATTTTGGCCTCTCATGGGGAATTGTTGTAAAACCCGTTTCCGCACATCCATTGGTAGCCTGCTTAATGCAAGGTCTTGTCTTGACTAAGCCACCAATCCTGCCCCCACTTACCGCCTGGGACCTTAACATGGTTTTGCTTATCTTCTCAAACCTCCTTTTGAGCCTCTCGGCACCACCTCTCTCAAGTTTCTTACTTGGAAGGTCATCTTCCTAGTTGCGATTACCTCATCTCACTGGGTCGGTGAACTATAAGTCTTGGTGTCACATACTCTTTATAATGCTTTCACCATGACATGGTGGTCCTAAGAATGCATCCACATTTACTTCCAAAGGTGGTCTCTCCACCTCAGTCTGTCGTTTTTCTGACCTTTTTTTCCCAGTCCACATGCATCTCCAGCTGAGGCTACGCTTCATACCCTAGATTGCCAATGAGCTTTAGCATATTACCTTGACAGAATCAAGGTACACCAAAAATCCTCAATTATTCATTTCTTTTTACCCTAATTGTCTGTCTTCCTATGACCAAACACTTTTTTTTTTGCTCAGGCAGGTCTAACATTGGAGGGTCTTGTTACTGCATGCAGTGTCGGAGCCATGGCCACATCCATAGCCCACTTCTGTCTCCATAGTGGAGATCTGCCGGGCTGCTATATGGTCATCCATTCACACCTTTGCAGCCCATTACTGGACAAGGACTTTAAGGACTGTGACCTTGGCCAAGCTGTATTCCTATATCTCTTTGGAACTTAACCACACCACCTTCCTCTGGCCCTCTGTCCATCCAAGCTACCCACCACTATCGTCTCAGTTGCATTCCTGCTTGTTCCTGGAGATAGCGTAGTTGCTCAGCTGTAGCAGGTGATTTCCAGTAATAGTAGGAATTGGTCTTCACAACCTGTCCTCCTCCCTTAGGAGTTGAATGATCGTCTTTTTCTAAGCTATGAACCTTACTGAAGAGAATTTCTGGAAAGGCGGGAGGACATGTACTCATGCATGAATGAATGCTTTCAAAGCTTCATGTTGCAAGCTGGGGAATGTTCCTGTGTGTGCTCAGTTGATGATGTCGCCCATATGTGAAGGCTGATTGCTGCTGTTCCCAGAGGTCACCTGCTCCAGGTGAGTAACTACACTCTGTATAATTTTCAAGCCCTCATTCATGAAGGATTACTAAGGTTATGCCACTGAATTCCGTCTGAACATATACACTGCCAGAGCAAGCATTTTATAAACAGTATATCCAATGACATATTAAAAGCAAATTAAGACCTTTTTTTGTGTGAAACATCTGTTTTAGTACTAAAAACTATGTTGAATGGAGGATAGTGGAAGAACACCGTTCAGGGACACTGAAATAGTGGTATGAAAGTCCTTGTTCCCTTCTCACCCTTATACCACTCTGAATCCTGGTGTGCCTCACCTCAAGTGTTTTCTGTTAGAGGCTAATCACTCTTCTATTGGCTTGTGGTTCTTTGAGCCTTCATTGGCTGCAGTGTACTGTAATTAGTGTTTGGTTTTCTCATTGAACAAGCAGGAAATAAAACCTCATGTATGGGTGACGAAATTGACAGAGCCCCACATGGAACCCTCCCCATCTTCCAATAAAGCTTTTGGGAGGTACACTGTGCATGTATGCCTGACTTCCCGCCCAGCACAGCACCATATGCTCAACTTTTTTTTACATCTTGTCCCTCCAGTCTAGTCCAGCATGTGTAGGGTTTTCTCCCCCCCCCCCCCTTCCAGTAGCTGAGGACTGAGCATGTCCAAAACTTCTATGTCACAGTAGAAGTGCTCTCTCCTTGGAGCCCAAAGGCCAGTAGCTCAGTCCTCAGCAGCTGAAGGAAGAGCCTCTTTGTGGCTTGGCAGTCTGGGACAGTTGAAGTCCTTCACATTCTTTGTATTAAAACAATCTGTGAACTGAGGGTTTTTTTTTGTTAAATCAGTCAGGGCCTAGTAGCAGCAGTTTAATTTTAAATTTAAAACACAGAAGAGAACTTTCTGCTTACATTTCATACCCAGCAGAGAGCTTGTAGTTTAAATTTCATAATAAGTTAGAGCCTAGCAGCAGCAAAGAGCTGTAATTTAAATCAAATCAGAATATAACAGCATAAAAGGCAAAACAGGGTCTCTTTGAGCAACCAATAGTCTTCTAGAGACTTTTACAAAGAGGCCTTCTACCTAGGGTAGCAAGAGACCTGTGAAACGTTTTCAATAGGTGTTAACACCAGGGGGCAGGTCAAAAGGCCATTTTGAAAGACTCCTATCCAAGCAAGGACTGTTAATCACCCAGGAAGTTGGTCGCAGATTAGCTCAGCAGCACAGGACAGGGTACTGTGTAGCAGCCTTCTTGTAATAAGTGTTATTTCCCTCCCTTCCTCTCCAACACCCACCCACCCATGGGATAATAGTAACTTTATAAGTACTTACACATCTTAAAGGAAAGGAGGTGCTCTCAGGTGAAGCTCGTTATCCACATCAGTCATACACTAAAGACCTGAATAAATTAAGCTTCAGGTGAACAAGGTATATTAAACGCATTAGGTACAGTTCTATTAGTATAAATATCCATAGCAACCCTTAGTAAGTAAAGAACTTAGAGCTAAACACAAGCTTAAAACTAAGATGCAGTCCAGCAGCAAGATGGGAGCTTTCCAGTCTTTTGCACTGAGTGTCGCATGTATGATTCTCCAGGACCAAGCAGGAAGTCAGTCCTCACATATGGGTGTCATCGGCGCCGATGAAGCCCCAGCGGAGCATTTCCCCAGCTTTCTATGAAAGCCTTTGGGAATGCAGGCACGCATGCGCGGTTCCCTTCCCGCCTAAAGGTGCCATCTTACCTCAGTCTCTTTTTTTCCGAGAAGCCCACCGGACGTGTGTCCTGTCATCCCGGATAAAAATTGATTTTTTTTTCGGCGATTCTCGCTGTTTTTTCTCCCGGTTCGACACCGGTTCCCCTCCTGCCGGGTTCGGTACACCGGTATCAAGCCCGATTCTTCTTTTTCTATTTTTGCCCTTCGTGGCTGGCGTTCGCGCCCTTTTTCCTTTTTTCCCTGGAAGGCCGGTCCTTTGACCTCGCAGGGACTATTTTTTTTCCCCGATGGCTTCCAGCGGTTTCAAAAAGTGTGATCGGTGTAAGAAGTTAATGTCTCTCACCGACATGACTCCTGTCTTCGGTGCCTCGGTCCTGATCATGACCCTAAGTCGTGTGGACCATGTGGGAAGATGTCTTCCAAGGCACTCCGAAGTCGCCAGCAGCAGAAAGAAAGGCTTTTCTCGGACTCTGCCTCCGGCCGGGCCTGTGCCTCGTCTGAGGCCTCGACATCTCGGGATTCGGATCCCGAGCGCCGTCGAAGCTCCTCGGACAGGGGGTCCCCCGACCGGGAACGCAAGAGGAAGAAGCGGCTCGCGAGGGCGTCGGAGGAGGTCCTTGGCTCCTCGAGGGCCAGGTTTAAGACCCCCGACCGTTGCCCCAGGCCCGTGGAACAAGAGAAGCCTGCCAAATTTCCTTGCGTGGAGCCGGAGTCTGCTGGACACGTAAGCCCCGTAGTCCTTGGACTCTGCTCCCAGAGAGCCGACAGCGCCGGGCCCCGATTCGGTGGCTGCTGCTGCGTCTCCTGAGCTGAGTCTCAGGATGACAGCCTTGGAGAGCAGACTGTCTGCCTTCATGGAGCAGCAGCGGGCACTGATGGCCAGCCTGTCTGGTGCATCTGCCCTGACCACCGGGACTTCGAATTCGACCCCGGAGACCGAGCCGATAATCGAGTCCATCATGGCTCGAAGTCGACCTGGGTCGAGGTCTCCCTTGACCTCCCGTTCGGGACCGAGGGTGTCGACGCCGGTGCCTCCGGCATCGGGGCGGGTGCTCCAGGGCCCCATGGGGTCGGACCCTGACTTCTCGTCAGACGAATTCGCCTGGGAGACAGGTTGAGGAGTCTCCTGATACGTTCAAGACTCGGTGTGTCCCATCGGACTCGCCGCATTCTGAGCCCCGGAGTAGATCCCCTCCGGAGGATACTCTGTTCTTGGAGTTTGTCTGGGATATGGCCACTGCCTTGGCTATTCCGGCTGACCCCGAGGAAGAGCCTCGAGCCGATGAGCTCGATGCTCTGCAGTACGACTCTCCTCCGAAGGAGGCCTTTACTGTCCCGGTTCCTCCGATGCTGTAACGGCTCCTCTTCCGGATGTGGGAGGCACCGGCCTCGGCGCCGCTTTTGAGCAAGCGAGTCGACTCGATCTATCGACTCAGAAAGTGCCCTGGCTTTCAAAAGGCACAGCTACCACACCATTCCATGGTTGTGGAATCGGCTGTTCATCGTCTGAAGAGCCAGAAGATGCACTCCGCGGTGCCCAAAAGAACCGGCATGGAGGCCCGAAACCTCGATGGCGTCGGTAGTGCTTCCAGGGCTCGATGCTTGCTTGCCGTATCCAGTCTTACCAGCTGTACATGGGCATGTACTTGCGGGACCTGGCCAAGGAGTTGGCTGGGTTCTCTGCTGGACTCTCCGGGGAACCCTTGCAGAGATCAAGTCCTTGTCCTCGGGAATTCAGGACTGCTCAAAGTTAATGTCCCGCGCCGCCTACGATGGCTTCGAGGCTTCGGCCCAAGTTGTGGCAGCCGGCATCGCGGCTCGATGCCAGGCGTGGCTGCAGTCATCGGACCTCGAGCCATGGGTTCAGGACAAGTTGGTCGATGTCCCTTGCCGAGGTGAGAACCTGTTCGGCAAGCCCATAAACGAGAAGGCCGCCCAGCTCAAAACTGAGCACCTTACACGGACAAGGCTGTCTAGGAAGACCTCTGCCCCTTCTCATAAAAAGAAGGGCTCAGGTAAAAAGCCCTTTTACCCGAGGAAGGGCGCTGCCTACAAACAGTACCCTCAATATCAGGCTGCCCAAGCTGCCCCCCAGGGTCAGCAAGCCAAGGGGCAGGTTAATGGGCCCCGTAGGCAGAGGACTCTGAAACCTCCGGCCCCTGCTACCACTCAGCAGGGTGGGGGTTTTTGACTCCTTGAGCGTAGTCTCTCCATCCCTGCTCTCCCAACCCTGTACAGGAGGTCTCATCGCCCTCTTTGCCCACCAGTGGCCCCTCATCACCGGGGACAGTTGGGTGTTGGACATAGTTCACTGGAGCTATGCACTGCATTTTCACCAACGACCTCCTCCATACTTTTCAGGGGAGCCTCCAAGGCCTCCCCTGCACACAGACCTCCCACAAGAGCTTCAAGGTCTGTTGGTGGACAGGGCGGTGGAGCCTGTGCTTTCCCACTTGCAAGGTCACGGCTTCTACTCCAGGTATTTCCTGGTGCCCAAAAGAACCGGTGACTTTCGACCCATTTTGGACCTCAGGAACCTCAAGTTCCTAGAGAAAGAAGTTCAAGATGCTTACTCTTGGAACACTTCTGCCGTACCTCCAGCAGGGAGATTGGCTATGCTCCTTAGATCTAAAGGATGCGTACACTCACATCTTCATTCATCCAGACCACAGAAAGTACCTCAGGTTCATTGTGGGTGGAAACTATTATCAGTACAGAGTGCTGCCTTTTGGCCTCACCTCTGCCCCCAGAGTCTTCACAAAGTGCCTGGCGGTGGTGGCGGCCTACCTGAGAAATCAGGGAATCTTCGTCTTCCCCTATCTGAACGACTGGCTCATCAGGGGTCAGACGTGCCAGACAGGCCACCCTCAGAAATATTGCTCCTCTTCAAAGCCTGGGGTTTGTCATAAACTTTGCAAAGTCCACTTTGCTCCTCTCCCAGAACTTGGAGTTCATAGGGGCAAGGTTGGACTCTCTGCTGGCAAAGGCTTTCTTGCCAGAAGACAGGGCCAAAAGATTGATAGCCTTGGCAAATCAGTTCCTCCACAGGTCATTGGTCTTTGCCAGACTCTGCCTGAGGCTGCTTGGCCACATGGCTTCGACAGTGCATGTGACCCCAAATGCCAGGCTCCATATGAGGCCTGCACAGTGGTGCCTTCGGACTCAGTGGTCACAGGCCACAGGCAGCCTCAAAGACAGGATAAGGGTGTCCAGACAATTTCTGAACTCCCTCAACTGGTGGCTACACCCACCCAATCTACGGAAGGGGGTGCCTTTTCAGATTCCTGGGTACACAGTGGTACTGACCAGACTCCTCCCTGCAGGGCTGGGGGAGCTCATTGTCTGAACAAGTGCACCCAGGGCCTGTGGTCTCCTTGGGAAGCTGCACAGCAGATCAATCTCCTTGAACTCAGAGCTATTCGATTAGCACGCAAAGCTTTCTCTCCTGCCCTGGCTCATCAATCTGTCCTCATTCAGACAGACAACCAAGTAGCCATGTTTTATGTGAACAAACAGGGCTGGACTGGATCCAGAATCCTTTGTCAGGAGGCTCAGAACCTTTGTTCATTTGCCCTCCAGCACAACATGCTCCTCAAGGCTGTGTACCTTCCAGGCCAGGACAACTACCTGGCCGACAGGTTAAGCAGAAATCTGCAGCCCGAGTGGCAGCTGCATCCTTCAGTATTTCAGAGGATCTTCCTAAAATGGGGTCTCCCTTTGTTAGATCTCTTTGCCAGCCCAATGAACAATCAACTACCTAAGTTCTGCTCCAGGCAACCGCATCCTCTGAGAATAGCAGCAGATGCTTTTCTGATTCCATGGTCTCAGGGCCTCCTATGTGTTTCCTCCCACGCCCTTGGTGGCCCGAACTCCCTTCAAAATTCTTCAGGACAAGGCCTCGGTCCTGCTGGTGGCTCCCAGGTGGCCGAGACAGCCTTGGTTTCCTCTTCTGCTTCAACTGGCGGTGGATCCCCCACTGCCTCTGGGGTTGCAACCCGACCTTCTGCACCCCAATCTCAAAGCTCTCAATTTGATGGCCTGGAGGCTTCAAGGGTAGTTTTGGCTCCCTGGGGCCTACGTCAGGAAGTTGAGGAGGTTGTCCTTGCCTCTAGAAAACAGTCCACTAGGAAAACCTATGTTCTCAAATGGAAAAGCTTTTCTGTGTGGTGTCAGCTACGTACAGAGGATCCTTTCTCCTGTACTGTGCCAGTAGTGCTTCAGTACTTACTGCACTTAATAAATCAGGGACTTAAGTCCAATTCTGTTCGGGTCCACCTCTCAGCTCTAGCAGCTCACCACTCACTGGTGGAGGGACATTCTCTGTCAAGTCACCCCTTGGTGTCCCGTTTTCTCAGGGGCTTGCTTTTGCTCAAGCCTCCAATCCGTCTTCCTGCCCCTGAGTGGGAGTTGAATGTGATCTTGCAGCAATTGACTCGCCCACCTTTTGAGCCGATGGCTACTTGTCCACTACGCTTCCTATCCTGGAAAACACTCTTCCTGATAGCCCTTACCTCGGCTAGGCAAATGAGTGAGCTTCAGGCCCTGGTCTGTGATAGGCCTAACACCAGGATTTATAGGAACAGGGTAGTCCTCAGGACTCATCCCAAGTACCTCCCAAAGGTTGTCTCCTCTTTCCACCTCAATCAGGAGGTGGTTCTTCCCTAGGCCTCATGCAAGCCAGGCTGAAGCAGTCCTGCATACCCTGGACTGTAGGAGGGCCTTATTCTTCTACCTTGACCGTACGCAGGGGCATAGAAGGGCTACTCAGCTCTTTGTATCCTTTGACGCCAATAAGTTGGGGTTGGTTGTGTCCAAGCGTACCTTGTCCATCTGGGTGGCTGACTGTATCACCTGGGCTTACAAAGGCGTCTGACCTTCCTTTGCAGGTGGCTGCCTCATTGGCTCATCTCCGCTCTGTGCCCTTGGTAGACATCTGCAGGGCTGCAACTTGGTCTTCAAGCCAGACTTTTGCGGCCCATTACTGTCTGGAGAGGGATTTCCGTAGGGACACTGCTTTCGGCCAAGCAGTACTCTGGAATCTCTTTGAGGTTTAGGCAACTCCTGCCCTCTGTTGGGCTACCGGTGGAGGTTGTGTCCTTGAAAAGCCTTTCTTTGCTGTGAGGACTGACTTTCTGCTTGGTCCTGGAGAAAGAGTAGTTACTCACCTGTAACAGGTGTTCTCTAGGAGCAGCAGGAATCAGTCCTCACAACTCTCCCTCCTCCCCTTGGAGTTGCAGTTGTACATAGTTTATTTTTCATTTTTGTGTGCTGTTCTTAGCTATGTCATTTGACTGAGGTAAGATGGCACCTTTAGGCGGGAAGGGAACCGCGCATGTGTGCCTTCATTCCCAAAGGCTTTCATAGAAAGCTGGAGAAATGCTCTGCTGGGGCTTCATCGGCGCCGATGACACCCATATGTGAGGACTGATTCCTGCTGCTCCTGGAGAACACCTGTTACAGGTGAGTAACTACTCCTTTTCTCCCAGTTGGTGAGAGGTCTTGCGTGTGCACTAGGTATAAGGAGCTCTTTGCTCTCAGGGAAGGAGTCCGTTCTCTAGAGGCTAGAGTAGCAGACTTCGAAGACATAAGACAGATAGAGGTACATAGAGACCTACAGGGATATAGTCCTGAAGTCCCACCTCCAGTCTGGCAGCATCCCTGTTGCCATGGAGGAGAGAGGTCACGTGACAGGAGAGCATCACCCTGGTGTGACAGGAAGTGATCCTGTAACTTGGACCTGTCCTTCAGGTGATGTAAAACCCTCTCGTACCGAGGAAGTTTCTCAAGAGCCATGTGCCCATGAGGGAAGGGTTAGGACAGCAGTTATAGTTGGTGACTCGATCATTAGGCATGTAGATAGCTGGGTGGCTGGTGGACATGAGGATCGCCTGGTAACATGCCTGTCTGGTGCGAAGGTAGCGGACCTCACGCGCCACCTAGAATAAGGTCTTAGATAGTGCTGGGGAGGAGTCTGCTGTCTTGGTACATGTCGGTACCAGTGACATAGGAAAATGTGTTAGGGAAGTTCTGGAGGCTAAATCTAAGCTTTTAGGTAGGAAGTTGAAATCCAGTACTTCCAGGGTAGCGTTCTCCGAAATGCTTCCCGTTCACGTGCAGGACTCAAAAGGCAGGCAGAGCTCCGGAGTCTCAATGTGTGGATGAGACGATGGTGCAAGGAAGAGGGTTTTGGATTTGTTAGGAACTGGGGAACATTCTGGGGAAAGGAGGGGCTCTTCCGAAGGTATGGGGCTTTACCTTAACCGGGATGGAACCAGGCTGCTGGCATTAAACTTTAAAAAGGAGAGAGAGCAGCTTTTAAACTAAGATAATAGGGGATCTCCAGGAACAAGCAGGAGTGAGTCTTCACATATGGGTATCGTCGGTACCGACGGAGCCTGCGCGGGAACGCTCCCCAGCATCCAGTAAGAAAGCTTTTGGGAGCATCCCACAGCGCCTGCTCGCTGCCTTCCCACCTTTCCCAACCGCCTCTCTCTCCAGTTCTTCTTTTCCGCGGAGCCGGCAGGTCGTGTTCCTGTCACCGCAGAAGATGTTCTTTTTTTTTTTCTTTTTTTTTCTGTGTCGCGTGTGCCTTTGACGTCAGACCAGTACCGCCGGTCTTTTCTTTTCTTTCTTTCTTCAGAAGAAAAAAAAAAACGTATTTTCTTCAACTGTGCATTTTCAGTTTGGGCCTTAGGCCTAAATATTTTCTCCTCATGGAGAAGCCTGCTTCCGGGTTTAAAAAGTGCACAAAATGTGGCGGTACTATTTCTGTCACCGACACCCATGATTGGTGTCTTAAATGTTTGGGTCCTGACCATTCCATCACGGATTCTCTGTCCTGCACCATGATGTCTTAAAGAGGTCGGCAGAACCGAGCAGCCAAGCTTAGTACCCTGTTTCCCTCTGATGCAGCCTCGGTGGCATCGACGTCTTCCAGGGCTGCTTCTTCCTCCCATGGATCTCAGGTAACCAAGCATAAATCTAGCCGGTCCTCGAAGGGCAAATCTCCCTCCAAGCATCGAAATGTCTCCGGGCTTGCCCTCGTGGATTCCTCTCCGGCAAAATTACCCCGGCGGGAAGTTCGGCTTCCAAAGCATTACCTATGGGGTCACAGGTTAACATCGATGGCGCGGCCTCGATCGATCACCTGTTGCCGTGTTCTGGGGTACCGGTGGCCTCCACTGGTACCGACATCCAGACTGACGGCGATGGATCAGAAAATTCTATCCATACAGCGCACCCTTACGGCATTTATGCAGGCTTCGACACCTTCGGTACCGCAACAATCTCCGTTGCCGGTACCGACTCCGGCACCGTTCCCAGTGCCGGTACCGATTGCATCGACATTGGCTTCGGTGTTGGCTGCAGCGGTACCCTGTCCTACGATGCCCATTGGTACCGAACCGGTACCGCTTACTCCCGATGTCGATCCCACTCGGTATGCGTATCGGGCTTTACAGGAGCATCCGGACAGGCGATACTTTGATTCCTCCAAAGACTCTGAGTCGGAGGTTTCTGTCGATGCACCGGTGCTTCTTCCTCAGGAGTCTGATTTTCCAAAACGAAGAATGTCTCCTCCAGAGGATTTGTCTTTTCAAGACTTCATTAGGGAAGTGGCTAGAGGCCTCTCCATTACAGTGGCCCCTGAGTCAGAGCCTAGAGCCAAGCAGTTAGACATTTTGCAATATCCTAAGGCTCCTAAGGAAGCAGCTACCCTACCTATCCATGAGATTCTCTAAGATCTCATGTTGGGCATGTGGGAGACTCCTCTCACCACCTCTCCTCATTCTCGCAGGTTAGACACCATGTACCGTGTCCCTCCCTGTCCTGGTTTTCATAAGACTCAGCTTCCTCACCACTTTATTGTGGTAGAGTCTGCTATGAAGGAAATAGAGTGCAAAGAGACATACATCTAACCCTCCAGGACGTGAATGTAGGACTCTAGATGCTTTTGGCCAAAGGATTTTCCAGGCCAATATGCTTGCTGCCAGAATCAATTCCTATAGTCTCTATATGGGGATGTTTCTAAAATAAGTCACAGATCATCTGCAGACTTTTATTTCAGAAGATAAAAGGCAGGAATTTCTCACTTGGCTCAAACATGCCCAAGATGTTTCCAAATTCTCCAACCGTGCAGCCTTTGACTCTTTTGAGTGTGTAAGCAGAGCCACGGCTATTGCCATAGGTGCACGCAGAATTGCTTGGTTACAAGCCTCTGATTTGGAACTCTGGGTCCAGGATGAGTTGGGAAACCTTCCTTGTACAGGTGAAAACCTGTTTGGCAGGGATTGGCAAGCAAAGGCCACTCAGATGGATGCTGAGAACTCTGCTTTGGATCGACTTTCAAAGTCTACCTCTGCCCCTGTTAAGAAAAGATTGTTCAAAAAGACATCTTTTCTAAAAAGAGAATATATTATCCTGCTCATGGGCAGGCATCTTCTGCAGGTCGTTTTGCTGCAAAACGTCAGCAACCACCTAAACAATCAAAGGCTGCCAAGCCTACCACAGCCCAGCAGCCTCAGCCTCCTCAAGGCCTTTGACTTGCAACTAGAGAACTTAGCCTTTCTAGCTCTGGGAAACCCAGAGCCCCTCACCATTCCAGGAAGGTTGACTTACTTTGCTCCCAGATGGGAGCAAATCACAGCAGAGCAATGGACCTTCTCCATCATAAAGGAGGGGTACAAGCTTCACTTTTTAAACCTTCCTTCTCACACCATGGTGAAACAGTTCAATTCTCCAACATCTCTCCTCAACCTTCTAGGTTAGGAGATTACTACCCTTCTTGCCCAATGGGCAATAGAAGAAGTACATCTTCAACAGGGCTCTCTTATTTTCTTATCCCAAAGAAAACAGGGAGTTACAGACCCATTTTAGATCTGAGAATTGAACAAGTTTCTATGCAAGGAGAAATTCAAGATGATTTCTCTCGGTGCTCTCCTTCCATACCTTCAGAGTCAGGATTGGCTTTGTTCTCTAGATCTCAAGGATGCGTACACCCATGTCCTCATCCATCCAACACACAGAAGGTTCCTTCGGTTCCTTTATCAAGGAAAGCACTACCAATACAGAGTGCTTCCTTTCGGTCTGGCCTCTGCACCAAGAGTGTTCACAAAATGCATGGCAGTAGTAGCTGCATTTTTCCGCACTCTAGGAATATTCGTATTCCCATATCTGGACGACTGGCTCATCCGAGCTCCATCCCAGTCAGAGGCTCAGACTTCCCTAGCCTGCACAAGGTGTGTTCTTCAGTATCTGGGACTTGTAATAAACATCCCAAAATCCCATCTCACCCCTACTCAGTCACTAGAGTTCATAGGGGCCTTGCTGGATACCACAACTGCAAGAGCCTAACTTCCCCAGGCCCGTTGCCTACGCTTGGTGCAGTTAGCCTCCCAGATTAAGTTAAAGTCCCATTTAACTGCTCCAGAAATGTTACAACTGTTAGGCCACATGGCATCCACCGTGCATGTGGTTCCTTACGCTCGCCTTCACATGAGGGCAGCTCAATGGACTTTATCCACCCAATGGACCCAGGCATCAGTGTGCCTATCAGACAAAATAGCAACCTCCAGTCGCCTTTTTTGGTCTCTCCAGTGGTGGAAGTCCACTCAAAACCTGTTGCTGGGGTCCCCCTTTCAACAGTTGTTACCCCAAGCAACCCTTACAACAGATGCCTCTCCAAGGGGTTGGGGAGCTCATCTACAAGATCTCTCCACCTAGGGCATCTGGTCTCCACAGGAGACTTCTCTACATATCAACCTCTTGGAGCTCAGAGCAATTTTTCTAGCTCTGAGTCTTCCACACCCTGCTCAGCTGCAGGACAGTCCTCATCCATACGGACAACCAAGTAGCCATGTTCTACGTGAACAAGCAGGGCGGGACTGGCTCTCTGTCGCTTTGCAAAGAAGCTTTGAGATTGTGGGCCTTTGCCAGAGAGCATCAAATTCATCTTCTGGCAGTATATCTTCCAGGCGTTCAAAACTCTTGGGCAGACAAACTCAGTCGAGTTCTGCTTCCACACGAGTGGTCCCTCCATATGGACCAGATAGCCAGAATCTTTCAGATTTTGGGAACCCCGGACATAGACCTCTTTGCAAGTCCGTGGAATGCCAACCTCCCCCGGTTCTCTTCCAGAATTCCGTGTCAGGGAGTTCAGGCCAAGGATGCCTTCCTCCTTCACTGGGGTGAAGGCTTCCTTTACGCCTTTCCACCCATTCCCCTAATTCCCAAAACTCTCTTCAAGCTTCAGAGAGATTATGATACTCATAGCACCACGTTGGTCACGACAAGTGTGGTACCCTCTACTTCTGCATCTCTCTCAAGCTCCTTCCCTGGACTTGGGATCTGCTCCAGACCACCTGTCCCAGGAGGAGGGAACGTTGTGGCACCCAAATCCCCAGTCTCTTCATCTCAGAGCCTGGTTGCTGAAGGCCTAGACCTTCAAGATTTGCATCTTTCTCAACAGGTGAAGGATATCCTTCATGCTTCCAGAAAGCCTTCCACTAGACGTTCCTATGCTTTCAAATGGAAAAGGTTTACCATTTGGTGTGCAGAGAAGGGTCTTAACCCCCTTGCAATACCTCTGAATTCTTTACTAGAGTATTTGCTGCATTTATCCCATGCAGGCCTTAAAACGAATTCATTAAGAGTCCATTTGAGTGCTATTTCAGCATCCCTCAAGCCTCTCAAAGGACAGCCTATTTCCTCTCATCCTCTTATTGCAAGATTCATGAGAGGCCTTCTTTTAACTAAACCTCCCATTAGACCACCTCCAGTGGCATGGGATTTGAATCTAGTTCTTGGTCAGCTTATGAAGCCACCCTTTGAACCCTTAGCCACTACCTCCTTGAAATTCCTTTCCTGGAAGGTTATTTTTCTCATTGCAGTCACCTCAGCTTGCCGCATCAGTGAGCTGCAAGCCTTGGTGGATAATCCTCCTTATACAAGGTTCCATCATGACAAGGTAGTCCTCAGGACCAATCCACACTTTATGCCTAAAGTGGTCTTACCTTTTCATCTGAACCAGGAGGTGTATTTACCTGTCTTTTTTCCAGGACCTCATGCATCAAGTGCAGAGAGGAATCTCCATACCCTGGATTGTAAGAGAGCACTCACTTTTTACTTACAAAGGACACAGCAACATAGAAAGTCCTCTCTTTGTTGCTTTTGATCCCTCTCATTTAGGACTTTCAGTCTCTAAGAGAACATTGTCAAATTGGATTGCTCAGTGTATTTCTTTCGCCTACCAGAGTAAGAACCTTTCTCTGGAGGGCCATGTCACAGCTGACAATGTGAGCCATGGCAGCCTCTATGGCTCATCTAAACTCTGTGTCCATCGACCAAATCTGTCGAGCGGCCACCTGGGCCTTGGTTCGTACCTTTACAGCCCATTACTGCTTGGACAAGGACTCCCGCCGGGATGCTTTGTTTGGTCAGGCTGTTCTCAAACACCTGTTCCATACCTAATCAAATCCTACCCCCATCCCTGGTTGGATGCCCGAGATCCATGGGGGGAGGTAGAGCCCTTCTCAGGGACTCACAACCTTGGGGATCTCCCTGGCATCTCTAGCTGGGGAGTCCCCATATGTGAAGACTCATTCCTGCTTGTTCCTGGAGATAGCACAGTTACTTACCTGTAACAGGTGATCTCTGGGAACAGCAGGAATAAGTCTTCACAACCCACACCCCCCCTAGGAGTTGTATCTCTCTCTTTGCTTTCCTCTCTCTCTCTCTTTGTCTCCGCTTTAAAACTCGAACTGGAGAGAGGCGGTTGGGAAAGGCAGGAAGGCAGCGTGCAGGCGCTGTGGGATGCTCCCAAAAGCTTTCTTACTGGACGCTGGGGACCATTCCCGCGCAGGCTCCGTCGGTACCGACGATACCCATATGTGAAGACTTATTCCTGCTGTTCCCAGAGATCACCTGTTACAGGTAAGTAACTGTGCTAAAGCTGACAGTCGCCCAAGAGCGCATTGTTTGGAAGAATGTATCCTTGAAGGATACTATCAAAAGCAGATGTGTTCCAAAAAACAGTAAAGTAGCCCAAATGCCCTCAAGTATGGAGCAGACAGAGCTTAAAGATCCCAAATTACCCATGCCTACCAATAGCCAGATTAATATGAACAAAATACAGTCTCTAAAATACCTTTATGCAAATGCTAGAAGTCTAAAAAAAAAAAGATGGGAGAGTTAGAATATATAGCACTAAATGAGAGGTTAGATATGATTGGAATCTCAGACATGGTGGAAGGAGGGCAACCATTGGGACACTGTGATACCTGGGTACAAACTATATCGTAATGATAGAGCTGATCAAATTGGTGGAGGGGTTGCGCTCTGTTAGAGAAGGCATTGAATCAGAAAGGATTAAAGTTTTGCAAGAAACAAAATTTGCTGTAGAATCTCTATGGATTGAAATTCCATGTAAAAAGGGGAAGGCGATAGCAGTGGGGGTGTACTATCGACCACGTAGCCAGAATGAACATATGGATGATGAAATGCTCAAAAAAATCAAGGAAGCTAACAGTTACTGCGCAGTAATACTGGGGTAATTGAAATCACCCATTATCGACTGCGGCAGTGTCAAGGCAGGACATGCTAGGGAGATAAAGTTCCTAGATGAAATAAATGACTGCTTCTTGGAGCAGCTGGTTCATGAGCCGACCAGAGGGGAAGCCATATTGAACCTAGTCCTTAGTGGAACACCAGATCTAGTGCAAGAGATAAGGGTATTGGGGCCACTTGGCAATAGTGATCATAATATGATCGTGTTTGATTTAATTAGTGGAGGAGGGATAGTAAGGAAATTTTTGTGATATCACCCGGCGCGGCTTCAGCAAAGCAGCAGGCAGTTCAGGAGACACTGCAGCATCTGCTCGTCCTGCAGACAATGTTGCCTGTTTCTCCAGACCAATGTGCATCAGGTCGATCTATTTCTATGATCTGTTTCGTGGTGCTCAAGAAGGAAGGTTATTTTTCAGTCCATGCTGGATGTGGCGGCCACTCGGAAGGTAGTGATGTTCCTTCAGCTCCTAGGCTGGGTAGTCAACTTTACCAAGAGCAAGATTGAGCTGGTCCAAGACCTGATCATCTTGAGGGCTCATTTAGACACTGCAACAGACTTTGTTCTCCTACCTGAGGAGAGCACGGAAGCTCCAGAGCCAGGTCTAGAAGCTTCTGCATATGAAGACGCGCACAGCATGGTTCTACCTACAGCTCTTTGGTTCCATAGTGGTGGTTTTTGTTCTCTTGCCATGAGCTCTTTTCCATATGTGGCCCCTTCAAGAGGCCCTTTTCCTCCAGATGGTCTCCACCGTGTCAACTGTTGATGCTGGTGTGTCCCCAATCAGTTCGCACACAGCTGCTCTGGTTGTAACCAGAACACCTGTCAGCAGGGATGTCGCTGCAGTTGTAGAATTGGATCTTGGTGACAGCCCATGCCAGTCTTACAGGGTGGAGAGTGCATTGCAAGTCCCCCCCCTTGTCCTATGCTCCCTGGAAGAGATCCCATGGTCCAACTGGCTAGAGAGGAGAATGGTTTATCTGGCGCTGCAGGCTTTTCAAATGTTGGTGCAGCATGGGATGGTACAATTCTCCAGGAACAAGCAGGAAGTCGGTCCTCACATATGGGTGATATCAGCACCGATGGAGCCCCCGCAGCAGCATCTCCCCAGCTTCTAAAGAGAGCCTTTGGGAGATGCCATCACGCATGCGTGGTCCCCTTCCTCTCTATATGTGCCATCTTGCTCATTCTCCTTTTTCCGCTGAGCCCTTCAGACATCGTCTTTCCCCTGGAAAAAGCTGGTTCCCCCCCCCCCCCCCTTCTCGAGTAATTCACTCATCTCCGGTATTGCACCATTACTCTTTTTTGTTCTTTTTGGGCGCCTTTGTGCCTTTATTCCCCGCTGCCAGCTTGGAGGGTCTTCGACCTTGCACGGGTTCTTTTTCCCTTATGGCTGCTAGTGGTTTCAAAATGTGTCATTGGTGTGCTAAGCTAAAGTCCCTAACTGACACACCTGACTGCTGTCTCTGGAACAGACAATGTGACGGTAGCCTATATCAGTTGCAAGGGGGGGAGGATGTGGGAGCACGGTCAGTGCATCTTGGACAAAGGAGGTGACTCCTCTGCTTGGCAGAGGAAAATCTTGTTGCCCTCAGCGGCTTATGTAGCAGGCAAGGAGAATGTCGATGGATTTCCTGAGTCTGCACCAACTAGACCCGTGGAATTTGGAGCTGAATTTGGTAGTATTTCATGAGAGAACCAGACGGTGGGGAGTGCCAATCATGGATCTGATGGCCGCCTTTCAATGCCAAGGTGAACTGTTTTTACAGCAGGTGCCATGAGCCAGTCCAAGGGACTAGGTGCTCTGGTGCAGAGGTGGCCATTGGAAGGGCTCCACAATGTGTTTTCTCTGTGGGTGCTCAGGTTGTCAACTGCAGTGCATAGACTGGCACCATGGGCCCTTGAATACAGAGCAGACATAGCTTAAAGATTCCAAATTACCCCTGCCTACCGATAACCAGATTATGTTTGTATGCAAATGCTAGAAGTATAAAAAATAAAATGGGAGAGTTAGAATATATAGCACTAAATGCGAAGTTAGATATGATTGGCATATCAGACATGGTGGAAGGAGTACAACCAGTGGTACACTGCTACCTGGGTACAAACTATATCGTAATGATAGAGCTGATCAAATTGGTGGAGGGCTTGTGCTCTGTGTTAGAGGGGGCATTGAGTCAGGATTAAAGTTTTCCAGGAAACAAAATTCGCTGTAGAATCTCTATGGATAGAAATTCCATGTAAAAAGGGGAAGGCAGTGGGGCTGTACTTTCGACTGCCTGGCTAGAATGAACAAATCAATGCTGAGATGCTCAAAGAAATCAGGGAAGCTAACAAAAGTTACAGCACAGTAATATAGGTCTGCAAAAAATTTTTTTTTCGAGAGCTGTTTTGGTTATTCCACGTAATCTTTGTGTTTTGGTGTGCTGAATCCGAAAATGACCTCCATTTTGTCATAGGACATCACGTTTCCTGACAATTTAGGTAACTGTTAAATAAGGCAATACCTCAAAATAAATGGAAATACTTATAAAATTAAAGTTTTATTACAATATTTTCATATAAATCCTTTTTTGAAATGAAATAAGCTCACCTACACACACTAAACTAGATTCTTCTTCCTTGTGAGTCTCTTGGTGCATTTACGCTTGTGAGTAGCATCTGGAATGTCTCTCTGAAGCATCCAGCAGTAGTCTGCCATCATTGTAATGCTCCATTTTCCCTGGTATCTCCTTTCCATCTCTTTAATGTCTTGGTGGAATCGTCCACCTTGTTTCTCTATCACAGCTCCCAAATTTTCAGGATAGTCAAGGTGGGACTGGAGGAAATGCACTTTCAAACTCATCAGCTTGAAATGCTTTCAGCATCCGTCCGACGATCTTTTTGTAGTGAGGATCTTTGTTGTTGCCTAAATTTCTTTACGACTTCTTTAAATGCAATCCACCCTTCTTTTTGAGGATCAGTCATGGTATTGAGAAACTCTTGATCTTGATCCTGGAAACTTGGTGACCAACTGTTTGAAGCATTCTCCATCTCTTGGAAGTGATTTTACGAATTGCTTCATCAATCCCAATTTTATGTGGAGAGGTGGTAGAAGAACTTTATGGGAAGGTACCAAAGTTTCTCGGAGGACATTTTTTTCACCGACTGTTAGCACCCTCGGCTGCCAACTCTTCTTGGTCCGGTGATTTTGTCAGTCTCGGCTGTCCCAGAGACACAGAAAACAAGGATATTTATACCCAGCTTGTTGCCCAAGCAGCATGCACAAGACCTTCAAGTCCCCACACACTTGCCAACCATGGTCTTCATGTTTAAGTTTACGAAGAATCAATTCCAAGTTCTCGTAGGTTTCTTTCAAGTGTACGGAATGACCTACAGGTATGGAAGCGTAAAAACCGTTGTGGAGTAAAACTGCTTTGAGACTTCTTTTTGAAGAATCTATAAAAAGACGCCATTGCTCTGAATCATATTGGATTTTAAATTGATCCATCAGACTTTCGACATCAATGCAATAAACCAACTTGTCTTCCTGGGCGAAGTAAGGAACGAACTCCTTTTCACGATGTCTGAACCATGAAGATGACACTCCTGGCAACAATAAATTCCTGCTTTTCAGCCTTGATCCGAGTAACTGCAGCTTCTTTGGGAAGATTCAAGTCTCTTACCAAATCATTCATCTCCTCCTGAGAAAACAATTTTGGTCTTGCATCTTCAAAGTCAGAACTTGATTCGTCATCTGGTTCAGGTATGACTTTACCTTCATCAAAGCTAGGTATCTCTTCCAAGGTAGCAGGGGGCTTGGGTACTGGTATATCTGTGCCATGGGGGATGGGACTAATTGCCAAGGGAAGGTTGGGGTATGAAATGGAATGCTTCCTTTTGGAGATAAACCCTTTCACATCGCATGAACAAAAGTAACAGTCATCACTATGGTTCTTTTGCTCTCGCCATACCATAGGAATCCCATAACGGAAAGATTTTTTCTTACCCTTGAACCAGTTTCAGAGGTCCTCAACACACCGTTTGCACACTGAGGCGCCAAGACTTTATTTTGATCTCCAATTTTTAGTCCAAAGTATGCAAAGTATACTTTTTTCACAAAGTCTGTAATATTCTGCTGTTGCTTCAACACTGTATATTCACCACAGATGAAACATAAACTGTCTGGCGAATTAATACACTTTCGTGGAGCCATAACATAAGAACATAAGATATGCCATACTGGGTCAGACCAAGGTCCATCAAGCCCAGTATTCTGTTTCCAACAGTGGCCAATCTAGGTCATATGTACCTAGCAGTTTCCCCAAGGGACACAGGTTCCACAATGCTTGTATTGGTTCAAGCAATGATATCCTGGGTCCCTTCTTAATAATGGTTTAAGGACCTTTCCTCCAGGAACTTGTCCAAACCTTTTTTAAACCCAGCTACACTAACAGCCTTTACTACATCCTCCGTTAACAAATTCCAGAGTTTGATTACACGTTGAGTGAAAAAATATTTTCTTTTATTAGTCTTAAATAGTTTACCCTGTAGCTTCATTGCATGTCCCCTAGTCTTTCTATATTCTGATAAGGTAAACAATCGATCTACGTTTACCCGTTCCACTCCGCTCATTAATTTGTAGACTTCCATCATATCTCCCCTCAGCCGTCTCTTTTCCAGGTTAAAGAGCCCTAACCTTTTTAGCCTTTCTTCATAGGTATCCACAATGACACCTAAATCTTTTTCCTGGGTGGTGGTTCCTAATGTGGAACCTTGCATCGTGTAACCATAGTTTGGGTTGTTCTTCCCTAGGTGCATAACCTTGCACTTGTCCACATTAAATTTTATCTGCCATTTTGATGCCCAGTCTTCCAATTTATCAAGATCCTCTTGCAATTTTCCACAATCCTTTTGGGTTTTAACAACTTTAAATAGTTTTGTCATCTGCAAATTTGATAACCTCACTCGTTGTTCCACTTTCCAGGTCATTTATGAATATGTCAAAAAGCAGCGGACCCAGCACAGATCCCTGGGGTACACCACTATTCACCTTTCTCCATTGGGAAAATTGGCCATTTAGCCCTACCCTCTGCTTTCTATCTTTTAACCAGTTCCTGATCCACAATAGTACACTGCCTCCTATCCCATGACTCTTTAGTTTTGCCAAAGGTCTCTCATGAGGGACCTTGTCAAAGGCTTTCTGAAAGTCCAGATACACAATATCAACCGACTCACCTTTGTCCACCTGATTATTCACTCCTTCAAAAAAACATAACAGATTAGTAAGACAAGATCTTCCTTGTCTAAAACCATGTTGGCTGTCTCTCATTAGTTCATGACTATCTACATGCTGAGTAATTTTATTCTTTATGATGGTTTCTATCATAACGGTTGAAGAATGACAAGCTAACACTAATTGTGATGAAAAAGTGTGAACAGCCTAGAACCAAGAACCTGATGATTCGTGCACAAATGTGGCATGCAGGAGAGAGCAATTCTGTGTCTGTACACGAGACATCACAGTGCTGGCCACGCCCCCTGCACTGACCGGAGCTGCTGCTATCTGCCCTTTGTCTCCCTCCCACTGAATTCTTCAGGAAAGATTAACCCCTTCTACCATTAGAAGCACGGACTTAAAACTTGCTTAGCTTATGTATATATTTCTGACCATCAGATTTACAGTGCTATTTTTTTTTTTTTTACATAACTCGGACAACCCCTTTAAGGTGTATTTGCATTTAATATCTTAAATGCACTTATGTGAATTAATTAATAGTAATTTGAATTAATTAATAGTAATTTGAATTGATTAATAGTAATTTGAAAAAAATTGATAAATTTGAAGACAATTTTGCATGTTGTGGAAAATCATGACGTCTATGAGTTTTTTCAATATTTTGTTTTCAGCACACCAAAATACATGGAAATTAGATGAAAATAATCAAACAGCCTTTTAGTCGCAGACCTGTGTAATGGGTGATTTCAATTACCTCGGTATTGACTGGGTCAGTGTCATGGCAGGACATTCTAGGGAGATAAAGTTTCTAGATGAAATAAATGACTGCTTCTTGGAGCAGCTGGTTCATGAACCGACCAGAGTGGAAGCCATTTTGGACTTAGTCCTTAGTGGATCACCAGATCTGGTGCAAGAGGTAAGGGTGTTGGGGCCACTTGGTAATAACGATCATAGCATGATTGTGTTTGATTTAATTAATGGAGGAGGAATGGTAAGGAAATCCACAGTACTGCCTTTTAACTTTCAAAATGGAGACTACGGTAAAATGAGGAAAATAGTTACGAAAAAACTAAAAGGAGCAGTTGCAAAGGTTAAAGACTTACATCAAGCTTGGGTGGTGTTGAACAATACTATCTTGGAAGCCCAGGCCAGCTGTAAGAAAAGTGAAAGGAAATCCAAAAAACTGCCAGCATGGTTTAAAGGTGAGGTCAGCATGTTTCAGGAAATGGAAAAAAGAGCCGGATGACGAAAACTGGAAATGGCACTAGCACTGGCAGGTTAAATGCAAGGCATTGATAAGGCAGGCAAAGAGGAAATCTGAGAAGAATCTTGCTGTGGAAGCAAAAACTCATAATAAAAACCTGAGTCAGTTGTACCATTAGATGATAGAGAGGTAAAAGGGGCAGTAAGAGGGGACAAGGCTATAGCGGAGAGACTGAATGAATTCTTTGCTTCGGTCTTTACTGAGGAAGAAGTAGGGATGTTACCCATGACTGAAATTGTATTTAAAGGTGATACTGCGGAAGAATTGAAAGAAATATCGATTCACCGGGAAGATGTATTACAACTATTTGATAGACTGAAGAGTAGCAGATAACCTGGACTGGATGGTATACATCCAAGGGGTTTGAAAGAACTGAAATATGAGATAGCAGACCTGCTATTAGTAATCTGTGAACTATCATTAAAATCATCTGTAATACATTGACCATCCTCTAATTTTCAAGTAACGCCAATTTTTAAAAAGGGTTCAGGGGTGATCTGGGAAACTAGACTGGTGAGCCTGATGTCAGTACCAAGAAAAATGGTAGAAACCATCATGAAGAACAATATTACTCAATATGTAGATAGTCATGGCTTAATGGGAGACAGCCATTATGGCTTTAGACAAAGAAGATCGTCTTACTAATCTGTTATGGAGAAAGGTGAATAGTGGGGTATCCCAGCGATCTGTGCTGGGTCCACTGCTTTTGACATATTCATAAATGACCTGGAAAAGGGAATAACGAGTGAGGTTATCAAATTTTCAGATGATACAACTATTTAAAGTTGTTAAAACCCAAGAGGATTGTGGAAAATTGCAAGAGGATCTTGATAAATTGACAGACTGGGCATCCAAATGGTTAATGAAGTTTAATGTGGACAAGTGCAAAGTTATGCACCTAAGATATCAACCCAAACAATGATTACACGATGCAAGGTTCCACATTGGGAACCACCACCCAGGAAAAAGATTTCGGCATCATCGTGGATAACATGTTGAAACCCTCTGCCCAGTGTGCAGCGGCAGCCAAGAGAGCAAGTAGAATGCTAGGTATCATAAGGAAAAGAATGGAAAATACAGGATTTTATAATATCTCTATCGTTCCATGGTGCGACCGCACCTTGAATATTGTGTGCAATTCTGGTCGCCGTATCTTAAGGTACAGAGAAGAGCCACCAGAATGGTAAAGGGGATGGAAGGATGCTCCTGTGAAGAAAGGCTAAAACGGTTAGGGCTCTTCAACCTGGAAAATACGACTGAGGAGATATGATAGATGTCTTTAAATTAATGAATGGAATGGAACGGGTAAATGTAGATCGATTTTTGTTTGTCAGAATATAAAAATACTGGGGGGAGTGGCTAATTCTAAGACGGCGACACTGGATTTGAGCCTAATGCTGAAACGAAAAGGCAGGCCAAGGGCTCCTCCCACGGAGCCGGTGCTTGCCAGTGTTGGTCCCATGGATAGATTCGTCCGGCTCACTATGGATCAGATCAGGGAGATTCGAGTGGGTTTGGTAGTGCCGGCAGAGGAGCGTTCGGTGTCTTCTGCCCTCAAATTGTCTCTCTCCCCAGATGAGCGTGTGCCTCCAGCTGTTCTGGGTTCTTCGGTGACTCCTCCAGCGCGTGGATCCTGTGCAGGTTGGCACTTAGTCCCGGAGGTCAGCCGCCAGTGCTTCCTGGGAAAGTACATACTGCTGAGGTCGATGATATTGCCTGCTCGGTGAAAAGTCCTGGTATTGTGAAGGATTTGTTAGGAGCAGCTCAGTCTGAGTCACCATTTTCTTTTTATATTTCTCGTCCTGCTGTGGTGACTCTTTGAGAGTATCTGGGAAGCCATTAATCAACTTTCTTTTTGCAGTAAATCAGCAGTTGGCACTTTCTTCTTCCAACATTTCCAAACTTGAGAAGAATATTGATGTGTTGTCCAAAGATATGGTGGAAATAAAGGGCAAAATTGAAGTTTACGATCAGAAACTCTCACAGGTCTCTGATCTGGCTTTTTCCTTGATGAAAGATAACACAGCATTAAAAATGAAGCTGGAGTCTTTGGAAAATGCTGCCAGGGTTTCAAATCTTTGATTGTTCCTGAGGTGGCACCTTTGGATTTATTTAAAAAGTATCTTCATGTATCTTTAATGGTACCCTCTGATTTGATTCCTCCAGTACAGAAGGCGTACTATCTACCTTTGGGAAAGAAAGAGGGTAATTCTGCTACTGGAGCTATAGACATGGATTTTCTTAATGTCTCCGCTTTGCTTCAGTCCCCCAAGGAGGATGTAATAGAAGTTTCCACTTTGTTAGTAACCTTTGCTCTGTCTACTGACCAAGATTGGCTCCTCAAATTGTTTTATAAAAAGAGAGCCAAACTGTTTATGGGTAAGAACATATCTATTTTCCCAGATGTTGCTAGAGAAACCCTGAAATGACATAAATCTTTTCTTTTGTTGAGACCAAGTGTGATTCAGATGGGGGCTTCTTTTGTATTGAGATTTCTCTGTAAATGAATTGTTTACAATTCCTGGAAATATGTTTTCTTTCAGCCTGTTGATTTGTCTTTATTAGCACTCATTGTATAACATCTTCACCACCTTAAGTGGGTTCTCTGTACTACTGTGGATCAGGAACTGATTAAAAGATAGAAAGCAGAGGGTAGGGCTTAATGGCCAATTTTTCCAATGGAGAAAGGTGAATAGTGGTGTATCCCAGGGATCTGTGCTGGGTCCGCTGCTTTTTGACATATTCATAAATGACCTGGAAAGTGGAATAATGAGTGAGGTTATCAAATTTGCAGATGACACAAAACTATTTCAAGTTGTTAAAACCCAAGAGGATTGTGGAAAATTGCAAGAGGATCTTGATAAATTGGAAGACTGGGCATCAAAATGGCAGACAAAATTTAATGTGGACAAGTGCAAGGTTATGCACCTAGGGAAGGACAACCCAAACTATGGTTACACGATGCGAGGTTCCACATTAGGAACCACCACCCAGGAAAAAGATTTAGGCGTCGTGGATACCATGTTAAAACCCTCAGCCCAGTGTGCAGCGGCGGCCAAGAGAGCAAACAGAATGCTAGGTATGATAAGGAAAGGAATGGAAAATAAAACAAGATATTATAATGCCTCTATATCGTTCCATGGTGAGACCGCACCTTGAATATTGTGTGCAATTCTGGTCGCCGTATCTTAAAAAGGATATAGCGATTTTAGAAAAGGTTCAGAGAAGAGCCACCAAAATGGTAAAGGGGATGGAAGGATACTCCTATGAAGAAAGGCTAAAAAGGTTAGGGCTCTTTAACCTGGAAAGGAGACGGCTGAGGGGAGATATGATAGTCTATAATTTAATGAACGGAGTGGAACGGGTAAACGTAGATCGATTGTTTACCTTATCAGAATATAGAAAGACCAGGGGACATGCAATGAAGGTACAGGGTAAACTATTTAAGGCTAATAAAAGAAAATATTTTTTCACTCAACGTGTAATCAAACTCTGGAATTTGTTACCGGTGGAAGTAGTAAAGGCTGTTATTGTAGCTGAGTTTAAAAAAGGTTTAGACAAGTTCCTGGAGGAAAGGTCAATAAACCATTATGAAGAAGGGACCCAGGATATCAGTGCTTGAACCAATACAAGCATTGTGGAACCTGTGTCCCTTGGGGAAACTGCTAGGTACGTATGACCTAGATTGGCCACTGTTGAAAACAGAATACTGGGCTTGATGGACTTTGGTCTGACCCAGTATGGCATATATTATGTTCTCATCTATTTCATTAATATGGTCCTGGTCCCTTGTCACCCTCTACTATGTTGATGATGTTTTCCTTGATGTCCCTGTAGGATATTCAGTCCTCAGTGCTTTGTTAGCTGTCTCCCATTTTGGGGACTAATGATGCTCTTTATTTACTTTATATAATATGTTTCCTATGAAATGCTCTGCAAGTCTATCTTTTCTGTTCAAGCGTTTGTTGCTTGATTTAATTGTAAACTTCATAAATAGAAAAAAAAATATATAAAAATACCAAGGAACATGCAATGAAGCTGCAGGGTAACCTATTTAAGAGTAATAAGAGAACGTATTTTTTTCACTCAACGTGTAATCAAGCTCTGTAATTTGTTACCGGAGGATGTAGTAAAAGCTGTTAGTGTGGCTGGGTTTAAAAAAAAAGGTTTGGACAAGTTCCTGGAGGAAAGGTCCATAATCCATTATTAAAAGGGACCTCTTTTTCGTTTTTTGCCCTTCGTGGCTGGCGTGTTCGCCCTTTTTACTCTTTTTCCCTGCAAGGCCGGTCCTTTGACCTCGGGACTCTTATCTCCAGGAACAAGCAGGAATGAATCTTCACATATGGGTATCTTCGGTACCGACGGAGCCTGCGCGGGAACACTCCCCAGCGTCCAGTAAGAAAGCTTTTGGGAGCATCCCACAGCGCCTGCGTGTGCTGCCTTTCCCAACCGCCTCTCTCCAGTTCTTCTTTTCCGCGGAGCCAGCAGGTCGTGTTCCTGTCACCGCAGAAGTTGTTCTTTATTTTTCTGTGTCACGTCTGTCTTCGACGTCAGACCGGTACCGCCGGTCTTTACTTTTCTTTCTTTCTTAAAAAAAAAAACAAACTTATTTTCTTCAACTGTGCATTTTCAGTTTGGGCCTTAGGCCTAAATATTTTCTCCTCATGGAGAAGCCCGCTTCCGGGTTTAAAAAGTGCACAAAATATGGCGGTACTATATCTCCAGGAACAAGCAGGAATGAGTCTTCAAATATGGGTACGTCGGCGCCGACGGAGCCCGCACGGAAATGCTCCCCAGCATCCAAACAGCTTTTGGGAGCTTCCCCCGTGCCTGCGCGGTGACTTCCCGCCTTTCCCCCTGTCTCTCCCCAGTTTTTGTTTTTCTGCGGAGCCAACAGGACGTACCTCCTGTCATCGCAGAAACGTTTTTCTTTAAAATCCTTATTTTCTTGTTTTCTTGTGGTCGCGGCTGTCTTTCCTGCCGATACCGGCACCGCCGGTGCTTTATTTTCTTTTCAAACTTAAAATAACTTCTCCTCGGTTTTTTCTTATCTCCAGGAACAAGCAGGAATGAGTCTTCACATATGGGTACGTCGGTACCGACGGAGCCTGCACGGGAATGCTGCCCAGCTTCCAATCAGAAAGCTTTTGGCAGCATCCCTCGCGCCTGCGCAGTGACTTCCCGCCTTCTCCACAGCCTCTCTTCAGTTTTCGTTTTTCCGCGGAACCGGCAGGACGTCCTCCTGTCACCGCAGAAACTTTTCTTTTTCATTACTTTAGTTTTTTGTTTTCTTGTGGTCGCGGCTGTATTCCCGCTGCCACCGGTATCGCCGGTGGATTTTTGACTAAATTCTGAGAAACTTTTTCTTCAGTTTTTTTGCCTTAACTACTTGGGCCTACTAGGCCTTTTCATCATGGAGCCTTCTTTTCCTAAGAAGTGCATTCGATGTGGAAACACCTGTTTCTTTTTAGACACCAATAGTTGGTGTCTCAACTGTGTGGGTCCTGACCCTTTTTCCCCTGACTTGTCAGGAGATAATTTTGTGAAGAAAGCTTCAGTCTTTAGAGTTTCCCTCGATACCGTTTTCTCCTCGGCAGTGAGGGTACCCGGTTTCTCTACTTCACAGGATCAGGTAACCCAAAAACAGTCTGCTAAGACTAGTCAATGCTTGAGTGGTATGTCCCATGCCCAGCATGGTGACGGCTCCGGCCTTACCCTCAAGAATTCATTGGCATTAACCCTGCGGGAGTCTTTGGGCTCCAAAGCGTTAAAGGGGTTTCAGGATGTTCCTGGGGCTCACCCCTCACAGAACATGCCTGAGCCATGCGCGGGGGTGGTATCCGCTTCGAGCGGTACCGAGCCTCCGGCATCGGCACCTGTGTCTAGTATTCCACTCTTCACCAGGGATCGTCATCGGGCATCCTCGGTACCTTCGGGACCGATCGATACGCACCGCATTGACTTCCCTCAATTTCAGCCATGCTCCGGGACGGTACCGGCGTCGATCGGTTCCGATACCCTGGCATCGGCATCGAGATGGACCGCCTTTGCAAGAGGTGCTCATTGGGTATCCTCGGTACCGTCGGTATCGATCGATGTAACCCAGGCTGCCTCGGTGGTATCGGCATCGCCGATACTGCCACCGGCGTCGGAACCCTCGCGACATGCATCGATAGTCTCGCTTCCTCCGATGCCGAGTCTTGAGCCGATATCTAGTCTCGAGGACTGCGTATCGACGCGTCCCGGAACAGACTCCTGTCGTTTCCAGACAGGCAGTTCCGAAGATCCTAGCCATAGCTCCTTCATGATCTCGGTACCACTGCAGCAGTTCCCGATGGCGACGTCACCTGCTAATCCTGTATCAGTGTCGATGTCGACGCCTGTTCTTGCACCGATGCCTATTTTGGAACCGATACCTGGCATTGGTGCAGTACACTGTAAGTCCTCTGGTGCTCAGGCTCTTCCTTTAGCCTTACCAGGGATGGTTCCCATAGGAGATCAGTCTTTTCAGGCTTTTCTCCTAGATATGGCAACCTTTCTTAATATTTCTATCCCTGGTTGTGATCCTACCCATGGCTCACCGGCACAAATGCAAAATATAAAGCTTCCTTTACATCCTGCTCTGCAGGATCTCCTCCTCAGGGTTTGGAAATCGCCCTTACGACTTCCTCCAGTTACTACAGACATTGAGGTTCGGTACCGAGTACCACCCTCTCCAGGGTTCCAAAAGCCTCAACTTTCTCATCGTTCCCTTGTAGTGGAATCGGCACTGAGGAAAGTTAAGAGCAAGAAGAAGCATTCTTATCCGCCGGGTCGTTCTTCAAGAACACTCGATGCTTTTGGCCGTCAGGCCTTCCAAAACTCTATGCTGGCCTCCAGAGTTCTCTCATATATTTTTCACATGAGTCTAACACTCCAGGAAGTCACAGAGAAATTGTCTCTTTTGACCCCTTTTTTACCAGAGCCCAAGGCTACTGATTATTCCTTGCTCCTCAATCACAGCCGGAATATATCCTGGTTCCTGTCTCGTGCTTCTATAGACTCTTTTGAGTCCGTTAGCAGATCCTCTGCTATTGCCATTGCAGCACATCGCAGAGCCTGGCTTGAGGCTTCAGACTTGAGCAAACAGGCACAAACTATACTAGCTCATTCTCCTTGTACAGGAGAAGCTCTCTTCAATAAGGAGGCTTTACGTCAGGTTGCTCAATGCTCCACTGACTCTTCTTCCACTAGAAACCATTTTAAGCCACCTCCTTCAAAGAGTAGGAAATGTCCTACCAAACCTTCTTTCCCTAAGAAAAGAAAGTTTCATTCATCTCCTGCCCATCATTCGGCTGTACCTAAACAAGGGACGCCTCAGCCTAGTCTGAAGTCCTCCACTTCTGGCCAGTCTCAGCATTCCCAGCAACCATAGGGGCCGGGAATTGTAACTTACATCACTTCTACATATTAGAAGCTTATTCACTGTGCTTTTCTTTTCAGTGTATTAACCTGTGGGGGGGAAAATTTTTTGTTCAGGGACTACACACTTCTCCTCTTCTTACTACCTAGAAGAACAGCTACAACTATCCCCTGATAGTTTTTATCCCAACTGAACTTTTTTTCCTTCAGTTGACTTACCCTATGGGTACGTCACCCTCTAATTACTTGAGGGGTACCATACTGAACAGCTTCTCTAGCAAGCTCGTTCCCCAGACAGGGAGAAAAGATATCGCCTCTTTTCTTCTCTGTTTTTCTTTATTCAGCACTGGACAACATCTCTGCTGTTTCCGTCAGCAGCTCTGCCTGCAGGAGTTACAGTAATGGTATTACTGGGACTTTTTCCAGGTTCCAGTCCCTTATTCAAAATTTTGTCTAGCCTCAGTAGTGATGCCAAACTATCTGGATCCTCCTACTCGTTTAGGCTTTCTCACATTATTCTACCATTTCCTCTCCTAGGATATGGCAACACACCTGACTTCAGTCAGTTTATCTCATAGCTCTCCTGCACAATGCTCTCTGTAGTCTTCAGAGAAGCTTTCTACTATGAGGGCCTTGCTATAGAGCATTGACCTTGTCTCTGAAATTTCTCTATTAGTGGGGGAAAAACTTCTAAACCCTTCCTATACTTATGAAGGTTCTCCACACCCCCTCTAGCCTGGGGTGTTAACACGAGATATCAGTTATTCTGCGTGAGACTCCAAGGCTTCTGTTTACGCATGCTACCTCTGGGTCCTTCCATAGGTCCCTCTGGTATCTTCCCTGCGTTTCTCCACATCTACCATGTCAGTGTTCTGTTGAACTCCCGCCTTGTTCTTCACAGATTCATATATTCATCTGTTCTCACGCGAACATCACGGTTCTCTGGTTAGATTGCCTTTCTGCATCCCTCAATCCTTGAAAATAGATTCTCTCTACATATCTCAAGTGGGTTCACCCTCTTGTAGAGCACAGAATCTTTCTTTTATATTCCCCCATGTACAATTATGGGGATGGGTGGTAGACATGTATCTTCAACCAATTGTCTGGTATGTAGCATCTCCATATATGTCTACATACCTATATCATTACCCTGGTGGTGCTAGACCATGCCCCACAAATTTACATATATTCAGGTATATCATATATATATATATTTGATATATTTCACCACCCATATCCTAATATTCTCCAGGACCAAGCAGGAAGTCAGTCCTCACATATGGGTGACGTCGGCGCCGACGGAGCCCTCGCGGAGCAATTTTCCCCAGCTTTCAAAGAAAGCCTTTGGGAATTGCAGCGCGCATGCGCGGTCCCCTTCCCGCCCAAAGGTGCCATGCCCTACAGACGTCTGTCACCGCTGAAAAGTTGATTTTTCTTTCTTATTTTAAGTATTTCTTCGGTTTGACGCCGGTCCTTTTTCCGTCCGGCCTTGCGACGCCGGTTGCGAGGCCTCCCTTTCCTTTTTCGGTTTTTCTGTCCTTCGTGACAAATTCGCGTTTTTTCACTTTTTCCCTGGCGGCCCGCTCGTTCGACCTCGCAGGGGCCCTTTTTCCCCCGATGGCCGCCAGTGGCTTTAAAAAGTGTGTTAAGTGTAAGAAACTGTCTCTTACCGACACACTGATTGCTGCCTCCGTTGCCTGGGCCCAGATCATGAAGAAATGATCTGTGGGGCCTGTAGCAAGATGTCCGCGAAATCTTTGCGGAGTCGGCAGCATCAGCGGGAGAGAATCTTCTCTGACCCCAGCCGTACCCGGACCTTGTCAGAAGCTTCGGTGTCCAGAGAATCTGGCTCTGAACACCGTCGGAGCTCCTCTGAGAGGGGGTCCCCTACCCGGGAACATCACCGGAAGACCAAACCCGCGAGGGTGGCGTCGGTGGACGCTCCTGGCTCCTCGAGGGCCAGGTCGCATAGCCCCGACAGCCGTCCCGGGTCTTTGGAGCTGGAGCGGCCGTCCAAACAGCCTCGTCTGAAGATGGACTCCTCTGCTCACGTAAGTGCTGTTGTCTTCGTGGACTCGCCTCCGAGGGGTCCGACGTCGGGCCCGACGCCGTCGGGGCCCGAGTCGGGGGCTGCTGGGTCTCCTGAGCTCGGACTCAGGTTGACGGCCTTGGAGAGCAGCCTTGCTGCCTTCATAGACCAGCAGCGGGCATTGATCGCTGGCCTCGCCGGCGCTTCTGCCCTGACCGCCGGGTCGTCGACGTCTAAGTTGACCCCGGAGACCGAGCCGATCCTCGAGTCCATGCGGGCTCGAGTCGATTCGCGGTCGCCTTCGGCCTCCCGTTTGGGGCCGAGGTCGTCGACGCCGACCCCCTCGGCGTCGGGGCGGACGGCGTCTGTACCCGCCCGGCCGGAGCCGCTCGACTCCTCCGACGAGGAGTCCGCCTGGGAATCCGAGGTGGATGAGTCGCCTGGTTCTTTTCGGACTCGGTGTGTCCCTTCAGACTCCCCCGAGTCCGAACCTCGGAGACAGTCCCCTCCGGAGGATGCCCGGTTCTCGGACTTCGTGAGGGATATGGCCAAGGCCTTGGCCTTCCCTGCGGATCCCGAGGAGGAGCGTCGAGCCGAAGAGCTCGATGCCCTCCAGTATGACTCTCCTGCAAAGGAGCATTTTACTGTACCGGTTCCTCCGATGCTGGAACGACTTCTCTTCCACATGTGGGAGAGCCCGGCGTCGTCGCCAGTGTTGAGCAAGCGGGTCGATGCCATCTATCGAGTCCGCAAGAGCCCTGGCTTCCAAAAAGCACAGCTGCCACACCATTCCATGGTGGTGGAATCGGCCATGCATCGGCTCAAGAGCCAGAAGATGCACTCCTCGGTGCCTCCCGGCAGGGAAGCCCGCAGCCTGGATGGCATCGGTAAGAAGTGTTTTCAGGGCTCTATGCTTGCTTGTCGAGTCCAGACTTACCAGCTCTACATGGGCATGTATCTCCGAGACCTGGCTAAAGAATTAGCCGGATTCTCTGCTGGTCTCTCCGAGGAACCTTTGCAGAGGTTCCTGGCCTTGTCCACCAGTATTCGGGAGTGCTCCAAGTTTATCTCTCGAGCAGCCTATGATGGCTTTGAGGCATCGGCCCGGGTAGCCGCAGCCAGCATCGGGGCCCGCCGACAGGCTTGGCTTCAGTCATCCGACCTCGAGCCCTGGGTGCAGGACAAGTTGGTCGATGTCCCCTGCAGAGGTGAAAACCTCTTTGGCAAACCTATGGACGAGAAGGCTGCACAGCTCGAGACAGACTCTCACCAGGACTCGGCTCTCCAGGAAAACCTCTGCCCCTTCCCAGAAGAAGAAGGGCTCGGGGAAAAAAGCCCTTTTACCCGAGGAAGGCGGCTGCCTATAAACACTACCCTCATTATCAGGCCTCGGCAGCTCCCCAACAGGGTCAGCAGGCCAAGGGACGGGGTAACGGGTCCCGTAGGCAGCAAGCCCCCAAGCCTGCGCCACCGGCCCCTGCTCCGCAGGGTGGGGGTTTTTGACTCTTTCAGCTTAGCCTCTCCCCCTCCGCTGGTGTCTCTCAGCACGGGAGGCCGGCTGGTTCACTTTGCCCACAGGTGGTCCAACATCACGTCAGATACCTGGGTGCTCCACATAGTCCGAGAGGGCTATCTTCTACACTTCCACCAGGTACCTCCCCCCTACTTTCCAGGGGAGCCTCTGCGACCCCCTCTTCACCGGGACTTACTCCTTCAAGAGTTGGCAAGTCTTCTTCGGGAACAGGCGGTGGAACCAGTGCCCCACCACCTGAGAGGTCAAGGCTTTTATTCCAGGTACTTCCTGGTACCGAAGCGAACTGGGGGCCTCAGACCCATCCTGGACTTGCGGAACCTCAACAAGTTCCTGGAATCAAGATGCTTACCCTTGGAATCCTGCTGCCCTACCTCCGGCAGGGAGATTGGCTATGCTCCTTGGATCTAAAGGATGCCTACACTCACATCCTCATCCACCCAAGCCACCGACAATACCTGAGGTTTGTGGTGGCAGGCAATCATTACCAGTACAGAGTACTGCCCTTTGGCCTATCCTCCGCACCACGAGTCTTCACAAAATGTCTCGCAGTGGTAGCGGCTTATCTCCGGCTTCAAGGCCTCTTTGTCTTCCCTTACCTAGACGACTGCCTCATCAGAGCACCGTCCTCCACGGAGGCCACTCACGCCACGCAACGTACTGTGACTCTACTCCAGTACTTGGGCTTTGTCATAAACCTCAAAGTCCACTTTGCTCCCCTCTCAGGATCTCAAGTTCATCGGCGCCAGGTTAAACACGCTTCAAGCGCGAGCCTTTCTGCCGCTCGACAGGGCACAACGGCTCGTGGCTCTCGCCAGCCGCTTTCGCAGCCATTCCCGGGTCTCGGCCAGGCACTTTCTGCAGCTGCTCGGCCATATGGCTTCCACGGTCCATGTGACCCCCAATGCCCGCCTGAATATGCGGCCTGCTCAATGGTGTCTTCGCTCACAATGGCGTCAGGCCTCGGGGAGACTAGCGGACTCAGTACGAATCTCCAGCCCGCTGGTCTCTTCTCTGCGGTGGTGGCTTCATCTGCCCGACCTAGTGCTCGGAATGCCTTTTCAGTCTCCTCCGCCGGTTCAAGTACTGACGACCGACGCTTCTCTCCTGGGTTGGGGAGCACATTGCCAAGGGACATGTACTCAGGGTCTCTGGACCCCGTGGGAATCTGCCCAGCAGATCAACTTCCTGGAGCTCAGAGAGATCCGCCTGGCTCTCCGGGCCTTCTCCCACCTTACCACTCGCCAGTCCGTCCTCGTCCAGACGGACAATCAAGTGGCCATGTTCTACGTGAACAAACAGGGGGGCACGGGCTCCTTCCTTCTCTGTCGGGAAGCACAAAAGCTCTGCGCTTGGGCCGTCAGCCGAGGGATCCTCCTCAAAGCTGTCTACCTCCCAGGTCAAGAAAATTACCTGGCAGACAAACTGAGCAGAATCCTCCAACCACACGAGTGGCGATTGGACCCGTTGGTGGTTCGAAGGATCTTTCTCCAGTGGGGCCTCCCCACGCTGGATCTATTTGCCAGTCCTCTGAACAGGCAACTTCCTCGATTCTGCTCTCGGGAACCGCATCCCCTCCGAGTAGCGGCCGATGCTTTTCTGCTCTCATGGTCCACGGGCCTTCTGTATGCCTTTCCTCCCATGCCGCTGGTGTCTCGAACACTTTTCAAGGTTCTCCAGGACAAGGCTTCGATGATCCTGATAGCGCCCCGGTGGCCCAGGCAACCGTGGTTCCCGCTTCTGATGCAACTGGCGGTAGATACGCCTTTGCCTCTGGGGTTCCAACCAGATATCCTGACCCAGGATCAGGGGTCTCTCCTACACCCCAACCTCAGATCTCTTCATCTGATGGCCTGGCTGCTGAAAGGGTAGTCCTTGCTCCCCTCCTGCTGCCTCCGGAGGTGGAAGAGGTCGTGCTGGCTTCCAGGCGACCCTCTACCCGGAAATCCTACGCCCTTAAATGGCGTCGCTTCTCCACCTGGTGTACTCAGCAGTCTCAAGACCCCTTCTCATGCTCGTGTCGGTGGTCTTGCAGTACTTGCTTTCCCTCTCCAATCTTGGACTTAAGTCCAACTCGGTCAAGGTTCACCTCAGTGCTATTTCTGCACATCATGTGCCGGTGGAAGGCAGGCCTCTTTCCGGCCACCACCTTGTGGCACGGTTCTCCCGAGGTCTCCTTCTCCTTAAACCACCTTTGCGCCCCCCAGCCCCAGACTGGGACCTTAACGTGGTTTTACAGCGGATCACCTGTCCGCCCTTTGAACCCATGGCTACCTGTCCTCTCCGTTTTCTTTCTTGGAAAACCTTGTTCCTAGTAGCCCTCACTTCCGCTAGACGCGTTAGTGAACTGCAGGCCCTAGTGTCTGATCACCCTTACACTAGGTTCTACAAGAACAGGGTAGTCCTGCGGACTCACCCTAAGTTTCTTCCAAAAGTGGTCTCCCCTTTTCACATCAATCAGGAGGTGGTGCTTCCGACCTTCTTTCCCAGGCCACACTCCAGCCGAGCTGAGATGGTCTTGCATACCCTGGACTGTAGAAGGGCGCTGAACTTCTACCTTGATCGTACGCGGGAGAGCACCGTAAGACTGTCCAGCTCTTCCTGTCTTACGACCCTAATAAATTAGGGCTCCCTGTCTCCAAGCGTACTCTGTCCATCTGGGTAGCTGACTGTATCGCTTGGACTTATGGGGCGGCAGGCCTCTCGTTGGAGAGTCGAGTCACGGCTCATCAGGTTCGGGCGAAGGCTGCGTCAGTGGCTTACCTCCGCTCTGTTCCATTGGCAGACATCTGCCGGGCCGCTACTTGGTCTTCGAGCCAGACTTTTGCAACCCATTACTGCCTCGAGAGGGAGTCCCGCAGGGACAGTGCTTTCGGACAGGCAGTCCTCCGTAATCTCTTCGAGGTTTAAGCAACTCCTACCCTCCATCCAGGATGTTGGGCTACCGGTTGGAGAATAGTCAGAGAAGATTCCTTCCTTCTGTACTGCTGAGCTAGAGGGAGCTCATTTTTATGCTTGGGGTCTCCGGTAGCCTTGAGCTTGGGAGTCCCATATGTGAGGACTGACTTCCTGCTTGGTCCTGGAGAAAGTGTAGTTACTCACCTGTAACAGGTGTTCTCCAGGAGCAGCAGGAATCAGTCCTCACAACCCTCCCTCCTCCCCGTGGAGTTACAATCATATGATTTAGTTTTTGCAAATTTTTTTGCTGTCTTTTCGCTATGTCATCAGACTGGCCAAGATGGCACCTTTGGGCGGGAAGGGGACCGCGCATGCGCGCTGCAATTCCCAAAGGCTTTCTTTGAAAGCTGGGGAAAATTGCTCCGCGAGGGCTCCGTCGGCGCCGACGTCACCCATATGTGAGGACTGATTCCTGCTGCTCCTGGAGAACACCTGTTACAGTTGAGTAACTACGCTTACACATCTGTACATATGTATGTATGTATATATATATATATATATATATATATATATACAATATATACATATATCTTCCAGCCACATGTATATATCCCTATATATATATGTGTTTCATGGGGGGGGGGGGCTCTGAAGGGTTGGTCTGTCTTACACACTATCACCCTTACTGTCTATACTACATGTTTTACCTCCTAGAGGTTTTAGACAGTCTGTCGCCCTACGTCCCATGCCATATTACGATGCAGAAACTGTTAGGTACCAATAACCACTTTGGTGCTAACATCTTCCATTTTTTCTTTAAGTCCATGAAGCATCAAGCTTCAATATTTTTTTCCTATCTCTCGCCAGCTAGGAAAAACAATGTACCTCTTATCTTGAGTACACAACTGTTTTCAGTGGGAATAGGGGTTTTTTTCCGGTCCCCCTCTTCCCGCCAGGACTGGGCTAGTTGTCCAACTCCGTCAGTCTTCTTCCTTTAGTCCTCAATGTTAATGACCTTATGCCTAAAGGAGTTTTCAGCTTTTCCCATAAAGCTTTCCATTGAAGACCCAACGTCACATCCTACCCAGTTGACACCTGGATCATCTACTACCTCCAGGGCTGGACCTTCATCCTCACTACTGAGAGGTCACCTTGAAGATTCTGCCACTGCTTATCCAGTAGTCTCCATCATGCTTTCTACTTCCTACAATACAGTAGGTAAGCTGCATATTTTAAGTGTACATTAAATGTATTTTAATGCTACTCATATCTACCAAGGACTCCTGTAGTTTGTAAAACCCTCTAGTCCTTGGCTATGCTGTTTCTTTCCCCACAGCTCCTTTATTGTCAACTCCTGCCCTCCATCCCACATTGGATGCCGGGGATTCCTGGAGACAAAATGCACCCCTGATCCAGGCACTTGCATTTTTATGGGATCTCCCCCTGGCATCTCCAGCTCGGGAGTCCCCATATGTGAAGACTCATTCCTTCTTGTTCCTGGAGATAGCACAGTTACTTACCTGTAACAGGTGATCTCTGGGAACAGCAGGAATTAGTCTTCGCAACCCTCCCACCTCCCCTAGGAGTTGCATCTTTTTTATCTTCTTCCTTTTCTCTCCTCGCCTTTGTCTCAGCTCTGAAAATCAACTGAAGAGAGGCTGTGGAGAAGGCGGGAAGTCACTGCGCAGGCGCGAGGGATGCTGCCAAAAGCTTTCTGATTGGAAGCTGGGCAGCATTCCCATGCAGGCTCCGTCGGTACCGACGTACCCATATGTGAAGACTAATTCCTGCTGTTCCCAGAGATCACCTGTTACAGGTAAGTAACTGTGCTTGTTGTATGTTTCACAGGAGCAACAAGTAAGTCTAATCGAGGCCTAACAGGCCTTTCCAACATGGAGCCTTCTTCCCCTAAGAAGTGCCTTCACTGCGGAGACTTAGTTTTCTTTTTAGACTCCAGTGCCTGGTGTCTATCCTGTTTGGGTCCTGGCCCCTTTTCTCAGGGTCCATCAGGCTTTAGTATCGGGAGAAGACCCTCTCTTTTTCGGGTATCCCTCGATGCCGTTTTTCCTCCTGAGGTGAGGACGCGGGTTTATTCTTCTCTCCAGGATCAGGTAACCCACAAAAAGTCTGTTAAGACTGGCTAATTCTTGATGGGTAGGTCTCATGCCCAGCATGACGGCTCTGGCCTTGCCCTCAAGACCCCATTGGCAGTAAGACCCCGGCGGGAGTCTTCGGGCTCCAAAGCATTTACGGGGTTTCAGGTTGTTCCTGGGGTTCACTCCTCACAGAACATACCTGAGCCATGCTCGGGGGTGGTATCCGCTTCGAGCGGTACCGATCCCCCGGCATCGGCACCGGTGTCGAGTGCTCCACTCTTCACTGAGGATCGTCAGCTGGTGTCCTCGGTACCTTCGGGGCCGATCGACTCGACCCAGACTGGCTTTCCTGCGTCCCCGCCATGCGCGCGGTTGGTACCGGCTTTGAGCGGTGCCGATCGCTCCACTCTTCACCAGGGGTCGTCGTCTGGTGTCCTCGGTGCCTTCGGGACCGATCGACCCGACCCGGACTGGTTTTCCTGCTTCCCAGCCATGCGCGGGGTTGGTGCCGGCTTCGAGCAGTGCCGATCCCCCGGCATCGGCACCGGTGTCGAGTGCTCCGCTCTTCACCAGGGATCGTCATCGGGAGTCCTCGGTGCCTTCGGAACCGATCGATACGACCCAGTCTAGATTTCCTGTATCCCAGCCAACCGCTGGGTTGATACCGGCGTCGAGCGGTGCCGATGCCCCGGCGTTGGCATCGGTGTCGAGTGTTCCACTCTTCACCGGGGATCGTCATCTGGTACCCTGGGTACCTTCGGGGCTGACCGATGCGCCCCGGAGGGGCTTTCCTCTATCTACGCCATGCTTGGGGGGGAGGGGTACCGGCTTCGAGCGGTACCGATACCCCGACATCAGCGCCGGTGTCTAGTGTTCTTCTCTTCACCGGGCATCATCCTCGGTGCCTTCGGTACCGATCGATACGATTCCGATTGACCTTCGGGTAGCGGCATCGCCGATTCCACCACCGACACTCGGTTCGATTCCCAGTCTGGAATCCATATCCAGTCTAGATGACTTGGTCCCGATGCGTTTCGGAGCCAATCCATGTCGCCTCCGACTACGCAGTACCAGGGATGATCACCAAAGCTCTCTGGTTACCTTGGTACCGCCTCAGTTACCGTCCCCGGTACCGGTGTAAACGTCGTTTCCTGCAGTTCCATCGGTGCCATCGATCCTTTCTGTGCCTAGCTTGGAATCGATACCGGGAACCGACGACGCAGTACTAACTGCCTCGAATCAGAACGGTCAGTATCGTTCTCCATCTAGCAGGATTCTTTTTATGCACCAGTCCAGTAGGTCTTCTGGTGTTCACGCTGCTCATTCAACCTCAGCCTGCCCAGGAATAGCTCCTCTGGGAGATACTTCTTCTTTTCAGACATTTCTCCTTGACATGGCAGCCTTTCTTGCCATTCCTATTCCTGGTCCTACTCTTGACCCAAGATCCTGCAGAAAAGGAAACCATAATGCTTCCTTTGCATCAGTCTTTGCAGGACCTTCTTCTGAGGATTTGGGAATCACCTTTAAAGGTTCCTGCGCCTTCTACAGCCATGAATGTTCTGTATCAGGTGCCTCCCTCTCCGGGGTTTCAGAAAAGCCAACTTCCGCATCATTCCATTGTAGTGGAATCAGCAATGAGGAAGGTCAGAAGCAAGAAGAAGCATTCTTCTTTCCCACCAGGTCGTGCATCTAAAGCACTTGATGCCTTTGGATGTCAAACCTTCTAAACTTCTATGTTGGCTTCAAGAATTATTTCATATATTTTTTATGAGTCTCACACTTCAGGAGGTCACAGAGAAGTTATCTCTCGTCTCCTTTTTTGTCAGAACCCAAGGCCTCTGACTATTCCTTGCTTCTTAATCATTGCAGGAATATCTCTTGGTTCCTTTCTCGCGTTTCTCTAGACTCTTTTGAGTCTGTTAGCAGATCCTCTGCTATTGCCATTGGAGCGCGTCGTACAGCGTGGCTGCAGGTTTCAGACATGAGCAAATGGGCAAAACATACACTGGGTAATTCTCCTTGTACTGGAGACCATCTTTTCAATAGAGAAGCTTTACGTCAGGTTGCTCATTGCTCCACTGACTTTCCTAGTTCTGGAAACCATCCTAAGCCCTCTTTTTCCCCAGGACGTGGGAAATGTCCTGCCAAACCTTCTTTCCCGAAGAAGAGAAAGTTTCATCCTTCTGCCCATCCTCCCGGTGTACCCAAGCAAGGGACATCTCATCCTAGTCTGAAGTCTCCAGACTCTACCCGGTCTGCTCATAACCAGCAACCATAGGTTCCTGTTTATTGCAATCTACAGTTAACTTCCCCTTAGCAGAAGTTTATTCTTCAAACTCTACACTGGTTTCTTTTCCAGTATGTTATGCCCTCGGATACTTTTGTCCATGGGTTGCAGAATTCTCCCATTCTTCCTACCACGAAGGGAGGTCACAACTATCCCATGATAGTTTCTGTCCCCATATGGACATCTTTTCCTTCAGCTGCCTTACCCTAGGGTAAGTCACTTTCCAACCCCCTCTCTTCCAGGGTTTCCCCGGCTTGAGTTGGTGCCATACTGGAACGCTTTTTTTCTTCCAGTGTAGCCTGTTTGTTTTTTCCTTCACTGCGTGCTCTGAACGACTCATCGGACAGGGACGGAGATGCTCTCCGCTGCCTTTGTCTGTTTTTTCTCTCTGTTTTCTACAGGAGAATCCCCTCTGTCGTTTTCTTCAGTTGCTGTATATGCGGGAGTTCCAGTGATTTTATTTTATTTATTTATTTAGCACACATTTATATACCGCTCTTTCCCAAGTATCAAGTGCGGTTTACAGAGAACAGAAAAAATTTAAGGTACATGGATAATCATGTCCTAGTTGTTTTACAGGGAACAGATTTAACTTTTTACATTTAACAGTATAATTAAGGACATGCAATCAAAAGACATGCAAACAATGATTTCATCCAATTGTATTGAGTGGATGTAATCAAACTTTTTACATAATTACAACATTTTTACATAATAATAACCTTTTAATATCTGATTATGCGTTTAGTTTGGTTGAGTGGGTGTGTGTTTTGTAAAGATTATTACTTTAATGCTCATTGCAAGCTGCTTGCAACTATCTTGCATAATACTATTCACTGCAGCTTATCTTCTTCTAGCCATATCCTTTCCTCGGATGTGGCAACACGCCTGACTCCTGTCAGTTTTATCTTATAATTCTCCTGCACAATGCTCTCGGCAACCTTCAGAGAAGCTTCTACTCTGGGCCCTTACCACAGAGCATTAACCTTGTCTCTGAGGGTCTTTCATATACAGCAGACAAACGTTTCTGCGTGAATGTCCACGGAGTTCCCAATCTGACCGGAATATGCTCCTGTTCCTTACAGCTTGGCATTATGTTTTTCTACTCCACTGGACGACGCACACTCCTTTATTGTACATGATACCCCTGAACCCCTTGGGGGGTCACTCTGGTATCTTCGTCTATGCGTTCTTCTTGTCCTTTGGACGGATCAGAGTCCTAAAGTACTGCTTAGTACTCTTGCCAGACTGCTGTTATCCTCTGTTTTTCACACAACCATACTGGTTCTTCCACTGACCTACATTCCTGCTCCACAGAAATCGATTCTCTATATTTTTTCAGGTGGGTTTCACCCCCTATTATTGGGTGAATTTTTTCCCATCACATTCCCCATGTGAATGTTTTTTTCTGTGACTCAGTTGCAGGCATGTATTCTGAAACATTATTTTTATGTATGGCTGGGTGGGCGTCAGCCATCCCACCTCTACCTATACATATGTCTCTCTACATGTCTATATATATATATATATATATAAACTTATTGTCTACATACATATATTCTCATAGGTATAGATATGTATGTCTTCCGGATATACATATATATGTATATAGGCATACGCATATTGGGAGATGTCCATAGCACCCTATGTCTACCTATCTCCCCGACTGTCGGTACTTAGGTTTTTATTTTCTTATGGGGTCCGGACAGTCAACTTGCCTATTATCATACGGCTCAGTGACTGGGACGGGTTATACTAACCATTGCTGCTGTGACGTCAACAGCTTCTATTTTTGTTATACATCTCCCTATCTGTGCAGTCTCAAACTTCTATGTCTTCCTATCGCTTAACAGCTAGGAAGGACAGTGTACATCTTCATTGTTCCTGAGTATACTTCTGTTCTCCTTGGGAATAGGGGCTTCTTTACATGCCCTCTCTTCCCTCCCGGACTGGGCTAATTTTCCAGATCGGTCAGTCTTCTTGTAGTCCTCAATGTTTATGACTCTGTACCTAAATGAGTTCTCAGCTTTTCCCATAAAGCTTTTCATTGAAGACCTGCCGATCTTCTTCTGCCCCGGTTGACACCTGGGTCACCTGCCCATTCCAGGTTGGAACTTCTTCCTCACTGCTGTGGAGTCACCTTGAAGACTCCGCTACTGCATCTACAGTCTACTTCCTACAATCCAGTAGGTAAGCTCTATATTGTGCTAGTTCATTAAATATTTTGATTATACTTGACATACCTTCTAAAGACTTTTTTCCCTGTAGTCTTTAGATTCGCTGTCCCTCTACAGCTCTGCTCTATTCAACTCCTACCCTCCATCCCCCAGGGGATGCCGGAGATCCAGGTCTGGGAAATGCCGTCCTGTTCCAGGGATGTGCATTTTATGGGATCTCCCCTGGCACCCACAGCTAGGAAGTCCCCATATGTGAAGACTCATTCCTGCTTGTTCCTGGAGATAGCACAGTTACTTACCTGTAACAGGTGATCTCTGGATCAGCAGGAATTAGTCTTCACAACCCACCCACCTCCCCTAGGAGTTGTATCTATTTCCTTTCCTTTTCTCTCCTTCTGTCTCAGCTATGAAACTCAACTGGGGAGAGACAGTGGGAAAGGCGGGAAGTCACCGCGCAGGCGTGGGGGATGCTCCCAAAAGCTTTCTGTTTGGATGCTGGGGAGCATTTCCATGCGGGCTCCGTCGGCGCCGACGTACCCATATGTGAAGACTAATTCCTGCTGCTCCGGAGATCACCTGTTACAGGTAAGTAACTGTGCTTTCTGTCACCGACACCTATGATTGGTGTCTTAAATGTTTGGGTCCTGACCATTCCATCACGGATTGTGTGTCCTACACCATGATGTCTAAAAGAGGTTGGCAGAACCGAGCAGCCAAGCTCAGTACCCTGTTTCCCTCTGATGCATTCTCGGTGGCATCGACGTCTTCCAGGGCTGCTTCTTCCTCCCATGGATCTCAGGTAACCAAACATAAATCTAGCCGTTTCTCGAAGGGCAAATCTCCCTCCAAGCATCGAGATGCCTCCGGGCTTGCCCTCAAGGATTCCGCTCTGGCAAAATTACCCAGGCGGGAAGTTCCGGTTTCCAAAGCATTACCTATGGGGTCACAGGTTGACATCGATGGCGCGGCCTCGATCGATCACCTGTTGCTGTGTTCTGGGGTACTGGTGGCCTCCACTGGTACCGACATCCAGACTGACGTCGATGGATCAGAAAATTCTATCCATACAGCGCACCCTTACAGTATTTATGCAGGCCTCGACGCCTTCGGTACCGCAACAATCTCCGTTGCCGGTACCGACTCCGGCATCGGTACCGTTCCTGGTGCCGGTACCGATTGCATCGACATCGGCTTCGGTGTCGGCTGCAACGGTACCCTGTCCTACGTTGCCCATCAGTACCCAACCAGTACCGCTTACTCCCGATGTCGATCCCACTCGGTATGCGTATCAGGCTTTACAGGAGCATCCGGACAGGCGATACTTCGATTCCTCCGAAGACTCTGAGTCAGAGGTTCCTGTCGATGCACCGGTGCTTCTTCCTCAGGAGTCTGATTCTCCAAAACGAAAAATGTCTCCTCCAGAGGATTTGTCTTTTCAAGACTTCATTAGGGAAGTGGCTAGAGGCCTCTCCATTACAGTGGCCTCTTGAGTCAGAGCCTAGAGCCAAGCAATTAGATATTTTGCAATATCCTAAGGCTCCTAAGGAAGCAGCTACCCTACCTATCCATGAGATTCTCTATGATCTCATGTTGGGCATGTGGGAGACTCCACTCACCACCTCTCCTCATTCTCGCAGGTTAGACACCATGTACCGTGTCCCTCCCTGTCCTGGTTTTCATAAGACTTGGCTTCCTCACCACTCTATTGTGGTTGTCTGCTATGAAGAAAATAAAGAGTGCAAAGAGACACTCATCTAACCCTCCAGGACGTGAATGTAGGACTCTAGATGCTTTTGGCTGAAGGATTTTCCAGGCCAATATGCTTGCTGCCAGAATCAATTCCTATAGTTTCTATATGGGGATGTTTCTAAAATAAGTCACAGATCTGCAGACTTTAGCTCCTTTTATTTCAGAAGATAAAAGGCAGGAATTTCTCACTTGGCTCAAACATGCCCAAGATGTTTCCAAATTCTCCAACCGTGCAGCCTTTGACTCTTTTGAGTGTGTAAGCAGAGCCACGGCTATTGCCATAGGTGCACGCAGAATTGCTTGGTTACAAGCCTCTGATTTGGAACTCTGGGTCCAGGATGAGTTGGGAAACCTTCCTTGTATAGGTGAAAACCTGTTTGGCAGGGATTGGCAAGCAAAGGCCACTCGGATGGATGCTGAGAACTCTGCTTTGGATCGACTTTCAAAGTCTACCTCTGCCCCTGTTAAGAAAAGATTGTTCAAAAAGACATCTTTTTCTAAAAAGGGAAGATATTATCCTGCTTATGGGCAGGCATCTTCTGCAGGTCGTTTTGCTGCAAAACGTCAGCAACCACCTAAACGGACCAAGTCAAAGGCTGCCAAGCCTACCACAGCCCAGCAGCCTCGGCCTCAAGGCCTTTGACTTGCAACTAGAGAACCTAGCCTTTCTAGCTCTGGGAAACCCAGAGCCCCTCACCATTCCAGGAAGGTTGACTTACTTTGCTCCCAGATGAGAGCAAATCACAGCAGAGCAATGGACCCCCTCCATCATAAAGGAGGGGTACACGCTTCACTTTCTAAACCTTCCTCCTCCACACCATGGTGAAACAGTTCAATTCTCCAACATCTCTCCTCAACCTTCTAGGTCAGGAGATTGCTACCCTTCTTGCCCAAGGGGCAATAGAAGAAGTACCTCTTCAACAGGGCTCAGGGTTCTACTCCCCTTATTTTCTTATCCCAAAGAAAACAGGGGGCTACAGACCCATATTAGATCTCAGAGAATTGAACAAGTTTCTATTCAAGGAGAAATTCAAAATGATTTCTCTAGGGGCTCTGCTTCCATACCTCGAGTCAGGATTGGCTTTGTTCTCTAGATCTCAAGGATGCGTACACCCATGTCCTCATCCATCCAACACACAGAAGGTTCCTTCGGTTCCTTTTTCAAGGAAAGCACTACCAATACAGAGTGCTTCCTTTCGGTCTGGCCTCTGCACCAAGGGTGTTCACGAAATGCATGGCAGTAGTAGCTGCATTTCTCCGCACTCTAGGAATATTCGTATTCCCATATCTGGACGACTGGCTCATTCGAGCCTCATCCCAGTCAGAGGCCCAGACTTGTCTAACCTGCACAGTGCGTATCCTTTTATTCTCCAGGACCAAGCAGGAAGTCGGTCCTCACACATGGGTGACGTCGGCGCCGACGGAGCCCTCGCGGAGCAATTTCCCCAGCTTTCAAAGAAAGCCTTTGGGAATTGCAGCGTGTATGCGCGGTCCCATTCCCGCCCAAGGGTGCCATCTTGCTCAGTCTTCTTTTTTCCGCGGAGCCCTACAGACGCTGTTTGTATTCACCGCTGAAAAAGTTGATTTTCTTTCTTTATTATTTTTTTTTCCTTTTCACTGGCAGCCCTGTCTTTGGACCTCGCAGGGGCCCTTTTTCCCTCGATGGCTGCCAGCGGGTTTAAAAAGTGTGATCGCTGTAAGAAACTCATGTCTCTTACCGACACACACGACTGCTGCCTCCGCTGCCTCGGACCCGATCATGACCCGATGATCTGTGGTCCGTGTGGCAAAATGTCCTCAAAAGCGTTGAGTCGGCAGCATCAGCGAGAACGAATCTTCGCTGACTCCGCGTCTGGCCGGGCCCGGACCTCGTCAGAGGCTTTGACGTCCCGGGACTCCGGTCCTGAGCATCGTCGGAGTTCCTCTGAGCGGGGGTCTCCTACCCGGGAGCATCATAGGAAGAAAAAACCCGCGAGGGCGGCGTCGGTGGACGCTCCTGGTTCCTCGAGGGCCAGGTCGCATAGCTCCGACAGCCGTCCTGGGTCCTCGGAGTTGGAGAGTCCTTCGAAACATCCTCGTCTCGAAATGCAGTCGCCTGGACACGTGAGTACTGTAGTCCTCGTGGACTCGCCTCCGAAGGAGCTGACGTCGGGCCCGACGCCGTCGGGGCCCGAGTCAGGGGCTGTTGGGTCTCCTGAGCTTGGACTCAGGTTGACGGCCTTGGAGAGCAGTTTAGCTGCCTTCATGGACCAGCAGCGGGCATTGATCGCTGGCCTTGCCAATGCATCTGCCCCGGCCACCGGGACGTCGACATCCAAGTCGACCCCGGAGACCGAGCCAAGCCTCGAGTCCATCCGAGCTCGAGTCGATCCTCGGTCGCGGTCTCCCTCGGCCTCCTGTTCGGGACCGAGGGCGTCGGAGCAGAGGGCATCGGTGCCCGCCCGACCGGAGCCACTCGAATCCTCCTCCGCGGAGTCCGACTGGGAATCGGAGGACGAAGAGTCCCCTGGTAGTTTTCGGACTCGGTGTGTCCCCTCGGACTCACCCGAGTCCGAACCTCAGAGCCGGTCCCCCCCCCCCCCCCCCCCCCCCCCCCGGAGGATATCCGGTTCTCGGATTTCGTGCGGGATATGGCCAAGGCCTTGGCATTCCCCGCGGATCCCGAGGAGGAGCCTCGAGACGAGGAGCTCGATGCCCTCCAGTATGATTCTCCCCCGAAGGAGGCCTTTACTGTACCGGTTCCTCCGATGTTTGAACGACTTCTCTTCCGCATGTGGGAGAACCCGGCGTCGGCACCGGTGTTAAGCAAGCGGGTCGATTCCATTTATCGAGTCCGCAAAAGCCCCGGCTTCCAAAAGGCACAACTACCACACCATTCCATGGTGGTGGAATCGGCCATGCATAGACTCAAGAGTCAAAAAATGCACTCCTCGGTGCCTCCCGGCAGGGAAGCCCAGAGCCTGGATGCCCTCGGTAGAAAGTGTTTCCAGGGCTCTATGCTTGCTTGTCGAGTCCAGACCTACCAGCTCTATATGGGCATGTATCTCCGAGATCTGGCAAAGGAAATTGCCAGGTTCTCGGCTGGTCTCTCCGAGGAACCTTTGCAGAGGTTCCAAGCCTTGTCCACTGGGATTCGAGAGTGCTCGAAGTTTATCTCTCGGGCAGCCTACGATGGCTTTGAAGCATCGTCTCGAGTAGCCGGAGCCGGCATCGGTGCCTGCCGTCAGGCTTGGCTTCAGTCATCCGACCTCGAGCCATGGGTCCAGGACAAGTTGGTCGATGTCCCCTGCAGAGGTGAAAACCTCTTTGGCAAACCCATGGCTGAAAAGGCTGCACAAATCGAGACTGAGACTCTGACCAGAACTAGGCTGTCCAGAAAAACCTCTGCCCCTTCTCAGAAGAAGAAGGGCTCGGGGAAAAAGCCCTTTTACCCGAGGAAGGCGGCTGCCTATAAATACTACCCTCAGTATCAGGCCTCAGCAGCTCCCCAAAAGGGTCAGCAGGCCAAGGGACGGGGTAATGGGTCCCGTAGGCAGCAAGCCCCCAAGCCCACTACACCGGCCCCTGCTCAGCAGGGTGGGGGTTTTTGACTCAATCAGCATAGCCTCTTCCCCTCAGCTGGTTTCCCTAAGCACAAGAGGCCGGCTGGTCCACTTTGCCCACAGGTGGTCAGCCATCACATCAGATACCTGGGTACTTCATATAGTTCAGAAGGGCTGTTTTCTACACTTTCACCAGGTACCTCCCTCCTACTTTCCAGGGGAGCCTCCAAGACTCCTTATGCACAGGGACTTACTCCTTCAGGAGTTGGCAAGTCGTCTTCAGGAACAGGCTGTGGAACCGGTGCCCCACCACCTGAGAGGTCACGGCTTTTATTCCAGGTACTTTCTGATACCAAAAAGAACAGGAGGCCTCAGACCCATCCTGGACTTGCGAAACCTCAACAAGTTCCTGGCAAGAGAAAAGTTCAAGATGCTTTCTCTTGGAATCCTGCTGCCCTACCTCCAGCGGGGAGACTGGCTATGCTCCTTAGATCTAAAGGATGCCTATACTCACATCCTTATTCATCCAGACCACAGACAATATCTCAGATTTGTTGTGGGAGGAAATCATTACCAGTACAGGGTCCTGCCCTTTGGCCTATCCTCCGCCCCACGGGTTTTCACCAAATGCCTGGCAGTGGTGGCGGCCTATCTCAGACTTCAAGGCCTTTTTGTGTTTCCATACCTGGACGACTGGCTCATCCGGGCCCAGTCTTCCCAAGAGGCCACTCATCGCACTGTCTCTCTGCTCCAGCACTTGGGCTTTGTCATAAACTTCGCAAAGTCCACTTTGCTCCCCTCTCAAGATCTCAAATTCATCGGCGCAAGGTTAAGCACACTTCAGGCGCGGGCCTTCCTGCCTCTGGACAGGGCCCACAGGCTCATGAATCTCGCCAGCCACTTTCGAAGCAATTCCCTGGTCTCTGCCAGGCAATTTCTGAGACTGATCGGCCATATGGCTTCCACGGTCCATGTGACCCCCAATGCCCACCTGAACATGCAACCTGCCCAGTGGTGCCTTCGCACTCAATGGCATCAGGCCACGGGGAGCCTGACGGACTCAGTACAAGTCTCAGACCTGCTGGTCTCTTCTCTGCGGTGGTGGCTTCATCTGCCAAACCTAGTACTGGGAGTGGATTTTCAATCTCCTCCTCCTCAGGTACTAACAACCGATGCTTCTCTCCTGGGATGGGGAGCACATTGCCAAGGGACATGTATTCAAGGCCTCTGGACTCCTTGGGAGTCTGCGCAGCAGATAAACTTCCTGGAGCTCAGAGCCATCCGCCTAGCTCTGAGAGCCTTCTCCCACCTCACTTCTCACCAGTCTGTACTGGTCCAGACAGACAATCAAGTAGCAATGTTCTACGTGAACAAACAGGGAGGCACAGGCTCCTTCCTTCTCTGTCAGGAGGCACGCCGGCTGTGCTCTTGGGCAGTCGGCCACGGCATACTCCTCAAAGCGGTCTATCTCCCAGGTCAAGAAAATTACCTGGCAGACAAACTAAGCAGGATCCTCCAACCACACGAGTGGAGATTGGATCCATTAGTGGTTCAGCAGATCTTTCTCAAGTGGGGACTCCCCACCTTGGATCTGTTTGCCAGTCCTCTGAACCGGCAACTACCAGATTCTGCTCTCGACAACCGCATCCTCTCAGAGTAGCGCCGGATGCTTTTCTGATTCCATGGTCCACAGGCCTCTTGTATGCCTTTCCTCCCATGCCGCTGGTGTCACGAACGCTCTTCAAGGTTCTCAGAGACAAAGCCTCGATGATCCTAGTGGCTCCCCGGTGGCCGAGGCAACCTTGGTTCCCGCTTCTAATGCAACTGGCGGTGGACACTCCTCTTTCTCTGGGGTTTCAACCCGATCTTCTGACACAAGACCACGGGTCTCTCCTACACCCCAACCTCCGGTCCCTTCATCTGATGGCCTGGCTGCTGAAAGGGTAGTCCTTGCTCCCCTCCTACTGCCTCGGGAGGTGGAAGAGGTCGTCGGCCTCCAGGCGGCCCTCCACCCGGAAGTCCTACGCTCTTAAGTGGCGTCGCTTCTCCGTGTGGTGTGCTCAGCAGTCTGAGAATCCCTTCTGCTTGGTGGCGGTGGTCTTGCAATATTTCCTTTACCTCTCCAATCTGGACCTTAAGTCTAACTCTGTCAGAGTCCACCTCTGCTCTCTCTGCACATCACGCACCGGTAGATGGCAGGCTTCTGTCCAACCACCCTTTGGTGGCTTGTTTTCTTCAAGGCCTCCTTCTGCTTAAGCCTCCTTTGCGTCCACCAGCCCCTGAATGGGATCTGAATGTGGTCTTGCAGCGGATTACCTGTCTGCCCTTTGAACCTATGGCTACCTGCCCTCTTCGTTTTCTTTCTTGGAAAACCTTGTTCTTGGTAGCCCTTACCTCTGCTAGGCGTGTTAGTGAACTGCAGGCCCTATTGTCTGATCCTCCTTACACTAGGTTCTACAGGAATAGGGTGGTCTTATGGACTCACCCTAAGTTTCTTCCAAAAGTGGTTTCTCCTTTTCATCTCAACCAGGAGGTGGTACTTCTGACCTTCTTTCCCAGGCCGCACTCCAGCCGGGCTGAAATGGTCCTGCATACCCTGGACTGTAGAAGGGCCTTATCCTTCTACCTTGACCATACGCGGGAGCATAGGAGGGCTATTCAGCTCTTCGTTTCTTTTGACCCCAATAACTTGGGGCTCCCTGTCTCCAAGCGTACATCTGGGTAGCTGACTGTATCGCCTGGGCTTATGGGGCAGCCGGCCTCTCTTTGGAGGGTCGAGTCACAGCTCATCGTGTTAGGGCGAAGGCTGCGTCAGTGGCACACCTCCGCTCTGTTCCGTTGGCAGACATCTGCCAGGCCGCTACTTGGTCTTCAAGCCAGACTTTTGCGGCACATTACTGCCTGGAGAGGGAGTCCCGCAGGGACAGTGCTTTCGGTCAGGCAGTCCTCCATAATCTCTTTGAGGTTTAGGCAACTCCTACCCTCCGGCCCTGGTGTTGGGCTACCGGTCGGGGGCGTTTTCAGAGAAGATTCCTTCCTTCTGTTCTGCTGAGCTAGAGGGTGCACTTTTTGTGCTTGAGGTCTCCGGTAGCCTTAAGCTTGGGAGTCCCATATGTGAGGACTGACTTCCTGCTTGGTCCTGGAGAAAGAGTAGTTACTCACCTGTAACAGGTGTTCTCCAGGAGCAGCAGGAATCAGTCCTCACAACTCTCCCTCCTCCCCTTGGAGTTGCAGTCCTATCATTTCGTTTTTGCTAATTGTTTTGCTGTCTTTTAGCTATGTCATCTGACTGAGCAAGATGGCACCCTTGGGCGGGAAGGGGACCGCGCATGCGCGCTGCAATTCCCAAAGGCTTTCTTTGAAAGCTGGGGAAATTGCTCTGCGAGGGCTCCGTCGGCGCCAACGTCACCCATATGTGAGGACTGATTCCTGCTGCTCCTGGAGAACACCTGTTACAGGTGAGTAACTACTCTGTATTTGGGACTCGTAATAAACATCCCAAAATCCAATCTCACCCCTACTCAGTCTCTGGAGTTCATAGGGGCTTTGCTGGATGCCACAACTGCAAGGGCCTATCTTCCTCAGGCCCGTTGCCTACGTCTGATGCAGTTAGCCTCCCAGATTCAGTTAAAGTCCCAATTAACTGCTCGAGAGATGTTACAACTATTAGGCCACATGGCATCCACCGTGCATGTGGTTCCTTACGCTCGCCTTCACATGAGAGCAGCTCAATGGACTTTGTCCACCCAATGGACTCAGGCATCAAGTTGCCTGTCAGACAAAATAGCAAACTCCAGTCGTCTATTTTGGTCTCTCCAGTGGTGGAAGTCCTCTCAGAACCTGTTGCTGGGGTCCCCTTTTCAGCAACCGTTACCCCAAGCAACTCTCACAACAGATGCTTCTCCAAAGGGTTGGGGAGCTCATCTGCAAGATCTCTCCACCCAAGGCATCTGGTCTCCACAGGAGACTTCTCTGCATATCAATCTCTTGGAACTCAGAGCAATATTCTTAGCTGTCAGTGTGTTCCATTCCCTGCTCAGCTAGAGGACAGTCCTTATCCATACGGACAATCAAGTAGCCATGTTCTATGTAAACAAGCAGGGACTGGCTCTCTGTCACTTTGCAACGAAGCTTTGCGACTGTGGGCCTTCGCCAGAGAGCATCACATCCATCTTCTGGCAGTATATCTTCCAGGTATTCAAAACTCTTGGGCGGACAGACTCAGTCGAGCTCTGCTCCCACACAAGTGGTCCTTCCACATGGACCAGGTAGCCAGGATTTTTCGAATTTGGGGAACCCCGGACATAGACCTCTTTGCAAGTCCGTGGAATGCCAAACTTCCCCGATTCTGTTACAGAATTCCGTGTCAGGGAGTTCAGGCCAAGGATGCCTTCCTCCTTCACTGGGGTCAAGACTTCCTTTATGCCTTTCCACCAATTCCCCTAATTCCCAAAACACTATTCAAGCTTTAGAGAGATCGAGGGACCATGATCCATGCACCACATTGGCCACGCCAAGTGTGGTACCCTCTACTTCTGCATCTCTCTCAAGCTCCTTCTCTGGACTTAGGCTCTGCACCAGACCTCCTGTCCCAGGAAGACGGAACATTGTGGCACCCAAACCCCCAGTCGCTCCATCTCAGGGCTTGGTTGCTGAGGGCCTAGACCTTCAAGATTTTCATCTCTCTCAAGTCAGAGATGTTGTTCATGCCTCTAAAAAGCCTTCTACTCGACGTTCCTATGCTTTCAAATAGAAAAGATTCACCATTTGGTGTTCAGAGAAGGGTCTAAACCCTCTTGCAATACCTCTGAATTCTCTACTAGAGTATCTATGCAGGCCTAAAAACGAATTCAGTAAGAGTCCATTTGAGTGCTATTGCAGCGTCCCTCAAGCCTCTCAATGGACAACCTATCTCCTCTCACCCTCTTATAGCAAGATTCATGAGAGGCCTTCTTTTAACTAAACCTCCCATTAGATCACCTCCAGTGGCATGGGACTTAAACCTGGTTCTTGGCCAGCTTATGAAGCCACCCTTTGAACCTTTAGCCACCACCTCCTTGAAATTTCTTTCTTGGAAAGTTGTTTTTCTCATTGCCGTCACCTCAGCATGCCGCATCAGTGAGCTGCAAGCTTTGATGGCTAATCCACCTTATACAAGGTTCCATCATGATAAGGTAGTCCTCAGGACCAATCCACACTTTATGCCTAAAGTGGTCTCGCCTTTTCATCTGAACCAGGAGGTATATTTACCTGTCTTTTTTCCAGGACTTCATGCATCAAATGCAGAGAGGAATCTTCATACCTTGGATTTTAAGAGAGCTCTCGCTTTCTACTTACAAAGAACACAGCAACATAGAAAGTCTTCTCAACTCTTTGTTGCTTTTGATCCTTCTCATTTAGGACTTCCAGTCTCTAAGAGAACACTATCCAGCTGGATTGCTCAGTGTATTCCTTTTGCCTACCAGAGTAAGAACATTTATCTGGAGGGCCATGTCACAGCTCACAATGTGAGAGCCATGGCAGCCTCAATGGCTCATCTAAACTCGGTGTCCATCGACCAGATCTGTCGAGCGGCCACCTGGGCTTCGGTTCACACCTTCACAGCCCATTACTGTTTGGACAAGGACTCCCGCCGGGATGCCTCGTTTGTTCAGGCTGTTCTCAAATACCTGTTCCATTCCTAATCAACTCCTACCCACCTACCCTGGTTGGATGCCAGAGATCTATGGGGGAGAATTGGAGCCCTCTGAAAGGGCACACAACCATGGGGTCTCTCCCTGGCATCTGCAGCTAGGGAGTCCCCATATGTGAATTTATTTATTAATTTACTTGTTCCTGGAGATAGCACAGTTACTTACCTGTAACAGGTGATCTCTGGGAACAGCAGGAATAAGTCTTCACAACCCACCCACCTCCCCTAGGAGTTGTATCTCTCTATCTTTCCTTTCCTCTCTCTCTCTTTGTCTCAGCTTTAAAACTCGAACTGGAGAGAGGCGGTTGGGAAAGGCGGGAAGGCAGCACGCAGGCGCTGTGGGATGCTCCCAAAAGCTTTCTTACCAGACGCTGGGGAGCGTTCCAGCGCAGGCTCCGTCGGTACCGACGATACCCATATGTGAAGACTTCTTCCTGCTGTTCCCAGAGATCACCTATTACAGGTAAGTAACTGTGCTTTCCCCGATGGCTTCCAGTGGTTTTAAGAAGTGATCGTTGTAAGAAACTAATGTCTCTCACCGACACACACGACTGCTGCCTTTGGTGCCTGGGCCCCGACCACGATCCTAAGTCGTGCGAGGCCTGTGGAAAAATGTCTTCCAAGGCACTACGAAGTCGCCAGCAGCAAAAGGAAAGGCTTTTCTCGGACTCAGCCTCCGGCCGGGCCCGGACCTCCATCTGAGGTCTCGACATCTCGGGATTCCGATCCCGAGCGCCATCGAAGCTCCTTGGACAGGGGGTCCCCCAACCGGGAATGCAAGAGGAAGAAACGGCTCGCGAGGGCGTCGTCGGAAGAGGTCCCTGGCTCCTCGAGGGCCAGGTCTAAGATCGTTGCCCCGGGCCTGTGGAACCGGAGAAGCCTGCAAAGTTCCTCATGTAGAGCCGGAGTCTTCTGGACACGTAAGCCCCGTAGTCCTCGTGGACTCTCTCCCACCGTGGCCTGAGTCGGTGGCTGCTGCATGTCCCGAGCTGAGTCTCAGGATGACAGCCTTGGAGAGCAGAATGTCTGCTTTCATGGAGCAGCAGCAGGCACTGATGGCCAGCCTGTCTGACGCATCTGCCCCGACCACCGCCTAAAGGTGCCATCTTACCTCAGTCAAATGACATAGCTTAGAACAGCACACAAAAATGAAAAAATAAACTATGTACAACTGCAACTCCAAGGGTAGGAGGGAGGGTTGTGAGGACTGTTTCCTGCTGCTCCTGGAGAACACCTGTTACAGGTGAGTAACTACTCTTTCTCCAGGACCACGCAGGAAGTCTGTCCTCACATATGGGTGACTCCCAAGCTCTGGGCTACTGAGGAACCCAGGCTGAACAATTGAACTCCCTCTAGTTTCAGCAACAAAGAAAGGCTTTTCAAGGACATAACCTCCACCGGTAGCCCAACAGAGGGCAGGAGTTGCCTAAACCTCAAAGAGATTGCGGAGTACTGCTTGGCCAAAAGCACTGTCCCTACGGGACTCCCTCTCCAGGCAGTAATGTGAGGACTGACTTCCTGCTATGTCATTTGACTGAGGTAAGATGGCACCTTTAGGGGGGAAGGGAACCGTGCATGCGTGCCTGCATTCCCAAAGGCTTTCATAGAAAGCTGGGGAAATGCTCCGCTGGGGCTTCATCGGCGCCGATGACACCCATATGTGAGGACTGATTCCTGCTGCTCCTGGAGAACACCTGTTACAGGTGAGTAACTACTCTTTACCTCTCGCACGCTGGTCTGAAGTTTAACTCTGAGTACACACCTGATTGCCATAGCTGCTCTCAATCACCCTATAGAGCACAAATCCCCCTCAAGCCAGCCCCTGGTCTCTAGGTTCCTCCGAAGCGTTTTGCTATCGTAGCCCCCTCTCCACTCTCCTGTGGCGGAATGGGACCTTAATGTGGTGTTCTAACTCACCAGACTTCTGTTTGAGCCCCTCGCCACCTGTCATTTGCGATTCCTATCCTGGAAAGTGTTTTTTCTGGTGGCCATCATGTCCACTCGTAAAGTGAGCATACTCGGGCTTTGGTAGCGGTTCTGCCATATACAAGATTCTACAAGAACAGGGTGGTGCTCTGCATACACCCCAAATTCCTCCCTAAGGTGATACCTCCCTTTTACCTCAACCACGAGGTGGTCTTTCCCACCTTATTCACACAGCCCCACACCGGCAGGGAGGAACTCACAATGTATACGGTAGACTGTAAGCGGGACCTGTCCTACCTTCATTAAACCCAAGCCCATCGAAAAGCTGCTCAGTGCTTCATGTCATATGACCCCAGTAGACTTGGGTTCCCAGTTACGAAGCGAACTCTGTCCACTTGGATGGCGGACTGCATTGCCCTTGCCTATGAACAAGCGGGCCTCTCTTGAGCCACCGGATCACTGCACATCGTATGCGTGCTATGGCCACATCAGTGGCCAACATCTGCTTGGTACTGATGACTGAAATCTGCATGGCAGCCACATTGTCTTCGATTCATACGTTTGTAGCTCATTGTTGCCTGAAGAGCAAGTCGCACAGGGACAGTACCTTCGGGCAGGCTGTAATATTTTCAAGGTATAACAGCTCCTGCCCTCAGACTCTTCTGTTTTCAGGCTACCAGCAATGGGTCTTGCAGACTCGCGATCAGGACTCAACCTCTGCAACTTATGGCTATCTGATGGGTTGCCGGTAGTGCTGTTTCATTTCTCGGCAGCCTGGAGCTAGGGTAGTTATTCCCCTGGAACAGGTGTCCACCAGGGACAGCAGGAATCAGTCCTCACATTCCCCCCTTAGAGTTGTCTCCCTACATTGTTTTAAGTCCTTTTTCGCTATGTCATCCGACTGAGCAAGATGGCACTCTTGGGCAGGAAGGGGATCACGCATATGTGGTAGCATTTCCAAAGGCTTTCTGTAACAGCTGGGGAAATGCTCTGCGTGGGCTTGGTTGGCGACAACATCACCCATATGTGAGGACTGATTCCTGCTGTCCCTGGTGGACACCTGTTCCAGGTGAGGAACTATGCTCTCTCCCAAAAGCTTCCTTTGGAACCTGGGGACCATTCCATGCAGTTCAGAGAGCATCTGCTACAGGTAACTGTGCTTTTTGGGCCCACCTCCTCCCTTTTTTTCTCTTCCCGCTGTTTAGATATAGATTGCTGTTCTGAAAATGTAGCACAAGTGTGTCTTGAATCGGACAGTAGGTATGGCGGATAGATTATGGGTAGAAGTTCTTGTCTGTAGGCTGTGAATATTTTTTGGATGACTCCATAGTCCATGCTATCCTGAGGTGCAGAAAGAGATCAAACAGGTTCTCCCTACACAGTATTGCTAATCCACTGGACTATCTATTAAACTTGCTTTTTATGTGGTGCTGCAATAAAAGCAGCAGATTAGTATCACTGCAGGAATGCATGCCAGGTAATATAGAGCTGCTCTGATATCGCTGCAGGAATGCAGCAGCAGTTGCATCCAAATTTTCATATAATTACAGTAGATTGCTTTTGAAACATTTTAAAAGTCATAAGTGATTTCTGGTAGTTTTCAAACATGAAGCTTGGTCATCAGTCATTTCTGTTTCTAGTTGGAAGATTTATTCCTTCTGGCATTCAGAGAGAGATGTCCAGTTTCTGCTATAAAATGTACAGGAAATCAGTCCTATGATCAATTGATGCCCCACAGTCTCTGAAAAAGTCAGCATTAATGATGCTTTCAATGTGTAATCTTGTCATGTGCTCTTAATATATGTTCAGTGAATTAACTTGTTTCTTTTGTTTGGCAGGCAAATGTGAATACTGCTGGCTGCAGTAAACGAAGAGAGGGGGGTCAATTGCAGAAAAATCAAGAAATACAGTTTTCAAAGCTGGCATGAATTTTTGTCATAAAAGCTTGAAGTGGAAGGAAAATGCTTTTGAATCAGCACTTGAATAGATTTTGGAGAATCTATTCATTTAACATGAATTTATCTATAGACTATTTTAAAATTAAATTTTGTATTTTAGCAATATATTTTTGAATATTAAACATTTACTAGTGTACCTTGCTTTCATGATTTTATAATAAAATGTTCACTAGATTTTTGTGTATTTGCTTTTCTGCCTTCAGTATTTCATATTTAAGTAGTTACTGGCAGCAAAGGGTTTTTTAAATATTGCTTCAATTTTATATACACTGACTTTTAGGATGCTGAAAATATTCTACACGAGGTACTAGTGACTCAAATGGGGCATGAATCTCAAGGCAGCCCACACTACTCATTTTCCTACATAGTTTTCCAATAACTAATTTGGTCAACCCACTTGTCCTTTATGGAGTTAAACGTGAGTGCTGTATATATGATTCCCCTTGATCAAATATTAATTGTGGAACTCTAATACAGCCTTTTGTCATTGGGTCAGTCAATGAAAAATGTTCCTTTATGCAGGAGTGGCTCAAGGCAATCTGCTGTCTGAGGCGAGGGATGAGGTGGTGCCCCCACCCATAGTGGGGGGGGGGGGGTGGAGTTGGGGGCAGGCTTTCTCAAAACTCCAGTCAAGTACTGAACCAAACCAAAAAGCCAGTTAGATTATATGAAGGAAATACAAGAGTTTGCATACCAAGGAACTAAGAGAGTGAGAACCACAGCACAGTTTATCAAATTAAATTATAACTCAGTTTTATTTTGTGTTAAACTGTTTCGGTTCTTGCTTTTTCTTTTTGAACATATATTTTGCATCCACAGAACCCCCTTCCTCAACAGTGGGTGCAGTGCCAGAACCAGGCTGTTCACACACAGAGCTCAATATCTTAAAAAAACAAACATTTATTTATTTTTCTTATATACTGCGCTATTCGACATCAGTGCGGTTTACATGGAACATAGAGGTTTTTACAGTGCAGAACTACACCGTAATTACAAATAACAGGGATCTCAACTTGGATAACCAGGGTAACTATTTACATATAGATACATCACTTTGAGGAATAATTACAGGATAGTCATGGTACTTTCTTGTGAGTGAGGCACGTTGGTGTTCCTTCCTCTGGGTAGCACTTGAGGAAAAGGTGGTGTTTCAATGCCTTCCTGAATTTAGTTAGCTCAGTGATTGCACGTATGTTGGGTGGTAGGGCATTCCAGCAGCTGGGTTCGTAGAGACTAAAAGCCCTGTTTGCAGTTGCCTGGGTGCATTGGGTCATTGTTTTGGGGATTGTCAATGTGTTTATTGCTGCAGATCGTCTGTCCCTGTTGGGGGGAGTAATATGTGTAAGGCCCGTAAGTGATGGGGAGAGCCCGTTGATGGCCTTGAATGTTAGTAACAAGGTCTTGAAGGTGCTCCTACTGTGGATTGGGAGCCAATGGAGCCTTTTCAGGATGGGTGTCACATGGTCACGCCTGGAGGCACCATCTAAAACTGGCCGCGGTATTCATGGCGAGTTGGAGTGGGCTCAGGGTGGATTGTGGGAGACCTTGCAGGATTGAGTTGGCGTAGTCGAGATGTGGAATGGTTAGTGCCTGAAAGATTGTTCTGAAATCATCTGGTTGTAGCAGGGGGTGTAAAAGTCTGAGTGTCCTGATCTTGTGGTATGCTGCCCTTACCATGTTACCAATGTGGGTCTTCATGTCCAGTTGTTGGTCCAGTGTGACTCCCAGATAACAGATTGTGGGCTTGGTTTGCAGCTCTGCCTCCCTGACTTTTAGGTAGGCTGGGGGGGGGGGGAAATTTTTGGTTTCTGGTAATGAACAGAACTTCCGTCTTGTGCTGTATCCGGAGGTTTTGATTTCGGAGGCAGTTGGCTACTGCGTCAAAACAGTCTTAGTGGGGAGAGGTCCATCTGATCAGTCATGAAAGACATGTAGAGCAGAACGTCATCAGCATATGTCAGGCATTTGATGTTGAATGAGCGGATGATGTCACAATGGGTTGCATGTAGAGGTTGAACATCAGGGCAGATAGGATCCTTGCGGAACGCCCTGTTTCTGGTGGAACGGTTTGGATGTTGAGGTTTTTGTTCGTACATGTTGCCATCTGTCAGACAAGTATGACCTGCACCACGTTGGTGCTATGTCGCAGATGCCCCTCTCTTCGAGCCTTCTCAGGAGAGTCTCGTGGCATACTAAGTCAAATGCGGTGGCTATATCCAAGAATACAAGGATGACACCGTGATGGATGTTATCTATTGCATTGAGTATGTTGAAGAGGGTGGTGAGCAGCGTCTCCACACCATGAGATTCTCTGAATCCGTGTTGGCAGGGGTCTAGAGGTGCAGTGTTATTGACGTGTTGTATCTGGTGTTGGACCTCTTTTTTTATTATCTTGGCCAGGAATGGTATTGGTCTGTATGAATCCACTTTCTGGGGGTCGAGCTTGCTGTTTTTCAGCAGAGGTCTGATGGATGTGTGTTTGATGCTCTGAGGGAATGAGCCTGTAGTGAAAGATAGATCCATGAGTCTAGCTATGAACGGGCTAAACTCTGTCCGTAGTTCCTTTATCCAGAAGGCGGGACAGGGGTCGGTCTGAGCTGTAGTGGTGGTGATTGTGGAGATGGTGTCCTCGATGTGCTTGTTGGCTGGAGTGGTGAAGGTGGTTAGTAGCTTTGTGGATGCTGGTTTCTCGGCGGTGGTGGGTGGGGCAGACTTGTTAGTTTGGCATCATTTTGATTGAAGGAAGTCAGCAAAGTCTTGGGGGTGGATCTCAGTTTTTTGCTCAGGGCCTGGCTCTTTTGTTAGGTTCCTGACGAGGTTGAATAAGTCGTGTGGTTTACTTAGTGACCGTCTTAGGGTATCTGTGTATGCGTGCCTCACTTTCTCTGTACCAGACATATTGTGAACTAATACAAAACCCTACAACAGTCACCGAGAATCTATAGAGCAAATCTACCATACCAGCACCATCTTCCAAGACTCACATAAGTCCATCTAAAAAAAGCATCACTAAATACTACAGTGGGCTCTGGAACATCCAAACACCTATTTGGACAGCTGAATAATTCAGATTGCTACAGTACAAATTCCTATATACAAACTCCATGTTAACAGAACATCTGGTCTTGGTCACACACTCAAAACACAGACCCTCACCAAGCAAAATAAGTGACCGAAACCTAAAAATAAACACATGTAGATAAAAATTAAACTACAACCTCAAGAAGCCAGATTCTGGATACAATGCAATCACCAAGAGATGCAGTTCCATGTACTGTATAAAATATAAAGATAGCATCCATCTGGTCATTAAATTGAAAATAAAATTCTTTTCTAACTTTGACCATTTTATTCTCTGATCATGTAGGTCCCAATCTTAGGTTTCTGTTTTTCGGTCTCCCAGTGCACAGGAAATGCTGTATCTCCAGGAACAAGCAGGAATATTCTTTACATATGGGTATCGTCGGTACCGACGGAGCCCGCACAGGAATGCTCCCCAGCGTCCAATAGGAAAGCTTTTGGGAGCATCCCACTATGCCTGCATTGCCGCCTTCCCACCTTTCCAACTCTCCCTCTTCAGTTGACTTTATAGCTGACGCAAAGGAGAAAGAGAGAAAGACAACTCCTAGGGGAGGAGGGTGAGTTGTGAAGACTCTACATTCCTGCTTGTTCCTGGAGATAGCATAGTTACTCACCTGTAACAGGTGATCTCTGGGAACAGCAGGAATAGTCTTCACATATGGGGACTCCCCAGCTGAGAGATGACCCCAAAAAGCTGTGAAACCCAGGCTGAGATGGGTCATGCTCCCTCCCATGGATCTCTGGATCGAAACCCAGGACAGCGGGTAGGAGTTGCTCTAAGTCTGAAAGAGATGCTGGAGAACAGCCTGGCCAAATGAGGCATCCTGACAGGAGTCCTTGTCTAAGCAGTAGTGGGCTGCAAAGGTGTGTACCGAAGCCCAAGTGGCTGCTCTGCAAATGTCATCAATGGACACTGAGCGAAGGTTAGCCATAGAGGATTCCATTGCTCTCACATTGTGAGCTGTGACATGACCTTCGAGAGAAAGTTCCTTACTCTCATATGCAAAGGATATACAATTTGCAATCCGTTTAGACAAAGTTCGCTTGAAAGCTGGTAATCCAAGATGACTAGAGTCAAAGGCAACAAAAAGCTGGGCAGCCTTTCTATGTTGCTTAGTTCTCTGAAGGTAAAAAGCCAAGGCTCTTTTACAATCCAGAGTGTGAAGATTCCTTTCTGAATTGGCAGTGTGAGGCCTAGGGAAGAATACAGAAAGGTAAACCGATTGGCTTAAATGAAAAGGTGAAACCACCTTTGGCATAAAGTGAGGGTGTGTCTTAAGAACTTTATCATGGTCGAACCTTGTATAAGGAGGGTCAGCCGGAGCTCACTGATGTGTCTTGCAGAAGTGAGAGCAAAAGAAAGAAACTTTAGAGATGTAGTGGCTAAGGGTTCGAAGGGCAGTTTCATGAGCTGCACAAGGGCACGATTCAAATCCCATGCCACGGGTGCTGGTTTGATGGGAGGTTTAGTCTAGAGTAGACCTCTCAAAAACCTTGCTACAAGTGGTTGAGAGGAAACAGGTTGTGCATACAAGGGCTTGTGGAAAGCTGCAATGGCACTAAGGTGGACCCTTACTGAATTGGTCTTAAGACCAGAGGATGATAAATTGAGGAGATACTCCAGTAACGCCTCCACTGGCATTGAAAATGGATTAAGTTCCTTTTTTGAACACCAGATAGAGAACCTTTTCCACTTAAAGGCATAGGCTCGCCTTGTGGAAGGTTTTCTCGAAACTAAAAGGATATCCTTCACCTGTTGAGAGAGGTTGATATCCTGGAATTCTAGGCTCTCAACAACCACACCCTGAGGTGTAGAGACTGAGGATTTGGGTCCAGTTGCATCCTGTTCTCCTGGGAAAGAAGATCGAAAGCACATCCCAATTCCAGAAGTCTGGCTTGAGAGAGACGTAGAAGCAGAGGATACCACGTTTGTCGTGGCCATATGGCCCCTGTCTCTCTGAAACTTGAACAGAGTTTTGGGAATGAGTGGGAAGGCATAGAGGAAATCCTGACCCCAGTACAGGTGGAAAGCATCCCTTGCCTGACTGTTTTGAGACAGAATTCTGGAACAGAACCAGGGAAGTTTGGCATTCTGAGGACTTGCAAAGATGTCTATATCTGGAATTCCCCAGATTTTAAATATTCAAGCAATTTGCTCTGGATGAAGAGACCACTCGTGTGGCAGCAATACCTGACTGAGTTTGTCTGCCAAGAGATTGTGTGTGCCTGGAAGATACACCGCTAGTAGGTGGATTTGAAGATCTCTGGCGAAGGCCCAGAGGCATAGAGCTTCGTTGCACAACGCCTAAGACTCCGTCCCATCCTACTTGTTCACAGAGAACATGGTTACTTGATTGTCGGTCTGGACCAGAACCGTCTTGTAGCTCAGGTGGGCCTGAAATACTTGAAGAGGATAGAAGAAGGCTCTGAGTTCCAGAAGGTTTATATGGAGACGAGCCTCTTGCTTGGTCCAGAAACCCTGAGTGGAGAGATTGTCCAAGTGAGCTCCCCAGCCTAACTTGGACACATCTGTCGTCAAGGTGGCTTGGTGTAGTGGCTGCTGGAAAGGAGACCCCTACAAGGTTTTCCAGCGATTGCCACCACTGTGTAGGGACAAAATGAGATGTGTTGAGTTTCTGATTTTGTCCCTCAGGTGACCCGAGGCCTGTGTCCACTGGGCTGCTCGCATGTGAAGGCGAGCATAGGGAACCACATGGACAGTGGATGCCATATGCCCCAGCAGCTGAAGCATTTCTCGAGCAGTTAGCAAGATTTTCATAGCTGCTTGAGAGGCCAGCTGGAGTATTTGAAGACAACGTGGCTGTGGCAGGAAAGCCTTTGACTGCCTTTTGTCTGAGAGCCCCTATGAACTCTAGGGACTGAGAAGGGGTGAAATGAGATTTTGGGAGGTATATGACCAGTCCCAGGTACTGCAGGATTTGCATTGTTCGTGAGTGCGGAGCTGGCTTCTGGAGCTGTTGATGTTCAAATGAGCCAGTCTAAGTAGGGGAAGACGAATATCCCCAGAGTTCTCAGGAATGCTGCTACTACTGCCATGCATTTTGTGAAGACTCTTGGGACAGAAGCCAGTCCGAAGGGAAGAACCCTGTACTGGTAATGTCTTCCTTGAAAGAGGAATTGAAGAAACCACCTGTGATCTGTATGGATGAGAATATGTGTATGTTAAGTGACGTCGAGTCGGAGTCGACTCATGGCGACCCTCTGGATAGCTATCCTAAATTGTGTTCAGTCTTCAGTCAGGCGGCTCATTGTTGACAGACTGGTACCCATAGCTGCTGTTGTTGTATCGATCCATCTCATTGCTGGCCTTCCTCTTTTGCGTTGACTTTCTATCTTGCCAAGCATAATGTCTTTCTCTAATGATTTCTCTCTTCGCATGATGTGTCCAAAGTATGAAAGTCAAAGTCTTGTCATCTGAGCTTCTAAAGAAAGCTTAGGTTTGATCTCCTCTAGTACCGACTGGTTTGTTCTTCGGGCAGTCCATGGTATACACAGTATTCGCCGCCAACACCATAATTCAAAGGCATCAATTTTCTTCCTATCTGTCTTTTTCACTGTCCAGCTTTCACATCCATATGATGTTATTGTTGTGTATATGCATCCTTTAGATTTAGAGAACATAGCCAATCCTGACTGTGAATGTAAGGAATAAGTGTTCCAAATGAGATCTTGAATTTTTCTTGGAACAGATACTTGTTCAACTCTGAGGTCCAGTATGGGTCTCTATCCCCCTGTTTTCTTTGAAATGAGGAAGTAGAAACCCATTCCCTGTTGGGATATGGGTACCTCTTCTATTGCCCCTTGAGCAAGTAGTGAGGTGACCTCTTGACACAGAGTGGTGAAAGGGCCCTGGAAATTGAACTGGCTTGTGATGGTGGGAGTGGGTATACTGTGAAAATGGGAGTTTGTACCCTCTCTTATAATGGAGAGAGTCCAGAGCTCTATCTGTTGCCATCTTTAGGCAAAATGACAGTCTGCCTGGGATGGTGAGAGGCTCTGGACCTTTCAGGGGCAGGATGATTAAGTTCTCTAGGAAGGAGTCAAAGTCCCTGAGAAGGCTGTGTCTGCTGAGCTGGTTGAGCTCTGGGGACTTGTGCCTTCCTTTGCTGTCTGTGTTGCTGTTGCCCCTTTTGGGGAGCATGAACTGGGCAGTGGACAGCCTGGGTGTAAGATAGGTAGAATTTCCTTTTCTTGTTGAAAAAGGGTTTAACTGTCTTTTTCTTAGCTGGGTTGGCTGTGGTCCTTGATAATCTGTTCAAGGTGGTGTTTTCGGACTCAAGCTGATTGGCAAGGATTGGTAGGACAAAGCTAAAGAGATTTTTATTTATTTATCTATTACTTCTATACCGCCCCTTCCAGAGATCAAGGGTGGTTTACATGGAACAAGTTAACATATTATGTATACTTTGGAATACATTTACATTGAACAGGAATTTTTTAACTTTTTACAAAGAACAATAAATGCGATAAACTGTCAAAACTATTTACATAGGCTATTTACAAGTGGTTATATACAGTGTGTTATAGAATAATCATAGGTCATGCGTAAGTGGTGGAATTTATTTCAATTTTTCTTGAGTTTTTTGTGTGTGTGTAGGGGGACTGGGTGGGGTTAGCTAATTGCGGTTTTAGGAGTTTTGAGTTTGTGTGTTTGTGGATGCTGCGGGACAGGACTTGGGGGGTAGGGGATTTGGAAATGTTCGGAGAATAGGTAGGTTTTGAGTTCCTTCCGAAATTGGGAGAGGTCTTTTATGATACGGAGGCCTAATGGGAGATCATTCCAGAGCATGGGGGCAGTGAATGTTTTTGGCATATCGAGTGAGTGGGCTGCGTTTTGTCTGCGAGTTCTTAATTTGGATGGGGTCTGTAGTAGTGTTGATAGGTGTGAGGGGGCGATGTCGTTTAGGAGCTTGAAAGTTGTTAGGAGAATCTTGTATCTGATTCGGCTGTTTATAGGGAGCCAATGTAGTTCTAGGAGTATCGGGGTCACATGGTCTGTTAGGCGAGCTTTAGTGATTACTTTTGCGCAGATGTTCTGGGCTCTTTGTAATAGGTAGGTATTTTTTTGTGGTAGGCCAGTTAGGAGACTGTTACACTCATCACACCCCATTTCGATTATTGCATTAACAACCAATCTAAAGTCATGTGTGTCAAGGAGGGGCCTTAGGTGTTGTATGGTTTTGAGTTTATGAAATATGGTTCTTACTGTCTGCTTTATGTGCGGTAGCATGGTGAGAGTATGATCTATTATTACACCTAGGTATTTTACCTCTTTTTTAACAGGTATAGCTGTATTGTTGATTGAGATTGTTTTGATTTTCTCCTGTGCAAGGGATGTTCCCCAGCTTGCCTTGCACCCATTGTTCTAAATCAGATGCCTGAAGCCAGGCAATGCGACGTGCACTGATGGAAATAGCAGAGGTTCTGCTAATGCACTCAAAGCAATCAAAGGTTGCAAGGTTCATAAACAGACAAATTCTGGGCATGTTTGACCAGAGTGAGGAGAGGTCTGCCCTTTTATCATCGGGGAGAAGTGGAGCCATCAGCTCCAGATCTCTTGTAACCTCCTTAAGGAACATTCCCATATAAAGAATGTAAGAGCTGATCCTGGCCGATAGCATCGAGGATTGAAAGCATCGACATCCAAAGGCATTGAGTGTTCTCGCTTCATGGACTGGAGGGTTGGAAGAATGCTTCTTAGCACTCTTGATCCTACGCATCGCCGATTCCACTACTATGACTATGGAGTCATCCAAAAATGGTGTGGTAATTGCGTTTTTCTGAAAACCAGGGCATTGTGGAACTCTGTACATGGTATCAAGCCTCATAAAGTGTGGAGACACCATTAAAAGTGTTTCCCACATCCTTAGCATGAGGTCCTGCAAGATTTGGTGAATGGAAAGGGTAGCAGCCTCCTCAGGAGCTGCCGGGTACTGAAGAATCTGTAATTCTTCTGCTCTCGGTTCTTTCCCAGGAGTCTCAGTGATCGAGAGTCCCCGTGCTACATCACGCATGAAATCCTGAAAGGACATGTCCTCTGGAGGAGACATTCTATGCTAAGACGGAGAGGGATCCTCCGGAAGAATCACTCCAGTACCAACAGAGTCCTCTGAGACGACATAATCAGACTCTAAGTATCTCCATGCCAGGTGTTCTTGCATAGCTTGACGCCGGTATCGATCGAAGTCGACATCAGACTGTCTCAATACCGGGCCCTCGATACCGAATATTGATTCAAGAGCTGGCATGGGGGGAAGCACATCGGTTAAAACAGGTGCGACCGGTACCGATGACTGCGGAACCATCTGAAGCGGTCTTAGCGGTACCGAGGCTGCTAAGAGCCGCTAGACTGCGTTCAATGGCCAGGATGTGCTGATCCATAGCTCCCGCCAATGCCTGGATGTCGGTACCGGTGGAACAGGCCACGACACCAGAACATGGCACCAGGAGTTCTCCCGATGTGGAAGCTTCGGGAACATCTTGGAGCCCTGTTAATGCTTTGGAAGCCGGGGCCTCCCGCCAGTATGTTTTCCTCAAGGGCAACGCTAGTAAGTACATCGATGCTTCGAAGGAGATTTACCCTTTGAGGACCGGCCGGTCTTGGAAGACCTGGGTTTAGTTACCTGAGATCCATGGGAGGAAGATGAAGCCCTGGAAGACGTCGATGCAGCAGACATTGCATCTGCGGCAAAGAGGGTGCAGAGTTTTGCAGCTCTGTTCTGCAGGCCTCTCTTGGTCATCTTTCTACAGAGGAGACACTCCGATAGTAAATGGTCAGGACCTAAACATTTAAGACACCAGTCATGGGTGTCGGTAGCAGAAATGGTACCGCCACACTTTGAACATTTTTTGAAACCACTAGATGGTTTCTCTATTCTCCAGGACCAAGCAGGAAGTCAGTCCTCACATATGGGTGACATTGACTTCGATGGAGCCCCTGCGGAGCATTTCCCCAGCTTTCTATGAAAGCCTTTGGGAATACTGCACGCATGCGCCGTCCCCTTCCCGCCTAAAGGTGCCATCGTGCCCAGTCTCTCTTTCCGTGGAGCCCTTCAGACGTGTGTCCTAGTTCACCCGGAAAATAGATTTTTTAATCTATTCCTTGCGATTTCTTCGCAGTTTTTGTCCGGTTTGACGCCGTTCCCCTTATCGCTGGGTTCGGTACACCGATATCGAGCCTGATCTTATTTTTTTCAGTTTTTGCCCTTCGTGGCTGGTGTTTGCGCCCTTTTTTTTCCTTTTCCCTAGGAGGCCGGTCCTTTGACCTCGCGGGGACTCTCTTTTCCCCGATGGATTCCAGTGGTTTTAAAAAGTGTGATCGGTGCAAGAAACTAATGTCTCTCACCGACACACACGACTGCTGCCTTCAGTGCCTCGGTCCTGATCATGATCCTAAGATCTGTGGACTGTGTGGAAAAATGTCCATTAAGGCACTTCGAAGTCGTCAGCACCAGAAGGAAAGGCTTTTCTCCGACTCTGCCTCCGGCCGGGCCCAGACCTCGTCTGAGGCCTTGGGAGTCTGACCCCGAGCATCGTCGGGGTTCCTCGGAAAGGGGGTCCCCCGAGCGGGAGCGAAAGAGGAAGAAGCGGCTCACGAGGGTGGCGTCGGAGGAGGTCCCTAGCTCCTCGAGGGCTAGGTCTCGGACCCCCGACCGCCGTCCTGGTCCCCTGGAACAGGAGAAGCCGTCAAAAGTACCTCGGGTGGAGCTGGAGTCTGCTGGACACGTAAGTCCTGTTGTCCTCGGACTCTCCTCCCAGGGAGCCGACGTCGAGTCGGTAGCTGCTGAGTCGCCTGGGAGACGGAGGATGAGGAGTCCCCCGATACCTTCAAGACTCGGTGCGTCCCGTCGGACTCACCGCAGTCTGAGCCCCGGGAGGCACCGGCCTCGGCGCCGGTTCTGAGCAAGCAGGTCGATTCCATTTATCGACTCCATAAGAGCCCTGGTTTTCAAAAGGCGCAGCTACTGCACCATTCCATGGTGGTGGAATCGGCCATGCATCGTCAGAAGATATACTCCACGGTGCCCCCTGGCAGGGAGGCCCGAAACCTGGATGCGTTCAGTAGAAAGTGCTTCCAGGGCTCGATGCTTGCTTGCAGCGTCCAGTCTTACCAGCTGTACATGGGCATGTACTTACGGGACCTCGCAAAGGAGCTTGCCAGGTTCTCTGCTGGTCTCTCTGGAGAACCTTTGAAGAGGTTCAAGTCCTTGTCTTTGGGGATCCAGGAATGCTCTGAGTTCATGTCCTGAGCGGCCTAAGATGGCTTCGAGGCCTCAGCCCAGGTTGCGGCTGCCGGCATTGCAGCTCGATGCCAGGCATGGCTGCAGTCATCGGACCTCGAGCCATGGGTTCAAGACAAGTTGGTTGATGTCCCTTGCCGAGGTGAAAACCTTTTTGGCAAGCCCATGGCCGAGAAGGCTGCTGAGCTCGAGACCAAGCACCTCACGAAGACAAGGCTGTCTCGAAAGACTTCTGCCCCTTCACACAAGAAGGGCTTGGGTAAAAAGCCCTTTTACCCGAGGAAGGCGATTGCCTACAAACAGTTCCCAACTTACCAGGCCTCCCCCGCTCCGCCTCAGGGTCAGCAGGCCAAGGGGCAGGGACATGAGCCCCGTAGGCAGAAGGCCCCCAAGCCTCCGGCTCCGGCTCCTGCTCCTACTCAGCATGGTGGGGTGTTTTGATTCCCAAGGCATAGCCTCTCCGTCTCTGCTGTCCCATCCCTGCACAGGAGGTCACCTAGCCCTGTTTGCCCACCGGTGGCCACCCATTACAGGGGACAACTGGGTCTTAAGCATAGTCCAAAAGGGTTACCTGCTTCATTTTCATCAGTTGCCTCTTCCCTATTTTCCAGGAGAGCCTCCAAGGCCTCCTCTCCATACAGCCCTCCTCCTGCAGGAGCTCCAGGGTCTGTTACGAGACCAGGCGGTGGAGCCTGTGCCTCCCTACCTCCAAGGTCACGGGTTTTACTCAGGTACTTCCTAGTACCAAAGAGAACGGGATCTCAGGCCTATTCTTGACCTCAGAAATCTCAACAAGTTCTTACAGAAGGAAAGGTTCAAGATGCTTAATCTTGGAACACTTCTGCCCTACCTTCAGCAGGGAGATTGGCTATGCTCTTTAGATCTAAAGGATGTGTACACTCACATCCTTATTCATCCAGACCACAGAAAGTTCCTCAGGTTCATTGTGGGAGGAAACCATTATCAGTACAGGGTGCTGCCATTTGGCCTCACCTCCTCCCCCAGAGTCTTTACCAAATGCCTAGCAGTGGTGGCGGCCTACTTGAGAAATCAGAGTATCTTTGTCTTCCCCTATCTGGATGACTGGCTCATCAGGGGTCAGACGTGCCAGGAGGCCAGGCAAGCCACCCTCCGAACGATTTCTCTGTTACAGTATCTAGGGTTTGTCATAAACTTCGCAAAGTCCAATTTGCTCCCCTCCCAAAACTTAGAGTTCATAGGGGCAAGACTAGACTCTCTGCAAGAAAAAAACTTTCTTGCCAGTAGACAGAGCCCAAAGACTAATGACCTTGGCAAACCAGTTTCTCAGGTCACTGGTCTCCGCCAGGCTCTGCCTGAGGCTTCTGGGCCACATGGCTTTGACCGTGCATGTCACACCCCATGCCAGGCTTCATATGAGGCCTACGCAATGGTGCCTCAGAACTCAGTGGTCGCAGGCCACAGGGAGCCTCAGAGACAGAGTAAGGGTGTCCAGACCATTCCTGTACTCCCTACGTTGGTGGCTACATCCCCCCCCCCCCAACTTACTGGAAGGGATGCCCTTTCAGCCACCTGGGTTCACAGTGGTATTGACCACCGATGCCTCTCTACAGGGCTGGGGAGCACACTGTCTGGGCAAGTGCACTCAGGGCCTTTGGTCTCCCTGGGAGGCCCAGCAGCAGATCAATCTACTAGAGCTTTGGGCTATTCGCTTAGCCCTCAAGACTTTCTCTCAAACACAGTCTGTTTTAGTGCAGACAGACAACCAGGTAGCCATGTTTTATGTGAACAAACAGGGAGGCACTGGGTCCAGGCTCCTTTGTCAGGAGGCGCAGGACCTTTGCTTGTTTGCTCTCCGGCACAACATGTTGCTCAAGGCGGTTTATCTCCCTGGCCAGGACAATTACCTAGCAGACAGGTTGAGCAGAATTCTGCAGCCACATGAGTGGCAGCTCCATCCCTTGGTAGTGCAGAAGATCTTCCTGAGATGGGGACTTCCATCCACAGATCCCTTTGCAAGTCCCCTAAACAGACAGCTGCCCCAGTTCTGCTTCAGGCAACCGCATCCTCTGAGACTAGCAGCAGATGCTTTTCTGATATCCTGGTCCCAAGGCCGCCTCTATGCGTTTCCTCCCACGCCTCTGGTGGCCTGAACCCTGTTCAAAGTTCTGAAGGTCCAGGCCTCAGGCCTTCTGGTAGCCCCCAGGTGGCCGAGACAACCTTGGTTCCCACTTCTGCTTCAGCTAGCAGTGGACACTCCACTACCTCTAGGGTTGCAGCCCAACTTTCTGTCTCAAGACCAGGGGTCTCTTCTGCACCCCAATCTCAAATCTCTCAATTTGATGGCCTGGAAGCTGCAAGGGTAGTTTTGGCTCCTTGGGGCCTACCTCCTGAAGTTGAAGAGGTCGTCCTGGCCTCTAGGAAGCAGTCCACTAGGAAAACCTATGCCCTGAAGTGGAAGAGGTATTCTTTGTGGTGTCAGCTGCATACAGAAGATCCTTTCTCCTGTACTGTACCAGTGGTGCTTCAATACCTGCTACATTTATCCAATCAGGGCCTTAAGTCCAATTCTGTTTGGGTCCACCTCTCAGCTCTAGCAGCTAACCACTCACTGGTGGAGGGGAACTCTATATCAGTTCACCCCTTGGTGTCCCGGTGTCTGAGAGGTTTGCTCTTGCTCAAGCCTCCTGTCCGTCCTCCAACCCCTGAGTGGGAGTTGAATGTGGTCTTGCAGCAACTGACTCGCCCACCTTTTGAGCCGATGGCTACTTGTCCTCTCTGCTTCCTTTCCTGGAAGACACTCTTCCTGGTAGCCTTAACCTCGGCCAGACGGGTGAGTGATCTTCAGGCCCTAGTCTGTGACAGGCCTTACACCTGCTTCTGTAGGAACAGGGTAGGCCTAAGGACGCATCCAAAGTTCCTCCCCAAAGTTGTCTCCTCTTTCCACGTCAACCAGGAGGTGGTTCTTCCAACATTCTTCCCTAGGCCTCATGCAAACCAGGCTGAAGCAGTCCTGCATACCCTGGACTGTAGGAGGGCCTTATCCTTCTACCTTGACCGTACGCAAGGACATAGGAGGGCTACTCAGCTCTTCATCTCTTTTGACCTTAATAATTTGGGGTTACCTGTGTCCAAGCGTACCTTGTCCATATGGGTGGCTGACTGTATCACCTGGGCTTACAGGGCAGCTGACCTTCCCTTGCAGGGTCGGGTCACGGCCCATCGTGTCAGGGCAATGGCTGCCTCAGTAGCTCATCTCCGCTCTGTACCGTTGGCAGACATCTGCAGGGCTGCAACTTGGTCTTCAAGCCAGACGTTTGCAGCTCATTACTGCCTGGAGAGGGAGTCCGGTAGGGACAGTGCTTTTGGCTAGGCAGTACTCTGGAATCTCTTTGAGGTTTAGGCAACTCCTGCCCTCCGTTGGGCTACCGGTGGAGGTTCTTTCAGTGAAAAGCCTTTCTTTGATGCTGGGACTAGAGGGAGTTCTCTTGTTCAGCCTGGGTTCCTTGGTAGCCCAGAGCTTGGGAGTCACCCATATGTGAGGACTGACTTCCTGCTTGGTTCTGGAGAAAGAGTAGTTACTCACCTGTAACAGGTGTTCTCCAGGAGCAGCAGGAATCAGTCCTCACAACCCTCCCTCCTCCCCTGGCAGTTGCAGTTGTACATAGTTTATTTTTACATTTTTGTGTGCTGTGGTAAGATGGTTCAATTCTCAGGCTTCACTCAACACTCAGTTGGGTCAAGAGGTTAGTTTACTTCTTGCCCATGGGGCAATAGAAGACGTACCCCTTTCCCAACAGGGTACAAGGTTTTACTCTCCTTATTTCCTTATTCCAAAGAAAACGGGAACACAGACACATTTTAGACCTCAGAGAACTGAACAAATTCCTGTTCAAAGAAATTCAAGATGATTTCTCTGGGAACTCTGCTGCCATACCTTCAGAGTCAGGATTGGCTTTGTTCTCTAGATATCAGGGATGCATACACTCATGTTCTCATCCATCCAACTCACCAAAGATTCCTTCGTTTTCTTTTTCAAGGAAAGCACTACCAATACAGGGTGCTTCCTTTTGGCCTGGCCTCAGCACCAAGGGTGTTTATGAAGTGCATGGCTGTAGTGGCAGCATTTCTTTGCACTCTAGGAATATTTGTCTTCCCCTACTTAGACGACTGGCTCATTCGAGCCCCATCAGAGTCAGGGGCCAGAATTTCCCTATCTTGCACAATGCGTATCCTTCAGTATTTGGGCCTGGTCATAAACATCCCAAAATCCAGCCTAACTCCCACTCAGTCTCTAGAGTTTATAGGAGCTTTGCTGGATACCAGAAAAGTAAGGGCCTATCTTCCACAGGCCCGCTGCCTTCGCATTGTGCAGTTAGCCTCCCAGGCAGTGTTAAAAACTCATCTCACTGCTCGGGAAATGTTACAACTTCTAGGCCACATGGCATCTACCGTGCATGTGGTTCCCTATGCTCGCCTCCATATGAGAGCAGCCCAATGGACTCTATCCACTCAGTGGACTCGGGCATCAGGCTGCCTATCAGACAAAATAGCAAACACAAGTCGCCTTATTTTGTCTTTACAATGGTGGCAGTCAACCCAAAACCTGTTGGTGGGGTCCCCTTTCCAGCAACCCCTACCCCAGGTCACTTTAACAACAGACGCCTCACAGGTGGGTTGGGGAGCTCATCTGCAAGATCTCTCAACCCAAGGCACCTGGACTCCACAGGAGACCCACTTACATATCAATCTCCTAGAACTCAGAGCAATCTTTCTTGCTTTTCAAGTGTTCCATACCCAACTCAGCTACAAGCAAGGAGGAACAGGCTCTCTGTCGCTTTGCGACTATGGGCTCTCGCCAGACAGCATCAGATTAATCTTGCATTGTATCTGCCAGGCATTCAAAGCTCTTGGGCAGACAGACTCGGTCGCGTTCTGCTTCCACACGAATGGTCTCTCCATGCAGACCAGGTAACAAAAAGTTTTCAAATTTGGGGAACTCTGGACATAGACCTCTTTGCAAGTCCGTTGAATGTCATACTTCCCCGGTTCTGTTCCCGAATTCCGGCTCGGGGTTCTCAGGCCAGGGATGCTTTCCTCCTCAATTGGGGTCAGGACTTCCTATATGCCTTTACACCCATTCCCCTAATTCCCAAAACACTATTCAAGCTTCAGAGAGACAAAGGCCACATGATTCTCATAGCTCCACAGCAGGTGTGGTACCCTCTACGCCTGCATCTCTCTCAAGCTCCATCTCTGGACTTAGGATCTGCTCCAGATCTCCTTTCTCAGGAGGATGGGATGTTGTGGCATCCCAATCCCCACTCTCTGCATCTCAGGGCCTGGTTGCTGAGAGCTTAGACCTTCATGGTCTTAACCTTTCTCAACAAGTAAAGGATGTCCTTTGTGCTTCCAAGGAAGCCTTCCACAAGACGCTCGTATGCTTTCAAGTGGAAAAGGTTTTCCATATGGTGTTTGCAAAAGGGTCTTCACCCTTCTGCGATACCTCTGGAATTATTACTGAAGTATCTCCTTCATTTATCCAATGCAGGACTTAAGACTAACTCAGTAAGAGTCCATTTAAGTGCTATTTCAGCTTCTTTAAAGCCTTTAAATGGACATTCTATTTCCTCTCATAGTGAGAGTTATGAGGGGCCGCCTTCTAACTAAGCCTCCCATTAGGCCACCTCCAGTGGCATGGACCTGAATCTAGTTCTTGGGCAGCTCATAAAGCTGCCTTTTGAACCTTTAGCTACTACCTCCTTAAAATTCCTTTTCTGGAAAGTTATCTTTCTCATTGCAATCACATCAGCACGTCGCATCAGTGAATTGCAAGCATTAGTTGCTGATCCTCCTTACATGAGGTTCCATCATGATAAGGTAGTCCTTAAGACTCATCCACACTTTATGCCAAAGGTGGTCTCACCTTTTCATTTAAACCAGGCGGTTTACCTGCCTGTATTTTTTCCAAGGCCTCATGCTTCAAATGCAGAAAGGAATCTTCATACTTTGGACTGTAAAAGAGCACTTGCCTTTTACTTACAGAGGACACAGCAACATAGAAAGTCCTCCCAACTCTGTTGTTTTCGATCCTTCTCATTTGGGCTTTCCAGTCTCCAAGAGAACATTGTCCAACTGGATTGCACAGTGTATTTCTTTTGCCTATCAGAGTAAGAACCTTTTTCTGGAAGGCCATGTCAGCTCACAATGTGAGAGCCATGGCAGCCTCAATGGCTCATCTACACTCTGTGTCTATTGATGACATCTGTCGATCAGCTACTTGGGCCTCGGTTCATACCATCACAGCCCAGACAAGGACTCCTGCAGGGATGCCTTGTTTGGTCAGGCTGTTCTACAACACCTGTTCCATACTTAATCAACTCCTACCCACCTTTCCCGGTAGGATGCCAGAGATCCGGTGGGGGTGGGGGTGGGGGTGGGGGAGAGAGAGAGGAGCCCTTTCATAGGGGCACACAACTTCTGGGGTCTCTCCCTGGCATTGGTAGCTAGGGAGTCCTGATATGTGATGACTACATTCCTGCTTGTTCCTGGAGATAGCATAGTTACCTGTAACAGGTGATCTCTGGGAACAGTTGGAATTTAGTATTCACAACTCACCTACCTACCCTAGGAGTTGTATCTTTCTTTTCTTTCCTTCTCTCTGTTTGTCTCAGCTTTAAAACTCAACTGGAGAGAGGCAGTTGGGGAAGGCAGCACGCAGGCGCTGTGGGATGCTCCCAAAAGCGTTCTAATTGGATGCTGGGGAGCACTGTTCCCTTTAAGCTGTGCGCGTGCACACACCTCGCCGAGCGAGCGCACATACTTTACAACAGAGCGCACAAAAATTACGGCTCTGATTCTGATAGAAAACAACACAGATGTCTTAAAATTTAAAAGTTATGATTGTAATTACTAGAAATTTCCCGCTTCATTTAGTAATTGTCTATTTTCATTTAATTTGATTAAAATCAATGTGGTGTACATATTGTATTCTGATGTGTAGTCAAATTTTAAAGTATATAACTGAGTGTCGTTATGTGGTGCACAAAAATTTAACTTTCCTTCAAAAGCTGCACACAGCTGATATTTTATGCGCACACAGCCTACAGAAAATTAGAGGGAACATTGCTGGGGAGTGTTCCTGCGCAAGCTATGTCGGTACCGACGATACCCATCTGTGAAGACTAAATTCCTGCTGTTCCTGGAGATCACCTGTTAAAGGTAACTATGCTTTTTCCAGGAACAACAGGAATCGGTCCTTGCAACCCTCCCTCCTCCCCTGGGAGTTGCCATTCATCCTTTTTTATTTGACTGCCCTCTTATTTGTCATTTTGACTGAGAAAGATGGCACCCTTTGGGTGGGAAGGGGAGCCATGTGTGCGTGATTGCATTACTGAGGGCTTTCTTTGAAAGCTGGGGAAATGCTCTGTGGTGGGCTCTGTCTGTGCTGGCTACCTATATGTGAGGACTGATTCCTGCTGTTCCCAGAGAAGAACTGTCATGAGAGTAACTATGTTATCACTGAAGTCTCAAATACAATCCATATCTAATGAGATCCCTGACATTTGGTAGTTCAGCTACAAGTAGTGTTCTGCCTGATTCCACCAAATGATGTAAATGAGTCCAAACTTGCAGTCCTGTTTTTCTTTTGGACATTTTTCAGTCTAATATTATTGCTGATGCTATGTTGAAAACCTGTGAATGAGAAAATGAAACTGTCAATACAGTAACATAGATGATGGCAGATAAAGACCAGCATGGTCCATTGTCTGGCAAGAGTAGGTGCACCTGTTGCTCTTTGCAGGCCACCCTCCCCCTGTCTTTGTTTAGGGGTGAACCCACCATTCCATGTAGGACACTCCTATTTGTTGAGACGTTAGATGGGTAAGAAGTTATATGTTTGTTTATTTTGTTTTATTCTGTTGCTGTAAAGGGATCCACTGTGTTTGTCCCATGCTGTTTTGAATTCTGTCACCACGTTTGCCCTCACCACTTCCATTGGGAGGGTGTTCCAAGCATCAACACCCTTTCAGTGAAAAAATATTTCTTGACATTGCCTTTCAATTTACCACCTTGCAGCTTCCCTGTCTTTGGAAGAGGTTTGTTTGTTCATCATTACTCATTAAGTATTTAAAGGCCTGAATCATATCTCCCCTGTCCTTCCTCTCCTCCAAAGTGTGTACAGATTAGGTCTTCAAGTCTCTTATAGTAACATAGTAGATGATGGCAGATAAAGACCAGCATGGTCCATCTAGTCTGCCCAGCAAGATGGCAATAAATACATAAGAAAATTGAGGCACAAAAGGCATTAATGTGCAATGCAAACACACAAAAACTATTCAGAGCACTTAAATATATTTCATTACATATTACATACAATTTAAAGCTAGTTGATTTGCCACTTGAAATTGTACCATTTTTCACTAGTGCTTTTTAAAATTGACATCTCCAAAAGTGACTCACCCTATTCCATCATAATAGTGGTCCTGCACACTCATCCTCAATTCCTCCCAAAGGGTGGTAGCCACTTTCCATCTTAATCAGTCATTCTGCAGACTTTCTTCCAAAGTCCTCACACCCATATAGGGGAAGTGACACTGCACATGCTGGACTGGACTGCAAATGAACCTTGGCCTTCTACCTAACTGGATGAAGGCCCACCAAAGGTCCATCCAGTTTTCTTTTGACCCCAGCAGGCAAGAGAGGCTGCTGTTTCCAAACACATGTTGTTTGGCTGCAGCCTGCATCTCTTCTGCTTATGCCCAGGCTGACCTGAGCCTTGCTGGTCATGTCACAGCTCAGCATCAGAGGCCTGGATGACATATTTTTTATCTGGACAGCGGATCGTCCTACGCTTTCCAGCCTTATTGGCTGGTTGAATCAACTTAAAGCCAATATTACATTCACTGCACATATTGCTCAAGATCGGATTGAATTCTTGGACATATTAATCATAGTGGAAGATGATAAATTGACGTCTTCATTGTATCGGAAAATAGTTCAGAGGAACAGTTTGCTACACTATCGGAGTAACCATCCAGGTTCTCTCAAGTGCGGCCTTCCGTTTGGACAGTTTCTGCGGCTGAGACGTCTTTGTTCTTCTACAGATGATTATAAGTCACATGCCTCTGAACTAACAGATCGGTTATTAGCTAGGGGTTATCCATTAAAAGTAGTTTCACAGGCTTTTCGTCGAGCGAGATATGTACACAGAGAATGGCTATTGGATCCTCAATATTCGGTTACTAGATCTAATGAATTGAACACGATGGTGGGTATACTACCATATTCAGAAAATAGTTCCAAAGTGGCAAAAATTTTGCGCTCCCATTGGGGGATTTTGTCTTTACATGAATGTTGTCAACAGCCATTGAGGGTGGCATTTACCCATGGTACTAATCTGAATAATCATTTAGTTAAGACAGCACTGGCTCTGGATAGACCTGTGTCATCGGGATATGAAGGGGGACATAACCCCTGTACTGCTTGTGCATATTGTGAACAGACTCTTTCAGGATTGACATGGCAACATCCTACTTCTGGGCGGGAATACCTACGACGTTGGAGGACTACATGTCTTACAGCACATGTATATTTTTTGAAATGTCCATGTAACATTGTATGTGGGGCGCACCACTCAGTCAATGAAACAGCGCCTGGCGGAACACGCATCACGGATAAAAAACAAAGTTCTGACTGCCCCAGTAGTTGAACACTGTATGACTCTGTCTCACTCGTTTGAGGAGTTGCGTTGGACAGTGATAGATCATGTCCCTATGGATCCCCGAGGGGGGGATCGTGAACAAAACTTACAACAGTTGGAACAGCGATGGATTTTTGTTTTACACGCTATACAACCGGATGGGTTGAATAGGGACATTGACTGGGTCACTATTCTATAATTTTATGAGTTGTGATTGGACGTCTTTCTTCCAATGGTGACGTGGATGCCTCTGACAGTGAGGATTCTCCACTTCCTATTGGTGTTTCCCCTGTTTAAAACAACAGGCAAAGGTAAAGCCCTTGACTTCACAATGCCCAAGAAGCCATGATGAGGATGGCGTTTAGTTGTACTGGTATAAGAGAAGCACGGCAGATCGTTGCATAGCTGTACGGAGAAGACACTTGATACAGGGCGCACACCCGAAACGTGCACGTCGTGTACTACAGACCTCTACTATTTGCAACGCAAAAGAAAAAGGAACTGCTAATTTGGTGGAGAAGCTAAGTACTTGTTTTAAATTCATAAGGGTGAAATAATACGAATAAAAGCAGCCCACAGTCTGGTGGGGGTTAGGTTGTCAGTCCTGGCCCTCCCTCGGTGGGCTTCGACAAAAATTAAGTAATTTTGGGTTTAATTTTATGGTGGTTTTGATAGTGTCTCTTGGAGATTTACCATCATAGTTTAGGGTATTATTGGTTTAGTTTTACTCCCTGTCACAGCATCATTTTTTCTCCAGGAACAAGCAGGAAGTCAGTTCTCACATTTCAGTGAAGGCACTGACAGAGCACATGTGGAGCAAATCCCCAGCTTTCAAAGACAGCCTTTGGAATTGCTACCACGGATGCATGGTCCTCTTACCACCCAAGAGTGCCATCTTGCTTAGTCTCCCTTTTTTCCATGGAGCCCACCAGATAGCTGCCTTTTATCTTTTTTTTTTTTTTTTTTTTAATCAACTTTTTCTAAGTATTGCACTCATCTCTGGTCTTGCACCAGTACTTTCCTGCCCCAACCTCAGGATGATTCCTTTTTTACTTGTTTTATTTTTCTTTTGAGCATCTTCGCACCCTTTTTTCTTTCCTGGCAGCCCGAAGGGTCTTTGACCTTACTGGATTTCTTTTCACCCCCCATAGCTACCTGTTGGTTCAAAAAGTGTGGTAAGATTATATCCCTAACTGACATGCATGACTGCTGCCTCTGGTACCTTGGCCCGGACCATGACCTGGCGGTCTGTGGCCTGTGTAAGAAAATGTCTTCCTTAGCATACCTCCAGTCTAGTCCCGAAATCTCTAGGGTTTTGCTCCTGCTCCTCCTCCTCCAGCAGCTTGGAGACTGAGAAACATCACTCTTATGATGTCACTGGTACATAAGTTCCAGATCCACCTTCTTCCACCAGTTACCTCAGTTTCCAAGCAGCTGGAAGATTGGTGAGCCTAGCAGTGTGGGGCTCACTAGAGGAGCAATTAAGAGTTAGGATAGTTTAGTCACATTTGGATTTGATTTGTTTTGATTGGGTTTCAAAAAAAAAAAAGGAACATTGAGTAGGACTTTATTTTATTTCATCGATTTCACTGTGCCATTGGTGCTGAGGCCATCCTTTCTCCCCCCCCCCCCCCCCAGGTGGAATCTGCTGGCAGGGCAGGAGGCTGCTGAAGGGGAGAAGACTCCGTTCTGAACCCTGTAAAAGGGGAGACAAAGTAGTTCAAGAGAGACCCTTAGCGTACAGAAATAGTGCTTGCTAGTGCTTTTGGGGCCATCAACGAGGCAGCGCAGTTTTTCACTTTCCTCATGCTGTCAGTTTCAGCAGTGGAGGCCTCAGCACAGCAGCTCCCACACTGCGGTAGAGCCCAGGAAGGAAAGCTTGTTCTCTGCTTTGCGAGGGGCCCATAGTCATCGTAAGGAGGACTCAGGGCACAGGAACGGCAGCACGCTAAAACACAGCTTCAGCAGGGCAAGCCAAGCCACGTGGCAGAAGCATGGGAAATACTGGCTTCCTTTGTTCAGTTTACTCAGCCATGAGAGGCAACGACAGCCTCGTTTTGAGTTGGAGTGCCTTGTAGCTTGGTGGGGAAGCACTCAGTGGCTCTGGAGGTGTTTTAATTGAAGAAGAAAAAGAGCCAAACAGCACAACCACTGGCAAGTCAAATGCAAGGCATTGACAAGACAGGCAAAGGGAGAATTGAGAAGAAGCTTGCTGCAGAAGCAAAAATGCGAAGTAAATACCTTTTCAAGTACATTCGTAGCAAAAAACCTGTGAGAGAGTCAGTTGGTCCAGTAAATGATAAAGGGGTTAAAGGAGCACTAAGAGGCAACAAGGCGATAGCAGAGAGACTAAATGAATTCTTTACTGAGCAAGATGTAGGGATGTTACCCATGACTGAAGTGGCATTTAAAGGTACAGAAGAATTGAAGGAAATATCAATACATCAGGAAGATGTATTACAACTCTTAGATAAACTGAAGAGTAGCAAATCACCTGGGCCAGATGGTATACATCCAAGGGTGTTAAAAGAACTGAAATATGAGATTGCAGACCTGCTATTAGTAATCTGTGAACTATCATTAAAATCATCTCTAATACCTGAAGATTGGAGGATCGCCAATGTAACACCAATTTTTAAAAAGGGGTCCAGGGGTGATCCAGGAAACTACAGACCGGTGAGCCTGACATCAGTACCAGGAAAAATGGTAGAAACCATCATAAAGAATAAAATTACTCAGCATGTAGATAGTCATGACCGAATGGGAGAAAGCCAACATGGCTTTAGACAAGGAAGATCTTGTCTTACTAATCTGTTATGTTTTTTTGAAGGAGTGAATAATCAGGTGGACAAAGGTGAGTCGGTTGATATTGTGTATCTGGACTTTCAGAAAGCCTTTGACAGGGTCCCTCATCAGAAACCTTTGGAAAAACTAAAGAGTCATGGGATAGGAGGCAGTGTATTATTGTGGATCAGGAACTGGTTAAAAGATAGAAAGCAGAGGGTTAGGCTAAATGGCCAATTTTCCCAATGGAGAAAGGTGAATAGTGGTGTACCCCAGGGATCAGTGCAGGGTCCGCTGCTTTTTGACATATTCATAAATGACCTGGAAAGTGGAATAACGAGTGAGGTTATCAAATTTGCAGATGACACAAAACTATTTAAAGTTGTTAAAACCCAAGAGGATTGTGTAAAATTGCAAGAGGATCTTGATAAATTGGAAGACTGGGCAACAAAATGGCAGATGAAATTTAATGTGGACAAGTGCAAGGTTATGCACCTAGGGAAGAACAACCCAAACTATGGTTACACGATGCAAGGTTCCACATTAGGAACTACCACCCAGGAAAAAGATTTAGGCATCATTGTGGATACCATGTTAAAACCCTCGGCCCAGTGTGCAACAGCAGCAAAGAGAGAAAATAGAATGCTAGGTATGATAAGGAAAGGAATGGAAAATAAAACAAAAGATATTATAATGCCTCTATATCGTTCCATGGTGAGACCGCACCTTGAATATTGTGTGCAATTCTGGTCGCCGTATCTTAAAAAGGATATAGCGATTTTAGAAAAGGTTCAGAGAAGAGCCATCAAAATGGTAAAGGGGATGGAAGGATACTCCTATGAAGAAAGGCTAAAAAGGTTAGGGCTTTTTAACCTGCAAAAGAGACGGCTGAGGGGAGATATGATAGAAGTCTATAAATTAATGAACGGAGTGGAACGGGTAAACGTAGATCGATTGTTTACCTTATCAGAATATAGAAAGACTAGGGGACATGCAATGAAGCTACAGGGTAAACTATTTAAGATTAATAAAATAAAATATTTTTTCACTCAACGTGTAATCAAACTCTGGAATTTGTTACCGGAGGATGTAGTAAAGGCTGTTAGTGTAGCTGGGTTTAAAAAGGTTTTGGACAAGTTCCTGGAGGAAAGGTCCATAAACCATTATTAAGAAGGGACCCAGGATATCAATGCTTGAACCAATACAAGCATTGTGGAACCTGTGTCCCTTGGGGAAACTGCTAAGTACATATGACCTAGATTGGCCACTGTTGGAAACAGAATACTGGGCTTGATGGACTTTGGTCTGACCCAGTATGGCATATCTTATGTTCTTATGTAAGAAAAAAAAAGGCACAGTGAACATCTTTGGAGCAGTGCTCTGGGCCGGCTGTGGCCTGTGGGGCAGTATCAGCACGTTTCGGGGGGGGGGGGGGGGTGTTAAGACACTTTCCCTGGGGCGAGATGCCTGGGCCACACTGTCTGCTCTATGGGGTAAAAAGGAGCACAGTTTCAGAGGTGGGGGTCTGTACGGGCTGCAGTCAGGGGGCTGCGGCCCTGGAGCTGGTCTCAGAGGAGGGGATAGAGGACGCATGGGGGGAACTTCCATAGCCCTTCACCAGCCAGGTTCCCAACCCCAGAGCCCATCGGCTCCCAACCTTCCCTGTCCGCAGTCCATGTTACCAGGGGGTTTGGCGGCAATATTTTTGCCGGATTTCGTTACGCTGATCCAGCATGTGTTTGGCAGTCATGTGGAAAGGCCTTCCCCCAGGGTCACAGAGGTGATCAAGGGGCTGAAGCGGCCAGGGACTCTTCTGGATACAGGAGTGGCAGGAATAGCGGCAAAAAAGTCCAGGGCCGACAGTGATCGGTCTGAGCGTCAGTGGTATCAGAAGGTCTCCGTTCAGAGGAGCCGGATCTCGATTTGGATTCGGAGGATGACCTGGAGGAAGGCGAGATTACAGAGCAGGAAGACCAAGCAAGGGTCGTCTGTGTTTTCCGGAGAGAAGAGTTGCCGGCGCTTATCTCAGAAACACTAAAAACGCTGAATATGCCCTCAGGGGGTCCGACGGCGGATTCTACCCTGGAGGACCCGTTGTTGCAGGCGTTTCCAAACACTCAAGAGAGCTTTCCCTGTACACAGGGTGATTAAGGAAAAGATTCAGGAAGAATGGGATTTGCCTGAGTCCGCCCTAAAAGGGTCTCGGGTTATGGCATGGCTGTACCCGCTAATAGACCAGGATCGTGACTTGTTTAAGTCTCCCAGAGTAGATGCAGCTGTTTCGGCGGTTACTAAGAAGACTACCATTCCAGTGGAGGGTAGTGCAGCCCTTAAGGATACCCAAGACCGTAGACTAGAAACACTTTTGAAACTGGTTTTTGATGTCAATGTGCTCTCTTTGCAAGCATCTATTTGTGGAGCTTGGGTAGCTAGGTTCTCTCTGCAATGGGTACAGTGTATTCAGAGAGAACAGGTGGAGGAAACTATGGCAGAAGCCTGCAGATTGGAGTCAGGAGCAGTCAATCTAGCAGATACTGGATAAGGTCATAATGAATATGGTTTCAGCTATTGTGGCGAGGTGGTAGCTTTGGCTATGCAATTGGGCAGCGGGCGGCTCTTCCAAAACGAGATTAAGTAAGCTCCCCTTTAGGAGGAAGCTATTGTTTGGAGAAGAGTTGGATAAGTTGGCTAAGGATTTGGGGGAGTCTAAGGGCGGCAGATTGCCAGAGGACAAGCAAAAGCAGGGGCGTTCGGCTCCCAGGCCTAAGGGTCAGCAAAGGGATTTTCAGCGCTTTCGCTCCCCCAGGTTTGGTCAAGCTCAGCAAGGGTGTTTTCCCTATAGTAACCAGGGATTTCGAGGAGCAGGTAGAGGATTTGCGGCTTTTCCAGGACCGAGCAGGAAGTCAGTCCTCACATATGGGTGACGTCGGCGCCGACTGAGCCCCCGTGCGGAGCATTTCCCCAGCTTTCATAGAAAGCCTTTGGGAATGCAGTGTGCATGCGCGGTCCCCTTCCCGCCCAAGGCTGCCATCTTGCTCAGTCTTCTTTTTTCCGCGGTGCCTGACGGATGTATATTCATTTCACCCAAGGAAGAAGTTGATTTTCCCTGCGTTAACCTGTTTTACTTCGGTTTGACACCGGTTTCCCTTTCCCGGCTGGGCCCGATACGTCGGTATCGAGCCCGGATCTCTTTTTCGGTTTTTGTCCTTAGTGACTAGCGTTCGCGCCATTTTTTTCTTTTTTTCACTGGCAGCCCCATCTTTTGACCTTGCAGGGGCCCTTTTTCCCCCGATGGCTGTCAGTGGGTTTAAAAAGTGTGATCGGTGTAAGAAACTTATGTCTCTCACCGACATACATGACTGCTGCCTCTGGTGCCTCAGACCCGATCATGACCCGATGATCTATGGTCCATGTGGGAAGATGTCCTCTAAGGCGTTAGGGAGTCAGCATCACCAAAAGGAAAGAATCTTCTCTGATTCCGCGTCCAGTAGGGCCCGGACCTCGTCAGAGGCCTCGACATCTCGGGACTCCGGCCCCGAGCAGCGTCGAGGTTCCTCTGAAAGGGGGTCTACCTCACGGGAGCATCGTAAGAAGAAAAAACCCGCGAGGGCGGCGTCGGTGGACGCACTTGGCTCCTTGAGGGCCAAGTCGCATAGCACCGAGCGTCGTCCCGGGTCTTCGGAGTCAGAGAGGCCTGCAAAACAACCTCGTGTGAAGATGGAGTCCCCGGGTCACATGAGTACTGTAGTCCTCGTGGACTCACCTCCAGGGGAGTCGTCGCCAGGGCCCGAGTCGGGGGCTGTTGAGTCTCCTGAGCCCAGACTCAGGTTGACGGCCTTGGAGAGCAGCTTGGCTGCCTTCATGGAACAGCAGCGGGCACTGATCGCCTGTCTCACCGGTGTATCTGCCCTGACCACCGGGACATCGACGTCCAAATCGACCCCAGAGGCCGAGCCGATCCTCGAGTCCATGCGAGCTCGAGTCGATCCTCGGCCAAGGTCCCCCTTGGCCTCCCGTTTGGGACCGAGGTCGTCGATGCCGGTACCCTCAGCGTCAGGGTGGATGGCATCGATGCCTGCCCGACCGGAGCTGCTCGATTCCTCCTCCGAAGAGTCCGGCTGGGAGACGGAGGATGAGGAGTCGCCGACACCTTTCGGAGTCGGTTCGTTCCTTCAGATTCGCCCGAGTCCGAGCCTCGGAGAAGGTCCCCCCCAAAGGATACCTGGTTCTCAGACTTCGTGCGGGACATGGCCAAGGCTTTGGCATTCCCTGCGGATCCCGAGGAGGAGCCTCGAGCCAAGGAGCTCGAGGCCCTACAGTATGACTCTCCTCCGAAGGAGGCCTTTACTGTTCCGGTACCTCCGATACTGGAATGGTTGCTCTTCCGCATGTGGGAGGCACCGGCATCGATGCCGGTTTTGAGCAAGCGGATCGATTCCATCTATCAAGTCCGCAAGAGCCCCGGGTTCCAAAAGGCACAATTACCGCACCACTCCATGGTTGTGGAACCGGCCATCAGGGCCGGATTTACGTATACGCCATGTACGCCATGGCGTAGGGCCCACAGCTGGGAAGGGCCCACAAAAAAGGAACAACTTAGGCTTTTTTTAAAAAATAAAATTAAAAAAAAAAAAACTGCTGGCTGCCGCCGCGGGGCCCCCTCTGCTGCCGCGGCAGCATGGACTGACCTGCGGGGGCCCCCTCAGCAAGCTCGATCCCTCCCTCCCTCCCGTGCAGGCTGTGAGAGACGCGAAGGCAGACAGTCTCCTTCGTGTCTCTGTTAAGCCCGCAGGTGCTGATGGGACATTTCCCATCAGCCCCTGCGGGCTTAACAGAGACGCGAAGGAGACAGTCTGCCTTCGCGCCTCTCACAGCCTGCACGGAGGGAGGCATGGAGGGATCGAGCTTGCTGAGGGGGCCCCCGCGGGTCAGTCCATGCTGCCGCGGCAGCAGAGGGGGCCCCGCGGCGGAAGCCAGCAGGTTTTTTTTTTAAATCAAATTTTACTTTAGGCCAGGGGAGGGGGAGGGTAGGACTGGTAATGGGCTATTGGGGGGCTGGGACTGGAAATGGGTTGGGGGATTAAGGCTGGAGGTGGGCTGATGAGGTTAGGACTGGTAATGGGCTGTGGGCTGTTGGGGGGGTTAGAACTGGTAATGGGCTTTGGGGGGGGTTAAGACTGGTAATGGGCTGTGGGCTGATGGGGGTCTAGAACTGGAAATGGGCTGGGGGGGTTAAGACTGGAGGTGGGCTGATGGGGTTAGGACTGATAATGGGCTGTTGGGGGGGTTTAGAACTGGTAATGGGCTTTGGGGGGGTTAAGACTGGTAATGGGCTGTGGGCTGATGGGGGCTGTCTGGTAATGAGTTATGGGGGGGCTAGGACTGGAAATGGGCTGGGGGGGTTAAGACTGGAGGTGGGCTGATGGGGTTAGGACTGGTAATGGGCTGTGGGCTGATGGGGGGGGTTAGGACTGGCAATGGGCTATGGGGGGCTGACTGGAAATGGGTTGATGGGGTTAGGACTGGAAGTGGGCTGATGGGGGGTTAGGACTGGTAATGGGTTATAGGGGGGGGCTTAAACTGAAATGGGGTGATGGGGGGTTAGGACTGGTATAGGGTAGCGGGGTGGCTAGGACTGGAAATGGGCTGATGGGTGGCTAGGACTGGAAATGGGCTGATGCAGGGACTAGAAGGGAATGGATGCTGGGTGAGGCTGGAACTAGAAGGGAGCTGATGTTGGGGGAGGATTAGAATGGGATGGGGTTGGAAGAGTAAAATGGAGAAGGGAAAATATTTTGTGTGGGAGGGATAAAAAATCTACAATTGGCCGGGTATTGGGAGAGTAAGTGGGGATTGAGGATGGAGGGGTAAAATTTGAGTGGATAAAATAGGAATGAGGAAAGAGCAAAAGGAGAAAGATTAGTATGTTAAAGCAGATGTAGAGAGAGAATGGAAAAATACTAGAAGAGAGAAGAAAGGACAAATGGACAGCAGACGATAGAGAGTTAGCAGAAGACACGAAGAAACCAGAAGAAAGTGGCTGGAGCAATTGCAGCTGAAAAAAATGCACAAAAGGTAGAAAAATATCTCTTTATTTTGAATTTATTAATTGGAATATGTCAGCTCTGGTAAATGTGCATCATTAACGTCTGCGCTTTGTTTAGTACAAGAGCAAATTAATGTGTAGTTTTATTTCTACAGTGTTGTACATTCCAAGTTTGGCTTTTGGGATTCCCAGTTTAATTATTGTCTTCCTGTTTCTAAAATGTGATTACTTGTTTGGTGATGGTCTATGTTCTGCATGTGTAACTGAGCTGAGGTGTTCTGTTTATATAATTCCTATTTGACATTGCCACTTGTTCTCTTTCCCCAGTAGGTCATGTATTGTTGTTCTCTGAAATGTATTGGTTTAATATTTGCAGTGTTGCCTTTTGATTGGTAGAGTATGGTGCTTTGTGAGTCCTGGTAGTGCTGTTAGGATACGGCGGGTTGCTATGGGTTCTAAATGGGCAGTGTTTGTAGTAGTTCCTAATGTGTCTGGCAGTTGGCACTGGATTATAGTAATGTAGAAATCTTTTAGTCTTTCTTTATCCATACACTCATTAAGAGGCACGTTTACTAAAAGTTAGTATATGGTAACATTATGCAAATGAGGCCCCTTATGCAAACGAGGCCCACCCCCCCCTTGGGCCGCCCCTGCTGGGGGCCCACAATTTTTGTTGGCGTAGGGCCTCACTCAAGGTAAATCCGGCCCTGCCGGCCATGCATCGTCTGAAGAGTCAGACGGTGCACTTCTTGGTGCCTCCCGGCCGGGAGGCCCAAAACCTGGATGCCCTCGGTAAGAAGTGCTTCCAGGGCTCTATGATTGCTTGCTGTGTCCAGACCTACCAGCTGTACATGGGCATGTACCTTCGAGACCTGGCAAAGGAAATTGCCGGGTTCTCTGCTGGTCTCTCTGATGAACCTTTGCAGAGGTTCAATGCTCTGTCCTCGGGTATTCGTGAGTGCTCAAAGTTTATATCTCGAGCAGCCTATGATGGCTTCGAGGCTTCGACCCGAGTAGCCACGGCTGGCATCGGTGCATGCCGTCAGGCTTGGCTACAGTCATCAGACCTCGAGCCATGGGTGCAGGACAAGTTGGTCAATGTCCCCTGCCGAGGTGAAAACCTCTTTGGCAAGCCCATGGCTGACAAGGCTGCCGAACTCGAGACCGAGACTCTTACCCGGACAAGACTGTCCAGAAAAACCTCTGCCCCCTTCTCAGAAGAAGGGCTCGGGGAAAAAGACCTTTTACCCGAGGAAGTCATCTGCCTATAAACAGTACCCTCATTATCAGGCCTCTGTAGCTCCCCAACAGGGTCAGCAGGCCAAGGGGCAGGGTCATGGGCCCCGTGGGCAGAAGGCCCCCAAGCCTCCTACTCCGGCTCCTGCTCAGCAGGGAGGGGGTTTTTGATTGCATTGGCATAGCCTCTCCTCCTCAGCTGACTCCCATCAAGCACTGGAGGCAGGCAGACCCTGTTCACCCACAGGTGGTCAGCCATCACAAGGGATACCTGGGTTCTAAGTATAGTCCAGAAGGGCTACCTCCTCCACTTCCAACAGGTACCCCCCTCCTATTTTCCAGGGGAGCCTCCCAGACTCCCTCTGCACAGGGACTTACTCCTGCAGGAGTTGGCAGGTCTTCTAAAGGATCAGGCAGTGGAACCGGTGCCCCACCACCTGAAATGTCACGGCTTCTATTCCAGATACTTCCTGGTACCAAAGAGAACAGGAGGCCTCAGACAAATCCTAGACTTGCGAAACCTGAACAAGTTCCTGGAGAGGGAAAAGTTCAAGATGCTTACCCTTGGAATCCTGCTGCCCTACCTCCAGCAGGGAGAATGGCTATGCAACTTAGATCTAAAGGTTGCTTATACTTACATCCTTATTCATCCAGACCACAGACAATATCTCAGATTTGTAGTGGGAGGAAACCATTATCAGTACAGAGTACTGCCTTTTGGCCTTACATCCACCCCCAGGGTATTCACCAAGTGCCTGGTGGTGGAAGCGGGCTACCTCAGGGTTCAAGGCCTCTTCGTCTTCCCATATCTGGACGATTGGCTCATCAGGGGTCAATCCCCGCAAGAGGCCAATCAAGCCACCCTTCGCACTGTCGCTCTGCTTCAGCACCTGGGGTTTGTCATAAACTTTGCAAAGTCCAGTTTGCAGCCCTCCTAGAACATGGAGTTCATAGGAGCTCGACTGGACACCTTTCAGGCAAAGGCCTTTCTACCAGTGGACAGGGCCAGATTGATGGCTCTAGCCAGGCTATTCCACAGCAATTCTCTGGTCTCCACCAGACAATTCCTGAGGCTCTTAGGCCACATGGCATCTACAGTCCACGTACTCCAAATGCCCATCTACACGAGGCCAGCTCAATGAGGCCTCCGGACTCAGTGGCACCAGGCCACAGGAAGCCTCACGGACAAAGTGCGGGTGTCCAGCCTACTACACTCTTCTCTGCAATGGTGGCTTCATCTTCCAAATCTAGTGCAAGGGGTACCTTTTCAGGCACCTCCACCCTCTCAGGTGCTGACAACTGATGCTTCTCTTCAAGGTTGGGGTGCACATTGCCAAGGGGCATGTACTCAAGGCCTGTGGACTCCTTGGGAGGCCGCACAGCAGATCAATCTCTTAGAACTGAGAGCTATCCGCTTAGCCCTGAGAACTTTCTCTCATCTCATCTCTCTCCAGTCCGTCTTGGTTCAGATGGACAATCAAGTGGCGATGTTCTATGTGAACAAACAAGGGGGCAAAGGGTCCTGCCTTCTCTTTCAGGAAGCGCAGAAACTGTGCTCCGGGGCAGTCAATCATGGCATTCTTCTCAAAGCAGTCTATCGCCCAGGTCAGGAGAATTACCTGGCGAACAGATTGAGCAGGATCCTGCAGCCGCATGAATGGCAGTTGAATCCCTTAGTGATTCAACAGATCTTCCTGAGATGGGGTCTTCCAACCATAGATCTCTTTGCCAGTCCTCTGAACCATCAACTACCCCGGTTCTGTTCCAGACAACCGCATCCTCTCAGAGTAGCAGCGGATGCGTTTCTCATTCCATGTGAGGACTGACTTCCGGCTTGGTCCTGGAGGAGGAGTAGTTACTCACCTGTAACAGGTGTTCTCCAGGATCAGCAGGAATCAGTCCTCACAACCCTCCCTCCTCCCCTTGGAGATGCAGTCATATGATTTATTTTTGCTGTCTTTTAGCTATGTCATCAGACTGAGCAAGATGGCACCCTTGGGCGGGAAGGGGACCGCGCATGCGCGCTGCATTCCCAAAGGCTTTCTATGAAAGCTGGGGAAATGCTCCGCACGGGGGCTCCGTCGGCACCGACGTCACCCATATGTGAGGACTGAATCTCCAGGAACAAACAGGAATAAGTCCTCACCTATGGGTACGTCGGTACCGACGGAGCCTGTGCAGGAATGCTCCCCAGCTTCCCAGAATGAAAGCTTTTGGGGCATCCCACAGCGCATGGGCGCTGCCTTCCCGCCTTTCCTACCAACTCTCCTCAGTTCTTCTTTTCCGCGGAGCCAGCAGGTCGTGTTCCTGTCACCGCTGAAGAAGTTCTTTATTTTAATCTATTTCTTTGGTCGCGTGTCTGCCTTCCCCAACGCCGGACCGGTACTGCCGGTCGTTTCTTTTCTTTTCTTCTAAAAAAAAAAAAAAAAAAAATATATATATATATATATATATATATATAGATATAGATATAGATATATATAGATATAGATATAGATATAGATAGATATATATATAGATATAGATATATATATATATATAATTTTTTTCCCTCACTTGGTGTATTTTTCTTCTTAGGCCTTCAGGCCCACAAGAAACTTTCCCTCATGGAAAAACCAGCCTCTGGCTTCAAAAAATGCACTAAGTGTAGCGGTACAATTTCTGTGACAGACACCCATGAATGGTGTCTTAAATGTTTGGGGCCTGAACACTCCGTCCCTGATTGCCAGTCCTGTTCACTAATGTCTAAACAAGGGTTACAGAATCGAGCAGCCAAGCTCCATGTGCTGTTTCCCACGGATGCACCGGCGGTGGCATCGACATCTTCCAGGTCTTCCTCTCCTGATGGATCTCAGGTAACCAAACATACTTTTAGCAGGTCCTCAAAGGGCAAATCTCCCTCTAAGTATCGAGATGCCTTCGGGCTTGCCCTTAAGGATCCTGCCCCAGCCAAACAACCCCGGCGGGAAGCTCCGGCTTCCAAAGCTCCTCCTATGGGGTTACAGGTTGACATCGATGGCAAGGCCTCGACCGATCACCTGTTAAGACTGCTCTGGGATACCGGCACAATCTCCCGGTACCGACATCCAGGCAGTCGTGGCGTCCATGGATCACACTGTGCAATCCATGCAGCAGGCCATACTGGCTTTCATCAAGGCTGCGACGCCGTCGGTACCGCAACAAGCTATGTTGTCGGTACCGGCGCCGATACCGGTACCGGCTGCATCGACATCGGCCAGGATGCCGATTCCGGCTCCCTGTCCTGGGCTCTCTCTCGGTACCGACCCGGTACCGGGGACACCCGATATCGGTACCAATCGATACGCCTATCGATCTTTGGAATCAGGCAGACGATACTTTGATTCTTCTGATGATTCTGAGTCATCGGATGAGTCTCCTGCAGTATCTGTCACCCTTCCTGAGGAGCCTTCTTCTCCAAAAAGGAGAATGTCTCCTCCAGAGGATTTGTCCTTTCAAGACTTCATAATAGAAGTAGCCAAAGGACTCTCTATTTCAGTAACCTCTGAAAAAGAACCTAGAGCAAAAAAATTAGATATTTTGGGATACTCTAAGGTTCCCAGAGAGGCAGTCACCTTGCCAATTCATGAAATTCTTCAAGAACATTTGATTGACTTGTGGGAGACTCCTCTCACCCTTTCTCCTCATTCTCGTAGATTAGACACTATGTACCGTGTCCCTCCTTCTCCTGGATTTCAAAAACTCAGCTTCCTCACCACTCCATTGTGGTGCAGTCAGCTATGAAGAGGATAAAGAGTTCCAAAAGACACTCTTCTACTCCTCCAGGAAGAGAATGCAGGACCTTGGATGCTTTTGGTAGGAAGATCTTCCAAGCTAGCATGCTTATTGCCAGAATCAATTCATACAGCCTTTATATGGGTATGTTTCTGAAGGAAGTTGCAGAAAAACCGCACAACTTTCTCCCTTTTATTCCAGAAGATAAAAGGGATGAATTCCTTCTTTGGCTTAAGCATACTCAAGACATTTCAAAGTTTTCCAACAGGGCAGCCTTTGATTCTTTTGAAGGTGCCAGCAGAGCCTCAGGCATTGCTATAGCTGCTCGTAGAATTGCTTGGCTCCAGGCTTCTGATCTAGAACCCTGGGTTCAAGATGGTTTAGGAAATCTGCCCTGTACAAGTGAAAACCTGTTTGGCAAGGAGTGGCAAATTAAAGCCACTCAAATGGATGCAGAAAATGCTGCTCTGGATAGACTTTCTAAGTCTACCTCCACTCCGGCCAAGAAAAAATCTTTTAAAAAGTCTTTTTACAAGGGCAGATTTCCGTCCACTTCTGCTCAACAGTCTTCTACAGGTCGCTTTGCTACTAAGCGTCAGCAACCTAAACAGGCCAGGCCTAAACCTGCAGGGGCTGCTGCAACCCAGCAGTCCCAAGCCCCTCAGGGGTTTTGACTTGGTACTAGAGAACTTAACTTTTCTGGCTCTACAACACCCAGAACCTCTCACCATTCCAGGAAGGTTAGCTCATTTTGCTCCCAGATGGGAGCAAATCACATCAGAGCAGTGGACCCTCTCCATCATCAGAGAGGGCTACAAACTTCATTTCTCAGACCTTCCTCCCTACACCATGGTGAGACATTTCAATTCTCCCACATCTCTCCTCGACCTTCTGGATCAGGAGGTAACCTCCCTTCTGGCCCAGAGGGCCATAGAAGAAGTTCCTCTTCTTCAACAGGGGTCAGGGTTTTACTCCCCCTACTTTCTCATTCCAAAGAAAACAGGGGGATACAGACCCATTCTAGATCTCCGAGAATTGAACAAATTTCTATACAAGGAGAAGTTCAAGATGCTCTCTTTAGGCACTCTCCTTCCATACCTACAGAGTCAGGATTGGCTTTGTTCTCTAGATCTCAAGGATGCGTACACTCATATACTCATCCATCCATCCCACAGAAAATTCCTACGTTTTCTGTTCCAGGGCAAACATTACCAATACAGAGTCCTTCCTTTCGGTCTGGCCTCTGCTCCAAGAGTGTTCACCAAATGCATGGCAATAGTTGCTGCATTTCTGCGCACTCTGGGAATCTTTGTCTTCCCATATCTGGACTGGCTCATCCGAGCTCCATCCCAGTCAGAAGCCCAAATTTCCCTGGACAGCACCAGGAGCATTCTGCAGTATCTGGGACTTGTGGTAAACCTCCCAAAGTCTCAGCTCACCCCTACTCAGTCCCTAGAATTCATAGGGGCCTGGTTAGACACCACTACTGCAAGAGCTTATCTTCCCCAGGCTCGTTGCCAACATCTAGTGCAATTAGCCTCCCAGATTCAGTCAAAGGACCACTTAACTGCCCGGGAGATGCTACAACTACTAGGCCACATGGCTTCCACAGTACATGTGGTGCCCTATGCTCGCCTACATATGAGAGCAGCTCAGTGGACTTTGTCCACCCAATGGACTCAAGCTTCAGGAGCTCTCTCAGACCAAATAGCAAACTCCAAACGTCTCTTTTGGTCTCTCCAATGGTGGATGTCCACTCAAAATCTGTTGCTGGGGTCCCCCTTCCAACCTTTGTTGCCCCAAGCAATCCTCACAACAGATGCCTCCCTAACAGGTTGGGGAGCTCATCTACAGGACCTATCCACCCAAGGCACTTGGTCCCCACAGGAGACCTCCCTTCATATCAACCTCTTGGAACTTCGAGCAGTGTACCTAGCTCTCAAGGTCTTTCATACCCTCCTCAGCTACCAGACAGTCCTCATTCAGACAGACAGTCAGGTAGCTATGTTTTACATAAACAAGCAAGGAGGAACTGGCTCTCTGTCGCTTTGCAACGAAGCTCTAAGATTATGGGCCTTCGCCAGAGAGCATCAAATCCATCTCCTGGCAGTATACCTCCCAGGAATTCAAAACTCTTGGGCAGACAGACTCAGTCGAGTTCTGCTTCCGCATGAATGGTCCCTGCACATGGATCAGGTACTCAGAATCTTCCAGGAATGGGGTACCCCGGACATAGACCTATTTGCAAGTCCGTGGAATGCCAAACTTCCCCGGTTCTGTTCCAGAATTCCGTGTCAGGGAGTTCAGGCCAAGGATGCCTTCCTCCTTCATTGGGGTCAGGACTTCCTGTATGCCTTTCCACCCATTCCTTTGATTCCCAAGACTCTGTTCAAACTTCAGAGGGATCAAGGATCTATGATCCTCATAGTTCCACGCTGGCCACGCCAAGTGTGGTACTTCTGCATCTCTCCCAAGCCCCCTCCTGGATTTAGGAGCTGCTCCAGACCTTCTGTCTCAGGAGGAGGGGACTTTGTGGCATCCAAACCCCAAGTCCCTTTACCTCAGAGCTTGGTTACTGAAGGCCTAGACCTTCAAGACTTCAATCTTTCGCAGCAAGTGAAGGATATCCTTCATGCTTCCAGGAAACCTTCCACTGGGCGTTCCTATGCCTTTAAATGGAAAAGATTTTCCATTTGGTGTGCTCAAAAGGGTCTTGACCCTCTGGCACTTCCTCTGAATTCTCTATTGGAATATCTCCTGCATCTTTCCAATGCAGGCCTTAAGACGAATTCAGTAAGGGTCCATTTAAGTGCTATTGCAGCATCCCTTAAACCTATCAATGGACAACCTGTTTCCTCTCATCCTCTTATTGCAAGATTTATGAGAGGCCTAACTTTAACTAAACCTCCCATTCAACCTCCTCCGGTGGCATGGGATTTAAATTTGGTTCTTGGTCAGCTTATGAAGCCACCTTTTGAACCATTAGCCACTACCTCCTTGAAATTTATTTCCTGGAAGGTTATTTTCCTTATTGCAATCACTTCTGCTCGCCGCATCAGTGAACTGCATGCCTTAGTGGCTAATCCACCTTATACAAGGTTCCATCATGATAAGGTAGTCCTTAGGACAAATCCTCACTTTTTCATCTTAATCAAGAGGTATATTTACCCGCCTTTTTTCCAGCTCCTCATGCATCAGCTGCAGAGAGGAACCTTCATACTCTAGATTGTAAAAGAGCTCTAGCTTTTTACTTACACAGGACACAGCAACATAGAAAGTCTTCCCAGCTTTTTGTTGCTTTTGATCCTTCTCATTTAGGACTTCCAGTCTCCAAAAGAACACTGTCCAATTGGATTGCTCAGTGTATTTCTTTTGCTTACCAGAGTAAGAACCTTTCTCTGGAGGGCCATGTCACAGCTCACAATGTGAGGGCCATGGCCACCTCTATGGCTCATCTTCATTCTGTGTCCATCGATCAGATCTGTCGAGCAGCCACCTGGGCCTCGGTTCATACCTTCACAGCCCATTACTGTTTGGACAAGGACTCCCGCCGGGATGCCTTGTTTGGTCAGGCTGTCCTCAGACACCTGTTCCATTCTTGAACAACTCCTGCCCTCCTTCCCTGAATGGATGCCTGAGATCCATAGGAAGACAAGGAACTCTTCTGGGTCTCATACCCTTGGGGATCTCCCAGGCATCTTAGCTAGGGAGTCCCTATATGTGAGGACTTATTCCTGCTTGTTCCTGGAGATAGCACAGTTACTTACCTGTAACAGGTGATCTCTGGGAACAGCAGGAATTAGTCCTCACAACCCGCCCACCTCCCCTAGGAGTTGTATCTCTCTCTTTGTCTTTCCTTTACTCTCTCTCTCTCTATTGTCTCAGCTTTAAACTTGAACTGAGGAGAGTTGGTAGGAAAGGCGGGAAGGCAGCACGCATGCGCAGTGGGATGCCCCAAAAGCTTTCATTCTGGGAAGCTGGGGAGCATTCCCGCACAGGCTCCGTCGGTACCGACGTACCCATCTGTGAGGACTAATTCCTGCTGTTCCCAGAGATCACCTGTTACAGGTAAGTAACTGTGCTTTCCTGCTGCTTCTGGAGAACACCTGTTACAGGTGAGTAACTACTCTTTCCTCCTCCTCTACCTCAAGTGTTAGGAAGTCACAATGAAGCCGAGGGGGCAATACTACTGCCAGACAGCTGCTGAAGCCATCTGATGTCAGCAGTGTAATATACGCAGTCAGAAAGGTTGAGCATTTAAAATATTTCAGACTGTGCGAGACAGTTTAAGCTACTGTTACATGTAACTTTTATTAATCATATAATTTTAGCCATTTAGGTACAATACAGAACAGTAATGCCACAAAAGTGTGTTAGGGAGGAGTAGCCTAGTGGTTGGGGCAAGGTACTTCAGGCCAGAAGGTCAAGGGTTCAAATCCCACTAGAGGACAGCAACCTTGGGCCAGAAGGACTGGGGTTTCTAGTCCCACAGATGCTCCTTGTGGTCTTGGGCAAGCCACTTAACCCTCCATTGCCCATGTTCCCTGTAAGTATTAGTGTATGTGTCTCATATCCCCGCGTGTTAAATGTATCCCACAATTGTGTTGTGACCGCTTTGATTGAAGGATAAGGCGGTATACAAAACTGTCTAAATAAATAAATAATACCGTTGACAATTTCTGCTACATTTGTGGGGAAGTGACATTTGCCAACCAGAAGAAAAGTATCACTTCTCAACTGAAGACAACATATCATCTTTACTTTGGATGCAAGATTGGTGACCAAGACAAGCCTTGGGCCCCAAATATATGCTGCGCTACATGTACAACACAGCTTTCACAGTGGTTGAATTGCAAAAGACCATCAATGCCGTTTGCAGTCCCCATGGTGTGGAGAGAGCCAAGCAACCACATAAATTATTTATTTATTTTTATTTATTTTATTTAGCTGTATTTATATACCGCTTTTCACCGGGTCAAAGCCGTGTTACATAGGGGGGGGGGAATTAAGTCCAAGGGTAGGGCCATCACGGGGGGGGGGGGCAACATTAATGATTTTGACATGGGACAGACAAAGGACACAGACAGGTTAGGGTAGCTTTGAGTTAGAGGTTCATTGTGGGTGAGATCAGGGGTTTGTGGGTTTTTCGGTGGGATTCGAGTTGAAGTATTCCTGGAAAAGGATGGTTTTTAGCTGTTTTCTGAAAGATAGTAGGTCGGCATTGTTTCTGAGATAGCTCGGTAGAGAGTTCCATAAGGATGGAGCATAAAGTTCAAAGGCTCGATTGCAGGTCCGTTGCGAGCATTTGGTTCTTTTATGAGGGACGGTGAGGGAGACGCTGGAGGCTTGTCTAGTAGATCTGCCGTGAGCTGGACGAGCCAGTAGGGTGCGAAGCTGGGTGTCCTGTGTTTGATGGATAGCTTTGTGGGTGAGTAGGATGGCTTTGTATTTTGTCCGTGCTTCGAGGGGGAGAATGTGTAGTTCTTTCAGAATTGGGGTGATATGGTCGGTTTTCTTTGCGCTTTGAATGATTCTCGCAGTGGTGTTCAATGCAGTTCGGAGGGGGTTGGTCTGTGTGGCTGGAAGGCCATGGTAGATTATGTTGCAGTAGTCCAGATGTGGGAGTGTCATGGTTTGCATCACTTTTCGGAAATCTTGATGTTCCAGGAGGGGTCTGAGACGTTGCACTGTTCTTGCCTTATGAAATATAGTTCCAGAGATTTTAGTGATCTGTTGCTTTAAGGTGAGGGCTTGGTCAATAATAATGCCCAGGTATCTTATCTGGGGTTGTATTTGGATGCTTGTAGTTCCGATGTTGAGGTGTGTGGGTGGTGTGAAGTCTGGGTCCTTTGTCACTATGAGGGCTTCAGTCTTCTTTATGTTGATGGATAGGTTGTTTGTTTGTAACCAGTCAGACACTGCGGTGAAGCATGCTGATAGGTGGGTGTTTGTTGGGTTTGTGGTTGTAATGGGGGCGTAGAGCATGATATCGTCAGCATAGATGTGGAAGCTGACGTTGTGGGTGCGTATGACTGAGCAGAGTGGCTGGAGGTAAATATTGAAGAGCATGGCTGACAGTGTGGATCCTTGGGGTACTCCCTGGTGTTGCTGGAATGGGGGGGAGGTTGAGGCGCTGGTGCGGATTAGTTGTTGTCTGTTAGTTAGGTAGGATTGAAACCATTTCAGCACGGTGTCCTTAATCCCAATAGTCTGTAGTCTGTGTATGAGGATGTTCTGGGAGATGGTGTCAAAGGCTGCAGATATATCGAGGAAGATCATGGCGTATCCAGAGTGTCTTCCTTGAATTCCTGTGAGGAGGGTGTTCATCAGCGTGGTCATGAGGGTCTCGACTCCATGTAGCGGGCGGAAGCCATGTTGTTGAGGGTCCAGTATTTTGTTAACATCCAGGTGTTCCTGAAGCTGCTGCTGGACGATCTTCTCGATTATTTTGGCTATGAAAGGTAGACTTGCTATGGGTCTGTAGGATGCAGGGTCTAGAGGACCCAGGTTTTGCTTTCTCAAGGAAGGTCGGATGATCGTGGTTTTGAGGGCGTCTGGCATGAGTCCTCTGGAGAAGGATTCGTTGACGATACGGGTTAATGGTGTGCTCAGTTCGTTTTTTGATTTCTTTATCCAGTCAGTGGGGCATGGGTCCAGCGGGGAGGTGGTGGTGTGGAGGCAGGAGATCGTGGTTGAAATTTTGTCTGTTGATGTTTCTTTGAAGGTGGTCCAGTCACTGTGCAAGTTGGGGTGGAGGTTCTCTGTAGTTGTCTGTGAGTTTAGCTGCGGGCCAGTAGTTCTGGTGGAATCTGCGGCAATTGGTCAGAATTGTGTGGTGTTTTTGTCAGTTTTTTGATTATCTGAAAGAGCTCTCGAGGTTTGTTTATGGAGGTATTGATGATTTTCATGTGGTAGATTTTCTTTGCTTTGTCAGTCTCATAGTGATACGCGTTGAGTTCGTATAGGTATTTTATTTTGTCGTTTTCATCGTTGGGTTTTCTCCATTTTCTTTCAGTTCTCCTGAGTTTACTGTTACTTCTGCTTGGTTCCTACTCTTTCCAGCAGAATAACAAAGCAAAAGAAGTCAAGCATAGTCTACCCAAACATTACATCTGCATTGAGACCAGGTCCACATGGTGAGGGACTTCCTATTCCAGAACCTCCATCAGAATATTCTCTTGATTCATCTGAGGAGGACAAGGGTGAGCCGACCTGTTCTTCTCCTGGTCCGTCAGCATACAGTGACCCAGATTTTCACTGGGATGCATATCAACTCCACACAGAGTAACACAGGAAGAATTAAATGACCTGGTTCGTAATTTGGACTTATCCAAGAACAAGGTAGAATTGCTAGGATCAAGACTCCAACAATGGAATCTTCTAGAAGTCGTCACCATTACTTCATATCAAAAGTGCCACCAGGAAAGTAATCTGGTATTCTGTTCCGATATTGAAAGCCTCATGAATGCCTTAAAAATCACTCATGACCCACAAGACTGGAGACTATTTATAGACTCTTCGAAATGGAGTCTGAAGGCTGTGTTTTTGAACAATGGAAACCGTCTTCCATCTATTCCAGTAGTGCATGCCGTCCACAGGAAAGAGACATACGATAACTTAAAGCATCTACTGACTTCCATTAACTATAACAAGTACAGCTGGCACCTCTGTGGAGACTTGAAGGTAGTTGCCCTTTTAATGGGACTGCAGCAGGGATATATAAAATACATGTGTTTCTTATGTGAGTGGGATAGCAGAGCAAGGGATTGGCACTACTTGCGGAAGGAATGGAATCGCAGACAAAATGTAACAGTTGGAGAGAAGAATATCCAGCACCCAGCTCTGGTTGAGGCTCACAAAATCCTGCTACCACCCCTTCACACCAAACTAGGTTTGATGAAAAACTTTGTGAAAGCCATGGACCGCACTTCGCCAGCTTTCTGATACCTACATGAAAAATTCCCTTGACTCAGCGAAGCAAAGATTAAAGAGGGAGTTTTTGTGGGTCCTCAGATTCGAGAGCTCTTCAAAGATGACCGGTTCAACAACTTGCTGCAGGGTGATGCGAAACAAGCATGGGATGCTTTTAGCCTAGTGTCAAACTTTCTTGGGAATGTTAGGGCAGAAAACTACAAGGAACTAGAAGACGACATGCTGATGCAGTATCAGAAACTTGGCTGCAATATGTCTCTAAAGATCCATTCCCTTGATTCCCATCTCAATTTCTTTCCTGACAACTGTGGAATGGTTAGTGATGAACAGGGTGAACGTTTTCACCAGGATATCACAACGATGGAGCAAAGATACCAGGGATTCTCCAGGACCAAGCAGGAAGTCAGTCCTCACATATGGGTGACGTCGGCAACGACAGAGCCCCCGTGTGGAGCATTTCCCCAGCTTTCAAAGAAAGCCTTTGGGAATGCAGCACGCATGCGCGGTCCCCTTCCTGCCCAAGGGTGCCATCTTGCTCAGTCTTCTTTTTTCCGCGGAGCCCGACGGACGTGTTTCGTTTTCAACCGAGGAAAAAGTTGATTTTGTTCTGCGTGGACCCGTTTTCTTCAGTTTGACGCCTGTTTCCCTTTCCCACCTGGGCCCAATACATCGGTATCAAGCCCGGACTTCTTTTTTCGGTTTTTGTCCTTAGTGACTAGCGTATGCACCATTTTTCTGTTTTCACTGGCAGCCCTGTCTTTTGACCTCGCAGGGGCCCTTTTTCCCCCGATGGCTGCCAGCGGTTTTAACAAGTGTGATCGGTGTAAGAAACATATGTCTCTCACCGACACACATAACTGCTGCCTCTGGTGCTCCGGACCTGATCATGACCCGATGATCTGTGGCCCGTGTGTAAAAATGTCCTCGAAGGCATTGAGGAGTCGGCAGCACCAAAAAGAAAGAATCTTCTCTGACTCTGCGTCCGGACGGGCCCAGACTTCGTCAGAGGCCTCGACATCTCCGGCCCCAAGCAGCGCCGAGGCTCCTCTGAGGGGGGGTCTCCCTCGCGGGAGCATCGCAAGAAGAAAAAACCCATGAGGGCGGCGTCGGTGGATGCACTTGGCTCCTCGAGGGCCAAGTCGCATAGCCCCGAGCGCCGTCCCGGGTCTTCGGAGTCGGAGAGGCCTGCAAAACAACCTGGTGTGGAGATGGAGTCCCCGGGTCATGTCCTTGAAATGTCCTTTCCCCGATTCAAGACCCTCCTTAAGACCTATCTTTTTCACCAAGCCTTCAACCTCCCTGACCCCACCTAGAAATCTACATGTCATCTATTAAGTCATCCCCACTTCACCAGCCATGCTTCCTATACCTCCCATCAATTTACACAACCCTGACTTCCCTACTCCCCATAACCCCTCGGACCCTTAGACACCTCCTATTTTAACCACCCAGCCCTTACCTACCCTCACCTCCTCACCCCCCCTCCCGCCCACCCTCCCCATTTCTCTTCTGTGCTTGTATTGACATCTGTCCTGTTCTATCTTTCCACCTTTATCTCTCGCTCCTCTCCTATCAATTTTTGGCGTTCCTTTCTCCCTTTATTTTCTAGCAGTCCATTACATTGTACACCGCCTTAACGCTTTGGTACAGGGTGGTTTATCAAATATTTCGAATAAAGATAAAGATGTAAGAACTGTAGTGCTCATGGACTCTCTTCCAGGGGAGCTGCTGTCGGGGCCCAAGTCGGGGGCTGCTGAGTCTCCTGAGCTCAGACTCAGGTTGACGGCCTTGGAGTGCAGCTTGGCTGCCTTCATGGAATTGCAGCGGGCACTGATCGCCAGTCTCACCGGTGCATCTGCCCCGACCACCGGGACATCGACGTCCAAGTCGACCCCGGAGACCGAGCCAATCCTCGAGTCCATGCGCGCTCAAGTCGATCCTCGGCCAAGGTCTCCCACGGCCTCCCGCTCGGGACAGAGGTCGTCGATGCCGGTACTCTCGGCATGGGGGCGGATGGCATCGGTGCCTGCCCAACCGGAGCCGCTTGATTCCTCCTCTGAGGGTCTGGCTGGAAAACGGAGGATGAGGAGTCACCCAACACCTTTCGGACTCGGTGTGTCCCATCGGACTCGCCCGAGTCCAAGCCTTGGAGACGGTCCCCACCGGAGGATACCCGGTTCACGGACTTTGAGCGGGATATGGCCAAGGCCTTGGCCTTCCACACGGATCCCGAGGAGGAGCCTCGAGCAGAGGAGCTCGAGGCCCAACAGTATGACTCTCCCCCAAAGGAGGCCTTTATTGTACCGGTTCCTCCGATGCTGGAACGGTTGCTTTTCCGCATGTGGGAGGCGCCGGCCTTGACGCCGGTTTTGAGCAAGCGGGTCGATTCCATCTATCAAGTCCACAAGAGCCCCGGGTTCCAAAAGGCACAATTACCGCACCACTCCATGGTTGTGGAATCGGCCATGCATCGTCTGAAGATGCACTCCTCGGTGCCTCCTGGCCGGGAAGCCCAGAACTTGGATGCCCTCGGTAAGAATTGCTTCCAGGGCTCTAGGCTTGCTTGCCATGTCCAGACCTACCAGCTGTACATGGGCATGTACCTTCGAGACCTGGCAAAGGAGATTGCCGGGTTCTCTGCAGGTCTCTCCAAGGAACCTTTGCAGAGGTTCAATGCTCTATCATCGGGTATTCGTGAGTGCTCGAAGTTTATCTCTCGAGCAGCCTATGATGGCTTCGAGGCTACGGCCAGAGTAGCTGCGGCTGGCATCGGTGCACGCCATCAGGCCTGGCTAATGTCATCGGACCTCAAGCCATGGGTGCAGGACAAGTTGGTTGATGTCCCCTGCCGAGGTGAAAACCTCTTTGGTAAGCCCATGGCTGAAAAAGCTGCAGAACTCGAGACTGAGACTCTTACCCGGACAAGGCTGTCCAGAAAAACCTCTGCCCCTTCTCAGAAGAAGGGCTCGGGAAAAAAAGACCTTTTACCCGAGGAAGTCATCTGCCTATAAACAGTACCCTCATTTTCCGGCCTCTGTAGCTCCCCAACAGGGTCAGCAGGCCAAGGGGCAGGGACATGGGCCCCGTAGGCAGAAAACCCCCAAGCCACCAGCTCCAGCACAGCAGGGAGTGGGGTTTTGACTCCAGTGGCATAGCCTCTCCTCCTCAGCTGGCCCCTATCAGCAAAGGAGGCCGGCTGACCCTGTATGCCCACAGGTGGCCAGCCGTAACAAGGTATACCTGGGTACTAAGTATAGTCCAGAAGGGCTATCTCCTCCACTTCCACCAGGTACCCCCCCCCCTCCTATTTTCCAGGGGAGCCTCCAAGACTTCCTCTGCACAGGGACTTACTCCTGCAGGAGTTAGCAAGTCTTGTAAAGGAACAGGCAGTGGAACCGGTGCCCTACCACCTGAGGGGTCAAGGCTTCTATTCCAGGTACTTTCTGGTACCAAAACGAACAGGAGGCCTCAGACCCATCCTAGACTTGCGGAATCTAAACAAGTTCCTGGAGAGGGAAAAGTTCAAGATGCTTACCCCTTGGAATCCTGCTGCCCTACCTCCAGCAGGGAGATTGGCTATGCTCCTTAGATTTAAAGGATGCTTATACTCACATCCTCATTCATCCAGACCATAGACAATATCTCAGATTTGTAGTGGGAGGAAATCATTACCAGTACCGAGTACTGCCTTTTAGCCTAACCAAGCCACGGGAAACCTCACGGACAGAGTGAGGGTGTCCACACTCCTAGAGTCTTCTCTACAGTGGTGGCTTCATCTTCCGAATCTGGTGCAAGGGGTGTTTTTGCAGACACCTCCACACTCTCAGGTGCTGACAACCGATGCTTCTCTTCAAGGTTGGGGTGCACATTGCCAGGGAGCATGTACTCAAGGCCTGTGGTCTCCTTGGGAGGCCGCACAGCAGATCAATCTCTTAGAACTGAGAGCTATCCGCTTGGCCCTGAGAACTTTCTCATCTCATCTCTCACCAGTCGGTCTTGGTTCAGACGGACAATCAAGTTGCTATGTTTTATGTGAACAAACAAGGGGGCACAGGGTCCTGCCTTCTCTGTCAGGAAGCGCAGAAACTGTGCTCCTGGGCAATCACGGCATTCTTCTCAAAGCGGTCTATCTCCCAGGTCAGGAGAATTACCTGGCGGACAGATTGAGCAGGATCCTGCAGCCGCACGAATGGCAGTTGAATCCTTTAGTGGTTGAACAGATCTTCCTGAGATGGGGTCTTCCAACCATAGATCTCTTTGCCAGTCCTCTGAACCGTCAACTACCCAGGTTCTGCTCCAGACAACCGCATCCTCTCAGATTAGCAGCGGATACGTTTCTCATTCCGTCATCTACAGGCCTCCTATATGACTTTCCTCCCATGCCTCTAGTATCCCAGACACTGTTCAAAGTGCTCCGGGACAGGGCCTCGGTAATTCTGGTGGCCCCCAGATGGCCCAGACAGCCGTGGTTCCCACTTCTTTTGCAACTAGCAGTGGACACTCCTCTTCCTCTGGGGATGCAACCAGATCTCCTGTTTCAGGAGCAGGGATAGTTCTAGCACTCTTACAGCTGCCTAGGGAAGTGGAGGATGTGGTCTTAGCCTCTAGGAGGCAGTCCACCCGAAGGTCTTATGCTCTTAAGTGGCGTAGATTCTCTACCTGGTGTACTTAACACAACAAGAATCCTCTCTCATGCCTGGTACCAGTGGTACTGCAATATTTGCTTCACCTGTCCAACCTAGGCCTTAAGTCCAATTCTGTTATAGTTCATCTTAGTGCTCTTTCAGCACACCACTCACCAGTGGAGGGTCAGTCTCTCTCCAGCCATCCTTTGGTGGCTCGCTTCCTCAGAGGCCTGCTGTTGCTTAAGCCTCCAGTGTGTCCACCTGCCCCTGAATGGGATTTAAATGTAGTCTTGCAACGGCTTACTTGCCCACCATTTGAGCTTATGGCTACTTGCCCTCTGCGTTTTCTCTCCTGGAAAGCGTTGTTTATGGTAGCCCTTACTTCAGCAAGGCGAGTGAGTGAACTTCAGGCCCTAGTATCAGATGCTCCATATACTAGGTTCTATAGGAACAGGGTAGTCTTACGGACTCACCCTAAGTTCCTTCTGATGGTTGTCTCCTCCTTCCACCTCAATCAGGAGATGGTTCTTCCAACTTTCTTTCCCAGGCCTCATGCCAGCCGGGCTGAGATGGTCTTGCATACCCTGGACTGTAGGAGGGCGTTGTCCTTCTACCTTGACCGTACGCGGGAGCACCGAAGGGCTGTTCAGCTCTTTGTTTCTTTTGACCCCAATAAGATGGGGTTGGCTGTCTCCAAGTGTACTTTGTCCATATGGGTAGCCGACTGTATCGCCTGGGCTTACAGGGCAGCCGGCCTCTCCTTGCAGGGTCGAGTTACAGCTCACCGTGTCAGGGCAAAGGCTGCGTCAGTGGCTCATCTCTGCTCTGTTCCATTGGCAGACATCTGCCGGGCTGCTACTTGGTCTTCAAGCCAGACTTTTGCGGCCCACTACTGCCTTGAGGGGGAGTCCCGGAGGGACAGTGCTTTCAAGCAGGCGGTACTCCATAATCTCTTTGGGGTTTAGGCAACTCCTACCTTCCGACCCTGGTGTTGGGCTACCGTTCGGGGGCGTTATCAAAGAAGATTCTTTTCTTGCATGCTGAGGCTCTAGAGGGAGCTCATTTTTCAGCTTTGGGTCTCCGGTAGCCTGAAGCTGGGGAGTCCCATATGCGAGGACTGACTTCCTGCTTGGTCCTGGAGAGAGAGTAGTTACTCACCTGTAACAGGTGTTCTCCAGGAGCAGCAGGAATCAGTCCTCACGACCCTCCCTCCTCCCCTTGGAGTTGCGGTCATATGATTTATTTTGGTTTTTTGCTGTCTTTTAGCTATGTCATCAGACTGAGCAAGATGGCACCCTTGGGCGGGGAGGGGACCGCGCATGCGCGCTGCATTCCCAAAGGCTTTCTTTGAAAGCTGGGGAAATGCTCCGCACGGGGGCTCCATCGGTGGCCATTTTAGAAGCTGTGGCTGTTTCTCCCACGCAGTAGGAAAAAGCAGTTAAAAAGAAACCGAAGTGAAAGAGACCTGCTCAAGCGGACATTGTGGCTCAGACACCAGTACCAGAGAGTTGCAGGGGGGTTTGCAGTCTGTATTTTCATCAGATTTTATTCTCTCTCTCCATTAAGCATACTGTTTGAAATTGGAGCATGTACAAACCCAAATTTCTCCTTCCAACCTGTCTAGTTTAGCTAAGGAGGATGGCAGTGCAAGGGTCCTCAAAGATGGGCTTGACAGTGGAGACGGCTGCCGATGGCTTCGGACAGCAGGCCTCTGTCCCTCAGATAACAGAGGAGGGAGAAATCCTCTCAGAAGCTGGTATGGATCAGTGGATGGGGGGGATCTGGAGGAAGGTGAGATTGGGCCAGGTGAGAATCCCAATATTTTTAGGGTATTTCGGAAAGAAGAGCAGGGGGCTCTTATAGCCCATTCGTTGGCGGCTCTGAATATTACCCTGCTGGTGGTTCAGGAAGAGCCACTGGAAGATCCTCTGCTCCAAGGTTTCAAGGCAGAGCAGAAGTGTTTTCTGGTCCATAGAGTGATTAAACAGATGTGGAATCGGAATGGGAATGCCCGGAAGCTACACTGAGAGGGGTTGTGCGATAGGCCGATTGTACCCGGTGCCACAGGAGGAGAGAGAACTGCTGAGGATGCCGAAAGTGGATGCGTTAGTTTTGGCAGTGACTAAAAAGACTATGATTCCGGTAGAGGGCGATACAGCTCTTAAAGATCTGCAGGATAGAAAGTTGGAGTCTCTGCTCAAACAGGCCTTTGACACAAGTGCTCTGTCTCTGCAAGCGTCCATTTGTGGAGCGTATGTGTCCAGAGCTTCAATTCGTTGGCTCCAAGGGGAGTCTTCCCCTGAGGGAGAAAATGCTTCGGCTTCAGAGGGAGTGAACTTAGAGTCGGCTGTGGCGTATTTCGCTGATACCTTTTATGAACTGGTAAGAATTTCGGCGAAGGCCATGGCGTCAGTGATTGCCGCTAGAAGATTTCTTCAAAGGCGCGACTTAGTAAGCTCCCCTATAAGGGCAAGCTGCTTTTTGGGGAAGCTTTGGAAAAGATTGTGAAGGATTTAGGAGATTCCAAAGGAGGTTGGCTACCAGAGGATCGTCCAAAGAGTTAAAGATCTGGGACTCTACAGAGAGGACAAGGCAGAGAGTTTCGGAGGTTCCGAGGGTCTCGGTTCGCTCCCTATCAGAGAGGTCGCTTTGTGGAAAGAGGTCAGTCCTTTCAAGGGGCTAGGGGGTTCGGACGGGGATATTTTGGTCCTCAGCAGAACCCCCTCAAAGAAGCCACAATGAAAAGAGGTTGGTCCAGATGGAGGTTCCAATAGGAGGATGTTTGCAGGGCTTCCACTCCGCTTGGACCACCATAACTACAGACCAGTGGGTGCTGGAGATAATCCACGAGGGTTATGCGCTGGAGTTCGTGCGACCAATAGCGGAGGTCTTCATGGTTTCTCCATGCGGTTCTCCAGCAAAGACAAAGGCGGTAAAAGACACCCTTCAATGTTTGCTGCACCTCCGGTGGTTCCGGTTCCACGAGACCAATACGGATTAGGTCAATACTCTATTTATTTTGTTGTTCCCAAAAAGGAAGGGTCCTTTCGACCTATTCTAGATCTCAAGCATGTGAACCGCTGTTTCAGGGTACCGCATTTCTGAATGGAGACTCTACGATCAGTAATCCGGTCGGTGAGGCTGGGAGAGGTAGTTTCGTCCATAGACTTGACGGAAGCATATCTCCACATCCCAATCAGACCATAGCATCAAATATATCTGCGCTTTGCTGTGCCCATGGGGCATTTTCAGGTCTGAGTGTTACTGTTCAGCCTGGCTACAGCACCGTGCACATTCACAAAGGTGATGGTGGTGGCCACAGCGGCGTTGAGAAAGGAAGGTACCAAGATCATCCCTACCTGGACGACTGGCTGATTCGAGCAGAGTCGGTAAGGGCAACGTCACGGGTAGTAGAATTTCTGGAGCACCTAGGTTGGGTGGTGAATCAAGCCAAGAGTCAGTTGCTTCCAGTACAGTGCCTCGTATATCTAGGGGCTTTTTTTGATAGGAATATGGGAGCAGTATTTCTACCAGAAGACAGGGTGCAAAAGATCATAAGGCAGGTATCAGCGTTTTTGCGCATCGAGGCACCGACGGCGTGGAGATACCTACAACGTCTAGGCTGTATGGCAGCGGCGTTGGACCTGGTGCCGTGGGCAAGGGCGCATATGCGTCCTCTGCGACGGGCGTTGCTTTCTAGATGGTCGCCGCAAGAGCATTCTCTGGGGCAAAAGTTGGTGTGCTCAGAAGCAGTCGGCGACAGTCTGCAATGGTGGTTGGATCCCAGGCATCTTCAGGCAGGAATGCCTCTGGACTCGCCGGATTGGGTGCTGGTCACCACAGATGCCAGTCTCTACGGCTGGGGGGCGCATTGTATGTCCCAGGTAGCGCAAGGCCGCTGGTCATTAGAGCTGAGCACTTGCTCGATCAATCAGCTGGAGATGAGGGCAGTGCGGATGGCTCTTCTGGAGTTTGACAGTCTAGTGACGGAAAGCAGTACACATTTTCTCAGACAATGCGGTAACAGTGTCCTATATCAATCGGCAAGGGGGCACAGGAAGTGCGGTCTTGCTGGAGGAGAGTCAGCTGTTGATGCAGTGGGCAGAAAGCCATCTGGTGGCTTTTTCGGCAGCTCATGTAGCAGGGAAGGACAATGTACAGGCCGATTTTCTCAGCTGGCATGTTTTAGATCCAGGAGAATGGCAACTGAACGAGGCGGTCTTCCACAACATTACAGTGCGGTGGGGATAACCGGTCATGGATCTGATGGCAACACATGGAAATGCAAAAGCATCACGGTTCTACAGCAGGTTCAGGGAGCACATGTCAGAGGGCCTCGACGGGCTGGCTCAACCTTGGCTGTCGGACGGTCTTATGTGTTTCCACCATGGCCGATCGGTCGGGTCGTTCGGAGGATAGCAAGTCACAGCGGACAAGTGATTCTCATTGCTCCAGACTGGCCAAGGAGAGCTTGGTATGCGGACCTGATACGACTGCTGGTGGACTGGCCGTGGAGGCTTCCCAGTCGAATCAATCTGTTGTTTCAGGGACCAATACTAATGCCACAGGTGGATCGCTTCTTGCTTACAGCTTGGCTCTTGAAAGGGAGCGCTTGAGGCATAGAGGATACTCAGTGGCAGTAGTAAATATGTTGCAGGCCAAAAGAACATCTTTGTCTCTGGCATGTGTACGTATTTGGCGTATTTTTGAAGGTTGGTGTGAGAAGCGTAACGTTAGACCATTTGCTGCAACGGTGCCGGATGTCTTGTTTCTGCAGGGGGGTCTAGAAGGTTTAGTGCTCAGCACTCTAAAGGTTCACTTGATGGCTCTGGCATGTTTTAGGGGCAAGATCCAAGGGGGTCTCTTATCACTGCATCCCAATGTCCTGAGATTCTTAAGAGCGGTTAAGAATGTACGGCCGCCAGTGAGATCAGTTGTGCCGGCTTGGGATTTGAATTTGGTTCTAGAAGCGTTGGCGTGGTCTCCTTTTGAGCCCATGGGGGCGGTGGAGAGAGCTGTCTTGGAAAACTGTCTTTTTAGTGGTGTTATGCTCGGTGAGAAGGATCTCTGATCTACAGGCACTATCCTGTAGAGAACCGTACCTTCAGTTTTCAGCGGAGAAGGTGGTGTTAAGAGCAGTTCCATCTTTTCTCTCGAAAGTAGTGTCTGGCTTTCATTTGAACCAGCCAATTTCTCTACCGACCTTTCAGAATTGTAAGAGGGAGGTTATAGGCAGTATGCTTCAGAAGCTGGACCTAGGTAGAGTACTCCGTAGGTACCTCAGGATGACGGAGTTGTTTTGGAAGTCGGACAGGTTACACAGGTACACTAAAAAAATTTTTTTTTAAACTGCCTCTAATGTTTCGATTGATTTTTACGTTTTTTGGTGCGCTGAATCCAAATCTGGTAACCAATTTGCTCCATCACGTACAGATTTTTTGCTACATTGGGTTAGCAGTTTGAGGTGAACGTTTCAGATTGAGTGCGATCGAGATAAAAGTTTCTTGGATGAATTCTTTATACTAATTGTTTAGTAGTTATTCAAATAAGAATAAAGAAAATTGTAACAAGGCAGCACATAATAGAGTAATGTCAACAAAACACACTGTGATGGTAGCAAAATTGTCTGCACTTAAAACAGCCACATACATGTGCACAAACATTGAGCATATAAGAGCGAGGTTAGACACAAAGCAAAGCAAAGAAATGTGCAAAAAATGTTGTACAGGTATGTATGTAAGAATAGAAAACGCAAACCGCACCATTGCAATACATGAAGACAAACACCCGATGGTGTGAAAATAAAATTCTAATAAATGAGATCCGACACTGTGGTAATAACTAGCAAATTTTTATTTCAAAGTTTAGTAAAAACACGATATTTGTCAACACAGTTTAGATTTTAAAGTCATTCTTGGGTCAATCAATCTCCTGGTGGGCCCGTTTCTTCTTCCCCCGAATGCTTCTCTTGGTGCGCTGCTTGGCGTATTTTTCATCTGGGGTTTCCCGCAGCAGCAACCAGCAGAAATCAGCCATCATAGTGGTGTTCCATCTTCCTTGGTACCTTCTCTCTGCGTCCTTGATGTCCTGGTGAAACCTTTCACCTTGTTCTTCACTGTATGCCCCCAAGTTTTCGGGAAAGTAGTTCACATGGGAGTGCAAGAAATGGACTTTCAGGCTCATGTTACAGCCTTGTTCTTTGAAGGCATTGAGCATCCTGGCAAAAATATCCTTATAGTTCTCATCCCGCCTGTTCCCCAAGAATTTGAGAACAACATCCTTGAAGGAATCCCAGGCTTCTTTTTCCTTCTCAGACATCGTTTCAGCGAATGCTCCATCTGAAATGAGTTTCCTTATATCAGGGCCAACAAACACTCCTTCCTTTAGCTTTGCTTCAGAAAGTCGGGGGAACTTTGAGCAAAGGTACCGAAAGCACTCACCATCTTTTGGAAGGGACTTGATGAATTGCTTAATGAGACCCAACTTAATGTGGAGAGGTGGTAATAGAATTTTATCACGAAGTACCAAGCTCTCATGAAGAACATTTTTCTCACCGGGTCTCAAATACTCCCGAATTGGCCAGTCTTTTTTCCCCCAGTGTAGGTCACGGGCCCGGCTATCCCACAAGCAAAGGAAGCAGGGATATTTGGTGAAACCGGATTGCTGCCCTAATAGCATGGATATAATTTTAAAGTCTCCACAAATCATCCACTTATGCTCATCATAACGAATCTTCTGAAGAATCAGGGCCAAATTCTCGTATTTTTCTTGGAGAATAACAGAGTGAGCAATAGGAACTGAAGTGAATGTGTTGCCATTATGAAGAACACCTTTTATGCTGTCTTTTGACGAATCAATGAACAGCCGCCATTCAGCAGGATCATACTTGAGTTTAAACTTTTCCATCACTCCGTATATATCGTTGCAAAATACCAAATCTTCCTCTTTGCTGAAATACTTCAAAAATTGTGTCTCGCGGTTGCGGTACCAATAAAAAGTTGTTCCTGGTGACAATAGATTTTTCTGTTTAAGCCGAGAACCTAGCAGTTGGGCAGCATCTTTTGGGAGTCCTAAATCCCGGACTAAATCATTCAATTCAGCTTGAGAGAAAAGTTCAGGTTTCGGATCTGGTTCAGTTTCAAACTCGGAAGTACTGGACTCATCGGGAAAAGCCATCTGATGAGTCTCATCATGATCAGAACCGTCCACACAAATATGATCCAAAGATTTTGGTGGTTCAGGCACAGGTACTTCGTTGCTATGAGGCATAGGCCTAATTGCTGAGGGAAGGTTGGGGTAACTTATTACGTTCTTATTTTTTAAGTTGTATCCCTTCACAATGCAAGAGCAAAAATAGCAGTCACTGCTGTGGTCTCTTTGTTCATGCCACATCATAGGTATTCCGAAACGAAATGCTTGTTTTTTACCTTTCATCCATAAGCGTAGATCTTCCTCACATGTCTTGCACACTTTGTGAGGAGCCCACGGTTTGTCTTGATCGCCTAACTTCAAACCGAAATAGGCGAAATATACTTTTTAAATAAATGCAGAAATGTTCCTCTGCCGCTTTTTCACGGTATATTCCCCACAAATAAAACAAAAACTGTCCGGAGAGTTGACGCAACCTCTAGCTCTGTGAGCCATCACAAATACACAGCACTGCAAACTACAACTGTAGTGAACCACTTCGGAATAAAGCTGGATTACGACTGAGCAAACAAAAGGTAATAATGAACTTGCAAGAAACTGAAATTTGACAGGAACGTTCATGTCGCAACCACCGTGTTTGAGCGAGCGAGTGAACGAGGCGAGGCGAACAGGAAAGAACATGCGCCAGCGCGAGTACTGGATTTAGCCCCCCGCCTCCCAATTGTCCTGTTAATGTATAAAATGAATACAAAACACTCTAAAATATCATGAGGGAGTGTTTCTAGTTAGTTAACCATTACAACCTCTATTTTGGGCCAAGAAAATAAACTGCAGTCGGCTAAAAAGAAATTATGTGAACATTCCTTATATGGGTAAGAAATCTAATTTTGCAAGAAAACATGACGTGATGGAACATTTTGGCTATTTTTCCTGGATTCAGCACCCCAAAATCTATAGGAATCAGTTGCAAAACTGGAGGCAGTTTTTTGGTAGTGTACCTGTGTTATTCATCCTTTTTGGAGGAGTACATAAGGGGGAGGCAGCGTCCAAGGCCTTGATTGCTCGCTGGGTAAAACAAGCGGTATCGGCGGCGTATCAGGCGAACGGGAAATTGCCTCCCGCAGGTCTCCAAGCTCATTCTACTTGGTGCCAGGCGACTTCGTGGGCAGAGTTTGCTTTGGTTCTGCCAGTAGATATTTGCAGAGCAGCTACTTGGTCGTCTCTGCACAAGTTTACAAAGCATTATCGTTTAGATGTGCAAGCACAGGGGGATGCAAAGGTAGGGGCCTTGGCCATAGTGGCGGGGTTAGCTGGACCCTCCCGAAAGTAGGTACTGCTTTGGTACTTCCGTACAATTCCTGGACTGGCCTGGAGAGACTAAGAGGAAGGAGAAATTAGGCCTTACCTGCTAATTGTCTTTCCTTGAGTTCTCTCCAGGCCAGTCCAGGGCCCATACGGATTTCATTGCAATACTAGTGCTTCTACAGTTCTTTCAGGAGATTGTGATCGGATGAAGGCACTATTCAGTGAAAATTATTGTTGCAATAAGTATGTATTGGTCTGAGAGATTTCAGAACAAGACTGGCCTTTGAGGATCCCCTGAGGATTCGAGGGCAGGGTCAATGTGGATCATAATGAAAAAAATAATTTAAAAAAAAAGATAAATGAGAGAGTGAATTGAAAAGGGTAATAAGCCACTGGAATTTTTTACTTGGTATCGTAGTTAGTTAAAGTTCAGTGTTTTTTTTTTAGTTCAGCGGATTAGGTTACAAACAAATAATGCTTTGGACAAGCTGCTTTGCCAATAGTAGACTGAGTCTCTGACACCAGGGGGAGCTGGATGGCCTGTCAGCAAGACTTTGAGAGTTCAGTCCTCAACTGCTGGAGAAGGTTGACTACCCTACAATTCCTGGACTGGCCCGGAGAGAACTCAAGGAAAGACAATTAGCAGGTAAGACCTAATTTCTCCTTGCTGCTTATTGGATAAGAACTCTAATTTTTGGCTATAATTAATAAAATGTGGTTTTAGAGGAGGTTTTTTTAGACCAGGGGTTCTCAACCCTGTCCTCTGGACCCACCTAGCCAGTCGGGTTTTCAGGATAACCACAATGAATATGTATGAGAGAGATTTGCATACACTGCCTCCATTATATGCAAATCTCTCCCATGCATATTCATTGTGGTTATCCTGAAAACCTGACTGGCTAGGTGGGTCCCGAGGACAGGGTTGAGAACCCCTGTTTTAGACCAATGATGCAACAGCAGCAGCTTCCCCTATGGTAGTTTTTCTGACACAGGGATACTTTTTGCTCAGAGGTCTTTTCTTATTCTAGTTAGATCAGGATGTTTGCTGCCAAATCCCCTGCTGTTAAGCCCTGCAGGGATTGATGTAATTTCTCCAGGGCCAAGCAGGAAGTCAATCCTCACATATGGGTGACGTCGGCGCCGACGGAGCCCCGTGCGGAGCATTTCCTCAGCTTTCATAGAAAGCCTTTGGGAATGCAGCGCGCATGCGCGGTCCCCTTCCTGTCCAAGGGTGCCAATCTTGCTCAGTCTTCTTTTTTCCGCGGAGCCCGACGGATGTATATTCATTTCACCCGAGGAAGAAGTTGATTTTCTCTGCGTTAACCTGTTTTACTTCGGTTTGACGCTGGTTTCCCTTTCCCGCCTGGGCCCGATACGTCGGTATCGAGCCCGGATCTTTTTTTCGGTTTTTGTCCTTAGTGACTAGCGTTCGCGCCATTTTTTCTTTTTTCACTGGCAGCCTCGTCTTTTGACCTTGCAAGGGCCCTTTTTCCCCCCGATAGCTGCCAGCGGGTTTAAAAAGTGATTGGTGTAAGAAACTTATGTCTCTCACCGACACACATGACTGCTGCCTCCGGTGCCTCGGACCTGATCATGACCCGATGATCTGTGGCCCGTGTGTAAAAATGTCCTCTAAGGCGTTAAGGAGTCGGCAGCACCAAAAGGAAAGAATCTTCTCTGACTCCGCGTCCGGTAGGGCCCGGACCTCGTCAGAGGCCTCGACATCTTGGGACTCCGGGCCCCGAGCAGCATCGAGGCTCCTCGGAAAGGGGTTCTCCCTCACGGGAGCATCGTAAGAAGAAAAAATCTGCGAAGGCGGCATCGGTGGACGCACTTGGCTCCTCGAGGGCCAAGTCGCATTGCCCCGAGCGCCGTTCCGGGTCTTCGGAGTCGGAGAGGCCTGCAAAGCAACTTCGTGCGGAGATGGAGTCCCCGGGTCACGTGAGTACTGTAGTCCTCGTGGACTCACCTCCAGGGGAGCCGACATCGGGCCCGGCGCCACCGGGGCCCGAGTCGGGGGCTGCTGAGTCTTCTGAGCTCAGACTCAGGTTGACGGCCTTGGAGAGCAGCTTGGCTGCCTTCATGGAACAGCAGCGGGCACTGATCACCGGTCTCACCGGTGCATCTGCCCCAACCAGCGGGACATCGACGTCCAAGTCGACCCTGGAGGCCGAGCCGATCCTCGAGTCCATGCGAGCTCAAGTCATTCCTCGGCCAAGGTCCCCTTCGGCCTCCCGTTTGTGACAGAGGTCATCGACGCCGGTACCCTCAGCGTCGGGGCGGATGGCATCGATGCCTGCCCAACCGGAGCCGCTCTATTACTCCTCCGAGGAGTCGGGCTGGGAGACAGAGGATGAGGAGTCGCCCGACCCCTTTCAGACTCGGTGCCTTCCTTCGGACTCGCCCGAGTGTCGGAGAAGGTTCCCCCCCCTCCCCCCCGGAGGATACTCGGTTCTCGGACTTCGTGCGGAACATGGCCAAGGCTTTGGCATTCCCCACGGATCCCGAGTAGGAGCCTTGAGCCGAGGAGCTCGAGGCCCTACAGTATGACTCTCTTCCGAAGGCCTTTACTGTTCCAGTTCCTCCGATGCTGGAACGGTTGCTCTTCCGCATGTGGGAGGCGCCAGCGTCGACGCCGGTTTTAAGCAAGCGGGTCGATTCCATCTATCGAGTCCGCAAGAGCCCCGGGTTCCAAAAGGGACAATTACCGCACCACTCCATGGTTGTGGAATCGGCCATGCATCGTCTGAAGATGCACTCCTTGATGCCTCCCAGCCGGGAGGCCCAGAACCTGGATGCCCTCGGTAAGAAGTGCTTCCAGGGCTCTATGCTTGCTTGCCGTATCCAGACCTATGAGCTGTACATGGGCATGTACCTTCGAGACCTGGCGAAGGAGATTGACCGGTTCTCTGCTGGTCTCTCCGAGGAACCTTTGCAGAGGTTCAATGCTCTGTCCTCGGGTATTCGTGAGTGCTCAAGTTTATATCTCGAGCAGCCTATGATGGCTTTGAGGCTTCGGCCCGAGTAGCCGCGGCCGGCATCGGTGCACGCCGTCAGGCTTGGCTACAGTCATCGGACCTCGAGCCATGGGTGCAGGACAAGTTGGTCGATGTCCCCTGCCAAGGTGAAAACCTCTTTGGCAAGCCTATGGCTGAGAAGGCTGCCGAACTCGAGACCGAGACTCTTACCCGGACAAGGCTGTCCAGAAAAACCTCTGCCCCTTCTCAGAAGAAGGGCTCGGGAAAATAGACCTTTTACCCGAGGAAGTCATCTGCCTATAAACAGTACCCTCATTATCAGGCCTCTGTAGCTCCCCAACAGGGTCAGCAGGCCAAGGGGCAGGGTCATGGGCCCCGTAGGCAGAAGGCCCCCAAGCCTCCTACTCCGGCTCCTGTTCAGCAGGGAAGGGGATTTTGACTGCATTAGCATAGCCTCTCCTCCTCAGCTGGCCATCAGCACTGGAGGCAGGCTGGCCCTGTTCGCCCATAGGTGGTCAGCCGTCACAAGGGATACCTGGGCTCTAAGTATAGTCCAGAAGGGCTATCTCCTCCACTTCCACCAGGTACCCCCCTCCTATTTCCCAGGGGAGCCTCCCAGACTCCCTCTGCACAGGGACTTACTCCTGCAGTTGGCGGCAGGTCTCCTGAAGGAACAGGCAGTGGAACCGGTGCCCCACCACCTGAGAGGTCACGGCTTCTATTCCAGGTACTTCCTGGTACCAAAGAGAACAGGAGGCCTCAGACCCATCGTAGACTTGCGAAACCTGAACAAGTTCCTGGAGAGGGAAAAGTTCAAGATGCTTACCCTTGGAATCCTGCTGCCTTACCTCCAGCAGGGAGATTGGCTATGCTCCTTAGATCTAAAGGATGCTTATACTCACATCCTTATTCATCCAGACCACAGACAATATCTCAGGTTTGTAGTGGGAGGAAACCATTATCAGTACAGAGTACTGCCTTTTGGCCTTACATCCGCCCCCAGGGTATTCACCAAGTGCCTGGCGTGGTAGCGGCCTACCTCAGGGTTCAAGGCCTCTTTGTCTTTCCATATCTGGACGATTGGCTCATCAGGGGTCAGTCCCCACAAGAGGCCAATCAAGCCACCCTTTGCACTGTCGCTTTGCTTCAGCACCTGGGATTTGTCATAAACTTCGCAAAGTCCAGTTTGCAACCCTCCCAGAACATGGAGTTCATAGGAGCTCGACTGGACACCTTTCAGGCAAAGGCCTTTCCTATCAGTGGACAGGGCCCACAGATTGATGGCTCTAGCCAGGCTATTCCACAGCAATTCTCTGGTCTCCGCCAAACAATTCCTGAGGCTCTTAGGCCACATGGCATCCACGGTCCATGTGACTCCAAATGCCATCTACACATGAGGCCAGCTCAATGGGGCCTCCGGACTCAGTGGCACCAGGCCACCGGAAGCCTCACGGACAAAGTGAGGATGTCCGGCCTACTACAGTCTTCTCTGCAATGGTGGCTTCATCTTCCGAATCTAGTGCAAGGGGTGCCTTTTCAGGCACCTCCACACTCAGGTGCTGACAATCGATGCTTCTCTTCAAGGTTGGGGTGCACATTGCCAAGGGGCATGTATTCAAGGCCTGTGGACTCTTTGGGAGGCCGCACAGCAGATCAATTTCTTAGAACTGAGAGCTATCCGCTTAGCACTGGGAACTTTCTCTCATCTCATCTCTCACCAGTTCGTCTTGGTTCAGACAGACAATCAAGTGGCTATGTTCTGTGTGAACAAACAAGGGGGCACAGGGTCCCGCCTTCTCTGTCAGGAAGCGCAGAAACTGTGCTCCTGGGCAGTCAATCATGGCATTCTTCTCAAAGCAGTCTACCTCCCAGGTCAGGAGAATTACCTGGCGGACAGATTGAGCAGGATCCTGCAGCCGCACGAATGGCAGTTGAACCCTTTAGTGGTTCAACAGGTCTTCCTGAGATGGGGTCTTCCAACCATAGATCTCTTTGCCAGTCCTCTGAACCGTCAACTACCCAGGTTCTGTTCCAGACAACCGCATGCGTTTCTCATTCCGTGGTCTACAGGCCTACTATATGCGTTTCCTCCCACGCCTCTGGTGTCCAAAACACTATTCAAGGTGATCCAGGACAAGGCCTCAGTGATTCTGGTGGCCCCCAGGTGGCCAAGGCAACCCTGGTTCCCACTACTGTTGCAACTGGCAGTGGACACTCCTCTTCCTCTGGGGATGCAACCCGATCTCCTGTCTCAGGAGCAGGGGTCCCTCTTGCACCCCAATCTCCAGTCCCTCAATTTGATGGCCTGGCTGCTGAAAGGGTAGTCCTAGCGCCTTTACTACTGCCTAGGGAAGTGGAGGACGTAGTCTTGGCCTCTAGGAGGCAGTCCACCAGAACGTCTTATGCCCTTAAGTGGCGTAGATTCTCTACCTGGTGTACTCAACAATGAGAATCACTTCTCATGCCTGGTACCAGTGGTGCTGCAGTATTTGCTTCACCTGTCCAACCTAGGCCTTAAGTCCAATTCTGTTAGAGTTCATCTTAGTGCTCTTTCAGCACACCACTCACAGGTGGAGAGTCAGTCTCTCTCCAGTCATCCTTTGGTGGCTCGCTTCCTCAGAGGCTTGCTTTTGCTTAAGCCTCCAGTGCGTCCACCTGCAACTGAATGGGATTTAAATGTGGTCTTGCAATGGCTTACTTGCCCACCATTTGAACCTTTGGCTACTTGCCCTCTGCGTTTTCTGTCCTGGAAAACGCTATTTCTGGTAGCCCTTACCTCAGCAAGGCGAGTGAGCGAGCTTCAGGCCCTAGTATCAGAAGCACCTTATACTAGATTCTATAGGAACAGGGTAGTCTTGCGGACTCACCCTAAGTTCCTTCCGAAGGTTGTCTCCTCCTTCCACCTCAATCAGGAGGTAGTTCTTCCGACTTTCTTTCCCAGGCCTCATGCTAGCCGGGCAGAAATGGTCTTGCATACCCTGGACTGTAGGAGGGCGTTGTCTTTCTACCTTGACCGTATGCGGGAGCACCGGAGGGCGGTTCAGCTCTTCGTCTCTTATGACCCCAATAAGTTGGGGTTGGCTATCTCCAAGCGTACTTTGTCCATATGGGTAGCTGACTGCATCGCTTGGGCTTACAGGGCAGCCGGCCTCTCGCTGCAGGGTCAAGTTAGGGCTCACCGTGTCAGGGCGAAGGCTGCATCAGTGGCTCATCTCCGCTCTGTTCCGTTGGCAGACATCTGCCAGGCCGCTACTTGGTCTTCAAGTCAGACTTTTGCGGCTCACTACTGCCTTGAGAGGGAGTCCCGCAGGGACAGTGCTTTCGGGCAAGCGGTACTCCATAATCTCTTTGGGTGTCTAGGCAACTCCAGCCCTGGTGTTGGGCTGCCTGTCGGGGGCGTTATCAGAGAAGATTCTGTTCTTGCATGCTGAGGCTCTAGAGGGAGCTCAATTTTTCAGTTTCGGGCCTCTGGTAGCCCTGAGCTAGGGAGTCCCATATGTGAGGACTGACTTCCTGCTTGGTCCTGGAGAAAGAGTAGTTACTCATCTGTAACAGGTGTTCTCCAGGAGCAGCAGGAATCAGTCCTCACAACCCTTCCTCCTCCCCTTGGAGTTGCAGTCATATGATTTATTTTTGCTATTTTTGCTGTCTTTTAGCTATATCATCAGACTGAGCAAGATGGCACCCTTGGGTGGGAAGGGGACAGCGCATGCGCGCTGCATTCCCAAAGGCTTTCTATGAAAGCTGGAGAAATGCTCCGCACGGGGGCTCCGTCGGTGCCGACGTCACCCATATGTGAGGACTGATTCCTGCTGCTCCTGGAGAACACCTGTTACAGGTGAGTAACTACTCTTAATCAGTCTTTTGGTATAGTGTGAATGCTAGAGATATTGGATTTGATTTCTTATAAGCATCTACTTTTGAGTTAATATTGGGCTAAGAGTGTTCTTGGTTAGTTATACTTTGATCGGTACGAGCCATTTTCTAGAAGCCCTAGAAGTAACCGAGGTAAATCGTTCTTAGAATATATGCAATAAGCTTATATATAAGCAAGCATATAGCAGTTCTTTCTATGTCACCAATAATCATGTCCTGGTAATGCCCATTTTTATACTATTTCTTTTTAATTGGTCTTTGGGTGATTCTTTTGTGTCAAATATATATGCATATATAGTCCAATGCCATTTCACTGGCCACTTTTCTTTTTTGAGATATTGGACATTAAGGGGTTGAACTGCAAGGACGCCAATACTGTTGACCATAACTGCATAGTATACTGCTTTCAGCCTCACGTCCACTCCTTGTGTATTCAACAAAATGCCTCATAGCTGTTTCAGCATTTCTACACTGAACTGGACTTGCATTGATTATTGTATTTGGGCAATTAACTGTCAAGTGCACCACTCAGGAGGGATTCAAGAATACATGTGTCTTACCTTCTGGGTGCTTGAGCTACTAGGACTTGTCATCAAATCACCCCAAATCAAACCTGAGCCCATCACAAACTACAGGCCAGTAAGCCTTACCTCGGTGGTGGGAAAAGTAATGGAGGCACGCCTGAAAGAGCAAATAGTAGACTCTCTCAAAACTAACTGGTTGCATGATCTAAGGCAACATGGTTTTACCAAAGGATGATCTTGCTATACAAATCTGATTGAGTTCATTGATTGGGTGACTAGAGAACCAGATCAAGAGCATGCAATGGATGTCATCTATCTGGATTTCAGCAAAGCCTTTGATACTGTTCAGTCTTATCAATAAACTCAATAGCCTGATGATGGGTCCCAAGGTGGTGAATTGGATCAGAAATTGGTTGACTGACAGACGACAGGTGATGGTAAACGGAACTCACTCAGATGAAAGGAAGGTGATTAGCAGTGTGCTCCAGGGTTCGGTCCCGGGACTGGTATATTTGTGAGTGATATTGCTGAAGGACTAAATGGAAGCCTTCTTTTTGCAGATGACATGAAAATTTGCAACAGAGTGGACTCCCCTGTGGAGAATATGAAGAAATATCTACAAAAGCTGGAGGAATAAATCTTAACTGCCACGCATTAGACCAATGTGAAGAAGTGCAGTGTCATACACTTGGGAAGCAGATCCAAGGGAACTATACACGATAGGGGGTGAGAGGTTGGTATGCACGGACCAGGAAAAGGACCTCAGAGTGATTGTTTTTGAGGATCTCAAGGTGACAAAATAGCATGACAAGGCAGTGGCAAAAGCCAGAAGGATGCTGGGTTCCATACAAAGAGGAATTAACAGCAGAAAGGAAGAGGTACTGTGGTCACTGAACAAGTTGCAGGTGAGGCCTCACTTGGAATATTGTATTCAGTTTTGAAGACCATTCAGTTTTGAAGACCATATCTCGCAAAGGACATAAAAAGACTGTGTTCAGAGGAAGATAACCAAAATGATTTGGAGCCTGCATCAGAAGACTTATGAGAAGAGATTTGAAGACTTAAATATGTACACTCTGGAGGAGAGGAGGGACAGGGGAGATAAGTATTTAAAGGTCTGAATCATATGAGTAAACAAACCTCTTCCAAAGACATGGAAGCTGTAAAACTAGAGGGCATAACATGAAACTGTAAGGGGATAAATTGAAAGGCAATGTTAGGAAATACTTTTTCACTGAAAGGGTGGTGGATGCGTGTAGGGGCCCTCCCAATGGAAGTGATGGGAGCAAATACAGTGACAGAATGCAAAATGGCATGGGACAAAGTAGATCCCTTTTATAGCAACAGGATAAAATCAAAACAAACATAACTATCTTTTATATCTGAACAAATAAGGGTGACCTACACGGAGCGGTAGGTGAACCTATTCCACTTAAATTTATCAGACCTCCTTGTGGAATCTCATCTGGAGGCCAATAGGGGAGTAGTGACAATAACTGGCAAGTTCAAAGAGGACATTACCCTTACAGCTTGGATGTTAAGGGGATAAGGAACTTTATATGTTGAGGTGCAACAGTGTCCCCTGATTTAAGTAGCATTGCAGATAACAAGGTCAAGGGGCGAGCCTAACATGAAGAGTTTTCTGGTTCATCCGCTGAGATGCTAGAGAGACTTTTAAAGGCCTTTTCAATGGCTTCCAGATCGGACAAAACTAGAGGTTGATAAGTCAAAATCATTGGGTCTGGAATTCCCAGGGGGAATCCATTTAGATAGATTGTGCATAACTGAGACATCTGAAATTAAACGTCTTAGTAGCAAAAAATTGTTACTTGTAATTTATGAAAAAACCTGAACAAAGTCTTCTCCAGGACCAAGCAGGAAGTCAGTCCTCACATATGGGTGACGTCGGCGCTGACGGAGCCCCCGTGCGGAGCATTTCCCCAGCTTTCAAAGAAAGCCTTTGGGAATGCAGCCGCCTGCGCGGTCCCCTTCCTGCCCAAGGGTGCCATCTTGCTCAGTCTTTCTTTTTCCACGGAGCCCGACGGACCTGAGTTTGTGTCACCCGGAAAAAGTTGATTTTTTTCTGCGATTTTTGCGTTGTTTTATCCGGTTCGACGCTGGTTCCCCTTCCCGCCTGGGCTCGGTACACCGGTATCGAGTCCGGACTTGTGATTTTCGTTTTTTGTCCTTTGTGACTAGCGTTCGCGCTCTTTTTGTGTTTTTACTAGCAGCCCGGTCTTTTGACCTTGCAGGGGCCCTTTTCCCCCCCCGATGGCTGCCAGTGGGTTCAAAAAGTGTGATCGGTGCAAGAAACGTATGTCTCTCACCGACACACATGACTGCTGCCTCTGATACCACGGGCCCGACCATGACCTGCTGGCCTGTGGCCCGTGTGGCAAAATGTCGAAGGCGCTTCAGAACCGTCAGCATCAACGTGAGAGAATTTTCTATGACTCTGTGTCAAGCCAGGCCCGGACTTCGTCAGAGGCCTCGACATATCGGGAGTCCGACCCTGAGCGCCGTCGGGGTTCCTCTGAAAGGGAGTCTCCCTCCCGGGAGCACCAAAGGAAGAAGAAGCTTGCAAGGGCGGCGTTGGTGGAGGCTCCTGGTTCCTCAAGGGCCAGGTCGCGTAGCCCTGACCGCCGCCCCGGGCTTTCGGAGTCGGAGAGGCCTTCCAAGCTACCTCATGTGGAGCTGGAGTCCCCGAGTCACGTAAGTGCTGTTGTCCTCGTAGACTCTCCTCCGGGGGAGCCGCCATCAGGGCCCGAGTCGGGGGCTGCTGAGTCTCCTGAGCTTGGACTCAGGTCGACGGCCTTGGAGAGCAGCTTGGCTGCCTTCATGGAACAGCAGCAGGTGCTGATCGCCGGTCTGACTGGTGCATCTGCCAAGACCACCGGGACCTCGACGTCTAAGTCGACCCCGGAGACTGAGCTGATCCTCGAGTCGATGTGGGACCGACGTCGTCGACGCCGATACTCTCGGCGTCGGGGCGGGTGGCATCAAGGTCCACACGGCCGGAGCCGCTCGATTCCTCCTCGGAGGAGTTGGAGTGGGAGACAGAGGATGAGGAGTCCCCGGACACCTTCCGGACCCAGTGCGTCCCTTCGGACTCACTGGAGTCCGAGCCTCGGAGACAGTCCCCCCCCCCCACGAGGATACCCAGTTCTCGGACTTCATGAGGGACATGGCCAAGGCCTTGGCCTTCCCTGTGGACACCGAGGAGGAGCCTCGAGCCGAGGAGCTTGAAGCCCTCCAGTATGATTTTCCTCCAAAAGGAAGCCTTTACTGTACCGGTTCCTCCGATGCTGGAACGACTGCTCTTCTGTATGTGGGAGGCACCGGCCTCAACTTCGGTTCTTAGCAAACGGGTCAATTCCATTTATCGAGTCCGTAAGAGCCCTGGGTTCCAAAAAGCGCAGCTACCGCACCACTCCATGGCTGTGGAATCAGCCATGCACTGTCTGAAGAGTCAGAAGATGCACTCCTTGGTGCCCCCCGGCTGGGAAGCCCGGAACCTAGATGCCTTCGGTAGAAAGTGCTTCCAGGGCTCTATGCTGTCTTGACGTGTCCAGACCTACCAGCTGTACATGGGCATGTACCTACGAGACCTGGCAAAGGAGATTGCCGGGTTCTCAGCTGGCCTCTCCAAGGAACCTTTCCAGAGGTTCAAAACTTTGTCAACAGGGATTCGAAAGTGCTTGAAGTTTATCTCTCGAGCAGCCTATGATGGCTTCGAGGCTTCAGCCCGGGTAGCCGCAGCCGACATCGGTGCACGCCGTCAGGCCTGGCTACAGTCATCAGACCTGGAGTCATGGGTGCAGGACAAGTTGGTCAATGTCCCTTACCGAGGTGAAAACCTCTTTGGTAAGCCCATGACTGAAAAGGCTGCGGAAATTGAGACTGAGACTCTCACCAGGACAAGGCTGTCCAGGAAGACACCTGCCCCTTTTCAGAAAAAGAAGGGCTTGGGGAAGAAGCCCTTTTTCCCAAGGAAGGGTGCTGCCTACAAATCCTACCCTCAATATCAGGCCTCTCCAGCTCCCCAACAGGGCCAGCAGGCCAAGGGGCAGGGGCATGGGCCCCGTAGGCAGAAGACCCCCAATCCACCAGCACCGGCTCTTGCACAGCAGGGAGCAGGGTTTTGACTCCCACAGCATAGCCTCTTCTCCACAGCTGGCTTCACTCAGCACAGGAGGTCGGCTGACCCTGTACGCCTACAGGTGGCCAGCCATCACAGGGGATACCTGGGTCTTCAGCATTGTCCAAAAGGGCTACCTGCTCCACTTCCACCAGATACCCCCTCCTACTTTCCAGGGGAGCCTCCAAGACTCCCTCTGCACAGAAACCTTCTCCTTCAGGAGTTGGCAAGTCTTCTAAAGGAACAGGCGGTGGAACCGGTGCCTCACCACCTGAAAGGGCAAGGCTTCTACTCCAGGTACTTTCTGGTACCAAAAATGACAGGAGGCCTCCGGCCTATCCTAGACTTGCGAAACCTAAACAAGTTTCTGGAGAGGGAAAAGTTCAAGATGCTTACCCTTGGGATACTGCTGCCCTACCTCTAGCAGGGAGATTGGCTATGCTCCTTAGACCTAAAGGATGCTTATACTCACATTCTCATCCATCCAGACCACAGACAATATCTCAGATTTGTGGTGGGATGAAACCATTTCCAGTACAAAGTACTTCCCCTTTGGCCTAACCTCCGCCCAAAGGGTTTTCACCAAATGCCTGGCGGTGGTGGTGGCGGCCTGTCTCAGAAATCAGGGAATTTTTGTCTTCCCATACCTGGACGACTGGCTCATCAGAGGTCAGTCTCTCCAGGCCGCCAGACAAGCCACTCTTCGCACTGTCTCTCTTCTTCAGCATCTGGGCTTTGTCATAAACTACGCAAAGTCCACTTTGCTCCCCTCGCAAAACCTATAGTTTATAGGGGCAAGATTAGACACCCTGCAGGCAAGAGCTTACTTGCCCGAGGACAGGGCCCACAGGCTGATGGACTTGGCCAACCAGTTACAAAGCAATTCTCAGGTCTCCGCCAGACACTTCCTGCGGCTCCAGAGCCACATGGCATCCACGGTACATGTGACCCCGAATGCCCGTCTGCAGATGCGGGCGGCTCAGTGGTGCCTCAGAGCTCAGTGGACACAAGCCACAGGCAACCTCCGAGACAGCGTAAAGGTGTCCAAACCACTCTTGGACTCCTTGCAGTGGTGGCTACATCTGCCAAACCTTCTCAGGGGGGTACCCTTTCAGGCCCCAGCACACACCAGGGTGCTGACGACCGATGCTTCCTTAACGGGCTGGGGTGCACATTGCCAGGGCACGTGCACACAAGGCCTCTGGTCTCCTCGGGAGGCCACACAGCAATCTTTTGGAGCTGCGAGCAATCCGCTTGGCTCTATAGACTTTTTCTCATGCCCTCTCTCACCAGTCTGTTTTAGTTCAGACAGACAATCGGGTAGCAATGTTCTATGTGAACAAGCAAGGGGGGCACAGGGTCCAGACTCCTATGTCAGGAGGCACAGGCCCTTTGCTCCTTTGCAGTCAAACAAGACATGTTTCTCAAAGCAGTTTATCTACCTGGTCAGGAGAACTTTTTGGCAGACAAACTAAGCAGGATTCTCCAGCCTCACGAATGGCAGTTAAATCCACTGATGGTTCAGCAGATCTTTCTACAATGGGGACTTCCATCCATCGATCTCTTTGCAAGTCCACTGAACCTTCAGCTGCCCAAGTTTTGCTCCAGACAGCCGCATCCCCTGAGAATGGCAGCAGATGCATTTCTGATCTCTTGGTCTACGGGCCTCCTGTATGTGTTTCCTCCCATGCCCCTGGTGGCCCGAACTCTGTTCAAGATTCTACGGGACAAGGCCTCGGTGATTCTGGTAGCCCCCAGATGGCTGAGGCAACCGTGGTTTCCATTCCTAATCGTCTCTCCGGGCCAGGCCAGGACATTTGGGTGATCAATCCGCTCCAGCAGCTGGGGACTGAATACTGACAGCTTTTCCTGACAGCCTACCCAGCTCCCCCTGGTGTCAGAAAGTCTTTCAGTCCTCAGCAGCTGGATAGGACGTCGGATTGACCAGCTCCCCAGAGAATTTAATACAGTGTTCTTAGTTATTTGAAAGGCAAACGCAAAACGGAAAAAAAAAGAAAATAAAACTAGTCAGAAGGCTATCCTACGGGTGCGATCAGGGTTGTGAGGTTTATACCTTGAGGCCATTTGCTGTCCTAGCAGGGCAGTGTGTAAAAAAAAAAAAAAAAAAAAGGATAAGAATAACGGGACGGCAAAAGTGCACATAATTGAAGGGAGCTCATAGAGCTGTGCAGCTCCGCTTCGCTTGCCATCGCCGTCAAGCGGATTTTCGAGGCAGAGCCTGCCTCTCTGAGAAGTGTATATCCGCCGGGTAGGAATTAGGCCTGGGAGCCCCAGAGTCCTCTTCCTTACCCTTGCCTGCTCTGTTCCATCGGCTCTGCTAGCTGTGGCAACGCGCTTGACGGTGAGTTGCTCCGAGGGAGCTAAGCCTTGGTCAGGGGGTTTTTGTATCGGGAAGCCCGCTTGGCTATTACAGTAACAGCTTCGCCGCCGCGGGGTAGGTCACTTCGGCGCGGCGGGGAGCAGCAGCGGAGCTCGCTTCCGGGTCTCCAGGTCCCGATTTCCTCGGGGTTTGAGGAGAGCTCATTTTTAGAGTTTTTTTAAGCTCCTGGCTTAGCGTTCAGGTGTGTTGCTGCGAGGGGAGGCATAGGTATGGAGGAAAATGTTTCTGGAGACTTTTTAGCCCACTTGCAAAGCTCACTGGAAAGGGCGGGAACGGCGGCCATTTTGTGTGAGCCAACCGTTTCTCCCGCACTGCAGGGCACAGCGCAAAAGAAAAGGTCTAAATCAAGAAAGCCTCCTCAGGAGCTGGAAAAGCCTAAGGAGTCAAAGCAGCAGTCCTTGCCTTCCTTACCTCAAGCTGTGAGCCCCTTCTCACCAGATTTCATTTTGGCCATGCATAAGGCTTATCTTTTGAAAAGCTCTCAGGTGGCACACGATTCTGTGGCAGGCAGTCCTTAGGAGGCCCAGGGGGTGATTCCCACAGTGTCTGATCCCGGCGAAGGCCCTTCCTCGGGGGAGAAGGGATTGGAAGCCGGAGTAGAGGCTTCGGTAGCACATAGTGTTCTCTCCCAGGTCGCGGAGGAAGGAGAGATTCTCTCGGACACCGGCTTTGAGGCCTGGCCGGGAGAGTTGGAAGACGGAGAGTTGGGACCAGGGGAGGATCCCAATGTCTTCCGAGTGTTTCGAAAAGAAGAGCTAGGAGCGTTGATTGCTCAGTCGTTAGGGGCTCTAAATTTGGTGCCTCCGGCAGTGCAGCAGGAGCCCTTGGAGGATCCTTTGTTACAAGGCTTTCGCTCTGAGCAACGATGTTTTCCGGTTCATAGGATTATTAAGCAGATGATAGAGTCCGAATGGAAATTCCCGGAGGCGTCCTTAAGGGGCGGTCGCGCTATTGCTAAGCTTTACCCCGTGCCCCAGGACGAGAGAGATTTGTTGCGTATACCCAAAGTGGATGCGTTGGTTTCAGCGGTCACTAAGACGACCACTATTCCTGTAGAAGGGGGTGCAGCGCTTAAAGACTTACAAGACCGTAGGTTGTAGGTGCTTCTGAAGCAAGCTTTTGAGTCTAGTGCCTTAGCGCTGCAGGCCTCCGTTTGCGGGTCCTATGTGTCCAGAGCCTCTATTCGCTGGCTCCAGGGAGAGCAATCCCTGGATAGAGAGCAGAGCGAGTCAGCGGAAGGGGCTAAGCTGGAGTCCACGGCGGCTTACCTAGCGGATCTCTGCTATGATTTAGTGCGCATTTTGGCGAAATCTATGGCGTCGTTGGTAGCGGCTGGACGTTTCCTCTGGCTATGGAATTGGGCAGCGGATGCGTCTTCTAAGGCGCGTCTCAGTAAGCTTCCTTACAAGGGCAAGTTGCTGTTTGGGGAAGCGTTAGAGAAGATAGCAAAGGATTTAGGGGACTCCAAAGGGGGTCATCTTCCCGAAGACCGTCCAAGAGCGGCAAAGATGGGTTCTTTGCAGAGAGGTCACGGCAGGGATTTTCGCAGATTCCGAGGTTCTCGTTTCTCTCCTTATCAGAGGGGCCGTTTTGTAGCCAGAGGGCAGTCCTTTCGTGGCGCCAGAGCATTCAATAGAGGTTTTTTTCACGCCCAGCAAAGCGCAGGAAAAAAACCACAATGAAGGAACGCCGGTCCAGTTGGAGATTCCGGTAGGGGGTCGCTTACAAAAGTTTCTCTCCGCCTGGACCAGCATAATTACGGACCAGTGGGTGCTGGAAATTATCCGGGACGGGTATGCACTGGAGTTCGCGCAACCCTTGCCGGACGCTTTTGTTCTGTCGCCGTGCGGTCCGGAGGCCAAGCAGGCGGCGGTCTCCGACACGCTGTTGCGATTGTTGCATCTTCAGGCAGTAGTGCCGGTGCCGCCAGACCAGTACGGCTTAGGGCGGTACTCAATTTATTTTGTGGTTCCCAAGAAAGAAGGTTCCTTTCGGCCTATTCTGGATCTCATGCACGTGAATCAGGCTTTGTGAGTACCGCATTTCCGGATGGAGACCTTAAGGTCCGTTATCCGTTCAGTAAGGCAGGGCGAGGTGCTTACGTCTATACATCTAACGGAGGCATATTTGCACATCCCGATTCGGCGAGAGCATCAAAAGTTCCTGCGGTTTGCAGTTCCCATGGGACATTTTCAATTCCGAGCGTTGCCTTTTGGGTCTAGCTACAGCTCCGCGGACGTTTACCAAAGTCATGGTTGTCGCGGCAGCGGCCCTGCGGAAGGAGGGAATTCAGGTCCATCCCTACCTGGACGACTGGCTAATTCGGGCGGCGTCTTGGGAGGAGTCGGTCGCGGCCACCGCTCGTGTAGTGGAGTTCCTCGAGCAGTTGGGCTGGGTTATCAACCGGGTGAAGAGTCATCTGGACCCGGCCATGCAGTTGACCTATCTCGGGGCTTTCTTCGACACGGAGGTAGGTTCAGTTTTTCTTCCATGAGAAAGAGTGAACAAGCTTTTGGCTCAGGTGTCGGCATTCCTGCGCGTAAAGGCTCCAACGGCCTGGAGATACCTACAGGTGTTAGGGTCGATGGCGGCAGCTTTGGATCTGGTTCCGTGGGCCAGGGCTCACATGCGTCCTCTGCAGCAGGCGTTGTTGTCCCATTGGTCGACGCAACGTCATCCGCTTTCGTGGAGATTGGCGTGTCCGGAGGTACAGGGCAGCCTGCGGTGGTGGTTGGTTCCAGCCCACCTGTACGCCGGAGTTCCGCTGAAGGAGCCAGATTGGATCTTGCTCACGACAGATGCGAGTCTCTCCAGTTGGGGGGCACATTGTCTGGAGCGAATAGCGCAAGGAACATGTACAGCGGAGCAGAGCGTTTAGTCGATCAATCGCCTGGAGCTCAGAGCGGTGTGCTTGGTGCTGTTGGCGTTTGTCGATGTGCTCGAGGGGAAAGCAGTGCGCGTATTCTCCGACAATCAGTTGACGGTGTCTTACATCAACAGACAGGGGGGCACCGGCAGCGCGGTGTTGCTGGAGGAGAGTCAAATCTTATTTCACTGGGCAGAACTCCATCTCCTAGCGCTGTCAGCGGTGCATGTGGCAGGAAAGGACAACGTTCGAGCCGATTATCTCAGTCGCCATTTCCTAGACCTCGGAGAATGGGAGTTGAACGCGGAGATCTTTCAGGAGATTTCGCGTCGGTGGGGTCAACCAGTCATAGACCTCAAGGCAACCCAGTCCAAAAGAACATTAGGCCTCCTGTGAGACACGTGGCGCCTCCTTGGGATTTGAATTTGGTTTTACAGGCGTTGACGGAACCTCCGTTTGTGGCAAGGGGGTCGGTGCGTCTTAGAGAGTTGTCCTGGAAAACAGCGTTTTTGGTGGCGTGCTTGGCGCGATGGATTTCAGACCTGCAAGCTCTCTCGTGCAAAGAGCCGTACCTTCATTTTTCGGCAGAAAAAGTCGTGCTACGTCCGGTGCCGTCGTTCCTGCCGAAGGTGGTTTCTAGTTTTCACATGAACCAGGTCGTGTCGCTTCCCACCTTTTCAGAGCCGGCTGGCGGAGAGTTGGATCGTTCGCTTCGGAGGCTCGATTTAGGTCGCGTATTGCATAGAGACAGAATCTTTTCGAAGATTGGACAGATTGTTCGTACTCTTCGGAGGCTCAGCTAAAGGTAAGGCAGCTATGAAGGCTTCTATTGCTCGCTGTGTAAAGCATGCAATACGAGCAGCCTATGAGTCCAGGGGCCAGCCTGTCCCAGTGGGGCTCGGAGCCCATTCGACTAGGGGGCAAGCTGCCTCTTGGGCGGAATATGCGTTGGTTCCTCCGGTGGATATTTGTCGGGCAGCGACGTGGTCGTCGCTGCATACGTTCGCGAAGCATTATCGATTGGATGTTCAGGCGAGGGAGGATGCTAGAGTGGGGGCCTCGGCGATTGTTGCGGGGCTCGCAGGGCCCTCCCGGATTTAGGTACTGCTTTGGTACTGCCCAAATGTCCTGGCCTGGCCCGGAGAGACGATTAGGAAGAAGAAATTAGGCCTTACCTGCTAATTGTCTTTCCTTGAGTCTTCTCCGGGCCAGGCCAGGACCCGCCCTAGCTTTCTGCGAGCCTTAGGCATGGAGGCGATTTCGTTCGGGTGTTGGCGCACTGGGCATGTTCTTTTTTTCTAGCTCCTCGTTCGAACGTCTCTGCGGTACAGCATATTGGAAGGAGATTCTGGGGCTTCCTCCGGGAGACCGCAGGGGTTCCTCAGACCGAGAAAGGTAAAAAAAAATTAAAATTAAAAAAAAAAAAATGGCCAGCTTTAAGAGTATGAAGGATTTAAGAGTGGAACAGTGCTACTTAGGATATGCTTCAGTGTTTGTTCTTGTTTTGTCACCGACGTAGTCTCGGAGTTTAGATTTGTTGTTTTTAGTTCCAGTACTAGTTTGAGTGTCACCGCTTTGTTACGGTACTGACTTTCTGACACCAGGGGGAGCTGGGTAGGCTGTCAGGAAAAGCTGTCAGTATTCAGTCCCCACCTGCTGGAGCGGATTGATCACCCAAATGTCCTGGCCTGGCCCGGAGAAGACTCAAGGAAAGACAATTAGCAGGTAAGGCCTAATTTCTTCTTTCTTCTGCAGCTGGCAGTGGAAACTGCATTCCCTCTGGGGTTGCAACCCGATCTCCTTTCTCAGGATCAGGGCTCCCTTCTGCACCCCAATCTTAGATCCCTCAATCTGATGGCCTTGCTGCTGAAAGGATAGTGCTATCTCCCTTGCTTCTCCCTAGGGAAGTTGAGGAGGTGGTCTTGGCCTCGAGGAGGCAATCCACCAGAAGTTCCTATGCACTCAAGTGGCACAGGTTCTCAGTGTGGTGTACTCAGCACAATAAAGATCCTTTCTCCTGCCCGGTGCCAGTAGTGCTACAATACCTACTTCACCTGTCAGACCTAAGCCTCAAGTCCAACTCTGTTCGGGTCCACCTCAGTGCTCTTTCAGCACACCACTCACCGGTAGAGGGACAGTCGCTGTCGGTTCACCCCTTGGTGTCCCGCTTCCTCAGAGGCCTGCTTTTTGCTCAAGCCTCCGATTCGTCCACCTGCCACTGAGAGGGACTTGAACGTGGTCTTGCAACAACTTACCCGCCCACCGTTTGAGCCGATGGCTACTTGCCATTTACGCTTCCTTTCTTGGAAGGCACTCTTCCTGGTAGCTCTTACCTCGGCCAGACATGTGAGTGAACTACAAAGCTCTGGTTTCTGATACACTGTACACACGGTTCTATAGGAACAGGGTGGTCCTTCGGACTCATCCGAAGTTCCTTCCAAAAGTGGTCTCCTCTTTCCACCTCAACCAGGAGGTGGTTCTTCTGACATTTTTTCCCAGGCCATATACCAGCCGGGCTGAGACAGTCATGCATACTCTGGACTGTAAGAGGGCATTGTCCTTTTACATTGAACGTACGCGGGGGCATTGAAGGGCTACTCAGCTCTTCGTCTCCTTTGACCCTAATAAATTGGAGTTACCTGTCTCCAAGCGTACGTTGTCCACTTGGGTAGCAGATTGTATCGCCTGGGCGTGCAAGGCAGCCGACCTCCCCATGCAGGGTCGAGTCACGGCCCACCGTGTCAGGGCGAAAGCCGCGTCAGTAGCTCATCTCCGCTCTGTTCCGTTGGCAGACATCTGCCGGGCCGCTACTTGGTCTTCAAGCCAGACTTTTGCAACCCACTACTGCCTCGAGAGTCCCGAAGGGACAGTGCTTTCGGACAGGCGGTACTCCGTAATCTCTTTGAGGTTTAGGCAACTCCTACCCTCCGGCCCTTGTGTTGGGCTACCGTACAGGGGCGTTCTCAGAGGACATTCTTATCACAGATGCTGAGCTCTTGAGAGGGAGCCATTTTTCAGCTTTGGGTTCCCGGTAGCCTAGAGCTGGGGAATCCCATATGTGAGGACTGACTTCCTGCTTGGTCCTGGAGAAAGAGTAGTTCTCCAGGACTAAGCAGGAAGTCAGTCCTCACATATGGGTGACATCGACGCCGATGGAGCCCCTGCGGAGCATTTCCCCAACTTTCTATGAAAGCCTTTGGGAATACTGCACGCATGTGCGGTCCCCTTCACGCCTAAAGGTGCCATCTTGCTCAGTCTCTCTTTTTCCATGGAGCCCCTTGGACATATGTCCTAGTTCACCCGGAAAATAGTTAGATTTTTTCACTATTCCTTGCGCTTTTCTTTGCGGTTTTTGTCCGGTTCGACGCCGGTTCCCCTCTCGCCGGGTTCGGTACACCGGTATCGAGCCCGATCTTATTTTTTCGGGTTTTGCCCTTCATGGCTGGCGTTCCCACCCTTTTTTCCTTTTTCCCTGGAAGGCCGGTCCTTTGATCTCGTGGGGACTCTTTTTTTCCCCGATGGCTTCCAGTGGTTTTAAGAAGTGTGATCAGTGCAAGAAACTAATGTCTCTCACCGACACACACAACTGCTGCCTTCGATGCCTCGGTCCTGATCATGATCCTAAGATCTGTGGACCGTGTGGAAAAATGTCCACTAAGGCACTTCAAAGTCGTCAGCACCAGAAAGAAAGGCTTTTCTCCGACACGGCCTCTGGCCGGGACCGGACCTCATCTGAGGCCTCAATGTCTTGGGAGTCTGATCCCGAGCATCGTCGGGGTTCCTCAGATAGGGGGTCCCCCGAGCGCGAGCGAAAGAGGAAGAAGCGGCTCGCGAGGGCGGCGTCTGAGGAGGTCCCTGGCTCCTCGAGGGCTAGGTCTCGGACCCCCGACCGCCGTCCCGGGCCCCTGGAACAGGAGAAGCCGTCAAAAGTACCTCGGGTGGAGCCGGAGTCTGCTGTACACGTAAGTCCTGTTGTCCTCGAGGACTCTCCTCCCAGGGAGTCAACGTCGCCGGGCCCGAGTCGGTAGCTGCTGAGTCTCCTGAGCTGGGTCTCAGGCTGACAGCCTTGGAATGCACACTGAGAACATAAGATATGCCATACTGGGTCAGACCAAGGTCCATCAAGCCCAGTATTCTGTCTCCAATAGTGGCCAATCTAGGTCATATGTACCTAGCAGTTTCCCCAAAGGACACAGGTTCCACAATGCTTGTATTGGTTCAAGCATTGATATCCTGGGTCCCTTCTTAATAATGGTTTATGGACCTTTCCTCCAGGAACTTGTCCAAAACTTTTTTAAACCCAGCTACACTAACAGCCTTTACTACATCCTCCGGTAACAAATTCCAGAGTTTGATTACACGTTGAGTGAAAAAATATTTTATTTTATTAGTCCTAAATAGTTTACCCTGTAGCTTCATTGCATGTCCCCTAGTCTTTCTATATTCTGATAAGGTAAACAATCGATCTACGTTTACCCGTTCCACTCCGTTCATTAATTTATAGACTTCTATCATATCTCCCCTCAGCCGTCTCTTTTGCAGGTTAAAAAGCCCTAACCTTTTTAGCCTTTCTTCATAGGAGTATCCTTCCATCCCCTTTACCATTTTGGTGGCTCTTCTCTGAACCTTTTCTAAAATCGCTATATCCCTTTTTAAGATATGGCGACCAGAATTGCACACAATATTCAAGGTGCGGTCTCATCATGGAACGATATAGAGGCATCATAATATCTTTTGTTTTATTTTCCATTCCTTTTCTTATCATACCTAGCATTCTATTTGCTCTTTTGGCCGCTGCTGCACACTGGGCCGAGGGTTTTAACATGGTATCCACAATGACGCCTAAATCTTTTTCCCGGGTGGTGGTTCCTAATGTGGAACCTTGCATCGTGTAACCATAGTTATTCCACTTTCCAGGTCATTTATGAATATCTCTAAAAGCAGCGGACCCAGCACAGATCCCTGGGGTACACCACTATTCACCTTTCTCCATTGGGAAAATTGGCCATTTAGCCCTACCCTCTGTTTGCTATCTTTTAACCAGTTCCTGATCCACAATAGTACACTACCTCCTATCCCATAACAGATTAGTAAGACAAGATCTTCCTTGTCTAAAGCCATGGTGGCTGTCTCCCATTAGGTCATGACTATCTACATGCTGAGTAATTTTATTCTTTATGATGGTTTCTACCATTTTTCCCGGTACTGATGTCAGGCTCACCGGTCTGTAGTTTCCCGGATCACCCCTGGAACCCTTTTTAAAAATTGGTGTTACATTGGCGATCCTCCAATCTTCAGGTATTAGAGATGATTTTAATGATAGTTCACAGATTACTAATAGCAGGTCTGCAATCTCGTATTTCAGTTCTTTCAACACCCTTGGATGTATACCATCTGGCCCAGGTGATTTACTACTCTTCGGTTTATCTAATAGTTGTAATACATCTTCCCGATGTATCGATATTTCCTTCAATTCTTCCGCACCTTTAAATACCACTTCAGTCATGGGTAACACATCCCTACATCTTCCTCAGTAAAGACTGAAGCAAAGAATTCATTCAGTCTCTCTGCTATCGCCTTGTCGCCTCTTAGTGCTCCTTTAACCCCTTTATCATCTAATGGACCAACTGACTCTCACAGGTTTTTTGCTACGAATATATTTGAAAAGGTCTTTACTTCGCGTTTTTGCTTCCGCAGCAAGCTTCTTCTCAAATTCTCCCTTTGCCTGCCTTATCAATGCCTTGCATTTGACTTGCCAATGCTTGTGCTGTTTCCAGGTTTCGTCGTTTGGCTCTTTTTTCCATTTCCTGAAAGATGCTTTTTTGGCAACAGCCTCTCTGACCTCACCTTTAAACCATGCTGGCAATTTTTTGGACTTCCTTCCACTTTTCTTAAAGCGTGGAATACAGCTGGTCTAGGCTTCCAAGATAGTATTTTTCAACAATAGCCAAGCTTGATGTACGTCTTTAACCTTTGCAACTGCTCCTTTTAGTTTTTTCTTAACTGTTTTCCTCATTTTATCAGTCTCCCTTTCGAAAGTTAAAAGGTAGTACTGTGGATTTCCTTACTATCCCTCCTCCACTAATTAAATCAAAGGCGATCATGCTATGATCACTATTGCCAAGTGGCCCCAACAACCTTATCTCTTGCACTAGGAGCTGGTGTTCCACTAAGGATTAGGTCTAATTTGGCTTCCCCTCTGGTCGGTTCATGAACCAGCTGCTCCAAGAAGCAGTCATTTATTTCATCTAGGAACTTTATCTCCCTAGCATGTTCTGACATGACACTGACCCAGTCGATACCGGGGTAGTTGAAATCACCCATTATTATTACTGCGCTGTAACTTTTGTTAGCTTCCTAGATTTCTTTGAGCATTTCATCATCCATTTGGTCATTCTGGTCAGGCGCTCGATAGTACACCCCCCACTGCCATTGCCTTCCCCCTTTTACATGGAATTTCAATCCATATAGATTCTACAGCAGATTTTGTTTCCTGCAAAACTTTAATCCTTTCTGACTCAATGCCCTCTCTAACATAGAGAGCAACCCCTCCACCAATTTGATCAGCTCTATCATTACGATATAGTTTGTACCCAGGTATCACAGTGTCCCACTGGTTGTCCTCCTTCCACCATGTCTCTGATATTCCATTCATATCTAACCTTTCATTTAGTGCTATATATTCTAAGTCTCCCATCTTATTTTTTAGACTTCTAGCATTTGCATACAAGCATTTTAGAGAATGTATTTTATTCATATTAATTTGGCTATTGTTAGACATGGGTAATTTAGGATCTTTAAGCTCTGTCTGCTCCATACTTGAGGGCATTTGGGCTACTTTACTCTTTTGTGGAACCTCTCTGCTTTTGGTAGTATCCTTCAAAGATACATTCTTCCGAACCATCCGCTCTTGGGCGACTGTCGGCTTTCCCCTAATATCTAGTTTAAAAGCTGTCTGCCTTCATGGATCAGCAGCGGGTGCTGATGGCCAGCCTTGCTGGCGCATCTGCCCCGACCACCAGGATATTGAAGTCGACCCCGGAGACCTAGCCGATACTCGAGACCATGAAGGCTCGCGGTCACCCTCGACCTCCCGGTTGGGACAGAGGGTGTCGACGCCGGTGCCTTCAGCGTCGGGGCAGGTGCTGCCGGGCCCCACACGGTCGGAGCCCAACTCCTCTTCGGACGAGTCCGTCTGGGAGACGGAGGATGAGGAGTCCCCCGATACCTTCAAGACTCAGTGCGTCCCGGACTCACCGCAGTCTGAGCCCCGGAGTAGGTCCCCTCTGGAGGATACCCGGTTCTCGGAGTTCGTGCGGGATATGGCCACTGCTTTGGCGATTCCGGCGGATCCCGAGGAGGAGCCTCGAGCCGAAGAGCTCGAGGCCTTCCAGTATGACTCTCCTCCGAAGGAGGCCTTTACTATGCCAGTTCCTCCGATGCTGGAACAGCTCCTCTTCTGGATGTGTGAGGCACCGGCCTCGGCGCCGGTTCTGAGCAAGCGGGTCGATTCCATTTATCGACTCCGCAAGAGCCCTGGTTTTCAAAAGGCGCAGCTACCGCACCATTCCATGGTGGTGGAATCGGCCAGGCATTGTCTGAAAAGTCAGAAGATGCACTCCGCGGTGCCCCCTGGCAGGGAGGCCCAGAACCTGGATGCGTTCAGTAGAAAGTGCTTCCAGGGCTCGATGCTTGCTTGCCGTGTCCAGTCTTACCAGCTGTACATGGGCATGTACTTGCGGGACCTGGCGAAGGAGCTTGCCGGGTTCTCCACTGGTCTCTCCGGGGAACCTTTGCAGAGGTTCAAGTCCTTGTCTTCGGGGATCCGGGAATGCTCTAAGTTCATGTCCCGAGAGGCCTACGATGGCTTCGAGGCTTTGGCCCGGGTTGCGGCTGCTGGCATCGCGGCTCGACACAAGGCATGGCTGCAGTCATCGGACCTCAAGCCATGGGTTCAAGACAAGTTGGTCGATGTCCCTTGCCGAGGTGAAAACCTTTTTGGCAAGCCCATGGCCGAGAAGGCTGCTGAGCTCGAGACCGAGCACCTCACGAGGACAAGGCTTTCTCGAAAGACCTCTGCCCCTTCACACAAAAAGAAGGGCTCGGGTAAAAAGCCCTTTTACCCGAGGAAGACGACTGCCTACAAACAGTTCCCAACTTACCAGGCCTCCCCCGCTCCCCCACAGGGTCAGCAGGCCAAAGGGCAGGGACATGGGCCCAGTAGGCAGAAAGCCCCCAAGCCTCCGGCTCCTGCTCCTACTCAGCAGGGTGTGGTTTTTTGACTCCCAAGGCATAGCCTCTCCGTCTCTGCTGTCCCATCCCTGCACAGGAGGTCACCTAGCCCTGTTTGCCCACCAGTGGCCACCCATTACATGGGACAACTGGGTCTTAAGCATAGTCCAAAAGGGCTACCTGCTTCATTTTCATCAGTTGCCTCCTACCTATGTTCCAGGAGAGCCTCCAGGGCCTCCTCTCCCTACAGCCCTCCTCCTGCAGGAGCTCCAGGATCTGTTACGAGACCAGGCGGTGGAGCCTGTACCTCCCCACCTCCAAGGTCACGGGTTTTACTCCAGGTACTTCCTAGTACCAAAGTGAACAGGGGATCTCAGGCCTATTCTCGACCTCAGAAATCTCAACAAGTTCTTACAGAAGGAAAAGTTCAAGATGCTTACTCTTGGAACACTTCTGCCCTACCTCCAGCAGGGAGATTGGCTATGCTCTTTAGATCTACAGGATGCGTACACACATCCTGATTCATCCAGACCACAGAAAGTACCTCAGGTTCATTGTGGGAGGAAACAATTATCAGTACAGGGTGCTGCCATTTGGCCTCACCTCCGCCCCCAGAGTCTTTACCACATGCCTGGCAGTGATGGCGGCCTACTTGAGAAATCAGGGTATCTTTGTCTTCCCCTATCTGGACGACTGGCTCATCAGTGGTCAGACATGCCAGGCGGCCAGGCAAGCCACCCTCCGAACGATTTCTCTGCTGCAGCATCTGGGGTTTGTCAAACTTCGCAAAGTCCACTTTGCTCCCCTCCAAAAACTTAGAGTTCATAGGAGTAAGACTGGACTCTCTGCAGGCAAAAGCTTTCTTGCCAGACGATAGAGCCCAAAGACTGATGACCTTGGCAAACCAGTTTCTCAGCAGGTCACTGGTCTCCGCCAGGCTCTGCCTGAGGCTTCTGGGCCACATGGCTTCGACAGTACATGTCACACCCCATGCCCGGCTTCATATGAGGCCTGCACAATGGTGCCTCAGAACTCAGTGGTCGCAGGCCACAGGGAGCCTCAGAGTCCAGACCATTCCTGCACTCCCTACATTGGTGGCTGCATCCCCCCAACTTACTGGAAGGGATGCCTTTTCAGCCACCTGGGTTCACAGTGGTATTGACCACCGATGCCTCTCTACAGGGCTGGGGAGCACACTGTCTGGGCAAGTGCACTCAGGGCCTGTAGTCTCCCTGGGAGGCCCAGCAGATCAATCTACTGGAGCTTCGGGCTATTCGCTTAGCCCTCAAGACTTTCTCTCAAACCCTGGCCCACCAATCTGTTTTAGTGCAGACAATCAGTTAGCCATGTTTTATGTGAACAAACAGGGAAGCACTGGGTCCAAGCTCCTTTGTCAGGAGGCGCAGGACCTTTGTTTGCGCTCAGGCACAACATGTTGCTCAAGGCGGTTTATCTCCCTGGCCAGGAAAATTACCTGGCAGACAGGTTGAGCAGAATTCTGCAGCCAAACGAGTGGCAGCTCCATCCCTTGGTAGTTCAGAAGATCTTCCTGAGATGGGGACTTCCATCCATAAATCTCTTTGCCAGTCCCCTGAACAGACAGCTGCCCCAGTTCTGCTCCAGGCAACCGCATCCTCTGAGAATAGCAGCAGATGCTTTTCAGATTTCCTGGTCCCAAGGCCTCCTATATGCGTTTCCTCCCACGCCTCTGGTGGCCCGAACCCTGTTCAAAGTTCTGAAGGACCAGGCCTCGGTCCTTCTGGTAGCCCCCAGGTGGCCGAGACAACCTTGGTTCCCACTTCTGCTTCAGCTAGCAGTGGACACTCCCACTGCCTCTAGGGTTGCAACCCGACCTTCTGTCTCAAGACCAGGGGTCTCTTCTGCACCTCAATCTCAAATCTCTCAATTTGATGGCCTGGAAGCTGCAAGGGTAGTTTTGGCTCCTACCTCCTGAAGTTGAAGAGGTCGCCCTGGCCTCTAGAAAGAAGTCCACTAGAAAAACCTATGCCCTGACGTGGAAGAGGTTTTCTGTGTGGTGTCAAATGCGTACAGAAGATCCTTTCTCCTGTACTGTACCAGTGGTGCTTCAGTACCTGCTGCATTTATCCATTCAGGGCCTTATGTCCAATTCTGTTCGGGTCCACCTCTCAGCTCTAGCAGCTCACCACTCACTGGTGGAGGGACACTTTATATCGGTTCACCCCTTGGTGTCCCGGTTCCTCAGAGGTTTGCTCTTACTCAAGCCTCCTGTCCGCCCTCCAGCCCGAATGGGAGTTGAATGTGGTCTTGCAGCAACTGACTCGCCCACCTTTTGAGCCGATGGCTACTTGTCCTCTCCGCTTCCTTTCCTGGAAGACACTCTTCCTGGTAGCCTTAACTTCGGCCAGACGGGTTAAGTGAGCTTCAGGCCCTAGTCTGTGACAGGCCTTACACCCGCTTCTATAGGAATAGGGTAGTCCTTAGGACTCATCCAAAGTTCCTCCCTAAAGTTGTCTCCTCTTTCCACCTCAGCCAGGAGGTGGTTCTTTCAACATTCTTCCCTAGGCCTCATGCAAGCCAGGCAGAAGCGGTCTTGCATACCCTGGACTGTAGGAGGGCATCCTTCTACCTTGACCGTACGCAAGGACATAGAAGGGCTACTCAGCTCTTCATCTCTTTTGACCCTAATAATTTGGGGTTAGCTGTGTCCAAGCGTACCTTGTCCATATGGGTGGCTATCACCTGGGCTTATAGGGCGGCTGACCTTCCCTTGCAGGGTCGGGTCACGGCCCATCGCGTCAGGGCAATGGCTACCTCAGTAGCTCATCTCAGCTCTGTACCGTTGGCAGACATCTGCAGGGCTGCAACTTGGTCCTCAAGCCAAACCTTTGCAGCTCATTACTGCCTGGAGAGGGAGTCCCGTAGGGACAGTGCTTTTGGCCAGGCAGTACTCCGGAATCTTTTTGAGGTTCAGGCAGCTCCTGCCCTCCAGCCCTCCGTTGGGCTACCGGTGGAGGTTCTTTCAGTGGAAAGCTTTTCTTTGATGCTGGGACTAGAGGGAGTTCTCTTGTTTAGCCTGGGTTCCATATGTGACTTCCTGCTTGGTCCTGGAAAAAGAGTAGTTACTCACCTGTAACAGGTGTTCTCCAGGAGCAGCAGGAATCAGTCCTCACAACCCTCCCTCCTCCCCTGGAAGTTCCAGTTGTACATAGTTTATTTTACATTTTTGTGTGCTGTTTTTTAGCTATGTCATTTGACTGAGCAAGATGGCACCTTTAGGCGGGAAGAGGACCGCGCATGCGTGCAGTATTCCCAAAAGCTTTCATAGAAAGCTGGGGAAATGCTCCGCAGGGGCTCCACCGGCGTCGATGTCACCCATATGTGAGGACTGATTCCTGCTGCTCCTAGAGAACACCTGTTACAGGTGAGTAACTACTCTTTACTCACCTGTAACAGGTGTTCTCCAGGAGCAGCAGGAATCAGTCCTCACGACCCTCCCTCCTCCCCTGGAGTGCAGTCATATCCTTTATTTTGATTTTTGCTGTCTTTTAGCTATGTCATCAGACTGAGCAAGATGGCACCCTTGGGTGGGAAGGGGACCACGCAGACGTGCTGCATTCCTAAAGGCTTTCTTTGAAAGCTGGGGAAATGCTCCACACGGGGGTTCCATCGGCGCCGTCACCCATATGTGAGGACTGATTCCTGCTGCTCCTAGAGAACACCTGTTACAGGTGAGTAACTACTCTAAACGCATCTTAAACGGGTTATAGGAAAAGTGTAGTTACTTACCTGTAACAGGTGTTCTCCAGGAACAGGAATCAGTCCTCACTTATGGGTGATGTCAGCACCGATAGAGCCCACACAGAACAATTCCTCAGCTTTCAAAGAAAGCCTTTGGTATTGCTGCCACGCATGCATGGTCCTCTTCCCGCCCAAGGGTGCCATCTTACTCAGTCAGGTCCCTTAGCTTGAGCCCTACCAAGCAGATGGCAAGGGCAGGATAAAAAAAATCCAGCAACTCATCAGGAGAGGTGGGAGAGTAGTGAGGACCGATTCCTGCTGTCCCTGAGAACACCTGTTACAGGTGAGTAACTATGCTTTCTCCAGGAACAAGTAGGATGTTGGTCCTCACTTATGGGACTCCCCAGATACAGACTACCGAACCTGTAACCAAAAAACACCTCCATGAAGGCATGAGCAGAAGCCAATACCCAAAGGAGCCCGATTCCTCAGGTCCCCAGGGCAAAACCTTCGGTAGCCGTCAAGAAGGGTCGGAGGGCAGGAGTTGCTTTATACCCTGAACAGATTACAGAGTACAGCCTGGCCGAAAGTGCGATCCTGGCAGGACTCCCTCTCCAGGCAGTAGTGCAAGGCAAAAGTGTTTGCTGAAGCCCAGGTCACAGCCCGGCAGATGTCCGGCAGAGGCACTGAGCACTGTGAAGCCACCAAAGTTACCTCGGCTCAGACACTGTGCGCGGTGACCCGCTTATCCAGCGGGGCGCAATCCACCACCCAAATGGAGAGGGTGCATTTTGTGACTGCCTGCCCCAGCCGATTGGGATCATAGGTCACGAAGAGCCGGCCAGACTTGTGATGAGGCTGGGTGCGCTGCAGATTGAAGGCAAGAGCCCTCTTTCAGTCAAGCGTATGCAAAACTGCCGACGCCTGGTCGGCCTGGGGTCTCGGGAAGAAGGTCGGCAAGACTATCTCTTGATTGAGATGAAAATCCGAGACCACCTTCGGCAGGAACTTGGTGTGGGTACGGAGGACCACCCTGTTCCTATAGAACCTGGTGTAAGGGGCTTCAGCCCTGAGAGCCTGGAGCTCACTGACTCGGCGGGCAGAGGTCAAAGCCACCAGGAAAACCACCTTCTAGGATAGGTGCTGAAGCGAGTACGTCCCCATCAGCTCAAAGGGTGAACGCGTAAGCTGAACGAACACTGCGCTCCAGTCCCATTCCACCGGAGGAAGCCAGATGGGAGGTTTGGTCAGCAAGAGGCCCTGCATAAAGCGGGAGACCAAGAGCTGCTCATAGAGGGGTTTGCCAAGCTGGCACTCAGGTGTACCCTGACTGAGTTTGACTTCAGCCCCTCCTTCAAAAGATGGAAAAGGTACTGGACCCCCCATTAAGTGGGACACGAGAAAGGGTTGAGCTGGAGCTTGGAGCACCAGACCGAGAAGCGTTGCCACTTGAAGGCATAAGCTCTTCTCTTCAAGTCTTTCCTCAACGCGAGGAGGATCTCGTCAACCTCCAGGAGGTCTAGCATGGCAAAGGTGACCCGTCCAGCCGCCAGGCTGCGAGGGACGACTTGGCCAGGTTCGGGTGTAGTACCCGTCCCTCCTCCTGCATTAGGAGACCTGGGGCAGAGCCCAGGGGAATCAAAGGCTCGGACACGAGCCAGAGCAGGAACCACGGTTGCAGAGGCCACAAGGGAGCGATGAGTATCATTGACGCTCGTTCCCGCTGAGCTTTGTGGGGGGTCCTCACAATGAGAGGAGTGGGAGAGAACATGTAGAGAAGCCCAGAGGTCCAGCTCAAGAGGAACATAACCCACGCCACCCTGCTCGGGTGCAGGGCTGGGCCGCAAAAGTGGGGGAACTAAGTGTTCGCCAGGCTGGTGAACAGATCCACGATCAGGGGCCCTGACCGATGGAACAGCTAGTGGGTCACCTCCAGGTCCAGCCGCCTTTTGTGAGGGCAGAGGATCCTGCTGAGTTTGTCCACAATGATGTTTTCGTGGCCTGGGAGGTAGACCACTCGTTGCGTCATCCCTCGATGGAAGGCGAAGGAGCAGAGGAGAACCGCTTCCTGGCAGAGGAGGCGTTATCCTGTGTCCCCCTCCTTGTTGATGTAGAACATCGCCGCTCGATTGTCGGTTTGCACAAGCACCAACTTTCCTTGGAGATGGTCCTCGAAGGCCCTCAGGGCCCACCGGACCACCCAAAGTTCGAGCAAGTTGATCTGCTGTTGAGACTCTTTGGGTGACTATCGCCCCTGCATGCACAGTGCACTGCAGTGGGCTCCCCACCCCAGCAGGGAAGCGTCTATTGTCAGCACTAGTTCATGCTGCGGGGTCTGGAAGGGTAGCCCCTGGAGAAGGTTGCAGGGTTCCTGCCACCAGTCTAAGGACCTGCGAAGGTTGTGGGAGACCCAAATGGGGTCTCTTGAGGTGACCGGAGGCCAGGCTCCACTGAGCGCTGAGGCATCACTGGGCCGTCCGCATGTGCATGTGGAACCACATGGATGGTGGAGGCCATGTGCCCCAGGAGCAGCAGCATAGTCTGCGCTGTGACCCGAGTGTTGCTCTGGACCTGGGTCACCAAGGCTCGGGAGGCGAGCTGCACAGTTTGCCAGTAGAAAGGCGATCGCCCGCTGAGTTTCGAGGCATGCGCCAATCAGCTCCAAGGCTTGTGCTTGTTCGAGGTGCGACTTGGAGTAGTTGACCAAGAATCCCAGGTGCTCGAGGAGGAGGAGGAGGAGGATTGTGCATGATGCCGCCAGGCGGGTTTCTCCAGCCAAGGGCCCTGTGATGAGCCAGTCGTCGAGGTAAGGGAAGACCGGTATGCCCTGCTGTCTAAGGGAGGTGGCAGCCGCAGAGAGGCACTTTGTGAAGACTCACGGAGCAGATGCGAGTCCGAAGGGGAGCACCCTTTATTGGTAATGCTCCCCTTGCACCCTGAAGAGCAGGAACTGTCTGTGCTGGGGGTGAATCAAAATATGGGCTTAAGCATCCCTGAGAAGCCAGTCGCCCTGCTGGAGGAAGGGCAGCAGGGTGCCAAGAGATAGCATTTTGAACTTTTCCCGCACCAGAAACTTGTTTAGTTTTCGGAGGTCGAGGATGGGCCATAGGCCCCCAGTCGTCTTCGGAACGAGGAAGTACCGGGACTAGAAGTCCCAACCTCTGAGGTGTGTCGGTACCCTCTTGACCGCTCACTGGGCGAGGAGGTTGTCTAACTCCCGCTCTAGGAAGGTCTGGTGCATGGGGAGTCGGAAAGCCTGTCCAAACGGAGACGGTAGCCAAGGCAGGGTACATCTAGGAGCTTTTCCTCTCAACTCCCTGCCTGGTGGAACCAAAGAGTGGGACTTAGGCCTCTTTTGTTTTCTCAGCAGATTCCACCACCATGAAGGTGTGGGGAAGTTGGGTTTTCCTGAACCCGGGGCCATGCTGGACCTTGTACATCGCGTCAAGGTGCTTACTCACGATGGGGTCCAAAGCAGGGGTCTCCCACATGCGGAGTAGCAGCCTGGATAGAATGGGGGGGGGGGGGGACCGGAGCAGTAAGAGATTCCCGAGGCAGACACTCATACTGCAAGATATTGAGCTCTTCAGCTCGAGGTTCCTCCCCAGCCTGGGTAGTCAGGTTGAGAGTCCATGCCATATCCCGTAGAAACACCATGAAGGAGGTGTCTGCAGATGGCGAATGCTTCTGAAAGGCAAGCGGGGACGGGTCCGATGGCAGGTCCCAATGGGCACGGGTCTCTGGGGAGGTATCCCTGTCTGACTCCCAGTCTGAGAAATCGGAGGAAGAACCCGATTTGGGCTGGTTGCCTCATCCGGAAGCAGAGGCCCGCTTGGAGCCAGAGGCCCTGGAGGATCTCACCCCTGAGGGAATGAGAAGGCGAGTGAGACAGACGCAGAGTACCCTTCATGAGGCCCATGGTTCTCAGGGATTTCCAAGGCAGATTTCTGTGTCTCTCTCAAGGGAACCTCGGTCTCTAGGTGCAGACAAGCGAAACTGGATAGAAGCGTCTGCAGGGAAGCTATGAACGCAGAAACACTACGTTCCAGTGCCAGCATACAGGACTCCCACACGGGTGTGGGGCCCTGCGATGCCGACACTGAGGTCACCAGGTTGGGTGTCGAGGAAGAGAGGGGGTCCTCGCCGGAATGGCCCTAAGGAGAACTGGCACCATCGCTGGGGCCCTCCAAGTCTGTTCGGTGTACCTTACGAGGCTTCTCCTTGTGAGACTCTTGGGAATGCCAAGGAGGGCTAAGCAACTGAGTGCAGAAGCACTTGCGCTAGTCAGGAGCGCCCGACAGCAACTTTGAGACCGCATTCTTACGCTGCTCCACTTCAGTGGACCTTTCTTTGGAGTGCCGCCTTGAGTGCGGAGCCGAGGTGGGGGATCCCACCTGTGGAGAGAAGACTGAGGGCGCCACCGGGGATTCCGAGGCAGCCTTACGGAAAATGTCTTTGGACTTCTGCTTACGACTGAGCAGGGCTTTGGAGGACATTTTCTTACAAAGCGAACAGAGCTTTGGATCATGGTCGGCCCCGAGACACTGCAGACAGCAGTCATGGGTAAGCAACATGTTCTTGGAGCATCTATTGCATTCTTTGAAGCTGGTGGCCATCAGGGCAAAAAGGGTCCCTGGATGGACGAAGACCCAAGCGGCCAGCGGTTGGGAGAAAAAAAAGCAGGCTTCGTGCCCTAACAACAAAAAATGTTAGGAAAATTGTCCCGTATGCTCAAAAGTAATGGGAGCAGGGGAAGGACGAGTAGAGGACTGGTGCAACCGACAAATAGGCCAGAAGCCACGAAACAAAATACTTTTTCAGAGGGACGAGGACGTGCGTCTGAAGGGCTCTGGAAAAAGGGAGACTGAGCAAGATGGCACCCTTGGGCAGGAAGAGGATCACACATGCATGGCAGCAATCCCAAAGGCTTTCTTTGAAAGCTGGGGAATTGCTCGGTATGGGTTCCGTCGGTGCTGATGTCACCCATAAGTGAGGACTGACTTCCTGCTTGTTCCTGGAGAACAGTAAGTACAAATGACAAGCCTAAATTCAAGACCCATTCTTGTGCCTATGAGAAAGATACCGTATTTTCGCGCATAAACCGCGCGTGCTATACACTTTTTTACCTACCGCGCAACCCTCTCGCGCGGTATTTGCAAGGGCGCACTATACTGAAACTTTATTACAAGGAACCGATTCCATAAAAGAGCCCTTACAAAAATATAATGGTTTCAAAATATATTTAATTAATTTTCATCATCCGATTCCATAAAACCTTCGAAATCACTCCCCTCATCAACATCATTGAAATAATTTAAAACCGTCTGGAGACGCTCTTCCGTAACATATGCACTTTCATCGTCACTCCTTTCGACATTTTCATCATCATCTTCGTCATCACTACGCACCCGATCTTCGTTCTTATAAACAATACCGGCTTTTCGGAATCCATTTCTTATGGTTTCCGGGGATATGTTGTCCCAAGCAGAACACAGCCAATTGCAGATTTCCGTTAATGTAGCCCTCTTTAATCGTCCCGATGGTGTGAATTCATGAATTCCCCGCTGCATCCAATTATCCCACTCTCGGCTGATGAACGTTTTGAACGGGTAATTAACTGCTATATCTAGCGGCTGCAGCTTGCAATTAAGACCACCCGGTATCACTGCGATATGGGCACCAGTCGAATTAATATAATTTTGCACATTTGGAGCAGCTGGTTCATGAACCGACCAGAGGGGAAGCCATATTAGACCTAATCCTTAGTGGAACACCAGATCCTAGTGCAAGAGATAAGGTTGTTGGGGCCACTTGGCAATAGTGATCATAGCATGATCGCCTTTGATTTAATTAGTGGAGGAGGGATAGTAAGGAAATCCACAGTACTACCTTTTAACTTTCGAAAGGGAGACTATGATAAAATGAGGAAAACAGTTAAGAAAAAACTAAAAGGAGCAGTTGCAAAGGTTAAAGACGTACATCAGGCTTGGCTATTGTTGAAAAATACTATCTTGGAAGCCCAGACCAGCTGTATTCCACGCTTTAAGAAAGGTGGAAGGAAGTCCAAAAAACTGCCAGCATGGTTTAAAGGTGTGGTCAGAGAGGCTGTTGCCAAAAAAGCATCTTTCAGGAAATGGAAAAAAGAGCCAAACGACGAAACCTGGAAACAGCACAAGCATTGGCAAGTCAAATGCAAGGCGATAAGGCAGGCAAAGGGAGAATTTGAGAAGAAGCTTGCTGCGGAAGCAAAAATGCGAAGTAGACCTTTTCAAGTACATTCGTAGCAAAAAACCTGTGAGAGTGTCAATTGGTCCATTAGATGATAAAGGGGTTAAAGGAGCACTAAGAGGCGACAAGGCGATAGCGGAGAGACTGAATGAATTCTTTGCTTCAGTCTTTACTGAGGAAGATGTAGGGATGTTACCCATGACTGAAGTGGAATTTAAAGGTGCGGAAGAATTGAAGGAAATATCGATACATCGGGAAGATGTATTACAACTATTAGATAAACTGAAGAGTAGCAAATCACCTGGGCCGGATGGTATACATCCAAGGGTGTTGAAAGAACTGAAATACGAGATTGCAGACCTGCTATTAGTAATCTGTGAACTATCATTAAAATCATCTCTAATACCTGAAGATTGGAGGATCGCCAATGTAACACCAATTTTTAAAAAGGGTTCCAGGGGTGATCCGGGAAACTACAGACCGGTGAGCCTGACATCAGTACCGGGAAAAATGGTAGAAACCATGATAAAGAATAAAATTACTCAGCATGTAGATAGTCATGACCTAATGGGAGACAGCCAACATGGCTTTAGACAAGGAAGATCTTGTCTTACTAATCTGTTATGTTTTTTTGAAGGAGTGAATAATCAGGTGGACAAAGGTCAGTCGGTTGATATTGTGTATCTGGACTTTCAGAAAGCCTTTGACAAGGTCCCTCATCAGAGACTTTTGGCAAAACTAAAGAGTCATGGGATAGGAGGCAGTGTACTATTGTGGATCAGGAACTGGTTAAAAGATAAAAAGCAGAGGGTAGGGCTAAATGGCCAATTTTCCCAATGGAGAAAGGTGAATAGTGGTGTACCCCAGGGATCTGTGCTGGGTCCGCTGCTTTTTGACATATTCATAAATGACCTGGAAAGTGGAATAACGAGTGAGGTTATCAAATTTGCAGATGACACAAAACTATTTAAAGTTGTTAAAACCCAAGAGGATTGTGGAAAATTGCAAGAGGATCCTGATAAATTGGAAGACTGGGCATCAAAATGGCAGACGAAATTTAATGTGGACAAGTGCAAGGTTATGCACCTAGGGAAGAACAACCCAAACTATGGTTACACGATGTGAGGTTCCACATTAGGAACCACCACCCAGGAAAAAGATTTAGGCATCATTGTGGATACCATGTTAAAACCCTCGGCCCAGTGTGCAGCGGCGGCCAAGAGAGCAAATAGAATGCTAGGTATGATAAGGAAAGGAATGGAAAATAAAACAAAAGATATTATAATGCCTCTATATCGTTCCATGGTGAGACCGCACCTTGAATATTGTGTGCAATTCTGGTCGCCGTGTCTTAAAAAGGATATGGCGATTTTAGAAAAGGTTCAGAGAAGAGCCACCAAAATGGTAAAGGGGATGGAAGGATACTCCTATGAAGAAAGGCTAAAAAGGTTAGGGCTCTTTAACCTGGAAAAGAGACGGCTGAGGGAAGATATGACAGAAGTCTATAAATTAATGAACGGAGTGGAACGGGTAAACGTAGATCGATTGTTTACCTTATCAGAATATAGAAAGACTAGGGGACATGCAATGAAGCTACAGGGTAAACTATTTAAGACTAATAAAAGAAAATATTTTTTCACTCAACGTGTAATCAAACTCTGGAATTTGTTACCGGAGGATGTAGTAAAGGCTGTTAATGTAACTGGGTTTAAAAAAGGTTTGGACAAGTTCCTGGAGGAAAGGTCCATAAACCATTATTAAGAAGGGACCCAGGATATCAATGCTTGAACCAATACAAGCATTGTGGAACCTGTGTCCCTTGGGGAAACTGCTAGGTACATATGACCTAGATTGGCCACTGTTGGAAACAGAATACTGGGCTTGATGGACCTTGGTCTGACCCAGTATGGCATATCTTATGTTCTTATTTGTTTATGGGCAGCCATGGAATAGAAGATCAACAAAGACCTTTTAGAAAAGAAACCACCAGGCCTGGCCCTATAACATTTATCAATCCATATTTTCATGACCTCAGAGTCCATCCATCCCTTTTTGTTACAGTGAATACCTTGTGGAAATTTTTTGCGGGGCAAGGTTACTCGCTTGAAAATAATCATCGGCTTCAATTTAAGCCCACTCACTGTACAACCCAGGACTACAGTGAAGCAAGCCCTCTCGTGTCCAGTTGTTATTGCGAGTTTTTGAACCCGAAGCAGCTACAGTCCTGGTTGGTGGAATGTCAAAAGACACAGGAACCTCATCCATGTTAATAACATCCATTGCCGAAATGCTGAAATTTCTTTGCTGACAAATGTGCCGAAATCTGCCATCTTTTGTTCCCAGTCATCCGGAATCCTCTGGCCTACAGTTGTTCTTATTCGCACGGAAAGACCATTCCTCTTCATAAATTTGCAAATCCAGTTGAAACTAGCGTGGAAACGTGAAATTCCTCTTTCATTGGCCAGCAGTTTTGCTTTGAATTGAATTGCGATAGTTGAGACAGCTTGATTTTGCTCCCTTCTAGACAGAATCCACTTTTTTAAGTCACTCTCTAGCTCTGGCCACTTTTCTTTGGGACCCCGACGCGCACGTTTTCGTGGGTTCATCTCCTCTAGCGCCGTTTTCTCCTTTCTCCAGTCGCGAACAGATGACTCACCAACATCAAATTCTCTTGCTGCTGCTCTGTTGCTTGTTTCTTCAGCTTTTGCCACAACTTTCAGCTTGAAGTCCGCAGTATAAGACTTGCATTTAATTCCAGGCATGATGACTGGATTATAATAGAAGAGATCGCAAAGTTTTAATGTAAGGTATCATAGAACCAAGGGCCTTTTATACACCTCACAGTGCACTCGACACATGCGCGATATACACGCATGCGCATAATGTGAGAAATTCTCTGTAGATCAGGCCGAAAATTGCACTTTATATGTGGGTGTGTGTTTTATGTGGGTGCGCGTTACATGCACGAAAATACTTGAGCAAAATTGACAACTCATCTTCAATTCTTTTCAAAAGTGGTGCTGGACCTCTATCTTGATCCATCAATCGTACTTCTAAAATTTTTCCCCAAAGACCTCACGCTGAAAGGGAAAGAGTAGTTACTCACCTGTAACAGGTGTTCTCCAGGAGCAGCAGGAATCAGTCCTCACATATGGGTGACATCGACGTCGATGGAGCCCCCATGCGGAGCATTTCCTCAGCTTTCTAAGAAAGCCTTTGGGAATAAACCCACGCATGCACGGTCCCCTTCCCGCCCAAAGGTGCCATCTTGGTCAGTCAGATGACATAGTTCATTTTGTTTTTTGTGCTGTCTTTTAGCTATGTACAACTGCAACTCCCAGGGGAGGAGGGAGGGTTGTGAGGACTGATTCCTGCTGCTCCTGGAGAACACCTGTTACAGGTGAGTAACTACTCTTTCTCCAGGACAAAGCAGGAAGTCAGTCCTCACATATGGGTGACTCCCTAGCTCTGGGCTACCAGGAACCCAGGCTGAAAATAGAGCTCCCTCTGTGAAGCCTCAGCATCAGGGAAAGAATTTTACTGAGAAGATATCCCACCAGTAGCCCAACAAGAGGGCTGGAGGGAAAAAGTTGCCTAAACTTCAAAGAGATTCCGGAGTACTGCCTGATCAAAAGCACTGTCCCTACGGGACTCCCTCTCCAGGCAGTATTGGGCTGCAAAAGTCTGGCTTGAGGACCAAGTTGCAGCCCTACAGATGTCTGCCAATGGTACAGAGCGGAGATGAGCTACAGATGCAGCCATTGCCCGGACACGGTGGGCTGTGACTCGACCCTGCAATGGAAGGTCTGCTGCCCTGTAAGCCCAGGTGATACAGTCCGCTACCCATATGGACAAGGTACGCTTGGAGACAGGCAACCCCAAGTTGTTAGGGTCAAAGTAGAGCTGAGTAGCCCTTCTATGACCCTTAGTAAGCTCAAGGTAGAAAGACAAGGCCCTTCTACAGTCCAGGGTATGCAGGACCTCCTCAGCCCAGCTGGCATGGGGCCTAGGGAAGAATGTTGGAAGAACCACCTCCTGATTGAGGTGGAAAGAGGAGACTACCTTCGGGAGGAACTTAGGATGAGTCCTAAGGACTACCCTGTTCCTATAGAAACGATTGTATGGCCTGTCACAGACCAGGGCTTGAAGTTCACTCACTCGCCTGGCCGAGGTCAGTGCCACTAGGAAAAGATCCTTCCAAGAAAGGAAGCGAAGAGGACACGTAGCCATTGGCTCAAAGGGAGGGCGAGTAAGCTGCTGCAAGACCACATTCAACTCCCACTCAGGGGCTGGTGGACGGAGAGGAGGCTTCAGCAAGAGCAAGCCTCTGAGGAAGCGGGACACCAAGGGGTGAACCGATAAAGAGTGCCCTTCCACCACTGAGTGGTGGGCTGCCAGAGCAGAAAGGTGTACCCGAACAGAATTGGATTTAAGACCCCGATTAGACAAATGCAGCAGGTACTGAAGCACCACTGGCACAGGATAGGAGAAAGGGTTCTCCTGGTGTTGGTCACACCACAAGGAGAACCGTTTCTACTTCAGGGCATAGATCTTTCTGGTGGATTGCTTCCTAGAGGCCAAGACCACCTCTTCAACTTCCTGAGGCAGGCCCCAAGGAGCCAGCACTACCCTTGCAGCCTTCAGGCCATCAAATTGAGAGAGTTTTGAGATTGAGGTGCAGAAGGGAACCCTGATCCTGAGAAAGAAGGTCGGGTTGCAATCCCAGAGGGAGTGGGGTGTCCACCGCCAGCTGTAACAGAAGCGGGAACGAGGGCTGTCTCTGCCATCTGGGGGCTACCAATATGACCGAGGCCCTGTCCCTTTGAATCTTGAACAAGGTTCGGGCCACCAGGGGCGTGGGAGGAAACGCATACAGGAGGCCCTTGGACCATGAAATCAGGAAGGCATCCGCTGCCAATCTCGTGCAATGCGGTTGCCTGAAGCAGAACCGAGGCAGCTGTTGGTTCAGGGGACCGGCAAAGAGGTCTACGGATGGAAGTCCCCATTTCAGGAAAATGTTCTGAACCACCAAAGGGTGCAGTTGCCATTCGTGAGGCTGTAGAACCCTGCTCAATCTGTCTGCCAGGAAATTTTCGTGGCCAGGAAGATACACTGCCCTGAACAGCATATTGTGTCGAAGTGCAAAAGAGCAGAGGGCCTGTGCCTCCTGACACAGGAATCTGGACCCCGTGCCCCCTTGTTTGTTCACATAGAACATCGCCACCTGGTTGTCTGTCTGCACCAAGACGGATTGGTGGGCCAGAGTGTGAGAGAAGGCCTTGAGGGCTAAGTGTATCGCCCCGAGTTCCAGGAGATTGATTTGTTGCGTGGCCTCCCCTAGAGACCACAGGCCCTGTGTGCACTTGTCCAGACAATGTGCACCCCAGCCCTGCAAGGAGGTATCGGCTGTGAGTACCACAGTGGAAACAGGTACCTGAAAAGGAATTCCCTGTAGAAGGTTGGGGGGGGGGGTGTAGCCACCACTGCAGGGAGTTTAGGAAGGGTTTGGACACCCTTACTTTGTCTCTTAGGCTTCCTGTAGCCTGCCTCCACTGAGTCCTGAGACACCACTGTGCAGGCCTCATATTCAGGCGAGCATTGGGAGTCACATGTACTGTCGATGCCATGTGGCCCAGGAGCCTTAGACAGAGTCTGGCGGAAACCAGTGGGTTGTTTAGGAACTGGTTGGCCACATACATCAGCCTTCCCGCTCTGTCTGCTGACAAGTAAGCCTTTGCTTGCAGGGAGTCTAACCGTGTTCCTTTGAACTCTAGGTTCTGGGAGGGGAGCAAAGTGGACTTTGCAAAGTTTATGACAAAGCCTAGCTGCTGAAGGAGAGAGACAGTACGGAGGGTGGCATGCCTGGCCTCCTGGAGAGTCTGACCCCTGATGAGCCAGTCGTCCAGGTAGGGGAAGACAAAAATACCCTGGTTTCTCAAGTAGGCCGCCACCACCGCCAGGCACTTTGTGAAGACCCGTGGGGCGGAAGTTAGGCCAAAAGGCAGTACCCTGTACTGAAAATGGTTTCCTCCCACCACGAACCTTAGGTATTTTCTGTGGTCTGGATGAATGAGGATGTGAGTGTACGCATCCTTCAGATCTAAGGAGAATAGCCAATCTCCCTGCTGGAGGTAGGGCAGCAGTGTTCCAAGAGTAAGCATCTTGAACCTTTTCCAAGAACTTGTTGAGATTTCTCAAATCCAGAATGGGCCTGAGACCTCCAGTTCTCTTTGGCACCAGAAAGTACCTGGAGTAGAAGCCCTGCCCCAGCAGGTGGGGAGGTACAGGTTCTACCGTCCTGTCTTGAAGAAGACCTTGCAGTTCCTGAAGTAGTAGTTCCTGATGCAGAGTAGGCCTTGGAGTCTCTCCTGGGAAGTAGGAGGGGGTACTTGATTGAAATGGAGTAGATAGCCCTTCTGGACTATGCTCAGTACCCAAGCATCTTTTGTGATGGGCGGCCACTGGTGGGCAAACAGGGCCTACCAACCTCCCGTGCTGAGGTGGGCCAGCAGAGCTGGAGAGGCTATGCAGTTGGAGTCAAAAACCCCCTCCCTGCTGAGCAGGAGCTGGAGACTTGGGGGCTTTCTGCCTACGGGGCCCATGTCCCTACCCCTTGGCCTGCTGACCCTGCTGGGGAGGCCTGATAAAGAGGGAAAGGTTTGTAGGCAGATGCCTTCCTTGGGTAAAAGGTCTTTTTCCCCGAGCCCTTCTTCTTATGAGAAGGGGCAGAAGTTTTTCTGGACAACCTTGTCCTTGTCAGAGTCTCAGTCTCAAGCTCAGCAGCCTTTTTGGCCATGGGCTTGCCGAAGAGGTTTTCACCCCAGCATGGGACATCGACCAACTTGTCCTGTACCCAAGGCTCGAGGTCCGATGACTGTAGCCATGCCTGGCATTGAGCACCGATGCCAGCTGCCGCTATGTGGGCTGAAGCCTCGAAGCCATCGTAGGCCACCCGGGAGATGAATTTGGAGCATTCCCAGATCCCCGAGGACAAGGACTTGAACCTCTGTAAAGGTTCCCCAGAGAGGCCAGCCGAGAACCCGGCTATCTCCTTAGCCAGGTCCCGCAAGTACATGCCCATGTACAGCTGGTAGGACTGGAAACGGCAAGCAAGCATCGAGCCCTGGAAGCACTTTCTGCCGATGGCATCTAGGCTTCGGGCCTCCCTGCCGGGGGACACCGCGGAGTGCATCTTCTGGCTCTTCAGACGATGCATGGCCGATTCCACAACCATAGAATGGTGCGGCAGCTGCGCCTTCTGGAACCCAGGGCTCTTTCGGACTCGATACATGGGAATCGATCCGCTTGCTCAAAACCGGCGCCGAGGCCGGTGCCTCCCACATTCGGAAGAGGAGCTGTTCCAGCATCAGAGGAACTGGCACAGTAAAGGCCTCCCGCGGGGGAGAGTCGTACTGTAGGGCATCGAGCTTTTCAGCTCGAGGCTCCTCCTCGGGATCCGCAGGAACATTCAAAGCCTTGGCCATGTCCCTGACAAACTCCGAGAACCGGGTGTCCTCTGGTGGGGACCTACTCCGGGGCTCGGATTGCGGCGAGTCCAAAGGGACACACCGAGTCCAAAAGGTATCGGGGGACTCCTCGTCCTCCGTCTCCCATGCAGACTCATCCGAGAAAGAGTCGAGAGGCTCCGACCGCGCGGGCTCCGGCAACACCCGCCCCGACGCCGGGGTCATTGGCGTCGACGCCCTCGGTCCCGAACGGGAGGTCAAGGGAGACCATGACCGAGTCCGGACTCGGGCCTTCATGGCTTCGAGAACCGGCTCGGTCTCCGGGGTCGACTTAGACATCAACGTCCTGGTGGTCGGGGCAGATGCGCCAGTCAAGCTGGCCATCAGCACCCGCTGCTGATCCATGAAGGCAGACAGTCTGCACTCCAAGGCTGTCAGCCTGAGTCCAAGCTCAGGAGACTCAGCAGCCACCGACTCGGGCCCCGGCAGCGCCGGGCCCCGGCAGCGCCGGGCCCGACGTCGGCTCCCTGGGAGGAGAGTCCTCGAGGACAACAGGACTTACGTGCTCGATGGACTCCGGCTCTACACGGGATACCTTAGTTGGCTTCTCCAGCTCCAAAGGCCCGAGGCGGTGGTCAGGGGTCCGAGATCTGGCCCTCGAGGAACCAGGGGCATCCTCCGACACCACCCTCACGAGCTTTCTCTTCCTCTTATGTTCCCGACTGGGGGACCCCCTTTCAGAGGAACCCCGACGAAGCTCGGGGTCCGACTCCCGAGACGTCGAGGCCTCTGACGAGGTCCGGGCTCGACCGGAGGCAGAGTCAGAAAAAATTCTCTCCTTCTGATGCTGCCGGCTTCTGAGTGCCTTAGTGGACATCTTTCCAAATGGGACACAGACCTTGGGATCATGGTCTGGCCCGAGGCAACGCAGGCAGCAGTCGTGTGTATCGGTAAGAGACATGAGCTTCTTACAACGATCACACTTTTTAAAAGCACTGGAGGCCATCGGGGAAAAAAAGGCCCCTGCGAGGTCAAAAGACCGGCCCTCCAGGGAAAAAGAAAAAAAGCGCGAACGCGTGCCACGAAGGGCAAAAAAACAAAAAATAGAGATCGGGTCGATACTGGCATACCGAACCCAGGCGGGAAGGGGAACCGGCGTCGAACCGGATAAAGAGAGAGCGAAAATCGCAGAAAAAAATCTTAACTTTTCCGGGTGACACGAACACACGTTCATTGAGCTCCACGGAAAAAGAAAGACTGAGCAAGATGGTACCTTTGGGCGGGAAGGGGACCGTGCATGCATGGGTGTATTCCCAAAGGCTTTCTTAGAAAGCTGGGGAAATGCTCCGCCTGGGGGCTCCATCGACATCTATGTCACCCATATGTGAGAACAGACTTCCTGCTTGGTCCTGGAGAAAAAGCCTTCTACTTCAAATGGACTAAGGCAAACAGAACCACACCCATTTTTTGTGGGGTTTTTTACCCAAATAGGTTTGTTTAGTTAGCTCACACTTTCCCAGTAGTAGTTCAAGTTGAGTTGCAGTCAGGTTTAGTAGGTATTTCCCTGTTCCCAGAAGGCTTACAATCTAACAAAAAGCTTTTCTGCAATGCCTAGAGTTTTTTCAGTGCTGTCAAGTCAGTGCTGACTCCTGCTGACCCAACTGCCTCAGAGTTTTCTTGGCAATGTATCACAGGAAGTAGATTGCAGGCCTTTTCTTCTGAAGCATTGAAGGGTAAAGTAACTTGTCCAAGATCAGAAGTGCCAGTGGAAATTGAACCCTTGATCTTCTGGGTACTAGGCAGTTGCTCTAACCACTAGGCTACTCCTCCACTCCAGAAAAGCTTAGCATGGCATTTTCTGGCACTGTTCCTATGCTAGACTTGCTCTCCGATGCAGAAAGCAAGCTAGCACTGGAAAAATGCCAAAAAAAAAAAAACCATGCTAAACTGCACCACACTTGGCATGCAAATTGCTGCATAAGTAATTGTGCCCGATGTAAAAACAAAAAAAAAACTGGGCTGAAACTTAAAAATACTGCACTAACACTGGATCTTCACACCAGCTTTGGGAAGGTGTAAAGAACCACCCAATAAAAAAAATTAATTCCCTGGGTGGCCAAGGGCCCTGATTCACTCATCCACAAAAAAAAAATCCCTTGTGACCCAGCAGTCTCAATCCCACCCACCCAATAAGAAAAATCCTTGGTGGCCCCCGAACCCCCATCACCCAGTACCTTTAATCTGGATTGGGAGCATTGCCCATGTGCTCCCACCCTGTGCTGCCATCTTGAAAAATGGCAGCACCTAGCCCCATGCAGTGTATTCTGGGATGCACTGGGTGGTGTCAGACTGCCATATGTCAAGTGGCATATGCCAGAATGCACCACGTGGGGCGACACTGCCATTTTCCAAAACGACAGCGCAGGTGTGGGAGCATATGGATAACTCTCCCACTCCAGATTAAAGGTACTGGGAGGGAGGTTTGAGGGGCCACTGTGGATTTTTTAAAATTGGGTGGGTGAGATCGGAGCTAAGGATTTTTTTTTTAATTGGGTGGTTGGGGGATCCGGGTGTTTTGGTTGGGAGGTCAGTGTCCAGAAGGAGCACCGGACTCCCAACAGCATGCTGATGGCATTGGGGGCTTTCCCCAATGCCTAGGTCATCAGAGGTGATGTGTCAAATGTCACCTTGGATGACCCCGTTTCTCAGGGACAGTATGCAAATTTGCACTGACTTCTGTGCACATGTTTGGCTTGCTTTCCCAGTTCAACGTGGACTTTTTATGCCCTGGATAATTTGACTATTGCATTCCAGCACAAACAGCATTAAAGTTGCATTATGAAACCCTGCACTAGAGCTTTAAGCACTGGGCTCTAGCGCAGGGTTTGTGCATTGGCCTGTTAGTTTGTACCCGAGGCAATGGAGGGTTAAATGACTTGCCTAGGGCAATAAAGAGTGACAGTGGGATTTAAACCTTGGTCTCTTTGGTCATCAGGCTGCTGCTCTTACCACTAGGCTGCCACCAGCAAATATACTCTTTATTTGGCTGGTAGATCTCTTTTGCTTATACCCAGGCAGCTCTGACACTCGAGGACCATGCCACCGGCTCACAATGTATGTCCACGACTATATCCGTGGTTCACATGCACTCAGCCTCCATGGATTTCTTTCCACACATTTATATCCACTAGTGTCTGCATTGGGACTCCTGCCGCAACAGCATATTTGGCCAATCTGTAAGTCAAAGCTTGTTTGGGGGATTAGAATCCAACTACATCCCCACTAGCCCTTTTGCTTTGTTACATGCTGCCTTGTTGTTCCTAGCTGTTGCTTAAAGGCAATTTTACAACAAAAAAAAATAGTCTGTTCTCTAATATTTTCTTATTGTGACACCTTGACTCACCTTTTATTTATAAGGCAGCTGATAGCTAGGGAATCCCATATGTGAGCACTCAATTTTTTTCCATGTAAAAGCTTGATCAAGTCTTCACGACCCACCCAGCTCCCTTTAGATTGCATTTTGGCTTTAGCTAATCACCACTGAGATGAGGTGTGACAATGGCAGGTGGGAATTGATGTGGGGAAGAACCAATTGAAAAATTTCTAGGAGCTGGTAGAGGTTCCTTCACAGGGCCCAATCAGTGGCATCACTAGTATAATGAAGAACCCCTGCCTATAGCAATTATTTTCCTTTCTAAAGGTTCTGCCCATAACTGATCTTGAACTGGAGATAGTGGAGTCGATGTTATGCCTCTGTTTACATATCCTATCTCTATCTGGATTGCATATAAGTAAAAAAAAATGATTTTAGAAAGCTGCTACAATGATACATATATTCCATGGGACAAAGACTTAAAGGTGGCACAATTTGGGTGTGTCCCAAATATAGATGTGTACTTCCCCTTTTAGATTTGGAAGATACATCTAGCTTGAAACATGTGTTTTCCGGGACAAGCAGGAAGTCAGTCCTCACATATCTGTGCCGACGGAGCCAACGGGGAGCAAATCCCCAGCTTTCACAGAAAGCCTTTGGGATTGCTACCACGCATGCGTAGTCCCCTTCCTGCCCAAGGGCGCCATCTTGCTCAGTCTCCTTTTTACCACGGAGCCCACCAGATGTCTGTTTTTCCACGGAAAAAGTTGATTTTTTTTCTCGAGTTCTTTGCTCATCTCTGGTGTTGCACCAGTACACCTTTCCTGCCTACCGACCTCAGTGCCTTGTTATCAGGATAGACTACTTTTAATCCTTAAGTTTGATTTTTCTTTTGGCATCTTCAAGCCCTTTTTCTCCGCTGGCAGCCCAAAGGTCTTCGACCTTGCTGAGGTTCTTTTTTCCCCTATGGCGACCAGCGGCTTTAAAAAGTGTGATAGGTGCGCTAAGATAATGTCTTTGACCGACACACATGACTGCTGCCTCTGGTGCTTTGGCCCGGCCGTCTGTGGTCTTTGCAAAAAGATGTCTTCTAAAACCTTGAGAAGCCGCCCGCAGCAGCATGACAAAATATTTCCCGAGTGCCCGATGCCTCCGAGAGCCAGGACCTCGTCTGAAGCCTCGACCCCTCAGAAGGAACATTCTGAGCCCAAGCGTCATTGGGGGTCCTCAGAGCGGGGGTCTCCCTCACAGGAACCGAAGAGGAGGAAGTTGTCCTCAAAGGCAGTTTCCCTGGATGGCTCTGATCGACCGAGGTCCTCCCGGGCCCGGTCGCAGAGCCCCGGGCGCCCGCTCAAGCCATCTGAGAAGGAGCAACCAGTCAAGGTTCCCCAGAAGGATCTGGTTGCGGACCGGCCTCGCCAGTTAGACACTGTCCTTGTCTAGGATTCTCTTCCAGGTGAGCCGGCATAGAGCCAAAGTCCCTCGGTACCCACGCCAAAGGCTGCGGAGCCATCTGGGCTCAAGTCCAGGATGGTGGCCTTGGAGCACAGTGTAACTGCCTTCTTGGACCAGCAGCAGGCACTGCTGCTGGCATGTCCAGTTCCTCCGCCCCAACCACCGGGCGTTCGATGTCGAAGATGACCCCAGAGGCCGAGCCGATCCTCGAGGCCATGCGGGCCCGAGTAGATCCTTGGCCAAGGTCACACTCTGTCTCCTGTTCAGGGCCAAGGTTGTCCCTGACAAGCCCTCCAGGGTCGGGTGGTACGGTGCTGGGTCTCTCGAGGCCTGAGGAACACCACCCCCTCAAGTCTTGAGTCCCCGGACACCCATCAGCACCAAGATGTCCCCTAGGATTCCCAGGTCTCTGAAACTCGGAGGTGGTCCCCACCGGAGGACATGGGATTCTTGGATTTCGTCAAGGAAAGGTTCAAGGCCTTGGCATTTCCCACCAAGTCCGAGGAGGATCCTTGGGCCCATCAGCTACAGATCCTCCAATACGAGGCTCCCCCTCAGGAATCACTCACGGTGCCCATTCCTCCCATCCTGGAGTGGCTCATGTTCCGCATGTGTGAGACACTGGTGTCAGTGCTGGTAGTCAGCAAGCGGCTCGACTCGATGTACTGAGTCCTCCGGAGCCCTGGCTTTCAGAAGTCACAACTGCCGCACAGCTCCATGATGGTGGAGTCAGCCATGCGTCAGCTGAAGAGCCAGAAGACGCACTCCTCGGTGCCCCCCGGCAGGGAGGTCCGCACCTTGGATGCCCTCGGCAGAAAGTGCTACCAGGGCTCGATGCCGAATTCAGGCCTACCAGCTGTACAAGGGCATGTACCTGAGGGACCTTGCGAAGGAACTCGTCAGGTACTCAGCTGGCCTCTTGAGGAGCCTTTGCAGCACTTCAAGAGCCTATCCAAGAGCTTGTCCAAATTTATTTCTTGGGTGACCTATGATGGTTTCGAGTTGGCGGCCCAGGTAGCCACAGCAGGCATCGGTGCACACCGCCAGACCTGGCTCCAGTCATCCGACCTCTAGCAATGGGTACAGGACAAACTGGTCAATGTCCCTTGCTAGGGGGAGAACCTCTTCGGAAAACCCATGACTGACAAGGCTGCAGAGCTGGAGACAGAGTTCATGACGAGGACTAGGCTCTCCAAGACGACCCACTACCCCCTCCCCGACGAAAGGGCTCGGGTAAAAAGCCCTTTTACCCGAGAAAATCTACTGCATAGCGAAACTATCCACCTTACCAGGCCTCCCCAGCTCAGGCAGCAGGCCAAGGGACAAGGGCACGGCCCACGTAAGCAGAAGGCTCCCAAGCTCCAGGCTCCGGCCCAGCCAGGAGGGAGCTTTTGACTCTTGCTGCATAGCCCCTCTCCCTCACGGGGTTCAGCAGCCCATGGGGGGGGGGGGGTCACCTCACCCTTTATGCCCACAGGTGGGAGGTTATAACCACCGACTCATGGGCACTAAGGGTGTTCAGGGAGGGTTACCTCCTCCATCTGAGTCAAACACCTCCCCTCCACTGGGATCTTCTTCTGAAGGAGTTGGCAGGGCTTATCAAGGACAGAGAGGTGGAACCGGTGCCCCACCACCTCAAAGGCAAGGGGTTCTACTCCAGGTACTTCCTCGTGCCAAAGAGGACAGGGGGCCTAAGACCCATCCTCGATCTACGCAACCTCAACAAATGCCTGGTGCTGAAGAAGTTCAAGATGCTCTCCTTTGGAACATTGCTGCCCTACCTCCAGCAGGGAGACTGGCTATGCTCCTTAGACCTAAAGGATGCCTATACACACATCCTAATCCACCCAGGCAATACCTACGCTTTGTGGTAGGAGACAATCATTTTTAATACAGGATGCTACCCTTCAGCCTAGCCTCGGCCCCCGGGATCTTCACAAAGTGTCTAGCAGTTGTCACCACCTTTCTCAGGCTTCGGGGAGTCTTTGTCTTCTCCTACCTCAACAACTGGCTCATCAAGGGCACCACAGCCCCTGAGGTGCAGCAAGCAACAGCATGCACCACCCAAGTTCTGCAACACTTGGGTTTCGTGATAAACTACCCCAAGTCGAACCTTCATCCGACACAGGGTTTGGAATTCATCAGGGCAAGGCTCGACACCCTTTGGTCGAAAGCATTCTTGCCCACAGACCGGACAGCCTGACTCATGTCTCTGGTCTGGGACGTGCAGCACCATACCGCAGTGTCTGCCAGGCATCTGCTGCACCTTCTCGGGCACATGGCCTCCACAGTCCACGTCATGCCGGATGCCCGTCTCCACATGCAGACATCACAGTGGTGCCTCTGTGACCAGTGGTCCCAGGCCACGGGCCATCTCAAGGACAGAGTCCGTGTGAGCCGCCAGTTGGCAAAGTCTCTGGTCTGGTGGCAGTCGCCCCGGCACCTGGGGGCAGGCATGCCCTTCCAGGCCCCCAACCACTCGAGGGTCCTCACCACGGATGCCTCCCTGCTGGGCTGGGGAGCACATTGCGAGTGCTTCTGCACACAGGGCACTTGGTCCCTGGTCGAGAGTGCCCAACAGACCAACCTTTTGGAACTGTGGGCCATTCACCTCGCCCTGACGGCCTTTCTGCATCACCTAGGCCACCAGTCAGTCCTGGTCTAGACGGACAACCAGGTGGCCATGTTCTATGTGAACAAACAGGGAGGTACAGGATCCCGTGCCCTCTGTCAAGAGGCGCTAGCCCTGTGTTCTTTTGCAGTCCATCAGGGCATTCTCCTCAGGGCAGTGTACCTGCCAGGCCAGGACAAGTTGCTGGCTGACAGACTCAGCAGGATTCTCCAACCGTACGAGTGGCAGCTGGAGTAGCCAACAGGCTTTTCCAAACCTGGGGGAACCAGTGATGAACCTGTTCGCAAGCCTGGACAATCACCAGTTGTCCTGCTTCTGTTCCTGGCGGCCCCATTCCGCCAGGGTGGAAGCCGATGCCTTTCTGGTTCCCTGGACTTCTGTACGCCTTCCCTGCGATGCCACTGATTGCCAGGACTCTTTTCAAGATCCTCCACGACAGGGCCTTGGTCATCTTAGTAGCTCCATGGTGGCCAAGGCAGCCGTGGTTCCTGCTGCTCCTGCAGTTGGCAGTGGCAGATCCCATACCCTTGGGGTATGCTCCCCGACTCCTTTCCCAGGAAGGGGGTTCTCTCCTGCATCCCAACCTGGGATCTCTTTCGCTGAGCTGAGAGGGTAACTCTAGCTCCACTCCACCTCCCCAGAGCGGTGGAGGATGTCTGGTCGACATCTTGCGCGAGTACAGAAAGACGGGCCTATGCCTTTAAATAGCACAGATTCTCAATTTGGTGTATTAAGCAGGGGGGCTGATCCCTTTCTCTTGCCTGGTGGTCACAGTACTGAAGTACCTAATCCACCTCTCTCATTCGGGGTTCAAGTCTAATTTGGTTAGAATGCACCTTAGTGCCCTAGCAGTGAACCACTACCAGGTCAATGGGAAGCCCCTCTTGGCCCATCCGGTGGTGTCCCATTTCTTGCAGGGTCTGCTCCTGTCTAAGCCCCCAGTTCACTCTCCAGCGACTGAATGGGATCTCAATGTAGTGTTGGGGCAGCTCACTTGCCCACCATTCGAGCCTTTGGCTACTTGCCACCTTCGCTTCCTCTCCTGGAAGGTGGTTTTCCTGGTCACGCTCACTTCTGCACGAAGCGAGCTCAGGCCCTGGTGGCGAAATTGCCCTACACCAGGTTTTACAAGAATAGGGTGGTGCTCCACACGCACCCAAAATTCCTTTCAAAGGTGGTGTCCTCCTTCCACCTCAACCAGGAGGTGGTCCTCCATACCCTGGGCTGTAAGAGGGCCTTATCCTTCTACATACAATGCACTCAGTCACTGAAAGGTCTCTCAGTTTTTCATTTCTTATGACCCCAGTAAGCTGGGGGAGGCAGTGACCAAGCATACGCTGTCCACATGGGTGGCGGACTGTATTGCTCTTGCCTACGAAGAGGTGAGGCTTCCGTTGGAAGGCCAGGTCACAATGCACTGGGTCAGAGCTATGGCTTCCTCAGTTTGCTAACCTGCACTCAGTCCTGCTAGCAGACATCTGCTGGGCCACCATCTGGTCTTGCAGTCCATACTTTTGCAGCTTACTACTGCTTGGACAGAGAGTCCCAATGGGACAGTGCTTTCAGCCAAGCCGTGCTCCATAAGCTTTTTGGGGTCTAGGCAACTCCTACCCTCTGACCCTTCTATGTTCAGGCTACCAGGAGTGCTGGTTTCATCAGACTTGGGGATCCTGTTGGTCTGTCTATACAGCCAGAGTTACTGTTGCTTGTGGCTCTCCCTGAGGGAGCTCTATTTTCGCTATGGGTTCAAGGTAGCCTATAGCTGGGGAGTCCCATATGTGAGGACTGACTTCCTGCTTGTTCCCGGAGAAAGCGCAGTTACTCACCTGTAACAGGTATTTTCTGAGGACAGCAGGAATCAGTCTTCACAACCCTCCTTCCTCCCCTTGGAGTTGCAGCTGTACTATTTTTAATTTGTTTCGCCATCTTTTAGCTATGTCATCTGATTGAGCAAGATGGCACTCTTGGGCGGGAAGGGGACCATGTATGGTAGCAATCCCAAAGGCTTTCTTTGAAAGCTGGGGATTTGCTCCATCAGTGCTGACATCACCCATATGTGAGGACTGATTCCTGCTGTCCCTGGAGAACACCTGTTACAGGTGAGTAACTACGCTTTTTTTGCAGCTGCCCTAGGGCACATGCAAGTGTTCACTACCATTTGAGACCTGGGGTCTCAAGTGGCATATGCAAAAGCAGACACCATCCTGCCTCCAACTGACTGACATCCTATAGCAGCAATCTCATGGTACCTCCGCTAGGAGTGAAGCTGCCCAAAAAGGAATCATTTTTGGCTGAAGGGCCATATTACCAAACCTCAGAGTCTCAGGAGGCTGCACGTGAAACCAGTTACCCCTGTCGCACTTTCGGCACCAGCTTCCCAATATCATGCACCACTCTGCTAATCTTTTGAAGGGCAGTATATCAAATGTTAATCAACATCTCCACCTGCACTGGCACTTATGACCCTTTCCTACTCACAACCAGCAGTTGTTTCTCCTCATCATTTCTCCTATGGCTCCAGCTATTAACTGTTTTTCTCTTCTGTTCCTTTCCTAGCTGTAAAATGGACTCCCAGGACTCCAGCAGTAGCGACACAGTACGATCTCTTGTCCTACTCCTCTTAGAGCATTTGATTTGGGAAGACATAAGTGGACAAAAGTAGATGCTGCAGAAACTCTTACTCAAACTCCCACTGCAAATATTCAAAAAGGTTTAAGGGTGGAAAGAAGCCTGAAATATGGTAGGAGCAAAGCACAATTTATGGCTACAGACAGCTATTTAGGGAGTGTTGAACAGAGGTTTCCCACCTCTGATCTAGATTCTCATTTTCCTTAAGCTGAAGCTAACCTCAAGAAATACAACAGTTCTGCTGCTAGTGTTCAAAGAGAATTAAGGATGAAACTCTTTGCCTTTGTTCCCTGAACCTTCCGTTTTTCTAGTTTTGGAAAATCTGAGGAGCATTGTTTTCACATATATTAAAATGGTTGGGGCTACGTTCCTTGGTCTGATAAAAAGGCTGCAGTTTAGGAACCATCTCCTCCTTAGACCATACAAATCTTAATTCACTGCAAAACATCTTACAGTAAGTTCAGTGGTGAGATCCGAACAGACTAGGAATAGGTTCGGTCCCAGTCCTCCCACATGCAAGATGGCCAGGTTGCTGCACCTTACATGGAGGCGATGCAGCAACTGTCCACTTGGGCTGCTGCCATCCACCTCAGTGCAACTGATGGCATAGGGGGCTTCTCCCAATACTGCAATCCCCTGATGCCATCAAACATTGCCAGGCCGGGAGGGGGGGGGGGCGTTCCCACTACTGCAGTGCCAGCGTTTCAATGCAGTGTTCAGCTCAGTTCAGCAAATGACAGGAACCTGTCAACGCAAACCAAGCATAACCGGCCCAATTCCACTACAGAGTAAGTTGTATTCTCTGTGAACAAGCAGTAAGAAGTCCTCACATATGGGTGACGTCCCCTAATGGAGCACCGTGTGAGAACACTCCCCAGCTTCCAACTGGAAGCTTCCATCATGCATCCGCGCTTGTCTTCCTGCCTGCTGCAGTGCCATCTTATCCTCGAATCTGCTTCTTCCGTGGAGCCCCACAGACATGGTCTTGGTCACCAATGGAAAAAATTGTTCTTTCGGGCACTTCAGGGTTCTCATTTTATTATTTTCTCAGTCTAACCACTTGCTGGCAGCAATCCTCAATAGTTTTTGGGAGTTTTTTCTTTTTGTACCTTGGGAATTTTTCCCCATTGCCCAGGCTTGTTTTGCTGATCGGTAGAAGCCTTTTGACCTTGTGGCAGCTGTTTTTCTTTTCATGTCGAAACCAGCCAGTGGTTTCAAGAAGTGCACTCGTTGTGCATACACCATTTTGGTGACTGACCATCACAACTGGTGAATCCATGCCTCAGCCCCAACCATGAGCCCTCCACTGGTAATCTGTACATGCAGATGACCAGGAAGGGCCTCAAGGACCAAAAGAAACAGCGTGAGTCCCTCTTTGAACTGTCCGACTTGGCATCCTCGGTACCAGCATCGACATCTCCATGAGGCATCAGTGTTGTGCAGTTCCCGTGCTCATTTGGAGCGAGGGGTCGTAGTGCCATGTAACAGCAGCTCTCCATCAACATCCAGTCGGAGCCACAGGAGGATTCACCGTCTGCCCCGTCAACAGCCGAGAACCATGACAAGTACAGGCATCAACACCAGAGCCCCTCCTGACACCATGTTGAGGGCAATGGCAAGGAGCAACCTGCAAAAGTGCCCCAGTGGGAGGAGTAGACTCCCAAGGCTCCAGAGGGCCATTGGCAAACTCCCGCCGCCTTGACAATTGTGGAGTCCCTCAGACGGGTGCTGGAATCAGCTACAGAGGTCGTTGTACTAGCCTCAACATCCTTAGAGACTGCAGTGCTGATGAAGCACTTTCAGGCCCTTAAGGCATACAATGGCGGCTCTCCTGGCTGAAGAAGCCCCGGTGGCCCAACCGCCAGCCATGCAGCCTATTTTGGAGACTCCTGCTCTTCCCACCAAGCTGGGGCCATCAGGTTGGTAGTCGTCTCTGGCTCCGATGCCCCGGAGCACCTCAGCCTGTAGGAGTACAGCCATCAGCCCCAATGGTGACTATCTTCTCCGCTGGAGCAGCGGAAGCACCGGGAGGAGGCACAGTGCTATTTCAGCTTCCTCTTGGAGTCTGACTCTGAGGAATGGGAGACTGAGGAGGAATTGCTGGTGCCAAGGAGTCATCCCCAGACCTCCTTTCGGAACTGTCCCCTCCATATGAAAGATGAAAGTCACTCCTGGAGGACATGTCCTTCTAGGACATCGTCTGGGACATGGCAAAGGCCATTCCTTTCTCTCTCGAGGCAGAGGATGAGCTGAGATCGGAGGAGTTGGAGATCCTCCACTACCCCTCAGCGCTAAAGGAGACCATTATGTCGTCTGTCTGCAGGATATTGCAGCGGCTCCTCAGGATGTGGGAAAACCCCATGATGGTATCAGTCATCAGCCACTGACTTGACGATGTACCAGGTGCAAAAGGCCCCCTGAGTTTGAGAAGCCTTAACTGCCTCACCACCCCCTGGTGGTGCTGTTGGCCATGTGGTGCATTAAGAGCTCAAAGACCCACTCCTCTGTGCCGCCGAGCCAGGAGCAAGAGACTCTCGATGGTTTCAGGAGGCAATTCTTTCAAGGCTCCATGTCGGCAGCATGCATCCTATCTTACCAGCTCTATATGGGGATGTTCCTGAAGGACATCATTGGGGACCTCAACTAGTTTGGGTCCCTCATCCCAGCAGAGCTTTCTGCTCCCTGGAGGGCCATGGGAAGGGCATTTTCAAGTACATAGTCCAGGCCACCTATGATGCCTTTGAGTCGGTGGGCAGGGTGGCTGCAGTGGGTAACAAGGCATGCCAGCTGGCCTGGCTCCAGCCTTCTAACCTGGAGCAGTAGATCCAGGATAAGCTGGCGGATATGCTGTGCATGGGTGAAAACCTCTTTGGTAAGACAATGGATTAAAGGGAAGACTAGATTGAAAAGGATCAGGTGACCATCTCCAAGCCTCACACAATGCTGCCGATTCCTCAACGAAAAAGTACCAAGGGAAGAACATCTTACCAGCAGAAGTGTAGGTATTACCAGAGCTCTCAAGGTGCTCAGCGCAAGGTGCAAGCCCTGTGCCAACAGCAGCAGGCCAGGCCAAAAAAGGCTCAGTCCGCACCCCAGCCAGGGACAGGTTTTTGATGGCTTCCTCAGAAGCATAGTCAAACACATGCTTCCTGAGATGGTGCCCCCTCAAGTGGGCAGCTGGCTCATCCATTTTGCACACAGGTAGCCCCTCATCACCTTGGACACATGGGTGCTGCAGATTGTGTGAGACTGATATCTGCTGCATTTTGCTCAGCTCCCATTTTGCTTCTTCCCAGGGGGAGTATCCTCTAGACTCGCACCATCATGGTCTACCTCCAGACAAAGATCGCTGCCCTGTTGGCCGAGTTGACCATCAATCCGGTGCCCCTAGCTCAGATAGGAGTAGAAACCCCAGGAGTTTTCTGGCCCATCCTGGACCTGAACTGTTTTCTGGTTCAAGAGAAGTTCAAGATTGTGTCACTGGGAACGTTGCTCCCATTTCTCCTCAAGGGCGATTGGCTTTGATCTGAAGGATGCGTACATGCACATCCCAATTCATCCTCTTCACAGAAAGAGCCTGCACTTTGTGCTGGGCAGGCTGCACTTTCCGTACGGGGTGCTGCCCTTTGAACTGGTGTAGCCCCCAGGGTCTTCACCTTGCTTAGCGGTCATTGCTACCTAGCACAGGTCCCTGGGGGTCTTTGTTTTCCCCTACTTAAACTGGCTCATAAAGAGCTCCATGCCGGATGGAATGCAGCACTCTGCCAACCTGACGAATCAGGTGCTTAAGCAGCTGGGGTTCATCATAAATTACATGGGCCAGAGCCTTTCTCCCCTTGGACCACCTGAGTTGCTCATGGAGGTGGTCACTGCTGTCCCTTGAAAGCGGTTCAAATCCCACTAAAGGACAGCAACCCTGAGCTGGAAGGACGGGGGTTTCTAGTCCCACAGGTGCTCCTTGTGGTCTTGGGCAAGCCACTTAACCCTCCATTGCCCATGTTCCCTGTAAAATAGTTATCTCCAAGTTATAATGTCCTGTTCAAAGTAATTTCAGTTTGTTCAATGTAAACTGCCTTGATATCATGAAAGGTGGTATATAAGAAATGTTAAATAAACAAACAAACAGCTCAAGGAATGCTGCGGATGTTGGGCCACATGGCCTCCACGGTACATGTGACCATGATGGCTCATCTCAGGACCTGCCAGGCGCTGTGGACTCTGACACTGTGGCGGCAGGTCCCAGGTCACCTCAGGCAGTCACTTGGCCCCTTGTGAAGTCTCTACAGTGGTGGCTTGAAACCTCAGCACTTGGCTCCAGGGTCTCCACTTTCAGTCATCGCTGCCCCACTGGACACTAACCACCGATGCATCTAAATTCGGCTGGTGCACTCACCTGGATGCCTGTGCAGGAGAGCCTGCACCAGATAAATTTTCTGGAATTGCAGGCGATCGCAAACGCCCTCAAAATGTTCTGGACACACCTAATCAACCAGGTTGTCCTCACTCAGATGGAGGATCAAGTGGTGATGTTCTATGTCAACAAGTGGGGGGGGGGGAGTGCACTTCTGGAAGTTTGCCATTGCCCATGGTATGGAACTGTGGGCAACTTATCTGCCTGGAGAGCTCAGTGCCCTGGTGGATGATCTCAGCAGAGTCTTTCGACCGCACAAATGGACCCTCAACCGAACGGTAGTTGGGCACATCTTTCAGGAGTAGGGTACTTTGACAGTGGACCTCTTCACCACGCCGCACAATTCACAGATGGACCACTTTTGCTCCCGCTTTGCTTCCAGGGACAGGTTGGCTTTGGATGCCTTCCTCCTGCAGTGGGCATGCTCTACATGTACCCCCCAATTCTGCTAGTAGTAAAGACATTATTCAAGCACCAAGCGGACAAGGGATCCATGATACTCATCACCCCGTATTGGCCCAGGAAGCAATGGTTCTCACTGTTGCTTCAGCTCTCCCAACAGGAGCCTCTTCGACTGGGTTGTGACCTTAATCTCATCTTTCAGGAGGGCAGGGCCCTGCTTCATCCCAATGTCCGGTCCCTGGCCCTCACAGCTTGGATGCTGAGCAGGTAGTTCTGGCAGAGCTTGACTTGCCAGAGGAAGGTGACTAATGTCCTCCTGGCCTCCCACAGGGATTTGACACAGTATTCCTACACCTTGAAGTGGCGAAGGTTCTTGCTCTGGTGCACTGTCAAGGCGCTGCATCCCTTCTCCTGCTTGGTGAAAACTTGCTGGAGTACCTACTGCATATCTCTAACTCCAGCCTTAAGTCCAACTCCATTCAAGTTTACTTGAGTGCAATTGTAGCCTATCATCGCAGCTTGGAGGGGAAGCCCATCTCCGCTCAGCCACTGGTGGCACATTTCATGCAGGGCCTGCTCCTGTCCAAGCCTCCAATTAATCCCCCACCGGTGGCATGGGATATGAATGTTGTGTTGAGGCAGCTCCTGTAGGCTCCTTTTGAACCATTAATGATCTGCCCTCTGAAATTCTTGAGCTAGAAAGTTGCTTTTCTCTTGTGGTGCTCACCGCGTCAGGGAGCTTCAGGGCCTTGGTGGCTCACCCACCGTGCACGAGGTTCCATCACAACCAGGTGGAGTTGCATACCTACCCGTGTTTCTTGCCCAAGGTGGTCTCTGCTTTCTACCTGAATCAGTCAGTGGTCTTGCCCACCTTTTTACCTAGGCCTCACGCCAATGTGGTGAAGGCCTAGCTGCACACACTGGATTATAAATGTGCTCTGGCTTTCTACCTTGAGCGGACCAGAATGCACTGTCATTCTACCCAACTCTGTCCCTTTTGATCCCAGCAAGCTGGGGGTTCAAATCCCACTAGAGGACAGCAACCTTGGGCCGGAAGGACTGGGGTTTCTAGTCCCACAGGTGCTCCTTGTGGTCTTGGGCAAGCCACTTAACCCTCCATAGCCCATGTTCCCTGTAAAATAGTTATCTCCAAGTTATAATGCCCTGTTCAATGTAATTTCAGTTTGTTCAATGTAAACCGCACTGATGCAGAATAGCGCGGTATATAAGAGAATGTAAATAAAATAAATAAATAAATAAAAAATAAATCTCCAAACACACACTGTCCATTTGGTTAGCAGATTGCATTTGTTTTGCCTATGCTCAGGCGGGTCTGAGCTTCGAGGGTCATGGCTGCATCTGTGGCCAACCTGTGCTTGTTCTCCATGGGGGAGATTTATAGGGCTGCCATGTGGTCCTCTGCCCACACCTACACAGCCCACTACTGCTTGGATGGGGTTTGCTGGCGTGACAGTAACTTCAGCCAAGCCGTACTCAGGTATTGGTTTGGGACTTAGGTTCAGCTCCTTCCAACCTGCCCTTCTGTCCGTCCAGGCTACCAAAAGTGTTGTCCTGATGCTGTGGACATCAAATCGGCAGAGTCCCAGTGAGGGACTACATATGCTGTTTCTTCTAGTTCTTGTTGCCCCAGTTAGGCTGTTTTTTGTGCCTGTAGCTTGGGAGTCCCATACATGAGGGCTTCTTCCTGCTTGTTCATAGAGGAAGCGTAGTTACTCACTTGTAGCAGGTGTTCTCCATGAACAGCAGGAAGAAGTCCTCACAACTCTCCCACCTCCCTGTGGAATTGTTTTGGCTACTAGCTGTTGTATCGTACTGAGAATAAGATGGTGCCATGGCAGACAGGAAGGCAGGCACGCATGTGCAATGGAGGCTCCCAAAAGCTTCTAATTGGAAGCTAGGGAGCGTTCCTGCGTAGGGCTCCATCAGGGGATGCCACCCATTCATGAGGACTTATTCTGCTATTCACGAAGAACACCTATTACAGGTAACTAGGCTTTTTCAGAAGTAAACAAAAATACGATTTCTGTACTTGAGAAATGTTTTTCCCCATTCAAATTGAATAAGTGTACAGACTATTTTTTTCAGTAGCGCTTTAATTTTTGAGGTGATATAGGTAAAACACATGCAGGAGAAATGTGTCTATTCTCGAGAGCTGCAGTCAGTCTAGTTTTAGAAATACACAGCTTTTTATATAAGAACATAAGATATGCCATACTGGGTCAGACCAAGGTCCATCAAGCCCAGTATCCTGTTTCCAACAGTGGCCAATCTAGGTCATACGTACCTAGCAGTTTCCCCAAAAGACACAGGTTCCACAATGCTTGTACTCGGTCAAGCACTGATATCCTGGGTCCCTTCTTAATAATGGTTTATGGACCTTTCCTCCAGGAACTTGTCCAAACCTTTTTTAAACCCAGCTGCACTAAACAGCCTTTACTACATCTCCCTTTTCCTGCCTTATCAATGCCTTGCATTTGACTTGCCAGTGCTTGTGCTATTTCCAGGTTTCGTCCTTTGGCTCTTTTTTCCATTTCCCGAAAGATGCTTTTTTGGCAAAAACAGCCTCTCTGACCTCACCTTTAAACCATGTTGGCAGTTTTTTGGATTTCCTTCCACTTTTCTTAAAGTGTGGAATACAGCTGGCCTGGGCTTCCAAGATAGTATTTTTCAACAACACCCAAGCTTGATGTGAGTCTTTAACCTTTGCAACTGCTCCTTTTAGCTTTTTCTTAACTATTTCCCTCATTATATCATAGTCTCCCTTTCAAAAGTTAAAAGGTAGTACTGTGGATTTCCTTACTATCCCTCCTCCACTAATTAAATCAAAGGCGATCATGCTATGATCACTATTGCCAAGTGGCCCCAACACCCTTATCTCTTGCACTAGATCTGGTGTTCCACTAAGGACTAGGTCTAATATGGCTTCCCCTCTGGTCGGTTCATGAACCAGCTGCTCCAAGAAGTCATTTATTTCATCTAGGAACTTTATCTCCCTAGCATGTCCTGACGTGACACTGACCCAGTCGATACCGGGGTAATTGAAATCACCCATTATTATTACTGCGCTGTAACTTTTGTTAGCTTCCTTGATTTCTTTAAGCATTTCATCATCCATTTGTTCATTCTGGCCAGGCGGTCGATAGTACACCCCCACTGCCATTGCCTTCCCCTTTTTACATGGAATTTCAATCAATAGAGATTCTACAGCAAATTTTGTTTCCTGCAAAACTTTAATCCTTTCTGACTCAATGCCCTCTCTAACAGAGCGCAATCCCTCCACCAATTTGATCAGCTCTATCATTACGATATAGTTTGTACCCAGGTATCACAGTGTGCCACTGGTTGTCCTCCTTCCACCATGTCTCTGATATTCCAATCATATCTAACCTCTCATTTAATGCTATATATTCTAACTCTCCCATCTTATTTTTTTAGACTTCTAGCATTTGCAAACAAGCATTTTAGAGACTGTATTTTATTCATATTAATTTGGCTATTGGTAGACATGGGTAATTTGGGATCTTTAAGCTCTATCTCCTCCATACTCGAGGGCATTTGGGCTACTTTACTCTTTTTTGGAACCTCTCTGCTTTTGGTAGTATCCTTCAAGGATAAATTCTTCCGAACCATCCGCTCTTGGGCGACTGTCGGCTTTCCCCTATTTAGTTTAAAAGCTGCTCTATCTCCTTTTTAAAGGTTAATGCCAGCAGCCTGGTTCCATCCCGGTTAAGGTGAAGACCATCCCTTCGGAAGAGCCCCTCCTTTCCTCAGAATGTTCCCCAGTTCCTAACAAATCCAAAACCCTTATCTCTGCACCATGTCTCATCCACGCATTGAGACTCTGGAGCTCTGCCTGCCTTTTGGGTCCTGCACGTTGAACGGGAAGCATTTCAGAGAACGCTACCCTGGAAGTTCTGGATTTCAACTTCCTACCTAAAAGCCTAAATTTAGCCTCCAGAACCTCCCTACCACATTTTCCTATGTCATTGGTACAGACATGTACCAAGACAGCAGACTCCTCCCCAGCACTATCTAAGACCTTATCTAGGTGGCGCGTGAGGTCCACTACCTTCGCACCAGGCAGGCATGTTACCAGGCGATCTTCATGTCCACCAGCCACCCAGCTATCTACATGCCTAATGATCGAATCACCAACTATAACGGCTGTCCTAACCCTTCCCTCATGGGCACATGGCCCTGGAGAAACTTCCTCAGTGCGAGAGGGTTTTACATCACCTGGAGGACAGGTCCTAGTTACAGGATCACTTCCTGCCACACCAGGGTGATGCTCTCCTGTCACGTGACCTCTCTCCTCTATTGCAACAGGGATGCTGCCAGACTGGAGGTGGGACTTCAGGACTATATCCCTGTAGGTCTTGTCTATGTACCTCTCTGTCTTTCTTATGTTTTCCATGTCTGCTACTCTAGCCTCTAGAGAACAGACTCGTTCCCTGAGAGCAAAGAGCTCCTTGCACCTAGTGCACACGTAAGACCTCTCACCAACTGGGAGAAAATCATACATGTGGCACTCAATGCAAAAGACTGGAAAGCCCCCATCTCGCTGCTGGACTGCTGTCTGCATCTTAGTTTTAAGTTTGTGTTTAGATCTTTAAGTTCTTTACTTACTAAGGGTTGCTATGGATATTTATACTAATAAAACTGTACTTAATATGTTTAATATACCTTGTTCACCTGAAGCTTAATTAATCTCAGGTCCTTAGTGTATGACTGATTTGGGTAACGAGCTTCACCTGAGAGCACCTCCTGTCTTTTAAGATGTCTAAGTACCTATAAAGCTACGATTATCCTAGGGGTGGGTGGGTGTTGGGGAGGGAGGGAAATAACACTTATTAAAAGAGGGCTGCTACACAGTACCCTGTCTTGTGCTGCTGAGGTAAGCTATATTCTGATTTGATTTAAAATTATAGCTCTTTGCTGCTGCTAGGCTCTAACTTATTATGAAATTTAAACTACAAGCTCTCTGCTGGGTTCCAAATTTAACCAGAAAGCTCTCTTCTGTGTTTTAAATTTAAAAACTTAACTGCTGCTACTAGGCCCTGACTGACTTAACAAACAATAGTGGGTTCACAAATTAATTAGCTTTAATACAAAGAATTCCTTTCAGAAAATTCCCAGACGTATATACTCACAATTGCAGATCTCTCTCCAGAAGTAACAGTCCCCTTTTATAGTCCTTCAAGTCCTTTTGAAGGATAATTTATTGTGCAGATGTTTATACCAGAGAAATAAGTAGTAGGAGATAGCCTATCATGACAAACTCACTTTCTCTTGGTTTTTGTATTTACGATATCAGGCCAATAAAGTATTTGACTATTCTATACTGCTCTTCTTTAAGTCAGACAATAACCAAAAAAACCCACTCTACCCAAATAAATCCCCAAAACAAAAATAGAGTGAAAAATTAAGAGCAAACAAGTGAATTGTAGATTTTTTGTCGGAAGGCAGCCTGGAGGAACTAGCCTCTTGTAGCTGTAACTTCCATTTTAATCGGTTTTCGATGAACCCTATGAAAAAATACTTAAGGGTTAAAACCAAGGTAAAACCACCACATAAAGGTGTCACCTTACCCAAAATCCAAACAATTGATTAAAGTTTAGTAGGAATGGAGGTGAATAAAAGGAAACGTGGTACTTATCCGAACCGCTGCTCCCTTCCACGATTATATCTTTTCCAGGGGAGACGGGCAGCAACCACATTAATCCTATAGTAAGGATCCATAAGAACATAAGGTATGCCATACTGGGTCAGACCAATGTCCATCAAGCCCAGTATCCTGTTTCCTACAGTGGCCAATCTAGGTCATACGTACCTAGCAGTATCCCCAAGAGACACAGGCTCCACAATGCTTGTATTGGGTCAAGCATTGATATCCTGGGTCCCTTTTTAATAATGGTTTATGGACCTTTCCTCCAGGAACTTGTCCAAACCTTTTTGTCCTAAGTTATATCTCCATAATGCTCTATGAATAGGTATGTCTATTTCTTTGCAGAAGGTTGTAGGTTTGGCGGTAGTTTGTATCTTTTCAGGTAGAGTATTCCAAAGTCCCGGACCATATAAGAAGCAGTCAATTTGCTTGACTGCTTTTTGTTTTTTCAATTGATATAATTAGTATATTTTGAGTGTTTTTCCTTTTGGCTCGGTTATTCTGTAATAGTGACTTTAGGTAATTGGCAGGTAGGTTGTGAGTGATTTTGAATGTGGTAAGTATAACTTTCTCCAGGACCAAGCAGGAAGTCAGTCCTCACATATGGGTGACATCGACGTCCATGGAGCCCTTGCGGAGCATTTCCCCAGCTTTCCAAGAAAGTCTTTGGGAATGCAGGCACACATGCGCGGTTCCCTTCCCACCTAAAGGTGCCATCTTGCTCAGTCTCTCTTTTTCCATGAAGCCCACTGGACGTGTGTCCTAGTCCTCCCGGAAAATAGATTTTTTCACGATTCCTTCACTATTTTTTCTCCGGTTCCCCTCCCGCCGGGTTCGGTATACCGGTATCGAGCCCGATCTTCTTTTTTCGGTTTTTGCCCTTCGTGGCTGGCGTTCGCGCCCTTTTTTCTTTTTCCCTGGAAGGCCGGTCCTTTGACCTTGCGGGGACTCTTTTTTCCCCAAAGGCTTCCAGTGGGTTCAAAAAATGTGATCGGTGCAAGAAGCTAATGTCTCCCACCGACACACACGACTGCTGCCTTCGGTGCCTCAGTCCTGACCACGATCCTAAGACGTGTGGACCATGTGGAAAAATGTCTTCCAAGGCGCTTCGAAGTCGTCAGCACCAAAAGGAGAGGCTTTTCTCCGACTCGGCCTCCGGCTGGGCCCAGACCTCGTCTAAGGCCTCGACATCTCGGGAATCGGATCCCGAGCACCGTCGGGGCTCCTCGGACAGGGGGTCCCCGACCGGGAACGAAAGAGGAAGAAGCGGCTCACGAGGGCGCCATCGGAAGAGGTCCCTGGTTCCTCGAGAGCTAGGTCTCAGACCCCCGACCGTCGCCCCGGGCCCGTGGAACAGGAGAAGCCTCCCAAAGTACCTCGAGTGGAGCCGGAATCTGCTGGACACGTAAGTCCTGTAGTCCTTGTGGACTCTCCTCCCAGAGAGCCGCCGCCGGGGCCCGAGTCGGGGGCTGCTGAGTCTCCTGAGCTGGGTCTCAGGCTGACAGCCTTGGAGAGCAGACTGTCTGCCTTCATGGAACAGCAGCAGGCACTGATGGCCAGCCTGTCTGGCGCATCTGCCCCGACCACCGGGACATCGACATCGACCCCGGAGACCGAGCCGATACTCGAGACCATAAAGGCTCGAGGTCGACCTCGGTCGCGGTCTCCCTCGACCTCCCATTCGGGACCGAGGGCGTCGACGCCGGTGCCTTCGGCGTCAGGGCGGGTGCTCACAGGCCCCACGCGGTCAGACCCCGATTCCTCATCGGACGAGTCTGCCTGGGAGACAGACGAGGAGTCCGACATCTTCCGGACTCGGTGCGTCCAGTCGGACTCACCGCAATCTGAGCACCAGAGTAGATCCCCCCCAGATACCCGGTTCTCGGAGTTCGTCCAGGATATGGCCACCGTGTTGGCTATCCCTGCGGACCCCGAGGAGGAGCCTCAAGCCGAGGAGCTCGAGGCCCTACAGCACGACTCTCCTCCAAAGGAGGCCTTTACTGTTCCGGTTCCTCCGATGCTGGAACGGCTCCTCTTCCAGATGTGGGAGGCACCGGCCTCGGCGCCGGTTCTAAGCAAGCGGGTCGATTCTATCGACTCCGGAAGAGCCCTGGCTTTCAAAAGGCGCAGCTACCACACCATTCCATGGTGGTGGAATCGACCATGCATCGCCTGAAAAGTCAGAAGATGCACTCCGCAGTGCCCCCTGGCAGGGAGGCCCGGAACCACAATGGTTTTGGTAGAAAGTGCTTCCAGGGCTCGATGCTTGCTTGCCGTGTCCAGTCTTACCAGCTGTACATGGGCATGTACTTGCGAGACCTGGCCAAGGAGTTGGCCAGGTTCTCTGCTGGTCTCTCCGGGGAACCCTTGCAGAGGTTCAAGTCCTTGTCCTTGGGGATCCGGGAATGCTCCAAGTTTATGTCCCGCGCTGCCTACGATGGTTTCGAGGCTTCGGCCCGTGTTGCGGCAGCTGGCATCGCGGCTCAATGCCAGGCATGGCTGCAATCATCGGACCTCGAGCCATGGGTTCAGGACAAGTTGGTCGATGTCCCTTGCCGAGGTGAGAACCTTTTTGGCAAGCCCATAACCGAGAAGGCCGCACAGCTCGAAACCAAGCACCTCATGAGGACAAAGCTGTCTAGGAAGACTTCTGCCCCTTCTCACAAAAAGAAGGGCTCGGGTAAATAGCCCTTTTACCCAAGGAAGGGCACTGCCTACAAACAGTACCCACAGTACCAGGCCGCCCAAGCTGCCCCTCAGGGTCAGCAAGCCAAGGGGCAGGGTAATGGGCCCCGTAGGCAGAGGACTCCCAAGCCTCCGGCCCCTGCTCCCACTCAGCAGGGTGGGGGTTTTTGACTCCTTAGGCATAGCCTCTCCATCCCTGCTCTCCCAGCCCTGCACAGGAGGTCGCCTCGCCCTGTTTGCCCACATGTGGCCACTCATCACTGGAGACAGTTGGGTGTTAAGCATAGTCCACAAGGGCTATCTGCTACACTTCCAACAACTGCCTCCTCCATACTTTCCAGAGGAGCCTCCAAGGCCTCCCCTGCACACAGATCTTCTCCTTCAGGAGCTCCAAGGTCTGTTGGTGGACAGGGCGGTGGAGCCTGTGCCTCCCCACTTACAAGGTCAAGGGTTCTACTCCAGGTATTTCCTGGTACCCAAAAGAACCGGTGGCCTTCGGCCTATTCTAGACCTCAGAAATCTCAACAAATTCCTAGAGAAGGAAAAGTTCAAGATGCTTACTCTTGGAACACTCCTGCCCTACCTCCAGCAGGGAGACTGGCTATGTTCATTAGATCTAAAGGATGCGTACACTCACATCCTCATTCATCCAGACCACAGAAAGTACCTCAGGTTCATTGTGGGAGGAAACCATTATCAGTACAGGGTACTGCCTTTTGGCCTCACCTCTGCTCCCAGGATCTTTAACAAATGCCTGGCAGTGGTGGCGGCCTACCTGAGAAATCAGGGAATCTTTGTCTTCCCCTATCTGGACGACTGGCTCATAAGGGGTCAGACGTGCCAGGAGGCCTGACAGGCCACCCCCTCAGAACTATTGCTCTTCTTCAAAGCTTGGGGTTTGTAATAAACTTCGCAAAGTCCACTTTGCTCCCCTCCCAGAACTTGGAGTTCATAGGGGCAAGGTTGGACTCTCTCCTGGCAAAGGCATTCTTGCCAGAAGACAGAGCCAAAAGACTGATAAACTTAGCAAACCAGTTTCTCAGCAGGTCACTGGTCTCGGCCAGACTCTGCCTGAGGCTTCTTGGCCACATGGCTTCGACACCACATGGCTTCGACAGTACATGTGACCCCAATGCCAGGCTCCATATGAGGCCTGCACAGTGGTGCCTTCGGACTCAGTGGTCACAGGCCACAGGCAGCCTCAGAGACAGGATAAGGGTGTCCAGACAATTTCTGAACTCCCTCAGCTGGTGGCTGCACCCACCCAAATCTGCTGCAAGGGGTACCTTTTCAGATTCCTGGGTTCACAGTGGTGTTGACCACAGACGCCTCCCTGCAGGGCTGGGGAACTCATTGTTTAGGCCTGTGGTCTCCAGGGCCTGTGGTCTCCCTGGGAAGCCACACAGCAGATCAATCTACTGGAACTCAGGGGTATTCGGTTAGCCCTCAATACTTTCTCTCCTACCCTGGCTCATCAGTCTGTCCTAGTTCAAACAGACAACCAGGTAGCCATGTTTTATGCGAACAAGCAGGGCGGAACTGGATCCAGGCTCCTTTGTCAGGAAGCACAGGACCTTTGCTTGTTTGCCCTCAAGCACAACATGCTTCTCAAGGCTGTGTACCTTCCTGGCCAGGAAAACTACCTGGCCGACAGGTTGAGCAGGATTCTGCAGCCCCACGAGTGGCAGCTCCATCCTTTGGTGGTTCAGAGGATTTTCCTGAAATGGGGACTTCCATCCATAGATCTGTTTGCCAGTCCACTGAACAAACAGCTGCCAAAGTTCTGCTCCAGACAACCGCATCCTTTGCGGATAGCAGCAGATGCTTTTCTGATCCCATGGTCTCAGGCCTCCTGTATGCGTTTCCTCCCACGCCCTTGGTGGCCCGAACCCTGTTCAAGATTCTTCAGGACAAGGCCTCGGTCCTGCTGGTGGCTCCCAAGTGGCCGAGACAGCCTTGGTTTCCACTTCTGCTTCAGCTGGCAGTGGATCCCCCACTGCCTCTGGGGTTGCAACCCGACCTTCTCTCTCATGATCAGGGTTCCCTTCTGCACCCCAATCTCAAAGCTCTCAATTTGATGGCCTGGAGGCTGCAAGGGTAGTTTTGGCTCCCTGGGGCCTACCTCAGGAAATTGAAGAGGTTGTCCTAGCCTCTAGGAAACAGTCCACTAGGAAAACCTATGCTCTCAAATGGAAAAGGTTTTCTGTGTGGTGTCAGCTACGTACAGAGGATCCTTTCTCCTGTACTGTACCAGTAGTGCTTCAGTATTTACTGCACTTATCAAATCAGGGACTTAAGTCCAATTCTGTTCGGGTCCACCTCTCAGCTCTAGCAGCTCACCACTCACTGGTGGAAGGACATTCTCTGTCGGTTCACCCCTTGGTGTCCCGGTTTCTCAGAGGCTTGCTTTTGCTCAAGCCTCCAATCCGTCCTCCTGCTCCTGAGTGGGAGCTGAATGTGGTCTTGCAGCAACTGACACGCCCACCTTTTGAGCCATTGGCTACTTGCCCGCTACGCTTCCTATCCTGGAAGACACTCTTCTTGATAGCCTTAACCTCGGCCAGGCGAGTGAGTGAGCTTCAAGCCCTGGTCTGTGATAGGCCTTACACCCGCTTCTATAGGAACAGGGTAGTCCTTAGGACTCATCCAAAGTTCCTCCCAAAGGTTCTCTCCTCCTTCCACCTTAACCAAGAGGTGGTTCTTCCAACATTCTTCCCTAGGCCTCATGCAAGCCAGGCTGAGGCAGTTCTGCATAACCTGGACTGTAGGAGGGCTTTATCCTTCTACCTTGACCGTACGCAGGGGCATAGAAGAGCTACTCAGCTTTTTGTCTCTTTTGACCCTAATAATTTGGGGTTAGCTGTGTCCAAGCGTACCTTGTCCACCTGGGTAGCTGACTGTATCACCTGGGCTTACAGGGCGGCTGACCTTCCTTTGCAGGTTCGGGTCACGGCCCATCGTGTCAGGGCAATGGCTGCCTCAGTGGCTCACCTCCGCTCTGTACCGTTGGTGGACATCTGCAGGGTTGCAACTTGGTCCTCAAGCCAGACTTTTGCGGCCCATTACTTTCTGAAGAGGGAGTCCCGTAGTGCTTTTGCCAGGCAGTACTCCGGAATCTCTTTGAGGTTTAGGCAACTCCTGCCCTCCAGCCCTCCGTTGGGCTACCGGTGGAGGTTCTGTCCGTGAAAAGCCTTTCTTTGATGCTGGGACTAGAGGGAGTTCTCTTGTTCAGCCTGGGTTCCTTGGTAGCCCAGAGCTAGGGAGTCACCCATATGTGAGGACTGACTTCCTGCTTGGTCCTGGAGAAAAAGTAGTTACTCACCTGTAACAAGTGTTCTCCAGGAGCAGCAGGAATCAGTCCTCACAACCCTCCCTCCTCCCCTGGGAGTTGCAGTTGTACATAGTTTATTTTTGCGTGCTGTTTTAGCTATGTCATTTGACTGAGCAAGATGGCACCTTTAGGCGGAAAGGGAACCGCGCATGCGTGGCTGCATTCCCAAAGGCTTTCTTGGAAAGCTGGGGAAATGCTCCGCAAGGGCTCCATCGACGTCGATGTCACCCATATGTGAGGGCTGATTCCTGCTGCTCCTGGAGAACATCTGTTACAGGTGAGTAACTACTCTTTATTGATTCTACTCTTTATAGGGAGTCAATGTAGATGTTTTAAGTATCTAATTTATTTATTTATTTTTTTACTTTAAGTCAATGCAGACTCCTGGCAACCCAGCAGCCCCTGGGTTTTCTTGGCAAGGTACGACTAGAACTAGATGGCCAGGCCTTTTCTTCTGAGGCAGCTAGTGCCAGTGGAAATCTCAAACAGATCTCTTGGATAGTAGGATGTTGTTCTAGCTACTAGGCTACTCCTCCACGCCAAGTAACTAAGTACAACTTATATTTTCCACAAACATTCCAGATATGAAGCAAAGTTGTGTAACGTTAGTACTTTTTAGTTAATACTACACTAGTTCAAGAGGGCAAACTATCTTTGCCAGGGAAGAGCTGTTTGTCACCCTACAAACTTCTTTTCACCCTCATGCTATCACCAAAATGATTTTTTTATTCTTCAGTTAGGGTCTTGTGGTGTCAATTTTTTTTTTGGCTCCTCTGACTCGAGGGAGAGTGTATTGGCTCCCAAAATCTAGTCAAAAATATTTAGCCCAATAAAAAGGTAACACCTTAAATTTGTAGGTGGGGGGGGGGGGGGGTTTACTTCCGTGCAAAGGAAGAACTGTCACTGCTCAGTTTCATACCATATAATTTATAGCTAACTGGCTTGGTTAAGAGACACAGTTTCATTATAGAAGGAAAAAGGATAGGTCCCCTGTTGCTTCATGGCAGGCACCCCCCACTCAGCCATATAGGGTGACTGCAGTTCAGTTTTTCCTGTGTGGCAAAATATGGTTAAATTTATCTTCTTATAACAAGCAATAAAAAGGAACAAACTAGAAAAAATTGTTACCAAGGTTAAATGTGTAAAAGCCAATTTTACATAGCATGTTGAGATCAGACATGAGATGTCAAGGTTGAGAGGTATGCTGAATTCTAGCAGTATTTTACAAAAGATTCTGCCAAATGTCGAGCCTTTTGTAAGCGATATATAAGGACAGGCAGGAGTGCAGCCAGAGAGAAACCAGTGCACTAAACATAGCAGCTTCCCTATGGAAGTCCCAAATTTGCAAATTGCACTTTAAGAGCTAGCACCTCTGCAGGGCCACTTTACAGACCTATACAGAGATGGGGCTGTCAAGTAATGAGGTTACAATTAGGAGAATTACTCTTAGTTCCTTATGTAAAACCAAAAACAAGTACTTTTTAAAAATCTATGTGAGCCTTGGAAAAGGTGTAAAACCCCATGTAGAAATTTTTGGATATACAGGGTGGCCCAAAAAAGTGAAAACATCTCGTAAATTAAAAGTTTAGTTTACTTATTTACCTTTTTTAGCTATATAAAGTCTTTATTTTGACAATTTCTGCTTGCCATTATTTTTTTAAATTTGTCAATTGTTTACATATGTCTCTTTGAATTTTTAAATAAAACTTATATGCTATGAGATGTTCTCACTTTTTTTGGGCCACCCTGTATATGCAGGGTCAGCCCATACACTAGGTGACTCGGTGGTCGCCTAGGGCACCATCCCCCTCCCCCAACATCCATCTTCTAACTGGGAAGGGGAAACGGCACAGCGATTCCTCCACTGTGATGAGGTTTAAAGTGCCTGCACTGGTGCGCTCACGGCCTACCACTACTGCCCCCTCCAAGAGAAAGTTGCGTTGGAAGGGGACAAAAGCAGCAGGCCATGAGCACGGTAGTGCAGGCACTTTAAGGCCTGATGCAGCAGAAGGATGCAGTGCCACCCCCTCCTCCCCTGGCAAGAAGATGGATGCTGGGGGGGGGGGGGGGGCGGCAGCAGCTTGGTGGTGCTGCAATCTTTGGGTGAGGGGGGGGGGGACAGCCTGGAGGGTCTGCCTAGGGCAGCAGAAACCCTCTGGTTGGCCCTGTATACATGAGGGTTCCTTTTACAAAATGAAGAACAAACATGTAAACCAGGTTGTACCAAAACCATGCCTCTTCCAATTTCTATGTAGTGTGAATCTGCATATGTAAACTGCACCCCTCTAAAACTGACATTTACACAAGTATGCAATTTACACATTTAAATGCCAGTATTTCCATGTACTATAGCACTTAACGAAACAACCCATCTGTCTGCTTTATTTTTAAAACAATAGTATGTGTGTCAGGCATTATTAGAACACAATTTACAGGGATCAACTTACTGAACTGCAGACAGAGAGCAACAGGAGTTAATAGCAAATGAGCCTTGCATCCTTTATTAGGATAACATATTTGCTTCAGGGAAAGCAGATGTAAATCCTCCCTCTTCTTCCAACAAAAACTGGCAAAACAGGTTCTGCTAACGAATGCTTTAAAATTACAGCTTCACAAGTAAGGGCTTCCTTAGCGTCCCTCCAGGCTAGTCCTGAACCTTTGGGGTCTTGCTCCTCCTCCAGCAGCTTGGAGACTGAGAATTGTCATTCTTTTCTGATGACACCAGTATAAGTATCCAGGATCCGCCTCCTGCCTTCAGTTGTCTCAGTCTCCAAGCAGCTGGAGGACTGGTGAGCCCAGAGATAGGGGCTCACTAGGAGGAGCAATTAAGTGTTACTTAGCTAAGGTTATAGCTGGGGTTTTGTACAAGCTTTAGGTTAGGATAAAAGAAAAGCTGTGCTGAGCGGTTTATTTTCTTCTCTTTTGGCCCCCCTCCCCCCCCCTTGGGTTTTTCTTCCTTTACAGGGTTGAGTAGGTTTTTTGCGCCGGAGAGGAGCATCGGAGGAGGGGGGCTACAGTCCGGTTCCTGATCCCGTCAGTAAGGGTGAGGACCAGCTGAACCACAGCAGGAAAGTTGCCACATGCGTTGCTGACCGCTCTAACGCTGAAGTGAATTCCGGCGGAGCTGTTTTCAGCTGGGCGGCACTTCTGATCTTCCCCTACTCAGCGCTGGAGCCACGATCCCGGCGAAGCGCTGAGAGGGAGTTTCGGCACCTGTTGTTTGGGCCTCAGGGACAAGGTAAGAGGCCGGGGTCCTCGGAAAGGCTCATAGCTGAGATTAGAGCAGCCGGCGTGTGGAGACCGTGGTAGGCCAGGCTGCATGCTGGACGCGCGCGTGGGGGAAAATCAGCTCGGTGGAAGAAATAGCTGTTCAGGGCTTCGTTTTTGCTATCGGGGTGTTAATAAAGGGTGGGGAGGCTGTTGTGACTACCCCCACTGATTTACACAAAAAAAAAAAAAAGATTAATACTACTATTACCCCAGTTGCACTACTCAGTTTTCTGGAGAGTAGGCGCTGGGGAACGTGGCTCTGAGACAGCAGCGGAAGCAGTGCCCTGGGGTCCTATCCAGATAGTATGCCTTCTAGGCCACTCTGCTTGGTGGGTCTAGAAGGGGGGCTGTCTCTGACACAGGGCTTTGTAAAAGCTGTCTTAAGGAATCACTGTCCATGGAGCAGGTGCTTGAAGAGGAGGGGGAGGCCCAAAAGGGGGGCACTTCCAACCTCCTGGATAAGAAGGCTTCCAGTGACCCATTTCTAGAACCAGTGGCAGGACCCTCATCTCTGCAGGATGGTCAGGCGTCGCAAGTACCAGTCCCAGGGGGCTTGGCGGCAATTTTTTCTCCGCAGTTCGACTCCTTAATTCAACAGGCTTTCGGGGGAGTGCAGATTAAGACCACTGCAAGTTCTTCAGAGGGGGACTTGGGGGAAAAGAGGCCAGGAACCCCCCTGAGCACAGGGGAGTTAGGCATTCCCGCAAAGAGGCTATGAACAGAGAGAGAGCGGTCCGGGCAGTCCGTGGTTTCGGAAGGCGCTGCTTCGGAGGACTTGGAGCAGGATTTGGAGCTGGGAGACAATGTGAAGGAAGGAGAGATTACAGAGCAAGAAGATCAGGCAAGAGTAGTGCGAATTTTTCGGAGAGAGGAGCTGCCAGAGTTAATTTCTGAAACACTGAAGGCACTTAATATGCCTGTGATGGGGCCGTCAAAGGATACGGAGTTAGAGGATCCTTTATTACAGGCTTTTCATAAATCCCAAAAGGCTTTCCCTGTGCACAGGGTCATCAAGGAGATGATACAAGGAGAATGGGACATGCCAGAGGCAGGGCTAAAAGGGTCCAGAGTGATGTCTCGGCTCTACCCATTGGTGGAACAAGATCGAGAGTTGTTTAGGTCTCCCAAAGTGGATGTCGCAGTTTCGGCAGTTACAAAGACGACCACCATTCCGGTGGAAGACAGTGCTGCGCTGAAGGATGCGCAGGACAGGAGATTGGATATCTTGTTGAAACAAGTTTTTTGATGTGAATGCGCTGTCCCTACAAGCGTCTATTTGCGGAGCTTGGGTAGCCAGAGCTTGCCTACGGTGGGCTCAGGGTCTACAGGCAGGTCAAACAGGGGGTTCGGCAGCTGAAGCAGCCAGATTACAGACAGGTGCGGCTTATCTGGCTGACATTCAGTATGATCTGGTTCGCGGTTTGTCGAATAGAATGGCGTCGGCGGTGGCGGCCAGGTGGTATCTGTGGTTACGCAATTGGGCAGCAGATACTTCGTCCAGTCCAGGCTGAGTAAGCTCCCGTTCAGGGGAAAGCTTCGGTTTGGTGAGGATCTGGAAAAGCTTGTGAAGGATTTAGGAGATTCCAAGGGCGGTAGACTACCAGAGGATAGGCAAAAGCAAAGTCGCTAAGGACCAGCAGCCAGAGGACAGCAGAGAGATTTCCGTCGCTTTCGTTCCCCAAGGTTTGGGCAGATGCAGAGGGGACGGTTTCCCTACTGGAGCCAAGGTTTTTGAGTCTTTAGGGGAGCAAGCAGGGGTTTTGCGGCTTCTTCTCCCTCTATTCTGCGAAAGTCGCAATGAAGCCAGGGAAGTCCAGGCGGGGCAGGTGCCAATAGGGGGTCACCTGCGGAAGTTTTATCCTGCCTGGACCACGATAACGACCGATCAGTGGGTGCTGGAGATCATTTGCGATGGCTATGCCTTGGAGCTTCAGCGTCCAGTGACCGAGTTTCGTTCAATCCCCTGTGCAAGGCCCAAACCAAATACGCAGCGGTACGGGAGACCTTGGACCGACTGCTCTCCCTCAAGGTGGTGGTACTGGTGCCGCCAGACCAATACGGCTGCGGTCGGTACTCCATCTATTTCATAGTACCAAAGAAAGAAGGCATCTATCAGCCAATTTTGGATCTCAAGCGGGTGAATCGCTGTCTAAAGGTGTCTCATTTTTGAATGGAGACGTTAAGATCAGTCATAGTAGCGGTACGCAAAGGCGAGTTTCTTACGTCCCTCGATTTGTCAGAAGCTTATCTGCACATTCCCATTCGTCAAGAGCATCAAAGGTTTTTAAGATTCACGGTGCCGATGGGTCATTTTCAATTCCAAGCGTTACCGTTTGGTCTGGCGACAGCGCCAAGAATTTTCACCAAAGTGATGGTGGTAGTGGCGGCGGCGGCTTTAAGAAAGGATGGGATTCTAGTTCATCCTTATCTGGACGATTGGTTGATTTGGGCAAAATCAAAAGCGGAGAGCGAGGTGGCCACGATCAGAGTGGTGGCATTTTTGGAAAAGCTCGGTTGGGTAGTCAATATGTCCACGAGCAGGTTGATCCCCTTGCAAGTGCTCGAGTACCTAGGGGCCCGGTTCGATACGAGGGGCGGACAGGTCCTCCTGCCGCAAGCACGGGCGCAGGGTCTGCGAACTTTGATCCGCCGGTTTCTCTGCAACAGACTCCCCACAGCCTGGCACTACCTTCAGGTGTTAGGGACCATGGCAGCGACTCTCGAGGTGGTGCCGTGGGCGAGAGTGCACATGAGACCCTTACAAAGAGCCTTGCTAAGACGGTCGCACCAAAACGAAAGTCTGTCTCAAGTATTACCTTGTCAGCAGGAGACGCGTCGCGCTCTGCTCTGGTGGTTGCAAACGAAGAGCCTCGAGAAAGTTATGTCCTTGGAGGCGCCAGATTGGATCCCCCTGACGACAGATGCCAGTCTTACAGGTTGGGGTGCTCATGTCCAAGGAATGTACGCACAGGGTTTGTGGTCGCGTCAGGAAAAAGCCTGGTTGATCAACAGGCTGGAGTTGCGGGCGGTGGTTCTGACGCTGGCAGTGTTTCAGGGCTGTCTTCGAGGACAGGCCGTGCGAGTGTTTTCCGACAATGCGACAACAGTGGCCTATATCGATCGGCAGTGGGGCACCAGCAGCACGGCGCTGGAAGCAGAAGCCAATCAGTTATTCGAGTGGGCCGAGGTACATCTACTAGCGGTGTCAGCGGCGCATGTCGCAGGAGTGGAAAACGTAGAAGCCAATTTTTTGAGTCGGGTAAGAGTGGACCCGGGGGAGTAGGTCCTTCATCCGCAGGTGTTCAAAATGGTGGTGCGTCGCTGGGGCCTGCCAGTCATGGATCTCATGGCGACCTTTCAGTCCGCAAAGGCCAGTCGGTTCTTCAGCAGATGACGGGAAAGGATGTCAGAAGGTCTGGATGCCTGGTACTATACGTGTTTCCGCCATGGGTGTTAATAGGTCGGGTACTACAGCGCATAGAGCGTCACAGAGGACGAGTGGTGTTAATTGCGCCAGATTGGCCAAGACGGCCGTGGTATGCAGATCTCATCAGGCTTCTGGGAGACAAGCCATGGAAGCTCCCGGTTCGAAGGGATCTATTGAGTCAGGGTCCTTTACAGATGCCTCAGGTGGATCGGTTCTTGCTTACGGCTTGGCTATTGAAAGGGCAAGGTTGACAGCGAGAGGTTATTCGGAGGCAGTGGTTGCCACTTTGCTGAAAGCTCGGAAGAGATCTACTTCCTTGGCGTATATTTGGATTTGGCGTGTGTTCGAAGCTTGGTGTGTGGACAAGGAGGTTATGGCCTTAAGGGCTTCGATACCTCAGGTACTGGCGTTTTTGCAGGAGGGATACAAGAAGGTGTTAGCGACTGCTTCTCTAAGGGTGCAATTGGCGGCTCTATCTTGTTACAGAGGTAAGATAAGAGGCGAGATTCTGGGAGCTTATCCGGATGTTAAACGATTTTTGAGGGCGGTAAAGCTATTGTGACTGCCATGTAGGCAGGTAGTTCCGTCGTGGGACTTGCATCTGGTGCTAGAGGCTTTGGTGAGAGCGCCTTTTGAACAATTGGCGAGAGCATCGTTAAAGGATCTTACCTTGAAGGTGGTGTTTTTGGTGGCTATTTCATCGGCCAGGAGAATATCGGATTTGCAAGCGTTATCCTGCAGGGAACCTTTTCTGGTTTTTAGTGATTCAAAGGTGGTGTTGAGGACCGTGCCATCTTTTTTGCCCAATGTGGTCTCACCGTTTCATGTAAATCAAGTAGTGTCGCTGCCGGTATTTGAAGTTGGCAGTGCGGATACTACTCCGAAGCAGTTACATAGATTGGATGTTCGGCGGGCGCTGAAGCGGTATTTAAAGTCTACAGTTTCCTTCCGTAGTTCGGATAGGTTATTTGTGTTGTACGGAGGTCCAAAGAAGGGGCAAGTGGCGTCAAAGGCGTCCACTGCCAGATGGATTAAGGAGGCAATCGCGTCCGCGTACATTTTGAAAGCTAAGGCGGTGCCAAAGGGCTTACGAGCTCATTCGACTAGGGCGCAGGCTACATCATGGGCAGAATGCAGCCTTGTTCCGCCGGTGGAAATTTGTAAGGCGGCTACCTGGTCGTCTTTACATTCCGTTGTCAAGCATTACTGTCTGGATGTACAGGCGAATAGGGATGCCTGTTTTGGACTGGCGGTGCTTCAGGCTGGTCTAGCAGGTCCCTCCCGTTGACTTTTTGCACTGCTCTGTTACATCCCCAAATGTTCAGGACTAACCTGGAGGGACGCTAAGGAAGGTGAAATTAGACTTACCTGCTAATTGTTGTTCCTTTAGGAACTCCAGGCTAGTCCTGTATCCCTTCCGTAACTTTGCGTGGACTATGGCCCGAAGCATCTCAGGTGTAACAGGTAGATGACTTATCTGGAGACAATGGGTATAGTCCATAAGGGGGTGGAGATCCTTCCTAAAGGGTTTGTAGGGGAGGTCTATGTCTTTCATCTCTGAAAATACGGCTCTCAGCATGTTTCAAAGGTTAAGTAACTTTAGGGGGCTACACGAACGTTTTCAAATAAGGTTCGGCCTATTTAGTACACTTATCATTAGGTTCTAAGAAGAGTTATAAGGAAAATTGCTACTTAATTGTTGCTCCTGTGAGTTTGCTTTGTCAATAGTTTACTGAAGGCAGGAGGCGGATCCTGGATACTTATACTGGTGTCATCAGAAAAGAATGACGATTCTCAGTCTACAAGCTGCTGGAGGAGGAGCAAGACCCCAAAGGTTCAGGACTAGCCTGGAGTTCCTAAAGGAACAATTAGCAGGTAAGTCTAATCTCACCTTTTTTATTCTTAATCTTTCAGTCACTGCACTATATACCACATATCATAGAGGTGTGCATTCATGAATGCAGAGTTGGTTCATTTAGATGCCTAAAAAATCTAAAGTGCACACAGACCATTCATATGCACATGTACCCATGAATTAATGCATGTAGTATCAATTGCATGCATTTTCAAGTTCTTCCTTGTGTACAATGCACACCAAAATGGATGGATAGGTCAAACTAATGTGATAAAATACCTAAAACTATGAAAACAATTTAAAAATAGGCACAAGCCAAACATTTTTGGCTATGGTGCACCCCTAATATATCAGTGACCATAAAGTCAACAGTTGTTTGAACTGCTGCTACTACTATTAATTATTTATAAAGCGCTACAAGGCATACACAGCCTGTACAAACACATATAAAGACAGTCCCTGCTCATAAGAGCTTACAATCTAAGAGAGAAGACAAAAGATAAGAATAAGGGCAGAAAAGGGAAGGGTAAGGGAGACACAAGGAAAATAAGGGATCTGGGTGCAAAAGCAGCCTCAAAGAGATGAACCTTAAGCATGGATTTGAAAATGTACAGACTCAGGTAATTTGTTCCAGGCATAAGGAGCAGCAAGGTGAAAGGATTGAAGTCTGGAGTTGACAGTGGAAGAAAAGGACAAAGGGAGAAGCAAGCCAGTAAAGAGCAGAGTTCACAAGGTGGAGTGTAGGGGTAGAGGAGAGAGAAAAGGTAGTGAGGGGCAGAGGAATGAATGCATTTATAGGTCAGAAGGAGAAGTCTGATTTGGATACAGAAACATAAGGGAAGCCATTGAAGTGATTTGTGAAGAGGGGTTATATGAATATACCATGGCTGGCAAAAGATTAGTCGCGCAACAGAGTTCTGAAGCAAGAAGGAGATTGGAATAGTCTAGACGGAAAGTAATTAGAGAGTAGACAAGTATTTTAGTAGAGTGTTCAGAAAGGAAAGTGCGAATTGTGTTAATGTTATAGAGAAAGAAATGACAGGTTTTAGCGATCTATTGAATATGTGAGGAGAAGAAAAGGAAGGAGTCAAAGATGTCCCCAAGGTTACAGGCTGAGGAAACAGGACGTAGAAGACTTATCTACAGAGATAGAGGAAAGGGGGAGGAAGGTTTAGGGGGAAAGATAAGGAGTTTGACTTTGGCCATGTTTACTTTCAAACGGTGGTGAGACATACAAGTGGCGATGTCGGACAGAGATGCGGGCCTGGAGTGACAGAAATATCAGATGTAGAAAGATAGATCTGAGAATAGTTGGCATAAAAATGATACTGAAATCCATGGGAGGAGATGAGAGCACCAAGGGACTGGGTGTTGAGACAGAAAAGGAGAAGGCCCAGAACAGACCCTTGGGGTTCACTAACAGAGAGGGATAGCAGTAGAAGTGGAACCACCAGAGCAAACACAAAGTGTGATGGGAGAGATAAGAAGAGAACAGAAATGGCACAGAGTCCCTAAAACCAAGTGAAGACAATGTATCAAGAACAAGGTGGTGATCAACAGTGTCAAAAGTAGCAGAAAGGTCAAGAAGGATGAGGATAAAGGCCCTTGGATTTAGCTAGGAATAAGTCGCTGGAGATTTTGGAGAGTGCTGTCTCAGCAGAATATAAGGGGTGAAAGCCAAATTTAAGTGGATCCAGCAGAGCTCGAGAGGAAAGAAATTCAAGACAATGGCGGAGGACTGCATGCTCAAGAAGTTTGGAAATGAAGAGAAGAGAGATGGGTCGATAGAAGAACAGGGTCAATGGAAGGTTTCTTGAGGAGAGGTGGTGTGACCATAGCATGCTTGAAGGTTGCAGGAACAGTAGCAGTGGAGAGCAAGAGGTTGTGCATATGTGAGATGGAAGGGATATGAGAAGAGGAAATGGAGTTAAGGAGATGGGTGGGGATATGATCGAAAGAGCAAGTAATAAGTTTAAAGGAGAAAAGAAGATGAGAGGTTTCCTCATTAGAGATCTTAGAAAAGGATGAAAGGGTAATAGATTGAGGGGAAAAGTTGCTATTGAGGTGGGGGAAGAGGGGATAAAGCTGATCTAGTGGGGAATTGGAGTGTAAATCTTGTGGATTTTGTCATGGAAATAGTCAGCAAGGGTTTGGGCAGAAAGAGGAAGAGGTGTAGGCATCTTGAAGAGAGAGATAAGAGTTGAGAAAAGTCAGAGGAGGTTAGTAGCAAGAGTGTTAGTCAGATGGACATAGCCTTAGCATTTGCCAAGCAAAACTGCTGACTGAAAAGAGGTAATCATGAATTTGAAGTGAAGAAGAAAGGGAGCAGGATTTGAGTCAAATGTGCTCAGCTGAGTGGGAACAGGAGTGCAGATAGCAGGTAGTTGAAGGCACCCAGGTTTGAGGTATAGTGCGTCTCACACGTTGTGGGATGGGGTGGAGCAAGAGTATCCAGAGCAGAGGAGAGGGCAGTATTATAGGAAACTATAGCCTCAATCATCAGTTTAGAAGACAAGGTGGAAGAAAGAGGTGATGAGACCATAGTGGAGAGCGCCAATGGCATGAAGATTCCTAAAAAGGTAGGAGACAACTTGGTAAGATTGAGGTGGGGAGTGATGAAGAGTGAAGTTTAGGAGGGGATGATCAGATAAGGGAAGAACTGAGGTATGGAAATTGGAAGGTAAACAGAGAATAACACCAGGTCAAGGCAGTGATTGTGCTGATGAGAGGAAGCAGAAGAGCAAAGTTGAAGGTTGAATGAGAAGGTAAGGGAAAGGAGTTGAGGGATAGGGGTCAGAAGGGTTATCAACATGAATATTAAAGTCACCAAGAATAAGGGAGGGGGGAGAAGAATCCAGAGATAGGGAAAGCCAGGAGTCAAAGTCAGTGAGAAAGGTACAGGTGAACTTAACAGGGAATCTATAAATAACAGCTATCCGGAGAGGTAAGGGATTAAAAGGCAAATGTAATGGACTTCAAAGGAGGAAAAGGAGTGAGACTGAGGTAGGAGGGGTTGGAAGGAGGTGGCAGGAAGGAAGAAAGCAGAAACCCACCATCACTAGTGGTATGAGGAGTGTGTGAAAATTGGTAGCTGCCATGACAGAGGGCAACGACCAAAGCAGTGTCATCAGGGAGGAGCCAGGTTTTAGTAAGTGCTAAAATATAGAAGGCGTTAGAAATGAAGAGATCATGCGTAAAGGGGAGTTTATTAGATATGAAATGAGCATTCCATAAGTCACAAGAGAAAGAGAGGGGAAAGGAATATGGATGAGATTAAAGTAGTTGGGTGAGGAGTAGGAGTGAGAATAGTCTAGGTGGGGTTTAGGATTAATGTCACTAGATGAAAGAACAATATTGCCTTCACCACATGGTATACTATTTTGCTAATGCACTCTACAAAAGCAAGAAGTCAGAATCTCTGTTTTCTGCAAACAAGACTAAAGATATTTGCATACCTCAGATTGCGCTGAAGACAGCATCCTTATTTGCTTTCTATCACTACTCAAACTAATGTATAGTGGGCGTTCCATGCACAAGTATAATGCGGCAGGTTTCCACTGTTTTTCTAATATTGTATTTATTCACATGCTTAATGGGAAAGATTTCAGAGGCACGCAAGAACCCATACTTTTTAGTGTACCTCAGTTAATATGAAACCGATAGAAACATGCATAAAGCAGAGGTTTAGAGTAGGCCAGAAATATACTTAATTCTTAAGTCCCAGTGGCTCCAAACAGAACAAAGCTTCTGGAAGGCACGCACACCAGTTAGCCTAGCAGAGGAATCATTTGCTTAAGGAATACCTAACTTTGCAGTACTGTATATATTCCAGTACCATGGCAAAATAATACAGCTATGCTGAATGTTGGCTTTTAAAAATACTCTTGTCCTACATTTGGAAAAAAAAAAATAAGGGTGTCAATATTCTACTTGCAGCAGTAAACTTTTTTTTTTTTTTTTTTTAAATACCAGCCACCATGGGTTAAAATAAAAACAGAGGATATTGAGCAGCAACATTCAAATAAGGACTGCTGCTGAACTTTCAGATATAGCGGCCTGCACCAGCCATATCTGGACAGGGGTGACTGAGCCACTATCCAATACAGTTCCTTATCGTCTCTCCAGTTCGGTCCCTCACCTCTGGGTAGAGCACCTCCTCCTCCAGCCAAAATCGTGACATCACTGGATATATCCTGCTGGTCTCTCCTACCAGCCCCCAGTGTGCCCAGTCTCCATGCAGCTGGAGGACGTAGTGAGCTTAGGTGCTGGGCTCACCGAGGAGCAGATAAGGAGCTTTAGTTAGGATAGATAGGGTTTTTTGATCTTTCATTTCCCTATGGTTTAATTTCGTTTGGTACTTTTAAAGTTTAAAAAAAAAAAAAAAAAAAAGGGGGAGGAGTCAGGAAGGGGAACGGATGGTAACAGGAGGATACCTTCACACTCCCCGAAGAGCTTCTTTGCCTTCTGCCTGCTCTCCCCTCCTAGATTGCACAGAGGGGGGCTGTTCTGTGGCTTGGCTGGGTCTAATCCGGCTTCTGCCAGCATCAACGATTTTTTTCGCTCTGCAGCCCACGTTGAAGCTTCTTCCCTGCTGCAGCTGAAAACGGCTATCAGGCTGATCGCTGTCGCCTGTCTTGCAGACCTGCCGTTTCTGGTATTGAGGGGAAGAAAGTGAGTATAAGACCTCGGAGACAGAGGTGACTGTCCCGGTGGAGGATTTTTGGAGCATGGGGAAGCATTCAAGCCTGTGACCGCATGTGCAGCACGTTTGGCAGTAATTAGATCTGACAAGAATCACGGGCCGTTTTCTTTCCCACTTTTTTTTCTGCCGAGCTCAGGACTGCTTCTGGTGCAGAATCTTTTGGGGGCTTAGATTGTAGCTTTTCAGGTGTTGGTGAAAGTTTATTTTACTTCTGGGATGTGAGTCATTGTTTCTTCCCTTAAAGGGACCACTACAAAAATAAATAGAACAGTTCTTCATATTGGTTCTTTGTTTTTTGTTCATTTTCACTGCGGAGCGCCTTTATTTTATCTGGACTCTCCAACTGTGTTCCACTGATGCCGTCACGCTCACAGTGTCTTGTGTGTGGGTCACGTAGGGGCGCAGTCTTGGACGCTGGGGTCTGTTGGGAGTGCGCAACTGAAGCGCTCAATATGGAGCAGGAGCAGGAGCACCATGATAAGGCTCCTGAAGGGATTCAGGGTGTTCCCAGTGTGGGGGAAGGGGAGCGTCCCCTGGAGTCCCCATCTGTTCCTCTTGTGGACAGTCCACTTGTGCCCGGTACTTCCACTACGCCAGCGGCGGCTGGAGCGGTTCTTGGGAGGTTTTCCCCCAGATTTTGTGCTGGTTATGCATCAAGCGTATTGGTTGCGCAATCCAGTAGCAGTCACAGGTACTTCGCTGCTTGGAGCGGCAGGGGGTCAAGCGGCCACGGACAGGATTGGAAGTGGATTAACTAGAGCAGCTAAGAAGGCTCGCTCGCTGGAAGATCAACCCCTTGATTCGGACTGGCCAGAAGGGGAAGACTGATATGGAACCAGAATCCGGAATAGAAGAGCTAGAAGGCGGCAAAATTCAGGAGCCTGAGGACCAGGCGAGGATCATCAGAGTTTTTCGGAGAGATGAGCTGACAGTGCTCATTACTGAGTCGCTTCAGGCTCTCAATCTGTCTTCGGTGCAACCAGGGGAAGATGAGGGGACTAGAGGATCCTTTCATTCAGGCGGTGCGTAAGATGCAGGCTGTTTCCCGTTCACCGAGTGGTTAAGCAGATGAATCAGGATGAATGGGATTTGTCAGAGGCAGGATTGCGTGGGGTTAGGTCTATGAATCGGCTTTACCCCTTGGCTGATCAAGAGAGAAATGTTTCATTCTCCGCATATAGATGCGGTGGTGTCAGCGGTCACGAAGACGACTATCCCGGTGGAAGGCAGTGCGGCTTTGAAGGACGCACAGGATAGAAAATTGGACACCTTACTGAAACAGGCTTTTGAAGTTAATGCTCTCTCGCTGCAAGCGTCTATTTGTGGGGCTTGGGTAGCGAAAGCTTGCCTTCGGTGGTCGCAGCGCTTACAGCAGCTAGCGCAACAAGCACAGGAGCGCTTAGCGGATGTGACAAGGATCGAGTCAGGGGCTGCTTATTTAGCAGATGTCTATTATGATCTAATTACATAATTAGCGAATAGTATGGCTTCCTTGGTAGCCGCACACCGTTATCTTTGGTTAAGGAATTGGGCGGCAGACAGTTCCTCCAAGTCGCGTCTCAGCAAACTATCTTTTAAGGGAAAGTTGTTATTTGGAGAGGATCTAGACAAGCTGGTCAAAGATTTGGGAGGATAAGCCGAAGCAGAGTCGGGCCCCGGGATCTTCGTAGGATCAGTTTTGGGACTTTCAGGCATTTTTGTACCTCCCCGTTGGGAGGTTTTCAAAGAGGAAGATTCCTCTAGCGAGGTTAAAGTTTTCGGGGGGCGAGCAGAGGATTTGCTAGCTCTTGTTAGCAGCACTCAGGAAATCCCAATGAAGCGAAGTGGACTCGGGCAGGATTTCAGCCGGTAGGGGGTTGGCTTCGAGATTTTCTTCCTGCCTGGGTCCAGATAACATCAGATCAGTGGGTGTTAGAGGTCATTCGCAAAGGTTATGCTCTCGAATTTGCTCGTCCAGTGCTCGACTCCTTTGTCCTGTCTCCTTGCAGAGGACAGGAAAGGACAAAAGCGGTACGGGAGACCCTTGCTCGTCTTTTACAGCTGGGAGCAGTGGTTCCGGTTCCACGAGAGCTCTGTGGTATCGGTCGATACTCTATTTCATGGGTCCAAAGAAAGACGGGGCCTTTCGTCCAATTCTAGACCTCAAGGGGATAAATCGATGTCTGCAAGTGCCTCATTTTCGAATGGAGACCTTACGGTCGGTTATAGTGGCGGTTCGTCAGGGGGAATTTTTGACGTCGCTCAATCCGACAGAAGCGTATTTACACATTCCTATCAGGCCGGATCATCAGACGTTTCTAAGATTTGCGTTACCATGGGGGCATTTTCAGTTCCAGGCATTGCCTTTCGGGTTAGCAACAGTTACGCGCACCTTCACCAAGATTATGGTGGTGGTAGTGGCAGCTCTTCGAAAGGAAGGAATATTAGTTCATCCTTATCGCGATTGGTTGATACGGGCAAAATCTGAGGCCAAGAGTGTCCACGTTACAGCCAGAGTGATGCAGCTTCTTCAGAGTCTCAGTTGGATATTCAATGCTGCCAAGAGCCATTTGGAGCCATCGCAGGTTCTAGAGTATTTAGGAATACGGTTCAACACTCGTGTGGGAGCAGTATTTCTACCGGATCTCCGAGTACCAAATTTCTGAGGACTCCAGCACCGTCAGCCTGGAACTATCTTCGTGTTCTAGGGACAATGGCGGCGATGCCGGAGGTCATGCCGTGGGCCAGAGCACACATGCGTCCGTTACAGAGATCTCTGTTTCGTCGATGGTCACACCAGAACGATTTTCTGTGCAAACAACTTCCTTGTCCTTTACGGGTCAGGAGGTCGCTTCAATGGTGGCTTTATCCGCAAACATTTGCGGTGGGCATGCCTCTCGAGCAACCGCAGTGGCTTCTGGTGTTAACAGATGCCAGTCTCGCAGGTTGTGGAGCTCATTGCGGGGATCGGTTCGCGCAAGAAAGTTGGACCGAACAGGAGGCCAAATGGTCGATCAACCATTTAGAGTTGCGAGCGGTAGCGCAGGCGCTTCAGGCATTCAAAACCTCAGTGTGGAATCGAGCAATTCGAGTGCTGTCAGACAATGCTGCGACAGTAGCGTACCTCAACCGGCAAGGGGGAACGGGAAGTGTGGCGTTGGAAGGAGGCGGAAAGCTTATTCGCTTGGGTGGAGCCTTGTCTTCAAGCACTATCGGTGGCGCACATTGCGGGAACGGAGAATGTATCGGATACACAAGGAGGAGCAAACTCCTGCAGATAGTCCAAGCAAACACAAGAGGCAGGAGACGTTGGATGAGCTGAAGGGTCTTTATTGCTGAAGGAGGAACCCCAACGCGTTTCGGTAACGCCTTCCTCAGGGGGAATATCACCAGGCGCACGTTTCAAACACGTTGGTTTGAAAAGCTTCTTGCGTGTGAACTATTCACATTATCAAAGACAGTTTGAATGAGCAAATGTAGAGACAAACCGTATAAAGTCAGATCCGTTGGAGACAGTATCACAATGATCGCATTTGAAGCAAGTTTTTGCTCAGATAGTTGCCAGGTGGGGACCTCCGATTATGGATCTCATGGTGACCTTTCGGTCAGACACGGCAAATCGTTTTTGCAGCAGGAGGCAAGAAAGGATGTCAAAGTCTGGATGCCTTACTGCAACCATGGCCCACGCAAGGCCTGCTCTACGTTTTCCCTCCTTGGGCGCTCATAGGTCGGGTGGTTCAGCGCATCAAAGCTCATCAGGGGAAAGTAGTGTTAGTTGCTCCGGATTGGCCACGATGCCCGTGGTATGCCGATCTGCTACGTCTTCTCGACAGGGAGCCATGGCAAATGTCCTCAAGGGTGGATCTTCTGAGCCAAGGACCTCTGCGAATGCCTCAGGTGGATCGGTTCTCACTTACAGCTTGGCCATTGAAAGGGCTAGGTTAAGGAAGAAAGGTTACACTGGGGCGGTAATTGATACCTTGCTTTTGGCCAGAAAGAGGTCGACATCTTTAGCATATGTACGCGTTTGGCGTATCTTTGAGGACTGGTGTGCGCAGCGTCAGGTCCGTCCAACCTTGGTGTTGGTTCCTATGGTATTGAGTTTCTTGCAGGACAGTTTCGACAAGGGATTGGTGGCCAGTTCCTTAAGGGTTCAGCTGGCAGTTATTTCTTGAGGAAAGGTTCTGGGAGTTTCCTTGGGTTCCCATGCTGATGTGATACCCTTTTTGAAGGCGGTATCCCGTTTACGACCTTTTTTGCAGGATGGTGTCTCCTCCGTGGGATCTCAACTTGGTGCTAGGGGCATTGACGAGGGCGCCTTTTGAACCTTTGCATCTGGCTTCATTAAAGGATTTGACTTTAAAGACAGTGTTCTTGGTAGCCATTTGTTCGGCATGTCGAATTTCGGAGTTGCAGGCGTTGTCCTGTCGAGAACCATTTCTGTCTTTTTCTAGGGAAAAGGTAGTGTTGCGTCCCATGCCGTCTTTTCTGCCAAAGGTGGTTTCACCATTTCATATGAATCAATCTATCTGTCTCTTTGCCAGTATTGGGTGTTTCAGGGGAGGATGCGTCGGACCGTAGTTTGTGTCAGACATAAAGAGGGTTCTGCGGCATTACTTGAAGGTCTCAGAGTCCTTCCGCAAATTGGAACGTTTATGCGTCCTCTTTGGTGGTCCGTGTAAAGGGGAAGCGGCAGCCAAAGCTTCAATTTCCAGATGGGTCCATGAAGCAATAGCTTCGGCATATATTTTGCAGGGACGTCAGGTGCCCGTGGGGCTGCGGGCGCATTTCTACTAGAGCGCAAGCAACTTAGTGGGTGGAACATAGCTTGGTTCTGCCGGTGGAAATTTGCCGAACAGTCACTTGGTCTTCGCTGCATACTTTCAGTAAACACTATCGCCTAGACGTTCAGGCGACACAGAATGCCTGTTTTGGGGCTGCAGTTTTGCGGTCCGGGTGGACAGGTCCCTCCCAATAATTACTGCTGTTACATCCCAGAGGTGAGGGACTGAACTGGGGAGACAAGGAAAGAGAAATTAGACTTACCTGCTAAATTGTTGTTCCTTGAGGAACTCCAGTTCAGTCCCGATTCCTGCAGGATTGGTTTGGTGTGAGGAGTGTCAACAGCTAAGCAGAGAGCAGATCCCGAAAAGTATTATGCTCTTTCTGTACTCAGACTATGTTTTCTCTGTATTCTTTCTGATCTCTCCTTTCTCTGCTATTTTCTTCGAAGGGGGAAGAGAGGGAGTTATCCTCTTAGTTAACAGGGATTTAGTGCAGTCTGAAATTTAAATGGTTTGATTTAATACTACAGCTACTTATTTGTTGCTCCTTTGAGTCTGCTTTGTTAATAGGTCACTGGGGGCTGTAGGAAAGGCCAGCAGGATATATCCAGTGATGTCACGATTTTGAGATGCCCAGTCTCCATGCTGCAGGAAGAGGTGCACTACCCAGAGGTGAGGGACTGAACTGGAGTTCCTCAAGGAACAACAATTAGCAGGTAAGTCTAATTTCTCTTTCGCATAATACTTAGGGCGGCTTTTTTGCTGTCCTAAATTGTGTGGATCGTTATCCGGATAGCAACGATTTTCAGCACAACTATTTGAATAAATGTTAGCTTCCCCCTCAGACAACCCTGGCACTATTAGAGTGCACAGGCAGTCAGAGGTAATAGTCAACGGCACTATCGAAATAGTGCTGTGAAATATTAGACTCAGTGGCACTTATCCAGTTAGAAGGTGCTGCTCAATGGGAAGGTGCTGTTGAATATTGACCCCAAACAGTTTAAACAGGAAAAACATAGCACATTCTACCCCTGACATAAATGCTGCAAGGTCAAGCAATTTGGATACAATATAACCTAAGCATCACAGAGCTCAATACATCCCTACGCTAAATTTCAGGCGGCACAAGAGAAAAATCACATTCAAATAAAACACCCCATAAAAGTCAGCAATCCCAGTTTGCTTAAAATTACAACCTTAAATATATTCTGAGCAGCCTCCAGCATCCTTTTCTGAAAAGCAGTAAGAGGCTTTTTTTTAAACAAAACACAACAGTATAATTATAACTTCAACAAGAGAGAAAAATATATAAATTAAAAATACATAATCCACAGTACAGCTGCTTAGATAAGCAGCAAAAATTGTAAACCACTGGTTTTGAATTGTTAAAAATGTGCTCCAGTGCAGACTACATTTAAAAAAAGCATCTAAGGTCACTTTGTAATTCAAAGAATTCTACTTTTCAGGTGTCAATAAACAGAGTCCTAAAAATAACTGAGAACCAGGGCAGCATTTAAGAAATCAAAGGCTAATAATGATGATCTAAACTGAATCCTACTGCTAGTGGGGAGCAATTTTCAAAAAAGGTTTCCTGCAGGTAAATAGAAAAAAATGGGGGGGGGGGGGTTCCTAGCAAAAAAGGTGCTGGTGCTCATGTGCCGGGTTCTTTTATTAATACATGAGGGCCATGGATCGAATTAAGCAGGCAATGAAAAAGGTGCCGGTTGTCTGCATCACAACATACCCCTTCAAAAAAAATCTCCCCAAAACCCCCCCCCCACACCTTTAAAAATAGGCTCCCATTCTTGTGCAGAGAAAAGTGAACACATTCTCCACCACACCTGCACTTTTTTCCATGGGTAAAAAAAAAGTGGCCATGGGAATGGGGAAAGGGCAGAACTGGCAAACTGCACATGGGAAGTTTGTTCTGAAATTCCATGTTTTGCCCCGCACAGTTTGCATGCACTGCAGGGAACAGGAAATTAGCCCTCCCTGGTTCTAGTTATACCTGAACCTGCTGAAACCTTTGGGCTATTTGTCCCCCATTTAGAACCAGTAGCAATTGATGGTGCTAAGACAATACTGAAGTGTTCAGAAGGTCATTTTGTAATAGGCCACATAACCTGTGCAGTTAATACGCACACAAGGTGCACCAATCAAAGGGAAAAATACATGCATATTTTCCTTCTGAAAATTATCCCACCAAAAATACCCGTATGCATTTACACCTGCTATTTAGTATGCACAAAAAGCTCAAACGTTTTGCATTCATATGTGTGAAATTCAAAACACTCTGCCCCAGGATGTCTCTACTTGCTAGACAAGTGTGTGGAATGTCATTTTATGCACACATTTACACACCAATTTTCAGCAAATTTTATGAAAAGCCATTTCCACATATAAAAACCACTGCTGTATGCCTGTAGTTGTCTTAGCAGTTACCAATTAAGGAGAACATTTTATCTGTACACAAGAATTACAGCAACTCCCCATGGCTAGTGTGTGTTCATCCAGTTTCACGGACAAGGCCCCTGTAGTGTTTATGCCACCAAGAGTTCCCAGCGAAGCAGCCTCTTAAGAAAACTTCTTTGTTCTTCACTCTTGTAATCTCTTACTTTTGTTTTTCCTTTTTTTCATGCTCAGATTTTAACACTCCCCTAGGTATAATCAGGATACTGCCATCACTGTGGCAGCGAAGAGCATATCTGCTGGGGTTCACAGGCCTGCCCTGCTCATCTCTTAACCGGCTGAAGACATCACGATACAAATCGCTGAGCTTTTGTTTCATCTGGCTCACCGATTTGTTACAGTGAGCTTTTTCTTTAAGCAGACTTGCTTTCTGTGCTTGGAGTTTGCACACATCATTCTCCAGGTTCAGAATTGCATCTAGTTTACGTTTACGACAATTTTGAGCAGCAACCTTATTTTTACCTCTTCGCCTGATGTCACGAATGATGGATATCTGGGTATCCGACAAGTAGTATTTGGAGAGGAGGCTGTTGAATACATCTACAGGCATACTGACAATTTCCTCCACGGAAAATGGAATTCTCAGAGCTTTTGCCTGTCGCTCATCACGACTGAAAATTTTCTTGGCATCGCCAACACATCTATTACCCAATTTATTTGCCTCTGCAGACCATGAATGACACTGTTCTGGACTGGACTGCAGCTCCTTTGGCAGTAGATTGTAAGTATGATTATGATGGACGCTCTCAAACATTGGCTCTCTATGAAAGTCCGAGTCAACTTGATAATCCAAGCGACAGCATTTATTGAATTCTAGCAGAGGCCCTCCAACAGCACCTTCCAGACGATCATATGAAAAAGATTCTGCATCACTGTGGTAACCTACAGCCCCTTCATCACCAACTGAAGCAGACAATGAATCAGAAGCACTAGAGAAGGTAGGACTGTGGCTGGAGCTTAAAGAAAATCCAGAATCAGAGTCTGCTTCAAAAAGTTGGGAAGCTTCCAAAAGATCAAAACCTTCTTCCATGGCTAATGACATCAAATTGATCTCATCAAATATGTTTTCATCAAAACCTGAGAGGAGATCTTGGTTTGTTAGATTCCTAATACTGTTTTCAACATATGGAAATAAGCCTGTCAGATCAGTGTCACTGAGAGATCCTGCAGGATTTATGTTGGAGTTTAACTGTTGACAGATCTCTTCACTTGGAAAATTCCCGGTTTCTGGATTCCTTCTAAGAATAGAATTTGATCTTAACACAGCCTCATGAAGACTTACATCCTGGCTATTAGCCTGCGTCAAATTAACACTGAAGTGTGATAAAGGATTTTGGCCACTGTTACTACTGTCATCAGGCTGAATATCTTCAAGCGGTATTTCCTTAAAAAGAACAAACAAAGAAAAAGTTCAGTTTAAAAACGTACATGATGCTAAACTTCACTTGTGACGGACTCATTCATTAGGAAGCACTCTTGCAAGCTGGATAAGAGAGCTGCTCACTGGTAGTTACCATTCTCTAGAGTATTTTTCAAAGAGTCACACCGCTGGATTACTAACTTAGACATGGATCTCTTAAGTAGCTTTTGGAGCTTAGAACTGAGAATTTCACTATGCCTGAGAGAGAGAACACAAATGATCTAAAGTTTGCCTCAACCACCACCTTCAATCAAGTTGTGCTAGATGCCAAAACACTTAGATGCAGTTTGGGTCTGTGCTGTACACTGAGCTGCAGGGAGTGATATAAACTATTTGCAACACACCTTTCAAAAGGCACCAGAGTGTGCCAGAGGACTGGCCCACTTGAGTTACCAAAATGACAGAATGAAAGCACAGCAGTGTCTGCATTTAAAGGTTGTTTGGAGAGTTCAGTCAGATTGGTCTGGGGAAATAAGCAGCACTACCTGATAGAAGTCTGGAAATGATTTCTATTATTTTTTATTTATGTATTTAGATAACTTTTATACAGCCATATCAAGAATCAAAGTGGTTTACAGAGAACAATAACTTTTACAGGGAACAGAGAACACAATAAAAATATTGAATCACATTTCATACAGGGTAATTCTTAGGAACTTATTTACAATCATAAACAGAGAGATTATGAGACAGTTAACAGCATTATGTTTGGGTTAATTACACTGGAGTCTGCCGGTGAGTGTGTGTATTGGGTGAGTGTTGAATATTATTCTTTATGTTGGTAGAGCATCTGTTTCTATATTTCCATGATGCTCTGAAAAGAGTAATGTCTCTCATGGTAGCTGGTGCTGGGAATGCTGTAGGATAATGATTACAAAGTCCAATGTCCTAATTATCAGAAAATTACATATACTGACCAGGATCAGGGTACATATGCACCAGGCTCAGAAGGGAACCATAGTCTGACATCCCTAGCCTAAGGCTATAGAGGGGAGTGGGTTAAAAAAATATACCTTGAAATACTGGCGGGCACAAAGCATTACTATATTGAAACACTCTCGGAATACAAGATATTCAACAGGGCTGTATCGCTACTGAAGGCCTGCTACGCAGAGGACAACCCACAACACTGAAGCCTACCTAACTCGTGCAACCCAGAAGCCTATATCACCAGTACCTGTGTATACCGATGCAAATGGCAAGATGCAACTGCCAATTTGGAATGAATCAACATCATGAGACAGATGATAGTACATTTTTGCAGGGAATATAAATACTACACTAAACAAAACTAAATGATTGTTTTCCATAAATCTGATAACAAGTATGAATTACTGCCCTTCTGCATGTCAAGCAGGTCCTCGGGTGGCAATAACCCACCAGAAGTGGTTCTTAGCTCAGTTCTGGGAACATACCCAGCCAACTGAGTTTACAGGCTATCCACAATGAATATGCATGTATGAAATGTGCATACAAGGGGGGCAGTGCATGCAAATTTCTCTCATGTATATTTATTGGGTGGCATCTTGAAAACCATTTGTCAGGCCACATGAAGACTGGAAAACACACTCTTGCTTTCAATGTAATCTTTGGAGAAGTCAGGTAAATGGGATTTGGATTTAGCTCAAACCCTTTTCAAGAGTAGTTAAAGGCAAGTTACATTCAGGTACAGTAGGCATTTTCTTATCTGTGAAGGTCTTACAATCTGTAACTGAAGCAATGGAGAGCTAAGTGACTTGCTCATGATCACAGAGCACAGTGGTAAATGAACCCTGGCTTCCCTGGTTCTGAGCTTACTCCTCTATCCATTAACCTGCAGTTCCTCTCTAAATTTCAGAACAGGAGAGCATGCAGAACCCATCATGTGGCAGGAATCTGCTGTACTTAACACACAAGTGCGTCAATTGAGCCTCAGAGTAGGAAAGCGATCCTCAGAGGAACACAGCATGTGCCCATGATGAGAAAGCAGACAATGCTAAGCAGGAGTCATAAGTCAAAAACATCTAAAGAATAGAAACGCATTACAATTTTAAGGAATATAAATTTGAAAAATATGGCAGGCCCATCGCAATCCTGTAAGAAAAGGAAGCAATGGCTGCAGAGAGGAATTCACAGTGGTCTCTGTGCTTCAAGCATAGCAGAGCAGTAAGCTAGTGTTTCAAGTCTAGGCAGTTGTTTTGATATTTAAGTGAAGGAAAAAGTGACCCATCACCATGACTCTGTACAAACAAATTACTTTCAGAGAATTTAAGCTACATACACTACTGCATGTCTTATTTCCACACTTTTCACCAACTGAAAGTTACAGGGCAAGTTTTTAAACTTTTTTTTTAATTTTCTTAAAGGGGCAATTGTATGAGTCTGAATAGATCACAGTTAGAATAAAATAAAGGCAAATTTCAAAAGGTTTAGGAGCCTAATGCTGAAAGAAGAGATCCTATATGGGCCCCTCTGCAAACTGATTAGGCCTGAGTGCTTAAATATCGGTGCCTAGTTTCAGTAAGGAGCCTAAAGTCTGGTCTTTAGAGGTTGATTTAGGGAAGAGTAAAAAGTTAGGAGCTTACATAAGAACATAAGATATGCCATATCGGGTCAGATCAAAGTCCATCAAGCCCAGTATCCCATATCCAACAGTGGCCAATCCAGGTCAAAAGTACCCAACAGGTTCCCAAAAAGGTACATAGGTTCCACAATGTTGTCCCGGGACAAGCAATGGATTTCCCAGGTCCTCTTTTATAATGGTTTATGGACCTTTCCTCCAGGAACTTGCCCAAACCTGTTTAAAACCCAGCAACACTAACCGCTTTTACTACATCCTCCGGTAACAAATTTCAGAGTTTGATTACACGTTGAGTGAAAAAAAATCTTCTCTCTTATTAGTCTTAAACGGGTTACACTGTAGCTTCATTGCATGTCCCCTAGTCTTTCTACTTATCTTTTTGAAGTTTTATCTTTTGAAACAAAGTATTCTCCAGGACCAAGTAGGAAGTCAGTCCTCACATATGGGTGTCATCGGCGCCGATGAAGCCCCAGTGGAGCATTTCCCCAGCTTTCCATGAAAGCCTTTGGGAATGCTGGCACACATGCGCGGTTCCCTTCCCGCCTAAAGGTGCCATCTTACCTCAGTCTCTTTTTTTCCCGAGAAGCCCACCGGACGTGTCCCCTGTTCTCCCGGATAAAAGTGATTTTTTCTTCGGCGATTTTTCACTATTTTTCTCCGGTTCGACGCCGGTTCCCCTCCCGCCGGGTTCAGTACACCGGTATCGAGCCCGCTTATTTCTTTTTCGGTTTTTGCCCTTCGTGGCTGGCGTTCGCGCCCTTTTTTCATTTTTCCCTGGAAGGCCGGTCTTTTGACCTTGCAGGGGCTCTTTTTTGCTCGATGGCTTCCAGTGGTTTCAAAAAGTGTGATCGGTGTAAGAAACTTATGTCTCTCACCGACACACACGACTGCTGCCTTCGGTGCCTCGGCCCTGACCACGACCCCAAGTCGTGTGTGCCATGTGGGAAGATGTCTTCCAAGGCACTCAAAAGTCGACAGCATCAGAAGGAAAGGTTTTTCTCGGACTCTGCCTCTCTCTCTTTGTCTCAGCTTTAAAACTCGAACTGGAGAGAGGCGGTTGGGAAAGGCGGGAAGGCAGCACACAGGCGCTGTGGGATGCTCCCAAAAGCTTTCTTACCGGACGCTGGGGAGCGTTCCAGCGCAGGCTCTGTCGGTACCGACGATACCCATATGTGAAGACTTATTCCTGCTGTTCCCAGAGATCACCTGTTACAGGTAATTAACTGTGCTTTCCCCGATGGCTTCCAGTGGTTTTAAGAAGTGATCGTTGTAAGAAACTAATGTCTCTCACCGACACACACGACTGCTGCCTTCGGTGCCTGGGCCCCGACCACGATCCTAAGTCGTGCGAAGCCTGTGGAAAAATGTCTTCCAAGGCACTACGAAGTAGCCAGCAGCAAAAGGAAAGGCTTTTCTCTGACTCAGCCTCCGGCCGGGCCCGGACCTCGTCTGAGGCCTCGACATCTCGGGATTCCGATCCCGAGCACCGTCGAAGCTCCTCGGACAGGGGGTCCCCCGAGCAGGAACGCAAGAGGAAGAAGCGGCGCGCGAGGGCGGCGTCAGAGGAGGTCCCTGGTCCCTCGAGGGCCAGGTCTAAGACCCCCGACCACCATCCCGGGCCCGTGGACCAAGAGAAGCCTGCCAAAGTTCCTCGCATGGAGCCGGAGTCTGCTGGACACGTAAGCCCCGTAGTCCTCGTGGACTCTCCTCCCAGAGAGCCGCCGCCGGGGCCCGAGTCGGTGGCTGCTGTGTCTCCCGAGCTGAGTCTCAGGATGACAGACTTGGAGTGCAGATTGTCTGCCTTCATGGAGCAGCAGCGGGCACTGATGGCCAGCCTGCCTGGTGCATCTGCCCCAACCACCGGGACGTCGACTTTGAAGTCAACCCCGGAGACCGAGCCGATACTCCCTCGACCTCCCGTTCAGGACCGAGGGTGTCGACACCGGTGCCCCCGGCATTGGGGCGGGTGCCTCAGGGCCCCGCGGGGTCGGACCCTGACTCCTCCTCGGATGAGTCTGCCTGGGAGACGGAGGACGAGGAGTCTCCCGATACTTTTAAGACTCGGTGCGTCCCATCGGACTCACCGCAGTCTGAGACCCGGAGTAGATCCCCTCCGGAGGACAATAGGTTCTCGGAGTTTGTCCGGGATATGGCCACTGCCTTGGCTATCCCTGCCAATCCCGAGGAAGAGCCTCGAGCCTAGGAGCTCGATGCTCTACAGTACGACTCTCCTCCGAAGGAGGCCTTTACTGTCCCAGTTCCTCCGATGCTGGAACGGCTCCTCTTCCGGATGTGGGAGGCACCGGCCTCGGCGCCGGTTCTGAGCAAGCGAGTCGATTCTATCGACTCCGCAAAAGCCCTGGTTTCCAGAAAGCACAGCTACCACACCATTCCATGGTTGTGGAATCGGCCATGCATCGTCTGAAGAGCCAGAAGATGCACTCTGCGGTGCCCCCCGGCAGGGAGACCCGCAACCTCGATGGCATCGGTAGAAAGTGCTTCCAGGGGTCTATGCTTGCTTGCTGTGTCCAGTCTTACCAGCTGTACATGGGCATGTACTTGCGAAACCTGGCCAAGGAATTGGCCGGCTTCTCTGCTGGTCTCTCCGGGGAACCCTTGCAGAGATTTGTCCTCGGGATTCGGGAATGCTCAAAATTCATTTCCCGAGCCACCTACGATGGCTTTGAGGCTTCGGCCCAAATTGCGGCTGCCGGCATTGCGGCTCGACGCCAGGCGTGGCTGCAGTCATCGGACCTCGAGCCATGGGTTCAGGACAAGTTGGTCGATGTCCCCTGCCGAGGTGAGAACCTTTTTGGCAAACCCGTGACCGAGAAGGCCGCTCAGTTCGAGACCGAGCACCTTACCCGGACAAGGCTGTCGAGGAAGACCTCTGCCCCTTCACATAAAAAGAAGGGCTCGGGTAAAAAGTCCTTTTACCCAAGGAAGGGCACTGCCTACAAACAGTACCCTCAGTATCAGGCTGCCCAAGCTGCACCCCAGGGTCAGCAAGCCAAGGGCCAGGGTAATGGGCCCCGTAGGCAGAGGACCCCCAAGCCTTCTGCCCCTGCTTCCACTCAGCAGGGTGGGGGCTTTTGACTCCTTGAGCGTAGTCACTCCGTCCCTGCTTTCCCAGTTCTGCACAGGCGGTCGCCTTGTACTCTTTGCCCACCAGTGGCCTCTCATTACCACCGACAGTTGGGTGCTGGACATAGTCCAAAAGGGCTATGCCCTGCATTTTCATCAACTGCCTCCTCCTTACTTCCCAGGGGAGCCCTTGAGGCCTCCCCTGCACACAGACCTTCTCCTTCGAGAGCTCCAAGGTCTGTTGTTGGACAGGGCGGTGGAGCCTGTGCCTCCCCACTTGCAAGGTCACGGATTCTACTCCAGGTATTTCCTGGTACCCAAAAGGACCGGTGGCCTTCGACCCATTCTGGACCTCAGGAACCTCAACAAGTTCCTAGAGAAAGAAAAGTTCAAGATGCTTACTCTTGGAACACTTCTGCCCTACCTCCAGCAGGGAGACTGGCTATGCTCCTTAGATCTAAAGGATGCGTACACTCACATCCTCATTCATCCAGACCACAGAAAGTACCTCAGGTTCATTGTGGGAGGAAACCATTATCAGTACAGAGTACTACCTTTTGGCCTGACCTCTGCTCCCAGGGTCTTTACCAAGTGCCTGGCAGTGGTTGCGGCCTACCTGAGAAATCAAGGCATCTTTGTCTTTCCCTATCTGGACGACTGGCTCATCAGGGGTCAGACGTCCCTGGAGGTCAGACAAGCCACCCTCAGAATCATTGCTCTGCTTCAAAACGTGGGCTTTGTCATAAACTTCGGAAAGTCCACAAGTTCATAGGGGCAAGGTTGGATTCTCAACTGGCAAAGGCATTCTTGCCAGAAGACAGGGCTCAAAGACTGATGGACGTGGCTGAACAGTTTCTAAACAGGTCCCTGGTCTCCGCCAGACTCTGCCTCAGACTTCTGGGTCACATGGCTTCGACAGTGCATGTGACTCCCAATGCCAGGCTCCATATGAGGCCTGCAGAGTGCTGCCTTCGGACTCAGTGGTCTCAGGCCACAGGCTGCCTAAGAGACAGGATAAGGGTGTCCAGACCCCTTTTGGCCTCCCTCAGCTGGTGGCTACATCCACCCAATCTGCTGAAGGGGATGCCCTTCCAAATGCCAGAATACTCGGTGGTCCTCACCACCGACGCCTCTCTGCGGAGATGGGGTGCTCATTGTCTGGACAAGTGCACTCAAGGCACTCTGGTCTCCCTGGGAGGCAGCCCAACAGATCAATCTCCTAGAACTTCGAGCTATCCGCTTAGCTCTCAAGGCTTTTTCTCCGGCCCTAGCTCACCGCTCAGTCTTGATTCAAACAGACAACCAGGTAGCCATGTTTTATGTGAACAAACAGGGTGGTTTCTGGGTCAAAGCTCCTTTGTCGGGAGACTCAAGACCTTTGTTCCTTTGCCCTAAAGCACAACATGCTTCTCAAGGCGGTATACCTTCCAGGCCAGGAGAACTGCCTGGCCGGCCGGTTGAGCAGGATTCTGCAGCCCCACGAGTGGCAGATGCATCCCTTGGTCGTTCAGAAGATCTTCCTAAAGTGTGGTTTCCCTTGGATAGATCTCTTTGCCAGTCCGCTAAACAAGCAACTGCCCAAGTTCTGCTTCAGGCAACCGCATCTTTTGAGGATAGCACCAGATGCTTTTCGGATGTCCTGGTCTCAAGGCCTCCTGTATGCGTTTCCTCCCACGCCCTTGGTGGCCCGGACTCTTTTCAAAACTCTTCAGGACAAGGCCTCGGTCCTGCTGGTAGCTCCCAGGTGGCCGAGGCAGCCTTGGTTTCCACTTCTGCTTCAGCTGGCAGTGGATTCCCCACTACCTCTGGGGTTGCAGCCCGACCTTCTCTCACAGGAGCAGGGTTCCCTTCTGCACCCTAATCTCAAAGCTCTCAATTTGATGGCTTGGAGGCTGCAAGGGTAGTTTTGGCTCCCTGGGGCCTACCTCAGGAAGTTGAGGAGGTTGTCCTAGCCTCTAGGAAACAGTCCACTAGGAAAACCTATGCCCTCAAATGGAAGAGGTTTTCTGTGTGGTGTCAGCTACATACAGAGGATCCTTTCTCCTGTACTGTGCCAGTAGTGCTTCAGTACTTACTGCACTTATCAAATCAGGGACTTAAGTCCAATTCTGTTCGGGTCCACCTCTCAGCTCTAGCAGCTCACCACTCACTGGTGGAGGGACATTCTCTGTCAGATCACCCTTTGGTGTCCCGCTTTCTCAGGGGCTTGCTTTTGCTCAAGCCCCCCATCCGTCCTCCTGTTCCTGAGTGGGAGCTGAATGTGGTCTTGCAGCAACTGACTCGCCCACCCTTTGAGCCGATGCCTACTTGCCCTCTACGCTTCCTTTCCTGGAAAACTCTCTTCCTGATAGCCCTCACCTCGGCTAGGTGAGTGAGTGAGCTTCAGGCCCTGGTCTGTGATAGACTTTGCACCAGGATTTATAGGAACAGGGTAGTCCTTAGGACTCATCCAAAGTTCCTCCCCAAGGTTGTCTCCTCTTTCCACCTCAACCAGGAGGTAGTTCTTCCAACATTCTTCCCTAGGCCTCATGCTAGCCAGGCTGAAGCAGTCCTGCATACCCTGGACTGTAGGAGGGCCTTATCCTTCTACCTTGACCGTACGCTGGGACATAGAAGGGCTACTCAGCTCTTCGTCTCCTTTGACCCCAATAAGTTGGGGTTGGCTGTGTCCAAGCATACCTTGTCCATCTGGGTGGCTGACTGTATCACCTGGGCTTACAAGGCGGCTGACCTTCCTTTGCAGGGTAGGGTCACGGCCCATCGTGTCAGGGCAATGGCTGCCTCAGTGGCTCATCTCCGCTCTGTGCCCTTGGTATACATCTGTAGGGCTGCAACTTGGTCTTCAAGCCAGACTTTTGCGGCCCATTACTGTCTGGAGAGGGAGTCCCATAGGGACAGCGCTTTTGGCCAAGCAGTACTCCGGAATCTCTTTGAGGTTTAGGCAACTCCTGCCCTCTGTTGGGCTACCAGTGGAGGTTCTGTCCTTGAAAAGCCTTTCTTTGATGCTGTGACTAGAGGGAGTTCTCTTGTTTAGCCTGGGTTCCTGGTAGCCCAGAGCTAGGGAGTCACCCATATGTGAGGACTGACTTCCTGCTTGGTCCTGGAGAAATAGTAATTACACTTACCTGGTAATTGTAGTTCCTTTAGTGACGACAGCTTAGTCCTCCACCTATGGGTAGTGCACCTCCTCCTGCAGCTTGAAGACTGGACCAATCAGATTTCAGCCTCACTGGATGTAGCGTACTGGCATCTCTTTATAGCCCCAGTGAACTATTGACAAAGCAGACTCAACAAAACAAAAGGCAAGAAACAGTTAGCTAACCTTATACAATGTCTTTACAATGGGAAGAAAATCGGAAACTGTCCCCAAACAAAAAAGGGAAGTACTCCTAAAGGCAAAGGTTTCCCCGCTCGCCGGACCACAACCAGGAAGTGAGAGAAAAGAATGGAGCGACACGAGAGCGAAGCAGAGAACATGTGCCACCTGAAATACTCACCAGACTCGACAGCCGTCGAGACCGCTCACGTGCCGTGCTAAATGCGCAAACCAAGGGCGGGACGGAGGACTAAGCTGTCGTCACTAAAGGAACTACAATTACCAGGTAAGTGTAATTACTATTTCCTTAGGTTCCTCCAGCTTAGTCCTCCACCTATGGGATGTAACAGAGCAGTATCAATGGGAGGGGCCTTGCCAGCCGGCACGCAAGACAGCTGATCCAAAGCAGGCATCCCCCTCTGCCAGCACATCGAGCCGATAGTGCTTGCTGAAAGTATGCAGGGATGACCATGTCGCTGCCTTACAGATTTCTACCGGCGGGACCAGACTGTGCTCCGCCCAGGACGCCGCTTGCGCCCTAGTAGAATGACCCCCTAGCCCCACCGGAGCCGGGCGCCCCTGCAACATGTAAGCCGAGACAATCGCCTCCTTAATCCATCTGGAAATAGACGCTTTCACCGCAGGCTCCCCTTTCCTGGGGCCGCCAAACACCACAAATAAGCGATCGGACTTGCGGAAGGACTCGGTGACCTTCAAATAACGACGCAACATCCTTTTAATGTCCAAGCGATTAAGGCCCCGGTCCGAAGCCTGTGCTCCCGACGAGCACAGAACAGGGAGAGATACAGCCTGATTCATATGAAAAGGGGAAGACACCTTCGGAAAAAAGGAAGGCACCGGCCTGAGCACCACCTTCTGATCCGAAAAACAGAGGAAGGGCTCTCTACAGGAAAGTGCCTGAAGTTCCGAAATACGGCGCGCTGAAGAAATCACCACCAGAAATACCGTCTTAAGGGTCAAGTCCTTCAGCGAAACTTGGGAAAGCGGCTCAAACGGCGCTCCACCGAGCGCTCGTAGGACCAAGTTGAGGTCCCACGGTGGTACGGAAATCTGACGCGCCGGACGCAATCTGGAAACCGCTTTTAAAAAACGCGCGACATCGGAGTGCTGCCCGAGAGGCACGCCATGGACTTTACCATGGTAACAGGCCAGAGCTGCTAGCTGCACCCGTAAGGAACTAGCCGCTAGCCCCTTAGCAAAGCCATCTTGCAAAAAATCCAGAACCACCGGAACTGAAGCCGTAGCAGTGCGGACCCGGCGCCGCGAACACCAGTCCTCAAAAATTCGCCAGACGCGTACGTAAGCCAGAGAAGTCGATCCTTTACGCGCCTGAAGCATGGTCGTCACGACTGACCTAGAATAACCTTTTCTTTTTAGCCGCGCCCTTTCAATGGCCAAGCCGTAAGCGAGAATCGATCCACCCGCGGCATGAGAAGCGGGCCCTGAATCAGCAGCTCCGGCGATAACGGGAGGCGCCACGGAGCTTCATCCAGCAATCTTACCAGATCCGCGTACCACGGGCAACTGGGCCAATCCGGTGCTATCAACAGCACCCGCCCCCGGTGAGCTTCGATGCGCTGAATCACCCGACCTATCAGCGCCCACGGAGGAAAGACGTAAAGAAGGCCCGACATGGGCCACGGACGCATGAGGGCATCGAGCCCCTCCGACATAGGTTCCCGTCGCCTGCTGTAAAACCGCACCACCTTCGCGGATTGAAAGGTCGCCATGAGATCCATGACCGGCGTTCCCCAGCGACACACCAGTTGCGCGAACACTGAGGGATGCAGTTCCCATTCCCCTGCATCCACTCGGACCCAGCTGAGAAAATCCGCCGTCACATTGTCCTTCCCCGCTATGTGCACTGCCGAAATCGCCTGCAACCGCGGTTCGATCCAGGCGAACAGCCTCTGGGACTCCTCCTCTAAGCCCGTGCTTCCGGTACCTCCCTGCCGATTTATGTAGGCCACGGTCGCGACATTGTCGGACAGCACTCGCACCGCCCGGTGCGTGATCTGCGCTTCGAATCTCTGTAGCGCCAAGAACACCGCTCTCAACTCCAAGCGGTTGATCGCCCAACCGCTCTCCTCCGGGGACCAGAGACCCTGCGCAAAGTCCACTCCGCAATGCGCACCCCAGCCCATCAGACTGGCATCCGTCAACAGTGGAATCCACTCCGGCTGCTCCAACGGCATTCCCGCCTGAAGAGAGGCCAGCCGCAGCCACCACAGCAGGTCCCTCCTGACCCACGGCGGGCATGGAAGCCGCATGCTCAGCGAATTGAATTGATTGGACCAGCGGCGAAGCAGGGTCCGCTGTAACGATCACATGTGAAACCGGGCCCAAGGCACCACCTCCAAAGTCGCCGCCATCATCCCCAACACTTGAAGATACTGCCACGCGGACGGGGCTGCAATCTTGCGGAAACTCCGGATCAGACTCTGAAGCACCAGCATTCTCCGTTCCGTGAGGAAGACCAAACCTCTTCGAGTATCGAACAGTACTCCCAAGTATTCGAGAGACTGCGTCGGCTCCAGATGACTCTTGACCAGGTTGACCACCCAGCCCAGGGACAGCAGAAGATCGACGACCTTCCCCGTGGCTTGCACGCTCTCGGCATGGGACTTTGCTTGGATCAACCAATCGTCTAGATAGGGATGGACTAAGATCCCTTCCTTGCGCAACGCCGCTGCTACCACCACCATTATCTTGGTGAAGACGCGCGGCGCCGTCGCCAACCCGAAGGGCAGAGCCTGGAACTGAAAGTGCCCCCAAGGAAGCGCGAAGCGTAGAAACTGTTGGTGGGACGCCCTGATGGGGATATGGAAATAAGCTTCGGTGAGATCGAGAGATGTCAAAAATTCGCCCTTCCGAACTGCGACAATAACCGACCGTAAGGTTTCCATACGGAAATGCGGCACTCGGAGACAGTGATTCACGCCCTTGAGGTCCAGAATGGGACGAAGAGCGCCATCCTTCTTTGGCACCACGAAATAAATGGAATACCGCCCCATGCCATATTCCGCCAGCGGAACAGGAACGACCGCCCCCAAGCGCAGAAGACGGTCCAGCATTTGCCGTATCTGAAATACCTTCTGAGGACTGCGGCAGGGGGACTGGACAAAGGAGTCGAGCACTGGCCTCGCGAGATCTAACGCATATCCCTCGCGAATGATCTCCAGGACCCACTGATCGGACGTGATACGGGCCCAAGCAGCCAGAAACCCCCGAAGGACGACCTCCAATCGGTTGCACAGCTGCCGGGACCCGCCGCCCTTCATTGGGACTTCCGAGGGGCTGCGTGGGATGCTGCTGAGAATCCTCTACTTGCACCGCGAAACCTCCGAAATCCCTGGGCCCTAGACACATATCGGCCTCTCTGGGACCCCGCGAAACAGGGCAATCGAAACCTACGAAAGTCCCGGGACGTACCCCGGAAGGGCCCCGCAGGCTTACCCCGCTTGGGCCTATCCTCCGGCAACCTGCCGCCTTTGGAGTCCCCCAACTCCTTAACCAACTTATCCAGATCCTCGCCAAACAAGAGCTTCCCCTTAAACGGAAGCCGGCCAAGACGCGCCTTAGAGGATCCATCCGCCGCCCAATTTTTTAGCCAAAGAGACCGACACGCCGCTACCAAAGAGGCCATACTATTGGAGAGGGCCCGAATGAGATCGTATTGTACATCCGCCAAATAAGCCGATCCAGACTCCAAGCGCTGGAGCTCCCGGACGTCATCGGACGCAACGGAAGCAGACTGCTTCAGGTGCTGGACCCAGCGAAGACAGGCCCTAGCAACCCAAGCCCCACATATGGAGGCCTGCAACGCCACCGCGTCCGCCTCAAAGGATTGCTTCAACAAGCCGTCCATTTTCCTATCTTGCGCCTCCTTCAAGGCCGCACTGCCTTCCACCGGGATCGTGGTCTTTTTAGTAACTGCCGAGACCGCAGCGTCAATCTTTGGGGAACGAAACTTGTCCTTATCTTTATCCGCTAGGGGATAAAGCTTGTTCATGATTTTCATCCCCTTAAGAGCGGACTCGGGAGTATCCCATTCAGTCTGGATCATCTGATCAATCACCTTATGAATAGGGAAAACCACCTGCATCTGACGGACCGCCTGAATGATGGGATCCGCACCATCCTCATCGTCGGCCGGCTGCTCGGTAGAAAGCCGAAGTGTCTGAAGAGCCTCCGCAATAAGGGCTGGCAGCTCCTCGCGGCGAAACACACTGATGATCTTCGCCTGATCCTCAGGCTCAGGGATTTCGCCTTCCTCTAACTCGTCCATCTCATCATCTACATCCAAGTCCGCATCTTCCCTCTCCTGCCAGTCCGCCTCGGAGGGAACCGTCTCCACTGCTCGCGGCCGTTTGGCTGGTTTGAGACCCACCGAGACACGCTCCGCTTTAGGAGCCAGCGCGCTAGAGGGAGGAAGGGACAGGGACCCTGCCAAGAGCCCTTGCCGTCTGCGACAAAACACCTGATGCATCAATAAGACAAAGTCTGGAGAAAAATCGTCCATCTGCAGCGTGCTGTCAAAACCCGACTGCGAACCTGAAGCGTTCAAAGAGGTCTCAGCTACTGCAGCCGAGGGCCCCGCTATTGGCTCAGCACTCGCTGGGCCTGCGGACTCTGTCTGATCAACCGGGGAAACGGCATGCTCGAACTGCTGCTCCATGCTAAGGGAGATGGACGCACAGCGCTGACAGATGCCTGTTTCTGCGCCCGCGCCCCTACGAGAGCCACAGATGACGCACTGAGAGCCAGAGGACATCGATGCACCAAAACTGTAAAGGCCCTGGGAACCCCTAACAGTAGGGAGCCACAGGCCCCAGAGACAGCAAAGACCTGTCACCCAAGCCCAGCTGCTGCTCTCTGTTCTATTTGGGTTTATTCTGTATGTTATTTTAATCTTTTTATTTACTTTTATTTTTTATTATTATTATTTTTTTTTAATAAGGTTTCGTTGTAGCCTCTAGATATATATATACAGCAACAAAAGATAGCAGCCAAGAAGCTCCGCGGAGCGCATCCAAAGAGAACCAGCAAAGTAAAGAAAACTGTGCAAAACAGCTGACAGGCCCCCCCGAGGCCGACCGTATGGCCCGTTCAACAGAAAATAAAGAAAAACAAAACCGAAAGTAAAGTAAAGAAGAAAGAAAGGCACAATACCTGGTAGGGCTGCCCAGACCGCGGCACGGAGGAAATTGCAGCTCTGAAGAACCGCGGTGAGGCAGCCGGCGTCAGGCAAGACGCTGTGGAAGCCGCGTGCTCAAAATGGTCGCGGCTTCTCACATCATTTTGGCGCGCTGTTGCAGCCTGCTCTCCTGAGCCTGCCTGCCCCGTTGAAGGCAGGATGCGCTGTGTTCCGACTCTGCCGCTCCGAAATCAAGGAGGAGAGAGAGGAAAAAAGCCGCGGTTGCGAGACCGGGCAGCCAGCTAAGCACCCAGGAAACCAAGAGAAGGAAACTTCTGTTCCCTGCGCTGTGGACTCACCCCCCCGGAGAATCGCGCTGCCGGCAAAGAGAGAAAGGAGCTCTGTCCCGAACAGTCTAGGGGCTAGAGATCCTATCGAAGCATCAGCTACTTTGAGAGCTGTGGTCAGACAGGCAGAGAAACCTTCACCGGAGCCCACAGAGCCGGAGGGAGGGAGGGGGGGGGGTCAAATTTTTTTTTTTTTTTTTTTTTAAAGGGAAAGACCCAAATTTGGAATGAAAAATAAAGTAAAGTATATCAAGTAAAGAAAATTAAAAGGTTAGCCAACTATCTAGCTGCTTAACTGGTTCCCTAGTGAGCCCAGCACCTAGGCTCACTACGTCCTCTAGCTGCATGAAGACTGGACACACTGGGGCTATAGAGAGATGCCAGTACGCTACATCCAGTGAGGCTGAAATCTGATTGGTCCAGTCTTCAAGCTGCAGGAGGAGGTGCACTACCCATAGGTGGAGGACTAAGCTGGAGGAACGCTAAGGAAAGAGTAGTTACTCACCTGTAACAGGTGTTCTCCAGGAGCAGCAGGAATCAGTCCTCACAACCCTCCCTCCTCCCCTTGGAGTTGCAGTTGTACATAGTTTGTTTTACATTTGTGTGCTGTTCTTAGCTATGTCATTTGACTGAGGTAAGATGGCACCTTTAGGCGGGAAGGGAACCGTGCATGCGTGCCAGCATTCCCAAAGGCTTTCATGGAAAGCTGGGGAAATGCTCTGCTAGGGCTTTATCGGCGCTGATGACACCCATATGTGAGGACTGATTCCTGCTGCTCCTGGAGAATACCTGTTACAGGTGAGTAACTACTCTAAATGGTATAACAGATAAGCATTAAAACCCCAACACCCCCCCTAAATATCCAATCATCTTTTCCTCTGATGTTTTTCCTCTAGACTTAGGTCTGCTCCCATATGAGCCTGCGCCAGCTAGTCATTAGCATCCTGCGTTCTGCCCTACATTGCAAGCAGGACCAGCAAGGGAACAGCACTAACCGCTCGTAGCGGAACAAAAACAAAACCAAGGAGCGGCAGGTTCAACACCCAACACCTTTATTGAACAAATAAGTGGGTTTAGGCCACTTATTTGTTCAATAAAGGTGTTGGGTGTTTAACCTACATTGCAAGCATCCATCTGGTTACTTCGCATGGATTTGTTGCTGCTTTCTAGCCATTGTGGCATGAGGCGCAGGACACACATGTTGTCCAAACAAAAACAGAAATTTGGGGATGATGTACATTTTGAGGGCTGCTACTCTGCCCATCCAACTTAGATGAACTTCTCTCCATCTGGTCAAATCTTTCTCTATCCCCTGCATCAGAGTAGATTAGTTTGACCGGTACAGGTCTGCTGGATCCTGCAATATATACACACCCACATTTTATTTTTTCTCTTGCCCACCGAAATGGGAAGTTGAGGAGTGATGTCTGCTGAAGGCCTCCTAGATTCATGGCCTCTGTCTTCCCTGAATTTACCCAGAAACCCGATAGATGGGAGAAAAGATCAATTTCCCGCAAGAGGTGTGGAAGTGACACTCTCGTGTTTCACAGAAACACCAACATGTCATCCGCGTAAAGCAGACTTATGTCCCTCCCTCCCTCCCATCCATGAACACCCTCCCTCCCATCCATGATTGGGCTGATATTTGGGTTCTGCCGGACCTATGCTGCAAGCGCTTCTATAGCAATAGCAAACAATAATGGAGAGAACGGTCAACCCTGCCACATACTCTGGATAGTGGAAAAACTTCCAAACAGCCACTGTTAACCAGTACCCTAGCACTTGGGTTGACATATAGGGCCTGAATTCCATTGGTAAAACCAGTGCCAAGGTTCAGTTTCTCTAATATGGCGAATAGGAACCCCACTCCACCCTGTCAAATGCCTTCTCGGCATCGAGCACTACACAAAGCGCGGGTTCCACTTTATGTTTCAGGAAGTCAATTAGATTCACTGCTCTTCGGGTATTGTAATAGACCTGCCCTTTATAAAATCGGTCTGGTCAGAGTGGATCACACACAGTAGAATGTCCTTCACTCTGCGAGCCATCACTTTTGCAAACAGCTTAGCATCACAATTGATTAAAGCAATGGGAAAGGTAGCTCCCACCCTGATCTCTGGGTTTCCCTTCTTTGGGGAGTATGATGATTGTGAGAGCCATTGAAGCTGACAGTGCGTTGCCCCCGTTACTCCTTCTGACGTGTATAGGGTCTGATAAAAGTTCTTAAACTCATGACAAATCCCCTGGACTGAGTGTGACACTTGTCCCCCGGGTCCTCTTACTTCCTTCACTAACCTGTCTCTTCTTATTCAGCTGCCAGGCTAGTAATTTCCACACCCTGTTACCTGGCTCCTGATAGTGATGCTGAGAAGGCGAACAATGCAATCTGTTTCTAATGGCTGCAGCTTAGCCTGTGCAATACCCAACTCCCTCATAGTTTTACACATTCCTATCACAGTGTACTGCTTACAATTTAGTGATATGCGCTAACAGGCTTTTGTGTTCTTTTTCTCTCTCTTTCTTAGCTCATGACGCAATTTGTATTAGAACACCTCTAGTAAAGGTCTTCCCCATGTCCCATATTATCACTTCTGTCAATTCCCCAGAGTTGTTGGCCTCCATGTAATGGCGCCACTCCATCTTTACTCTCTGGAGCGCTTCTTCCTGTTTGCAGTAAGGGCATATTCGATCTCCACTATCGGTGGCCCATGTTACCGGCTTAGTTACCCGACACCTACCTTATACCAACCATCCTGTGATCAGCCACCACTATTGGGTGAATTGCCGATTCCCCAAACCTCCCTTCCTGCACTTTGTAAAGAGATAGTCTATGTATGAGTATGTATCTGCTCCTGCTGAGTAGCAAGTGCACTCTTTGCTGGTGCCATTCCTTTTGACACCAGATGTCCACAAGGGCCCATGTCTGCAGTGCTTCTTGCAGTTCCTTTCCCTCCCACCCATGAGTTTTTGGGTTGTAGTTGTGATCCAACACCCCCATCACACAATTCATGTACCCTTCCCCACCCCAAACCCCCCCCCCCCCCCCCACTATCCAGTCCCCCTTCGCCTCCTTCTGGAATTTCAGTAACCCATCAGAAAAGAAAGTGCCTTTGGGACCATTGGGGGCATAGAGGTTCAGGATTGAGATTTCCACATTTTCCACTCACCCCATAATCCAGATCATCCTGTCTTGCTTATCCCCTTGAATTATAGAGAACAAAGAGTACTTTTTTGTTGATTAAAATGGCTGCTACTCTCTTTTAGAATTAAATGCAGACCAAAACACTTGATCATATCCCCTGGTTTTGAGTTTCTCATATTCTGGCTCTTTTAAATGCGTTTCTCGTAATAGTAAAATCTCTATGTGGACTTCAGTGGCAGTCCCATTACACTCTGTTTTACAGGCCCTTATATTCCCCTTACATTTAGGATGGCAACTCTATCCCATTTTATCCTCGTTAACCCCCACCATTCAACCTATTCCTATCCCCACCAACTCTCTGGTATGCTTGGCCTTTTCCCGTTGACCTTTCCCTCACTTTGATTCACTGCAGCAGCTCCCTCACCTCCATGTCTCCTGGTCCCTCCCATCCCCCCCCCCCCCCCACTCATATAAACAAGTTATCTAACCACCATGCTCTCCTTTTGTCACTTTTGGGCTTTATCAGATTCACTATTTACTTCCCCTATGTCGCCCCTCTCAGCAAACCCAGGGCATCCAAGCCACCTTCCTCCCTTTCTAGCCTCCCTCCCCTGTTTTCCACCACAACTTTCCCGCTATTCACACACCCCTCCCCTTGCACATCTCCCATATCAAGTCAAACAATTTTGTTCATCACTCACTCATCCCATTTCATATACGTACTATTTCCCCTCCTGGTCATGCCAGTGGGGAAATATATCCATACAGCTTCATCTATCCCAGTGTCTTTGTAATCGTTTCATCTGGCCATGATCTCACTGTCCCTCCGGTCTTGTTAAGCTTCGGCACTACAGCCAGCCAGTGCAGATTCCGCTGACACTGCTTGATACGTGTTCTCCTCCCGTGCTTCCGTGGTGTGTTCTTGGTCAGATCGTTTCCGGACCCCATTCTCCACTATGGTAAGTTTAACGGGGTACCATTGGGCCACGTTTATGCCCTGTTATGCCAATCGGATCCAATACATTAGCAGATCCCTGCAACACTTGACTGTTTGTGTTGCCAAATCTGGAAAGATGCTCACCTGCCAGTTTTTTGTTTTTTTTTTTATAGTCCACGTGTCCTGTTTTGCGGGTCTCCCAAATGATAAATTCCCTATCCTGGAACTGGAACATTTTTACAATTAAGGCTCTGGGTTGTGCGTTTGCTTCTGGTCAGGGGTGAAGTCCCTGATGGGCCCTTCCTAGCTCAGATACAAAACTATCATAAACCTATTTAAGATAAATCAGCACACATCAGCCAACAGCCTGCACACCCTCATACAACCAGACACCAGCACACGTCCTAGAAGAAAACAAACAACCGAGTCAGCACCCCAAGTGAATTCAAACACACACGCAAGGACACAACAGACAGAGCACTCTCAATGGCTGCTCCAACAATATGGAACAAACTACCGGACGATTTAAGGGCAACTACAGACCTCAAAGACTTTAGAAAACAGCTGAAAACCATGCTGTTCATAAAACACTATGGACACATCACATAACCTCAGAGAATGTATAACAGCTCATGATTCCGCCTAAACACTGTATGTATAGAAAATATTTTTAGCACCACTGTATATAGCCCACATTGTACATAGCTCAAACCATTCTAGCACACAATACAACACACATTGTACATAGCTCAAACCAATCTAGCACACAATACAACACACACACAACTAAATTTCACCCTCACTGCATGTTTAACACACTCACTTTACCCGATTGTTTGCTATGATACCACCTTGATTAATAAGATAAGGCGGTTTAGAAATACTGTTAAATAAATAAATTAAATAAAATAAAGTTTCCAAGTACTAAGCAGCCAGGAAAGGAGTCTTGCAGAAGCTGGCATACCAACGCCATTGTATCCGCTCCATCCACTCCCTCCGGAACTCCAAAAATTCTCAGATTGGATCTGCGGTCTCTATTTTCTTGATCCTTTCCCATACAGACCACCTGTTTTTGGAGGAGGACTAGCTCTGTTTGTACGGTGTTGCATGTCTTCCATGGCTCCTATTCAGTGCTTGGCCTCCTTCATCCGAACTCCCAGCGCACCAAATTTTTCATCTATTTTGGTCAAAACCGAGTCCATAATTTCTTTTTTGGCCGTGCAGATTTCTTCCAGGACCAATGTAAGGCCAGTATCAAGCTCCATCCCGCTTTCTTCCACCTCGCTTGCCATTGAAGAACTTGGTACTGTGTGGGCGGTTCCACTGACCCTTGCACCGCTTTCAGCTTTACTCCTTACTTTTCTTGGAGGGTTTTGATATTCTTTGGCTTTACAGTCTTCGGCATGTCACACCAGGAGTTCTGCTCAACTTGGGTGAGAAAACCAGGCTTTTTTTAACCAGAGAGGTTTGTGGGGAGGTGAGAGAGCAAAACTCACTCGCATCTGTTCACCTCGCCAGCCAGACTGGAAGCTTTGTCTTTCTACTTTTTGAAGGCATAAACAATCCATCTATGTTTACCCATTCCACTCCATTCATTAATTTATAGTCCTCTATCAAATCTCCCCTCAGTCATCTCTTTTCTAGGTTGAAGAGCTCTAACCTTTTAAGTCTCTCCTCATAGGGGTATCCTTCCATCCCCTTTACCATTTTGCTGACTCTTCTCTGTACTTATTTTAATTCCGCTATGTCCTTTTTAAGATGCGGCGACCAGAATGGCACACAATATTCAAGGCACAGTTGCACCATGGAATGATACAGAGGCATTATAATTTCTTTGGTTTTACTCTCCATTCCTTTCCTTATCATTCCTAGCATTCTATTTGCCTTTTTGGCCGCTGCTGCACACTGGGCAGAGGGTTTCAACATGTTATCCATGACTACACCTACATATTTTTCCTGGGTAGTGGTTCCTAATGTGGAACCCTGCATCATGTAACTAGTTTCAGTTGTTTTTTCCTAGATGCATAACTTTGCACTTGTTCATATTCAATTTCATCTGCTATATGAAGGTCTAGTCTTCCACTTTATCAAGGTCCTCTTGCAATTTTTATGCATTTTTGCTTCTATCACAAGCTTTTTTCCAAATTCTCTTTGCCTTCCTTATCAATGCCTTGTATCTAACTTGCCAGTGCTTATATTGTTTCCAGTTTTCATCATTTGGCTTCTTTTTCCTTTTCCTAAAAGATGCTTTTTTGGCTACAACAGCCTCTCTAACCTCAACTTTAAACCATGCTGGCAGTTTTTTGGACTTCCTTCCATTTTTCTTAAAGCTTAGTACTGACTTTTGGCATTAATTTCATTTACAGATCTATATCCCTTTCTGCCAGGAGGTACAAAGAATAGTGTACACATTTTTAGATATTTTTTTTTCGATTCAGGTACAGTGGATATTTTCCTATCTTTAGAGAGCTTATAGTCCAATTTTGTACCTGATACAGTGGCGGGTTAAATGACTTGCCCAGGATCATAAGAAGCAACAATGGATGTTGACGTGAGCTTCCCTGGTTCTTAGCCTGCTGCAGTAACCATTAGGCTACTTCTCCACTCAGCACCTACCTTAGGCTCTTACATCTAGGATAATGAATTATAAACTTAAATTTAGGTATATCTTCAGTTTAAGTGTCCAACGTTTTGAGTCTTGGCTTTAGAGCCTTTAGTTCAAAACTTTTTTTAAATACACAATTACATACCTTAAAATATTCATCTTCCAGTGGTAAGTGTAACTGTCAAAAATTGTATCAATATTTGACAATGCACTAGCTTTAATCATTCTGCAAGGCCAAGTGCAACTAATATTTACAGTGACAGTATCTACCGAATGACTAGAACTACTGCAGGTCATTACAACTATCTTCCTATAAGCCTAATATCTATGCATTATTTCTTTTACCATAAGCTATTCAAATGTTCTGGAACTACAAGATATACAGACAGAAAATTTGAAGACGGCAGGGCCGTCACAAAAGCAGGGAATTAGGAAAACATTAACATCACGGGCAAAGGAAGGTATGGTTACAGCTAGACAACTGAGAAAAAATGGCAGAAAAGTGTTAATTTTGAGATAAGAAATGGAGGGCAACAAGGTAATTACCAGGGGTCTGGTAATTTTACTATGTGGGTAAAAATAACAATTTAAAAGGAAAGTCAACGTACCTGTAGATCTGGCAAAGAAAGAAAGTCTTGCCATATTTCTCTCATGGAATTACTCTGTAATATTTCTGATGTGGGCTGTGTGGCAGCAGCAGTGTTTTCATTCACACCCTTTAAAAAAAAAACACACACACGCACTCACAATATAAAAATACCCCCAATTTCATGAAAACTACAAAATATTTAAAATGGTCAGTTCTGCTTCCCAATTATATATAACACATCCTGCAAGTTTGCTTTGGTTAAAGCAGGTTACCCAAATACCTGCATTAGAACACAAGACTGGTAGTTAAGGGACAGCCAGAGGTGGGATTTGTTTTTGCCTCATGACCGATGAATGGCCCCACCTAAGGGACTCTTTCCATGAACTTGTCAAGGAACTGACTAAGTCCATTTCATTTCAGTTGGAAGCAGAGGAGAATCTTGAATCAGTATAGAAAATTGATGGGAAGAAAACAGAGAAATAAGCATAGAGGAATAAAAGTACTTCTCCAGCAACAAGAAGGAAGTCGGCCTTCACATTTGGGCGACATCAGTTCCGATGGATCCTGCGTGGAGCATTTCCCCAGTTTTCAAATGTTTCAATGGTCTTGTTCCTTATTTAAATTTTTTTGTACTCCTCATGAACACCCCAAGTACATTCATACATCTCTCTGATCTCTCCCTATTCCCCCATCATGCTGTTTCTGATTTTTTTTTTTGCTTTTGAAATGCTGCTTGTAGAACATACTACCTCATGATAGCCAGATGATTACTCAATTGTCCATCTTTAAATCTAAATATCAAACCACATTTTAGGCCTCCTTAGTATTTTAGCAGCAGTAGTGCACACTGCCATGTAGAAGAACCCATAGTTGGGTCCTGCATAATTGGGCATACTGCAACACAACATTCACAACTCAAGGTAAGGAGGGTGGTGGGGGGGGGAAGTCACACAGGAGGAGAGTTGCTCCCATTACTCAAGGGTGCTACCAATGGCCAGATTCAGAGTCCATTATCACAGGGTTCCAGAAGGAGATCAAGCGCATAGTCTTTGGCCTTGGACTGTTACCACGAAGACTTGACTATGCTGGAGAGATGGTTATAAAGTACAAGAATCATCCCCGGGTAGTTGTGAATAAAGTTTTATGGCATCAGAATCCTATCCCTGGTTCTGATTTAAAAGGCCAAAAGGAGGAGAAGGAGGAGGAGGAGGAGAAAACTGCTAGGTCAACGCCACCCCCACCCTCCAAACATTTTAAACAGGTCTTCCATTAACCCTTCCTATTACATATGTTCTTTGTGCTGATGTAAAGCTTTCATTGTAAATGCTGAAAGATGCTCTGGAATTGGGTATCAGATAAATGATGTAATAAATAATTTTCTAAATTAGTAAAGGAAATTACAGTTTTAGAATTTCAAGTATAAACATACATACACTTATGGGCTTATAACAACCTAACTGAAACAGGATATACAAATTAGGAGATGTGTATTGGTTAGCATGTATGCTGTTTCTTAATGAGCCTTAAAAATTTTATAGCACCCAAAATCAATTTAATGCATATTAAATCTACAAATTAATGTGTGTACAATCAATTTGCATACATTAAAAAAGTTAAGACAAGTGTGTGAAGCAAACCAAAAATATGCCTAAAAATTGGGGAAAAAAGCCAAACAAACCAAAAACTGAAAAGTTTGAATCTGTGCGCATCTGTACTACAAATGTTACAGCTAGCAGTTGAACATCCTTCTTTCTAAAGGGATTAAGTCAGAAAGCCACAGTACAGAGGATGGATTTGCGAGAGGCGATATAATGTGCAGTACTACAGCTCACAAATCATTTACATCAAATACTTTTTTTTGCTTCTTGTCTTATATTTCCTTGTTTTTACCCCATCACCTTCCTTTTTAGTTGTTTGCTTAACTACCTCCCCTTCCACCCCTTCTCCTCCTGTACACCTTTGCTCTTGTTTACCCTATCTTCCCCACCATCTTACTCTTTTCTCTCCTGCCAGCTACATGCAGACCCATTGTCGGCTTTTCAGTTAACCCCAGGCAGGCTGCTTCTTTCTCCCCTACAGCCCTACTCCAGATACCTCTGTTTTTCTCCAGGTTTCTCCAGCACACATTGCTACTGCCTCTCCCAACAGTCCCACTCTGGCTAGTGCAGTAGCTTTTTAATATGGTGCTTCTAATCCTGTCAGACCCAGGTGGGACATTACTACCTACACTGGGCTATGCTGCAAATAAGACAAGGTGAGTTTAAGGAAGAACATTAACAAAAGCTCTGTTTCCAGACAATTACAACAGCAAATGTTACAAACATTACCTCTAGTGCATTTTCTGTCTCTCTCAGTAAATGAATAAATTCGTCCAAAAGATGTGAACAATCTGCTGAATTTCTGTTGCTCTGTTAGAAACAACAAACTCTGTTTAGAACACATAGCACTGTGCTCACACCATAAAACTGATAATAGCAAAACTGCATTTCTGAAAGACAGAAATTGGAGCAGACTAGACTGATATTTTTGGTTTGATAAACAGTTCAGACATGGTTGTGTAACTGGTTTACCCTTCATCTGCCAAAATGCATGCCCAGGAGGCTCCAAAGAATGCTCAACAGTCTGAGTACACGTTTAGCACTACTCCTTGACCCCCTCCCCCACCCTTTCACCAGCCTGAGCACAGCAGCTCAGTAGCACATCCTGGCATTTCTTTTACCAGTTTACTTTTCCTAAACTATTTCATCAAAGTGGAATTAAATCTTTTTGTTTTCGTTGTTCACGCTACTAAAAAACATTTTATGGTCACTGCTATGGTGCACATTTTTAAGCTGTTAACGGAAAGGACAGCAAACAGATTGTAGGATCATGAGTACCCCCCCCCCTCCCCCCCGACTATTAAAAAAAAAAGTGGTTTAAAAAATATTTATCTTAAAGCGTTCAGATCAAGTGTAGCCTTGACTAGACTAATCAATCCACAGTTGCAGCCAAAACCTTATTCCTTATCGTTCCTCCAGTTTAGTCCTCCACCTCTGGGTAGTGCACCTCCTCCTGCAGCTTGGAGACTGGACCAATCAAAATCTTCACTTCACTGAATGTAGTGTGCTGGGATCCCACATCAGCCCCCAGTGTGTCCTGTCTCCATGCAGCAGGACGACGTAGTGAGCTTAGGTGCTGGGCTCACTGGAGAAACTGATAAGCAGAAGGCTAGCTAGATTATTTGGCATTTGAGGCTTTAGTTTGGTTTCTGACTAATTTTTCTCAATTGGTCTGGCTTAGGTCAGATTCCTTTTAAATTTCAATTTGGTGCTGTTTCTTTAATAAAAAAAGAAAAAAAAAAGAAAAGGGGAGTGTAGAAAGGGGCTTTTAGCTGCTTCCTTCCCTGCCCAGCCACGCTAAACATACCTGGCACTTTCGGATCTCTTTCCCCTGGAGTGAACGGGGTTGAGCTCCTTCCTCGGCCCACAGACAGCCCGATCACTGCGGGGAGACAGCCGGCAGCCTCGAGGGCAAATTCTAATCTATTCAGTGTTTCGCGGCAGCCCCGACCTTGCGGCGAGCGGGTACGGCTCTGCAAAACTAAGGCTGGTCAGTCTGTGGGTGCCGATTCTGAGAGGGGATGGCCCAAACAAGGTAGGATATGTGTTTCTGCGGGTTGGGGGCCTCCCTACAAAGCGCACCAAAACGCTGTGAGGAAACAGCGGCCATTTTGTACACGCGGTTTCCCCAGCGGTTTTTTTCATCTCGGAGGCAGTGCTGAGCTCCGGGGCAGAGGATTCTCCCGGGTTGCGATCAGCGGGTTCAAAGCCAAGGTAGTTCATTTTTGTTGTTTTTGGGGATTTTCTTTGCTATTTCTTGTTGTTTTATATCCAACTTTCTTCTTTGGTCACTTTCTTTTCTTTTTGGGCTTCGGTTCTGGGGACCTGTTGGGGGGCAGGTTACTTTTGGTTCTTGGCTTTCTGGAGCAGCATGAGTGCCTGGGAAGCAAAAGAAAAACAAAAAATAAAATAAAATAATATAATAAAGGTGCAGCAGGGGCCGGGGTTGCACGGTCCTCAGTTCTCTGTCCTCTGTCCTGTTAGTGCAAGCTCAGGTTCCTGGGATCATCTACAGAAATAGCCCATGTCAGCAAGATCGCAGTGTGTAGTTTGTGGTACCCGAAGGGGCACGAGCGCAGAGACAGGCGTCTGTCGGTGCTGTGCTTCAGGGGCCGTCAGTGAACAGCAAATGGAGAGCTCCACAGCTTCTGCGCCCCAAGAGACAGTTGCGGGGGTGGAAGGTGAGGCTGGGATAGCGGGCCCTACCACTGCAGCTTTGGAAGAAGCCTCAGGTATTCCGAGTGCGACTTCGGATCTGGGATTCGCTATGCAGAGGGAGGACTTTTGTCCAGACTTCGTATTACTCATGCATCAGGTGTTCTGTCATAGCCGGCAAGGTCATCTACTGGGGTCCTTACCTATCCCTTCCTCTAGTGCGCGGTCCGCCCTAGCGGAACGCGATGGTGTGGTTGCTAAGGCGGCCAAGAGACCGCGCCCTCCAGAGCCCTCCCCCTCGGAAGTAGGATGGCTGGAGGAGGAGGAGGCAGAGGTAGACTTGGAGGTAGACATAGATGATTTAGAGGAGGGAGAGATTCCTGAGCCTGAGGACCAAGCGAGGATCATTCGAGTGTTTCGGAAGGAGGAGTTGACGGCTCTTATTACGGAAACTCTGCAGACCCTTAGGTTATCTTCAGAGCAGCCAGTGGACAAAGAGGATGCCGCAGATCTTATTATTCAGGCGGTACGCCAAACGCAGGTGGTGTTTCCCATTCATAAGGTAGTGGATCAGATGATTCAGAATGAGTGGGATTCTCCTGAAGCGGGGCTAAAGGGCCTAAGGACTATGAACAAGCTATATCCCCTGGCGGACAAAGATAAAGAGAGATTCCGTTCCCCGAAAGTGGATGCGGCGGTTTCGGCGGTCACTAAGAAAACCACGATTCCGGTGGAAGGCAGTGCGGCATTAAAAGAGGCGCAAGATAGGAAAATGGATGGTTTGTTAAAGCAATCCTTTGAAGCGGATGCGATATCTTTGCAGGCCTCCATCTGTGGAGCTTTGGTGGCACGGGCCTGTCTCCGCTGAGTTCAACATCTCAAGCAGTCGGCGTCCTTGGGGCAGGACGAGGTGAGAGCTTCAGCGCTTGGAATCGGGTTCAGCGTATTTGGTGGATGTGCATTATGACCTCATTAGAGCCTTATCGAACAGTATGGCCTCCCTAGTAGCGGCGCGGAGGTCCCTTTGGTTAAAAAATTGGGCGGCCGACGGGTCCTCTAAATCACGGCTCGGCAAACTCCCGTTCAAGGGTAAGCTGTTGTTTGGCGAAGATCTGGATAAGCTGGCTAAGGAGTTAGGGGATTCCAAGGGAGGTAGGCTTCCGGAGGATAAGCCCAGACAGGGGAGATCTTCAACTTCCTTTCGAGGACAGTTTAGAGATTTTCGGAGGTTTCATTCCCCCCGTTTCACAGGGTCCCAAAGAGGACGGTTTGCCTCTCGAGCCCAGCCGTTCCGGGGGTTCAGGGGGGCAAGTAGAGAGTTTGCATCGGCAGCCTCTGGGGTCGCTCGGCGGCCACAATGAAGGGCGGCGGGTCCTGGCAGAAGGACAACCGATCGGAGGCCGTCTTCGGGGTTTTCTTCCTGCCTGGACCCAAATAACGTCCGATCAGTAGGTCCTAGAGATCATCCGCGACGGTTATGCACTGGATCTAGTAAAGCCCGTGCTGGACTCGTTCGTGAATTCTCCGCAGAAGGCTTTGCAGCTGCGTCGGACTCTGAACCATCTCTTGCAGCTAGGAGCCATCGTTCTGGTTCCGCCTGCAGAGTTTGGCATGGGTCGTTACTCTATTTATTTCGTGGTGCCAAAGAGGGACAGCTCACTTCGGCCTATTCTAGATCTCAAAGGAGTAAATCGTTGTCTCCGAGTGACGCATTTTCGCATGGAAACGCTTCGGTCCGTCATTGTGGCAGTTCGGCAGGGAGAGTATCTAACATCTCTCGATCTTACAGAGGCCTATCTCCATATCCCTATCAGGGTGTCGCATCAACAGTTTCTGCGGTTCGCCCTGCCTTGGGGACATTACCAGTTTCAAGCGACGGCTCCATGAGTTTTCACCAAAGTCATGGTAGTGGTAGCGGCAGCACTACGGAGGGAGGGAGTCTTAGTGCATCCGTACCTCGACGATTGGCTAATTCGAGCGAAGTCCCTAGCCGAGAGCGAAAGAGCCACGGAGAAAGTAGTAGCTTTCCTTCAGAGTCTAGGTTGGGTGGTCAATCCGGTCAAAAGCCACCTAACCCCAACTCAAGTGCTCGAATATTTGGGTGTGCAATTCGATACTCGCAGAGGCTCGGTGTTTCTGACAGAGAGGAGAGCCCAAGCTCTTCGGAGTCTAGTGCAGGCCTTCAGAAAGCTTGCAGCTCCAACAGCATGGAAGTACCTTCAGCTGTTAGGGACGATGGCGGCGACGCTGGAGGTGGTCCCTTGGGCCAGGTTTCATATGAGGCCATCACAACGTGCCTTGCTTCGTCGCTGGTCCAACAGGTCTGACTCATTGAGCAAACTTCTCCCTTGTCCTCTGCAAGTACTGCAGGCTCTGCGGTGGTGGCTGCAGCCTACGGCTTTGTGAGCAGGGATGCCCTTGGAGCAGCCGGAGTGGCTACCGTTATTATTATTTATTATTTATTATTATTTAACATCTCTTCTATACCGCGCTATTAAAATCAGCGCGGTGTACATCGAACAAAATATACTGCAATGCATACAGGTAACATTGAGTTTACAGAGAAAAAGGGAATATATAACATGGAATAACAGGGATAACTATGTACAGTCAACATTATACTATATATATGCTTTTACTATATACCATATTTAAACTCAAGTGGATATTGTACGTGTATTCATGTAGGTGGCACGGGTCAACAGTAGTAATGTGAACTATCGTGGAGTCTAACAATTTTCTGGTTGTATTAAGTTGCTAAGGTGTTTGGTGTAAGTGGGAGGCCTGTTGGTTGTGTGAGTGTCCATGATCACTTCTGGGTAGTATTTTGTGAATAAGTGATGCTTCACGGCTTTTCGGAATTGTAATAGGCTTTTGATGCCGCGGATTTCATGGGGAAGTATATTCCAATTCATGGGTGCGAATATTGAGAAAGCTCTGTTTGATGTAGCTTTAGTACATGATGTCATCATCTTGGGAACTATTAAGGTGTTCATAGCTGTAGTCCTTCTGTTTCTATTTTCGAGGGTGTTATGGATTAGTTTGCTGATAACGGATTAGTTTGTTGATAACGGATGCGAGCCTAACCGGCTGGGAAGCACATTGCGGAGCGAACTTTGCGCAAGGGCTGTGGTCGGCGGAGGAGAGCACCTGGTCGATCAACCGTCTGGAGTTGAGGGCGGTATTCCTGGCCCTGCAAAGTTTTGAAGCCCAGGTGAGGCAGCAAACGATATGAGTGCTGTCGGACAATGCCGCGACCATGGCATACATAAATCGGCAAGGCGGTACAGGGAGCACAGCCATGGAGGAAGAGTCCGAACAGCTGTTCGCCTGGATAGAGCCGCGCTTGCAGGCAATATCGGCAGCACACATCGCAGGGAAGGACAATGTGACAGCGGATTTTCTCAGCAGGGTTCGCGTGGATGCAGGGGAATGGGAGTTGCATCCCGATGTGTTCGCCCAGTTGATTCTCCGGTGGGGAACGCCGGTTATGGACTTGATGGCCACCTGCCAATCCGCAAAAGCAAGTCTGTTTTTCAGCCGGCGGCGGGAGCCCATGTCGGAGGGGATCGACGCCCTGATGCAGCCGTGGCCGACATCTGGTCTTCTTTATGTCTTTCCTCCGTGGGCACTCATCGGACGGGTGATTCAGCGTATCAAAGCACATCGGGGAAGGGTGCTGCTAGTATAACTGGACTGGCCCAGGCATCCGTGGTATGCCAATCTGGTAAGATTGTTAGATGGCGTCCCGTGGCGCCTCCCGTCGTCACCGGAGCTTCTGTTGCAGGGTCCGCTTCTGATGCCGTAAGTGGATCGGTTCTCGCTTACGGCTTGGCCATTGAAAGGGCGCGGCTGAAAAAGAAAGGCTACTCCAGATCGGTCGTGGCGACTCTGCTTCAAGTGAGGAAGCGTTAGACTTCGCTGGCCTACGTCCGCGTCTAGCGGATTTTTGAGGACTGGTGTTCGCGGCATCAGGTTCGTGCTTCCTCGGCGTCAGTGTCAGTGGTGTTGAGTTTTTTACAGGATGGCTTCGAGAAGGGGCTGGCAGCCAGTTCTTTGAGGGTTCAGTTGGCTGCCTTGGCCTGTTATAGGGGGAAGATTCAGGGTGTGCCTCTTGGAGCACAAAGGGATGTAGTATGTTTTCTTAAAGCGGTTTCCAGGTTGCGCCCGGCGCGTCGGATGGCGGTCTCGCCGTGGGATCTCAACTTGGTTTTGAGGGTGCTCCACAAAGCTGCATTTGAGCCCCTAAGCGCAGTTTTGGTCAAAGATTTGACTCTTAAAGTGGTGTTTTTAGTGGCTCTCTGTTCAGCTCATCGCATTTCGGAGTTGCAAGCTCTTTCGTGTAGAGAGCCTTTTTCTGTGTTTTTCCAGAGAAAAGGTGGTTTTGCGACCAGTGCCTTCATTTTTGCCTAAGGTGTCCTCCCCTTTTCATGTGAATCAGTCGGTGACTCTGCCGGTGTTACAGTCAGAAGTAGGGCAAGCGTTGGAGCGCAGCTTAAGTCGCTTAGACGTAAAGAGGGTGTTACGTCGCTATTTGGCAATCTCAGAGTCCTTTCGCAAGTCGGATCGTTTGTTCGTGTTGTTTGGCGGTCCTAGGAAAGGAGAGGCGGCGGTGAAGGCTTCCATTTCCCGGTGGATTAAAGAGGCCATTGGCTCGGCTTACATGTTGCAGGGGCGCCCGGTTCCCGGGGGGCTGCGGACTCATTCTACTAGGGCGCAGGCAGCTTCATGGGCGGAGCAGTCTCGTTCCCCCGGTGGAGATTTGTAGGGCGGCCACGTGGACGTCGCTACATACTTTCAGTAGACACTACCGTTTGGATGTGATGGCGGCAAAGGATGCCTGTTTCGGATGCCAGTTTTGCGTGCCGGCTGGCAGGGTCCCTCCCGTCAGTACTGCTCTGTTACATCCCAGAGGTGGAGGACTAAACTGGAGGAACGATAAGGAAATTGAAATTACACTTACCTGGTAATTGTAGTTCCTTGAGTGACGACAGTTTAGTCCTCATTCCCGCCCTCGAATTTCAATTTTGGCTCGGCACGTGATCGGGAGTGTGAAAAGTATTTACAGGTGAGTTCTTCGTCATGATGACCGGTTCCCCGGTGGGGGGCTTTCCTTTGGGGTTTTTCTCTCTTCTGCCTTTTGCTATGTTGCCTGGCTTGGCAGGGGGGGGGGGGAGCATAATGGGGTATATCTCACCCTTTTATTTTAAAGGGGAGGTTCAGAGTAGTTACTCAACTGTAACAGGTGTTCTCCAGGAGCAGCAGGAATCAGTCCTCACATATGGGTGATGTCAGCGCCGACGGAGCCCCCATGCGGAGCATTTCCCCAGCTTTCATAGAAAGCCTTTGGGAATGCAGCGCGCATGCGCGGTCCCCTTCCCGCCCAAGGTTGCCATCTTGCTCAATCTGATGACATAGCTAGAAGACAGCAAAAAGCAAAATAAATTATATGACTGCAACTCCAAGGGGAGGAGGGAAGGTTGTGAGGACTGATTCCTGCTGCTCCTGGAGAACACCTGTTACAGGTGAGTAACTACTCTTTCTCCAGGACCAAGCAGGAAGTCAGTCCTCACATATGGGACTCCCCAGCTTAAGGCTACCAGAGACCCCAAGCTGAAAAAATGAGCTCCCTCTAGAGCCTCAGCATGTGAGAAAGGAATCTTCTCTGAGAACGCCCCCGAACGGTAGCCCAACATCAGGGCCAGAGGGTAGGAGTTGCCTAAACCCCAAAGAGATTATGGAGTACTGCCTGTCCGAAAGCACTATCCCTGCGGGACTCCCTCTCAAGGCAGTAATGGGCCGCAAAAGTCTGGCTTGAAGACCAAGTAGCGGCCCGGCAGATGTCTGCCAACGGATCAGAGCGGAGATGAGCCACTGACGCAGCCTTCGCCCTGACACGGTGGGCCGTAACTCGACCCTACAATGAGAGGCCAGCTGCCCTGTAGGCCCAGGTGATACAGTCTGCTACCCAAAAGGGCAAAGTACGCTTGGAGACAGGTAACCCTAATCTATTAGGGTCAAAAGAGACGAAGAGCTGAACAGCCCTTCGATGCTCCCGTGTACGGTCAAGGTAGAAGGATAACGCCCTCCTACAGTCCAGGGTATGCAAGACCATCTCAGCCCGGTTGGCATGCGGCCTGGGAAAGAAAGTTGGAAGAAACACCTCCTGATTGAGGTGGAAGGAGGAGACAACTTTTGGAAGGAACTTAGGGCGAGTCCGTAAGACTACTCTGTTCCTATAGAACCTAGTATAAGGAGGTTCTGATACAAGAGCTTGAAGCTCACTTACTCGCATTGCCGAGGTAAAAGCTACCAAAAACAACGCTTTCCAGGAGAGAAAGCGCAAAGGACAAGTAGCCATAGGTTCAAAAGGTGGGCAAGTAAGCTGTTGCAAGACCACATTTAAATCCCACTCAGGGGCAGGCGGACGAACGGGAGGCTTAAGCAAGAGCAGGCCTCTGAGGAAGCGAGCCACCAAAGGGTGGCTGGAGAGAGACTGACCCTCTTCCGGTGAGTGGTGCGCTGAAAGAGCACAAAGATGAACTCTTACAGAATTGGATTTAAGGCCTAGGTTGGACAGGTGAAGCAGATATTGCAGCACCACTGGTACTAGGCATGAAAAAGGATCCTCGCTGTGTTGAGCACACCAGGTGGAGAACCTACGCCACTTCAGGGCATAAGACGTCCGGGTGGACTGCCTCCTAGAGGCCAAGACCACGTCCTCCACTTCTCTAGGCAGTAGTAAAGGTGCTAGAACTACCCTTTCAGCAGCCAGGCCATCAGATTGAGGAACTGGAGGTTGGGGTGTAAAAGATCCGTGCTCCTGAGACAGGAGATCTGGTTGCATCCCCAGAGGAAGAGGAGAGTCCGCCGCTAGTTGTAAAAGAAGCGGAAACCAGGGTTGCCTTGGCCATCTGGGGGCCACCAGGATAACCGAGGCCTTGTCCCGGATCACTTTGAATAGTGGCTTGGGTAGTAGAGGCATGGGAGGAAACGCATATAGGAGGCCTGTAGACCACGGAATGAGAAACGCATCCGCTGCCAATCGGAGAGGATGCGGTTGTCTGGAGCAGAACCTGGGCAGTTGACGGTTCAGAGGACTGGCAAAGAGATCTATCGTTGGAAGACCCCATCTTAGGAAGATGTTCTGAACCACCAGAGGATTCAATTGCCACTCGTGTGGCTGTAGGACTCTGCTCAATCTGTCTGCCAGGTAATTGTCCTGGCCAGGGAGATAAACCGCTTTGAGAAGCATGCCCTGATTGACTGCCCAGGCGCACAGAGAAGCCGGGACCCTGTGCCCCCCCCCCCCCCCCGTTTGTTCACATAGAACATAGCAACTTGATTGTCTGTCTGAACTAAGACAGACTGGTGAGAGAGGACATGAGAGAAAGCCCGCAGGGCTAAGCGGATAGCTCTCAGTTCTAAGAGACTGATCTGCTGTGCGGCCTCCCAAGGAGACCACAGGCCTTGAGTGCATGCTCCCTGGCAATGCGCTCCCCAATCGTGAAGGGAAGCATCGGTTGTCAGCATTTGAGAGTGGGGAGGTGCTTGAAACAGTACCCCCTGCACCAGATTCGGGAGATGAAGCCACCACTGTAGAGAGGACGCCAGAAGCGAAGACACCCTCACTTTGTCCTGCAGGCTTCCCGTGGCTTGATGCCACTGAGTTCTGAGGGCCCACTGAGCAGGCCTCATGTGTAGCCGGGCATTTGGAGTTACATGGACCGTGGAAGCCATGTGGCCTAAGAGTCTCAGGAATTGTCTGGCGGAAACCAGAGAATTGCTGTGAAATTGTTTGGCCAGATCCATCAACCTGGGGCCCTGTCTACGGGCAAGAAGGCCTTTGCCTGAAGGGTGTCTAGTCTCGCTATGAATTCCATGTTCTGCGAGGGGCGCAAAGTGGACTTTGCGAAGTTTATAACAAACCCCAGATGCTGGAGCAGAGCGACAGTGCGAAGGGTGGCTTGAGAGGTCTCTTGTGGAGACTGGCCTCTGATTAGCCAGTCGTCCAGGTATGGAAAGACAGAGTCCTTGCACCCTGAGGTAGGCCGCCAACACCGCCAGGCACTTGGTAAAACTCTGGAGGCGGAGGTTAGGCAAAAGGGTAGTAACCTGTATTGATAATGGTTTCCTCCCACAACAAATCGAAGATATTGTCTGTGGTCTGGATGAATAAGGATGTGAGTATAAGCATCCTTTAGGTCTAAGGAGCATAGCCAATCTCCTTGCTGGAGGTAGGGCAGCAGGATTCCAAGGGTAAGCATCTTGAACTTTTCCTTTTCCAGGAACTTGAGATTCCGCAAGTCTAGGATGGGTCTGAGGCCCCCTGTTCTTTTTGGTACTGGAAAACTGCAGGAGAATCTGGATAAATTGGAAGACTGGGCATCCAAATGGCAGATGAAATTCAATGTGGACAAGTGCAAAGTTATGCACCTAGGAAAGAACAACCCACACTATAGTTACACAATGCAAGGTTCCACATTGGGAACCACCACCCAGGAAAAAGATTTAGGAGTCATCGTGGATAACATGTTAAAACCCTCTGCCCAGTGTGCAGCGGCAGCCAAGAAATCAAATAGATTGCTAGATATCATAAAGAAAGGGATGGAAAATAAAACAAAGGATATTATAATGCCTCTGTATCGTTCCATGGTAAGACCGCACCTTGAATATTGTGTGCAGTTCTGGTCACCGTATCTTAAAAAGGACATAGCATTATTAGAAAAAGTACAGAGAAGAGCCACCAAAATGGTGAAGGGGATGGAAGGCTAAAATAGTTATCTCCAAGTTATAATGCCCTGTTCAATGTAATTTCAGTTTGTTCAATGTAAACCGCACTGATGCAGAATAGCGCGGTATATAAGAGAACGTAAATAAAATAAATAAATACTCCTATGAAGAAAGGCTACAAAGGCTGGGGCTCTTCAACCTGGAAAAGAGACGGCTGAGGGGAGATATGATAGAGGTCTATAAATTAATGAATGGAGTGGAGCGGGTAAACGTGGATCAATCGTTTACGCTATCAGAATATAGAAAGACTAGGGGACATGCAATGAAGCTACAGGGTAAACTATTTAAGACAAACAAGAGAAAATATTTTTTCACTCAACGTGTAATCAAACTCTGGAATTTGTTACCGGAGGATGTAGTAAGGGCTGTTAGTGTAGCTGGGTTTAAAAAAGGTTTGGACAAGTTCCTGGAGGAAAGGTCCATAAACCACTATTAAAAAGGGACCCAGGATAATCAATGCTTGACCCAGTACAAGCATTGTGGAACCTGTGTCTTTTGGGGATATTGCTAGGTACGTATGACCTAGATTGGCCACTGTTGGAAACAGGATACTGGGCTTGATGGACCTCGGTCTGACCCAGTATGGCATATCTTATGTTCTTAAAATACCTGGAGTAGAAGCCTTGACCTCTCAGGTGGTGGTGCACCGGTTCCACCGCTTGTTCCTTTACAAGACCTGCTAACTCCTGCAGGAGTAGGTCCCTGTGAAGGGGAAGTCTTGGAGGCTCCCCTGGAAAGTAGGAGGGGGGTACCTGGTGGAAGTGGAGGAGACAGCCCTTCTGGACTATGCTTAGCACCCAGGTATCCCTTGTTACGGCTGGCCACCTGTGGGCATACAGGACCAGTCGGCCTCCTGTGCTGAGGAGGAGAGGCTATGCCACTGGAGTCAAAACCCCGCTCCCTGCTGTGCAGGAGCCGGAGCAGGTGGCTTGGGGGTCTTCTGCCTACGGGGCTCATGACCCTGCCCCTTGGCCTGCTGACCCTGTTGGGGAGCTACAGAGGCCTGAAAATGAGGGTATGATTTATAGGCAGATGACTTCCTCGGGTAAAAGGTCTTTTTTCCCAGAGCCCTTCTTCTGAGAAGGGGCAGAGGTCTTCCTGGACAGCCTTGTCCAGGCAAGAGTCTCAGTCTCGAGTTCTGCAGCCTTTTCAGCCATGGACTTGCCAAAGAGGTTTTCACCTCGGCAAGGGACATCGACCAACTTGTCCTGCACCCATGGCTCGAGGTCCGATGACCTTAGCCAGGCCTGACGGCGTGCACCGATGCCAGCTGCAGCTACTCGGGCCGAAGCCTCGAAGCCATCATAGGCTGCTCGAGAAATAAACTTCGAGCACTCTTGGATACCCGATGACAGGGCCTTGAACCTCTGCAAAGGTTCCTCGGAGAGACCAGCAGAGAACCCGGCAATCTCCTTTGCCAGGTCTCGAAGGTACATGCCCATGTACAGCTGGTAGGTCTGGACATGGCATGCAAGCATAGAGCCCTGGAAGCACTTCTTACCGAGGGCATCCAGGTTCCGGGCCTCCCGGCTGGGAGGCACCAAGGAGTGCATCTTCTGACTCTTCAGACGATGCATGGCCGATTCCACAACCATGGAGTGGTGCGATAATTGTGCCTTTTGGAACCCGGGGCTCTTGCGGACTCTATAGATGGAATCGACTCGCTTGCTTAGAACCGGCATCGAGGCCGGCGCCTCCCACATGCGGAAGAGCAACCGCTCCAGCATCGGAGGAACCATTACAGTAAGGGCCTCCTTGGGGGGGAGAGTCATACTGCAGGGCTTCGAGCTCCTTGGCTCGAGGCTCCTCCTCGGGATCCGCGGGGAATGCCAAAGCTTTGGCCATATCCCTCACGAAGTCCAAGAACCGGGTATCCTCGGGGGGGGGGGGGGGGACCTTCTCCGAGGCTCGGACTCCGGCGAGTCCGATGGGACACACTGCATCCGAAAGGTGTCTGGAGACTCCTCGTCCTCCGTTTCCCAGCCGGATCCCTTGGAAGAGGAATCGAGCAGCTCCGGTCGGGCAGGCACCGATGCCATCCGCCCCGACGCCGAGTGTACCGGCGTCGATGACCTCGGTTCCGAACGGGAGGCCGAGGGAGACCTTGGCCGAGGATCGACTCGAGATCGCATGGACTCGAGGATCGGCTCAGCCTCCAGAGTCAACTTGGATGTCGATGTCCCGGTGGTCGGGGCAGATGCACCGGTGAGACTGGCGATCAGTGCCCGCTGCTGTTTCATGAAGGCAGCCAAGCTGCACTCCACGGCCGTCAACCTGAGTCCAAGCTCAGGAGACTCAGCAGCCCCCGACGACATGGGCCCGACGTCAGCTCCCCCGGAAAAGAGTCCACGAGGACCACAGTACTCACGTGACCCGGGGACTCCATCTCCACAAGGTTGTTTAGCAGGCCTCTCCGACTCCAAAGACCCGGGACGGCACGCGGGGCTATGCGACCTGGCCCTCGAGGAGCCAGGTGCATCCACCGACGCCGCCCTCACGGGTTTCTTCTTCCTTCGATGCTCCCGTGAGGGAGACCCCCTCTCAAAGGAGCTTTGGCGGAGCTCGGGACCAGAGTCCCGGGACGTCGAAGCTTCTGACGAAGTCCGAGCCCGTCCAGACACGAAGTCAGAGAAGATTCTTTCCTTCTGGTGCTGCCGGCTCCTCAACGCCTTCGAGGACATCTTCCCACACAGGCCACAGATCATCGGGTCATGATCGGGCCCGAGGCAACAGAGGCAGCAGTCATGTGTCGGTGAGAGACATAAGTTTTACACCGATCACACTTTTAAACCCGCTGGCAGCCATCGGGGAAAAAGGGCCCCTACGAGGTCAAAAGACCGGGCTGCGAGTGAAAAAAGAAAAATTGGCGCGTACGCTAGTCACTAAGGACAAAAACCGAAAAATAAGATCCAGGCTCGATACCGACGTATCAGGCCCAGGCGGGAAAGGGAAACCGGCGAACCGAAGAAAAACGGGTCCACGCAGAAAAATCTACTTTTTCCTTGGGTGAAAATGAAACACGTCCGTCGGGCTCCACGGAAAAAAGAAGACTGAGCAAGATGGCACCCTTGGGCAGGAAGGGGACCGCGCATGCGCGCTGCATTCCCATAGGCTTTCTATGAAAGCTGGGGAAATGCTCCGCACGGGGGCTCCGTCAGCGCCGACATCACCCATATGTGAGGACTGACTTCCTGCTTGGTCCTGGAGAAGTGTTTGTTGCGGTTTAGATTTCTTATGCAAAAAAAATAAACAAAAAAAAAATATATAGGGGGAAAATGTTATAATAGATTCCCTGTTAGCTACTTATTTGTTGCTCTTTTGAGTCTGCTTTGTCAATAGTTCACTGGGGGCTGATGGGGAATCCCAGCACGCTACATTCAGTGAGGTGAAGATTTTGATTGGTCCAGTCTCCAAGCTGCAGGAGGTGGTGCACTATCCAGAGGTGGAGGACTAAACTGTCGTCACTCAAGGAACTACAATTACCAGGTAAGTGTCATTTCAATTTTCAACCTTGCAAGCGATATAACTAGACAAGGACTGTCAAAATGGCAGTTTGAACCAAAATACTCTATGAAATGAGATTTAAGATCTGAAAATACATACTCCAGAGGAGTAGCTCTCAACCCTGTCTTCAGGGCACACCCAGCAATTTTCAGGATATTTACAACGAATATGCATGAGGTAGGGCAGTATACAAAGGAAGCAGAGGGTGCAACTCATATACGAGGTGCGATCAAGAAGTGTCGAGACTTGTACAGTAACACAAGAAGTATAACACTGACAGTTACTGCACTCAGTCTCCTTCAAAGTAGTCCCCTTCTGATAAAACACACTTCCTCCAGTGTTCCGGAATGGAGGAGTAGCCTAGTGGTTAGAACACTGGCTTGGTAACCAAGCAACCAGGGTTTGATTCCCACTAGCACTCCTTGTGGCCTTGGGCAAGTCACTTAACCCTCCATTGCCTCGGAAGAAAGGCCTGGCAATCTACTTCTGGTGACACTGCCAAGAAAACCCAGGAGCTTCTGGGTCGCCAGGAGTCAGGACTGACTCGAAGGCACACATTGCATTTGCCAGTGTTCCCGCCAATGCTGGAAACAATTTTGAAATGCCTCTTTCGTTATGCTTGCAGTCCCATTAGATTTATTGTCTGCATTTGATCTTGTCAAACATGATTTGCTTATGGCTCAACTTTTTGATATTGGGTTCATTCGTTTTTGCAGGGGTGTTCCTATCAGGTTCAGACCGATGATTATATGTTCTCTGCTTATGACACTACTTGTGGAGTGCCTCAAGGTTCGATATTATCACTGTTATTGTTTAATATCTTTTTGAGCCTGCTGGCTACTTTAATCAAGAGTTTGAGGATTACTGCTTTTATGTATGCTGACGATATTTTACTCTTAAATCCCATGGACTTGAGTAGGCTGGATATGTCAGATATTGATTTTTGTCTGGCACGAGTGGCTTCTTGGCTAAAGAATAATTCTTTGATATCCAAACCAAGTCAGTCAGTAGCAATATGGTTTTCAGATTAAGTGTCTGGTCCTGCCCCTGTCATTTGCTTACTACTTTTAAGGCAATTCATGATCTTGCTCCAGATTATTTGTCAATGTTAGTGACTCTCTATGCTCCAGCTAGATCTTTGTGGTCTCTACATGGTTATCGTTTGTTGTTAACCACACCAAAAAACTGCAAGGAAGGGAAATAAGAAACTACCAAGCACCAACCTTCCTTAACTCCCCCTTTTTTTTCAAATTCCAATTGTTATATCCGATCAACAATTCAATAAAGGCAAACAGGCCTCAGAGAAATCTTCCCCAACACTTGGCGAAACGAGTCACCATAGGGGTAGATGGTAAATTCCACATCACGGGCCCCAAGCCTTTTTATAATTTATTATTCCAATTAAATATCACTAATTTTTATCAAATTATATCTTTATTAAAAATTCACACAATCACCTAAAAGTACTTTTTCGGGATTTCAAAATTTTTTTTTAATATACTCAATATATTCTAAGTGTGTATGGATATCCAAGGCAGCACTAACCAGCCCCGTAGAGGCTATTCAACCTACAAAGAAACAGTAAAGGAGTTTTATAAAATGAAGTATAACAACATCTCCAATGTAAATAGTATACTCAACTTTGAGGTTTTGTTGAAAATTCTCACGCCGTCACAGGACCACACACACTTTTGACAGTTTCCAAATACAAAATCCGACAGCCAGAGAAGCAGAGTCAATGCCGAGACAGTTCTTAATAGTCCGTTCTTAATAGTCCAACAAAAGCTTTCGTTTCGCCTTAACTGGCTTCCTCAGGGACAATGAACTCAAGCATAGTAACTACATCTCTATAACAGTAAGAAGTTATTAGTGCGGGCAACAAGTGCCTCCAACCTAAAGAAGCGATCACTTCTTTAGGTTGGAGGCACTTGTTGCCCGCACTAATAACTTCTTACTGTTATAGAGATGTAGTTACTATGCTTGAGTTCATTGTCCCTGAGGAAGCCAGTTAAGGCGAAACGAAAGCTTTTGTTGGACTATTAAGAACGGACTATTAAGAACTGTCTCGGCATTGACTCTGCTTCTCTGGCTGTCGGATTTTGTATTTGGAAACTGTCAAAAGTGTGTGTGGTCCTGTGACGGCGTGAGAATTTTCAACAAAACCTCAAAGTTGAGTATACTATTTACATTGGAGATGTTGTTATACTTCATTTTATAAAACTCCTTTACTGTTTCTTTGTAGGTTGAATAGCCTCTACGGGGCTGGTTAGTGCTGCCTTGGATATCCATACACACTTAGAATATATTGAGTATATTAAAAAAAAATTTTGAAATCCCGAAAAAGTACTTTTAGGTGATTGTGTGAATTTTTAATAAAGATATAATTTGATAAAAATTAGTGATATTTAATTGGAATAATAAATTATAAAAAGGCTTGGGGCCCGTGATGTGGAATTTACCATCTACCCCTATGGTGACTCGTTTCGCCAAGTGTTGGGGAAGATTTCTCTGAGGCCTGTTTGCCTTTATTGAATTGTTGATCGGATATAACAATTGGAATTTGAAAAAAAAGGGGGAGTTAAGGAAGGTTGGTGCTTGGTAGTTTATCGTTTGTTGTTACCATCTCTATTTGCTATTGAGTCTACTTAAGTGTTCGGCTTTTTTTGCTATAGCCCCTTTGAAATGGAAGTCTTCCATCTGAGTTGTGTACCATTTTAGACAAAGAAATTTAGGTCTTCTTTGAAGACCTATCTTTTTAGGATTGCGTTTGGTGGTGATTGAGGGACTCTGTTTGCGGATAGTTACAGTCATGTTCTTTTTACCTCAGTACTGGTTTTGTTTTTATATTAATTCTCTTTATGTATCTTTCCTATTTTTACTCTGGAGTTCCTTTCCGTTGTGTTTTTTGTTTTGTATATTGTAAACTGCCTAGCTAATTTGGTATGCGGTATATCAAACATAATAAACCATAAAACATGCTGTGAAGCTGCTGTGCAGAATTTTGCTTAATGGTTTCTAAGTCATCGAATCTCTTTCCTTTCGGTGGTAATTTCAGTTTTGGAAACAAGAAAAAGTCATAGGGTGCGAGATCAGGAATACGGAGGCTGACGGACTTGCTTGATTTGATGTTTGGCCAAGAACTGCTGGACAAGATGTGATGCATGAGCTGGGGTGTTATCGTGATGAAGCAACCATTCAACATTCCTGTACAACTCTGGCCTCTTATGATGAACTACATCTCTCAAACGAGTCAGAACTTGGATGTAGTACTCCTTATTGATGGTTTGGCCTTTTGGAGCATACTTCATGATGAACAATACCCTGGTAATCAAAGAAAACTGTGAGCATGACTTTGACATTGCTCCTCATCAGATGGGCTTTCTTGGGTCTGGGAGAGTATGGAGTCTTCTGGCTCAATCCTCACAATGATTCATCACCAACAACCCATGCATTCCAACTCCCTGGCTGCAGACTATCGATCTTTTTGGTCAGGGGACAGGAGTTGTGTCACAAATTTTGCAGACACATCTCATCCCCAAATTGACAGTAAGAATGCACTATACTGACCCAAAACTGATGTCCATGTCCTCAGCAAGCTCCCTCATAGTTAATCGACAATTTGAGCGTACTGCAGCAAAAACTGCTTCAATTTTGTCTTCATTTGTGCTCATGGATGGCCTTCCAGAACGTTTGTCACTGTCAATACTTTGGCGGCCTTCTTGGAAACATTTGCACCAGTCAAACTCGAGCACGGCTCATGCATTCATCGCCATACACTTGTCATAAGTGTCTCTGCACGAATCTCCAAGTTTCTGGCAGAATTTAATGCAAATTCGTTGGCCACTCATCGTAAATCTGACGAACTGCTTTTACACGATACCAAACATCATGTGATTTTAAAAAAAGAATAGGTGTGCTGCAGCCATGCTATACTTTGTGTGGAGCACAAAACTAGGTCACTGCATGCTTAACAACATTGTGGTGTGAAGTACTGTTATATAGCTGCACAACAGGTCGCAATACATTTTGATCACACCTCATATATATGCATATTCATTGTGGTCATCCTGAAAACCCATCTGGCTGAGTGTGCCCTGAGAAATGAGTTGAGAATCACTGCCCTAGAGGAATGGGAGGAAAGCGTAGTTACTCACCTGTAACAGGTGATCTCCAGGAACAGCAGGAATTTAGTCTTCACATATGGGTATCACCGGTACCAACGGAGCCTGCACGGGAACGCTCCCCAGCGTCCAATAGGAATGCTTTTGGGAGCATCCCTCAGCACATGCGCACTGTCTTCCCGCCTTTCCAACTGTCCCTCTTCAGTTAAGTTTGTAGCAGAGTGAAAGGATAGAGGGAGAGAGGAAAGAGACAGAAAGAAAGACAACTCCTAGAGGAGGTGGGTGGGTTGTGAAGACTAAATTCCTGCTGTTCCCGGAAATCACCTGTTACAGGTGAGTAACTACGCTATCTCCAGGAACAAGCAGGAATGTAGGCTTCACATATGGGGACTCCCTAGCTGAAGATGCCAGGGAGATGACCCCAGGAAGCTGCCACCTATAGTGAGGTGGGCCATGCTTCCTCCCATGGATCTCTGGCATCCTACCAGGGTTGGTGGGTAGGAGTTGTATTAAGACTGAAAGAGATTTTGAAGAACAGCCTGGCCAAAGAAGGCATCCCGATGGGAGGCTTTATCTAGGCAGTAGTGGGCTGTAAAGGTGTGTACCGAAGCCCAGGTGGCTGCTTGACAAATGTCATCAATAGACACAGAGTGAAGGTTAGCCATAGAAGCTGACATGGCTCTCACATTATGAGCTGTGACATGGCCTTGAAGAGGAAGACCCTTACTCTTATAAGCAAAGGATATGCATTGTGCAATCCATTTGGATAAAGTTCTCTTGGAGACTGGAAGTCCCAAATGACTAGAATCAAAAGCAATAAAAAGTTGGGAAGACTTTCTATGCTGCTGTGTTCTTTGTAGGTAAAAAAGCTAAGGCTCTTTTACAATCCAAAGTGTGAAGGTTCTTCTCTGCATTAGAGGCATGAGGCCTTGGAAAGAATACAGGAAGATAAACTGATTTAAATGAAAAGGCAAAACCACCTTTGGCATAAAGTGTGGATGAGTTCTGAGGACCTTATCATGGTGAAACCTAGTGTAAGGAGGATCAGCCACTAACGCTTGCAGTTCACTAATGCGGCGTGCAAAGGTGATTGCAATTACGAAGATGACCTTCCAGGACAAAAACTTCAGGGTAGTAGTGGCTAAAGGTTCAAAAGGCAGTTTCATGAGCTGCCCGAGAACTAGATTTAAATCCCATGCCACTGGTGGTGGTCTGATGGGAGGTTTTGTTAATAGAAGACCTCTCATAAATCTGGATAAGAGAGGATGAGAGGAAATTGGTTGTCCATTTAGAGACTTATAGGAAGCTGTAATTGCGCTAAGTTGAACTCTTTCTGAAATGGTCTTCAGACCAGAATTTGATAAATGAAGTAGATACTCTAGTATCGATTCCAAAGGTATCACCAGGGGGTTTAACCCCTTCTGGAAACACTATATAGAGAATCGTCTTGTGGAAGGTTTTCTAGAAGCCTGAAGGATATCCTTTACCTGTTGGGAAAGGTGGAGATCCTGAAGATTTAAGCTCTCAGCAACCAGGCTGTGAGATGCAGGGACTGGGGATTCGGGTGCCATAGCATCCCGCTCTCTTGGGAAAGGAGATCTGGAGCACACCCTAGCTCCAGAGGTGCAGCTTGAGAGAGATGTAGAAGCAGGAGATACCACATTTCGCGTGGTCACCGTGGTGCTATGAGGGTCATATGACCTCTGTCTCTCTGAAGCTTGAAGAGTGTTTTGGGGATGAGGGGAATGGGTGGGAAGGCATAAAGGAAGTCCTGACCCCAGTGAAGGAGGAAGGCGTCCCTTGCCTGGCAATTGTGAGCTGGAATCCTGGAACAGAACCGGAGAAGTTTTGGCATTCAGAGACTTGCAAAGAGGTCTATATCTGGAGTCCCCCAGATGTGAAATATCTTTGTCACCTGATCTAGGTGGAGAGACCATTCGTGAGGCAGCAGTACTTGGCTGAGTTTGTCTGCCCAAAGGTTTTGAATTCCTGGAAGATATACCACGAGAAGGTGAATTCGATGCTCTCTGGCAAGGGCCCATAGTCGTAAAGCTTCGTTGCATGACGTTCCGCCCTGCTTGTTCACATAGAACATGACTACTTGATTGTCCATTTGGACTAGGACTGTCTTGTAGCTGAGCTGGGCATGGAATACTCGAAGAGCTAGATAGATTGCGCTTAATTCTAGGAGGTTTATGTGAAGACAAGCCTCCTGTGGAGTCCAGGTGCCCTGGGTAGAGAGATGATGCAGGTGTGCTCCCCAACCCACCTGTGATGCATCTGTTGTGAGGGTGGCCTGGAATAGGGGTTGTTGGAAAGGAGACCCCACTAAAAGATTCTCCAGTGATTGCCACCATTGGAGGGACAAGATCAGTCGATGAGAGTTTGATATCTTGTCTGACAGACATCCTGTGGCCTGTGTCCACTGTGTGGATAGGGTCCACTGGGCTGCTCGCATGTGGAGGCGAGCATAGGGAACTACATGAACTGTGGATGCCATGTGTCCCAGTAACTGTAGCAGTTCTCGAGCAGTTAGGGAGGATTTTCCCGCTGCTTGAGAACCTAGTTGCATTATGCGAAGACACCGGGCCTGCGGAAGGAAAGCCCTTGACTGTCTGGTATCTAAACAGGCTCCTATGAACTCCAGAGACTAGGAAGGAGGAAGTTTATTACCAATCCCAAATATTGGAGGATTCGCATTGTGCGAGACAGTGCAGAGCTGGCTTCTGCAACCGTGGGGGCTCGAATGAACCAGTCGTCCAAGTAAGGGAAGACGAATATCCCTAGGGTTCGCAGGAATGCAGCTACTACTGCCATGCATTTCATGAATACTCTTGGTGCGGAAGCCAGACTAAAGGGAAGAACCCTGTATTGGAAGTGTTTTCCCTTGAAAAGGAATTGTAAGAATTTCCTGTGATTTGGATGGATGAGAATGTGAGTATATACATCCTTTAAGTCTAGAGAGCAAAGCCAATCCTGACTTTGAAGGTATGGCAGAAGAGTTCCTAGAGAAATCATTTTGAACTTCTCTTGGAACAGGTATTTGTTCAATTCTCTGAGGTCTAAAATGGGTCTGTGTCCCCCTGTTTTCTTTGGAATAAGAAAACAGGGGGAGTAGAACCCTGTACCCCTGCTGGAGTATGGTTACTTCCTCTATTGCCCCTTGGGCAAGAAGTGTTGAGACCTCGTGATCCATCAGATTGTCTGCAGAGGTCTGGGAATTGAACTGCCTTAGGATTGTAGGAGGGGGCATGTTGTGAAAATGAAGCTTGTACCCCTTTCCTACAATGGACAGAGTCCAATTTTCTGTTATTTGGTGCCATATGTTGGCAAAATAACACAGCCTGCCTGGAATATTTAGGAATTCCGGACCCCTCAGAGGCAGGAAGGTTAAGCTCTCTAGGAAGGAGTCAAAGCCCTTGAGAGGGCTGAACCTGCGGAGCTGGTTGAGCTCTCAGGCCTTTTGGCTTCTTCTGCTGTTTGAATTGCTGTTGTTGTCCCCTTTGGGCAACTTGAGCGTGAGCCTGGCTTTGCTGGGTATAGGATGGATAAAATTTCCTCTTTTTGCTGAAAGAGGGTTTTTAATAGGGTTTCTTTTTGGCTGGAGTGGCTGTAGATTTTACATAGTAACATAGTATATGATGGCAGATAAAGACCAGTATGGTCCATCTAGTCTGCCCATGCAGGTCACTCCTCCCCATGCCATTGTTTAGGCATGTACACACTGCTCCGTGTAGGTCACCCCTATTTGTTGAAATATAAAAGAGTTATGTTTCATTTGATTTTATCCTGTTGCTATAAAGGGATCCACTTTGTCTGTCTCATGCCATTTTGAATTCTGTCAGTGTATTTGCCCCCACCACTTCCATCAAGAATCTATCAATCTATCTAAGGTGATATTGTCAGCATCTATCTCATTAGCCTTTTCCTGCCAATTCTTGCCAAAGAGGTTTTCTCCTGTGCAAGGGATGTTGCCTAATTTATCCTGTACCCAAATCTCCAAGTCTGATGCCTGAAGCCAGGCAATCCGTCGTGCACCAATGGCAATAGCAGAGGTTCTGCTGATGCATTCAAAGCAGTCAAAGACTGCACGATTTACAAACTTGGAGACATCTTGAGCATGCCTGACAAGAGTAAGGAAGTCTTGGTCTGTCATCTGGGAGAAGTGGGCTCATAAGCTCCAAATCTCCTGTGACCTCTTTGAGGAACATTCCCATATATAAACATATGAGCTGATCCTAGCCGAAAGCATGGAAGCCTGAAAAGTTTGACGCCCAAAAGCATCAAGAGTCCTGTATTCACGACCTGGAGGATTGGATGCATGTCTCTTTGCACCTTTCATCCTACGCATGGCCAACTCCACTACCATTGAATGGTGTGGCAGCTGAGTCTTTTGAAATCCAGGACATGGTGGAACTCTATACATGGTATCAAGTCTCCTAGAATGAGGAGATGTGGTCAAAAGTGTCTCCCACATTCTGAGCATCAAATCATGAAGAATTTCATGAATGGGCAGAGTGGCTGCCTCCTTTGGAGCCTTAGGATATTGGAGAATTTCCAATTCCTTTGCCCTAGGTTCCTTTTCAGGAGCTACCGTGATTGAAAGGCCTTTGGCAACATCACAAATAAAATCCTGAAAAGACATGTCATCCGGAGGCGACATTCTGCGTTGGGGAGAAGAGTCGTCTTCCAGGAGAAACACTCTGGTACCGGCAGAATTATCAGAGTCATCGGAATCGGAGGATTCAAAGTATCTCTGATCACGATGTTCATGCAAGGCACGGTCCCGGTATCGATCGAAGTCGGTACCGAGTTGATCCGGTACCGATCTCTCGATGCCAGCCAAAGACGGCATGGGAAGAATTCCCACCAGGGCCGGTACCAACAGTGCTTGTGCCGGTACCGGCATCGGTACCGGCATCAGTACCGCAGCTGTAAGGAAAGCTGCAATACTGCGCTCGATAGCGAAGAATCTCTGGTCTATAGACGCTGCCGATGCCTGGGTATCGGTACTGGTGAAGGCGGCTGCGACCCCTGAGCATGGCACCAGTAGTTCTGTCGAGGCAGAGACCTCGAGAACATCCTGGAACCCCGTTGATGCTTTGGAGGCCGAAGCCTCCCGCCGGGGCTGTTTTGCCGGTGTGGTTCCCTCAAGGGCAATGCCAATGGCCTCTCGATGCTTTGCAGGAGAGCTACCCTTTGAGGACCGGCTTTTATATTTAGTCACCTGAGATCCATGGGAGGAAGAAGAGGCTCTTGAATATGTCGATGCAATGAACCTGGCATCCGAAGAAAAGAGGGTACCGAGCTTTGCAGCCCGGTTCTGTCTTCCTCTTTTAGTCATCCCCACACAAGAGAGAGACTCCGAAAGAGAATGGTCAGGGCCTAAACATTTAAGACACCAGTCATGGGTGTCGGAGACGGAGATGGTACCGCCACATTTAGTGCATTTTTTTTTAAACCACTAGCTGGTTTTTCCATCTTTAAGGAAAAATGGGGCCTAATTTTATTTATTTATTTTATTTATTTAATGGTATTTATATACCGCCTTATCCTTCAATCAAAGCGGTCACAACACAAGTGGGGGATACATTTAACACGTGGGGATTTGAGACACATACACTAATACCTACAGGGAACGTGGGCAATGGAGGGTTAAGTGGCTTGCCCAAGACCACAAGGAGCATCTGTGGGACTAGAAACCCCAGTCCTTCCGGCCCAAGGTTGCTGTCCTCTGGTGGGATTTGAACCCCCGAGTACCTTGTCCCAACCACTAATGCCCAAAATGGCGCCTAGCACTGAAAAAGAAAAGTTTCTGAAGAGAAACAATTAGAATTTTATTTATTTATTTTTTTTTTTAAAAGAAGAAAAGAAAGAACCGGCGGTACCAGCAGGCGTCGTGCGGTGGCAAACGCGACCACAAGAAAACAAGATTAAAGAAGAAATTTTCTGCGGTGACAGGGTATGTGTCCTGTCGGCTTCGTGGAAAACCAAGAACTGAAGCGGGACAGTTGGAAAGGCAGGAAGGCAGCGCGCATGTGCTGAGGGATGCTCCCAAAAGCATTCCTATTGGACGCTGGGGAGCATTCCTGCACAGGCTCCATCAGTACTGACGATACCCATATGTGAAGACCACATTCCTGCTTGTTCCTGGAGATAGAAGGGAATATAAACAAATACATCCAAATGTGTCAAAGGCAATGCATTTTTCCTAACAAAAAAGGAGTTGGTACTCATGTGCAGGGCTCTTTAATTAACATATGGGTAAATTTCATTACTATGGGTAAATTTTAGCAGGCAGTGAATGAGATGCCAGTAATCCGTACCACCGCGTGCCCCCTCAAAGAAAGCCCCGGCCAAAGGTCTAAATAATGCATAAACGGCATATATACTTCTCAGTGGAAGAAGTTCTAGAACAAAAAGGGTAACTACTCACTTGTAACAGGTGTTCTCCAGGGACAGCAGGAATCAGTCCTCACATATGGGTGACATCGGCACCGAATGAGCAAGCACAGAGCATTGCCCCAGCTTTCAAAAAAAAGCCTTGGGAATGTTACCATGCATGCATGGTCCCCTTCCTGCCCAAGGATGCCATCTTGCTCAGTCAGATGACATAGCTAAAAGACGGCAAAAATAAAAGATGGTAAGGAGCAACTCCAAGGGGAGGAGGAAGGGCTCCTGCTGTCCCCGGATAATACCTGTTACAGGCGAGTAACTACGCTTTCTCCGGGAACAAGCAGGAAGTCAGTCCTCACATATGGGACTCCCCAGCTACAGGTTACCAAAAGCCCATAGCAAAAAAAGGGAGCTCCCACATGGGGAGCCGCAAGCAGCAACAATTGAGTCTGTGCCCACAGACCACAGTAGGACCCCTGTGTCCGATGAACCATCACTCAAGTAGCCTGAACACAAGAGTCGGAGGGTAGGAGTTGCCCAAACCACCAAAAGGTTATGGAGCACAGCCTGGCCGAAGACACTGTCCCGTCGGGACTCTCTTTCCAGGCAGTAATGGGCTACAAAGGTATGGAATGAAGACCAGGTGGCGGCCCAGCAGATGTCCCCCATCGGGACGGAGCCGAAGTGTGCCACCAAAGCCACCCTGGCCCTGACACTGTGCGCAGTGACGCGACCATCCAGTGGGAGCCTCGCTTGTTCGTGAGGGCAATACAGTCTGCCACCCAAGTGGACAGCATACACTTGGTCACCACCTCCCCCAGCCTACTGGGGTCATAGGAGATGAAAAGCTGAGAAACTCTGCGGTGGCCCAGAGTGCATTGGATGTAGAAGGACAAAACCCTCTTACAGTCCAAGGTGTGGAGGACAGTCTCCGCCTAACTGGAATGAGGTCTTGGAAAGAAGGTAGGGAGCGCCACTTCCTGGATGAGATGGAAAGGCGACACCACCTTTGGTAGGAATTTGGGGTGCGTGCGAAACACCACTCTATTCTTGTAGAACCTGGTATAGGGCACCTCCAGCACAAGGGCCTGGAGCTCGCTAACTCTGCGAGCGGAGGTAAGCGTGGCCAGGAAAGCCACCTTCCAAGAGAGGTAGCGGAGGTGGCAGGTAGCTAGAGGTTCAAAAGGCGGGCGAGTAAGCTGCCACAGAACCACGTTGAAGTCCCACTCGGTTGCCGGAGGGCGAACTGGGTGCTTCGATAAGAGCAGGCCCCGAAGAAAACGGGTCACCAATGGCTGGACCGAGAGGGACTTACCATCCAGTGGATGGTGGTGTGCCGCTAAGGCACTGAGGTGCATCCAGATGGAGATAGACTTGAGCCCAGACAGAGAGGTGGAGAAGGTACTGTTGACACCAGAGCCACCGGGAAGGAGAATGGTGTGCCGATCACAGGGCTGACCCTAACAGAGAGCCTGCGCCATTTGAGGGTGTAAGCCTTCCTAGTAGAGGCTTTGCGAGAGACCAGCAGGATTTCCTCCACTTCAACCGGGAGGGTGTAGGGGGCCAGAGTCACCCTCTCAGCAGCCACAGTGTCAGTGACAGAAACCGCAGATTGGGATGCAGGAGAGAGCTTCCTTCCTGAGACAGGAGTCCTAGGATGGTCTGGTCCCCAAGGGGATGGGAGTGTCCACCGTCAACTGTAGAAGCAGCGGGAACCACGGCTGCCTGGGCCACTGAGGAGCTATCAGGATGAGAGAGGCCCTGTCACAAAGGGTCCTGAACAAGGTCTTGGCAATCAACAGGGTAGGAGGGAAGGCATACATGAGGCCTCCCATGATACCAGGAACGCGTCCCTGCCACCCTGGAGGAGTGGGCCTGCCGGGAGCAGAAGCGGGGCAACTGAAAGTTGTCTGGGCTGGCGAAAAGGTCCATCACGGGTTCTCCCCAGAGCCAGAAAGGTTGACTGGCTACCCTGGGGTCCAGCTGCCACTCGTGCGGCTGGAGAACTCTGCTGAGCCTGTCGGCCAGCTGGTTGTCCTGACCAGGCAGGTACACTGCCCACAGGAGGATGCTCTGACCGCGTATGAGCAGAGGGCTAGAGCCTCCTGACAAAGGGTACGAGACGCCATGCCCCCCTTGTTTGTTCACATAGAACATCGCCACCAGGTAAGGGAAGAAGACCCCCTGGAGCCAGAACTGGCTGGTGACACAGGTGGTGACGGAAGGCCCTCAGGGCTAGGTATATGGATCAGAGCTCCAGGAGGTTGATCTGCTGTGTGCTCTCGTCTGGTGACCAGTTGCTCTGGGTGCAGAGATCTCCACAGTGGGCTCCCCAGCCAAACAGGGAGGCGTCCGTGGTGAGGACCCTCGAGGGGCTTGGGGCCTGAAAAGGCATGCCCACCTCGAGATGCTGGGGTGACTGCCATCAGACCAGGGAGTCCACCAGTTGGCGGATCACGTAAACTGTCTGAAGCAGCCTATGGCCTGGGAACACTGGTCCCGGAGACACCCCTGCGCAGCCCTCATGTGGAGGCAAGTGTCTGGGGTGACATGGACCATGGAGGTCATGTGCCCGAGGAGGCCTAGGAAAAGCTGGGCGGGCACCGAGGGATGGTGCTGCACGTCCCGAGCTAGAGACCCGAGACCGCTGGCTCGGTCAATGGGCAAGAAAACCCTTGAATGAAGAGTGTCGATCTTTGCCCCAATTAACTCCAGACACTGTCAGGAGGCAGTGAGACTTGGGGTAGTTTATGACAAAGTCCAGGTGTTGCAGAACCTGGACGGTGCGTGCAGTGGCCTGCTGTGCCTCCCTTTATGAGCCAATCATCCAGGCAGGGGAAGACGAAGACCCCCTGGAGCCGAAGGGAGGCGGCGACGACTGCAAGGCATTTTGTGAAGACTCTCGGGGCAGAGGCTAGGCCGAAGGGGTGCACTCTGTACTGAAAGTGCCTGCCCCCCCATTATGAACCGCAGGAACTGCCTGTGGTTGGGATGGATGAGGATGTGTGTATAAGCATCCTTGAGGTCTAAGGAGCATAGCCAGTCTCCCTGCTGGAGGTATGGCAGCAAGGTTCCAAGGTAGAGCATCTTGAACTTCTCCCTCACCAGGAATTTTTTGAGGTTGCGCAGGTCAAGGATGAGCCTTAGGCCCCCTTGTCCTTTGGCATGAGGAAGAACCTGGAGTAGAACCCCTTGCCCTTGAGATGGTGGGGCACCGGTTCGACCGCTTTGTCCTTGAGAAGACCTGCCAACTCCTTCAGAAGGTAGTCCCAGTGGAGGGAAGACCTGAAGGGCCTCCTAGGAAATAAGGGGGAGGTGTCCCTTCCTGACCACCTGAAAAGCCCATGAATTGGTGGTTATGGACATTCATCTCTGGGCATAGAAGGCCAGATGTCTCCCCTGTAGGCTGCTGATCTCCTTGGGGTAGAGGGGCTATGCTCAAGGAGTCAAAAGCTCCCCCCTGGCTGGGCCGGAGCCGGTGCCTGGGGCTTTAGAGCCTTCTGTTTACGCGGGCCATGCTCATGTCCCTTGGTCTGCTGAGCCCATTGGGGAGCCGGGGAGGTCTGTTAAGGTGGGTAGTTTTGGTAAGCAGTTTCCTTTCTCGGGTAAAAGGGCTTCTTACCCGAGCCCTTCCGTAGGGGAGGGGCAGCGATCTTCTTAGAGAGCCTGGCCCTCGTCATGAACTCTGTTTCCAGCAAGCGCGGCCTTGTCAGTCATGCGTTTGCCAAAGAGGTTCTCTCCTTGACATGGTACATCAATCAATTTGTCCTGAACCCAATGATCGAGGTCGGACAACTGAAGCCAAGCTTGGTGGCATGCACCGATGTCCGCCATGGCTACCCGGGCTGCTGACTCGAACCCATCATAGGCCGCTCGAGACATGAATTTGGAGCACTCATGGACTGCCTTGGCCAGCTTCTTGAATCACTGCAAAAGGTTCCTCAGAGGGACCAGCCGAGAACCTGACGTGTTCCTTCGCCAGGTCTCTCAGGTACATGCCTATGTACAGCTGGTAAGCCTGGATGCGGCAGATGAGCATTGAGCCCTAGTAGCACTTTCTGCTGAGGGCGTCCAAGGTGCAGGCCTCCCTGCCAGGGGGCACCAAGGAGTGCGTCTTTTGGCTTTTCAGCCGATGCATGGCCAAATCCACCATCGTTAAGTTATGCGGCAGCTGACACTTCAGGAAGCCCAGGCTCCAGCGGACTCGATACATCGAGTCGAGCCGTTTGCTCACCACTGGCACAGATGCCAGTGTCTCCCACATTGAGAGCATGAGTCATTCCAGGATGGGAGGATTGGGCACCGTGAGCGATTCCCATGGAGAGGCCTCATATTGGAGGCTTTCCAACTCATCCGCCCGAGGGTCCTCCTCCGACTTGGTCGGGAATGCCAGGGCCTTAGACATCCAGGAACCCCATGTCCTTGGGCAGACACCGCTGTCAAGGCTCTGAGATGGGAGAGTCCGAAGGGACATCGCGGTGGCAATAGGTATCGGGGGACTCCTCGTCCTCCATCTCCCACTCGGAGTAGTCCATTGAGGACTCGTAGGAAGGCTGTTCTGCGGGCCTCGGAGCCCACGATGCCCTGTAGCCGATGCTCAGCAAACTTGATGGCGATGACCGCGGTCCCGTCGAATGGGACTCAGAGCGCGACTGCAGCCAAGGATCAACTCTAGGCCGAAGGACCTCGAGGATCAGCTCAGCCTCTGGGGTTGTCTTGGACTTTGAGGACCCGGTGGATGGGGCACATGAACCAGTCATGCCGGACAACCACGCCTGCTGCTGGCCTATGAAGGCAGACAAACTGCGCTCCAGGGCTGCCATTCTGAACTCCAGACCAAAGGCTCCGCAGCCTTCGGCATGGGCACCGAGAGACTCTGGCCAGATCCCAGCTCCCCCGAAGGGGAATCCTCAACGAGGATAGTGGCTGGGGACCGAGGCAGGTCCGTGGTTGGATCTTTCTGGAGGACCTTCACAGGCCGCTCCTTCTCCGATGCCTTAGATGAGCATCTCAGACTGCAGGACTGAGCCCGGGGTGGTCGGAACCATCCAAGGACACCACCGTTGAGGATTCTTTTTCTTCTTTCTGGGTTCCCTTGAGGGAGACCCCCTTTCGAAGGACCCACGACGAGGCTCGGCTTGGAGTGTTCCGTCCGAGATGTTGGGGCTTCAGACGAGGCCCTGGCCTTCAGAGGCATCGGGGAAAAACTTATTGTGCTGCTGCTGGCAGCTCTTGAGGGCCTTGCTGGACATCCTCTTGCTGAGACCGCAGGCTGCCAGGTCATAGTCTGGCCTGAGGCAGTGAAGACAGCAGTCATGTGCGTTGGTCAAAGACATGATTTTGGAGCACCGATCACACTTCTTAAAGCCACTGGTAGCCATGGGGCGGGGGGGGGGGGGGGAGTACCCCTGCAAGGTCAAAGACTCTCCGGGCTGCCAGCGGGAGAAAAAAGGGCACGAAGACGTCAGAAAAAGAAAACAATGAAAGACTACAAAAATAAACTGAACCCGACACCGAGGTCAGTAGGCAGGAAGAGTACCTGTGTGATAACAAAGGCAAGTGTGAAACTCAGAGAAAAAAAATCAACTTTTTCCGGGGGCAAACCAGACAACGTCTGAAGGGCTCCGTGGAAAAAAAGGAGACTGAGCAAGATGGCACCCCCTGGGCGGGAAGGGGACCATGCATGTATGGTAGCATTCCCCAAAGGCTTTCTTTGAAAGCTGGGGAAATGCTACGCGTGGGCTATGTTAGTGCCGACGTCACCCATATGCGAGGACTGACTTCCTGCTTGTTCCCGGAGAATGTCATAATATAAAAAACTCTGAGGAGGTAGACTCAGGAGTAACATTAGAATATTTCTTCACAGAAGGGTGATAGATACAAAAAAAACAGCAACAAAATTCAATCAAGCATGAGATATGGCCAGAAGAGCCTTAGTTGCAAACAAAGGAAAAATCACAGATCCACTGGGGTCTATGGCATTACAACCAGAAATTAACTGGACAGACTAGATGGGCCTCATTTCTCATCTTATTCCGTGTGCCTCCAAAATACTTGAGTACACTGCTTTAGCCATGTAATCTAGAAAGTTCAAATTCAACACATTTCACTATGCAGTAAATTCTATTTATAGGTTTGACATACATAATGCAGTACACAAATGTGTTGGTCCTCTTCAAAACTAAGCAAGAGTCAAGCCATGGCATTTTTGTTGGGGGCTATGTCTCCAAATGGGTTTGTTTTATGCATACTATGACAGCAATAAATCTCACTCCTAAGCCAGGGTACGTGGAGTACAATCTCAGTCTCACACATTTATTGCTAGTGCTTGTTCTACTGATAGGATGTAATTTATGATTAATTTATCAAGGTGTGCACGAAAATTCCTTTTGATCAAGCCTATAGCAACCAATATAATGGGAAATATTTCTGTATCTTTCTGACATCTTCTTGGTCTCAGACTGCGTTTCTTGGTGTTCTTCTCCCCCTCAATGCGATCCATAGAATAATCACTTGGAACTGACACCTCTATATAATCAATGCCATTTTGGCGTTTTTCTTCTTTACCACTATGTCCGGTTTCCTTGCATCCAGCTTTTATAAGTGGTTGAAATAGGAATGTACCGGGTGACCATAACCTCTTCATGCTCCATGATTTTCTTAGGTTCATGACCATAGTACAGCGATGTAGTAATATCTAAAAACTTTCCAATGGATGAGATGTGCTTCCTGTACAGAAATTTTCTGCCATCAGAATTTTGTAGACAGTTATGAGTAATCATTTTCAGCTCTTACAGAAGTTTTTTTCTATATTTTTTTGTGAACTATTTCATCTATAACACAGGTCTGCGACTAAAAAGCTGTTTGATTATTTTCATCTAATTTCCATGTATTTTGGTGTGCTGAAAACAAATAAAATATTGAAAAAACTCCTAGACGTCATGATTTGCCACAACATGCAAAATTGTCTTCAAATTTATCAAATTTTTTCAAATTATTATTAATTAATTCAAATTACTATTAATTCACATAAGTGCATTTAAGATATAAAATACCAAAAAAACCTTAAAGGGTTGTCCGAGTTATGTAAAAAAAAATATAGCACTGTAAATCTGATGGTCGGCAATATATACATAAGCTAAGCAAGTTTTAAGTCTGTGCTTCTAATGGTAGAAGGGGTTAATCTTTCCTGAAGAATCCAGTGGGAGGGAGACACAGGGCAGATAGCAGCAGCTCCGGTCAGTGCAGGGGGGCGTGGCCAGCACTGTGACGTCTCGTGTACAGACACAGAGCTTCTCTCTCCTGCATGCCACACTTGTGCACGAATCATCATCAGGTTCTTGGTTCTAGGCTGTTCACACTTTTTCATCGCAATTCGTGTTAGCTCATCATTCTTCAACCATTATGTTATGGCTCCGCGAAAGTGTATTAATTCGCCAGACAGTTTCTGTTTCATCTGTGGTGAATATACAGTGTTGAAGCAACAGCAGAATATTACAGACTTTGTGAAAAAAGTATACTTTGCATACTTTGGACTAAAAATTGGAGATCAAGATAAAGTCTGGGTGCCTCAAAGTATGCAAACGGTGTGTTGAGGACCTCTGAAACTGGTTCAAGGGTAAGAAAAAATCTTTCCGTTATGGGATTCCTATGGTATGGCGAGAGCAAAAGAACCATAGTGACGACTGTTACTTTTGTTCATGCGATGTGAAAGGGTTTAATTCCAAATGGAAGCATTCCATTTCATACTCCAATCTTCACTCGGCAATTCGTCCCATCCCCCATGGCACAGATATACCAGTACCCAAGCCCCCTGCTACCTTGGAAGAGATACCTAGCTCCGATGAAGGTGAAGTCATACCTGAACCAGATGACAAATCAAGTTCTGACTTTGAAGATGATACAAGACCAAAATTGTTTTCTCAGGAGGAGATGAATGATTTGGTAAGAGACTTGAATCTTCCCAAAGATGCCGCTGAGTTACTCGGATCAAGGCTGAAAAGCAGGAATTTATTGTTGCCAGGAGTGTCATCTTCATGGTTCAGACATCGTGAAAAGGTGAACGATTCCACCAAGACATTAAAGAGATGGAAAGGAGATACCAGGGAAAATGGAGCATTACAATGATGGCAGACTACTGTTGTATGCTTTAGAGAGACATTCCAGATGCTACTCACAAGCGTAAATGCACCAAGAGGAGCCTCACAAGGAGGAAGAATCGAGTTTAGTGTGTGTAGGTGAGCTCATTTCAGTTCAAAAAAAGATTTTCATGAAAATACTGTAATAAAACTTTAATTTTATAAGTCTTATTTCCATTTATTTTGAGGCATTGCCTTATTTAACATAGTTACCTAAATTGTCAGGAAACTTGATGTCTTATGACAAAATGGAGGTCATTTTCGGATTCAGCGCACCAAAAAACAAAGATTACGTGGAATAACAAAAACAGCTCTCGAAAAAAAATTTTTTGCAGACCTGTGTAATCCACTGTTCTGGGCTGCAACTATCAGCCTCTCATCCATCAATTTCAGTTCATCTCTTCTTCACCATTCATTCATGTATTTGAGTATGATCTACATATGGCTCCTGGAGTAATGCTTTGTATTTCTCGCTGTATTTATATGTTTGCCACTTGGTTTTTCATTGTTTTCAAATCTAATTTTTTTTATGAGCTTTTCCTCTTATTTCAGAAATTCTATTGCATCCTTTAAGCATACAACTGGATTCTCACGTGTGGCTTCTGTTCATTGGAATATTTGTCCAAGTTTAATGAAGGAGATGGATTCTGAACATTCATACTTCAACATTTTTTTGTGCATTTGGGTATGTTGATGCAGTTGTGGGTCTGGAAGCCTACAATGGTAGTTCTGTACATATAATCTATTTCTATAAGGCCCATTCCTTCTAGCTCTAGGAATGTACACAGTCTTGGGATACATTGATTCTTATAAGTGATCTCGTGAGCGTGGAAAAGTTTCTGTTTGTACATCTCATTTTCCAAGATATTTACAAGGCCAGTCTATAATTCCAAAGCTACACCAGAGTTAAGGGACTGCAAGCTAACTGATAGCCTCCACCTTATTTTGCAATGCTAAAGAACTTTTCAATATCAATTTTAACCTCCTGAATATTCATTGATCTTTTGTCTCAGTAATTTGTGTTGAATTGTGCCTCTCTCTATTCATAGATATCTATGCAAATCTTCCTGGTCAAGTTCGTTTATGTCACAGTCAATCAGAAAAATGTTTTCAGATTTGCTTAAATTTTCCTTTAAAGAAGGTTGCCTCAAGACATGTGTCCAGGCAAAAAGTCATCCTTTCATCACAGAAAAGCTGTTCACTACACGGAGTTGTTCTGCTAGTTGAAGCTCTACAGTCCCAGTGATCAACAAGTCATCTGCAAACAGTAAATGTGATGTTACCTGTGTAATTTTACTCTTTAGAAATAAGATTAAACCTGTAGCCCAAAGAATTAATGAGTACACAAAGGATTAAATGCTATATTGCAAGAGTGGTGAAAGGGAGTCTCCCCAAAATATTCCTCAATGGATCTTGATGTAAGCATTACAAATTGTCCATTTTCATGCAGTACTTCAAATGGGGCGTGGTTTGGCACATTTTCATGGTGACCTCGAAGCACTCAACCTAGTGTCGACTACCTTGAAATGTATAAAATAAGCTATTATTGTCGAATACTATCAAAGTTTCCTTAGCCTTATTTCAGTTTGTCCAATTTGGGGATCTTATATTTGGAGCCTTTTGCAGCTTTTCCTTTGATATTTGTCTTCAATTTTTTTGGCAAGTTCTCTGTATACAGGGTTTCTCCAGGAACAAGCAGGAAGTCAGTCCTCACATATGGGTGACGTCGGCGCCGAAGGAGCCCTAGTGCGGAGCAAATCCCCAGCTTTCAAAGAAAGCCTTTGGGATTGCATCACGCATGTGCGGTCCCCTTCCCGCCCAAGGGTGCCATCTTTCTCAGTCCCTTTTTTTCTGCAGAGCCCAACGGACATTGTCCTAGTGTCCCCGAGAAAAATGTATCTAAAAGTGAGAAATTACTTTTCTTTTCTTACCAGTTCGACATCGGTTTCCCTTCCCGCCTTCGACTCGATACACCAGTATCGAGTCTGGACCAATTTTTCAGGTTTTGTCCTTTGTGACTAGTGTTTGTGCTTTTTTTCACTGTTCACTGGCAGTCCGGTCGCTCGACCTTGCAGGGGACCTTTTTCTCCCCGATGACTGCCAGCGGGTTTAAGAAGTGTGACTGGTGTAAAAAGTTAATGTCCCTCACCGACACACACGACTGCTGTCTCCGATGCCTCAGGCACGACCATGACCCGAAGGTCTGTGGTCCGTGTGGTAAGATGTCTTCCAAGGCACTTAGAAGTAGGCAGCAGCAGCAGCGTGAAAGGATTTTCTCCGGGTCTGTATCCCCCGAGTCTGGACCTCGTCAGAAGCCTCGACGTCTCGGGAGCTGTCTGAACCCAAGCGTCGGGGGTCTTCTGAACGGGGGTCTTCTGAACGGGGGTCTCCCTCGCGGGAACACAGGAGGAAGAAGAAACTCGTGAGGGTGGCATCGTTGGATGCCTCTGATCAACCTGGGCCCTCAAGGACCAGGTTGCAGAATCCTGACCGCCTCCCCGGGTCCGCAGAGTCAGAGCGGTCTGCAAAGCTGCCTCGCACGGAACCGGAGATGCCGAGTAAGGTAACTGCTGTTGTCCTCGTAGACTCTTCCCCAGGAGAACCGGCGTTGGGGCCCAAGCCAGAGGCTGCGGAGCCTTCTGAGCTCGGTCTCAGGACTTCATGGAGCAGCAGCGGGCGCTGATGGCAGGTTTCACCGGTCCATCTGCCCCGACCACCGGGACCTCGACATCCAAGTCGACCCCGGAGGCTGAGCCGAACCTCGAGACTCTTCGGACTCGAGTCGATCCTCGGCCGAGGTCTCCCTCGACCTCCCGTTCGGGACAGAGGTCATCGACGCTGGTGCCCTCTGTGTTGGGGCGGTCGGGACCGAAGCCCTCGCAGCTGGAGCCGCTCGATTCCTCCTCGGAGGAGTTGGCATGGGAGATGGAAAATGAGGAGTCCCCGGATACCCATCAGACCCAGTATGTCCCATCAGACTCACCGGGTTCCGAGTCTCGGAGAAGGTACCCTCCGGAGGATACCCGGTTCTTGGACTTCGTCAGGAACATGGCCAAGGCTTTGGCATTCCCAGCGGATGCCAAGGAGGAGCCTCGAGCTTTTGAGTTCGAAGGCCTTCAGTATGACTTTCCGCCTCGGGAAGCCCTTACGGTTCCGGTTCCTCCGATGCTGGAACGGCTGATGCTCCGCATGTGGGAGTCGCTGGCCTCAATGCCGGTTCTCAGCAAGCGGGTCAATTCCATCTATCGAGTCTGCAAGAGCCCTGGGCTCCAAAAGGCACAGCTGCCGCACAACTCCATGGTTGTGGAATTGGCCACGCACAGGCTCAAGAGCCAAAAAATGCACTCCTCTGTGCCTCCTGGCCGGGAGGCCCGGAACCTGGACGCCCTTGGCAGAAAGCGCTTCCAGGGCTCGATGCTGTCATGCCGGTTCCAGACTTACCAGCTGTACATGGGCATGTACGTGAGGGACCTAGCAAAGGAGATTGCCGGGTTCTCAGCTGGCCTCTCTGAGGCACCTTTGCAGTGCTTCAAGGCCTTGTCCACAGGGATTCAGGAGTGCTCGAAGTTTATGTCTCGAGCCTGCACGCCGCGCCAGGCCTGGCTAATGTAATCGGATCTGGAGTTCAGGACAAGTTGGTTGATGTCCCTTGCTGAGGTGACAACCTCTTCAGCAAACCCATGACTGAGAAGGCTGCGGAGATCGAGTCAGAGTACTTTATCTGGTCAAGGCTCTCCAAGAAGACTTCTGCCCCTTCTAAGAAGGGCTCGGGTAAAAAGTCCTTTTTCCCAAGGAAGGGTGCTGCTTACCGCAACTACCCCACTTACCAGGCCACTCCAGCTCCCCAACAGGGGCAGGAGGCCAAGGGACAGGGGCATGGCCCGCGTAAGCAGAAGACCCCCAAGCCCCAGGCCCCGGCTCCGACCCAGCCGGGAGGGGATTTTCTTTGACTCCCAAAGCATAGTCTCTCTCCCACCAGTGGTGAGGCCTTGCACAGGAGGAAGGCTGACCTTGTACGCCCACAGGTGGACAGCTATCATCACGGATACCTGGGTCCTGCAAAGAGTCCAAAGGGGCTATTTGCTTCACTTCAACCAGGTACCTCCCTCCTTTTTTCCAGGAGAGCCTCTCAGACCCCCCTCTTCACAGGGACCTCCTCTTGCAGGAGTTAGCAGGTCTTCTAGAGAATTTTTATTTATTTATTGCTTTTATATACCGTGCTTTTTAAAATCAGTGCGGTTTACAGATAACATATTTGTACAGAACAGAAGGCCTGTTATGTATTTACAGTTGAACGGGTTAGACAACTTGGAATTCAAACTGGGGTATCTATCTACAATATCAAATAACTATCTACAATGACTATCTACAATATAAACATAAGTTGTCTGTTATTTACAGTTGGCCCGCTGGGTGTGTGGAGGGTGGGGTTGAGTTACTGGGCTGTGAGTAGTGTAGAAGGAAGAGGTGGTGCTTTAGTACTTTTCTGAATTGAGCAAGGTCAGTGATCGCACAGACAGCAGTTGGGAGTGCATTCCAGCAGCTAGGAGCATAGAACTTAAAGGCTTGGTTCTTTGTTGCCTGGGTGCATTTTGCTATTTCATTGGGGGTCTGTAGCGTGTTGTGGCGAATGTCCTCCTTGCTCCGTTCACTGGAGTGGGGTAGAGAACGTCCATCAGGGAGGTGGAGGATATTTTGTTGATGGCCTTGAAGGTCATCAGGACTACTTTATAGGCAAGCCAGCAGTAGATTGGTAGCCAGTGCAAGTCCTTTAGGACTGGGGTAATGTGGTCCCTTCTAGCAGCCCCGTGTAGGAAGCGTGCAGTCGCGTTCATTGCTAGCTGTAATGGGTTTAGTGTATTCTTGGGGAGTCCGTGCAGGATCACGTTGGCGTAGTCAAAGTGGGGGGTCACCATCGCCTAAAACACTGTTCTGAAGTCATCTGGTTGGAGCAGGGATCGGAGGTGTCGCATTGTTCGTATTTTGTGGTAAATTTGTTTGATGGTGTTGCTGATATGTGCTTTGAATTTGAGGTGCTGGTCTAGCTTAACTCCTAGGTAGCAGATGGTGGGTCTACTTGGGAGTTCAGCGTCTCTTGTCTTTAATGTCGCTGGTGGGGAGAAGTATTGATTTCTTGTAATGAACAGTACGTCTGTCTTGCTGAAGTTTATCTTGAGGCTCTGTCAGTTATGGCCTCGAAGCATTTTACTAGTGGGGAGAAGTCCGGATGGTCGATCGTGAATGGGGTGAAGAGTAGGAGGTCGTCTGCATAGATCAGGCATGAGATGTTATAGGAGCGGATTATTTCGCATATGGGCTGCATGTATATATTGAATAAGAGTGGAGAGTAAGGATCCCTGGGGTACACCGTGTTTCTGTTGGAAAGGTTCAGAGGTCGTAGAGCCTGTACGTACCTGCTGCCATCTGTCCGTTAGATAGGATTTGCACCATCTCCATACAGAGCCGTTGATTCCCTTTTCCTGAAGCCGTATCAGGAGTTGCTCATGGTTTACGGAGTCAAACACAGCAGCTATGTCCAGGAAAATTAGAGCATATCCTTTTTTGTTGTTGTCAATTCCCGTGATTAATGTGTTGATGAGTGTGGCGAGGAGAGTTTCAATGCCGTGTGATTCCCTAAAGCCATGTTGGCATGGGTCGAGGGGTGCCGTAGAGTCTATGTGGTCCTGTATTTGACGTTGGACGACCAGCGGGATGTTTGATATAGGTCAGTATGATTCCACCTTCTGGGGATTTAGTTTGGTGTTCTTTAGAAGGGGCCGGATTGATGTCTGTCTGAGGCATGATGGGAACAGTCCTGTGGAGGAGAACAGGTCCATGATCTTGGCTAGTATAGGGCTGATTTCCTTACGTAGTGACCTTACCCAGAATGCTGAACAAGGGTCGTTCGGAGCAGTGGTGGCATTGATGACTGCAATGATGTCCTCAATACTTGCAGCCGATAGTGTTGTTATGAGAGAAGTAATCGGCTTCATCTGGGCTGGGTTGTTCTTGGGGCTGTCCAGCGTGACTTCGCTGACGTTATTGGTTTTGGTTAGCAGGTAATCTGCGTATTCCTGAGGGTGTATCATGGATGGTTGGGGGGGGGGGCGAGGGTTCCTTCGTTAGAGTCCTCACTATATTGAAGAGCTCATGGGGTTTGTTCAGAGAGCGGCTTGAGTTCGGAGTGGTGTTCTTTCATTTTTGCTGATATTAAGTCCCTGTGTGTCTTCAGGTGGGAGGTGTAGGCTGTCTGGTCTGCTGGGGTTCGTGAACGTCGCCATCGTCTTTCTAGTTTCCTCAGGAGCTGTAGTGAGGCTCGTAGATTCACAGTGTACCAGCGTGCAGTTTTTCTAATCCTTGGTCGCGTATCAGGAGAATGCAGCTTGTCTGGGGCAGGAATGCGTGCAAAGGAGCTCAAGCTGTAGTTCCATGAGGCCATCACACATCCAGGTTCGGTGATGCCTTCTTGATGTTAGGGAGGACCGCGTTGATGATTGCTTCTTTGTCAAAGAGTCTAAAACGTCCTATGGGTGCTGCTGAGTTATCAGTTACTTTCTCTGTCCGTTCCCTGTCCTGAAGCATAGGTATCTGGAATTCGATTAGGTTGTGGTCCAACCATGGGACTGGAGTGATGACTACGTCGAAGGTGTAGTTCAAGCTTACGTCTGGTCGAGGGATGAAGATGAGGTCTAGTATGTTTCCTCTCTGATGAGTGGGGGCATCCACTATTTGTTTGTAGCCTAGGTTGTTGAGTGCTTCAAGGAAGGCTTTAGAGTAAGTATCCTGCAGAGCTAGTAGGTTAAAAGTCTCCTAGTACCCAGTTTGGCCTGTGTGTGTTTTTGGGGTTGCAGGCTAGGTCAATTATGGTCGCGAGGTCTTCGGGGGATGAGGCTGGGGATCTCTAGATAAGGTTGATGGTGTTGTAGTTGTTGGATATGGTGATCGTGTCAAGGTGTGTTGTGCTGTTGGAGCTGATCGTCTGATACTGGAGTTCTGTTTTTACTAGGTTTATTTATTTATTTATTTATTTATTTATTTAAAGGATGAATGCAGTGGAACCGGTGCCCCACCACCTGCAGGGAAAGGGCTTCTACTCCAGGTATTTTCTGATACCAAAGAGAACTGGAGGCCAAAGGCCTATCCTCGACCTGCAAAAAACTTAAACAAGTTCCTGGTGAGGGAAAAGTTCAAAATGCTTTCCCTTGGAATATTGCTGCCTTACCTCCACCAGGGAGATTGGCTATGCTCCTTAGACCTGAAGGATGCCTATACACACATCCTCATACATCCAGACCACAGACAATATCTGAGATTTGTAGTGGGAGGAAACCATTTTCAGTACAGAGTACTCCCTTTTGGCCTAACCTCCGCTCCCAGAGCGTTTACCATATGCCTGGCCGTGGTGGCGGCCTTCCTCAGAAGCAAAGGGATTTTTATCTTCCCTTACCTGGAAGACTGGCTCATCATGGGCCAGTCGCCTCAGGAGGCCCAACAGGCCACTTCTCGCACCATCAACCTGATGCAACGTCTAGGCTTTGTCATAAACCACACAAAGTCTACTTTGCTCCCCACTCAACACTTAGAGTTCATAGGCGCAAGACTAGACACCCTGCAAGCGAGAGCTTACCTGCCGGAAGACAGGGCACAGAGGCTGCTGGCGCTGGTACACCAGGTCAGACGCAAGTCTCAGATTTCAGCGAGACACTTCCTACGCCTCCTGGGCCACATGACCTCCACGGTACATCTGACCCCAAATGCCCGTATCCACATGAGAACAGCTCAGTGGTGCCTCAAAGATCAATGGACACAAGCCACCGGCAGCCTCCAAGACAGGATAACAGTGTCCAAATGACTGGTGAAGTCATTGCAGTGGTGGCTTCAGCCACCCAACCTGCTGGAGGGAGTGCCTTTTCAGATTCCCTCGCACATGAGTGCTAACAGATGCCTCCTTGTTGGGCTGGGGAGCCCATTGCCTGGGATCATGCACTCAGGGGCTGTAGTCAGGAGACTACACACCAAATCAACCTCTTAAAGCTGCGGGCAATTTGCCTTGCTCTTCAAACCTTCCATCATGTTCTTGCACATCAGTCTGTCTTGGTGCAGACGGACAACCAGGTAGCAATGTTCTATGTGAACAAGCAGGGAGGCACAGGGTCTCACATCCTATGTCAGGCGATACTGGACCTCTGCTCCTTTGCAATCAGGCAGGATATGTCTCTCAAAGCAGTTTACCTGCCTGGTCAGGAGAACATCCTAGCAGACAGGCTAAGCAGGATTCTCCAACCTCATGAATGGCAACTGAATCCGGAAGTGGCCCAGCAGGTTTTCCACCGCTGGTGCATCCGTCCATAGATCTCTTGGCTAGTCCGCAGAATCACAAGTTGCCCAAGTTTTGCTCCAGACAGCCACATCCTCGGAGGATGGCTGCAGATGCTTTTCTGATCTCCTGGTCAGAGGGCCTCCTGTATGCGTTTCCTCCCACGCCTCTAGTGGCCCAAACTCTGTTCAAAATCCTTTGGGACAAGGCCGCGATCATTTTGGTAGCCCCTAGATGGCCGAGGCAGCCTTGGTTTCCTCTTCTCCTTCAGCTGGCAGTGGAAGCCCCACTCCCACTGGGGACGCAGCCCAACCTCCTGTCTCAGGAGCAGGGCTCTCTCTTGCACCCCAACCTAAGGTCCCTCAACCTGATGGCATAGCTGCTGAAAGGGTAGTGCTAGCTCCTCTCCTCCTACCTAGGAACATGGAAGTGTTACTGGCCTCAAAGAGGCAGTCCACTAGGAAATCCTATGCCTTCAAGTGGCGTAGGTTTGAGGTGTGGTGTACCCAGCACAACGAAAACCCTTTTTTTGCCTTGTGCCAGTGGTGTTGCAATACTTACTTCACCTCTCAGAGTTAGGCCTCAAGTCTAACTCTGTCAGGGTCCACCTGAGTGCTTTATCAGCACACCACTCTCCAGTGGAGGGACAACCTCTCTCGGCTCACCCCTTGGTGTCCAGATTCCTCAGAAGTCTACACCTACTAAAAACCCCAGTTCGTCCTCTGGCAACTGAGTGGGAGTTGAATGTGGTCTTGGATCAGCTTACTCACTCACCTTTTGAGCCAATGCCCAAGTGCCATCTGCGCTTCCTCTCCTGGAAGGTGCTCTTCCTGGTGGCACTCACATCTGCCAGACGTGTGAGTGAACTACAAGCTCTCGTTTCTGATAGACCGTACACACGGTTTTTATAGGAACAGGGTGGTCCTTTGCACCCATCCCAAGTTCCTTCCGAAAGTGGTCTCTTCGTTCCACCTCATTCAAGATGTGGTTCTTCCAACCTTCTTTCCAAGGTCGCATGCCAGCCGGGCAGAGGCGGTCCTGCATACCCTGGATTGTAAAAGGCGTTGGCCTTCTACCTGGAGAGTATGCGGGGACATCGAAGGGCTACTCAGCTCTTTGTCTCTTATGACCCCAGTAGGCTGGGTCTACCTGTCTCCAAGCGCACGTTGTCCACCTGGGTGGCAGACTGCATCGCCTGGGCGTACAGGACGGCCCACTGTGTCAGGGCTAAGGCCGCATCAGTGGCTCACTTCCGTTTTGTTCCGCTGGCAGACATCTGCCAGGCCGCCACCTGTTCTTCGGGCCAGACCTTTGCAGCCCATTACTGCTTGGACAGGAAGTGCCAACGGGACTGTATTTTTGGCCAGGTGGTACTCTGTAACCTATTTGAGGTCTAAGCAACTCCTACCCTCCGACCCTTTGGTGTCAGGCTACCGGGGGGTGTTGCGTTCGACGGAAATCCTATTACAGCTGCTGCGGCTCTTCTAGAGGGAGCCATTTTTCAGCTATGGGTTCTCGGTAGCCTATAGCTAGGGAGTCCCATATGTGAGGACTGACTTCCTGCTTGTTCCTGGAGAAAGCGTAGTTACTCACCTGTAACAGGTGTTCTCCATGGACAGCAGGAATCAGTCCTCACAACCCTCCCTCCTCCCCTTGGAGTTACAGTCTTATTATTTTTTGTTCTTTTTGCCGTTTTGTTAGCTATTATTAATAAAAGTCCACCAAAATATGAAAACCTGCACTATATTTTTTTTGTACTATAAGTTTTTCGTTTTTTTGTCGAAGCGTGCCGGAGGAGGGTCAGTATTGAGACGTGACCCACACCAGACGGCAAGCTCCTTTTTAATCAGTTAAGGTTCTAGGGTGGAAAACTTATAGTACAAAAAAATATAGTGCACGTTTTCATATTTTGGTGGACTTTTATTAATAGTTGTGATTTTCAGTTCACTGAACTAGGTTTGTTTGTTTTTCGTTTTGTTAGCTATGACATTTGACTGATCAAGATGGCACCCATGGGGGGGAAGGGGACCGCGCATGCGTGATGCAATCCCAAAGGCTTTCTTTGAAAGGTGGGGATTTGCTACGCACGAGGGCTCCGTTGGCGCCGACGTCACCCATATGTGAGGACTGATTCCTACTGTCCCTGGAGAACACCTGTTACAGGTGAGTAACTACACTTTGCGGCATTCTCCATGGACAAGCAGGATGTAAGTCCTCAAGCACAGGGCGATGTCCCCGACATGGGAACACGCCCAATTTCTATTGGAAGATTTTGGGAGGCTCCACCATAACTGTGCACCTCCTTCCTTCCTTCCTGCCTGCCTGCCTGCCACCACAGCACCATCTTCTCCAGTCTTTTGTTTGCCACGGAGCCACATGAACATGTTCCAGTCACTCTCCATTAGAAATCTTGTCTCTCCCCTTTGGGGGTATATAATTGAATGGGCTGAAGTTGTGTTGCCTTTGCCTGTCATTGCAGTCCCTTTCTTTGGTCATTTTTTTAAATCATTTTTGCCTTTTCGGGCTAATCCAGCTGCACAGACAGTGCTCCGGTCGAGTCTACCCTCAAACCATTTGATTTTGCTACAGCCAGTTTTCCAACCATGTCCTAAAAACAGACCAGAGGTTTTAAAAAGTGCACCAAGTGTACCTGGACCCTTTCTGTCACGGACAGGCACAGCAGGTGCCTCAAGTGCCTTGGATCCTTTCACCAGCCCTCTTGTACTTTTTGCCTAAAGATGACAAGGAGCGGCCTCAAGGGTTGTTAAAAACAGCAGAAAACTGTTACGTAATCTGCAGTCCAATCCATGAACTTCGGCATAGACATCCTTGGCCTTCATGCCTTCGAAAAATGTCAGAGGTGCGTTGACATCAAAGCAGCTCTCTAGCTCAGTCAAAGCCAAGCACCCGCATTGCCCCGAACCATCAGTCATCGGTCCTCCTGGAGAGGAAAGAACACACCTTGCCCACAAAGACATTGGACTGAGCACTGGATGAAGGCCCAAATGCATCGGCATCACAGCCCTTTCAGACACTGTTAAGAGCAATGGGGGACAGCAAAAGCCCCTCGAAGGTGCCACAAAAATGAGGACTGCTCAACCTCCAGGGGTTTCAAGAGACACTGGCAGCCTTCTGACAGCCGAGTTCAAGCCACCAATACCCCTGAACAAGTGGCGGGTATATCGAACAAAGTTACTGAGGCCTCTCAGCATTTGGAATCGGTAGCCATGGAGAAGCGGCTCCTAAAGGCACTCAAGGATCGCATAGCAGCTCTTTTTGTAATGCAGCGCACTGAGGCATTGGCAATGACCATCGTGCAACCAATTCTAAAGAGGAATGCCCTGCCTCCGTCAGAGGCATAGACGTCGGGACATCGAGGGTTCCTGCCCACCCAATTTCCCTCTAGTGTCTCAGAGTCCAATTCACCCTTGAAATCCAGAAGGGCTCAGGCACATCATCTTTCTCAGAGAAGCTCTCATTCCCATCGATATAGGAGGGAGAACAAGGCAGAAACTCTGAGGTGTTTCAATTTCCTCTCAGAGTCTGACTTAGATGGCTGGGTAACCGATGTGGAACTGGAGGACTTCTCAGAGGGCAGGTCTCCGGAGTTACTGTCAGACCCTTCCCTGCCTCATGAACGTTGAATGTCTTCTCTTGAAGACATGATCTTCCAGGATTTTAAGAGAGATTTGGCCAAGACCATACCATTCTCTCTGGAGACAGAGGAAGAACCTAGGGCAGAGGAATTAGAAATCTTGCAGTATATTCCTTGGCACCTAACGCGGCGGTGACCATGCTCAAACATTGCATCCTTCAGAGTGCAGATGAGGATATGAAAGACCCTTCATGGTACCTCCAGTGAGTAGAAGACTTGACTATGTACCGGGTCCAAAAAGCTCCTGGTTTTGAGAAACCTCAGCTACCGCACCACACTTTGTTGGTTGAGTCTGCCCTGAAGAGGATTAAGAGTACCAAGACTCATTCTTTGGCACCCCCAGAAAGAGAGGCTTAGACCTTGGACTCTCAGGAGATGTTTTCAGGGATTGATGCTTGTAGCTCGAGTGGCCTCATACCAGCTCTACATGAGCATATTCCTAAAGAACATTATACGAGACCTAGCTGACCTGTCCCAGTTCCTTCCCCCTGAGAAATTGAAGCAGTTTTGCATCCCAGTTGGTCACGGCAAGGACTGCTCCAAGTTCCTGATTGGGGTGACCTATGACGCCTTCAAGATGGCATCGAGCACTGCTGCAGTAGGGTATTGGGGCCCGGAAACTCGCGGGGCTCCAGTCCAGAATAAACTGGCAGACTTACCATGCCACATGGGAATTTGTTTGCTGGGAGAGAAGGTTGGCATTCTAGAAAAGCAGCATATCACTCTTACCAAGCTCTCAAGGTGCACATCTGAACCAGCTTATCATAGGAGGTACCAAGGAGGGCCATAAGACTACCTACTACTCCTGTAGGTGTCGGTACTACCCTGGACCCCAAACTTCCCAGCAGAAACAGGCTCCTCGCCAGCAACAGCGCAAAGAAAAGGCCCAACCAGCCCTGCAGCCAAAGATTGGAGAGGGGTTTTATCTGGTTCCTCCAGAGCATAGTCATCTATCAGGGATCACCATGAGAAACACTCCAGTGGAGGGGCTCATTCTCTTTGCCCAGAGCTGGCTCCTCATAACCTCGGACTCTTGGGTACTACAAATAATGCAGAGTGAATACAGGTTGCACCTCTTAGAGCTATCTTCAAGCTGGCCCCCTAGGGCATATCAACTCGACCCTCTGCATCAGGAACTCCTTCAGAAGGAAATCTCCACCCTCCTGTCCAATATAGCCATCAGGCTCGTACTGCAGGAGCAATTTAGGCAGGGGTTTTACTTCAGGTACTCTCTCATCCCAAGAAAATGGGGGGGGGGGTGAATTTTATCCCATTCTGGACCTCAGGGACCTAATCACTTACTTGATAACAGAAAGGTTCAAGATGATTTCTCTGGGCAGCCTACTCTCGTACCTTCAAACAGGAGACTGGCTATGCTCCCTGGATCTAAAGGATGCATATACCCACATACCGATCCATCTTGCGCAAAGGAAGTATCTCATATTTGTCCTGGAAGGACATTTTCAGTATTGAGTGCTGCCTCTCGGCCTAGCCTCAACACCCCAAGTCTTCACAAAATGTCTCACGGTAGTGGCAGCCTACCTCAGAACAGAGTGTTAGTCTTCCCTTACCTGGGCAATTGGCTGATAAAAAGTACCACTCCAGAGGGAGTTCGTGAGTCCACACGGTTGACCATTCAGGTATTGGAGCTGTTAGGGTTTGTGATCAATTACCCCAAGTACCACCTTCAGCCCACCCAACAGCTAGAATTCATAGGAGCCCTGCTCGACAACTCAGGCAAAAGTTTTCCTACCGCAGGACTGGCTCCAAACATTGACAGCCATAGTACAGGACACTCAACTGAGTCAGTTAGTGATGGCTCGCAGTATCCTAACCATCCTAGGCCACGTGACCTCTACAGTACATGCCACATGTCTGGCACATCTTCAGATGAGAGACTCAATAGACCCAGGCCATGAGTCACCTCCAGGATTGGGTGTATGACACCCATCCCCTGGTCAAATCACTGCAATGATGGTCGATTCCTCAAAATTTGCTTAAAAGGTCTCGCCTTTCAGAGGGCTTCGCCCCAGAAGATCCTGACAGATAAATCCAAATTGGGATGGGGAGCTCATCTCGATGACTTTCACACTCAGGGTGTCTGGGTCCATTCAGGAGAGTCTTCACCGGATTAACTTCCCTGGAATTGAGAGCTATAGCAAATGCGCTAAAGCCTTCCAGGATTGGCTGACCAACCGCATTGTTCTCATTCAGACCTTACCCTTCAATACCTCTCATAGCGAAGACACTACTGAAGCTCAGGACAGAAGCCTACACGATGATACTCATCGCACTGTATTGGCCCAGACGTTCCTGCTCCTGTAATACCCCCCACCCCAGCTCAGCCATGCTCCAGATCTAGTTTCGCAGGATGAAGAGAGGATGCCACATCCCAACATCCTGTCTTCACAGCGTGGAAGTTGAGGCTAGTCCTGTCAGAGCTCAATCTGCTGAACAACATAACTGATGTCCTGTTAGCTTCCAGGAAGGCCTCAATGAGGTTTTATGCCTGTAAGTGGAAGAGGTTTGCTGTCTGCTGTGAAGGCTACGCCCTGGATCCTTTTGTCTGTCCCACAAGAAGACTGCTCGAGTATCTTCTACACCTCTCTGACTAGGGCCTGAAGTCCAACTCTATCAGAGTTCACCTCAGCATGACTGGAGTATACCATTGCAGAGTAGATAGGAAATCCATCATGGCACAGTCTTTGACTGTTTGCTTCATGTGAGGGCTGCTCCTCTTGAGGCGTCCATTCAAGCCCCTCTGCTGTGGCTTGGTACCTCAATGTAGTACCAGCACAGCTCATGAATGCCCTCTTTGAGCTGCTCAACTCCTGTCCACTAAAGCTCTTGACCTGGAAGGTCTTGTTTCTGGTACCAGTCACTTTGGCACACCAAGTGAGTGAGCTTCAGACTCTGGTAGTTCATCCACTGTATACTAGATTCCAACATAGTATATGACGGCAGATAAAGACCAGTATGGTCTATCTAGTCTGCCCAGCAAGGCGGCAAGAGTAAGTGCACCTGCCGCTCCATGCAGGCCACCCCTCCCCATGCCTTTGTTTAGGGGTGTACCCACCGCTCCGTGTAGGCCACCCATATTTGTTCATATATAAGTGATAGTTATATTTATTTTGATTTTATCCTGTGTCTGTCCCATGCCATTTTGAATTCTGTCACTGAATTTGCCCCCACCACCTCCATCAGGAAGGCATTCCAAGTATCCACCACCCTTTCAGTGAAAAAGTATTTCTTGACATTGCCTTTCAGCTTACCCCCTTGCAGCTTCCCCATCTTTGGAAGAGGTTTGTCCATTAATACTCAAGTATTTAAAGGTCTGAATCATATCTCCTGTCCCTCCTCTGCTCCAGAGTGTACATATTTAGGTCTTCAAGTCTCTTCTCATAAGTCTTCTGATGCAGGCTCCAAATCATTTTGGTTGCCGTCCTCTGAACCGCTTCCAACCTTTTTATATCCTTTGCGAGACACGGTCTCCAAAACTGAACACAATATTCCAAGTGAGGCCTCACTAGCAACTTGTACAGTGGCATTAGTACCTCTTCCTTTCTGCTGGCAATTCCTCTCTATATGCAACCCAACATCCTTCTGGCTTTTACCATCTTGTCACACTGGTTTGCCATCTTGAGATTGTCAGAAACATTCACTCCGAGATCCTTCTCCTGGTCTGTACACCACCAATCTCTCGCCCCCTATCGCATACAATTCCCTTGGATTTCTGCTTCCCAAGTGCATGATACTGCACTTCACATTAAATCTTAACTGCCAAGCATTAGACCATTCTTCCAGCTTTTGTAGATTTTTCCTCATGTTCCCCACTCCCTCAGGGGAGTCCACTCTGTTGCAAATTTTGGTGTCTTCTGCAAAAAGACAGACTTTTCCATTCAGCCCTTCAGCAATATCACTCACGCATATATACTGAACAGTACCGGTCCCAAGACCAGAACCTGGGGCACACTGCTAATCACCTTCCTTTCATCTGAGTGAGTTCCGTTTACTATCACCTTCTGTTGTCTGTCAGTCAACCAATTTCTGATCCAGTTTACCACCTTGGGACCCATCCCCAAGCTGTTGAGTTTATTGATAAGCCTCCTATAAGGAACAGTATCAAAGGCTTTGCTGAAATCTAGGTAGATCACATCCATCACATGCCCTTGATCTAGTTCTCTGGTCACCCAGTCAAAGAACTCAGATTTGTTTGGTAAGATCGTCCCTTTGGTAAAACCATGTTGCCTCGGATCATGCAACCTGTTGGTTTCGAGGAAGTCCACTATGCGCTCTTTCAGGAGCACCTCCATTACTTTTCCACCACCGAGGTAAGGATTACCGGCCTGTAGTTTGTCACTTCTTCCCTATTACCACTTTTGTGGAGAGGTAACACATCAGCCCTTCTCCAGTCCTGTGGATCTTCTTCTGTCTCCAAGGATCTATTAAAAACATCTTTTAAAGGCTCTGCAAAAACCTCTTTGAGCTCTTTCAATATTTTGGGGTGTATCCCATCTGGTCCCATAGACTTGTCCACTTTCAGTTTTGCAAGCTGTTCTAACACATCATCTTTTGTGAATGGTGCGATATCTACTCCATTCCCATTTGTCAATCACAGGTGGTCCTTCTCCAGGATTTTCTCTAATGAAAACAGAGAAGAAATATTTAGCATTTTAGCTTTTTCAATGTCAGTCACTTTCCATGAATCCGTTCCCAGCACTTTTGAGTCCTGCAATTCCACATCTGATTTTCCTCCTTTCCCGAATATACCTGAAAAAAGTCTTGTCGCCACACTTCACATCTTTAGCCATCTTTTCTTCTGCCTTTGATTTTGCTTTCCTTAATTCTCTTTTTGTCTCTTTTAGTTTGATCTTGAATTCTTTTCTGTGTTTGTTTGCGAGCTTCTGAATTTTGTGAAAGCTGTGTTTTTTGCATTTGTGCAGCCACTTCTTTGGAGAACCAAATAGGTTTCCTTTTTGTCTTGTTTTTATTTACTTTCCTTACATATAAATCTGTTGCACATTTCATTGCTTTTTTAAAAATGTTTAGCCCATTGCAATTCCACTTCCCTTATCCCCTCCCAACCTACCAAACTCCTCCTTCAGGTACCTGGCCATTTTACTGAAGTCAGTGTTTTTGAAGTCTAAGACTGAGTTTGTTGTGATTGGATTCCACCTTGGCTTTTATCTCAAACCACACTGTGTGATGATCGCTGCTGCTCACATGGGCACACACCTGGATATTTGACACACTATCTCCGTTGGTGAGCACTAAATCTAGCACGGAGCTCTCCCTGGTTGGTTCCATCACCATTTGTTTAAGTAACGCATCTTGGAAAGCATAGAGTGGTTCTTCGTATGTATCCTCATTTCCTTCTGAAGGTGGTTTCAAATTTCCATCTTAGTCAGTCAATAGTGCTACCTACATTTTTCCTAGGCCTCATGCCTACAAGGGCAAGTGGTGCCACACATGTTGAACTGCAAGGCAGAGAGGCTCACATCCTGGAGATGAATGCATGGCTGCGTGGATGGTGTCAGAGCGTTTTGGTTTCCTAGACCATGGGATGCTGTTCCAAGGGTTGCAGAGCAGAGATGGCATCCATCTGTCTAAGAAAGGTCAACGCATCTTTGGTAGTAGACTGGCTAATCTACTGAAGAGGGCTTTAAACTAGATTCGTTGGATATGGGTGAAGAAAGCCCCCAGGTAAGTGAAAGCCCCCAGGTAGGTGATACCCATTTCCATAAAGGTATTTAATGTAACAGGGGTAACATATGGAAAGCAGTGTGTATTAATGCCCGTAGCATGGGAAATAAGATCCCTGAAGTTGAAGCTTTGGTGGGAGTGGCTGACTTGGATTTAGTGGCAGTTACAGAAACATGGTTCACAGAAAACCATGATTGGGATGTAACTATACTTGGCTATACTTTATTCAGAAAGGACAGGGTAGGAAGAAGGGGAGGAGGAGTGGCACTATATGTAAAAACTACTATTAAAGCTTTGGAATTACAGAGCTTAAAAGGGAGAGAGGAGGCATTGTGGGTTAAACTAGAAAGAGGGAAAGAGAAATCTATTTGCATTGGTGTGATATACAGACCTCCCCTCACAAGAGGAAGAGGTGGACAGAGAGTTAATTGAAGACATACGCAGCATTGCTAGGAAAGGGGAAGTGCTACTGATAGGAGATTTCAATATGCCAGATGTTGACTGGCACATTCCTGCTGCAGTATCATCTAGAAGCAAGGAGATCCTGGATTCTCTACAGGGAGAACTATTCAGGCAATTGGTAACAGACCCCACACGTGAAGGGGCCATACTGGACTTGGTGCTTACCAATGGTGAAAGTGTTTCTGATGTTGTAGTGGGAGAACATTTTGCATCCAGTGATCACCAGATGGTGTGGTTCAGTATTAGGACTAGGGCTGTTAGAATCCATTCCAAGGTGAGGATCTTAGACTTTAGGAAGACTAACTTTGCGAAGATGGGCCAATACCTCAGGGAGTCGTTAGTGGGATGGGAACAGCTGGGGGATGTAGAAAAACAGTGGGCAAAACTGAAAGGGGGTATTTTAAAGGCAACCAACCTTTTTGTTAAAATGGTAAATAAAGGCAAAAGGAACAGGAGACCGCTATGGTTTTCAAAGGAAGTAGCTGAAAAAGTGAAGAAAAAGAGGGAGGCCTTCATGAAATACAAGAGATCACAGAGAGAGGAAGACAGGCATCTGTATTTGGAAAAACTTAGAGAAGCTAGCAAAGTAGTCAAGAAGGCAAAGATTCAAAAGGAGGAGAAAATAGCCAATGCAATAAAATGGGGGGATAAGACATTTTTCAGATATATTAGTGAGAAGAGGAAGGGCAAAAGTGGTATTGTCAGACTCAAGGGTGCAGGGGGGGGAATATGTAGAAGCTGATAAGGATAAAGCGGAATTGCTTAACAAATATTTTTGTTCTGTGTTCACAGATGAAGAACATGGAGCAGGACCTCAGAAAACACCCACAAATAAGAACAGAAGCGAGGGACATCTTGAACAATTTTCAGAAGACTGTGTTCGTGAGAAACTAGCTCAACTTAAAGTAGACAAAGCGATGGGACCGGATGGGATACACCCTAGAATACTGAGGGAACTTGGGGACGTTCTAGCAACTCCACTGACTGACCTTATTAATGCCTCGTTGGAGTCGGGAGTGGTGCCAAAGGACTGGAGAGAGGCTCATGTGGTGCCTTTACACAAAAGCGGAAGTAAGGATGTGGTTGAAAACTACAGGCCGGTTAGTTTAACTTCGGTGGTGAGTAAATTATTGGAAACGCTGCTGAAAGAAAAAATAGTGAGGTTTCTGGAGTCCAGTGGATTACAGGATCCGAGGCAGCATGGATTCACCAGAGGCAGGTCTTGTCAGGCAAATCTGATTGATTTCTTTGACTGGGTGACCAGGGAGTTGGACCGAGGGAGAGCTCTAGATGTGGTGTATTTAGATTTCAGTAAAGCCTTTGACACTGTTCCTCACAGGCGACTTATAAACAAACTGAGCACCCTAGAGATGGACCCTAAAGTTACTGCTTGGGTTAGAAATTGGTTGGGTGGGAGGCGACAAAGAGTACAAGTAAATGGAGCTCACTCTGAGAAGGACGTTACCAGTGGTGTGCCCCAGGGATCTGTCCTTGGTCCGATTCTTTTTAACATCTTTGTTAGTGATATAGCGGAAGGGCTGTCGGGTAAGGTTTGCCTCTTTGCAGATGATACCAAAATCTGCAATAGAGTAGACACCCAGGAAGGTGTAGATAACATGAGGAGGGATCTAGCTAAGCTTGAAGAATGGTCTAGAATTTGGCAGCTGGGATTTAATGTTAAAAAATGTAAGGTCATGCATTTGGGCTGCAGCAATCCAAGGGAGCAATACAGTATAGGAGGTGAAGTACTTTTGTCCACTAAAGAAGAGCGGGACTTAGGCGTGGTTGTGTCTGATGATCTTAAAGTAGCTAAACAGGTAGAAAAGGTGACGGCAAAAGCTAGAAGGATGCTTGGGTGCATACGGAGAGGAATGGCTAGCAGAAAAAAGGAGGTGATAATGCCTTTGGTGCGACCTCATTTGGAGTATAGTGTGCAATTCTGGAGACCGCACCTTCAAAAGGATGTGAACAGGATGGAGTCGGTGCAGAGGGTTGCTACTAAAATGATTAATGGGCTTCATTATAAAGCATATGAGGACAGACTTAAGGATCTTAATATGTACACCTTAGAGGAAAAGCGGGATAGAGGTGATATGATTGAGATGTTTAAATACCTCCGTGGCATAAATGTTCAGGGAGAGAGCCTCTTTCAATTGAAAGCAAGTTCTGCTACGAGGGGACATGGGATGAGGATGAAGGGAGATAGATTCAGGAGTGATATGCGGAAATATTTCTTTACAGAAAGAGTAGTGGATCCATGGAATAGTCTCCCAGTGGAGGTGGTAGAGATGAGGACAGTAACTGAATTCAAAAAAGCATGGGACAAACACAGAGGATCTCTAAAGGTAAAAAAGGGGACTGTTGTAGTTGTTGATATGGAAGGACAGACTAGATAGGCCATGTGGTCTTTTTCTGTCATCATGTTTCTATGTTTCTATGTAAGTGAGCTTTAGCCTTCTACTTGGAGCGCACAAAGGCTCACAGGAAGTCCGTCCAGCTTTTTGTTTCTTTTAACCCCAGCATGCTGGGGACTGCCATTTCCAAACACTCTCTTTCGATTTGGTCATGTCATTGCTCATAATGTTCAAGCCATGGCTGCGTCGGTGGCCAACTTGCACTCTGTCTCCATGGGGAAATCTGAGGGTCTGCGACATGGGCTTCTATCCACATTTTCACATCTCTCTACTGCCTGGAAGGGGATTCAAGATGTGACAGTAATTTCGGCCAATCTGTACTCCGGCACCTGTACTCCCCCCCAATGCCCTTCTGTCCATCCAGGCTACCAAATAAAAAGAAAAAAAGAGAAATAAAGAAATCAGAAGAGCTGTTAATTGCCATTTCTGCACATAATTGTTTTGATTTTGTGTGTTCTGCAGTTAATTTTGCCCTTGTTGGGCTTCTCAGTGGCCTCTGTTTTCAGAAGCATGGAAATCCCATGCATGAGTCTTACTTCCTGCTTGTCAACGGAGAAAAGGTAGTTACTCACCTGTAGCAGGTGTTCTCCAGGAACAAGCAGGAAGTCAGTCCTCACATATGGGTGACGTCGGCGCCGACGGAGCCCTCGTGCGGAGCAATTCCCCAGCTTTCAAAGAAAGCCTTTGGGAATGCGTCGCGCAGGGTGCCTTCTTGCTCAGTCTTCTTTTTTCCATGGAGCCCAACGGACGTGGTCCTGTTTCCACCATGGAAAAAGTGGCAAAGTTGATTGTTCTTTTTTCAGCTTCCTGGTCGACACCGGTTCCCCTTCCCGCCCTCGGCTCAGTACACCGGTATTGAGTCCGACCTAATTTTCGTTTTTGTCCTTCGTGACTAGCGTTGCGCGCTCTTTTTAGTTTTCACTGGCAGCCCGGTTGTTTGACCTCACAGGGGGCTTTTCCCCCCAATGGCTGCCAGCGGGTTAAAAAATGTGATCGCTGTAAGAAACTGATATCTCTCACCGACACATACGACTGCTGCCTCCGATGCCTTGGCCCCGACCATGACCCGGTGGTCTGTGGGCCGTGTGGTAAGATGTCTTCGAAGTCTTTGAGGAGCAGGCAGCAGCAGCATGACAGGATTTTTTCAGAGTCTGCCTCCGGCCGGGCCCAGACCTCATCAGAAGCCTCGACATCTCGGGAATCAGAGCCCGAGCACCGTCGTGGGTCTTCTGAGCGGGGGTCTCCCTCCAGGGAACACCAGAGGAAGAAGAAACTTGTGAGGATGGCATTGCTGGACACCCCTGATCGGCCTGGGCCCTCGGGTTCCAAGCCGCGTAGCCCGGACCGCTGCCCCGGGTCCTTGGAGTCGGAGCGGCCGGCTAAACTACCTTGCAGGGAGCCGGAGACGTCTGACAAGGTAATTTCTGTCCTCATGGACTCTCCTCTGGGAGAGCCGATGTTGGGGCCTGAGCCGGGAGCTGGGGAGCCTTCTGAGCTCAGTCTCAGGTTGGTGGCCCTGGAGAGCAGCATTGGCTGTCTTCATGGAGCCGCAGCAGGCACTGATGGCTGGTCTCGCCGGTTCATCCGCCCTGACCACCGGGACGTCAACGTCTGAGGCCGAGCCGATCCGGTCTCGAGTCGATCCTCGGCCAAGGTCCCCCTCGACCTCCCGTTCGGGACCGAGGTCGTCGATGCCAGTGCCCTCGGTGTCTGGGCGGTCTGGCTCAAAGCCCTCGAGGCCAGAGCCCATCGAGTCCTCCTCGGAGGACTCGGCGTGGGAGACAGAGGAGGAAGACTCCCCAGACACCTTCCAAACCTGGTGTGTCCCATCGGACTCTCCGGGTTCGGAGCCTCAGACTAGGTCCCCTCCGGAGAACACTCGATTCTTGGACTTCGTCAGGGACATGGCCAAGGCTTTGGCATTCCCTGCTGATGCTGAGGAGGAGCCTCGAGCCGAGGAGCTCGATGCCCTTCAGTATGACTCTCCCCCGAAGGAGGCCCTTACTGTACCAGTGCCTCCGATGTTGGAACAGCTGATGCTCCGCATGTGGGAGTTCCCGGCCTCAATGCCGATGCTCAGCAAGCGGGTCGATTCCATCTATCGAGTCCGTAAGAGTCCTGGGTTCCAGAAAGCGCAGCTGTCACACAACTCCATGGTTGTGGAATCGGCCATGCACTGGCTTAAAACCCGAAAAAACACACTCCTTGGTGCCTCCCGGCCGGGAGGCCCAGAACCTGGACGTCCACGGCAGAAAGTGCTACCAGGGCTCGATGCTGTCAAGCCGTGTCCAAACTTACGAGCTGTACATGGGCAAGTTCTTGTGGGACCTGGCAAAGGAGATTGCCGGGTTCTCAGCTGGCCTGTCCAAGGAACCCTTGCAGCGCTTCAAGGCCTTGTCCACAGGGATCAGAGAGTGCTCGAAGCTCATGTCTCGAGCAGCTTACGACGGCTTTGAGGCTTCAGCCCAAGTAGCCGCAGCTGGCATCGGTGCACGCCGTCAGGCCTGGCTCATGTCGTCGGACCTATAGCCATGGGTTCAGGACAAGTTGGTCGATGTCCCATGCCGAGGAGACAACCTCTTCGGCAACCCATGACTGAGAAAGCTGCAGAACTCGAGTCAGAGTACTTGACCCGGACAAGGTTGGCGAAGAAGACATCTGCCCCTTCTCACAAGAAAGCGGCCTCAGGGAAAAAGCCCTTTTTCCCGAGGAAGGGTACGGCTTACAAAAACTACCCCACTTACCAGGCTGCCCCAGCTCCCCAACAGGGGCAGCAGGCCAGGGGACAGGGGCATGGCCCACGTAAGCCGAAGACCCCCCCAAGCCTCCAGCTCCGGCTCCTACCCAGCCGGGAGCGGGCTTTTGACTCCCAGTGCATAGCTCCTCTCCCACCAGTGGTTTGGCCCTGCACAGGACGGCGGTTGTCCCTGTACGCTCACAGGTGGCCAACCATTACTACCCATGCCTGGGTTCTGCAGGTAGTCCAACAGGGCTACTTGCTTCACTTCCACCAGGTGCCCACCTCCTTTTTCCCAGGAGAGCCTCTAAGACCCCTTCTTCATAGGAAACTCCTCCTGCAGGAGTTGGCAGGTCTGCTAAAGGATCAGGCGGTGGAGCCGGTGCCCCACCACCTGCAGGGGCAAGGCTTCTACTCCAGGTATTTACGCATACCATAAAGAAAAGGAGGCCTAAGCCCCATCCTGGACTTGCGAAATCTAAGCAAGTTGCTGGTGAGGGAAAAGTTCAAGATGATTTCCCTTGGGATCCTATTGCCTTACCTCCACCAGGGAGACTGGCTATGCTCCTTAGATTTAAAGGATGCTTATACAGTGGAACCTCGGTTTTCGTTATTAATCCGTTCGAAAAAGTCTTGACTAAAACCGAATGTATGAAAACAAGCAATATTTCCCATAAGAAAATGTAAATCCAATTAATCTGTTCCAGACACCCAAAAATATTAACAAAAATACATTTTATAGATAACTATATTTTTACATACAGAAAACAATGAAAAATAAACATAAATGACTAATGAAATGGATAAATGAACATTTAACATCACTTTTACCTTTATTGAAGACTCTTGTTGGCATATGGAAGACTCTTGTTGGCATATGGAAGACAGTCAATCAGCAAGAGAATCAAAATAAAGAAAATCCCACTTCATGGCACAAGATGGTGCTCCATTTTCAACTGTACAAAAACCAAGACAATGTACAAAAACTGGGACAAAATCTTGATGAAAAAAGTCAACGAAAACCGAATCGTACGAAAACTAGGGCATACGAAAACCGAGGTTTGACTGTACTCACATCCTCATACACCCAGACCACAGACAATACCTCAGGTTTGTGGTCGAAGGAAACCACTTCCAGTACAAGGTGCTTCCCTTTGGCCTAGTGTCCGCTCCCAGGGTATTTACCAAATACCTAGCAGTGGCGGCAGCCTTCCTCAGAAGCCAGGGTGTCTTCGTATTTCCATACCTGGACAACTGGCTCATCAGGGGGCAGTCAGCACAGGAGGCCACTGCTTGCACAGTCACTCTGCTCCAGCACCTAGGGTTTGTTATAAATCATGAAAGGTCCACTTTACTCCCCACTCAGAACCTGGAGTGCATAGGGGCAAGACTGGACACACTTCAGGCAAAAGTTTACCTACCGCTGGAAAGGGCAAGGAGGTTGCTGGACTTGGTCCAGCACAAACCTCAAGTCTCCACAAGTCTTCTTAAGCCTCCTGGGCCACATGGCCTCCACGGTGCATGTGACTCCATATGCTTGTTTCCACATGCGCACAGCTCAATGGAGCCTCAGGGACCAGTAGACGCAAGCCACTGGCTGCCTCAGCGACAGAGTAGCGATTTCCAAGCTGGCAGGATTCTTCAGCCTCACGAATGGCAACTGAACCGGGATGTAGCCCAGCGGATCTTCAATCGTTGGGGTCTCCCATCCATGGATCTCTCTGCCAGTCCACAAAACCATCAGTTGCCCCGGTTCTGCTCGAGACAGCTGCATCCGCTGAGTATAGCGGCGGATGCTTTCCTGATCTCATGGGCACAGGGCCTTCTCTATGCGTTCCCACCCACGCCCCTGGTGGCACGCACTCTGTTCAAGATTCTTCGGGACAAGGCCTCGGTCATCCTGGTAGCCCCCCAGGTGGCCCAGGCAGCCTTGGTTCCCTCTTCTCCTTCAACTGGCAGTCGAGACTCCACTACCACTGGGGGTGCAGCCCGACCTCTTGACCCAGGAACAGGGTTCCTTGCTACACCCCAATCTCAAATCCCTCAACTTAATGGCCTGGCTGCTGAGAGGGTAGTGCTTGCGCCTCTACTCCTTCCCAAGGAGGTTGAAGAGGTGTTGCTGGCCTCTAGGAGGCAATCCACTAGGAAATCCTACGCCTTCAAGTGGCGTAGATTTGAAGGATGGTGTGCTCAGAATAAGGTGAACCCGTTCACTTGTCACGTATCTCAGGTATTGTAGTACTTGCTTTACCTCTCGGAGTTAGGCCTCAAGTTTAACTCTGTCAGGGTCCACCTGAGTGCGCTATCAGCTAACCACTCTCCCGTGGACGGGCAACCTCTTTCAGCTCATCCTTCGGTATCCCGCTTTCTCAGAGGCCTCCTACTCTTGAAGCCTCCGATTCGCCCACCAGCCATAGAGTGGGACTTAAATGTGGTCTTGCAGTGACTTACTTGCCCACCTTTTGAACCAATGTCCACCTGTCATCTTAGCTTCCTTTCCTGGAAAGCACTCTTTCTGGTGGCACTCACGTCTGCTCGACGTGTGAGCGAGCTGCAAGCCTTAGTATCGGATAGGCCGTATACACGTTTTTACAAAAACAGGGTGGTCCTACGTACTCACCCTCAGTTCCTCCCAAAGGTGGTTTCCTCTTTTCACCTTAACCAAGAGGTGGTTCTTCCAACCTTCTTTCCCAGGTCACATACCAGCAGGGCAGAGGCAGTTCTGCATACCCTGGATTGTAAGAGGGCACTCGCCTTCTACCTGGAGCATTCGCGGGGACACCGGAGAGCTTCCCAGCTCTTCGTCTCGAATGACCCTAGTAAACTGGGTCTACCTGTCTCCAAGCGCACGTTATCCACCTGGGTGGCAAACTGCATAGCCTGGGCGAATAGGGCAGCCGACCTCCAGCTGCAGGGCCGAATCACGGCCCACTCTGTCAGGGCTAAGGCCGCATCAGTGGCTAACCACCGCTCTGTTCCGTTGGCAGACATCTGCCGGGCCACAACTTGGTCTTCAAGCCAGACTTTTGCAGCCCACTACTGCCTGGAGAGAGTGTCCCGGCGGGACAGTGTTTTCGGTTAGGTGGTACTCCGTAACCTATTCGAGGTTTAGGCAACTCCTACACTCCGACCCTTTGGTGTCAGGCTACCGTGGGGGTTGTGTTCTCAGAGAAAAATCTATCACTGCTTCTGCGGCTTTTCTAGAGGGAGCCATTTTCAGCTATGGGTTCTCGGTAGCCTATAGCTAGGGAGTCCCATATGTGAGGACCGACTTAGTGCTTTTCCCTTGAGAAAGCGTAGTTACTCACCTGTAACAGGTGTTCTGCAGGGACAGCAGGAATCAGTCCTCATGACCCTCCCTCCTCCCCTGGAGTTGCAGTCCTTGATTAATTTTTTCTCATTTTTGCCGTCTTTTTAGCTATGTCATCTGACTGAGCAAGATGGCACCCTTGGGCGGGAAGGGGACCGCGCATGCGCGATGCATTCCCAAAGGCTTTCTTTGAAAGCTGGGGAATTGCTCCACACGAGGGCTCCGTCAGTGCCAACATCACCCCTATGTGAGGACCGATTCCTGCTGTCCCTGGAGAAAGCAGTTACTTACCTGTAACAGGTGATCTCTGGGAACAGCAGGAATAAGTCTTCACATATGGGTACATCGGTACCGACGGAGTCTGCGCGGGAACGCTTCCCAGCGTCCAATCAAGAGCTTTTGGAAGCATCCCAGCACGCCTGCGTGCTGCCTTCCCGCCTTTCCCAACTGCCCCTCCTCAGTTAAGTTTTAAAGCTGAGACAAAGAGAGAGAGAGAGAGAGAGGAAAGGAAAGATAGATAGAGATACAACTCCTGGGGAGGTGGGAGGGTTGTGAAGACTTATTCCTGCTGTTCCCAGAGATCACCTGTTACAGGTAAGTAACTGTGCTATCTCCAGGAACAAGCAGGAATGAGTCTTCACATATGGGGACTCCCAAGCTGAGATGCCTGGAGTCCCAGTGTGTCATAGGTTGGAACATGCTATCTCCCAGAACACCAGGCATCCTGAGGATGGAGGGTAGGAGTTGAAGAAAGAAGGATGCTGTGGAACAGCTAAGCTAGCATAGGACTGCAGAGAAGGAGTCCATGTGAGGATGATGATGGTCATCAATAATATTGCAAAGGATATTGCAATATGGACCTCCCCTGACAGGATTTCACAGAAGTATGGAGGTTCATGGATCTACTGGGAAACCTAGTAGAGGAACTTTGAAGAGCACCTCACTGTAAGTGGAGGTAATAATCCTGTAGGAAAACCAGTGGAAGTCAGAATCCTGAAAGGTAACAGGTAACCCCAGTAGGAAAACTGGGCTAGTCCAAAAACGGTGGGTCTTCAGCGGAAGGCTTTATGACAAAAAAACTAGCTCTTTTGGAGGCAGAGTGAGTCACTCTTAGGAGAAAAAAGAGAAAGGCTAACCGATTTGGACAAACAGGCACAGTCCTTGTGGGGAGAAAGGGTGTGGGAACTCCTTGTATCCCAAAAAGAGAGGACAAAGGCCTGAGGCGTTAAAGCCTGTGATTAACTGAAGATCCACAATGCCTCTCCTAAATGTGGTAAGCTAGGAGAGATATTGGGCACGGAGAGCTTCAGAGGTACCTAAACCGTTAGGTTATGGTATAAAAATTGTTGACTACCACAGGAGTGGTTGAGTGTGTAGAACCCCAAACCTGCTAGATAGCATAGGTATGGGTAAAGCCCCTCTGTCAGACTCATATAGCTAAAAATAAATATGGATATGTAGGCCTACATATGGGTGTCTGCAATTAAACAGACAGAGATATGCCTACAGCACAGTGATCACATAGGGTATGTGGAGAGGAAAGATTCATCTAACAAGGAGGTGGAACCTACTTGAGAAGACGTATAGAGAATCTATTCCTCCTGGTCATGATCTGCAAGAATGCTAGGTAGTGAAAAATAACCAGAACTGTTACGTGAAAAACAAAGGATAATATCAATGTGCAGTCAGCAAGTCCCGAGTCTTCCAGGACTCTAGCATGGTAAGTAGGCAGAAGACGCCTAGAGATAAGATACCATGTTGACCTGCTTAAGGGCAAATGTATCATGCGTTCTTACCATGAGGATGAGCATATCCCCGATAGGGAATACTATGGACCAAAGCAGGGAACTGGCAACTCCTTGAGCTTTCACGTAAGAGAAGGCCTATGTCCTTTATATCAAAAAAGGAGATGGTAAAAGAAGGGAGAACCTTCTAGTCATGGGAGACATCACTGAAAAGCCTTTTCTAACCAGCTAGGATAGCTGTTGGAGAACCCCCCCCCATGCTCTCTAGCAAGGGCCCATAGTGGAAAGCTTCTCTGTAGATTGCAGAGAGCATGATGCAGGAGAATGAGGAGATAGAACTGGCTGCTAGAGAGCCAGTATCTCTGCCAACTATGCTGCCAAACCCAGGAAAATGGATATGGCAGAATAGAAGACAATCTAGAAAACTTGTAGTGAGATGATCTCCAAGAGAGATGAAGCACTGACTTGGAGCCACTACTAAGACTAGACAGAATGTTAGTGGAGGACAATCTGGTTGTTTGAAGACAAGAACCAGTGGTCCAAACATTAAGGCTCCTGCATAGGCAGCTGCTAGCAAGACAGCAGAAAGAATCTTACTGTTGAAAACAGAAAGAACAGACAGAACAGGAGTAGGAAACTCTGGACATGACTGATAAGCTGCCCCAAAGCAAGATTGAAGCAGAGGAGGTAACTCAGAGAGGAAAACTCCGCACTGGAAAGTGAGAAAAGTAGAGAGGCTGAATAAAAAAGCCTCCCAGTAAGTAATTCCCTCTTACAGGGGAAAAACTTGGTAGAGGGTGAAGAGAATGGAGCTGAAGAAGACTTACGAAGTAGGAAGTCTATAGAAAGGAAAAAATACATGCATACATGCTGGCACAGAAACTATCATTTGATAGTGGTTAGACCTCTTTCCCTAGCAGGAAAAAGAGGAGAAACCTGTGACCTATAGGCATGAATATCCTGACAGCTCATAGAAATATAGAAAAAATGGATATCTTTTGGAAAGAGATTCATGTGTAGGGGTTAGAATGAAGTGGTGGATTGTCTTCATTGAGAAGAAGCAACTGTAGATGCTAACCCCCAGAGTCACAAGCATCTGATGATTGATCAGAAACCCTGCAGATGCTGGGTTTGCCGAGCCTGGTGTGAGGTTGGATTCTTCAGACCAGGACGATGCCTCCCCTGTTGGGGAACATCTGTATGATGGGCAAGTGATGAATAAAATCTTCTTCTCCTGTGGGAAGAAAGTTTGGTAGGAGATTTCCTACCTAGTGGGACAGAAGAAGGTGTAGAACAACCCTTAGGAACAGGTAAATCAGTGGATAACTGAGTAACCTGACGTAAAGACTCCTTGTTGAAAAGATTTTCTCCAGTGCAAGGAGTATGTCCCAGACGTTGTTGTGCCCATTTGTCCAAGTCTGAAGCTTGGAGCCAGGCTCTACGTCATGCCCCTATAGCAATAGCAGAGGTTCTGCTAACAGACTCAAAAGAGTCTAGGGAAGCACGAGAAAGAAACCAAGAAATATTCTGGATATGCTTAAGCAGTGAAGAATAGTCTTTACTCCTAGAATCTGGAAGGAAAGGAGTCAAAAGATGTAACTGCTTTGTGACCTCCTCAAGAGAAAGACTCATATAAAAATATATGAGAGAATTCTTGCAGAAAGCATAGATGTCTGGAAGGTTTGATGTCCAAAGGCATCTAGTGTCTTAGACTCACGACCTGGCGGATAAGAAGAGTGCTTTTTCTTACTCTTTACCTGCCTCATTGCTGATTCCACTACTATGGAATGATGAGGAAGTTGACTCTTTTGAAACCCTGGAGAGGGGGGCACCTGATATAAGAGATCAGTTGCCCTGGGGGGTGGGGGTACCCTTAAAGGTGTTTCCCACATTCCTAGAAGGAGATCCTGCAAGGAATGATGCAAAGGAAGCATTATGCTGTCCTTTGCTTTTGTAGAAACAGAGCCTTGTGCAGGATCATGTCCTGGAATAGGAATGGCAAGGGATCTTGCTATATCCAGGAGGAAACTCTGAAAAGAAGGATCCCAAACAGGAATCTCCCTTGGGCAGGGTAGATCCAAAGAACTAGCCTGAGCATCCACAGAGTTATCCAAATATATAGGAATAGAAGATCCTGCAGAGTGCAGTGTGGAATGCTTAAAATATGGTTGCTGGTACTGGCTGTCAGGAGCAGCCACCATCCTTACCACATTGTCCATGCCAGGTATCAACTCCAAGCTTGGTATAGAATGGAGTGATCCTGTTGAAAAAAGCATGGCAGGAGTTGGCCATGATGCTACTGTGGGTACCGGTACCGATGCCAATACCGGTACCGATGTCGGAGTCGAACCCGACAAAGACATCGGAGCAGTCATCGGTGACAGTTCAATCGGTACCGAGGTAACCGAAAACCTCCGGCCGCTATCCTCGGTACCGAAGCACCGGTATCGATCGGTGTTGGTACCAAAATCTATTGGTACCCAGTCTTCTAGACTAGAGATCGATTCCAAACTCGGCATCGAGGGCAAAGAGCCTGATAAGCGAAGCATGGAAGGCACCGACCGTGAAGGTAATGAGGACATCGGTACCAACTTCGGTACCGTGTCTGATACCAGTGAAGGAAGGGTAACCAGTGGCAACTCAATCGGCATCAGGGGAACCGAGAGTTGCGGATCCGAATCATCGGAACCGAGCCTTCGGTACCGTCGAGAGCCGGTACCAAGGTGAGTTGGTACCCAGTCCTCCAGACTGGAGATTGATTCCAGACTCGGCATCGAAAGAAGCGAGGCTATCGATGCACATCTGGAGGATACCGACGTCGGTTGGAGTATCGGTGTTGGTACCGATAATGGAAAGTCAATCTGGAGGGTATCCAGCGGTCCCGAAGGTACCGAGGACGCCAGATGATGATCCCTGGTGAGGAGTGTCTCATCCAACACCAGTGCCGATGCCGGGGTATCGGTACCGCTCAAAGCGGATGCCACCACCGTACACGGCTTAGGTATGTTCGGTGGGGGGTGAACCCCAGGAACAACCTGAAACCCCTTATAGGCTTTGGAGACCGAAGACTCCCGCCGGGGTTTTGAAGCCAGTGGGCCCTCGAGGGCAAGGCCGGAGCCGTCTACATGCTGCACATGAGACCTACCACTCGAGGACTGGCTAGTCTTAACAGACCTGTGGGTTACCTGATCCTGTGTGGAAGAAGAAGGGGACGGTGCCCCGAGGTTGGAGGGCAACCGTATATCGAGGGAGCCTCAATGTTGAATACCTCTTCTTACCAAACTGTTGTCAGGACCCAAGCAGGTTAGACACCGACTTCGAGGGTCTAAAAATAAAGTTGTACCGCCACAGTCTGAACATTTCTTGGAGAAAGTGTCTGGCGGTTCCATGAAGGAAAAAGAAGAGGCCTAAAAGGCCTAAGAGACCGTGGGACACTATGAAGAAAAAATATCCAGTGGAAAAGGAAAATTTTACAAGAAAAGAAAAGAAAACACCGGCGGTACCGGTGGCGTCGGGAAGACAGCCGCGACCACAAGAAAAATAAAAAATAAAAACAAGAATTTTCTGCGGTGACAGGACGACATCCTGCCGGCTCCACGGAAAAATGAAAACTGAGGAGGGGCAGTTGGGAAAGGCGGGAAGGCAGCACACAGGCGTGCTGGGATGCTTCCAAAAAGCTCTTGATTGGACGCTGGGAAGCGTTCCCGCGCAGACTCCGTCAGTACCGACGTACCCAAATGTGAAGACTCATTCCTGCTTGTTCCTGGAGATCACCTGTTACAGGCGAGTAACTACGCTTTCTCTGTGGATAGCAGGAATAAAGCTTCACAACCCTCCCACTTCCCCAAGGAATTGTATTCTGCTACAGTTATATTACCAGACTGAAGAAGATGGCGCCGCGGTGACAGGAGATGCGTAGGTGCAGTGGAGCCTCCCAAAAGCTGGGGCTCAGTCACAGACATCACCCATACGTAAGGACCTATTCCTGCTGTACACAGAGAACACCTGCTACAGGTGAGTAACTACCTTTAATAGTAGCAGCGGTTTTTAGTCCCCAATGTTTTTATTAACAGTTCTGTGGTTTCTCTCCTGCTGCAATGTGTCCATGAACATGTGCATCAGGGATATTATCTTCTCCTGAACGTTTTGCACTACTGTTACCACCATCTTTAGCTCTACTGCGTACACTATGGATAGATAATCCTTTATATCCTGGGTGACAAGTGTCCATTATGTATTCCTTTCCCTTTCTTCCATATTTCTACTTGATGAGTATTGGTACAGATTTTATATAAACATGGCCATTACATGAAGGTACTCAAGCAAGACATGGGAAGAAAATTATTCTCTCCCCCTTAGAAATACACAGCAGTTTACCAGCTTTCCTGATGAATTTTATGTTGCATTCTACTGTAAAAAAAATTGTATTTACTGTCTACATTTCTAATATGACAAGCTACGTGACTCAGTAAATACAAAAATATAAAATATATGGCCAGTTTCATGAGGTGAGAATCTTGAAGAAAAACACACATCTCACCATTGTAACTTTCAAAGCTCTGCCTAGATGGACCATATGGTTAAATATTTTGCTTCTAATGAAATATCAAATCGTTTTACAAATGAAAATGAAGAGGAAGATAGAACTCAACATATCTCCTGGTTATCAAAACATATTTATCTTTTGACCATATGGCCTTTAAACCTACACATCTTCAGGTTTGTGTGCATTAATCTGACAGAAGCTACATGCCCAACTGTTAAAACATTGCATCCTATAAATAAAGAGATATATATATGAGAAAGAAATCCAGAAATAAAGGTGAACCCTTACTATTTTGAGGCCATAATTCCAACATATTTATGGACTTCCTCCAGTATCAATATACATATTTAATTACAATTTAGGAAACTCATTTACCTCAGTGCAAGAGTCGGCATTTTCACTCTTGTGACAGTCAACATTATTCCCTACTGCATTTTCTTTTTTGCTGGTTTCCTGCCTAAGCTCCTCCTCATCCTGTTCAAATGATGAGGTTTCATTTTGATTGTGTAGATAACGATACTCAAGAGCTTCTTGATCTGCTTCAGTCTCTACATCTTGTTGCTAGAGATGAAACATAAGTGTCCGAGTTGTATTTCATCAATACATTCATAATTCTAGAGACTGTACAGATGGAAAAAGAAACATCCTACTGGCATGCTTACAAGTCACTATTCTTGGAAATCAAAATCTAACTTAATCAGATGTTTAGACATAGATGACTCTCCCGCTTTAAAATCAAGCATCTCTATTACCAAGGTTCTGGGAGAAAGAACACGTATACAAATCAAGACAGATTCTGAACGCAAAGATATGTAAAAATGTTCATAGGTAATAACTCCACCCTCCTTATGGAAGGAAACTCTTTCATAATTGATAGGAAAAGCACAGCACACAGCAATCACCTTGTATATATTTCAAATATCCCTGTCCTGATCAGACAGCTCCGTTTTGTAATCTACCCTGCTACTGATTGCTGGAAGTAGCGGTATACAAATGTACTCTAAATAAATAAAATAAAAAGATATGTGCTAGGTCAGAGAGGCAATTAATATTAGTGAGCAGGACTGGAAGATATCTGGATTCCTAAAATCAGTGCAGAGGTGGAAAGTGGTTAAAGAGAAAAATAAGGAGGTCAAAACAAAAATGAATAAGACAAAATAAAATCTAAAATAGTCAATGAATAATTATCCCCCCTCCCCCCTAAAAAATTTAGTTCACTTCAAAGTTTTCTAAAATTATTTCTATGGACTGGCTTTGCAGCTCTGTGGTAGTCCTCTGCATTTCCACACAAAGAAGTTTGGTTTGATTTCCTGCTCATGTTTTCTGCTTCCTATGTCAGCCAGAGATGCTGGGCAGAAAGTGCCCACAACCCTCAGGAAGATTCCAGGTTCAACGCCTATGATTGGAGGGTTCCAAAAGAAACTCTGAAGTATGAGTTCACAGCCAAGAGCTGTCACTGCGATGGAGGATATACAGAATAGGCAGGACCAATGTACGGTTATTAGATGCCCCAGGCAAACATTCAGCGATGCCCCCCTCACAATTAGCTTTTAGACCCCTAGGAACCCCCTCCAAGATTTTGATGATTATTTAATGATTATTCTGTTTAAATTACCTCTACATCATCCCTCCTAGAACATCCTATAAAGTTGCATATTTGGAGAGAGTGTGCCGTTGCACATGGGAGCTGCTGCGTTTGTCAGTCTCGCGGAGCAGTGCAGCGGGCTGTCTGGAGGCGTGGAACAGCTAGCAGGCATTTGGAGGACGTTCCCAGGGCTGGAGGACCCCCCCACCTGTTCTACAAAGCCCAGTGGTACCTTACGCGGGCGCGTATTGTGGCCTGCGTGGTGTGGTCTAAGGGGCGTGAACCAAGGGGCAGGGCACGCCCCTTTTGCACCCCTTCGGCGCACTTGAGGAGCTTATACTGGTACCGTGAAGCTGGGTGTTTGTCCGTGTGAAATGAGCAAGCGGAAGGGTAAAGTTGGTGCTAGACTGGGAGAGTCTGCTAAAGGAGGTAAGATGGTGGGCCCTATGGACAAGCATCTGACTTCCCTGCTGCCTGGTATTCCGTCACCGGAAGGGGTCTCGTTGAGCCCCGAATCCCGGTCTCCTCCTCCTCCTCTCCAACATGCTCCCTTTTCATCTACATTATTGGAAAGCCCCCCTGATGTTTCTCCCCCACTACTACTTCCCGTCTATCCGGCAACCTCCGAAGGTTTGATTATTGTTCTCCCTTCGGGGGAAGTGACTCTTATAGACATATGGACTGCTATTCAAAACACTGATACTCGTTTATCCTCTATAGTTTAATCTCTTTGTAAATTTTCTCAAGAAACTGTCGGTAAATTGAAAAGCATAGATCAACAATTAGGTTCTTTTGTTAAGTTGGTCACTCAAACTGAATCCCAGCTTCAGTCTTTGAGATAGAAATGTTGCTTTAATTCGTGACTCCTTAACTCTTTCCTATCATTTAGAAGTGCTAGAGAATCAGTTTAGAGCGTGCAACTTACGTTTCCTTAACTTTCCTTTAACTCGCCTATTATCTTCAGATATTTTGCTCACAGTATTTTACTGAAATACTGCATTTAGATGGGATCTCTGATATTCACCATATGTATTACTTATCTGGTGGTTCTGTTCCTTTACTGCCGGCTGAAGGGGTCTCTGTTCCCTCGGCTGGCTCAGTTGGTCAGAACCTCACAGCTTTTCTGGAGGATCTGCAGATGTCATTTCCAAATGTAGCACTTTAGTGGTGCAGTTTGGCTCTGAATCTACTAAATTGCGTGTATTGAGAGCCTACTTTAAATGTAGAGAGGCTCTTTTTTGTGGTTGTAAACTCCAGGTATTTCTGGATGTGGGCCGTACTACCCAGATTCGGTGTAAGCAGTTTCTGGGTTTGAAAGCTTGTGTAGTGGCTTTGGGGGCTTCTTTCTGCTTGAAGTTTCCATGTCGTATTATAACGTTGGGGGGACAAAGCACAGTTACTTACCTGTAACAGGTGATCTCCGGAACAGCAGGAATTAGTCTTCACACATGGGAGACGTTGCCGACGGAGCCCGCACGGGAATGCTCCCCAGCATCCAATCAGAAGGCCTTTGGGAGCATACCCCGCGCCTGCGCGGTGGCTTCCCGCCCTTCCTACTGCCTCTCCCCAGTTGAGTTTCATAGCTGAGCCAGAAGGAGAGGAGAGGAAGGAATAGAGACAAAAAAGAGATACAACTCCTAGGGGAGGTGGGCGGGTTGTGAAGACTAATTCCTGCTGTTCCGGAGATCACCTGTTACAGGTAAGTAACTGTGCTATCTCCAGGAACAAGCAGGAATGAGTCTTCATACATGGGGACTCCCTAGCTTAGGATGCCCGGGGAGGTCCCATAAGCGCAGCCCAGGACGGGATGGCATTCGCCCAGCCTAAATCCCTGGCATCCCCTGAGGGATGGAGGGCAGGAGTTGAATAGAGGAACAGCGAATCTACAGACTACAGAGGAAGTCTTTAGAGTGCAGAACAGGTAACATTAAGATACAGCAAAAAAAAAACAGGCTACGGGAAGAGTAGCCAGAGGGATGCACAAATAGTATCAGTAAGCATTTAATGAGTAAATGCCCTAGTACCATGTAGAGCTTACCGGCCACTAAGTTTTAATGAAGTAATGGTGTGGAACCCCGTAGGGCTTACCTACCGGGTTGCCGGAAGCAGACCTGTGGTGAAGGCACCGTAGACGCAGTAGCGAAGTCGTCAAGGAAACTTCGCCGCAGCGAGGAGGAAGCTCCAAATCCGGAAGGCTAGGAGATCCAGGCGTCAGCTGGGTCAGGAGAAAAAACGGCAGATCTTCCAGGAGGCTTAGTGCAAGCTGAGCACTCCCTTAGGAGTAGAGTCCAGAACTCAGAGGACTAACAGTAGAAGACTGGCCGAACCAGAGAGCCCATTCCGGAGAAGAGTAGGGGTGCACCCCGGAGCAGAAGGAGTACACAGGCTACCCTAGCGAGAGATAGGGAGACAAGGGTCCGAACCCCCGGGAAGAGGACCTAACTGAAAGGAGCTGTAGACTCCACAGTGGTAGAGTACCACCAGTCCGCGGCCCGATCGAGGAATAGACAGGTGGACTGGCCAGACCCCAGGGGGGGGGGGCGTGAGTACCGGCCATAGAGAAAAAGGCGGTATAGCACAGGTACTGCGGGCATCCCCCCAATATGCGCCTATCGCGCAGGAGATATCTAGTATATCTAAGCCGGTGGGCATGAGGGCGCCCACTCCAGTACTAATGCAGGTATGTCGAGGGGCCTACCTCCCTGCGCATCACCCTGGTAAGGCGGATCTGCCATCGATCCACAGAGCGTCCACCTGGAAGGTGGCAGCAAGATCCGTCAGTAGAGGGATCTATTCCAGAGGACAAGGGCAGATCGGCGAACCAACAGCACGGTAGCGTGGGGGACAGGGGATAGCATCAGTCTGGTAGAACGCCATAGGGGCTGGAGGCCCTATATGTGTGTCCCCAGGACCTGCACGCAGAACTCGCTCCCCCCCCCCCCCGCACAGACGGGGGACAGGAAGGTAATTCCGGTACGGAAGCAATCAGCAGGGGGATACCGGCTGAGAAGGGTTCGGAGACGTACCGAAGGGTAATAAGTTGGCCGTTGGCCATAGCTATCACGGAATAGAGGTGGTCTCCCTACCAACGGAAGGAGAATACCCGAACCCCTAGATAAGCCTCCGAACCATTTGCAACTGAACGAGCCCCCGAGCAGAGCTCAATTTTTAAACGTCCGCTAAGAGGGTTAAGTGCAAGCAGCCGCCTGCCTGAGCCTAAAAATGCTTAGAAGGAGAGTCCTGGCGCGGGCCCGGGGTGAGAGGCCCCTTGCCTGGGCGCGCCTGGAGGGTGGGCGGAGGTCTGATATTTCCTCTTCCTAGAGAGGCGTTTACCGCCGCCGTGGGGTCGGGCCCTAGGCCAGCTGCTAACCCTGGGAAGGTTAGCGAAGCACTGTGCGACCTGACGCAAGGCTTCGCTGTTGAAGAGGTGATCTCCGTCGCAGGGAGAATTACCCAGGTTGTGCTGTGCCCGTCTACACAACTCGGACGCCTGCAGCCATGCTGTACGGCGTGCTCTAATGGCCACAGCAGAAGCTCTGCTGACCGACTGGAAGGAGTCCAGCGAAGCACGAGAAAGGAACCCGGAGATATTCCTGCAGTGATAAAGGAGCAGGGAATATTCAAAGGCCTTGGTCGCCGATACGAAGAGGGATAACCGAGACAACCTCTCGGTGACCTCCCGCAGCGACAGACTCATATAAAATATATATGAGATAATCCTGGCCGTCAGCATAGACGTCTGGAAAGCTTGACGTCCTAGCGTCTTTGAGGCGCGGCCTGGGGGGCGAGAAGCATGCTTCTCCTTGCTTCCGGCCTTCCTCAGCGCTGATTCCACCACAATGGACCGATGTGGAAGCTGGTGCTGCCAAAAACCCGGGGACGGAGGCACCCGGTATAGAGCCTGCATCGCAGTCAACGGTGCCGGAACTCTCAAAGGCGACCGCCAAGCCCCCAGCAGGAGATCCTGCAGGGAGGGATGCAGAGGAAGCATCACGGCTGCCTGTTCCTCAGGGCCCGGGCTCGGGCCCGGGGTAGGGATGGCCAGCAAGTCCGCCATGTCAAGGAGGAAATCCTGAAAAGGTGGCTCTGCCGGAGAAGTTATGGCGGGAGAGGCTGCCAGGGCACACAGAGGCCGCTCGGCATAGGAGGGGACCAACCGCCCCGGATCGGGGCAGTCCCCATGGCGTCGTCGGCTCCTGGGATTGATTCCAAACTAGGCATCGAAGGGGTCAATGGCACCGACAGCGCCGCAGGAATCGGCCTCGGCCCCGAACCCGGGGGTGGCGCTGCTCCCTGCGATCGAAGCGGTTCCGCGGCCGCCGGAGGGCAGGGGCCAGCGGTCTCCGCTCTGCGTCACGGGAGGGGACAGGGACCGATCCAGAGACGTGTAGTGTCCAAGCTTTCAAGGCTGGATACCGACTCCAGGCTGGGCATCGAACCGAGCGAGGAGAGAGACTCCCTTCCAGAGGGCCCCGGCGGGGGCGACCGCGCCGGTGGTGGAAAACCCTGAGCGCGGATCAGAACCGCGCCGATCGGTGCCGCGAGCATCACGGGTTCCCGAGGGTGGAGCTCGGTGGAGTGGGGGTCATTCGACGCCGGCGCCGATTGGCGGGCACTGCCCGAAGCCGGGCTCCCTCTCGCACCCGTTCGACCTGGAGAGAAACCCTCCCGGGGCATACGGCCCGTCCCCGAAGGGACCCCGGTCACCCGACGACGAGTCCCTGCGGGGGTGCAAAGCCCCTGCGCCGACGTCGGTGTACCGTTGCGGGGCGGCGCAGATCCAGATCGGATCGAAGCGGTCGAAGGCCCCGAGGCCCCTTCTCTAGGAAAAAACGGGGTCCTCGACGGCCGCGTCAATGCCGGGGAGTCGTCTGAGCGCTGGCCGACACACCCCGAGGTCCCCGGGGAAGGTCGATGGCGGCCCCTCGTGCTCGACACCCCTGCCGTCGCCGGCGGAGCAGCGCCGCTCAAACCCGGTACCACCCTTGCGCAGGGCTGGGAAAACGGCGACCCGGTGCGGGTCAAAGTGAGCGGCCCCGAGGGGAGGGAGGCCCGATGACCATCCCCGGCGCGGGGCAGAACCACCGACACCCGCGCGCTCGAAGCGGGTACTACCCCCGCGCATGACCTGCACGTAGGGCCGTCAGACCGTGTCGAGTCGATCGGCCCCCGAGGTAGGGAGGACAGCGGCTGGCGATCCCCGGTGGGGAGCGGGTCACTCGACGCCGACGGGTCGGCACCGCCCAAGGCGGATACCGGCCCCCTAGGAAGGCCATACCGGCGCGAGTCGGTTGGCCCCGGAGGCGCCGAGGACCTCAGCCGCCAATCCCCGGTGAGGAGCGGAACGCTCGACGCCGACGCCGAGGGGTCGGTACCGCCCAAAGCGGGCACCGCCCACGCGCATGGCATGGAGGAAGGAATGCCAGACTGGACCGAGTCGATCGGCCCCGGAGGCGCCGAGGACAGCAGCCGACGATCCTCGGTGAGGAGCGGAGCGCTCGACACCGACGCCGATGCCGGGGGCTCAGTACCGCCCGAAGCGGCTACCACGCCCGAGCATGGCTTGGATGTAGGGATGTCAGACCCGGTCGAGCCAGTCGGCCCCGAAGGCACCGAGGACACCGGCTGACGATCCCTGGCGAAGAGTGGAACACTCGACGCCGATGCCGGGGAATCGGCACCGCTCTAGGCGGGTACCTCCCTCGGGCATGGCTCGGGAATGTTCTGTGAGGAACGAACCTCAGGAACATCCCGAAACCCCGTAAATGCTTTGGAGCCCGAGGACTCCCGCCGGGGTATATCAGCCAAGGAGGACTTGAGGGTTGGCCGGAGCCATCGCCATGCCTCGCATGAGACTTGCCCCTCAAGACTCGGCTAGTCTTAACAGACTGTTGTGCGGTTACCTGATCCTGGAGAGAAGAACAACCCGACGACCGCGCCCTGGGCGCGAAGACGTCGTCGAGGGATACCCGAAAGAGGGAGGGTTTTCTGCCGACACTGCAGCCCGGGGAATCCGGGAGAGAGGGATCAGGCCCCACACAGGAGAGGCACCAGGCATTGGAGTCCACGTGGAAAATGGAGTCCCCGCCATGAGGCTGGGGGGAAGGCGGCTCCATGCCCCGGTCCTCAGCGCCCGGAGGGGGCGACGAAAATTAAAGGAAAATTAAAGGAAAATAAAGGAAAATAAAGAAAGGGGGGGGGCACGGAGGTGCCACCATCGGCGGGAAAGCCGCGACTACAGAAAAATGGAAAAATATTTCTGCGGTGGCAGGAGGGACGTCCTGCCTGCTCCGCGGAAAACGAAAAACTGGGGAGAGGCAGTAGGAAGGGCGGGAAGCCACCGTGCAGGGGCGGGAAGCCACCGCGCAGGCGCGGGGTATGCTCCCAAAGGCCTTCTGATTGGATGCTGGGGAGCATTCCCGTGCGGGCTCCGTCGGCGACATCTCCCATGTGTGAAGACTCATTCCTGCTTGTTCCTGGAGATACCTACGTATATATACTGATGTAACTTCCTTGTTAAAATTTTTGGATGAAAAAGAAGTAGTGGGGATTTAGTGGGGGGTATGGATATTTGATTTCGCTCCCTATTGTGGAGTCTGTGTACTCCTATTTTCCTTGTTGATTTCCATGATTATTGGCTGGCTCCTCTTCCTTGATATGTTTCTTATTATGTGGATTTAACATTTTTCTTGGATTGTTGTAATATTATATCCTTTTTCCTTTATGTATAGTGTGTTCAAGAAAAAATCATAAATAAAATATTTAAAAAAAAATAAATGTTGCATATTTGGACATCATACTGTTATTTATTTTTCTACTTGCTTTTTAACCAACTTTCCAAAGTTCAATCAAAAGGGTGAACAACAAGAGATTAACAAAGACAAGAGCAGCATAACCCCAACAAACAAAAATCCTCCACCACCCCTACCCTTCCACTCCCAGACTCAATCTCCAATAGCACATTCGGCGTCCCCCACAATACCCAAGCATAAGGATTCGCATCCCTTGGCCAACCTACCTTTCAATCCCCACAAGAACCACCAAGTTTTCAGTAATTTCAGGAAAGCCAACAGATGTCACAGTACAGAGCTGAGGAAACAGGGTTCCACTGGTCACATGCCACAACCCTGAATGCCTTGTCATGGCAGGAGGCCCTACAAAATACTTTCAACCCCGGCAACACTAACAAATGAGCCTGGGCCGACCGCAGAGGTCAAGGGGGTCACACCAATCCAGTACGACCCACAGGTAGCCGTGCCGTGAGTCCTGCTGGACCCTGAAGACAACAAGTAATTTAAATAGCCCACGTTGCCACACTGGCAACCAATGCACCTGTGTCAGGGAAGGCAAAGCACTCTCCAGAACCGGGTTCCGGTTAAGAGTCAAGCGGCCCCATTCTGAACAACCTGTAGGTGCCGCAGGGCCAGAGATGGTACCCCAACATATAAGACGTTACAATAATCTGGGATACCAAGCACCAGGGTTTGTTTTGTGAGCATATACATGATGAAGGAAATTTCCAAAAGCCACTTAAAAGGATAAATGGACTATTTGCAAATTGTTTATTCTTCCTGTGGGTAAAAATATGCTTAGAGTCTGAAGTTTGGGTTACTGTTAGCGCAAAACAATGGGTCCTATCTGCTTTTTGCTGCCCCCACACCCACCCCAAAAAACCTGCTACGCCAGCCATGAGAATAAAAATTCACAAGGGTACTTATGAATAAAGACACAGTGGCAGATCACAGAACTGGCTCCAAATGATGTGAAGTACAGAGGAGTATGAGTAAAACTACAAGCTCAAAAACTTTCCATGGATGATTGAGATGCAGGCTTTCATGGGGTAAATTTGATCTATTTATTCCCTTCAAAAACAGAATAGTTCCTTGCCTACATTATGGAGAAATTTACATACCTGGTATAATTTTCTCTCCTTGAATCCTGCTAGACAAGTCCAGATGAGTAGGTTATGCTCCCTAGGCTCAACAGATGAAGGCAGACTTGAGCAACTTTCAGTGATGTTATCACTTGGTATATCTACTGGTGCAGCAAGGCTGAAAAACTACAAAATACAAAAAACCTCAGCAACTATGAATGTTAATAGCCAAAGATTGGAACAAACATTGCAACAAGCATTTGGCTCTCTTACCATAACTGACTCGGCATCCGGCACCGATACTAACAATACAATCAAAAGATAATAGGGTTTTCAAACCTGTAGAAAGGGGGGACTCTTTCTGCACCAGAGAAAGACTCCACTGGGGAACCACTAGACTCACTGGCGGACAAATTTGCTTTACTGCCTTGAAGAAACCAGAGATATCACGATGTGCTGCCAAGAACATACCTTGAATATAACCAGAGTAGCCATGCCAGGGCCTACACCTGAACGTTGAGAGAGTTCAGTGCCAAAATCTGGTCCACATCAGACTGTAAGGCGGCAAAATGGTGGCAATGTCTGCCCTCCTGGCCTCTAGAGCCTGAGGGGAACACCACCTCCCATAAACCCTCCAAACTCTCACACAGGATAAAGAAGTCTTGGTCCTGCAGGCCTCAAGTATCCCCCTACCGCTCCAGAGTAGCCTCCTCTCTTGGAAAGCTTAAACCTCTCAAGGGCCAGGTCATAAGCGAGAAGGAAACAGGATCTTCCATCACCAGAGGCCCTTGCCAAAGGAACACTTCTCTTGAGGTAACAAGAGCGGGGACCCCACAAACAGAAGAGATCCACATGGCTAATCCAGGGCCATTAGAATCACCAAGTCCAGATGAGACCAAATCTGGCATAAAGTCAACTCACCAAGGGCCATGGAGGGGAAGACATACAGAAGCCCCTCTTGGGGCCACACTCTAAGGACAGAATCTAAGCCTGCTGTCTCTCCTACAGCTAAATAAGTTCTCCATTTTGGCATTCTCCTGAGTGACCATCATACTGAATACCAAAAAGTCCCACCTTCACACTGCAAGGACGAACATGTGAGGGCTCAACTCCCACTTTCCCAGATTCAGTTTTCCAACTCAACAAGTCGGCCCACATGTTAAGATCAGCAGCTATGTGGGCTGCCAACAAAGCAATCAGATGTTATCCTGCCCAATGGCACAGTTCTGCTACTTTGAAAGCCACCCCAGTGCATCACGTTATACCTTGCTTGTTAACATACACCACTGCCATGGCACTGTCTGAGAACATGTGGACTGCTTTGCCCACTAAAAAGGAAAGAAACCTCAGAGCCAGGCAGATCACTCTAGCTTCCAACCATTTGGTTGACCAGGAGACTTCCTGAGGGAACCAAAGGTTCTGATCTAACCTACACAGTGAGCCCCCCCCCCCCCCCCCGAGGCTGCCATCTGTGGTGACTAACACCAAATCTAGTGATGTCAGACATCCTGCTCATCAGATGGCAAGCCTGAAACCACCATATTCACTGATCTTTGATCTCTCAGGGGAGAGGAAAGGTCTGTTTGAACAGCTCAAAGCAGGAAGAGCAGAGAGACAGTAGATGGCCCTGATATGGGTGAACCTCTGATCCCTCACTTACACAGGAACACGCCGCCGCTGCCACCACCATGACATTTGAGAAAGTGCAAGGATCCATGGCCAGGGCAGAGCCCCAAACTCAAAGCGCTGGCCCAGCACACAGAAGCTAAGAAATCGAGTGAGATCTAAGGAAGTAACTTCCCTTGCTGAATGGATGCAATTGGCTGATCTGATGGTCTCCATGCGGAAATAGAGGATTCAGAGTTTTGCATGGATTGCTTTCAGGTCCAGAATAGGCTAGAAGGAACCTCTCTGGAGACTAAAGTAGCAAACTTAGAAGACAGCGGTATATAGACGAGACCTACAAGTACCATCTCCAGTCCAGCAGCCTCCCTGCTGCCAAGGAAGAGAGGTCACGTGATAGGAGAGCATCACTCTAGTGTGGCAGGAAGTGATCCTGTAGAAAGGAACTGTCCTCCAGGTGATGTAAAACCCTCACACTGACAAGGTTTCTCCAGGGCTATGTGTCCACGAGAGAAGGGTTAGGATGGTAGTTGTAGCTGGCAATTCGATCATTAGGCATGTAGATAACTGGGTGGTTGGTGGGCATGAGAATCGCCTGGTAACATGCCTGCCTAGTGAGAAAGCATAGTTACTCACCTGTAACAGGTGATCTCCGGGAACAGCAGGAAGTTAGTCTTCACATATGGGTATCGTCGGTACCGACTGAGACTTTGCGGGAACGCTCCCCAGCGTCCAATAGGAAAGCTTTTGGGAGCTTCCCACAGCGCCTGGGTGCTGCCTTCCCGCCTTTCCCAACTGTCCCTCTCCAGTTGAGTTTAAAGCTGAGACAAAGAGAGAGGGAAAGAGAGATAACTCCTAGGGGGAGGTGGGTGGGTTGTGAAGACTAAATTCCTGCTGTTCCCGGAGATCACCTGTTACAGGTGAGTAACTATGCTATCTCCAGGAACAAGCAGGAATGTAGTCTTCACATATGGGGACTCCCTAGCTGCAGATGCCAGGGAGAAGGCCCCAGAAGCTGTGTGCCCCTGTGAAAGGGCTCCACTTCCCCCCATGGATCTCTGGCATCCTACCAGGGATGGTGGGTAGGAGTTGATTAAGTATGGAACAGGTGTTGAAGAACAGCCTGACCAAACAAGGCATCCCGGCGGGAGTCCTTGTCTAAGCAGTAATGGGTTGTGAAGGTATGAACCGAATCCCAAGTAGCTGCTCGACAGATGTCATCGATAGACACAGAGTGAAGATGAGCCAGAGGCTGCCATGGCTCTCACATTGTGAGCTGCGACATGGCCTTCAAGAGGAAGGTTCTTACTCTCATAGGCAAAAGAAATATACTGTGCAATCCAGCTGGACAGTGTTCTTTTGGAGACTGGAAGTCCCAAATGACTAGGATCAAAAGCAACAAAGAGTTGAGAGGACTTTCTATGTTGCTTTTTCATTTGCAAGTAAAAGGCCAAAGCCCTTTTACAGTCCAAAGTATGAAGATTCCTTTCTGCATTTGAGGCGTGAGGCCTTGGGAAAAATACAGGAAGGTAAACCACTTGGTTTAAATGAAAAGGTGATACCACCTTTGGCATAAAGAGTGGATGAGTCTTAAGGACTACCTTATCATGATGGAACCTTGTATGAGGAGGATCAGCCACCAACGCTTGCAATTCACTGATGCGACGTGCTGATGCGATTGCAATAAGAAAGATGACCTTCCAGGAAGGGAACTTCAAAGAGGTAGTAGCTAATGGTACAAAAGGCAGCTTCATGAGCTGCCCAAGAACCAGATTTAAGTCCCATGCCAACGGTGGTGGCTTAATGGGAGGCTTAGTTAAAAGAAGGCCTCTCAAATCTCGCTATGAGAGGATGAGAGGATGAGAGGATGAGAGGAAATAGGTTGTCCATTTAGAGGCTTGAAAGAAGCTGCAATAGCACTCAAATGAACCCTCACTGAATTGGTCTTAAGCCCTGTATTAGACAAATGAAGGAGATACTCCAGTAATGATTCCAGAGGTATTGCAAGAGGGTCAAGACCTTTCTGCGAGCACCATATGGTAAACCTTTTCCACTTGAAAGCATAAGAGCGTCTTGTGGAAGGCATCCTGGAAGCATAAAGGATATCCTTTACCTGCTGAGAAAGGTTAAGACCATGAAGTTCTAGGCTTTCAGCAACCAGGCCCTGAGATGCAGAGACTGGGGATTGGGATGCCACAGCATCCCATCCTCCTGAGAAAGGAGATCTGGAGCAGATCTTAACTCCAGAGGCGGAGCTTGAGAGAGATGTAGGAGCAGAGGATACCACATTTGCCGTGGCCAATGTGGAGCTATGAGAATCATATGACCTCTGTCTCCTCTGAAACTTGAACAGGGTTTGGGGAATTAGAGGAATGGGTGGAAAGGCATACAGGAAGTCCTGGCCCCAATGGAGGAAAGCATCCTTGGCCTGACAACCCTGAGCCGTAATTCTGGAACAGAACCGGGAAAGCTTGGCATTCAGCGGACTTGCAAAGAGGTCTATGTCCGGGTTCCGCAAATTTGAAAAATTTTGGCCACCTGGTCTGCATGGAGAGACCATTCATGTGGAAGCAGAACTCGACTGAGTCTGTCTGCCCAAGAGGTTTGAATGCCTGGAAGATACACCTTAAGGAGATGAATTTGATGCTCTCTGGCGAGGGCCCATAGTCACAAAGCTTCGTTGCATAGCGACAGACAGCCTGTTCCACCCTGCTTGTTCACATAGAACATGGCTATTTGATTGTCTGTTTGAACTAGGACTGTCTTGTAGCTGAGCTGGGTGTGGAATACTCGAAGAGCAAGGAAGATTGCTCTGAGTTCCAGGAGATTGATGTGTAGATAGGTCTCCTGTGGCGTCCAGGTACCCTGGGTAGAGAGACCTTGCAGGTGGGCTCCCCAACTCACTTGTGAGGCATCTGTGGGGTGGCTTGGGGTGGGGGATGCTGAAAAGGAGACCCCACCAAAAGGATTTAGGGTGACTGCCACCATTGGAGGGACAAAATAAGGCAATCTGAGTTTGCTATTTTGTCTGACAGGCAACCTGACGCCTGAGTCCACTGAGTGGATAAAGTCCACTGGGTTGCCCTCATATGAAGGCGAGCATAAGGAACCACATGCACGGTGGATGTCATGTGGTCTAGCAACTGTAACATTTCTCAAGCAGTGAGGTGAGATTTTAACACTGCTTGGGAAGCTAACTGCACAATGCGAAGGCAGTGGGCCTGTGGAAGGTAGGCCCTTGTCTGTCTGGTATCCAGCAGAGCTCCTATAAACTCTAGGGACTGAGTGGGAGCAAGGTTGGATTTTGGGAAGTTTATGACAAGTCCCAAATACTGAAGGATGCGCATTGTGCGAGAGAGAGCAACCCTGGCCTCTGGCTCTGAAGGGGCTCGAATGAGCCAGTCGTCTAAGTAAGGGAAGATGAATATTCCTAGGGTGCAAAGAAATGCTGCCACCACAGCCATGCATTTTTTGAACACCCTTGGTGCCGAGGCCAGGCCAAAAGGAAGAACTCTATTGGTAGTGCTTCCCTTGAAATAGAAAGCGAAGAAACTTCCAGTGAGTTGGATGGATGAGAACATGAGTGTACGCATCCTTGAGATCTATAGAACAGAGCCAATCCTGACTCTGAAGGTATGGCAGCAGAGTTCCTAGAGAAATCATTTTGAACTTCTCTTTGAACAGGAATTTGTTCAATTCTGAGGTCCAAAATGGGTCTGTGTCCTCCTGTTTTCTTTGGGATAAGGAAATAGGGGGAGTAGAACCCTGTACCCTGTTGGGGAATGGGTACCTCTTCTATTGCCCCTTGGGCAAGAAGCATAGTGACATCTTGACCTAAGTGGTCGTTGAGAGAGGTCTGAGAATTGAACAGTCTTACCATTGTAGGAGGGGGCATGCTGAGGAAATGAAGCTTGTACCTCTCTCTTACAATAGACAGAGTCCAATTTTCTGCTGTTATCTGACCCCATCTGGGGGCAAAATGACATAACCTTCCTGGAATGGTGGAATGCTCTGGGCCGTTCAGGGCCAGGAAGGCAAAAGTTCTCTAGATAGGAGTCAAAGCCCCTGTGGAGGCTGAGTCTGCTGAGCCGGCTGAGGCTTAGTAGCTTTTGTTTTTATTTGCCTAGGTTGTTGCTGCTGTCCCTCTTGGGCAGAATGACCTAAACGATGCCCTTACTGGGTATAGGAAGGATAAAACTTCTTCGTTTCTTGTAGGATTTTTTCCTTGCAGGGTCAGCTGTAGACTTAGACAATCTATCCAAAGTGATATTGTCAGCATCTATTTCATTAGCTTTTTCCTGCCAATTCTTGCCAAAGAGATTCTCTCCTGTGCAAGGAATATTCCCTAGCCTAGTTTATCCTGTGCCCAAAGTTCCAAGTCAGATGCCTGAAGCCAGGCAATCCTACGTGCACCTATGGCAATAGCAGAGGTTCTGCTTATGCACTCAAAGCAGTCAAAGGCTGCACGATTCACAAACTTGGAAACATCCTGAGCATGTTTGACAAGGGCAAGGAAATCCTGCCTCTTATCAGGAAGGAGAGGGTTCATAAGCTCTAAATCTCCTGCGACTTCCTTAAGGAACATTCCCATATATAATATATAGGAACTGATCCTAGCAGAAAGCATGGAAGCCTGGAAGGTTCGATGTCCAAAGGCGTCAAGAGTCCTACACTCACGTCCTGGAGGATTAGATGCATGACTTTTTGCACTCCTGATCCTTCTCATAGCTGATTCCACCACCATGGAATAGTGTGGTAGCTGAGTCTTCTGAAACCCAGGACAAGGAGGAACTCGATACATGGTATCGAGTCTTCAAGAGTGAGGAGATGTGGTTAGAGGTGTTTCCCACATCCTTAACATGAGATCATGCAAGATCTCATGAATAGGTAAGGTAGCTGCCTCCTTGGGAGCCTTAGGGTATTGTAGGATTTCTAATTCCTTTGCCCTAGGCTCTTTTTCAGGAGCCACTGTGATGGAAAGACCTCAAGCCACATCTCGGATAAAATCCTGAAAGGACATATCCTCTGGTGGAGACATCCTACGCTGAGGAGAAGAAGAATCCTCAGGAGAAAGTACTCTGGTATCGGCAGAGCTTTCAGAATCTTCAGACTCATCTGACGATTCAAAGTATCTCTGATCCAGGTGATCATGCAAGGCATGGTACCAGTACCGATCAAAGTCGGCATCGGAGGGGTCCGGTACCGACTTCAATACCGGATGGATAAGCATGACTCAGTCCCGGTAGAATACTTGCCGATGTCGATGCAGTCGGTGCCGGTACCGACTGAATTGTCTGAAGCAGTTTCAGGGGCATCGAGACCGTGAGAAGAGCCGCCAGACCGCGTTCAATAGCCAAGAATCTCTGGTCTATCGACACTGCTGATGCTTGGGTATCGGTACCGGATGAAGCAGCCGGTACCCCAGAGCATGGCACAAGTAGTTCTGCCGAGGTTGAGGCCTCGAGAACATCCTGGAGCCCCGTTAGTGCTTTGGAAGCTGAAGCTTCCCGCCGGGGCAATTTTGCCGGTGAAAGTCCACCAAGGGCAACGCCAGAGGCATCTCGATGCTTAGAGGGACATCAACCCTTTGAGGACTGGCTAGATTTATTTTTAGTTACCTGAGATCCATGGGAGGAAGACGAAGCCCTGGAAGACGTCGATGCCACTGAGGCTGCATCAGAGGGAAAAAGGGTGCTAAGTTTAGCAGCTCGGTTCTGCCGGCCCCTCTTCAACATCATCCCACAGGCAACACACTCCGAAATAGAGTGGTCAGGACCTAAACATTTGAGGCACCACTCATGGGTGTCGGAGATGGTACCGCCACACTTGGAACACTTTAAAACCCGAAGCGGGTTTTTCCATTTTAAAGGAAAAGTTGGGCCTAGTGCCCAAAATGGCATGTGGCACCTGAGGAGAAAATACCTGGAAGAGACTCCAGAAGAAAAGGGGTTTTTTTGGAAAAAAAGAAAGAACCACCGGCGGTACCGGTGTAGCATCGAAGGAAGGCAGACGCGACCACAAAAAAGAATAAAAGGGAATTATTTTCTGCGGTGACAGGATGTGCGAGCTGTCGGCTCCGTGGAAAATGAAGAACTGGAGAGGGACAGTTGGGAAAGGCGGGAAGGCAGCACGGAGGCGCTGTGGGATGCTCCCAAAAGCTTTCCTATTGGACGCTGGGGAGCGTTCCTGCACAGGCTCCGTCGGTACCGACGATACCCATATGTGAAGACTACATTCCTGCTTGATCCTGGAGATGATAGCAGACCTCACGTGCCATCTAGATAAAGGTTTTAGATGGCGCTGGGGAGGAGTCTGCTGTCTTGGTACATGTTGGTACCAGTGATATAGGAAAGTGCGGTAGGGAGATTCTGGAGGCCAAATTTAGGCTTTTAGGTAGGAAGTTGAAATCCAGAACTTACATAAGAACATAAGATATGCCATACTGGGTCAGACCAAGGTCCATCAAGCCCAGTATCCTGTTTCCAACAGTGGCCAATCTAGGTCATACGTACCTAGCAGTTTCCCCAAAAGACACAGGTTCCACAATGCTTGTATTGGGTCAAGCATTGATATCCTGGGTCCCTTCTTTAAAATGGTTTATGGACCTTTCCTCCAGGAACTTGTCCAAACCTTTTTTAAATCCAGCTACACTAACAGCCTTTACTACATCCTCCGGTAACAAATTCCAGAGTTTGATTACACGTTGAGTGAAAAAATATTTTCTTTTATTAGTCTTAAATAGTTTACCCTGTAGCTTCATTTAATGTCCCCTAGTCTTTCTTTATTCTGATAACGTAAACAATCGATCTACGTTTACCCGTTCCACTCCGTTCATTAATTTATAGACTTCTATCATATCTCCCGTCTCTTTTCCAGGTTAAAGAGCCCTAACCTTTTTAGCCTTTCTTCATAGGATTATCCTTCCATCCCTTTACCATTTTGGTGGCTCTTCTCTGAACCTTTTCTAATAACGCTATATCCTTTTTAAGATACGGCGACCAGAACTGCACACCATATTCAAGGTCTCACCATAAAACGATATAGAGGCATTATAATATCCTTTGTTTTATTTTCCATTCCTTTCCTTATGATACCAGCATTCTATTTGCTCTCTTGGCCGCCACTGCACACTGGGCCGAGTGTTTTAACATGTTATCCACAATGACGCTTAAATCTTTTTCCTAGGAGGTTGTTCCTAATGTGGAACCTTGCATCCTGTAACCATAGTTTGGGTTGTTCTTCCCTAGGTGCATAACCTAATCCTATACGCCCCCTTCAACAACAAGGACTCAGAATATTCACCTATCAAGGAGGTCAAGCATTAGTACTCACTCCCTGAGAGCTCCAGGCAGAAATCTGAGCCGGGCTCAACTCTACTCCCCAGAAATGTTTTTTCTGGCTTTGCAGGCACTGCGTTTAAGATGGCTGTTAACACACGCCTGCTAGGCTGCCATGGCCTTAGCATGCACTGCTGCGATTCTTACCTTAACCACTAGACTACTCCTCTACTCCCAGAGATCATTCTTTTCCTCTCAATTATTCAGATTTTCTTCAGAGGGGATAAAATCCATCCAACATCTGCTGGAAACAAAGAAATACTGAAGGGATCTCTGGTGGCTGAGGCAAATAAAGGCATGGGAGCGATGTCATTGAAACCTGGACTTTTCATTGGTTGTCTCCACCAATCTGCTGGTAGGGGAACACAACCCACCTGTCTAGACTGGTCTAGCAGGACGATATGGAATAATGTTTTCCTACTTCCTTGTTGTTGTAATCTTTGACTTTCTGATGTAAGTTGATATGGCTCCTGTGCTCTAGCTCTGTTCGATTTCTCTCTACTTCTAGCTCTGAAACAGCTATGGTACCTGTGCCTATCAAATTTTGGCACTGGGTGCAGTTGCCTATGTTAAGCTTATACCTAAATTTGAGCCTGGTGGGACACATGTTTCAGTATTTCCATGTAAGCTAGCCCATTTGCAAAGGTGTCAAGTACTGTACACTGCTACAGTATGTGGCAGGGTCCTAGTTTGAGGCCTCTTAGGGTTGGGTGGAGATGCTATGGAGACCTTGCTCACAGTTCTGGGGAGAGAGAGGGAACTGTGACTGGATTCAGGATCCATGATTGCAGGTAAAGCCCTTCTGCATAACCTTTGGAAAGTCACTGCAATATTCAGACAAGGTATTTTGGTGGAATGGAAAGGGAATATAAAATAAGGGAGTGACCTCTGGATAACTATGCCAGATCCCAGCCTTCATTTTGACTGAGCCAGATGTATCTAAAGCAACATGAAGAAATTGCCAAGCTCAAGAAAATAAGTTTTCCCCATAGTACCAAATATCTATCAATCATTTTCACGCCACTTCTGAGGTCAGACAAAAACAGGCAGAACAAAGGAGGAAACGAGCAGGAAAGTGGAGCAAGGGCACCTCCAGAGCAACTGCCTTTCCGTATTAAATGTCCGGATTATCCTCTTGCACTTCCTAGCATAATAAAAAAAATCCAGTATTAACGTAAGGGAATGTGCTGATTTTATTTTCTTTATTTTTTTCCCCCGATTTAAATCCTGCAAATGCCTTCTATAGTCTCATAATAAATGATATACTAACAGTTCTATGCAAATAATGTGCAGTGTGAACAGTAGGGGCTTTGCATCCAGGCAAACCAGTCAAAATCCTCTTGAAGGAAGCTGCTATGCAGAAGAGAAAGTAGGCAGGGGGCCCCGTGATCCTCTCACAATAGAAATTAACTCAGCCCAGATTTAGATGGACCTATCATGAAGCTGCTCAATCTGAGAAATTTAATCAGACACAGCTAATCCTAACCTACTGCTGTCTCCCAGTGGCACCACTACGTTCCCCCTAGTCCCTTACTGACTGAAGCAATTAAAATGGCTATAAGGCAGAAAGCTCACCCTGGTGCTCTGACCACATAATTGTTTTACAGAGATATCATCGCTTTAGGAAGTCTCAGAAAAATAAGCCCACCAGCTGGAAATAGAACAGTCAGTATTGATTAAATTTTCACAAGGCCAGCTGCTGCTGCATGCTACCAGGTCTGCTGCACACACACACCATAACTCTATGCTGAGCTACTAGGGGGGTTTGCAGATTGTTAGGGATTAGTCTGCAAGCATCCAAGCACAATGAGGGAAAGAGGAGAGAAGCACTCACTTCCTGCTGCTGTCTCCTATGGCAGCATGGTTCTGTGGGACTGAAAAGGATTCAAATGTTCTTTCGGAAAAAATAAAAACTGCAGCCAAAACAGATCTGAAAAGTTCAGAAACCACTGTGCTGCAACAGTTCCTAGCACAGGTGGAAATCAGCCCTACCAGCATCTCTGAGACCCACCCCCCACAGTTTCATTTAGTACAAATATTATATATTAATGGTTTAGCTTACATTATACCAAAATTAAACAGCTCATTCAAAGGAAAATGTTATTTGTCCACCAAATTAGATATTTATCTGGAAAAATGGCGAGGGGATTTTTTTTCATTCTTATTTTCACATTTTTTACACTGATATTACCAGAAATAAGAAAAAGAAAACATTTGCCAATTATTACACTGTACACCTATTAGAGAACATAATAGCCGTCTAGTCTATACATCCACACTCCTGCTTACATCTCTTCTCATCATTTCCGAATCAGAAGTGTACAACCTTCAAACCAAAGACAAATCCAACTTCAACACAACCCTTAAGGATGAAGACACTGCATGCTCAAGCTAGGGGGGAGGGGAGGGCGCAACCAGGGGGGGGGGGAAACCAGGGAGTCCGACCCGCACAACAATTTACGGAGACCTCAGGCCAGGTAGCGAATCCACAGAGCAACCCATGAGGAAATTGAGCAGCCCCAGCACGGACCCAGCAAACAGGGTGCCCCCAACAAGCACCCATGGCATGCCAATTCGTGAACCGAAGCTCCACCGACCCCAATAAAGAACGAGCCACCTGAACCCCACTCAACCCACTCCCACCCGCTTCCATCTCTCCACAAATGCCTCCACTGGAGACCAAATTTTGCTAAACTCCTTCAGACTTCTGCGTGCCATGGCTATGCCCCTCTCTAATTCCATGATCTGCACAATATTAGCAGACCATTCCAGAAACGTAGGGGGGAGATGGATCCTTCCACTTATGCGCAATAGTCATGCGGGCTGCTAGAAAAAGAAAATTAAGCAAACATCTACGATTCAGACATAATGGAGGTGTTCCCTCTAAATAACCCAACAACATCAGAGATGGATCAAGAGGGAAAACTACCCCTGTAAGTTGCCTACCTATCTAACGCAAAGTCCTCCAAAAAAGGTTGCACCCCACTGCACGTTCAGAAGATGTGCAGAAGGGTACCCTGCTCACCACACCCCCTCCAACACCTATCCCCCTGCTGCGGGTATATGGAATGCAATTTTGCTGGCGTAAGATACATTCTATTCAGCACTTTATACTGGGAGTCCAAGTGATTCTGTGAAGATGGATATTTTCCCCATATTTTCACATATATCTGCCCACTGCTCCTCCGACCAGGACCTACCCAAATCTGTCATCCACCTCTGCTGATACCCATGTAGACCAGGGGGGGATGGTCACCAGAACGGAATAAAACTGAGCTAAAAGCCCCCCTCCTTCCGGGGTTTTATAAAAACAGTTTCCAAGGGGTGAGCTGATTTACTAAAACGATCCCTATGAGAATGGAAGAAGTGTTTGAGTGGCCCAATGGCCCCCATCCTGACCCAGTGGCCCACGATCGCCTAGGTAATCCATCACCCGCTCCATCCTGTTCTCCGCCATCCATCTAAATCTTATCAGATCCTCCCTGCAGGGAGGGAACAGCTCACTCAATGTAAGGCAAGCCAAGTGCAACAGGGTTGGGTGCAAATTGACTTTATGAACAACCCTCTGCCAATTTCTCAAAGTAGACCCTGCCAGTGGATGCTGCAGTATCCCTGCCCCCATCTGCCCCCGCTCCAAAAAGGGAGCAGCTCCAATATGGGTCTTCCCTGTTTGTACCTCTTCTATTGGGATCCAATGCTGAGCAGGGTTCCCCTGCCACCAATAATAGAGTACCCTTACCTGTGCAGCCCAAAAGTATTTATTTATTTATGTAAACACAGTACTAGTCTGAGCTGGTTTACATCTTACCTCACCAACAGACAACTACAAGTCAAGTGTGGAACAAAGACCTCTCAACCATTCAGAGCCACTCAATGAGTCCCACAAGGCTCAGCTCTCTCCGCCCTGCTATTTAACATCTACGTACAACCCATATGCACCATCATCAAGGACCACAAGATTCAATACACCATATACGCAGATGACATAATGATATACACACCAATCAAATTGGACAACCCAGACTACTCCAACATAGCCAACTGCTTCCAACAAATGGCAACCTGGCTGCAAGAAAACAACCTATCAATAAATTACAACAAAACCGAAGCTCTATTCATCACAAGAAACCGGACATTCTCACCATCGGCCACCATCAACCTAAACACCACCATCATACCGGTAAGACAAGAAATAAAATACCTGGGAGTAACGTTCGACAAGGACCTCAACCTCCAGTCCCACATTGCAAAAAATAACAAAGAGCGCTTACATCAAAATGAGGACAGTCAGAAGGCTCAAACCCATCCTCGCCCATGAACACTTCCGAACAGTCTGTCAAGCCATCATCACTCCAACCCTAGACTATTGTAATCACATCTACCAAGGACTACCTAAAAAGACAATAAAACCACTACAGCTAGCACAAAACACAGCCACACGACTCACAACAGATCACACAATTCACGATCACATCACCCCCATACTGTACCCACCTACACTGGCTCCCAATCAGCTCCAGAATCCAATTCAAAGTACTTCTACACATATTTAAAATAATACACAACCTATCAGCAGACAGCCTACGCCCTCTCATAAAAACCGATGACAACAGGAGACCAAGAAGAAAAGGAACCTCAGACACCATCAGAACACCAAAAGAATTTGCTAAAACAAGGCTGGCCACATCAAGGAGGACACTCTCCCTGGCAGCACCCGCTATATGGAACTCTCTCCCAGACCACATAAGATCAACCAAGAACCTCAAGGACTTCAGAAAACTTCTTAAGACTGATCTATTTACAGTACATTTCAAGGACCTCACATAAATTTTCTACCTCAAGACATTACAGGATCACGATCCTACCCCCAAGACATTACAGAATCTCAATCCTAGCACGCCTCTCAAACAGACCCATTTTGTATATATGTATATAGCTCATTATGTAAATAGTTCACCGATATAATCTAACGCACTGCCCCACACACTACACTTCTCAGTTCTCACACTGCATGCTACAAACCACACTTTATTATTGATTTTGATTGATGTGCCACACCGCCTTGATTTAATGATAAGGCGGTATACTAAATTCTTCTAAATAAATAATTTATTTATTTTATATTCCTCTTATATACCGTGCTATTCTGCATTAGTGCGGTTTACATTGAACAAACTGAAATTACATTGAACAGGGCATTATAACTTGGAGATAACTATTTTATAGGGAACATGGGCTATGGGGGGTTAAGTGGCTTGCCCAAGACCACAACGAACACCTGTGGGACTAGAAACCCCAGTCCTTCCGGCCCAAGGTTGCTGTCCTCTAGTGGAATTTGAACCCCCGACCTTCCAGCCTGAAGTACCTTGCCCCAACCACTAGGCCACTCCTCTACTCCACTCTAATAGATGGGCCATGCTATTTCCCAGAACCTCAGGCATCCAAGGGATGGAGGGTAGGAGTTGAATTTAAAAAAGGGTGTGCTGTGAAACAGCTTGACTAAACAAGGCGTCTAGAGGGGAGTCCTTGTGTAGATCATAAATGTTAGTAAATATTGAATTCCAATTTTCTAATGTGGACCTTAGTCAAAAATATTGCAAAAGTATTTATTGAGGCTAATAAGGGTCTGGTGGTAAGAACCAGTACATTATCCTCAAAGAAAATACCTCACTGTGAAGTAGAGGAAATACATTTTGCAATACAGGCAGAGGTCAGAACCCTAAAAGGCTAGAACTAATCCCAGAAGGAAAAACTAGGTGAGTTTAATGGGGTTGGACTTTGGATGAGAAGCTAAAGCTTCTGTAGGCCAAAGTTTGAAGCTCTTTGTCCTTGGAGCAGAATAAGGCTCTAGGAAAGAGAGGAGATAAATCTGACTGGGTTGCAGAAAAAGGATGGGTCTTTAAGACCCCTCTATCCAAATGAAAGAAACATTTGTAGTAGGCGGTGTAGCCTCCAATTTCTTGAAGATCAGTAATGTCTTCCCTAAGTGATGTCACTTAGGATAATGACTTTACATGGAGAGCTTCAGATGTAATGTAACCGGAGAGGTTACAGTAAAAGAAGTTAGTTTCTAATTCCCATAGAAATTGGTTGTCCATTTAAACCCTATGGTATGCTGGAACAGCATTAATATGGACAGTAACAAATCTTTCAGAGTGAGATATGTGTATTTATATAATATCTATATCTATCTATCAAGAGAGACTCACTTAATAACAATAAGGGGTAAGACCTGCTTGAGAATATGGATAGAGAACCCCTTACTGGTTACACGTGGGAGATCCATGAAGGTAGTTACATGGAAACCAGTGGAATGTTCCTAGTCAGAAGGATAGGTCTAGATGTCTTTAAAAATTCTAGACTTTGAATAACCAGATATGGAGATCTATGTGAAGGGGTGCAGAGAAATCCTTAGTCTTAAGACCACAAGTCTGGATCCTTCTATAACTTCAGTGTGGAGAAAAAGACGCAATATAAGGGAATACCATATTTGCCCATCTATGAGGGCAATATGAGTATAATGTGTTCTTTGTTCAGCGTAAGCTCCAATGAAGCATTGGAAATTAGAAGGAATACACTAGACAAGAACTGACTGCAATGAAAAGAAATGCATCCCTGTTGGAAGAGTTCCACTGGAGATGTGGAACAACTCAGGGAATTAAAACAATTCTTTATGCTTTCACGTGATCTAAGCCCTGGTTTATTTTCCCTAAAATGAAATTTTTAGGAAGATGGTAAGAGTAGGAAAAAAACGGTCATGTGGGAGCATGACTGGGCAAAGTCCTTTAACCATCTGGAAGTTACCCACCAGGAATGGCTCTGACGCTCTCTGGCAAAGGCCCATAGTTGCAGAGCTTTTTGTAGAATTGCAGAGAGCATGTTGTAGGTTGCTTAGGTGAGATCTGGCTGTTTAATTGCCAGTGTGCAACCTAATCTATTCTGTGGAAGCCAAAGAATTGAAGATGGCTAAGAATAGTAGACAGGCCGGTTGCCTGCAACGATAAATTGTCCAAGTAGGTTTTGCTCTCTTGGAATTATCTGTTATTAAGGCAGCAGAAGAGGTTAGGTCCTATAGATTGGAAAAGGACCGACAGACATAATTAGAAGTGATAAAACTCAATTATGGTCTGATGAGCTGTCTTAAAAAAAAGATTTGAAAAGATTGCAAAAGGGAGAAACTCTGTATGGAAATCACTTACTGGAGTAGGTATTAAAGACAACCCTATGGCTTAAAGGGTAAGCCCTCCAGTCAAACGGTATCACTCTTAGAGTGAAGTCTCGACTAAGAGGAATAGAAAGTAATACAGAGTTGTGAAGACTTACCATTTGGTAAGTCTCTGAAAAAGGTAAAACTCCCCTGCAGTCAAAAAGATATCCTTGTACAGGACAACTGTCAAGGTGAAGGGTATAGCATTCCTTGTAATTAGTTGTCACTCCTCTATTTGCTTGAAAAGGAGAGGAGAAACCTGTTACCTGTAGGGCATGACTATCCTTAATAGCTCTAAGAGCTAAAAAAATGGATTCCTCTTAGCAAAAGATTCATGCCTAAAGTGGAGGATTGAGCCAGTGTATCACTGACCTCTCAGTAAGGATGAGAAAAACTGTAAATGCTTCTGTTAAGAAGTAGCGGTTCTGAAGCTCAACAGGAAAAAAGAGATTTAATGAATAAAATATCAGAAACTCTGCGACTGCTGGGTTTGCTGAGCCTGTTGAGGCTTTGGTTTTCTAAGCCTGGTATGATGTTGTTTCCAAAGAAGGGCATCTGCATGATGGGTAGAAGATGAATAAAACTTTTTCCCCTTAAGGGGATAAAGTTTGTTAGGAGATTTTTTACTAGCTGGGATAGAGGAAAGTTTTGACAATCCTCTGCAAGCAATAATATCAGTGTTTAACTGATTAGCTTGGAATAAAGCATCCTTGTTAAAGAGATTTTCACCAGTACAAGGAGTATTTCCCAGCCTCTCTTGTACCCATTTGTCCAAGTCTGAAGCTTGGAGCCAGGCCATGCGTCGTGCTCCTATGGCTATAGTAGAAGTTCTGCTAATAGACTCAAAACAGTCCAGGGAAGCACGATTAAGGAATTTGGAGACATTTTGAGCATGACTGACTAATAAGAAAAAGTCTGCTCTTTTATGTTCTTGAAGATAAGGGATCAAAAGCTTTAAGTTCTTTGTAACCTCTTCAAGAGATAATCCCATATAGAAAATATATGAGATAATTCTTGCTGAAAGCATGGATGCCTGGAAGCATAGACGTCCAAAGGCATCTAAAGTCCTAGACTCACGACCTGGCGGATAAGAAGAGTGCTTCTTTGCACTCTTAAACCGCTTCATTGCTGATTCTACAACAATAGAATGATGAGAAAGTTGAGTCTTTTGAAAACCTGGAGAAGGTGACACCTTGTACATAGTGTCAAGTGTCTTAGAATGTGGGGATACCGTTAAAGGAGTTTCCCACATTCTTAATAGTAAATCCTGTAAGGTCTGATGCAAAGGAAGTATGATCACCTCCTTTGGAATGCAGGGGAATTGCAGGGTCTCTGAATCCCCTGGTAGGGATTCCTTACCAGGTATAGAAATGGCAAGTAACTTTGCCATATCAAGCAGAAAAGCTTGAAAAGAAAGGTCCCCTGAGGAGGGCCCTCTAAAATGAGGGGTAAAGGCTAAACTTGTTGAAAATTTAGCCTCGGTACCGATGGATTCATGCCATTCATTGGGATCGGAAGACTTGAAAGGATGAAGCATCGGATTTTCGCTAAAGCAATGTCTTCGGTACCGCCCGAGGCTGGTACCGAGGCGAGTCGGTACTGAATCCTCCATGCTAGAGATCGATTCCAGGCTCGGCATCGAAGGAAGCGAGTCTGTCGAAGCAAGCATGGACGGTACCGACACCGATGCCGATACCGGTACCAAAGCAGATACCGATACTCGAGGAATGGTCTGCAGCAACTCCAATGGTACCGAAGTAGCCGAGAGTGCTAGACTACGTTCATCGGTGAGGAGTGTTTCATCCATCACCATAGCCGATGCCGGGGTGTCGGTACTGCTCGAAGCGGCCACAACCCCCGAGCATGGCCCAGGTATGTTCATCGAGGTAAGAACCCCGGGAACAACCTGGAGCCCCGTTAATGCTTTGGAGCCCGAAGACTCCCGCCGGGGCTTTATTGCCAAACTGTCCTCAAGGGCAAGGCCAGAGCCATCTCGATGCTTAGAAGGAGATCTACCACTCGAGGACTGGCAAGTCTTTACAGACTTTTATTTGGTTACCTGATCCTGTGAAAAAGAAGATATTCTAGCTGGTAACATCGGGTATCGAGTTGTGCTCGATCTTGAAGACTTCTTCTGTTTGAGCTCCAACAGGAAAGACACTCCAGTGGGCAATGGTCAGGACCTAAACATTTTAGACACCAAGTATGAGTGTCTAAAAACATATCTGTACCGCCACACTTTGAGCATTTCTTAAGGATAGTGGCTGGCTTTTCCATAATGGAAGGATAGAGGCCTAGTGGCCTAGAAACCGTCAGGCACTAAAGAGGAAAAAAGTTTTAAAGAAAGAAGAAATTCTTTAGTAAAAAGAATGAAAAGCAACGGCGGTTCCGGTGGCGTCGGGGGAAGTCAGACGCGACCACAAAAAACTAAGAATAAAAAGAAAAATTTTCTGCGGTGACAGGAATACGTCCTGCCGGCTCCACGGAAAACTGATGAGAGGGAAGTGAATGGGCGGGAAGGCAGCGCGCATGCATGTGGGATGCTCCCAAAAGCTTTCTTTTTGGATGCTGGGGAGCGTTCCCGCGCAGGCTACGTTGGTACCGACGTACTCATATGTGAAGACTCATTCCTGCTTGTTCCTGGAGATACAGATGAAATTGGGTAAATATGGGTAACATGTTAAAACCCTCAGCCCAGTGTGCAGCAGTGGCCAAGAGAGCAAATAGAATGCTAGGTATCATAAGGAAAGGAATGGAAAATAAAACAAAAGATATTATAATGCCTCTATATCGTTCCATGGTGAGACTGCACCTTAAATACTGTGTGCAATTCTGGTCGCCGTATCTTAAAAAGGATATAGCGTTATTAGAAAAGGTTCAGAGAAGAGCCACCAAAATGGTAAAGGGGATGGAAGGATACTCCTATGAAGAAAGGCTAAAAAGGTTAGGGCTCTTTAACCTGGAAAAGAGACGGCTGAGGAGAGATATGACAGAAGTCTATAAATTAATGAACGGAGTGGAACGGGTAAACGTAGATCGATTGTTTACGTTATCAGAATATAGAAAGACTAGGGGACATGCAATGAAGCTACAGGGTAAACTATTTAAGACTAATAAAAGAAAATATTTTTTCACTCAACGTGTAATCAAACTCTGGAATTTGTTACCGGAGGATGTAGTAAAGGCTGTTAGTGTAGCTGGGTTTAAAAAAGGTTTGGACAAGTTCCTGGAGGAAAGGTCCATAAACCATTATTAAGGGACCCAGGATATCAATGCTTGACCCAGTACAAGCATTGCAGAACCTGTGTCTTTTGGGGAAACTGCTAGGTACGTATGACCTAGATTGGCCACTGTTGGAAACAGGATACTGGGCTTGATGGACCTTGGTCTGACCCAGTATGGCATATCTTATGTTCTTATGGGTAGGATGTTCATCTTTATCATATTAATCCTGGTCAATAAGGAAGGGGAAAGAAATCCCCAAGCCTGGAGATTCTCCTTAATCCGCTTAAGCAACGGAGGGAAATGAATGTGGAACAATTGATCTAGTTGGACAGGAATCTTTACCCCTACATACGACAACTGACTACTCTCCCACTGATACATATACCGTTCTTTGAGCCTCCCCTCCGAGGCTGTGTCAACATGAAAATACAGCAGCACTGACTTGGAAGTATTCAGTTTGTATCCCAAAGCTATCGTGTAATCCTCCAAAACCTCTTGAAAAGCCACCAGAGACAGCTCTGGGCATAACAAGAACAACAAAGTATCATCTGCATACATCGCTAGCTTGTGCTCCTGACCTCCTGCCACCACCCCTCTCACCTGGTCATTCTTCCACAAGGCCTGTGCGAACAGTTCTAAAGATAGCACGAAGAGCAGGAGTGACAAAGGGCAGCCCTGCCTCGTCACCTGTCCCAAAGGGAAGCTCGCAGATAGACTGCTGTTAATACGCAGTGAGGCTATAGGGTTGTTATATAACGCTTTAACTACCTTCAGAAAATTAGGACCAAAATTAAACAACTCAAGTGTGGTCAACAAAAAATGCCACTCCATACAGTCGAACGCCTTCTCAGCATCTAATGCTAGAAAAACACAGGTTGTTCGACCTGCTCAGCACAATGTTGAACCAGGCCTAGTACTCTTCGAATGTTATCTGTCGAGTTCTGCCCCGAGATGAACCCGGTTTGGTCTATATGTACAATATCTGGGACGACTTTATTAATCCTTCTCGCAAATAACTTAGCTAGCACCTTAGCATCTGTATTGAGAAGGGAGATTGGCCTATATGAGGCCAGAGAAGTTGGGTCCTTGCCCTTCTTATGTATTAACAGGATGTGAGCCTCCAGAAAAGAGGGACAGTCCCCCCGCTCCATTGCCTGATTAAAGACACGAGTTAGCAACGGGGCGAGCACCCCACCAAAGGTCTTATAAAATTCTGGGGGAAACCTGTCCGGGCCTGCAACCTTCTCCTGTGGAAGACTAGCTATGACCTGTAAAACTTCTGAGGATGTAACTGGTCTGTCTACAGTCTCCCTCTGCTCCAGCGTTAAGCTCTCTCTTATCCTCCAAGTAGTCTCGTAAGCTGCACTGCCTACGGTTTGATTTCTGAGCTATAAAGCTGAGAGAAAAGTTGCAGAAAAGCACGTTTGATGCCTTCCTTATCACTCAATAGCAACCCCGTCTCATCCCTCACTTGTAGGATAACCACCTGCTTCTCCTTTAACTGTTGCGCTAGCAATTTGTCAACCTTTCCTCCCCTCGCATAATATAAAGGAATTGAGCCTTTTCTGAGAGACCTCTGGCCTGTTCTATCAAATAGCTCCTCAGTTCCCCCCCCTCTTCAGCAGTAACTTAGCAGCCAGTACTGAACTGGGGGTCTCAACATAACCCATTTGCAATTTACACAATTCTTCTTCTAAGTCTCTTCTCTCGCTCTCTCTTCCTATGTGATCCCAGAGCCATAAAGCTCCCCCTCAGGACTGCCTTCAGCACATCCCATACTGTCTCCAATGCCACCTCTCCCCTATTGTTTTCCTCTATATAGAATCTAATCTGTTTCTCTGTCTCCCTCACCTGAGCCATATTGCCCACAAAGATAATGAGCCACCAGGACCTCCCTCTTCCTTCCGCTCTCCTCCCTAATTGTAAATGAATGGGGGCATGATCAGACCAGACTATAGGGTCTATTTTGTACTCTATGACCACTGGGCCCAGCATAGAATTTATTAGGAAATAATCAATTCTAGAGTAGGAGGCATGTGACAGCGAATGGCACATGTATGCCCGAGTATCAGGATGCCTAGTCCGCCAAATGTCGACTAAGTCATATTGCTTACATAAACGATAAACAAATTTTCCTTCCTCCCCCGCCCACCCCATCCTATCCACTATACAGTTAGACGTCACATTAAAATCACCCTCTAATACCACTGGAAGGGACAACCATCCCGTTAATTCCCTAAACAGTGACTGTAGAAACTGCCGCTGTCCTGAATTTGGGGCATAAACACTGACCAAATACTGGGTGGTCTTGGGAAAGCTCAGTTCCAAAGCTAGGGCCCTACCTCGCTTATCTTTCCATTGCCACAGTTCTTGACAGGGACACTCCTCCCTAATTAGTATAGCCACTCCAGCACTATTTGTGGACCCCGGGGAGTGGAAAAGCTCCACTGCCCAGGGCGGACGGAGCCTCCCCACATTCCCTGCATATAAGCAAGTCTCCTGAAGCAGATATGCATTAGAATTGTAGGCGGACAGCTCCCTAAGCACAAATTTTCTTCACGTCTCAGTCTGAAGCCCCCTAACATTAACAGATGTAAACGTAATACTCATAACGATCTTGGGCTTCTACTCACCTCCCCGTCCACCACCTGCCCAGCACACAGCTCACCAAGGCATTCATAATATCCCACATCAAATAAGATCTCAACCCGATGTGAACAATAACACAAATCAATACACAAACATAACCAAATGCAGTCCCAATGTACCGACTGGAGAGCATCCTCTGAGGCAGCATGGTGAGCCTGCCCTTCCAAAAGGGGAACAGCTCCGGCAGCTCTTCATGGCCGCCACATTCAAAACCGCCTTGGGACCAATCGGTGAAAGCCCTCACACCAGAGCCTCCTCTTTTCACTGGAGCCTGGGTTCAGCCAGTCATCAGTCCCGCTGCCAACAGAAGGGTAACAAATATAGTCGCTCAATAAGGAACGAGATCTCCGCTCCTCCGCACCGCTGTCGAGGAACAGTTCTCCCAACATACAATCCTCCCTCAGTTCATGAGGGAGCACTACTGTTTTGCTCTCCCTCTTCAGAGTCACTGTGTGCAAATGCCTGGACAACTGATGATTCCTCTCGTGCAGCCTCATTAAATCAATCTTCCTCTTAACCAAGTTCTAAATGCCCGAAGGCCTTCGCAACTGTGGGCTTTCACTCGGGGAGGAATCAGAAAAATGGTGAGCCAGGAACGCCCTCACTTCCTTTGGGTCAGTGGAAAACAATTGCTCGCCTTTCCACAGAATCCTTAATTTGGCCGAATAGAGTAGCGCTTACGGCACTCCGTGGCTCACCAATCTTTTCTTTACTTCTCGGAGAGCTTGCCTCCGTTGGTCCAAGTCAGCGCTATAATCCAGAAAGATCCAAATCTTAGTATTTTTATAAAGGGATCCCCCCACTCTGCGAGCCTGCTGTAGGATCCAGTCTCTATGGCGAAAGTTCAGAATTTTAGCAAGCACTGGTCTAGGCCTTCTCCCCGGCTGTGCAGGCCCCCCAGGGACTCTGTGAGCCCACTCGACAACATAAGTATCTGGAAGGGGAGGCTCCCTAAATAGATCCCAGAGCAAACCTTCAATGAAATCCTCCATGGATGTCTGCTCACCCTCTGCCAAGCCCGGAATCTGAATATTGAATCTACGTGATCTGTTTTCCAAATCATCAACTTTCGTTAACAATCTCTGCACCATCTCCTGCTGGGCCGTAGAATCCCTTTTCAGTTCCACATCATATCATCCTCCATGCCCGCAATTCTTTGGTCGGCTTGCTCCAACCGCTGTGTCATGGCTTGGATTTCGGCCCGCGCTTCTCGTATTTCCCCCTATATAACCTCCAACCTTCCAGCTAATTCTGCATTCCCTGCCTTGATTGCAGCCCAAATTACTTCTATTTCAACTGGGGGACATCCTGCTCGCTTCCTTTCAACTTTGTGATCTGGGTAGCTGGGCCATCTGCTGCGGGAGATGACCCTCCCTTCTCTATGCTGTCGCCATCTTGCACAGTAAGGCACTCCGCCATAATAGTTTGGCAGGAGGTTTTTTTAAGCTTTACAGCAGAGTTTACCAGTTTAGAAGCCTTTTGGGGCGCCTGCTTCGACCCCATCTCTATCCTCTCCATGCTCTAGTCAGAGATCTGCCAAATTCTCATCCAAAATTAGCACTTTATTAACCGGTGTGGAGGAGCTAGAGAAACATGTCCTCCCTCTAGCCCCCTCCATCACGTGATTCCCGCTGAGTCATTTTTTCACCGATTTTCTGTTTTGTTGCACTTGGGGGGGAGGGGGGAAGAGTTGAAGAGTGCATGCGCTATGCACCGCACAAGGCATGTTTTGCTGATGGAGTGCATTTTTTTAGGTTATCCGAGTTAGTGAAAGGAGGGAGGGACTCAGAAGTAGTAATTGGATGGACAGGTTATGACTGGTGCCTGGGGCTAGAGCTGGATAATGAATGGGCGAAAGGGCTGAGTGAATGGCTTGATAGTGTGGCAATGTCTCGGGCAGAATGACAGGGGTTCTTTGTGTGTGGTTGGAAGTTTGAGAAGTATATTTATATGCTTAGTTTAGGGTATTTTAGGATTTATTTATTTTATTTTATTTATTTTATAACTTTTATATACCGCGCTATTTGTTATCAGTGCGGTTTACATACAACAAGGGTGCACAGTCAGAAGTCTGTTCTGTGCTTACATTGTAACAGGAGTTTAAACTTGGAACATACATTGTAACAGGAGCATAAACTTGGAGCAACAGGGGAACTAAAAACATATGTACAAAATATAATTAGATTTGGATTGTATATACAGGAGGTCTAAGGCGGGTTCAAGATACTTGTGACAGGGTGCGGTTTGTAGACATTGGCAGGTGGGCGAGTAGAGGTGGGGTGGATGCTTGAGCAAAGTGAAGTAGGAAAATGTGGTGTTTAATTGCCTTACGGAACTGCATAAGGCCTTTGATGGATCTAATTTCAGGTGGAAGTTCGTTCCAACATTTTGGGGCATAGAAGGCGAATGTTCTTTTCTTGGTCGTCTGTGTGCACTTGATGGATTCTTTGGGGATGATCAAGGTATTGTCAGTTACTGATCTTCTGAGTCTGTTTTCGGGGTGAGGGTGATAAGGTCACTGAGTGTTGTGGGGGCTAGGTTGTTGATGATCTTGAAGATGATGAGAAGGATCTTGTATGTTAACCTGCAGTGAATAGGAAGCCAGTGGAGTTCCTTGAGTATCGGGGTAATATGGTCTGATCTTGTTAAACCACAGAGAACACGCGCGGCCGCATTCATGGCGAGTTGTAGCGGATTAAGGGTGTTCTTGGGGAGTCCATAAAGAGCCACATTTGCGTAATCAAAATGTGGGAGAATGAGGGCCTGGAAGATGGTCCTGAAGTCATTATGAGGTAACATGGGCCTGAGGTGTCTTAGCGTTCTAATTTTATTGTAAACAGCTCTGGTGGTGTTTCGTATGTGCTCCTTAAAGTTGAAATGCTGGTCAAGAGTAATCCCTAAGTAGCGAATGGAAGGTTTGCTAGGGAGTTCCGCATCTCTTACTTTTAGGGAGGATGGAGGTGAGAAATCTTTGTTCCTTGAAATGAAGAGAACTTCCGTCTTCTTGAAGTTTATGCGGAGATTTTGAGATAGTAACCAGTCAGTGATGGCGTTGAAACAATTGATAAGGGTGGAGAAGTCTGGTTGTTTGATTTTGAATGGTGTAAACAGCAGGACGTCGTCTGCATAGATTAGAGTGGAGATATTGAAGGAGCGAATGATGTCGCATATCGGCTGCATGTATACATTGAACAGCAGCGCAGACAAGGAGGAGCCCTGCGGAACACCTTGGTGTTGGCGGAAAGGCGTGGATGTGGTGGAACCAACTCTGACATGCTGCCAACGATCTGATAGATAAGACCTACACCATTCCCAGGCGAGGCCACAGATGCCCTTCTCCTGGAGACGAGTGAGAAGTTGAATGTGATTAACGGAGTCAAATGCGGCAGAGATGTCTAGGAAAATGAGAGCGAAGCCGTTTTCAACCTTGTCCAATCCTCTGTTCAAAGCGTTGGTTAGGGTGGTGAGGAGAGTTTCTACACCGTGAGACTCCCTGAATCCGTGTTGACAGGGGTCGAGGGGTGCCACCTCATCAATGTGGTGTTGAATCTGCCGCTGAACAACCTTCTCTATTATCTTGGACATTATAGGTATACTGGAGATTGGTCGGTAGGAGTCAGTTTTTAGTGGGTCAAGTCTGTTATTCTTCAGAAGTGGTCTTATTGATGTTTGTTTGAGGAATGTGGGGAAACAGCCTGTTTTAAATGAGAGTTTAATGATGTTGATTAGAGTTGGGCTAAGTTCAACTCGCAGAGCTCTGATCCAGTATGCTGGACAGGGATCACTTGGAGCTGTAGATGCGTTGATGATGGCGATGAGGTCTTGGATGTTTTTCTCTGTTGGAGTTGTGAACATTGTGATAGGTGGAATTGAGGTGGGTGCATAGCTAGGATTGGTTGCTGAAACTGTGTTGGTTATGGAAGTTTTAGATTGGAGGTAGTCCGCATATGATTGGGGGGAGATAGAGTCAAGTTGGGTAGGTGAAGGTTCCTTGGTTAGGGATTTTACCAGGCTGAAGAGGTCTCTAGGTTTGTTTAGAGAGCGGAGAAGGAGTTTGGCATGGTATTCACTCATTCTGAGGTATATGGTTTCACGGTGGAGTTTAAGGCTGGATAGGTATGTTTCTTTGTCGATTTCGGATCGGGATCTTCTCCATTTTCTTTCAAGCTTCCTAAGGGAGAGGAGGGATGACCGAAGATCTGTTGTAAACCACGGGGCTGGATGTCTCCTTCCTTTAGGTCTCTTAGGAGCTAATGATTTGTCTATGGCTGGTAGTTCAGCAAATGTTTTCAGCGTGATGTTCCAATTGGTGATTGCTTCTTCAAGGTTCAGAGGCATTGGATTAAGCTTAGGTAAGGCAAGTTTAACGAACTCATCTTTATCAAGTGTTCTGAAGTGAGAAGTAGGTCTGGATTCTGTACTGGAGTCTTTGGATGAGAAATGAGTAAGATGGGTGGGTATCTGGAACGTGATTAGCTTGTGGTCTGACCAAGGAATGGGGGTGATCTCCATGTTTAGGTTGGCCTTCTGGTTGATAGCGGATTGGGGAGCAAAAATTAGATCCAGTGGATTTCCTTTAAGATGAGTGGAGGTGTTCACTATTTGCTCGAACCCAAGTGTTTGCATAGCTTCTAGGAAGGCATCTGCTTGGATGGATTGCAGGGAGGGCAGGTTAAAGTCTCCAAGTAGCCAGTTGGGGTTGCGAGGGTTAGTTGGGTTGCAGGCAAGGTCAATAAAGGTAGAGATGACCTCCGGTGGAGAGGAGGGGGATCTGTAAATTAGGTTTATGGTAATTTCTTTGTTGGCAATGGTGATTATGTCCGTGTCTATGGTGCTCTTGGCTGTGAGTAGTTGAAATCCGAGTTCAGTTTTTGCAAGTATAAAGACTCCGCCACCTTTCCGGTTGACCCTGTGGCAGGTATGAATGGAGAAGTTGGGAGGGATTAGTTGGTTTATGAGGGCTGTATCGGTGTCTTTAAGCCACGATTCTGTCACCATGAGGAGATCCAGGCCATGGACAGCTATCAAGTCAGTGATGACTGGCCATTTTTTGCGTACTGAGCGTGAGTTTACAAGGGCACATTTCAGAAAGTGTTGTGACTCTGGTTTCTGTTTGGGATTGTCGGGATGATTGAGGGCTACGTACAGTAGATGAGAGTGTCTAGAGTGGTGTGAGGGGCTGGTATCAGGGTGGAAGGGGTTAGAATGATTCCTCTTGCCCAAGTAGGGTATGGCAGAGATGTGATATTGCCCAGCCGAGAGGGCTATTGAGTGTTGAAAGGTGTTTGCTAGGAGGAATATGGTAGAGAGGGTAAATAGTGGGATGGCCATGGTGGCTGTTGCTTGGGACAAGGATGTGGACTATGAGGCGAGGGAGCTGCATGTGTGAAAAGGATGAGACACATGTGCTGGAGGGTCAAAAGTATGTGGGGCAAGTTTGTGGTAATGAATGTCTTTCTTGAATGTTTAAGGAGTATGGGGTCTGTATGAGTGCAAGGTACTATAGCTGTTACTCACAGGAGTGTGGAAGTCTAAATGCTGAGGATCTGCTGAACATGCCTTTGGGTGAGAGGGGTAGAAGGGAATGAGTGGGGAGCAGAAGTGATGGCATCGAAAAATCACCTCCTCTTCCACCCTTGTCCTCCTCCCTAACCTACATTTCCCTCCTCTCTAAGGCAGCGATCCTCTCCCCTCTCCTCCTTTGCTCTACCCCTTCCATTCTGCCTCACCCCTAACCCCACCCCTCCCCACTAACTGTGGTAATCTATTCCTGCTTCTTTGATTCTGCTGACAAGGCTCTACCCTTTACTGTGCTATCAGGGCCCAGGAAGTTTCACCCTTTTTCTTCACTGGTGGGGCCCGGGGATCCCCACCAGCTACTCCTAATATCCCGAGGCCACTTTCCACTTGTGTTTGCCAGTGGGATCCACAAACAGATGCGTACGCATAGACAGATAGACTGACCCTCTACAACAGGCATTATCACCTGATTCAAATAGGCTTAAAAATATTTTCCCAGGCATTCAAAAACTACCCAAATAAAACCCCACTAATAACAAAGGTCCCTACCATGAGGTGCCACTGGAATTAGTCCTAGGGCTGGCGCACAGATAATATGTATTGTAAAAGGGAAGTATTTAACTAGAGAAAGAATAAATGGAAGAACCTGGAGATGTAAAAAGTATGGTGAGCAATACTTAGAGCAAAAATAAAGCAGCAGCAACAATAATACATTTGGGGCATAAATACAGAAGTGGGATGATGGAGAGGTGAATACTGTCCACTACCAAACGAGAGAGCAATCTGGGTGTGCTCATATTGGAAAAGTGCAATAAGGCAATGAGGAAAATCAGTAGGTTAATAAGGTACAGAGGAAAAGAGCTTTAACCTGAAGAAAAAACAAAAGTTGGTAGTAAATAAATCAATATTGGGACGGGGGGTGCGCATAGACATTTCGGTTTGATTGTTACACATGGGGCCTGATTCAGGAAGGAGCAATGAGGATCTGGGTCAGCTTAAGAGTCTTGGGTTCAGGACAATGGAGGTTTGAGAGGACAATGGATGCAATTCATACTCCAAAGGGAGTCTATGAAATTGCACAATGCAGAATTTGTACAGAATCCCCCCCCCCCCCATCTGCAAAGCATTCTACACAGGAACTAAAGGCGGAAGTAGCAACCTGGTGGTTCAGAAAGATCTTCCCCCCAAGCACAGCAGGAGGTGCAGCAGTGCAGGTGCACATCAGTCAGGGTCAGTCCTGTGTTCTGGGCCACAGCACTGATTTGAACTAAAGGCTTCAAATCAGCAGTTGGAAACCAGATGGCAGAAGACATAGCCTGATATGCAGTCACTTCTGACCTTATCTTGCTGGGTGATTGGCAGGACTGTACCAAACTAGCAGTGCACCCTGTGTGACTAACAAATCTGGCACCGCCACCTGCAGTAACTCACTCTTTCTGAACTTCCTGGAAGCCCAATGATGATAGGGTGCAAGTACAGAAAGGGCTCTATGCGGCCACACAGCTTACACTGATACGGCTCTGGTGAAAGGTGTGGGGGAGAAGTATAGAGAGAAAGGTGTGTGCCTGGGAGAGAGAGGAGAAAGCACCAAGGGAAGCAGAAGGAAAGCAAAACCTTGAGGACAGAGACAGGACTGGGGTCTTGTTGGGAAACAGGGTGAGAACTGCACAGGGCAATAAGTACTGTGGGGTGGCATGGAGAGTCTGGCTGTGGGGGGAGGGGGGGGGGTAGAGGGGGAAAAAAAAACAAAAGACAGGGAAATGGAGAGAGCGGGTCTGGGAAGAGAAAGTGTGTGTAGGGGGGGGGTGTCCACCCCACAGAAGGAGCAGAGAAAGCTGATGGCTGAACCTGGTGAGCTAGGATGAGATGATCACAAAGTTGAGGAGAGAAAACTGGGGAGGGTGGAACCTGGAGAGTAATATAGCTAGGTGGAGTCAAGAGGAGGGAGGGGTTTGCCAGACCTTATGGTGGGGGAGTTCTGCACAAAAAAAAAAAAAAAAAGACAAATGCTGAAATATTCTGTAGAATTTTAAACACACTGTGCGCAGAATTTCCCCAGGAATAGACTCAGTACAGTGGTTTTATCCTCCTCTGCTCTATATAAATTACTTGAGTAATGTATCCAAGTTCTGGAGGTTGCAAACTCCTGAGAGAGACAGTGTAAATAATGGAGAGCAGAACCAAACTAATTCAGGACCCACAATTTCATGTCCTAAATATGAAAAGAACCTAAACAAGAGAGGGTATTTAAACCACCGAGGTACAATCCAAGGAGGAATATTCCCTCACAAAAAAAAAAAAAAAAAAAAAGGGTTATGGATGTATGGATGAGATGGAAGGATGCCCCTATGAGAAGCAGCTTAAAAGGTTAGGGCTTTAGGGATCTTCAACTTGGAAAAGAGACAGCTGAGGGGAGATATGATACAGGTCTATAAATTAATGAATGGAACGGGTAAACGTAGATCGATTGTTTATGCCAACAAAAAGTAGAAAGACTAGGGAACATGCAATGAAGCTACAATGTAACCCGTTTAAAGCTATTAAGATAAAATATTTTTTGTACTCACGTGTAATCAAACTCTGGTATTCGTTACCAGAGGATGTAGTAAACGTTTTTTGGGTTGTTTTTTTTTTTTTTTTAAATAGTGTAGCTGGGTTTAAAAAAGGTTTGGACAAGTTCCTGGAAGAAAGGTCCATAAGCCATTTTTTAAAGAGGACCCGGGAAATCCACTGCTTGCCCTAAAATGAGCATTGTGGAACCTGTGTCTTTTTGAGAAACTGCTAGGTACTTGTGACCTGGATTGGCCACTGTTGGAAACAGGATACTGGGCTTGATGCACCTTGTTCTGACCCAGTATGGCAAATCTTATGTTCTTATGTTTTTTTTAACCTCTCAGCAGAAATGGTGGTACCAGCATGGTATCCCAATTCCAAATGGCATTGGACAAGCACAGGTGGCCCATGATGATGGTAAAGAGACAAGGCTACAGATAAAATAGGGTCTGTAGTATTAGACAGCATGATCAATGAAATGGGCTTGCTGCTCTTTGCCATAAATTTCTTGGTCTATTCTAAAAATGTTTAGTATTAGTAATAATTTTCCTCAGATTTTGTCCTCTTCTTTCTAGCTGGATTATTTCTGGGGTTTTATTAGTGTAGTCCTACGTTTTAGCCATTCAGTAGTATCGAAAAGAAAAGCTAAAAGGGGCACTAAGACAGAACAAGGCCATATCAGAAAGATTGAATGAATTCTGTTTCAATTTTCACTGAAGATGTAGGAAACCTACCCATCCTAGAAAAGGTGATGTATCCGTAGAAGTGAAACAAAATCTTGATAAAACGAGAAACTGTAATACAGCGATTTGATAAACTAAAGAGTAGCAAATCACCTGGACCAGATGGTATACACCCCAGGGTGCTGAAAGAACTAAAAAAAAAAAAAAAAAAAATCGCAGACCTACCATTAGAAATTTGTGAACTATCATTAAAATTGTCTACAGTACCTGAAAAATGGAGAGGGCCCAGCATAACAGCAATTCTTAAAAAGGGTTCCCGGGGTGATCAGAGAAACTTCAGACCGGCAAGTCTGAACTCAGTGCCATTCAAAACGGTAAAAAACATTATAAAGAACAAAATTACTAAACATATAGAGAGTCACGGTTAATGGGACGAAACAAATATTTAGCCAAGGGAAGTCTTGTCTCACTAATCTGTTATACTGTATCTGTTTATTTACAGCTTCAAAAAAATATATCAACCAGCTCACCTTTATCTATCTGGATTTTCAGAAAGCCTTTGATAAGGTCTCTAATGAGAAACTCTTGGCAAAATTAAAAAGTCATAGAATAGGAGGCAATGTACTATGATGAATCAGGAACTGGTTAAAAAGATAGAAAACAGAAAGCAGGGCTAAACTGCAAATTTTCCAAATGGAGAATGGTGAATAGTGGAGTAACCCAGGAATCTGTGCTGGGCCTGCTGCTTTTTAACATATTTATAAATGACCCGGAAATATGAATAATGAGCGAGATGATTAAATTTGTAGATGACAAAATTATTCAAAGTTAAAACACAAGAAGATTGTGAAAAATTGCAAGAGGACCTTGAAACTGGGAAATTGGGCATCCAAATGGCACATGAAATTTAATGTGGACAAGTGTAAATTTATGCTCTTAGGGAAGAACAACCCAAACTACAGTTACATGATGAAACGTTCCACTTTAGAGATCACCACCGAGAAAAAGGATCTAGGCATCATCGTGGATAATACGAGGGGTGTCCGATATTAAAGGTACAGGTGGCAATCATACTGGCTCCGCATGCGCAATAGTGTCGTCATATGCAGGACTACTTGTACTCTTAGTAGGAGAGTCTGTAGCATTGTTTTTTTAAACGCTCAAATTACAAGTAGTTTTCGGGAAGCAAACAAACATGGCGTGTGTAATCGCAGCGTATTCGAAGTTTGAGGTGCGTGGCGTTAGATTTTTACAAGCCGAAGGAGTTAAGCAGAGCGAAATTCATCGCAGATTAGAGGGCGTGTATGGCCCGAACGTTTTAAGCCTAAGAGTAGTCAGCGTCTGGTGTAGCAAGTTTAAAGATGGCCGAACGGAGTTGAATGTTGATCCAGAAAAGAAAAGAGGCAGACCAAGGACCTCACACACGGATGACAACTGCGCAACTGTCAAACGTCTGATTAGGGAGGATCGTCGCATTAAAGTTCGTGAAATTGCTGAAATGACTGGCATTCCTAAGACTTCTGTTCATGAAATCATATGTGATCTCAACTTCTGCAAAATCAGGAAGAATTGCAAGACACCGTTATGGACTACTTCAAGCAACTTGACACGCAACTGTAGTGTGAAGGGATGTTCAAACTAGTGGGATAAATGTCTCAATGTTTATGGCGATTATGTGGATAAGTAAACAAAGGTATGTAGTTTTTGGTGGAATGTATTGAATAATTTCTTTAAATATAAGTGTTAGTGTAATTTTGGCCTGTACCTTTAATATCGGACACCCCTCGTACATTAAACCCCTTTGCCCAATATACAGTGGCAGCCAAAAAAGCAAATAGAATGTTAGGAATCAAAAATTCTTAAAAACAACAACAAAAAACCCCACAAAGACCTCATGCACCTTGATTTTCTGCAGCACTAAAAGCACAAAAGCGTGCTCTGTGTCGCTTTGAACGACAATGGAGGAAGTCACAAAATCATCTTGTTCTTCCTCTGGTAGTTTCTGATTCCATTTCCTTCAAAGCTTCACTGTAGTACTTTTGTCTCTTGCTGCACCTTGAAAATCTCTTAAGTTCTGCGATTACCTCTCTCTCTCTCTCCCTCCCCCCAGCCTTAGCTTCTCTGTGTTTGAGCCATTTTCAGAGTTTCTTCAGGCATCCATTTTGGTTGTTTCTGCTTTTTCATCTTTTGCAGAGACACTTTACTGTCTTACAACATAACTTTCTTGATGTCACCCCATAACTCTCTGCCATTTGTATCCAAAGTGGCAAACTGATTTTGAAGGTAGTCTTTAAATTCTTGAAGTGTATTTTCAAGATCATATTTTGCTACATTCATGATAAGCTAAAGCTGAAAAAGAGCAAGCCAGAGTTTGCATACTAGTAGTAGATGATCTGTACCACAGTCAGCTCCAGGTTTTGTCTTTGTTGATTTCCACAGATGTAGTCAATTTTTGTATAATCCATTGGGTGAAGTCCATGTGTACGGTTACTGCTTATGTTGCTGGAAGGTGGTGTTTGAGGTGAAGAGAGATTGTTGCTGTTGCAGAATTTCTCAGTCCTTCTCCAGCTTCATTAGGTTGCCCATATTTTCCAGCCACTTGACTCTTTGTTCCCAACTTTTGCGTTCTAGTCAGCCATGACTATCAGTAAATCTCGTTTCTCCAGGAACAAGCAGGAATGAATCCTTACATATGGGTGACGTCTTTGAGGCCCGCACAGGAATGCTTCCCAGCTTCTATTGGGAGCTTTTGGGAGGCTCCAACATGCCAGTGTTTCTCCTTCCTGCCTGCCACCACGGCACCATCTTGAATCAGCCTTTCATTTTCTACAGAGCCCCATGGACACATTTCATTTACCCTCTGCTTGGTAAACTTTTTTCCCCTGTGGGGATTTTTTTCACTTTGGGTTTTTCACCTAGTCACCTGACATCGCTGTTCTCTTTTCCCCTTTGAGTATTTCTCCATTCGATCGTCAGTTTTTTTCTTACCACAGCCCCTCTACCTGGTTAGTGCCGGTGCTATGGTCAGACCTCACTACAACATTGAGTTGTTTGACTTTCCCGTGGCTATTTTGCTGGGCAGCATGTCACAGAAACCTACCAGCGGATTAAAAAAATGTTCCCAATGTGCTAAGACCATATCTGCTGTGGATAGGCACAGCCAGTGCCTACTGTCCCTGGGACTTTATTACAGCCCTCCTTCTTATAATTTGTGCTTGCAGATGACAAAAAGAGGACTCAGAAGTCAGGAGAAGCAATGCAAAGCACTGTTTGGCTCTTAGAAGTGCAATCCATCACCTTCAGCATCAAAGACATCAGTTTCTAGGCTTTCAAGGCTGCCTTGGATGTAGGTGATGCATAGACATCAAGGATCTCTTTGAGCCGAGCACATGTAGTGCCCCGGAGTATCAGCCATCGATCAATCTCCACCTGAAGATAAGGAAGGATTCGGTCTAGTCTTCCTTGCTGCCGCCTTCTGTGCCCTTGAAGTCTAGATTAGTATTGGTGCATCATCACTCTTGGCGCATCAACATCAGAGTCTATTGAGGCACGGCATAGAGAGTGATGGGAGTCCGCGTGAGTGCCCCTCGAAGGTGCCCTGAAGAGAGAAGAGCTCATCTTTCAGGACATCGGAGTGGCACCAACAGCCTAGACGCAGTCACCAATATCCCCATTCAGATACTAGGGGGTAGATCAGTTGAAGTTGTGCAGGCCTCGCAGCCTTCTGACTCAGCAGCCATGGAGAAGCACCTTTTGCAAGTACTTGAGAAATGCGTTGTGGTGCTGTTTGTGGTGCAGCATGCTGGGGCCTCAACATCAGCTGCATCAATATTGGCCACCATACAGCAGATCTTTGAGGTGCATGCCCTGCCTACAAGAGAGGCATTAACATCAGGACATCAAAGGACCCCGACACCGGTACCTGCCCAGCCGATATCCATTTCTAGCATCTCGGGGTCTGATGCGCCCTCAAAGTCTTGATGGATATTGGTGCATCATCACTCTCAAAACAGAGCTCCCAGTCCCCTTGGGGTAGGAAAGAGAGATCCTGGAAGAGACTCAGACAAACTTTGATTTCCTCTCCGAGTCTGACTCAGAAGGCTGTCACCGACATGGAATCTGAGGACTTGGCAGAGGGCAGGCCTCCTGAGCTCCCGTTGGACCCTTCTCCCTTCCTGATGATATGACCTTCAAGGAGTTTGTGAGGGACATAGTCAAGGCTATAGCAGTTTTTTTGGAGACTGAGGATGAGCCCAGGGCAGAATAGTTGGAGTTCCTAATGCATTCCTCAATCTCTAAGGAGGTGGTGACAGTGCCAATGCACTGCATCCTGCAGAGAGTACAGATGAGAATGTGGGAGAACCCCCTCATTGTATCTCTTGTTAGTAGAAGGCTTGATTCCATGTACAGAATTCAGAAGGCTCTCTGATTCAAGAGAGCCTTCCATACCATTCCTTGGTACTCAAAATCACCCTAAAGAGAACCAAGGGTACCAAGACTCATTCCTCTGTCTCTCCAGGGAGGGAGGCTCAAACACTGGATTCTTTAGAGAGATGTTTTCAGAGTTCCATGCTTCTAGTCCGTGTGGCCTCTTACCAGCTCTACATGGGTGTGTTCTTGAACATCATGTGCAACCTGGCTGACCTGGCCCAGTTTCTCCCTCCAGAGAAATTGAAGCAATATCATTCCCTAGAGGTCCATGGCAACAACTGCTCAAAGTTCATGGTCTAGGAATCCTATGACACCTTTGAAATGGCATCAAGAAATGCTACAATAAGTATTGGTTTCCGGAGACTCACCTGGCTCCAGTCATTAGACCTGTAGCAACTGGTGGACATAACATGCCGTGGAGAGAATCCCTTCAGAGAGGTCAAAAAGAAGGGCGGTTATATTGAGAAGCAGCATGTTACTCTCACCAGACTCTAGAGATGCACATCTGAGCAGACCTCCTACCATAGGAGGTACCAGGGTGGGAGCCAGAAAAAGACTTACTACCCTCATAAACGAAGGTACTTCCCAGCTTAAACAGAGTCATTGCCAATAGCAGCATAGAGAAAAGCCTTAGAAAGCTCAGCCAGCTCCTCAGCCAAAACCTGGGGTGGGGTTTTGACTGGTTCCTTCAGAGCATAGCCACTCTTCTGACTGCAATAGGAAACCTTCCGGTCGGGGGAAGACTCACTCTTTGCACAGAGGTGGCATCTCATAACCTCAGACTCATGGGTCCTACAGATCATATGAAGTGGTTACAAACTTCATTTATTGGAGCTGCCACCAAATTGTCCCCCAAGGATGCATCATCTCAACCCTCTGCATCAGGAACTGCTTCAGAGAGAAATCACCATCTTCTTGTCAGATCTTGCAATCAAGCCCATGCAACCAGAGCAGAGAGGTTGAAGATTTTATTCCAGGTACTTACTGATGCCCAAGAAAATGGGGGGGATACCGTTCCATCATAGACTTAAGAGACCTGAACAAGTACTTGGAAAGAGAAAAGTTCAGAATAATTTCTCTACGCACCCTACTTCCTTACTTTCAAGGAGGAGATTGGATATGCTCCCTGGATCTGAAAGATGTGTCTATCCACATACTGATACTTCCTGCTCACAGGAAGTATCTCCTATTTGTCCAAAGGGAGCAAACACTTCCAAGTGCTGAATGTTACCATTTGGCCTGGACTTGGTTCCTTGCGTCTTCATAAAATGCCTCGCGGTAGTAGCAGTTTACCTCTGGATGCAGGGAATGTTAGTCTTCCCCTATATGGACAATTGGCTAATCAAGAATACCTCTCCAGAAGGGATTTAAGAATCAACACGACCGACTGTCACACCCTCGGCACGCAATGCAATGTGTGTCTTCGAGTCAGTCCTGCCTCCTGGAGACCCAGAAGCTCCTGGGTTTTCTTGGCAGTGTCACCGGACGTAGATTGCCAGGCCTTTCTTCTGAGGCAATGGAGGGTTAAGTGACTTACCCAAGGCCACAAGGAGTGCTAGTGGGAATCAAACCCTAGTTGCTTGGTTACCAAGCCAGTGTTCTAACCACTAGGCTACTCCTCCACTCAGAACTACTAGGGTTCATTATAAATTACCCAAAGTCCCACCTTCAATCCACCCAGCAGTTGGAATTCATTGAAGCCCTGCTAGACATGACTCAGGCAAGAGCCTTTCTTCTGCTCAGGCTTATAGCACAGGTGAGTTAGCAAGTGACAGCTCACAAAATGTTGACCGTACTAGACCACATGGCCTCTACAGTGCATGTCACACCCTTGGCACGCCTCAAGATGAGGGAGGCTCAGTGGACTCTGAGGACTCACTGGACACAGGCCGACGCAGTAATCCTCTATATGTCACCGCCCCTCTTGTTCAGTTATTCCACTGGTGGACACAGTCCATCACAATCTGCTAAAAGGTCTTCCTTTTCAAACTGCTCCACCCCAAAGATTTCTGATAACAGACACACCCAGGTTGGGGTGGGAAGCTCATCACGATGGGTTGCAAACATAGGGCAATTGGTCCATCCAAGACAGTCTCCATTAGATCAACTTCTTGGAACTAAGAGCAGAGACAAACGCTCTGAAGGTTTTCCAAAATTGTCTGGCCAACCAAATAGGTTGTCTGAATCGAAACAATCAGGCCACCATGTTCTACAAAAACAAGCAGGAACGGGTTCATACCTCCTATGTTGGGAAGCAGTCAGGTTGTGGAAGCTTGCCATTGTACACGAGAAAGAATTGAGAGACATGTACCTGACAGGTGAGCAAAACACTCTGGCAGACACACTGAGTCGAGTCCACTGCTTGCCCTGGGACAAGTATTGTGGAATCTATGTGCCTCTTGGGAAAACTGCCAGGTACCGGTGGCCTGGATTGGCCACTGCTGGAAACTGGGCTTGATGGACCTTGGTCTGAACCCAGTAAGGCATAAGAACATAAGATATGCAATACTGGGTCAGACCAAGGCCCATCAAGCCCAATATCCTGTTTCCAACAGTGGCCAATCTAGGTCATACGTACCTAGCAGTTTCCCCAAAAGACACAGGTTCCACAATGCTTGTACTGGGTCAAGCACTGATATCTTCGGTCCCTTCTTAATAATGGTTTATGGACCTTTCCTCCAGAAACTTGTCCAAACCTTTTTTAAACCCAGCTATACTAACATCCTCCGGTAACAAATTCCAGAGTTTGATTACACGTTGAGTGAAAAAATATTTTCTTTTATTAGTCTTAAATAGTTTACCCTGCAGCTTCATTGCATGTCCCCTAGTCTTTCTATATTCTGATAACGTAAACAATCGATCTACGTTTTACCCGTTCCACTCCGTTCATTAATTTATAGACTTCTATCATATCTCCCCCTCAGCCGTCTCTTTTCCAGGTTAAAGAGCCCTAATCTTTTTAGCCTTTCTTCATAGGAGTATCCCTTTACCATTTTGGTGACTCTTCTCTGAACCTTTTCTAATAACGCTATATCCTTTCTAAGATACGGCGACCAGAATTGCACACACAATATTCAAGGTGCAGTCTCACCATGGAACGATATAGAGGCATTATAATATCTTTTGTTTTATTTTACATTCCTTTCCTTATGATACCTAGCATTCTATTTGCTCTCTTGGCCGCCGCTGCACACTGGGCCGAGGGTTTTAACATCTTATCCACAATGACGCCTAAATCTTTTTCCTGGGTAGTGGTTCCTAATGTGGAACCTTGCATCGTTTAACCATAGCTTGGGTTGTTCTTCCCTAGGTGCATAACTTTGCACTTGTCCACATTAAATTTCATCTGCCATTTTGATGCCCAGTCTTCCAATTTATCAAGATCCTCTTGCAATTTTCCACAATCCTCTTTGGTTTTAACAACTTTAAATAGTTTTGTGTCATCTGCAAATTTGATAACCTCACTCATTATTCCCTTTTCCATGTCATTTATGAATATGTCAAAAAGCAGCGGGCCCAGCACAGATCCCTGGCGTACACCACTATTCACCTTTCTCCATTGAGAAAATTGGCCATTTAGCCCTACCCTCTGCTGTCTATCTTTTAACCAGTTCCTGATCCACAGTAGTACACTGCCTCCTATCCCATGACTCTTTAGTTTTGCCAAAAGTCTCTGATGAGGGACCTTGTCAAAGGCTTTCTGAAAGTCCAGATACACTATATCAACCGACTCACCTTTGTCCACCTGTTTATTCACACCTTCAAAAAAAACATAACAGATTAGTAAGACAAGATCTTCCTTGTCTAAAGCCATGTTGGCTGTCTCCCATTAGGCCATGACTATCTACATGCCGAGTAATTTTGTTCTTTATGATGGTTTCTACCATTTTTCCCGGTACATTTCTTATGTTCTTAAGAGTCCTCCAGCCACACTAATGGACACTGGACAGAGAAGATAGATCTGTTTACCACCTTGCTCCTGCATTGGGAGGAGGGTCTTCTGTATGCTTATCCTCCAATACCTCTCCTTGCGAAGACCCTCCCTAAGCTCAAAACAGATAGTGGCACGATGATTTTCATCGCTCCATACTGGCCCAGAGCGCCTTGGTTTCCCCTCCTGCTGCAACTCTCCAGTCTGGAGCAGCTATGGCTCGAAGTCGAAAAAACAAAGTACGCACACTCACAAATATCCATTTTCTGTGGCTTCTTTCCCCGCAGCTACATCTCAGCCATGCATCAGATCTGATATCGCAGGAGGGTGGGACAATGTTGCACCCACCTTAACAACCAGTTCTTGGCCCTCATGGCATGGATGCTGAGAGGCTAATGCTGTCTCAGCTCAACTTGCCAGTGTAACTGAAATCCTTTTGGCTTCCAGGAGGGCCTCTAAGAGGAAGTCTTACTCTTGCAAATTGAAGAGGTTTGCTATCTAATGTGAGAGCTAGGCCGTAGATCTTTTCATCTGTTCCACTCAAAAACTGCTTGAATATCTTCTATACCCCTTTGAGTCTGGACTTAAGTCAAACTTCGTCAGGGTCCATCTCAGTGCGAATGGAGTGGATCATCAAGGTGTGGAAGGCAAGTCCATTGCGGTAGAGCCTTTAGTTATTCACTTTGTATGGTGGCTGCTTCTCTTGAAGCCTCCCTACAAGCCTTCCACAGTGTCTTGCGATCTCACTGTGGTTCTTGCACAGCTCATGAAAGCTCCCTTTGAGCCGCTCAATTCCTGTCCTCTGAAGTTCTTGATCTGGAAGGTATTGTTTCTGGTGGCAGTCACTTCAGCATGCAGAGTGAGCGAGCTTCAGGCCCTAGTGGTTCATCTACCTTACACCAAATGCCACCATAATATAGTGGTTCTTCATACTCATCCTAAATTTCTTCTAAAAGTGGTATCGAATTTCCACCTTTAACAGTCAAATGTTCTTTCCATATTTTTCCTGAGACCTCTTGCCCACAAAGGGGAAGCTAAGTCGCACATGTAGGACTGCAAGCAAGCCTTAGCCTTCTATTTGGCGTGGAGAAAGGTCCATAGGTCCATCCAGCTTTTTGTTCCTTTTGACCACAATAAGTTAAGGGCTGCCATTTCCAAACACTCTCTTTCAATTTGGCTGACAGACTGCATCTCTTTTGCTTATGCCATGGCAGGCCTGAGCCTTGGTCATGTCACAGCTCACAATGTCAGAGCTATGGCTGCATCGATGGTCAACTTATGCTCGGTCTCCATGGAAGAGATCTGCAGGGCTGCAATATGGTCTTCTGTCCATGGTATATCAAGTGCCTAAACCATAACCATACATTCACATCTCACTACTGCCTAGACAGGAATTCCCAATGTGACAGCAACTTCGGTCAATCTGTACGTCAGAATTTGTATGGGGATTAGAATCCCACTCCATCCCGCCTAGGCCCATTCTATTCTGTCCAAGCTACAAAAAAACAAAAAAAAACAAAGGGGAAGAGAAAATCACTGCTATTATACATAGTTGGTCTCTTGACCATTAAGGCCTGTTCCCATGCGACAGTTGAGTTCTGCCTTCGGTGGGCTTCTTGGTGACTGGTTTCAGTAGCCTGTAGCTTGGTAGTCCCATATGTGAGGACTCATTCCTGCTCGTCCACAGAGAAAGCACAGTTACTTACCTGTAACAGGTGATCTCTGGGAACAGCAGGAATAAGTCTTCACATATGGGTTTTGTCGGTACCGACGGAGCCTGCGTGGGAACGCTCCCCAGCGTCCAATCAAAAAGCCTTTGGGAGCATTCCACAGCACCTGCGTGCTGCCTTCCCGCCTTTCCCCAACTGTCTCTCCTCAGTTGAGTTTTAGAGCCGAGACCAAGAGAGAGAGAGAGGGAAAGGAAAGAGAGATAGAGAGAGAGAACTCCTAGGGGAGGTGGGTGGGTTGTGAAGACTTATTCCTGCTGTTCCCAGAGATCACCTGTTACAGGTAAGTAACTGTGCTATCTCCAGGAACAAGCAGGAATGAGTCTTCACATATGGGGACTCCCTAGCTTTAGATGCCAGGAAGAGATCCCAGAGGTTATGTGTCCCTGGGACAGGGCTGCACGTCCCCACATGGATCTCTGGCATCCCATGAGGGATGGTGGGTAGGAGTTGATTAAGTATGGAACAGGTGTTTAAGAACAGCCTGACCAAACAGTAATAGGCTGTGAAGGTATGAACCGAGGCCCAAGTGGCTGCTCGACAGATGTCGTCAATAGACACAGAGTTGAGATGAGCCATTGAGGCCACCATGGCTCTCACACTGTGAGCTGTGACATGGCCCTCCAGAGAAAGGTTCTTGCTCTGATAGGTGAAAGAAATACACTGGGCAATCCAGTTAGATAGTGTTCTCTTGGAGACTGGTAGTCCCAAATGAGAAGGATCAAAAGCAACAAAGAGTTGAGAGGACTTTCTATGTTGCTGTGTCCTCTAAGTAAAAAGCTAGAGCTCTTTTACAGTCCAGGGTATGAAGATTCCTCTCTGCCCTTGATGCATGAGGTCCTGGAAAAAAAGACAGGTAGGTAGACCTCTTGGTTGAGGTGAAAAGGCGAAACCACCTTAGGCATAAATTGTGGATTAGTCCTAAGGACCACCTTGTCATGATGGAACCTCGTATAAGGTGGATTAGCTACGAGTGCTTGCAATTCACTAATACGACGTGCTGATGTGACTGCAATGAGAAAGATAACCTTCCAAGAAAGATATTTCAGGGAGGTGGTAGCCAAAAGGTTCAAAAGGCAGCTTCATAATCTGACCAAGAACCAAGTTTAAGTCCCATGCCACCGGGGGTGGTCTAATGGGAGGCTTTGTTAAAAGGAGGCCTCTCAAATCTGGCTACAAGAGGATGAGAGGAAATAGGTTGTCCATTTAGAGGCTTAAGGGAAGTTGCAATAGCACTCAAATGGACCCTTACTGAATTTGTCTTAAGGCCTGCATTACACAGATGGAGGAGATACTCCAGCAAAGATTCCAGAGGTATGGCAAGGGGGTTAAGACCCTTCCCAGAACACCAGATAGTAAACCTCTTCCACTTGAAAGCATAAGAACGTCTAGTGGGAGGTTTTCTGGAAGCATAAAGAACATCTTTCACTTGTTGAGAAAGATGAAGATCCTGGAGATCTAGGCCTTCAGCAACCAAGCCCTGAGATGCAGAGACTGGGGATTGGGATGACACAACTTTCCATCCTCTTGAGAGAGGAGGTCTGGAGCAGACCCTAACTCCAGGGAGGGAGCTTGAGAGAGATGTAGAAGCAGAGGGTACCACACTTGCCATGGCCAATGTGGAGCTATGAGAATCATGTGGCCTCTGTCTCTCTGAAGCTTGAACAGGGTTTTGGGAATTAGAGGAATGGGTGGAAAGGCATAGAGGAAGTCTTGACCCCAGTGGAGGAGGAAAGCATCCCTGCCTGAGCCAGAGTTCTGGAACAGAACCGGGGAAGTTTGGCATTCCACGGACTTGCAAAGAGGTCTATGTCCGGGGTTCCCCAAAGTTGAAATATCCTGGTCAACTGGTCTGCATGCAGAGAACACTCGTGTGGAAGGAGAACTCGACTGAGTCTGTCCACCCAAGAGTTTTGAATGCCTGGAAGATATACTGCCAGCAGATGAATCTGATGCTCTCTGGTGAGGGCCCACAGTCGCAAAGCTTGGTTGCAAAGCGACAGAGAGCCAGTTCCTCCCTGCTTGTTCACATAGAACATGGCTACCTGATTGTCCGTGTGGATAAGGACTGTCTTGTGGCTGAGCAGGGTGTGGAAAACCCGCAGAGCAAGGAAGATTGCTCTGAGTTCCAAGAGACTGATGTGTAGACAAGTCTCCTGTGGGGACCAGATGCCCTGGGTGGAGAGGTCTTGCAGATGAGCTCCCCACCCCACTGGAGAAGCATCTGTTGTAAGAGTTGCTTGGAGTAGTGACTGCTGAAAGGTGGACCCCAGCAACAGGTTTTGAGGGGACTTCCACCACTAAAGGGACAAAATGAGGCGACTTGTGTTTGCTAATTTGTCTGACAGGCAGCCTAATGCCTGGGTCCATTGGGTGGATAAAGTCCACTGAGCTGCCCTCATGTGAAGGCGAGCATATGGTACCACATGCACGGTGGATGCCATGTGGCCTAGCAACTAACATCTCTCGAGCAGTTAGGAGGGGCTTCAACTCTGCTTGAGAAGCTAACTGCACCAAGCGAAGACAACGGGCCTGGGGAAGATAGGCCCTTGCCCTTGTGTATCCAACAACGCCCCTATAAACTCCAGGGACTGACTAGGGATCAAATTGGATTTTGGGATGTTTATTACCAGCCCTAAATACTGAAGGATACGCATTGTGCAGGTTAGAGAAGTCTTGACCTCTGACTGAGTGGGAGCTCGAATGAGCCAGTCGTCCAAGTAAGGGAAGACGACTATCCCCAGGGTGCGTAGAAAAGCAGCTACCACTGCCATGCATTTCGTGAACACCCTTGGTACAGAGGCCAGACCAAAAGGGAGCACTCTGTATTGATAGTGCTTCTCTTGGAAAAGGAACCAAAGGAACCTTCTGTGAGTTGGATGGATGAGAACATGAGTGTACGCATCCTTGAGATCTAGAGAACAAAGCCAATCCTGACTCTGAAGGTATGGCAGCAGAGTTCCCAGAGAAACCATCTTGAATTTTTCCTTGACTAGGAATCTGTTCAACTCTCTGAGATCTAGGATGGGTCTGAAGCCCCGTTTTCTTTGGAATAAGAAAATAGGGGGAGTAGAACCCTGTGCCCTGTTGTTGAAGAGGCACTTCCTCTATTGCCCCCTGGGCGAGAAGAGTGGCAACCTCCTGCCCCAACAGGTTGAGGAGGGAGGTTGGAGAATTGAACTGGTGCACTCTTGTGAGAGGGGGCAAGCTTGAAAAATGAAGTTTGTACCCCTCTCTTATGATGGAGTGTCCAATGCTCTGCTGTAATTTGCCCCCACCTGGGAGCAAAGTGACATAACCTTCCTGGAATGGTGGAGGGCTCTGGTCCTTCCAGAGCCAGGAAGGCTAAGTTCTCTAACGGAAAGTCAAAGGCCCTGAGGGGGCTGAGTTTGCTGGGCTGGAGCAGGCCTAGCAGCCTTTGCTTTGCTCTGTTTGGATGATTGCTGACGTTTGGTAGGGAACTGAGCTGCAGAAGATGCCCGCTGACCATAAGCAGGATAGAATCTTCCCTTTTTAGAAAAAGGTATTTTCTTGAATAACCTTTTCTTAGCAGGAGCAGCTGTGGATTTGGATAGTCTATCCAAAGCAGAATTTTCAGCATCCATCTGATTGGCCTTTGCTTGCCAATCCTTACCAAACAGGTTCTCACCTGTACAAGGGATATTTCCAAATTCATCTTGAACCCAGATCTCCAAATCAGATGCTTGAAGCCAAGCAATCCTACGTGCACCTATGGCAATAGCTGAGGCTCTGCTTACGCATTCAAAGGAGTCAAAAGCTGCACGGTTGGAGAATTTGGAGATATCTTGGGCATGTTTGAGCCCAGTGAGAGTCTTGCCTTTTATCTTCAGACATAAAAGGACTTAAAGTCTGCAAATGGTCAGTGACTTCTTTTAAGAACATTCCCATGTAGAGACTATAAGAATTAATTCTCGCAAGCAAGCATGGAAGCTTGGAAGACTCTTCTTCCAAAAGCATCCAGGGTTCTACATTCACGTCCTGGAGGATTAGAGGCATGTCTTTTGGCACTTCTAATCTTTCTCACTGCAGACTCAACCACAATAGAGTGGTGAGGAAGTTGAGTTTTCTGGAAACCAGGACAAGGAGGGACATGATACATGGTATCCAACCTGCGAGAATGAGGAGAGGTGGTGTTCCTGGAGATAGTAGTTACTCACCTGTTGCAGGTGTTCTCCATGAACAGCAGGAATGAGTCCTCACAACCCTCCAACCTCCCCAAGAATCTGTCTTCTGCTACAGCTATGTTATCAGACTAATTCAAGATTGCGTCACGGCAGCAGGTGGGAAAGGCGGCACACAAGCCCGTAGAGCCTCCCAAAAGCTTTCAATAAAAGCTGGGGAGTGTTCCCACGTGGGGCTCCACTGGGGACATCACCCATATGTGAGGACTAATTCCTGCTGTCCAGGGAGAACACCTGCTTCAGGTGAGTAACTACCTTTTGCATATTCTGTTGATTTCAGTTTGTACTTGTTCACAGAACAAATCAACACTTCTTGCAAGTTTTTTTGTTAATTAGAAATGCAACACCATTTCTGCTTTGTCTTTCATTTCCAGCATAACATACTATGTGATAATTCAGATTCAAAGTGCCCAATGTCAATCCATTTCAGTTCACAGACACCCAACAGATTGAGCTGTACATGTTCGAATTAACTGTGGACCTTCCCTTGGTTCATATTTCGTATATCACGTCCAAGTATGTAAAACAAATTTGCAACTTCTGACTCATTTCAGGTGCAGCTACATCAGCAGTCAGACATCCCAAGGGCTTTGTTCTACCTCATGATAAAAATGTTGGCTTTCTTCTGAACAGCATTCCCCAATAGGCAATGAGTGCCTTCTGACCTGAGGGTCCAGCACTATATCATAATTTATTTTGTTGCAACTTGCGTTTCCATGGAAAGATAGAGAGGTAGATCACCAAGCCTTTCTTCTATGCAAGTAAGGCCAGGGTGGTTGTTACTGTCACAGAAATGTGATGATCCTCCACCTCCATCACTGTTCCATATTGCAGCCATCCATATGGGTGGTTTGTCTTAGCCTGGGCACCTCAGCTGAGACCTGTCCATTTTAGTAGCTCAAATACCAGCAGGGTCTCCTGACAGCATAGCCCTCAGCACCCCAGATGCACAAATGCCTTTGCGACACACCTACACAATATATACTGATTCTCTCACTCTAAAGCAAGTAAATACTACCTATCCTTTAAAAAAAGAAAGAGGTGGCTTATTTAAATTTGATAGAACACCTAGCAAAGGCATCAGGACAAGAAGTAATAAGCTTAAAGTAACTGGAATATTTTCATCTACACATCAGCAAATTTAGCACAGCTATGTAATGCAGATTTGTGCAGAATTCTACATTTATTGTGCCAAAATTTAGTAACGCAGAGCTGGAAGAGGGGAATTTAAACTGAATCTGTGATTTGTGTGTTTTATATTTTGATTTATTATTTATGTTTTCAGTTACCTGCTGAGAAGAGTATCAATCAGCAGGACACAGATGTTATGAATAGAAATAAAAAATAAAGAGCTGTTGGGGAGAGGGAGAAGGAAGTTCAGCCTTGAAAAGAAGAAAAGTTCTTTGAGGGAAGGCTTAACCCTGCCAAATCTGCTTTTAGGAATACTGAACATGTTCCTTTATTGCATCTTAAATTATTAATCAAAGAAAGATTAAAAGGGTTATTTTGAAAAATAAGGTATGCAACTTTTTTAAATATTGTATGTAGAAATTTTCAATTTTTTTTGCACAGAATTTACCTGCGAGTATACACTTTACATGGTGCCACAATCTAAAATGATAAATCAGTTTAAAAGAAAAGCAGACTAGTGTTTAGGGTAGTGGCCCCAGACACTGAAAATAAAATAGGAGACCTCCAATCCCCCTTCCCTTCCTCCTATCCCCCTTTTCCAAAGTATGAAAGGAGCAGCGGTGGAGGTAATAGTAGCAGCAGTCAGCACAGGGCCCTGTGTGCCGGTGTGTACTCACAGACCCTAGTACTCTGCATGGGATTCCAGTCAAACAGGAAGCCAATACAAAAGGAGGGGGGGGGTCAGAGCTTATGAACATTCAATGAATGACAGTTCCAAAGCTGACTTAGCCTAGGACACAATAGGAGTTCGGGGGGGGGGGGGGGGGGAGAGGGAAGGGGCAGCCCTCTTTCTGTGACTGCTTTTGGTATCACAATCCTGGAAGAAACCTCTCGTTTAGGGAAATATCAATAGTTATGATGGTACTTTTCCTTCTAGCATGTTATACTAAGCCAGCACTTTTGAGCCAATTTCTGGTCAAGGCAGCATTTTCTTCTGTTACAGGACCAGCCAGAGATACTGGTAATCCAGAGAAAGCAGTAAGAGTCTTGTGTGTACAGGAAACCCTTAGGCAATCATGTGATGGTTGAGCTTGACTAACACCAACTTATTTATGCAACAATGTCTACACAAAGCAGTTCAGGGACAACATGAGGCAGTGAGGTAGTGCCATGATAGTCTGAACAATAAACAGCCCTACAATGCCTGGGGACCAGATTTGTTCTCAGCATGGTCGCTTTGCCAACCAAACAGATCAGTTAAAGAAGTCTTGATCATGAAAACAAAATACAGTCGAACAAACAGAACTGTCAGGAAGCTTCAACCTACCAGCAACAATTTATTTCATTTCTTCCTCAACTACCTCTGCATTTCAAAAGCAGCTTTAGGGCGGAACATTCATACAATAAAAACACGTCTCACAAAAACACACATACAGCAATACAAGACAGCCAGCCAGTTACAAAAAACTGCTCCGTGTAAAATTTTCTTCATCCTTCAACATTCTAATCTACCCTTGTGACCAGTTATAACTTCTCCAGCCTCTAGGCGTGCCATCAACTATTCAACTTTAGGGATGGTCTGCTTAAAGAGCTACACCTTGCCCTCACTGCAAAAGATGTCTTGCACTGTGCAACCATTCAGCAAGAAAATATTCCATGCACCTACCATCCAAGGAAATATTCTTTTGTTAGTCCTGAGTCTATGACTTTTCAGCCTTATATCATGAAGTACAGATCTGTAACTTATTTCCACTGAAAAAAATGCTCATCTCTTGTGCATTAAGTATATTTCTTCAGTATTTAAATATGTATATCCTAAACAAGGGGAGAGGTAATACACATCTACTCATAGTTCCATTTCATTAGTACCTATGGACAGGCTCTGCACAATTTTGGTAGATTTTTCTACTATATCTTTTTGAAGTCCTCTGAAAATGGTCGCAATATTCTAGATGAGGTCTCATTATCAGGCTGTACAGAGATATCACCATTTTTTCCCTTGATTATGCCGCTCCTCCTACATCTTAGAATACCTGTGTCTCTTGCCCTTGCACTGTTACGCTGCTTTACTATCCCAAGATTAGATATAATCACCATGAGATCTCTCTAAATTGGCTAGTTTTGCATACACCATGAGCTTCTTTCCAATTTATTACTACTGCTATTCAAGGTACTTGCACTGTGCCAAAAACAGCTTCCTCCTTGGCTCACAGATAAAAACAGGGAACGTATCAAGGTGTGTGAAAGTTCTTTTTCAGCAGGCTAATGGTATCCAACACAGTTATTTGTATCTTTCTGGCATGTTTTCGTAGTCACCAACTTGGTACTTGAGAATGTTTTGTTTCTTTCCACAAATACAAATAAATCATTAGCACCGACACATCTATTATCAAAGCAGTCCTTGTGTTCTTTTTCCTTTCCCACCATGTCCGGTTCACTTATGTCTATGGGAATGCCCTAGGTGATCACAACCTCTTCATTCTCCACCATTCTCATAGTGTCATAGATCCAATGTTCTTCTGATAGGTGTTGTACTGTTTTAGTGGATGAGACGAGTTACTTTTCTGTTTATAGATCTCCTTCCTTCAGTTATTTGCAGACAATAATGAAATGAATAATCTACATTCCTCCGTTTTACCATTTTTTCTTTATGCTTACTATGAACCATCTTGTCTGTAGCCACTATCTTGCATTACAACTACCAGCCTCTCATCCTATATTTTAAAGCTCACTTCTTAACCAGTCTTGTGTCGGATTTTAATCAATGCATAGTTTCTGGAATACCACTCATTTGTGCATCTGTCCTTTGTTTTTCCTCCTTTCCCCATCTAATTCTTTACAGGTTTTTTTCTCATCTTGAAAAATTGTTGCTGCTTTCTCCACTGCATGTATTGGTGGATTCTCATTAATTTTTCCTATGTGTTAGACCATTTGTTAAAGTTGAAGGATGGAGACTGATTCTGGACATTCTGTATAACTTCATATTTCAAAACACTTTTTCCATATTTGGGTTTGTTAATGCTAGTTTGCCTGGAAGTCAACATAGAAATGCTCTGTACATACAGAATTACTATCAAGTCCATTCCTTCTTCAGCTCTTGAGACATTCAGCCTTAGAATACACTAATTCTTATAGGTTACCTCATGGGCATGAAGGAGTTTTGTACATACATCCAGTTTTTAAAGATCTGTGTGAGGCCAGTTCGCAATGCCATAGCTATATGAGAGTAATGGAATTACAAGATGACCGATGGCTTGTATTTTATTCCATGCTGTTAAAGCACTTTTTCAGTATAACTTAATCTTCTACAATATTCTTTGCTGGATTGCTGCTCTCTAGATATTTCTAGACACTTTCCCTGTTTAAATGCCTTTATAACAATCATCAGCGAGATCTGTTTTCAGTTTTGCTCAATTGTTCTCCAAGGAAGGTTGTCCTGGCACATTTATTCAAGTCAGTCGTCATCCTGTCATCATCTGAAAAGCTTTTTACTACTCTGGGTTATTCTAGAAAAGTGCTGATCATATGAGTTATAGAGATTCAAATTATCTAGAAACAGTAGGTGCAAGGTTATCTGTGGATCATTAGCGTCTTTAGGATTAAGGCTAAAGTCGTGACACAATGAGGGTACTCTGCTCCATATAAAACAAAAATGTGGTGAAATACAAGTTCCATGGAATTTTCCTCACTGAATCTTTATGTTAGGGTTATCAAAGTGCCCACCTTCATACGTCATTCAGAATGTAGTTTGTCACATTTTCATTGTGAAGTTGATGTACTCAACCAATCCAGGATTTTGTAAATGTCAAGGAATTTATTATCCAAGAATGCAGGATACTATCGAAAGCTACAATGAGATTTCTGATTCTCTTACCATTAACCACAGTGGCTTTATTCAGTATTAGTCTTTGGTTCCATAAGCATTCCTTTAATTACCCATTTTGTTCTATTACCATGTTAATGGAATTGATATGATCATATGTTCTATCAGCATCAACTGCAATGAACAGCTTGTAGATATGTAACGATGTGCACTAATCAGGAACAGCCTTATGTACTGTTTTTGGATCTGTGTGAGCCAAATGCATGTCTTTTAGACTTTTTCTCATTATATCACCCGTGCCTTTGGCCTATCCTGCCTCATCTATGCAGATGACGTTCTCATTTTTACCCCGATCAATATCATAAATCCCAACTACACAGCTTTAATCAACTGCTTCAACACGATAACGGATTGGCTCCTTAACCAGAACCTGCGAATAAACTTCAAAAAGACTGAAGTACTAATCATCACAAGAAACAAACGCTTCTCACCTCCAACCCTCAAAGTAAGAGACGCTGAACTTCCAGTCAAATCATCCATACGCTACCTGGGTGTTACAATTGATCAACAACTAAATTTCAAGGAACACATAAAAAACACAGTAAAGGCCATTTACCACAAGATTAAAACCCTTCGACTCCTGAAACCCATGCTAAACTCTGAGGACTTCCGCACAACGTTCCAAGCGTTAGTCACACCCCATTTCGACTACGCGAATATCACACTACATGGTCTACCAAAGAATACCCTATATCCTCTTCAATTAGCCATGAATACCGCAGCACGCATTCTGTCTGGAGCAACAAGAAGAGACCACATAACACCAATACTAATGGAGCTGCACTGGCTCCCGATAAGCTGCAGGATCACATATAAAGCCCTTCTCACCATTTTCAAAGCTATAAATAAATTATCGCCATCCTCAATCTCAGATCTACTCACGCAAACCCCGAACAATAGACTCAGGAGGTCCACAGCTGAAAATACACTAGTTATCCCTAGTGAATCAATAAAGTGGACCCAAATAACTAACAGAGCATTTTCATCATATGCCCCAAGATGTTGGAACCAACTCCCTCCCAGCATCAGATCAATTAGAGACCTTTTGCAATTCAGAAAAGCCATAAAACACCATCTGTTCACTATGTACTTCACTAAACTCATCGACTCCCCGCCTACCATCAAGATCTCAAGCCCTCATGAAGACAAACCAAATACACCTCATACAGAATATGTAACATAGACAAATAGATCTGTATCTATGTATAAGGTACTGTAATGTAAATAGAATTATATTCACGATAGCTGTTAAAATGTAAATAGTTTTCCCCTAGTTGAAGCCCATGTTACGCTCCCTGTTCTTTGTAAACTTAAGACAGGTTTTATCTGAGTAAAATTTTGTTGTATGGAAACCGCACTGATGACAAAGAGCGCGATATATAAGAACTGTTAAATAAATAAATAAATAAAATATCTTATTTTTCTAACTTAACTGTGCCTCATTCTTAGGCTACTCATTTTTTCTACACCATCAGGAGTGTCCCCACCCTGCTGTAGATAATTGCATCATCCACAAAAAGACAAAATGTTCCACACCAGCCTCTCTTCAATCATCTCTTTAAAAAAAAAGCGCCGATCAAACCAACTGCAAGGCAGGACCAACCCTACCACTAGGTATACTGGTGCTCAGAAGCTGCAGGTACTGCCACGCAGTGGGCTCCTTTCTCCTTAGGAACCTCCGGACTAATGTCCGTAACCTTCGCGCCCTTTGCTGTGGGAGAAACATCTGCCCGGTCTCCGTGTCAAACCGAGCCCCTAAATATTCTATGCCCTGTGAGGGCACTAACTTGCTCTTTGCCCGGTTGACCACCCAACCTAGGCTCTCTAGAAAACTCACTACCCTGGAAGTAGCTTGTTCGCCCTCGCGCCTTGACTTCGCTCTGATCAACCAATCGTCTAGGTAAGGATGCACCAGGATGCCTTCCCTGCGCAAGGCTGCCGCAACCACCACCATAACCTTCGTGAACGTGCGTGGCGCCGTTGCTAGGCCGAACGGCAACGCTCGGAACTGGTAATGGCCGAAGGGAACCACAAAGCGGAGGAATCTGTGATGCTCCTGCCAAATGGGAATGTGCAGATAGGCTTCTGACAGGTCCAAGGCGGTGAGAAATTCTCCCTTCCGAACTGCCGCAATCACCGAACACAGTGTTTTCATGTGAATGTGGGCCACGCGAAGACACCGATTCACCCCCTTGAGGTCCAGAATTGGCCGGAAACCTCCGTCCTTCTTTGGCACCACAAAATATATGGAGTATCGACCACAACCTTGTTGGTTTCGGGGCACCGGCTCTATTGCCCGGAGGTCTAGTAGCCTTTGTACAGTCTCCCGCACCGCCTCGCACTTCCAGGCGCCTTGCAGGGAGACAGCACAAAGGCATCGTGCACTGGCCGCTGAAGTTCCAGCGCATAGCCCTCTCGGATGACCTCCAGCACCCACTGATCTGAAGTAATCTGGACCCAGGTGGCATAGAGTTCCTGCAACCGACCTCCCACGGGAACTAGGGGCCCCTGGGTCCACCTGATCTCATTGTGCCTTTCGAAGATTAGAGGAGGAGGAGGAGGAGGAGGGGGAGGGGGAGGGGGAGGGGCCCCCAAATCCTCTCCCTGCTCCCCGGAAACCTCGAAACCCCTGGTTCCTACCGGGAAATCTGCCTCTCTGTCCGGAACCGAACCTTTGGAAACGAAACCTGCGAAAGTCCCGTTGCTGACTCTTACTTGCCGTGGCTCCTCGGCTCTGCTTAGGCTTGTCCTCTGGTAGCTTGCCTTCCTTTGACTCGCCCAAGTCTTTGACCAACTTCTCCAGGTCTTCCCCGAACAGGAGGCGCCCCTTGAACGGGAGCTTATTCAACCTGGCTTTGGACGAAGAGTCCGCTGCCCAATTACAGAGCCACAGGTACCGCCTGGCAGCAACCGCCATTGCCATGCTCTTTGACAAACCCCGCATGAGGTCATAATGAATGTCCGACAAATAGGCCGCCCCCAACTCCAGGCGGGCGGCCTCGCTGGACTTGTCGTCTACCTGCCCTGATTGAACCTGTTGTGACCACCGAAGACAGGCCCTGGCCACCCAGGCCCCAAAGATAGCCGCCTGGAGAGACAGAGCATTGGTGTCAAAAACCTGCCGCAATAAGGCGTCCAGCTTCCTGTCTTGCGCATCCTTAAGAGCTGCGCTGTCCTCCACCGGGATGGTGGTCTTATTTATCACTGCCGCGTCCACCTTGGGAGACTTGAAAACCTCCCTGTCCTGATCTACCAGCGGGTATAACCAGCTTAATACTCTGGAGCCCTTGACTGCCGCCTCCGGTACGTTCCACTCTTCCTGAATCAACTCTTGAAAGACCCGATGTACCGGAAAGGCCCTCTGAGACTTTCGGAAGACCTGCAACAATGGATCCTCCAGAGACTCGTCCTCCGCCGGCCCCTGCGCCGGCATGTTTAGGGTTCTCAATGAGAGCCAGCAGCTCCTCCCTTCGGAATACCCGCACCACTCTGGCTTGCTCTTCCTTGTCCTCGAGCTCACCTTCCTCTAGTTCCTCCTCGGGGAGCACACTCTCTCCTTCCTCATCCGATAAACGCCCCTCCGAAGCCAGAGATAGCGCCTCGGCCTCCGCATCCAGCCGTAGTCTTTTCCCTCCGTGCTGGACCTCTGCGGGTAAAGCTTGGATGGCACGCTTCATGCTGCTCCCTTCGGGAGCGTCTGTCTGCTTGAAAGGCAGTCCTCCCACCGCCTGCTGCAGAAGGGCCACAGAGTCAGGCGAAAAAATGGACTCTAGCCCCCTTAGCCAGGTCGCCTGAGGCGCAGGCCGCTCCGGGGAGGAAGATGGCCTAGCCACCGGCTCCCCACGGGGTAAACCAACCAAGGGAGGAGCATCCAGGGGACCTGCCTCCGCCCCTGCCCGCTCCCCCACATCCTCCCCGGAAGGGTCCATGGCTGCGGCCTCCTTGGAGCAACCCCTGCACACTCCTGAGTCCAGAAGAGTACTCCTCTTAGCCCCACAAATAACACACTGGGCTTTTGGAGGCATAACCCCTTAGAGCCGCTCCCTTCCCCTTGGGAGCCCTACTCGCAATCTGCCTATCTCCCAAGGGGAACCCCAGAAGTCTGCAGCCCCTTAAGAACCTTCTTATCCGGGTATTATGTGCCTTTGCGCAAGTTTGTTTTTTTGTTGGGTTTTTTTTTAACTCATGCTGCAAAAAAGGAGCCCCTTAGCTGTCCCCCCTGATCACCGCCCGCGGGCCTCCAAACCGCGGCTTTAGAAGCCGGGAAAAAATCTGACAGTTAGCTCCGGAGCCGGCCCTGTGCTCCTGCGTTACTGCCACGTGGCCAGGCCTGCACTGAAGAAGGCGCTCCTTCGTGCCGCGGAAAAAAAGTCACCGGCCTGCCCTCTTACCTCTGCTGCCCCTGCAGCCAGATTCCACTGACGGACCGAGCTCTCCGCTGCCAGAGAACGACCAGAAGGCCCCAATTACGTCCTGAGCACAGTGCGGAGGTGCAACCCCGGACACCTCCCCGAACAGCCAGAGGCGCGCTCACAGGCAGGACGTCTGTTTAGCGCTTGGCTGAGCAGCTCTGCCTCCTCAGCTCCACTGCTACTCACCGGGAGCTAACCGGCCCCCTTCAGAAATATAACCGGGCTACTCGGAGGGGAAACTAAGAAGAGGTTAGAGGAGAGCCTGAGGCACCAATAAGGCACAGCTCCTGAAATTTAAAGGCACAGCCCCGTTTTGTTTTTTTAACTAAAACCCTACTACTTCACTCAAACTGTTCCTCCAGTGAGTCCGGACCCCCGGACTCTACCTATTCAGTTGCTTGGAGACTGAGGTAACTGATGGAGGAAGGCGGATCCCAGAGATATATACGGATGACATCATGGAAAAGAAGGAGATTCCTCAGTCTCCAAGCTGCTGAATGAGGTGGACAACTCAGAGGTCCGGGACTAGACTGGGGATACGATCAGGAATAACACATTTCTGTAGGTATTAGGGTGGAGAAGCTGGTTTTACAACTAGCACACAGATTTTATTTTCTTTTGTTCCTGGTATAATGAAAAGTGAAAAGAATGACACCCCAGAACATAAGACCAATCCCATAATGTAAATTTAAGATAATACGTTCACCGATCATTACATAATATGCCACCCAGCCATCACAGGTCACTTATTCTAGTGCTAGTTCAAAATACTTTTTTCCAGCAATTTATGGACAGGCTACTGATGAGAGACTAAAGTTGTGCCAAAGCCGCTATCCTAGAATAACAAAATGTAATGCCAACAATGTCCTGGCAACAGGAACAAGCTCATTAGGTTTGGAGACCGAGAGGCTTCTCTGTACTTAAGCACGGCATGAACACCGTGCCTGCATAGAAAACTACAGAAACAGTCTTAGCTCCACAGACTTTCCCTTTAGGAAACTACAGAGCTCATCGGACTTGCTACAAAATTTAATACAACCCAAACCAACAGATACATTTTGATTTTGGGAGCAGTTACAAAGAACACATTTATAAAACCCGTTTTCATGCTATAAAACCTGTGCCAGGATAGAAATGCATCTTGTGACCAATGTTCCTGCCAAGCTGCATGGAGTTCTCTTGCCCGCACCGTTGCTGCCAGGGAAGATGCTGACTATATTTATAGAAAGCATGACGAAACAGCACATCCTGACCGCCCAAACCCAGCAGCAAGGACACTCGGTTCCCTTATTGTACATTTCAATGTTATTAGATTTAATTGGAATCCCTCACAGTGGTGCATCCACTAAAGGAATCACCTCATGTTGGACTAAAAGCAGCTGTTACGGCTTCCCCAACATATCCTGGAGCCCCCACAGGCAGCTGATTATCAGGATATCCACAATGAATGTGTACGAGGGAAATTCTTCACATTTATTTGCGTTATGTTCACCATTTGTGGGCTTTTAATGGGTGTTGGAAATTTCTCCTCAGTTTTAGTACCATGTTTTATATTGCAGCTTAAATTGCCTAGAGTTGTATCTTGGGAATCATACTCATATACAAAGTTAATAATGTACCTCGCCAGATAGCTCCCAGAAGTCAGACTCTAGGCACATGACAGAAACTGATGGAGCTTTTCAGAAGAACTACAACTACCAGTTTTACTCTTGGGTGAATTCTGCACAGGGACAAAACAACAACAATGGCAGAATTCCAAGCTATTCTAGTCTCTTCCTGCTGCCTCCTGGCTCAGGATGGATCTCCTACACTGTACCTGAATGTAACGCCCTTAACTGCCTAGCTGCTACCCGCCATAGGCGGTATATCACAAACTTAAAACTAAACCTGGCCTTGCCTCACTCATCTTTCAGAAGGCCCCAGTCACCCTGTAGAACCTAACTGCCTTTCTATCACTTTGGTCCCGATGCCAGATCTCTGCTACTTCCGGCTATTACTGCCCTGGGTCTTACACAGATCGCTCACCGACATCCCTGGTGTATTTGGTGCAGCATTGGCTTGCATGGACCTCTCCTTCCCCCTGGCACTCATCACAGCAAGACAAAAAGAGCAGTCGCACACACAGCAGTAGTCTCCTCCTCTGCCGCCCTGAGCCTGGCTGATTTGAACCATATAGGACTCCATATAGCTGCATGGTCCAAATCAGTGGCCATACTCCAGGCGGCATAGGACAACAAATCCCAATGTGCAGCTGCCCCACCTCCTCCTCTTACTGCGTGACTGGTAAAGGGGGAGGGGAAGACAAGTTACGGGCCTGCACCAAGGGAGAAAAAGATTGACACTCTTTCCCCCCCCCCCTATGTCAATAGGGAATGTTTGGGGCAGGAATAAAAAACTAGAGGGTAGCGACAGAAAGCTAGGGGATGCCCATTTGCTCTACTGAAGCTGCATTCTACTCTTGAGGCCCTAATGTTGAATTCCCATTTTTCAGCCAGGGCTTATCCAAAAGCTACAATTAAACAAGCTTTTTTTGCGCACCAAGAATGCCCAGAGGGATTTGTTACTGTAATACAAGCAGCCATAATGTGATGATTCCATAGTTTGTGTGTTACCATATGGAACTGGTGCATCTAAGATAGTGAATGTTATTCGTAAACATTGGCGTGTTAGCTCTAATGCTTGTTTGTCTCCTGCCTCTCGGGTGGCATTTAAAAGGGGAAAGAATCTCGGCGAGCTGCTCACTAATTTTTCGGCTACTGCTGATTTGAGTTTGTCTGCACGGCCCATGGGTCATTTCCCTTGTGCTGCATTAACTGGTGTGGATTGACAATGACTGGGTCTTCATGGGCTCATCCTGATAGCACAGTGTACCACACTAAACAATTTACTTCATGTGATACAGCAGGTGTGATTTATATAATTTATGGAGGTCAAACTAAGCGGAAAATTCACCTACAACTGAATAAGCAGTGGAGCAGGATACATACAAAATCTGAAACCGCCCCTATGGCGTCTCATTGGAATACTCATCAGCATATGCTTTCTGATATCCACTGGTGCGTTTTGGAACACCTTCCACGCCCCTGGAGGGATTGTGATTATTAGAAGCAATTGGCCTATAGAGAAGAAGCCTGGATATTCTTTCTGGGCTTGGTAGAACCTGGTGGTTTGAATCAAGCGCTGGAATGGTCCTCTCTAATCCGATTGGTATGTCTGACCATGTGATTACCTTTTGCCAGGGTATTAGTAAGTGGAGTCATCTGAGTGATCAGGTGGCTGGAGTTTGGCTCTTATCTCAGCAGAATTTTTGAATTGATTTTGGATGCACTGTTCCCTGGTGCAGGTACGTTCACTTTTGTAATCTTATCGAAACAATATTGTGTCGGGTTGGGTTTAGATGTTACTAATTTTTATATCAAACTCATAGTAAATAGTTTTGTGCACATGTTTATTGCATAGAATGATAAATAGTGTGACCTATGATGAAAGATGTGCATACCAGTGGTGGCCCTTGAGGATATGATACTGGAGGGTCGTTTTTTTTACCTTTATTTAGCTCTGCATGATATTTGAGGTCCACTAATTTATTTAGTATCTGCTGTGTTATATGTATGGTTTTAGAAATCCATTTTTTGGCAGTCATTCTGGGGAAAGGGCATAGAAACTTGGAGGGGGGATGATCAAGCCTAGGGATTAGTTAGGGAGAGAGAAATGGGGAGAATGGAATTGAGGAGCAATGTCAGGCCTTTAATGATAGAAGAAATCTGCACAAAATATTACAAAGAAAAGTATGCAAAATTGTACCTAATTTATTGCATAAATATTGTGTGCAGAATTTTCAGATTTGCCCAGAAGTAGGCTAGTTGTGAAATGTGCTCATATGCCCAACTTTTCTAGTTTAGAATGAAAATATAAACCTATTGAATTGAAGTCAGTTACAAATCACACTGAATCATCCCAAAAGTAAAATAGTCTTTACAAACAAGTCTTATAGTAAAGTTAATGGTCAAAATTGTCCTCTACATTGATTTTTAGCCTCTGAGAAAGCAAGAAAGGTTTATGAGATCATATTGAATGTATGTGTTATGTTGTTGTTTGCGTTAAAGGCATGTGCCCCCCTTATGCTGTCCAAATAACCAGACCTACCTGCATCAAACTGCGTTTGGAAGTAAGTTTCAGGACGGGGGAAAAGCTGGCAAGTCATTTGCTGGGCATAAGTGTGGCAGCATTTGCCATTTTCTCATAAGAAATATGCCCGTGTCCTCTAACTCAGAAACAGATATTCTCTCAAACTGTGTGGATTTAAGTCACTGTGATTTTGGGGGAGATGAAGTTGGCATGTTTTGAAAAGATGCATGGAGAAGTTGAACAAAGGCCATTACATAACATTTTTTGTTACCACCTAATTCTCTCTAGGTAGTAAGTCACTTCCAGGTGTGCAGCAAAGAAGTATTAACACAAAAAGCATGCAATACATGCTCTCATCATGGTATAGTCTGTGGCTTATTTCTGTATCAAAACAGGACCCATTTTAGCTTTCTGGGTCCAAAACCGAAACGAATCCTTGAACCAACATGGCCAACATGGTTCCTAAGCGGCCGATCAGCCTTTTAAATTATACTTGTACATATATAAACAAAAGTGAAAGCACCTCAGGCGTGGTCAAATAACAAATGGGGGTTCGCCAACTGTTGGGGGTAATAGGGAACCCATCCTTTTTTTCAATATAAGAGAAACTGGAAAGCATTCACATTTATGGGAGGGGGTATTTGCAGATTAAAAGCAAGCACACATGCGGCTTATCACGCGCCAGCAATACTAACATCGTGCGATTTTTGTCTTCCTATTCGCACAATATTCAACTATTGCCTACCGAAAGCACGGAGGGAAGCCAAATCAGAGGCTACCTCTCATCCTGCACCTAAGCAGAACGAGGAGCGCTCATCTAGAGCTCTTGCTGCCCCACGTGGTTCCCCCAATGCAGAAATAATCGAGGATGAAGATCGATTTACGGTCATCCGTCCCCCGCCCCCTCCCACTAATGCGTTCGGCATCGGCCGTACTGGGCAACCGCCTCTGTGCGTGTGTTTTGGGGTATCTACCTCCTTGGCAGGGTCTCTTTCCTCGGCCGCCGGTTCCTCCTGCAGCACGCCGGGACTCTCGTTGCTGCTGCTGCTTTCGGCGGAGCCCCCGGGCAGCAGAGGCTGGGCAGCGGTGTCCGGGCCCTGGGCGGCCTGCAGCAGCCAAGCGTACAGCTCAGTCCTGGGGACGGGGGCACCACCCAGGGCCCGCACCTCGTGCAGCAGCCGCCGCGCCGCGTAGTAGTTCAGGTGCGAAGGAGGGCACTTGGGGTGCAGGCTAGCGCCGCCAGCCGTGTCCCACAGGCTGTGGAAGGGGATCTGAGAATAGGCAGAACTACTCCCCAGGATGATCTCCCGGATCGGGGGCAGGTAGGAGTCGAAATCCACCGGGACGCCGACCAGACTCAGGAGGATCGTGAACTGCAGCAGCCCTTCTGTCATGTACTTCTTCAGATCCTTCATCTTACTCTATCCACCACTGCGCGCAGGAAACTTTGCCCGCCGCAACCCAGACACTGCACTTCCCCGGCCAAACGCACAAGATCATCCGGGCGAGCGCTGCCCGTGAGAGCCGCGGGAAAAGTGGATCAACCTGAACCACCACCCTTGGCTCCCACTCCCTACCCCTCCCGGCTCGAATGCTACTGCCGCACGAGGACGATTCGTTCCGGAGTCTGCTCTGCTCCGCCCCACGCCGGCTCTGGCCACGCCCCGCCCACTGCCCCTTCCCGGTCCCTAGCTCTGCCCCGCCTACCGACCCCGATCTGTAAGTGCTACGCACATGCTTCCAGCTCTGAGCGCTCTACGGGTCACGATCAGTAATTTGTAAATATGCAGATTACTTCAGATTCGATTGCATGCTTTTTCCAACTCTGAGCTTAAGGCAAGTTTACAAACAGAGACTCGTTGCTGTGGCCTTATTTGGATAATCGTGGGACCTTGTACCCAGAACCGGCCCAAGGGTATCTGACTCTTTATTTCTTTCTTCCAAGAACCGTCAAGTCAGTGCTGGCGACCCATATACCGCTACCATGCCCAACGTTCTGAGTGGTTTACAATAAAACACATAATCAGCTCCATATAAAAACAAACAAATTACAAAACTGTGAACTCACCAACCTGCTCACCCTGCCACTCTAATAGATCTAGTGGGCAGGGCAGCAAAGCACCATAACTCCTCCATGATTTGTGAGAGGCAGCTTTGTGCCACCACTCTGGCGCCTGTGGCAGGCAGCCCTCACTCACACTCCTGGTCTGCTGCTCCTGCTCCCTTCTGACACAACGTCCTGTAAAAGGGGGCAGGAGCGGCAGGCCACGAGTGCGCACATGCTTGCAGGGATTTTAAAGCCTGCCGCTGGTGCAAAAGTGGCAGCACAAAGTTGCTCCTTTCAAACATTGTGGGAGGGTCATGATGCTGCCCCCCCCCAAAGGTGAAATGATGGGTGGGGGGGGAGAGGGGCCTGCCTAGGGCAGCAGAAACCTTTGGGCTGGCCTTGCCCTTCCCACTATCAAGCCTACCTCTGCCACTGCCATCCTGATACTATTGCTATCCCCATGGGCAGCACTAAATATGACTGGGGCAGCTGGAAGGAGCTTTTGAGCACATCGCTCAAGCCTACAGTACGCACATGTTCTCAGAGGACCTCTCCTAGCTGCCTCCAGTTGGCTTTAGTGCTTCTGAAGGGAGTAGCAACAACAACGCAAGCAATAGAGGTTGGTAGTGTTAGCTGTTTTTTTATTTTACTACTGCCAACTTCTGTTGCACCGACACAGATGCCACCCCTGAAACTGCCGTTATAGGTGGGCGCCTATTCCATTAGTGGCAGGGCCGCCTTGCTTGTACCTATGCCCACATTCAGTCTGTTTTCTCAAACATTTAATGGTTGTGTGCCTAGCAATATAGGATTAAAGCAGGTTTGTGCCTCTTAAAGTGACATGTAACAAAGGAAAGCTTAGCCCCATCCTTAATAGCTGATGTAAGAGAATTAGGTGACCTAAGCGAGCCATTAATCTCCCCCCCCTCCCACCCACCAAACATACATGCACATTGCATATATGCAATTAAAATAAATAAATAAAATAAACTCTTGAAAATTAATATCAGGTGTGACTATGAGTACATATTGTGCATTTATGTTAATAGATTTATTTTATATGAAAGAATAAAATTCAATATTTAAAAAATAGCTTACAAATAAGGAGACATTCAAAATACACTACTCTGAGGTACAGCTATCGCTTACTGTGAAACGGACATTATGATCTTCAGGAACTTGCGGTATAGAAATGTAAATAAATAAAATAAAGATTTACATGCACTGCTGTGATGACAAGCAAAACAAATACTGAAAACCCTGCAAAAACACAACACCCATGTGCAGAATGTGCTATATGAGAATGCATTAGAATGTATATAACGGCCTGCCCAGACTGTGAATAACAAGAGCATACTGTAAATAGCTTATACCTTTAAGTGCCCTGCATGCCACCATTTGGTCCTAATTAACTGTATCTAGATTAAGTGTGTGTTGCAATGTAAACCACTTTGATTGAAGGATAAAGCGGTATAAAAGTCTGGTTAAATAAAATAAATAAATACCAACTTCCAGGATTGCAAAGGTAGCGCTGCAAACAGGGCTGGCCCAGGGTTTCTGCCACCTTAGGCAGTCCCACCATGTTGCCACATGCTGTGCCCTGCCACCTGCCCCCCCCCCCATCTCACTTGGGAGAGGGGGCAGCATAGCAATTCCTTGATGGTTATTTGAAAGCAGCTCCTCTCTGCCGCCGCTTCAGTGTCACGTTGTGGCAGGTATTAAAGTGGGCGCACATGCACTCACAGCCTGCCCCTCCTGCCCCTTCTGATGCTACTTCCTACCCCTTTCAACAGGAAGCTGCATCGCATAGGGCAGGAGTGTCAAGCTGTGAGTGTGCGCATGTGCCTGGGTACTTTAAGGTCTGCCTCGACACTGAAAGCCACCACTTTGAAAATTTGTGGAGGCGCCAGGGGATTGCTGTGCTGCCCATCAGGACTTGCCACTCTAGATTTATTTATTTAAACGTATTTCTATACCGCCTTATCTTGCAATCAAGGCGGTCTGAACAGCAAACAATCAATAAGATACAGTGTATAGTGTGTACATGCAGTGAGTAGTGTATGCGTGTGAGTGTGTCTGGACGTTGATTCTTGTGGTGCTATTTACAGCGTGCGCTATTTACAATGCTATGGGTATCAGTTCCTTGCTTAATTACAATTATAGTGACGTGGGGGGAATTGAGGTGTCTGTTGCATGGTTTAAGTAATGTCACCGTAGTGTTCTATGAAGAGGGTTGTCTTCAGTAGTTTCCTGAACTCCTTAAGGTCTGTTGTTGAACGCAGTTCGTCGGGGAGGGCGTTCCAGATTGTTGGTGCTGCCTTTGATAAGGCTCGTTTTTCGGTGTCCTTGCGTACCCTGTTGATATCTTTAGGTGTGTTGACACGGTTGGATGTGCCTCTTCTTCTCGGTCTTGTGCTGTTATCTGGTTGTATGAGTGGGTGTAGGCTGATGATTGATGTTTGATTTTCAAAATGTTTATGATTCTCTTGTATCTAATGCGGGCACTGATAGGCAGCCAGTGGAGCTCTTTTAGGGTGGGTGTGATGTGTTCTTGTCTTGTGGTGCCAACAATTATGCGTGCTGCAGTGTTTTGTGCCAGTTGCAATGGTCTTAGTGTCTGTTTCGTTAGACCTAGATAGATTGGGTTGCAGAAGTCTAGGATTGGGGTTATTAGTGCTTGACAAACTGTGCGGAAGTGTTCCTAAGTGAGGAGGGGCTTGAGGCGTCGTACTAGTCTCATCCTGTGGTATGCATTTTTGGTGGTTCTGCTGATGTGGGACTGAAGGTTAAGTTCTTTGTCCATTGTCACTCTGAGGTATTTCACTTCTGATTGTATGGGTATGGTTGTGGTGCCTATCTTGATGTCGTGGGGGGGGGGATGAAGTCGGAGTTTCGTGTGATGATTAGTGCCTCGGTCTTGCTGTAGTTTATGGTCATGTTGTTGTCTTGAAACCAGGTGTTCATATGTGTGAGACAGTCTGTTATCTTGGTGTGGTCTGGGTTGTCGAGGGTTGATTGGTGTGTATATCATTATGTCGTCCGCATAGATTGTGTATTTTATCCCATGCTCTTTTATGATGTTGCATATTGGTTGGATGTAGATGTTGAATAAGAGAGCTGATAGTGCGGATCCTTGGGGTACGCGTTGCATGACTTTTATGGGTCGGGATGTGTTGGGCCCAATCTTGACCTGTATATGTCTGTCCGTTAGGTAAGAGTGGAACCACCTCAGTGTGGCTCCGTGTAGTCTGATGTTCTGTAGTCTTGCTAGTAGTGTTCTGTGGTCGACTGTGTCAAACGCTGATGATAGATGGCTGCCTAGTGGATGGGCTGGCCCCGACTGCAAATATACTGGGCCTTAATCCAGCAGTACACCTCCTACTGGGAAAATAGAACAAGCCAGAATATGCCAGATCCCTATACTAGCATAATCCTTCACCACGGACACACATTCAGAATACAGACAGACCCTCACTAAATGTAAAAACAAGTTAAAAAGAGCATTTGCCTCCCTCCATTTACAAACTCTTGCATGTCGAGGAGGGAAGGGGGAAGAGTTCAAAGTGAGATGATAATATTTGTCTCATTACAGTGACAGGGGCTGTATGAGGCATCTTTATAACTGATATTAGCTAGATATCTGTGTCTGTCTTCAGATACTGTATGTGTGCAATGTGAGGTTGGGGTGTGTGTGTGTGTTTTGCGGAAGTGGGGTGTGTGTGTGATGTAGGATGGGGTGGCAGTGCATGTGTGTTGTGTAGATGGGATTTCTGTGTGTGTGTGGTGTGGAGGAGGGGTGTGTTTGTGGTCTGGGGGTGGGGTGTGTGTGTGTGTGTGAATAGTGCGAGGGGTGAGGTGTGTGTGCACATGTGGTGCAGGGGTATGGTGTCTCTGAGATAGGATGCCAATATGTGTGTGTGTCTCTGATGCAGGGGGTGAGGTTCGTGTGTGTGTGTGTGTGTGTGAGTGTTGTGTGGGGGGTGGGATGCCTGTGTGTTTCTTCAGAAAGGAGGGGGTTGTAGCTTTTAGCCAGTCCTGGATTTCTGACCATCCCATTCTGATGCATTATGGGAACTGCAGCACTGGTTCCAATGGTAAAATCAGGGAATACAAATACCATGCTGCATTACAATTCAAATTTAAAACCAGAACTGGCAAAACATCTCATTCCTGGAACTGAGTATCTTGACAACTCTGATGTCCAACCCCTTGCACTCTGCCCTCCTGTAGCAGCAAAGCGCAGACAAACCAATGATACCAGGAGTCTGTTCAGAAGGTCCAAATCATTTATTTGTGCACAAGTCTCGAACCAGTCAATTTCAAAATGGCTGAGCAAAGTTTTCAAGCATTACAACAACTTTTATAGACTTCTGTTCCATTCTAGGTATAGAAAAACATTTCATTGGTCCCGGTAACCTCCCGTACCTCCCGTACCTCTTCCATTGGTCCCGGTACTGATAAGTTTATCCAATTATGTCCCTTCTGTGGGCATGACACCTGCATGCCCCCCTTCTAGTCCCAATTACAATGGTCAGTTCATCAACTTGTTACTTTCACACTCTCAAGGCCATATAGCCAATTTGTACATGCAGAGGAGCAGGGCTCTGCAACTCATCTGTCAGCACTCCCAATTATTTCTTTGCAGATGTACTTTTTCTTATCAGTAACTTTTAAACATGTCTTTCTGTATTTTTCCATCTTTCAGCTCTGCAGTTCTGCCTACCTAAGCTAATTCAATACTTCTACTGAGTTCTATCTTACAATAGCAGCATATTGGGGGATGTGCAATCCTATATGCCTCTCCACAGGCCTCATTTACAGGTCAAGCTAGCCATGCTGGCCTGCTTATGTTCAGACACCGTGGGTCACAGGCCTACACCTGCCACATTCCCCCCTTTGATTAATCTCACCCTATTACTCAATAAGGTGTGAGAGTTAAATCACCTTTAGAAGAATCACATCATGATTGAAGGATTTCGACTAGGACTAGCTTTGTATAAAGCCATTATTTTAGTGGCGGTCTTCCGCTCTACTGTACTATCAATAGTGTTATGAATGGAACGCATACAACATGGGATTAAACATGGTAATAAAAAGATAACAGCAACAAGGATTAGTACTAAAACAATGAAAGTCTTAAATCCTCCCACCCATGAAAAGAGGTTAGCAAACCAGTTAGGAAATTTCAATGAGTGCCAAGTCTGTACTGGCACATAAGCATGTCTTTGCATATCTTTAGCAATTTCTTCAACTACTTGACCCTTATCATCTATTTTCAAACAGCAATTAGTTAAATTCAGTTTACCACATACTCCTCCTTCAGCTGCTAACAAATAATCAAGTGCTAAGCGGTTCTGGTATATAGCAGTGCGCATCTGAGTACTTTGTCTAGCTAAGAGCGTAAGAGCATGACTAGTTTCATTGGTTATTATTTCAACTACTGCTTGTAAGCGAATAATACGATTAATCATATAGATTGGAGTACGATAACCATACATACCATCATCATTCCAAGTGGCAGGCCCATAATACTCAATGATTCTTTCTGGTGGCCAATCATCACCTTGCCACTTCTCCCACTTGCCTATCTGTAAGGCTTCTCTTTTCTGTCTCAATGCTCTTTTGTGTCGGTGGGTAGTGTATACAGGGTATCCTAATTGTTCTCCATGTTCAGTGTTTAAAAGAAAGAAGGAAGGTCTGATGGTTCCTAAGACACATGCTCCTCCCCAGTGTGGCGGGAGTTGTGCATATGCTCGGTTTCCACAGATCCAATATAGGCCAGGTGGGGCTTGCCAGGCTTGGACTTTGGCAAGGTTAGTCCATAGACCAGCAAGTTCAGGAAATCTGGCTAATGGGTTAGGAGGTTCAGGATGTCTGATTCCTGACCACCATGCTGTCTTTTTGGTCGTGGCATTATAGTACTTCTGGCTAAGACAGACCAGCTGTCCTACCTTCTGGGTGAACTGGGGTCCAGTTCTGGCATAGCAAAGGCGTCCAACGATTGAGTGCGCTAACACCCATTCACTGGTAGCCTTGTGTAATTCAGTCTGATTGTAAACCATAGAATAATTCAATTCTTGGGCTTCCCATGGCCATTGGTCTCCCATTTGGGTTCCGCCACAAAAATAGCAATCTGAGATCTTAAGACTAGTTACTACTGCTCCGGCTAATTCTAGAAATAAATTCTGTGAAGGATGAGGGATCTCAAACTTATTTACATGCATAGCTTCATAAAAGGTATTATGAATATGATATTTAGATGACTTGTGGGCTTGGGTATTCAATCTGATATACACAATGGTCCCTGGATCTATTGCCCCTCCAGCAATACGTAAACCAAACTTGTACCCTTGTTTCCATGCATGGGGATTGTGTATACGTAAGTGTAAGGGGTTGCAAGCATCTTTCTGACATTTATCATTTGTGGTTGGCTTGGTTAGAGTAGCCATCCGTTTATCTATTTTCTCATCAGTTATACCAGTGTTCCAGGTAGCATAAAAAACACATCCCCAATACGGGCAATAGTAGTCTGCCGCTGTTGCAGTACTATAGCCTGATCCCGTTTTACCTGTACACTTCCACCAATTTGTGGCACCTTCTGGACACATATACTTATGGTCATTTCGATACGCTTTTTCCCATGTACCACAGGTGGAATGACTATCTCTATTAATAGCATTACATGCATCAAAATTCAAAACAGCAGGTTTAGTAATGTCCTTAAGTGGTGGTGTAGCAGCTAATATAGGTCCATCTGCATCCTTCCATCTTATTTCCAACGTGTAATAGGATGGATTCTGATGCGGATTATAGCATGCTTTGATTTTGCCATGAGTGCAAACATTTAGTTCAGTGGTGTTATAGATACACCGAGTTACTGTTCCCTTGCAGGTATAGTAAGAATGATAAAGCAAAGTCTGAGTTACTTTCAGTCCAGTTCTAGTAGAAGTAATGCAAGCAGTGCATGGAGGTAAAGCATAAGTCAGTTCAAAACCTCCAAAGAAGGCAACCAAGGTAAAGCAAAAACAAAGATACATGTTGATGTTGATTGGAGTTCTTCTGAATCCTCAGCTTGCTAATCTTGATCACGACGGTCTTTTATTCTTCGTCCCGTTTGCTAATGAAGCAATTTAACGGGTGCTGAGTGTTGATTGAAGATCCTCCGGTTGTCCAGTACACATTGACCAACTTTTTAGCAATTTCAGTTGGCTTGTGAAGTCTGGCTTAGTCAATGTAGTCTCAAAGTAGTGTGTCAAATCACACACAAATTGGGTTCGTTGAAACAAAACTGTTGCTGCATGGAAAACAGCAATCCTCTTCGAAAGACTTGGCTACTGCAAAGCACTTGTGATGAAGTGTCTAAGCTGCTGGTTGCCGTCTCAGAGTAACTCGCAAGGGTGCATCAAGATGCTGTTCTGCTGTCCACTGCTCTGGTTCTGGATCGGCGGCGGGCTTGACTCTGCTGTGGTGGATCCAGGCGTCGATCTCGGCTACCTTTACTGCAGTTGGGGTAGACAGGATGACGGTGTACGGTCCCTTCCAGTGGGGTTCCAACGGTGTCTTCTTCCAATCTTTGATCCACACCGAAGTACCAGGCTGATAGGGATGCAAGGGTTCCGTCAAGTTGATAGGCAACTGGTCTTGGATCCACGTATGGAGAGTCTGCAGAACAAAACTAAGAGCTAGGAGTTCTTGTCTGGTTACTTCTGAACCAATCTGGGCTAAACTTCCTTTGACTCCCTGCACTGTTGGTGGGGGTTTACCATACAGAACTTCAAAAGGGGAAAATCCTGTTGACTTTACAGGAGCTGAGCATAGTCTGAGTAAAGCTATGGGGAGCACTTGGGGCCATTTCAAGTGTGTCTCCTGACAAAGCTTGGACATTTGGGCTTTCAAGGTACGATTCATTCGCTCAACTTTCCCTGAACTCTGGGGTCTGTATGCAGTGTGGAGTTTCCATTGTATCTGCAAGGCTTTTGCTAACTGCTGAGTAACTTGGGAGACAAATGAGGGTCCATTGTCTGACCCTATTACTGCTGGAATTCCGAATCTGGGGACAATCTCTCTCATTAAGACTTTGGTAACTTCTCGGGCTTTCTCAGTTCTGGTTGGGAATGCTTCTACCCACCCAGAGAAAGTACAAACTAATACTAATAGGTAATGGTATCCATTGGCTCTTGGCATTTCAGTAAAATCAACTTGGAGGTTGTGCATGGGGGTGACACCTCCTGACTGAACTCGGGGTGCCGTTATAAGGCCTTGCTTGGCATTATTTTTGGCACAGATTAGACATTGGCGTGCTACTGAAGCTGATATGGTTGTCATCAGAGGGATGTAGAAATGTGGTCTGAGTGCTTTCTCCATAGCACTCTTCCCATAGTGGGTGGCTTCGTGGAAAGCTTTGACAAAGGATGGTCCTAACAGTTCAGGAATTACTATTCGTCCAGGAGGTTGACTGCCCTCTTCTGGCGGCAGTTCAATCCATCCATCTTTCAGTATTCCATCTTCTCTGTTACAATAGTAATCCAATTCTTTGGTGGTATATCGTGGGGTCCATAGATTCAAAGGTACTGGAAACAATGCTGCTTGCATTGGCATAGCTTGTGGGGCAATCTGTCCTGTCATAGCTGCTTGTCGTGCTGAGGCATCTGCAAATCTATTTCCTCGGGCAACTTCTCCTTTTCCTGCTTGATGTCCTCTACAATGCATGACAGCTACACGTGTTGGGGCCCAAACTGCATCAAGTAGCATCAATATCTCGGGACCATACTTGACTGATTTTCCTCCGGATGTGATGAGTCCTCTTTCTTTATAGAGAGCTCCATGGGCATGCAAGGTAGTGAAGGCATATTTGGAATCTGTATATACATTCAGCACAAGTTTTTCTCCTAACAACAATGCTCTGGTAAGTGCTATCAATTCGGCTTTCTGGGCTGATGTGCCTGAGGCTAGAGCTGATGATTCAACTACTTCGTGTTGAGTGACTACTGCATATCCGGCACAGCATCGTCCATCAAGGATGAGACTGCTCCCATCAACATAATAGATTTGGTCAGGGTTGTCTATGGGCACATCTGTCAAGTCAGGTCGACTGGAGAACACAGTTTCCATGACTTCGATACAGTCATGTTCTGGGAGTTCTTCACTAATGGGTATCAAGGTAGCTGGATTCAAGGCATGGCTCACTTCAAGTTGTATCTGTGGGTTTTCACATAACATGCTCTGGTACTTCAACATTCGGGAATTGGTGAGCCAATAATTTGCTTTTTGTTCCATAAGGGCAAGGACTGCATGTGGCACAGTGACTCGTATGTTCTGTCCTAGTGTGAGCTTGTCTGCTTCGCTCACTAGTAGCGCTGTAGCTGCAACTGCTCTCAAGCAAGGTGGCCATCCTTTGGCCACAGGGTCCAATTGTTTCGATAGGTATGCTACAGGTCGCTCCCAATTTCCCAATTTCTGAGTCAACATGCCCAAGGCATTTCCCTGTGCTTCATGTACAAACAAGTGGAAAGGCTTGTGGACATCTGGTAGTCCAAGTGCTGGTGATGACATCAATTCTTCCTTTAGCGTCTTGAAGGCTGTATCCTGCTCAGGTCCCCACTCCAGTGGTGACTTCTCTTCTCCTTTTGTGGCTTCATACAGTGGTTTGGCAATTTGGGCAAAGTTAGGTATCCAGATTCGGCAATATCCTGCCGCTCCCAGAAAGGCTCTGACTTGCTTTCTGGTTGTTGGAGTTGGGATTCTGCAAACTGCTTCTTTTCTTTCTCTGCCTAATCTTCTGCTTCCTTGGGTAATACGAAAACCCAAGTATTTCACTTCTTTTTGGCATAGCTGTGCTTTGGCTCTGGAAACTTTGTATCCAGCTTCATCTAGTAACTGCAAGAGATCTTTGGTGGCTAGTATACATTCACTTTCTGATATGGCAGCTATCAACAGATCATCCACGTATTGGAGAAGCACTCTCTTCCCCGGGGCTACTGGATAGCTTGAAAGGTCTTGATTCAGTGCAGCGCTAAAGATGGTAGGCGAATTCTTGAATCCTTGGGGTAATCTTGTCCAGGTGAGTTGGCCCCCTCTTCCAGAGATGGGGTCCTGCCATTCGAATGCAAACAATATTTGGCTTACAGGGGCTAATCTTATGCAAAAGAATGCATCTTTCAAATCCAGTACAGTGAAATGGGTAGCTTCAGCAGGTATCAGTCCTAAAAGAGTGTAAGGATTGGGTACAACTGGATGTATAGTTTCAACTGCATCATTTACTCTTCTCAAATCTTGTACTGGGCGATAATCATCTGTCCCAGGTTTCTTTACTGGCAAAAGTGGAGTGTTCCATGGGGATTGACATATTTTCAGTAGGCCATACTCGAGCAATCTTTGTAGGTGGCGATGAATGCCTTCAATTGCGGCTCTTGGAAGAGGGTACTGTTTGACGTGCACTGGTGTAGCACTAGGCTTGAGGGTTACAATCACTGGAGCTATATGCTTGGCTAGGCCTGGGGGACTGCCTTCTGCCCATACTCCAGGTGGTGCATCGATGTTCTTTAAAGTTTGTTCAAAATAGGTATCTTGGATGGAGTCATCAATGTAATACCTCCATTCTTCTTCTCGGGGCACTGTCAGCAGCATTACTCCTGCTGGTTTGGCTTGGGAATTCACTGTCATTTGCATTTCTCCTTGTTCAGAGAAAGATATCTGTGCTTGAAGCTTGGCTAGCATATCTCGTCCCAGTAGTGGCACTGGACATTCGGGCATGTAAAGGAATTGATGAGTTACTTGCTGTCCTCCTAGACTGCATATTCGATTTTGAAGAAAAGACTTTGTGGCTTTGGCACCAGTTGCTCCTATAATGGTGACTGCTTTTGTAGTAAATGGGGCTATCTTTTTGTCTATTACTGAATGTTGTGCTCCAGTATCAACCATAAAGTCCATAATTTGGTCTCCTATTTGTATTCCGACCATAGGCTCCTGGAGACCTAAAGCAAACTTGGAGCCCGGTCTGTCCTAATCCACGTCATTCTCATCATGGGCTGGTGTGGCCAATGCTTGAATGGCTCCTCCTCTCTCTCGCTGGAATTGTTCTCGATTGGCTCCTCCTCGGCTTCGGGGATAGCCTCGTCTTTCTTCTCGCCACTGATGACTGCTGTCGTCATCTTGCTGGGCGTCTTCGAGTTGCGGGCACGTATCTCTCCAATGTCCTTCCTCTCTGCAGTAGGCGCATTGGTTCACGCCTAGCCTCTGGGTCCGGCCTCCGCCTTGACCCCGCCCTCTTCCTCTGCTCCTTCGACCAGGGACACCTCCCCTTTTCTGTTCAACTATGGCCGCAGCCAAAAAATCAGCTTTCTTCTTCATCTTTCTATCACATTCTCTCTGTCTTTCATTATCACGATTCACATACACTTTATGAGCGACTTCCAATAACTGTGTTGCATTCATGCCCGCAAACCCTTCTAATTTCTGTAATTTACGTCTAATGTCTGGTTGAGACTGGTTTACAAAAGCAGAATTCACCATACATAAACTTCCTGGTGCCTCGGGATCATAGGGAGTATACATTCTGTATGCTTCAGTTAATCTCTCATAAAAATCTGCTGGGCTCTCATCTATCCTTGGATAACTCCTGCAACTTTGGAAAGGTTCATAGCTTTTTGGCCCCCCCTTTTCAGGCCTTGTAAAAAGCCTTGGCGAAAACGGGCTAGGGCTGTGGATCCTTCATCTGTATTTGGATCCCATTGGGGGTCTTCATTCGGGAATTCTCTCTGAGCTGCTTCCCGACGGTCTATTATATTCTGCCCCTGTCCCGGAGCTACAGGGTTATCTGCCATCCACTCAATAGCTGCTTTTCTAATTCTTGCTCGCTCTTCTGTCGTGAATAGGGTGGTCAGGAGCTGGCGACAATCTGGCCAAGTGGGTTGGTGAGTTTCCATAATAGTAGTTACTAATTCTGTCAGCTCCTGGGGCTTACTAGTATAGGAGGCATAATGCGACCTCCAGTTTAATAAATCAGTTGTAGAGAAAGGGATATACACATAAGTTAGGGGTCCCGCTACCACTTCATCATTATCATTCTTTACGGGCACTCCCGGGACTTGCCGTAACGGAAACATTTTGGCCGCTGTAGGTGTCTTTTGGGATCTAAGGGTTATTGTTGTGATTGTCTTTGAAGGGGTCACTTTCTTTTTCCCCACAGGTTTTGCTTTGGGTTTATCTTTTACTGGCGTGCTAGTGCTAGCAATCGCTTGTACACTGTCCTCCTCATCTGGGGCATTCTCTTTTTCTCCTTCTTCTACCTCCGCTTCTGGCTCACTTTTTATGTCCTCCTCTTCTCTTTCAGATAATTCCTCCTCTTCCTCCCCTCCGGGAGGTGGATCAGGGGTTGGGTCCCGCTCCGGCTCCGGCCGTCTCTGGGGCTCTGGGGCAGGACGCCGGGCTACTCTTATTGGACCTGGGGTTCGGGGCTGCCTGAGAATTATTTCTGGGGAATCAGGATCTACCAGGATGGGCTTCTTTCTGGCTTTCTTATCCTGCTCTCTCATTTTGGGTTGTTCCGTTTTCTGTCTAGAATCTGTTTTCGCTAACATTATTCTGCACTGTTCCTCATAACAGCGCTGCGCCCAGGGGGGCGGATCTTCACAAATACTTAACCAGGAATCTATGTAGGGGTACTGATCAGGGTGCGCTATCCGCACTCTACGGTGTATTGACTGAATAATCTCTACATTGAACGTTCCCTCTCGGGGCCAGATGGGGTCTAGATCGGGCCACTCCCTAGTACACAAAATCTGCAAACGGGCTGCTGTCATTTTAATACCATAATCTCCTGAATATCCCTCTTTAAAATGTGCGATCATACATTCTAATGGAGTGTTTCTAGTACACCCCGCCCCTCCCATTTCGATGTGTGCGCGCAACAACAGACAGAAGGGAAAAGGAGGGCGGACCGTGGGTAAGGGGTCCGCACGGTCCTGGAAACGTATAAGGAGTACAAATAACAAGACAAGACGACAATCGCTTCCCCCTTTTCGCGACCTGAACGCGGTCGCCCGGTCAGGAAATGCGCTACTCAGGGGTCCGCCTTCACTTGGTCCGTGCTGCCAGACCTCTCATTCACACTTCGTTCACACAATCATGCTAGCAACGTATCCCAGAATGCATTCGTTTCTATCTATTCTGACTAGTCTTTTTCCCAATTACAAAAAGGATGAGGGTTTCACCCGGCGAATTCCCATGCGGGGTTACTCGGCCCTTCCTTGAGAGGTGATCATGCTCTCTTACCAATTCCCAATATCTCGAGATTACAAATTCCAAATTCCAAGTTCCAATGGCAGTACTGCTCTTTCTATTTCTGTCTAGACACCAAAATCAAAACTATACTCACCGGATCCGGTCCTCAAACTTCCCAAGCAGGCGGATGAGTTGGACCTCGGACTCCCCTCACTCGGGTTCGAGGCGTTGGCTCCAACCGGGCCCGGCACCCGCCGAGGTCCGACCAGCTCCCTCCGATACAAGGGACCGGTGGCGCCAGGGAGCAGCCCTCGTCGGAAGGGCGCGATCCCGGCAGGACCAAGCCTATAGAGGCGGAAAGTCGTGGTATATTGCCCTATATACACTTTGATTCCACAACTTCCCGGCCAACGCACCAAGAATATGTAGCAGCAAAGCGCAGACAAACCAATGATACCAGGAGTCTGTTCAGAAGGTCCAAATCATTTATTTGTGCACAAGTCTCGAACCAGTCAATTTCAAAATGACTGAGCAAAGTTTTCAAGCATTACAACAACTTTTATAGACTTCTGTTCCATTCTAGGTATAGAAAAACATTTCATTGGTCCCGGTAACCTCCCGTACCTCCCGTACCTCTTCCATTGGTCCCGGTACTGATAAGTTTATCCAATTATGTCCCTTCTGTGGGCATGACACCTGCATGCTCCCCTTCTAGTCCCAATTACAATGGTCAGTTCATCAACTTGTTACTTTCACACTCTCAAGGCCATATAGCCAATTTGTACATGCAGAGGAGCAGGGCTCTGCAACTCATCTGTCAGCACTCCCAATTATTTCTTTGCAGATGTACTTTTTCTTATCAGTAACTTTTAAACATGTCTTTCTGTATTTTTCCATCTTTCAGCTCTGCAGTTCTGCCTACCTAAGCTAATTCAATACTTCTACTGAGTTCTATCTTACAATAGCAGCATATTGGGGGATGTGCAATCCTATATGCCTCTCCACAGGCCTCATTTACAGGTCAAGCTAGCCATGCTGGCCTGCTTATGTTCAGACACCGTGGGTCACAGGCCTACACCTGCCACACTCCCACCCTCCAGCCCCTCTATCAATACCTCCCACACACTCTCTGTTCCTCTTCCCAGATTCTTTCCCTTTCTCCCTCCCCCTTCCACTCTCTCTCACCGCCCTCCACTCCCCCATTCTTCCTTTCCCAAGTGCACTGCCCCTTTTAATATCTCCTGCCTTCTTTGCATCTCCCTCACCCCAGAGTCTAACCTGCCTTGCTCTCCTCTTTCTGCAGCAGTCCTGGCCAGGATCACGGCCTTGCTTTGGTCTTCTGTCTGCGGGAAGTGCTGCTCCCATGAGCAGGTTGCAGCACACTTCACCTGCAGCTTCCTCACACTGTTGCCTGCCTGTCTAATCTGAACCCATAGGGTTCTTTGCCCAGGTGAAAAGATCCCATGCATAAGGACAGACAAAACAATAAACAAAACGTAGAGCCAAGACAATAGGTGCTATTGCTTATGCAAAACACACAAAATCACACATTAGAAGTAGAAGCTTGCAGATAAAATCTGAACTGGAAACCTCAAGAAGCTGTACTGTGACGGATCACTACACAGAAACCACGTGCTAGCACATAGCATACAGTATACAGGACTGGCGCGATCATTAAGCGAACTAGGCGGTAACCTAGAGTGCCAATTGCCGCCCCTCTCCAGGATCTGTAGCACTAGCAATGGCTTCAAACAACCCCGCATTACTTACCTAAACCTCTAGAACGTGGGGCTGTTTATATTTCTGCCCCTTCCAATGCTTGGTGTCAACTTCCTGTTTGCATGGGAAGTATGCGTTTGGCACTGGAGGAGACCACCTTTTCTTTGGATCCTATCCCCACTCCATGGCTCACTGAGCCAGTCCTGGACTTAATTCCTATTATTCATGCCATATGAGTCTGGCCACAGGTCAATTCCCACAAGCTTAGAAAGAGGCGGTGATCTAAAGAAGTCACAAGACATGACCAGCTATTGACCTACCTCAAACCTACCATTTCTTTCTAAACTGGCTGAGTCTTTAATTTTGCCACAGCTGGTTGACCATGTAGAATATACCCACTCACTTCATCCTCTTCATTCAGGATTTTGATCTCAACATAGTACCGGGACTGTTATTGTGGTAGGCGAAGGCCTGTGATCCATGGTGTCTGAAATGAGCAGGGAGGCCTAAACAGCTTGACCTGTAAATGAAGCCTGTGGAGAGGCCCATAGGAATTACACATTTCCCTAAATGCTGCTACCATAGAATCGAAACTTAACAGAGCACAATTAAGTACAGCTAAGCAGAATCGAAACTTAGAGAATATAGAAAAACAAGTTTAATTGGTATTGATAAGAGAGTGAAGCTTCTATAGAATTAATTAACTCTGCTGACAGAAAAGTTACAGTGCCCTGCTTTCCCACATGTTCTAGTAAGCCAGTTGACCTTGGAGGAGAATTGTATCAAGAGCCTAAGAAATGACCATTGTAATGAGGACTGTAAGGGGGGTAAGCAGGTGCTGAGCCCAGACGAAGGTCCTCATTGGAACTACATATTGGTACCGGGACCAATAGATGGGGTGGAAGGGGTTACCGGGACCAATGAGAAGTTTGCCTATGTCTAGAATGGAAAAGAACAGTATAAAAGTTGTTGTTTTGCTAGAAACCATTGCTCAGCCATTTTGAATGTGATTCTGCTTGAGTCTTGTGCACAAATAAATGATTTGAATCTTCTGAACAGACTCCTGGTATTATTGGTTTGTATGTGCTCTGCTGCTACATATTCTTGGTGCATTGGCCGGGAAGGTGTGGTCGGTCAGAGGGTATATAATCTGATATACCATGACTTTCCGCCTCTATAGGTTTGGTCCTGCCGGGATCGTGCCCTCCCGACGTGGGCTCGCTCCCTGGTGCCACCGGTCCCTTGCATCGGAGGGAGCTGGCCAGGCCTCGGCGGGTGCCGGACCCGGTCGGAACCAACACCTCGAACCCATGAGGGGAGTCCGAGGTCCAACTCATGCGCTTGCCCGGGAGTGGGGACCAGATCCGGTGAGTATAGTTTTGATTTGGTATGTCTAGACAGATGAGTCAGAGCAGAACTGCTGTTTGAATTTTAGAACTTTGAAACTTTGGTAAGAGAGCCTGATCACCTCTCGCAGGCGGTCTAAGTAACCTTGCATGAGTATGCGCGAGGTGAACCCGCTGCCTTTTTGGAATTTGAAATTTGGAATTTGAATTTGCATTTGGTAAGAGAGCTCTCAAGGCGGTCCGATTAACCCTGCATGAGTATGCGCGGGGCGAAACCACCGTCTTTTTGATTTTGAATTTGATAGCCTAGTCAGAAGAGACAGGACTGGGCATTTTGGGATACGTTGCTAGCATGATTGTGTGAATGAAGTGTGGGTGATTGGTCTTGCAACACAGATCAAGCAAAGGCGGACTCCTGAGTAACGCATTTCCTGGCCGGGCGACTGCGTCCAGGTCGTAAAAAGGAGGAAGCGACCGCCGTCTTGTCTTGTTATTTGTTTCCCTTAAATGTTTCTAGGGCCGTGAGGACCCCTTACCCATGGCCCGCCCTCCTTTTCCCTTCTGTTTGTCGTTGCGCGCACACATCGATATGGGAGGGGCGGGGTCTACTAGGCACACTCCGTTAGAATGTATGATCAAGCATTTCAATAAAGGATATTCAGGGGATTATGGAGTAAAAATGACGGCCTCACGATTACAGCTTTTGTGTACTAGGGAGTGGCCCGTTATAGACCCCATGTGGCCCAAAGATGGAACGTTTAACATAGGAATTATTCAGTCAGTTCATCGGAAGGTGCGAATAGCGCACCCCGATCAGTACCCCTATATAGATTCTTGGTTAAGTATTTGTGAGACACCGCCCCCTTGGGCGCAGCGCTGTTATGAAGAACAGTGCAGAATAATGTTAGCATTAACAGACCCGACCCAGAAAATAGGGACAGTCAAGAAACCTGATCAGAAACCTGTCTATGTTGATCCCGATTCACCAGAAGTTATAATTAGACAGCCCCAAGCTCAGTGCCCCGCAAGAGTACCACCGCGTCCCGCTGCAGCTCCTCGGGACTGGGAGGGTCCACCCCCTCACCAGCCAGAAGACCAGCTAGATGAGCCGTCTCATGAGGAGGCTGATCAGTCTGGGACAGAGACTGAGACTGAGGATAAGCAGGAATCAGAGCAGGAAGATGAAGACGCATCCTCCCTGACTGAGACGGGAAGTGAAAAATCTGTTCTTAGTGCTAGTTCATCAGTTGCAAGCGAGACTCCCCAGACTAAGCGAGTCTCAAAGCTGAAAGCCCCCATCAAGGTATCGAAAGTCACTACTAAGAAGCAGAAAGCCCACCCGAAAGTATTAGCTCCCCTGTGGCAAGTCCCGGGAATCCCCGTGAGAGATGCAGATGACCAGATAGTACCAGGACCCCTAAGCTTAGTTTATGTGCCTTTCTCCACTACTGATTTGCTGAACTGGAAATTACATTATGCCTCCTATACAGACAAGCCCCAAGAGTTAACAGAACTAATGAGTACAATTATGCAGACCCATCAACCCACTTGGTCAGATTGCCGTCAGCTCCTGTCTACTTTATTTACTACTGAGGAGCGGACCAGAATTATGCGAGCAGCTGTTAATTGGCTAGCAGATAATCCCCAAGCAGAGGGACCAGCCGGAATAGATAATCGTGAAGCAGCAAAGAAAGAATTCCTAAACGAGGATCCTCAGTGGGATCCAAACACCGAAGTAGGATCCAAAGCTTTAGCATGCTTTCGCCAAGGCCTTTTACAAGGTCTGCGAAAGGGGGGTCAGAAAGCCATGAATCTTACCAAGACAGCCGAAGTGATCCAGGGCGTAGACGAAAGCCCAGCAGTATTCTATGAGAGATTATCTGAAGCATATAGAATGTACACTCCCTATGACCCAGCTGCACCAGGAAGTTTATGCATGGTAAATGCCGCTTTTGTCAGCCAGTCCCAACCAGATATTAGACGAAAACTACAGAAATTAGAAGGGTTTGTGGGCATGAATGCAACTCAGTTACTGGACGTCGCTCATAGAGTGTTTGTGAATCGTGATAATGAAAGACAAAGAGAAAGTGAACGTAAAATGAAGAAGAAAGCCGATTTTTTGGCTGCAGCGTTAGTTGAACAGAAAAGGGGAGGTTTCCCTAGTCAAAGGAGCAGAGGAAGAGGGAGGGGCCGAGGAGAAAACCGGCCCTCACTAGGCATAAATCAATGCGCCTATTGCAGAGAAGAAGGACATTGGAGAAATGCATGCCCACGACTCGAAGACACTTCCCGTGATGAGGAAGAGAACGCCCCTCAGAGAGGGAGGGGCCGACCTCAAAACCGCAGAGGAACCAATCGAGAACAATTTCAACAAGAACGAACGGAGGCCATACAGGAAGTGGCCGCCGCAACAGCCTATGATTTAGATGAAGCAGATTAGGACAGACCAGGCTCCGAATTCGCTTTGGGTCTCCAGGAGCCTATGGTCAGTATACAAATAGGAGACTAATTTATGGACTTTATGGTTGATACTGGAGCAGAACATTCTGTAGTGGATAAGCAAATAGCCCCTTTTTCTACAAAAGCAGTCACCATTGTGGGAGCAACTGGCACTAAAGCCACAAAGTCTTTTCTTCAGAACCGTATATGTAATTTAGGGGGACAGCAAATAACGCACCAATTCCTTTACATGCCCGAGTGCCCAGTGCCACTACTGGGACGAGATATGCTAGCCAAACTGCAGGCCCAAATATCCTTTACTGAGAAAGGAGAAATGAAAATGACAGTAAATCCAAAACCCTCTGGATTAATGGTGCTTACTGTTCCCCGAGAAGAAGAATGGAGATATTATAGTACCGAGCCAGTCGTTGATACTTATTTTGAACCTACTCTGAAAAGCATTGACGCCCCTCCTGGAGTATGGGCCGAAGGCAATCCACCAGGCCTAGCCAAACATATAGCTCCAGTAATTGTGAATCTCAAGCCTAGTGCAGAACCAGTACATGTCAAGCAATACCCCCTTCCAAGAGCAGCAATTGAAGGAATCCATCACCATTTGTTGAGATTACTGGAGTATGGCCTACTCAAAGTATGTCAGTCACCATGGAACACTCCTCTTTTGCCAGTAAAGAAGCCTGGGACAGGTGACTACCGCCCAGTGCAAGACCTAAGGAGAGTGAATGAAGCAGTTGAAACTATACATCCAGTTGTACCAAATCCCTACACACTTCTAGGACTGATCCCTGCTGAAGCTACCCACTTTACTGTTTTGGATTTGAAAGATGCATTCTTTTGCATAAGATTAGCCCCAATTAGTCAATTACTGTTTGCCTTTGAATGGGAGGACCCTGTCTCAGGTGGACGGGGCCAGCTCACTTGGACACGATTGCCTCAAGGATTCAAGAATTCACCCACCATTTTCAGTGCCGCGCTAAACCAAGATCTCTCCAGTTACCCTGTGGCCCCTGAGAAAGGAGTACTCCTCCAGTATGTGGATGACCTACTGGTAGCTGCTACATCGGAAAGTGAATGTATACAAGCCACTACTGACCTCTTGCAACTATTGGATGAAGCTGGATACAAAGTTTCCAGAGCAAAAGCACAGCTATGCCAAAAAGAAGTAAAATACTTAGGCTTTCGCCTGACTAAAGGAAGCCGACAATTGGGACGAGAGAGAAAAGAAGCCGTGTGCAGTATCCCAACCCCAACTACCAGAAAGCAAGTCAGAGCCTTTCTGGGAGCAGCAGGGTACTGCCGGATATGGATACCCAACTTTGCTCAGATTGCTAAACCACTATATGAAGCTACCAAGGGAGAAGAAAGGTCGCCACTAGAGTGGGGACCTGAGCAAGACGCAGCTTTAAAGACCCTGAAGGAAGAATTAATGTCATCACCAGCCCTTGGATTACCAGATGTTCATAAGCCCTTCCACTTATTCGTACATGAGATACAAGGGAATGCCCTTGGCATGTTGACTCAGAAATTGGGATATTGGGAACGACCCGTAGCATACCTATCGAAACAATTGGACACTGTGGCCAAAGGATGGCCACCATGTTTGAGAGCAGTTGCAGCTACGGCATTATTAGTGAGTGAAGCAGACAAACTCACTTTAGGACAGAACTTGCGCGTCACAGTACCACATGCGGTACTTGCCCTTATAGAACAAAAAGCAAATCATTGGCTCACCAATTCCCGAATGCTGAAATACCAGAGCATGCTATGTGAAAATTCACAAATACAACTAGAAGTGAGCCATGCCTTGAACCCAGCCACATTGATACCAGTCAGTGAAGACCCTCCAGAACATGACTGCATAGAAGTTATGGATACTGTATTCTCAAGTCGACCTGATCTGACAGATGTGCCCTTAGAGAACCCTGATCGGACCTATTTTGTGGATGGAAGCAGCCTCATCATCAATGGACGACGCTGTGCCGGGTATGCAGTAGTCACCCGGGAGAAAGTTGTCGAATCATCAGCTCTTGCATCAGGCACATCAGCCCAGAAAGCAGAATTGATAGCACTCACCAGAGCACTAGTGTTGGGTGCAGGACTTTTGTTGAATGTATACACCGATTCAAAATATGCCTTCACTACTTTGCATGCACATGGAGCTCTCTACAAAGAATGAGGGCTCATCACCTCAGGAGGAAAATCAGTCAAATACGGCCCCAAAATATTGATGCTATTAGATGCAGTATGGGCCCCTACAAGTGTTGCTGTCATGCACTGTCGGACACCAAGCAGGAAAAGGAGAAGTTGCCCAAGGAAACAGATTCGCTGATGCCTCAGCACGTAAAGCAGCCATGACAGGCCAAATATCACCACAAGCAACGCCAATACAAGCAGCATTGTTTCCAGTACCCCTTAATTTATGGACACCACGATATACCACCAAAGAATTGGATTACTACTGTAATAAAGAAGAGGGAGTGCTGAAAGATGGATGGATTGAGCTGCCACCACCTGAGGGCAGTCAACCCCCAGGATGAATAGTGATCCCTGAATTGTTGGGACCAGCCTTTGTCAAGGCCTTTCATCAAGCCACACATTATGGGAAGAGTGCTATGGAGAAAGCACTCAAACCACATTTTTGTATCGCTTTGTTGGGAGCCCTGTCAGCTTCAACAGCCCGTCAGTGTCTAATTTGTGCCAAGAATAATGCCAAGCAGGGTCCCACGCCACCACCCCGCGTTCAGTCAGGAGGTGTTACCCCCATGCACCACCTGCAAATAGACTTTACTGAAATGCCAAAGGCCAATGGATACCGCTACTTGTTAGTATTAGTCTGTACCTTCTCTGGGTGGGTAGAAGCTTTCCCCACCAGGACTGAAAAAGCCCGAGAAGTTACTAAAGTTTTGTTAAGAGAAATTATCCCCAGATTTGGAATTCCAGCAGTAATAGGGTCAGACAATGGACCCTCCTTTGTATCTCAAATTACCAAGCAGTTAGCAAGTGCCTTACAGATACACTGGAAGTTACACACTGCATACAGACCCCAAAGTTCAGGGAAAGTTGAGCGAATGAATAAAACTTTGAAAACTTAGATGTCCAAGCTATGTCAGGAGACCCACCTAAAGTGGCCCCAGGTTCTCCCAATAGCATTACTTAGAATACGCTCATCTCCTGTGAAATCATCAGGATTTTCCACTTTTGAAGTTGTATATGGCAAACCCCCACCAATAGTGCAGGGTGTTAAGGGTAGTTTGCCACAGATTGGTTCAGAAATAACCAGATAAGAACTTCTAGCTCTTAGTTCTGTTCTGCAGACTCTTCACACGTGGATATAGGACCAGTTGCCTATCAATTTGACGGAACCCCTGCATCCCTACAAGCCGGGTACCTCGGTGTTGATCAAAGATTGGAAGAAGACACCGCTGGAACCTCATTGGAAGGGACCATACACCGTCATCCTATCAACCCCAACTGCAGTAAAGGTAGCAGAGATTGAATCCTGGACCCATCACAGCAGAGTCAAGCCAGCAGCAGTTCCAGATCCGGACCAGTGGACCGCAGAGCCACATCCTGATATCCCCTTGCGACTCACCCTGAGGCGGCAACCAGCGACCTAGAACTCCTTTCCTACAGTAGACAAGTCTTTCGAAGAGGATTGCTGTTTTTAATACAGCAAAGACATTTGTTTTTCTTCATCGGATAACTGTGCTTCTATAAACTTACATCGAGCCAACTACAGTTGGTAAGTTGGCATCACAGCGGGACATTTGAGGATCTTCAATCAACATCGACATCCGTTGAATTGCTTTATTAGCAAACGGGTCAGCATTGTGCCAAGAAGAGGACGTCGAGGTCAAGATTTTCCAGCGAGGATTCAGAAGAACTACAATCAACATGCATCTTTGTTTCTATTTTGCTTTGGTTGCCTGCCTGGGGAGCCTTGAACTTACTTGTGCTTTACCCCCATGTACTGCCTGCATTACTTCCACTCGGACTGGAATGAAAGTAACTCAGACTTTGCTTTATCATTCTTACTATACCTGTACTGGTACGGTAAGCCGGTGTATTTATAACACCACTGAACTGAATGTTTGTACCAAGGGAACTACTAAAGTTTGTTTTAACCCACATCAGAACCCATCTTATTATACCCTAGAACAGCGATGGCGAACCTATGGCACGCGTGCCAGCTGTGGCACGCGAAGGCCTTGCAGCTGGCACGCGGGTAGGTCCGCAAAAAAGAAAAAGCTGGCTCTGGCTGCTGCCGCGGACGCGGCAGTGGCAGAGAGCAGTGTCCCGCGGGGCCCCCTCCGCCCGCTAAGCCCCTCTGCAAGGGCTTTCAGATTCGCGAGGGAGAGCGTCTCCCTCGCGTCTCTGTTAAGCCCGCAGGGGCTAATGGGAAATTTCCCATCAGCCCCTTTAGACGCGAGGGACTGATGGGAAATTTCCCATTAGCCCCGGTGGGCTTAACAGAGACGCGAGGGAGAAGCTCTCCCTCGCGAATCTGAAAGCCCTTGCAGAGGGGCTTAGCGGGCGGAGGGGGCCCCGCGGGACATTGCATTCTGCCGCGGCAGCGGCAGCAGCCAAAGCCAGCTTTTTTTTTTTTTTTTTTTAATATGCCAGGGGGGGGGGGGTTGGGACTGCTAATGGGCGAGGGAGGGGGGGTTAAGACTGGCAATGGGCTTGGGGGGTAGGACTGCTAATGGGCTAAGGGGGGTAGGACTGCTAATGGGTTAGGGGGGGTAGGACTGCTAATGGGCTGTGGGCTGATGGGGGCTGTCTGGAAATGGGGTGATGGGGGGTTAGGACTGGTAATGGGCTATGGGGGGGATTAAGACTGCTAATGGGCTTTGGGCTGATGGGGGCTGTCTGGAAATGGGGTGATGGGGGTTAGGACTGATAATGGGCTATGGGGGGGGGCTAGGACAGGAAATGGGCTGATGGGGAGGGGTTAGGACTGGATGGGCTGTGGGCTGTTGGGGGGGTTAGGACTGGTAATGGGCTATGGGGGGGTTACGACTGGTAATTGGCTGTGGGCTGATGGGGGCTGTCTGGAAATGAGGTGATGGAGGGTTAGAACTGCTAATGGGCTATGGGGGGGGTTAGGACTGATAATGGGCTAAGGGGGGGGCTAGGACAGGAAATGGACTGATGGGGAGGGGTTAGGACTTGAGGTGGGCTGATGTGGTTAGGACTGGTAATGGGCTTTGGGCTGATGGGGGGGGGGGGTGTTTAGGACTGGCAATGGGCTGTGGGGGGCTGACTGGAAATGGGCTGATGGGGTTAAGACTGGAAGTGGGCTGATGGGGGGTTAGGACTGGTAATGGGCTATGGGGGGGGGTTAGGACTGATAATGGGCTATGGGGGGGTTAAGACTGGTAATGGGCTTTGGGCTGATGGGGGATGTCTGGAAATGGGGTGATGGGGGGTTAGGACTGGTAATGGGTTATAGGGGGGCTTAAACTGAAAATGGGGTGATGGGGGTTTAGGACTGGAAGTGGGTTGATGGGGGGCTAGGACTGGTAATGGGTTGGGGGGTTGCTATGACTGGAAATGGGCTGAGTGGAAGGGGAGGCTTGAACTGCAAATAGCTGATGGGGAGGGAGCTTGGAATGGAAATGGGCTGTGAGGGAAGGGAGCTAGGACTGAAAATGGGCTGATGGAGCAGCTAGGATAGGACTGGAAATGGGCTGTTGGGGGGAGCTAAGATTGGAAATGGACTGCGGTGGGGGCTTGAATTGAAATGGACTCATGGAGGGGCTAGAACTGGAAGTAGGCTCATGGGGGGGGGCTTGGACTGGAATTGGACTGAGTGGAGGGGAGCTATGATTTGACATGGGCTGATGATGGGGCTAGGAAATGACTAGAAATGGGCTGATGGGGGCTAGGATTGGAAATGAGCTGATGAAGGGACTCAGACTGAAAATGGATGGGGGAGCTAGGACTGGAAATGGGTTGATGGGGGGCTAGGACTGGAAATGGGCTGATGCAGGGACTAGAAAGGAATGGATGCTGGGTGAGACTGGAACTAGAAGGGAGCTGATGTTGGGGGAGGATTAGAATGGGATGGGGCTGGGAGAGTAAAATGGAGAGGGGAAAAATATTTTGTGTGGGAGGAATGAAAAATCTACAATTGGCCGGGTATTGGGAGAGTAAGTGGGGATTGAGGATGGAGCGGTAAAATTTGTGTGGATGAAATAGGAATGAGGAAAGAGCAAAAGGAGAAAGATTAGTATGTTAAAGCAGATGTAGAGAGAGAGAATGGAAAAAAAGACTAGAAGAGAAGAAAGAAACAAATGGACAGCAGACGATGGAGAGTTAGCAGAAAACATGAAGAAACCAGAAGAAAGTGGCTGGAGCAATTGCAACTGAAAAAAAATGCACAAAAGGTAGAAAGGTATCTCTTTATTTTGAATTTATTAACTGGAATATGAAACCTCTGGGAAATGTGCATCATTAACGTCTGTGCTTTGTTTGGTACAAGAGGAAATTAATTTATAGTTTTATTTCTACAGTGTTGTACATTCCAAGTTTGGCTTTTGGGGTTCCCAGTTTAATTATTGCCTTCCTGTTTCTAAATTGTGATTCCTTGTTTGGTGATGGTCTATGTTCTGCATGTGTAACTGAGCTGAGGTTTAATTGACGTGCTGGCACTTTGAGTAAATTCTTTGGTTTTGTGCGGCAGTTTGGGCACTCGGGCTCAAAAAGGTTAGCCATCACTGCCCTAGAAAGAAGATGGAATGATGCAGATGGAGCTTTACTTAATGCTACACCCCCACTTATTTATTTATTTTATTTAACAGTATTTCTAAACCGTCTTATCATAAAAATCAAGGCGGTGTCACAGCAATACAATCAGAAGATGTGAAGGGGAGGTTCATGCAGTGTTTGGGGTAATAAAGTGCGAGGGGGAAGTTCATGCAGTGATGTGATGTGCGTGTGCGTGAGGTGTTCTAGATTAGGGTGGGCTATGTACAGTGTGCTCTATGATACAGCGTGTTCTATAATACAAGGTACTGTCCAGATAGGGCTTGAGATAAATCCTGTGCCGATATACAATCTCTCGTCAGGGTGGGGGGGTCTTTGTTGATCAGACCTTGTTGATTAAGTGACGTGTCCATAATGTTCTATGAACAGAGTTGTCTTCAGCTGTTTGCGGAAGTCTTTGAGGTCCGTTGTCGATCTCAGTTCGTCTGGGAGGGAGTTCCAAATAGTTGGGGCTGCCAGGGAGAGGGCTCTCTCTGTGGTGTCTTTTCGTGTTTTTCTGAAGTCTCTCGGTGTGTTGACTCTGTTGGAGGTTCCTTTTCTTCTCGGGCGGGTGCTGGTGTCTGGATGAATGAGGGTGTGCAGGCTGTTGGCTGAAATGTGGTGCTTGATTTTGAATATGTTTATTATTGTTTTGTATTTGATGCGTGAGTTGATTGGGAGCCAGTGTAGATCTTTGAGAACCGGGGTAATGTGTTCATGTCTTGTTGAGCCAGAGATTATGCGTGCTGCGGTGTTTTGGGCAAGTTGGAGCGGTTTGAGAGTTTGCTTTGGTAGGCCAAGGTAGATGGGGTTGCAGAAGTCCATTAATGGGGTGATGAGTGCTTGGCATACTGTGCGGAAGTGTTCTGCGTCGAGGAGGGGTTTAAGCCGTCTGATGATTCTCATTCTATGGTATGCATTCTTGACCGTTTTGTTAACGTGAGGCTTGAGATTTAGTTCGTTGTCCAGGGTTACTCCAAGGTATTTCACTTCGGATTTCATTGGAATGGTTGTGTCTGCTATTTTGATGTCCGGTGGGTGGATGAAGTCAGGGTTGCGAGTGATTATTAGAGCCTCAGTCTTGCTGTAGTTGATTGAGAGGTTGTTGATCGTGCACCAGTTGGTCATTTGTGTTAGGCAGTCAGTTATTCTATTGTAGTCTGGGTTGTCAGTTGAGATAGGTGTGTATATCATAATATCGTCTGCATAGATGGTGTATTGAATGTTGTTCGCTTTCAGGATGTCGCATATTGGCTGGATGTATATGTTGAACAGAAGTGCCGAGAGGGCGGATCCTTGAGGTACTCCTTGGCGGATTTTTATGGGTTGAGAGGTGTTGTGGCCTATCTTGACTTGTAGCTGCCTGTCGGTGAGGTAGGATTGGAACCATTTTAACGTGGTACCATGAAGTCCAATTTTCTTTAGTCTTTCCAGGAGGGTTAGGTGGTCAACCGTGTCGAAGGCGGAGGTGATGTCGATGAAGATCATTAGGATGCCTTTAGTGTTGTTGTCTATGACTCTGAGGATGTTGTCTATGAGGTAGATCAGCAGTGTTTCGACTCCATGTTGGGGGCGGAAGCCGTGCTGGTTGTCGTCTAGAGGAGCATGGTTGTCAATATGTTCCTGTAGTTGTTGTTGCACTGCTTTTTCTATGATTTTTGTCAGAAAAGGTATGCTGGATATTGGTCTGTATGCTGCAGGGTTGCTCTTGTCGAGGGTAGTTTTCTTCGGTATTGGGCGTACTGTAGCCAGTTTTAGTTGAGTTGGCAGGAGACCCTGGGTGAGTGAGTTGAGCACAATGTTGTGTATGATGTGGATGAGGCTTGATTTGGTGGCCTTTATCCATGATACTGGGCAAGGGTCCGTGGGAGCGGTGCTTGTTCTGATTGCTGAGATGATGTGGGAGAGCTGTTCTGTTGAGGGAGGGTAGAAGGTGTCCCATGTCTTGGGGTGTGAATCAGGCTGGGTTGAAGAGCTGGTTGCAGTTGGTTCTGTGGAGTGAAATTTGTCTTTGATGTGATCAGCGAATTTTTGCGGGTCTATTTGTATTTCCTCCTCTGTTTTCTGCTCCTTTGTGAGGATTTTCACTATATCGAAGAGCTCCCTGGGTTTGTTTATGGAGGTGTTAATCATGTTTGTGTGGTATTCTTTCTTGGATTGGTTGATGTGTTCGGTGTATAGTCTTTGGTTTGTTAGGTATATCTGCTGGTTTTCTGGTGTCTTGGATTTTCTCCATCTCCGTTCCATCTTTCTGAGTTCTCTTTTCTCTTGTCGTATGGTTGAGGAGTACCAGGGCTTGTGATGTCTCTTGTTGTTGCAGTGTTCCTTTGGTCTGGTAGCAGTAGCTGTGGCGGCATTGGATAGTGTGTTGTTCCAGTTGATTATTTGAGTCTCCAGGTTGTCTGTTTCTGTTGACAGTTGATTTAACGTGTCCAGTAGGAAGGTGTCTCTGTCGAATTTCTTGAATCGCCTTTGTGTGTGGTAATTGTTGGTTTGTTCGTTGTGATTGTCTTTTTGAAGTTGCAGTGTGATCTTGATTATGTGGTGATCTGACCAGGGGACTGGGGTGATGGAAGGTGTTGAGATTAGACCTCTTGAAGTTAGGGAGTTGGTTGCGAATATGAGGTCTGGTGTAGAGCCGTGTCTGTGTGTAGGGGCGTTGATGATTTGGGTGTATTGAAGTGATGTCATTGCTTGGAGGAAGGCATCTGCATCTTTGGTGTTGGTGGACTTGAGGTTGAAGTCACCTAGCAGGAGGGTGGGTTTGTTAGTTGCTGTGAGAGCGCATGCTGTTTCGAGCGTTGCTGCCAGATCATCAGGTGGGGCTCGGGGTGCTCTGTAGGTTAGGCAGAGTGCCATGTGTTTGTTCATGATGCTGAGCGTGTTGCTTTGAGGCGTGTCGGTGGAGCTGTGTGTTTTGAACTTCAGGTTATTCTTTGCAATTATAAGAACCCCTCCTCCGCGTTTGTGGGTGCGTGGGCAATTGTAAGCTGTGTAGATGTCTGGTACCAATTGATTGAGTAGAACTGTGTCGGTGGGATTGAGCCAGGTTTCTGTAATGCAGAGAATGTCTGGTTGGTGATCTTCTATGTGGTCTGCTAGTGTGTGTATCTTGTTGCATATGGACCTCGCGTTTATGAGCTCTATGGCAGTGTGCTCTGTTGTGTTGTGTGACTCCGTTGAAAATTGTGCGAGGGGGTGTGATTTGTGTGCGTCTTTTCTTCTTGATGTTGATGTGCTGTGTGTGGTGGGGTGATTGCATTGTGGAACTATGTAATGCCAGGTGGAGGGTGGGTGCCATTGTGGGTTATGGTGTATTATTTATTTATTTATTTAACAGTATTTTTAAACCGCCTTATCTTATTAATCAAGGTGGTATCACAGCAAACAATCGGGTAAAGTGAGTGTGTTAATCATGCAGTGAGGGTGCAATTTAGTTGAGTGTGTGTTGTATCGTGTGCTAGATTGGGGTGAGCTATGTACAAGGTGTGGTGTGTTGCGTGCTAGAATGGTTTGAGCTATGTACAGTGTGGGTGTAGGTAGTGGAGGTGGGGGTCTGGTGAAAGGATATGTGTGAGGAGGAGGCTGAATGGTAGAAACCATGTTGTGATCATGGTGGTAAGCTGTGGTGTTCTGTGTGAAGTTTGCTTGCAGTTTCTGATGTCAGATGAGGTGTGCACAGATTTCATACAGTTCACTGTCCTTGTTGAATGAGTTTGTGAGACTCACCTGGTCGGCTTTGTTGGTGTTGCTGTTCAGAGTTGGTGTGCTCTACCCAACTTTGGGAGCTCGAGGTGCGTGAGGATCGTAGTTGGCGAGCTCAAACCCATCCTGGGGAGTTTAAGCCATGGCTGCCTTTCACACGTGTGTTCAGCGATGTGGGGGGTACGTTCCCGTGTTTGGTGGAAGCGGCGCAGCTTTTTCGGCGTGGTGTATTATTGTAGTTGACGTGTTGGTGGGGAGGCACTCCTTTCTTTCACTGCCAGTGGCCACCGCCTAAGGGCCACGCCAAAGGGCCCTCTGGCGAGGCCCTCAGGCGCGGGCCCGCCCTGTAGGGACGCCGCTATTTATTGGGGATTGCTGGGCGGGCTCTCCCGCTCCCACTGCCCGGATTGGGCAGGAGCACTCCCACTGCCCCGATAGGGCAGGAGTTCAGGTAGGGAGAAGCCGGGCTTGCAGGCAGCAAAGCGGGTCCCTCTCTCGGTAGGGACGCCGCTATTTATTGGGGATTGCTGGGCGGGCTCTCCCGCTCCCACTGCCCGGATTGGGCAGGAGCACTCCCACTGCCCCGATAGGGCAGGAGTTCAGGTAGGGAGAAGCCGGGCTTGCAGGCAGCAAAGCGGGTCCCTCTCGGTAGGGACGCCGCTATTTATTGGGGATTGCTGGGCGGGCTCTCCCGCTCCCACTGCCCGGATTGGGCAGGAGCACTCCCACTGCCCCGATAGGGCAGGAGTTCAGGTAGGGAGAAGCCGGGCTTGCAGGCAGCAAAAACTTACTAATCCTACAGAGTATGCTATTTTGTATTTTGATGCTTGTGATACCATAAATAGAGATAGTCGCTCTAAATGTGCCAATTGGGAGAAAACGTATGCTCATAATGATAAATATGTGTCCAGAAGGAACCACTGGATGGGGGGCATGTACAGGTAAACAAACTTTGGCCAATGAATATAGTACAGCCCCGATTAAGGATTACTATTGTCCAAAGTGGGAATGTGTTTTCTATGCCACATGGAAAACTGGTATGATAGAAAACACCAGAGACAATCGAATGGCTGCCTTAACTATGCCATATGTGAAGAATTTAGAAAATTGTAAGAAAGGTGCCTGTAACCCACTAGAGTTATTCATACGCAATCCTAGCGCATGGAAACAAGGATATAAGTTTGGCCTACGTATTGCAGGTTCCGGATCAGATCCAGGAACTATTGTGTACATTAAACTAAATACCCAAGCCCATCGATCATCTAAGTACCATATACATAACACTTTTTATGAGACTATGCATGTAAATAAGTTTGATATCCCTCCCCCTTCTCAGAATCTGTTCTTAGAGTTAGCTGGAGCAGTGGTCTCCAGCCTGCATATTTCAGATTGTTACTTTTGTGGTGGAACTAGAATGGGTGATCAGTGGCCCTGGGAGGCCCAAGAATTGAATTACTCAGTAACCTATAACCACACTGAATTGCATAAGACCACAAGTGAATGGGTATTGGCACACCCAATAGTCGGACGTCTCTGTTATGCCCGAACTGGACCACAGTTCAATTTGAAAGTGGGACAGCTTATCTGTCTCAGCCAGAAATTCTATAATGACACCACGAAACAGATGTCCTGGTGGTCAGGAACTAATACGCCTGAACATGCTAACCCATTAGCACAATTTCCTGAACTTGCCGATTTATGGAATAATCTTGCCCAGCCCCATGTCTGGCAAGCCCCACCTGGTCTGTATTCGATTTGTGGAACCCGAGCATATGCTCGACTCCCTATTCATTGGGGAGGGGCATGTGTCTTAGGAACTATCCGACCTTCTTTCTTTCTATTGCCCACAGAACATGGAGAACAATTAGGCTATCCAGTCTATTCAAAGAGACAAAAGAGAGCAGCTTTACAGATAGGCAAGTGGCAGAAATGGGATGGGGATGATTGGCCACCCGAGCGAATCATTGCCTATTATGGACCTGCCACTTGGGAGCAAGATGGCATGTGGGGATATCGTACCCCGATTTATATGTTGAATAGAATTATACGCTTGCAAGCAGTAGTTGAAATTATCACCAATGAAACTAGCCAAGCGCTCACACTTTTAGCTAGACAGAGCACACAAATGCGTACTGCAATATATCAAAATCGCTTAGCATTAGATTACTTATTAGCTGCTGAGGGAGGAGTCTGTGGTAAGCTAAATCTCACAAATTGTTGCTTGAAGATAGATGATAAAGGTCAAGTAGTTTAAAACATTGCTGAAAACATGCGTAAGCAAGCTTATGTGCCAGTGCAGACTTGGCATGGTCTTCAGATGCCCAATTGGTTCAAATCTATCTTCTCTGGTTTGGGAGGACTTACTACCTTTGCTATGTTGATATTGCTTTTTCTAGCATTGTTTCTACTCTTACCATGTATAATCCCATGTTGTATGCGCTCTATTAATAGTGTTGAAAATACTGAAGAACGTAAAACTGCTACTAAGATTTTGACCTTATGGCACCCTACTCCTGGAACCATTGGTAAAAACCCAACTCAAGTGTAATTTAGTGATTTATATCTCACGCCTTATTAACATTTGGGTGAGATTAATCAAAGGGGGGAATGTGGTAGGCGAAGGCCTGTGATCCATGGTGTCTGAAATGAGCAGGGAGGCCTAAACAGCTTGACCTGTAAATGAAGCCTGTGGAGAGGCCCATAGGAATTACACATTTCCCTAAATGCTGCTACCATAGAATCGAAACTTAACAGAGCACAATTAAGTACAGCTAAGCAGAATCGAAACTTAGAGAATATAGAAAAACTAGTTTAATTGGTATTGATTAAGAGTGAAGCTTCTATAGAATTAATTAACTCTGCTGACAGAAAAGTTACAGTGCCCTGCTTTCCCACATGTTCTAGTAAGCCAGTTGACCTTGGAGGAGAATTGTATCAAGAGCCTAAGAAATGACCATTGTAATGAGGACTGTAAGGGGGGTAAACAGGTGCTGAGCCCAGACGAAGGTCCTCATTGGAACTACGTATTGGTACTGGGACCAATAGATGGGGTGGAAGGGGTTACCGGGACCAATGAGAAGTTTGCCTATGTCTAGAATGGAAAAGAACAGTATAAAAGTTGTTGTTTTGCTAGAAACCATTGCTCAGCCATTTTGAATGTGATTCTGCTTGAGTCTTGTGCACAAATAAATGATTTGGACCTTCTGAACAGACTACTGGTATTATTGGTTTGTATGTGCTCTGCTGCTACATTATTACTGTAGTTGTAAGTGAACTTTGTAGCTCAGATCAAGGGAAAATTACTTTTGCCATTTCCTTAGACTTAACGGCCGCATCTTCCAATACCATAAGGATCACGTCTTTTACTACTGCTGTTTAATATTTTCATTATCCCATTAGCCACCCTTATTCAATCATTAAGTGTTTCAAGCTATATTTATGTGGATGACATCCTCCTTCTTACCCAGATATATAGTCTTTGTCTTGATCTTACCAATATCAACAATTGCCTTGAGAAGGCCGCTTCCTGATTGCATGGAAGTGCTTTGCAGCTTAACTCCCCAAAATCCTCAGCCACATGGGTTACAGGAAGTTTTGATACTCCATCCTTAGTCCAGTTCTTAATAACTCTCTTCTCTTACTTAAGCGTTCATTTTAAATATTTAGGTATTTAGATTGATTCAAATCTCTCCTTTTCTATTCAGCTTTCCCAGTTGACTAAGGGGCTTGTTTACAAAGCCACGGTAGCGGTTTCCGATCGTTATCGCTACCGCGGCTTTGTAAACAAGCCCCTAAGTCTGCATTTGCAGCACTGTCATTTTTGAGCGTTACGAGCCTTTCTTGATGCTGTGCACAGATGTCGATTCTCTTAGCACTGTAGACTGGTTAGATTACTGCAGTGTCGCATATACTACCCTCCCAGTCTATCAGCTAAAGAAAGTCCAATTTATTCAAAACACAGCCTTAAAGTGTCCTCTCCCATGCCAAGAAATATGACCACATAACCCCCTTATTTATACAACACCATTGGTTACCAATTCATTCTTGCATTTATTATAAAATCTTTATGTTGACTCATAAGGCCATACATATTGAAGCTCCTTCTTACCTCTCAAATCTTATATCACTTTGTGGTAGGCAAAGGCCTATGATCCAGATGCTTGAACTAAACAGACAGGCCTAAGCAGCTTGACCTGTAAGTAAAGCCGGTGGTTAGGCCCAGAGGAGTGACCCCCCCCCCCCCCGAATGCTGCTTTCATAGAATCGAAACTTAACTGAGTATAACCAAGCATAGCTAAGCAGAATCAAAACTTACAAAAGACAGAAAAACAACTTTAATTGGTACTGATAAGAGTGTGAAAACTTCTGTGAACTAATTAATTCTGCTGAGAGAAGGGTTACAGTGCCCTGCTTTCCCACATGTTCTAGTTAGCTAAGTGACCTTGGAGGAGAATTGTATCAAGAGTCTAAGAACTGTCCATTGTAATGGGTACTGTAAGGGGGCAAGCAGGTGCTGAGCCCAGACCAAGGTCCTCATTGGATGACTACGTAGTGGTACCGGGACCAATAGATGGAGCATGAAGGGTTACCGGGACCAATGAGAAGTTTGCCTATGTACAGAATGGAGAAGAAAGGTAAAAAAGAGGTTGTTTTGCTAGAAACCATTGCTCAGCCATTTTGAATGTGATTCTGCTTGAGTCTTGTGCACAAATAAATGATTTGGACCTTCTGAACAGACTCCTGGTATTATTGGATTGTTTGCGCTCTGCCGCTACATATTCTTGGTGCGTTGGCCGGGAACGTGTGGTGAACAGAGGGTATACGAGCTGATATACCACGACTTTCCGCCTCCATAGGTTTGGTCCTGCCGGGCTCGTGCCCTTCCGACGTGGGCTCGGCTCCCAGGCGCCATCGGTCCAGTTGCATCGGAGGGAGTTGGGCCAGGCCTCGGCGGGTGCCGGACCCGGACGGAGCCAACACCTCGAACCCGTGAGGGGAGTCCGAGTTCCAACTCATGCACTTGCTCAGGAATGGGGACTGGATCCGGTGAGTATAGTTTTTGGTATGTCTAGACAGATGAGTCAGAACTGCAGTCTGTAACTTGGAACTAGTAACTGGCCACTTGTAACTTGTAACTTGGAATTTTGATAAGAGAGCCTGATCCCCTCTCAAGACAGTCCGATTAACCCTGCATAGTGTATTCGTGGGGTGAAACTATCGTCTTCTTGGAACTTGGAAAAAGCCGGCATAACTTGTATAACTCTAGTATAGCCTAGTCAGAATAGACAGGATTGGGCTTGTTTGGGAGTACGTTGCTAGCATGATTGTGTGAATGAAGTGTGGTTGAGAGGTCTGGTGACACAGACCAAGCGAAGGCGGACTCCTGAGTCACGCAGTTCCTGGCCGGGCGACCGCGTCCAGGTTGTAAAAAGGAGGAAGCGACCGTCGTCTTGTCTTGTTGTTTGTTTCCCCTAAATGTTTCTAGGACTGTGAGGACCCCTCACCCACGGTCCGCTCTCCTTTTCCCTTCTATCTGTTGTTGCGCGCACACATCGATATGGGAGGGGCGGGATCTACTGTGCACACTCCACTAGAATGTATGATTAAGTATTTTAATAAAGGATATTCAGGAGATTATGGGGTGAAAATGACTGCGTCATGATTGCAACTCTTGTGTACTAGGGAGTGGCCCACCTTAGACCCCATGTGGCCCCGAGATGGAACATTTAACATAGGAATTATTAAGTCAGTTCATCGGAAGGTGCGAGCAGCGCACCCTGATCAGTATCCCTATATAGATTCTTGGTTAAGTATTTGCGAAAGCCCGCCCCCTTGGGCTCAGCGCTGCTATGAAGAATAGTGTAGAATAATGGTAGCACTGACAGAACAGACACAGAAGACAGGGATAGAACAGAAGTCACAGAAGTCTGTTTATGTTGATCCCGAGTCCCCAGAAGTTGTTACTAGACAGCCCCAAGCTCAGCACCCAGTAAAAGTACCACCGCGTCCCACGGCAGGCCCCCGGGACCGGCGAGTTTCACTCATTGACCCACCAGAAGCTCAGCTAGATGACCCACCCCCTGAAGAGATTGATCAGTTAGAAACTGAGGAAAATTCTGAGTCAGAAGAAGAAGAGGAAGAAGGGACATCTTCCCGGGGCGAAACTGAAAGTGTAAAATCAGCTGTTAGTACCAGTTCATCAGACAAAGCCTAAATTGAGAAAAAGGGGCCCTATCAAGAAAGTAATGCCACTACGGCAGGTCCCGGGAATGCCCGTAACGAACGAAGAGAACCAGATAGTAGCGGGACCCACCAGTCTAGTTTATGTGCCCTTCTCCACCACTGATTTGTTGAATTGGAAAATGCATTATGCTTTCTATACTGATAAGCCCCAAGAATTAACAGAAGTAATGAATACAATTATGCAAACCCACCAGCCTACTTGGGCAGATTGCCGTCAACTCCTGTCCACTCTATTTACTACTGAGGAGCGGACGAGAATTATGCGAGCAGCTGTCAATTGGTTAGCAGAAAATCCCCTAGTAGCGGGAGGAGAAGGAATAGATAACCGCGAAACAGCAAAGAAAGAGTTTCCCAATGAAGATCCTCGATGGGACCCAAACACCGACGACGGATCCAGATCCCTAGCCCAGTTTCGGCAAGGCCTTATGCAAGGCCTGCGAAAGGGGGGTCAGAAAGCCATGAACCTCTCCAAGGTAGCCAAAGTTATCCAGGGCACAGATGAAAGCCCAGCAGTATTCTATGAGAGATTAGCTGAAGCATATAGAATGTATACTCCCTATGACCCAGCTGCACCTGAAAGCCTATGCATGGTGAACGCCGCTTTTGTCAGCCAGTCCCAACCAGATATTAGACGCAAATTACAGAAGTTAGAAGGGTTTGCGGGCATGAATACGTCACAGCTAATGGAAGTCGCCCAGAAAGTGTTTGTGAACCGTGATAATGAAAGACAGAAAGAAAGTGAGCGTAAAATGAAGAAGAAAGCGGATTTTTTGGCTGCCGTTTTAGTTGAACAGAAACGGGGAGGTTTCCCTAATCGGAGGAGCAGAGGAAGAGGAAGGGGCCGAGGAGATAGCCGGCCCCTGCTAGGCGTAAATCAATGCGCTTATTGCAAGGAAGAAGGACACTGGAGGAATGCATGCCCGCAACTTGAAGACGCCTCACGCGAAGAAGAAGAAAATGCCCCTCGGAGAGAGAGGGAGAGAGGCCGATCACAGAATCGCAGAGGGACAAATCGAGTACATTTCCAACGGGAAAGAGAGGAGGCCATAGAAGGAGTTGCAACCGCAACGGACTATGATTTAGATGAAACAGATTAGGACAGACCGGGCTCCGAATTCGCTTTAGGTCCCCAGGAGCCTATGGTCTGTTTAAAGATAGGGGACCAATTCATGGACTTTATGGTTGATACTGGAGCAGAACATTCTGTAGTAGATAAGCAAATAGCTCCCTTGTCCACGAGAGCAGTTACTATTATGGGAGCAACTGGCGCCAAAGCCACCAAGTCTTTTTTGAAAGACCGTGTTTGTGAATTAGGAGGACAGCAAATAGCACACCAATTCCTTTATATGCCTGAGTGCCCAGTGCCACTACTGGGACGAGATATGTTAGCCAAACTGCAGGCCCAAATATCCTTTACTGAGAAAGGAGAAATGCAAATGACTGTAAACTCAAAGCCTGCAGGACTCATGGTGCTCACTGTCCCCCGAGAAGAAGAGTGGAGATATTACAGTACCAAACCAGTTCCTGATACCAATTTCAGCATGCCAGCCAACATTATGGCTCCTCCTGGAGTATGGGCAGAAGGTAACCCACCAGGTCTAGCCAAACACATAGCCCCAGTGATTGTGACCCTTAAGCCTGGAGCAGCACCAGTACACGTTAAACAATACCCACTCCCAAGACCAGCAATTGAGGGCATCCATCGTCATTTACTAAGATTGCTGGAGTATGGCCTTCTCAGAGTATGTCAATCACCATGGAATATGCCTCTCCTGCCAGTCAAGAAGCCTGGGACAGGTGATTACCGCCCAGTACAAGATTTGAGGAGAGTGAAGAAGCAGTTGAAATCATACATCCAGTTGTGCCAAATCCCTATACACTCTTGGGACTGATACCTGCTGAAGCTACCCACTTTACTGTCCTGGATTTGAAAGATGCCTTTTTCTGCATACGATTAGCCCCGATTAGCCAACTGTTGTTTGCCTTTGAATGGCAGGACCCTGTCTCAGGGAGGCGGGGCCAACTCACTTGGACACGATTGCCTCAAGGATTCAAGAACTCACCTACCATTTTCAGTGCAGCACTGAACCAAGACCTTTCAAGTTATCCTGTAACCCCTGGGAAAAGAGTGCTTCTTCAGTATGTGGATGACTTGTTAATAGCTACCACCTCGGAGAGTGAATGTGTACAAGCCACAAATGACCTTTTACAACTACTAGATGAAGCTGGATACAAAGTTTCCAGAGCAAAAGCGCAGCTATGCCAAACAGAAGTAAAGTACCTGGGGTTCCGGCTGACCAAAGGAAGCCGGCAATTAGGACCAGAAAGAAAAGAAGCTGTGTGCAGTATCCAAACCCCAACTACCAGGAGACAAGTCAGAGCCTTCCTGGGAGCAGCAGGATACTGCCAAATATGGATACCCAACTTTGCTCAGATTGCTAAACCACTATATGAAGCCACCAAAGGAGAAGAGAAATCACCACTAGAGTGGGGACCTGATCAAGATGAAGCTTTTAAAGCCTTGAAGGAAGCGTTAATGTCATCACCAGCACTTGGATTACCAGATGTCCAGAAGCCTTTTCATTTATTTGTACATGAAGTGCAAGGGAACGCTCTGGGAATGTTGACCCAGACATTGGGACATTGGGAGCGGCCCGTAGCATATTTATCCAAACAGTTGGACACTGTAGCCAAAGGATGGCCACCATGTTTGAGAGCGGTGGCAGCCACAGCATTGTTAGTGAGTGAAGCAGACAAACTCACCTTAGGACAGAACCTGCGCGTTACAGTACCACACGCTGTGCTTGTCCTCATGGAACAGAAAGGAAACCACTGGTTCACTAATTCCCGAATGCTGAAGTACCAGAGCATGTTATGTGAAAATCCCCGGATACAATTGGAAGTGAGCCATGCCTTAAACCCAGCCACCCTGATACCAATCTGCAAGGACCCACCAGAACATGACTGTATGGAAGTCATGGACACTGTGTTTTCAAGTCAACCTGATCTAACTGATGTACCCATAGAGAACCCTGATCAGACTTATTTCGTGGATGGAAGCAGCCTCATCATCAATGGACGACGCTGTGCCGGGTATGCAGTAGTCACCCGGGAGAAAGTCATTGAATCATCAGCTCTCGCCTCAGGAACATCAGCACAGAAAGCAGAATTGATAGTGCTAACAAGGGCACTAGTAATAAGTGCCGGACTTCAGTTGAATGTATATACAGACTCAAAGTACGCTTTTACAACTTTACATGCTCATGGAGCTCTGTATAAAGAACGAGGACTCATTACCTCTGGAGGAAAATCCATTAAGTATGGCCCAGAAATATTAATGTTACTAGATGCAGTGTGGGCCCCGGCACGAGTGGCTGTTATGCACTGCCGAGGACACCAAACAGGAAAAGGAGAAGTTGCCCAAGGAAACAGATTTGCTGATGCTTCAGCGCGAAAAGCAGCCATGACAGGCCAAATTTCACCACAAGTAACACCAGTACAAGCAGTATTGTTTCCAGTACCCCTCAACTTGTGGATGCCACGATACACCACAAGGGAGTTGGACTATTATTGCACTACAGAAAAGGGGGTACTGAAAGATGGATGGACTGAGCTGCCACCAGCAGAGGGTAGCCAACCTCCAGGGCGAATAGTGATCCCTGAGTCATTGGGACCCGCCTTTGTAAAGGCCTTTCATCAAGCCACACATTATGGAAAAAATGCCATGGAAAAAGCACTCAGACCCCATTTTTGCATTTCAGTGTTGGGAGCCTTGTCAGCCTCAGTAGCTCGCCAGTGTGTAACTTGTGCAAAGAACAATGCCAAACAGGGTCCTACATCGCCACCCCGAGCTCAGTCAGGTGGTGTAATCCCTATGCACGACCTACAAATAGACTTTACTGAAATGCCCAAAGTCAGTGGATATCGTTACTTGTTACTTTTAGTTTGCACCTTCTCTGGGTGGGTAGAAGCTTTCCCCACCAGGACTGAAAAAGCCAGAGAGGTCACCAAGGTATTGCTGAGAGAAATTATCCCCCGATATGGAATCCCTGCAGTAATAGGGTCAGACAATGGGCCCTCATTTGTATCTCAGATTGCCCAACAGTTAGCAAGTGCCCTACAGATACAATGGAAGCTACACACTGCATACAGACCTCAGAGTTCAGGGAAAGTTGAGCGAATGAATCGCACTCTGAAATCCCAGTTGTCTAAGCTATGTCAGGAGACCCACCTGAAGTGGCCCCAAGTTCTCCCAATAGCTTTACTTAGAATACGCTCAGCCCCTGTGAAATCATCAGGATTTTCTCCCTTTGAAGTCATGTATGGTAGGCCCCCACCAATAGTGCAGGGGGTAAAAGGGAGTTTGACACAAATTGGTTCAGAGATAACCAGACAAGAACTCCTAGCTCTTAGTTCTGTTCTGCAGACTCTTCATGCGTGGATACAGGACCAGTTACCCATCAACTTGACGGAATCCTTGCATCCCTACAAGCCTGGTACCTCGGTGTGGATCAAAGATTGGAAGAAGACACCGCTGGAACCTCATTGGAAGGGACCATACACCGTTATCCTGTCCACACCAACAGCTGTCAAGGTTGCCGAAATCGAATCCTGGATCCATCATAGCAGAGTCAAGCCAGCAGCAGTTCCAGAACCAGATCAGTGGACAGCAGTGCAGCATCTTGATATTCCTTTGTGACTCACCCTGAGGCGGCAACCAGCGGCCTAGAGTTCCTCTGGGCCGCCCAAGCACTACAGTATTGCATAACTGACAAGTCTTTCGAAGAGGATTGCTGTTTCCAATACAGCAAAGACATTTGTTTTCTTCATAAAATAACTGTGCCATCACAGACTTTCTTCAGGCCAACTGCGGTTGGTAAGTTGGCATACATCAGAACCTTGAGGATCTTCAATCAACATTGATACCCGTTGAATTGCTTTATTAGCAAATGGGTCAGCATTGTGCCAAAAGACAGTGAACGTCGAGGTCAAGATTTTCCAGCGGAGACTCAGAAGGACTACAATCAACATACATCTTTGTTTCTACTTTGTCCTGGTTGCCTGCCTGGGGGGATTTGAACTCGTTCTTGCTTTACCCCCATGTACTGCCTGCATTACTTCCACTCGAACTGGAATGAAAGTAACTCAGACTTTGCTTTATCATTCTTACTATACCTGTACTGGTAAAGTGAGCCGGTGTATATACAACACCACTGAACTGAATATTTGTACTAAGGGAAATACTAAAGATTGTTTTAACCCATATCAGAACCCATCCTATTATACTCTAGAAATACGATGGGATGATGCAGATGGAGCTTTACTTAATGCCACACCCTCACTCACTGACCCTACAAAGGGTGCTGTTTTGTATTTTGATGCTTGCAATGCTATAAATAGAGATGGTCGGTCTCATTGTGCTAACTGGGAAAAAGCATATTATTATGATCATAAGTATATGTGTCCAGAAGGAACCACCGGGTGGGGGGCATGTACAGGTAAACGAGTTTTAGCAAATGAATATAGCACAGCACCAGTTAAAGACTACTATTGTCCAAAGTGGGAATGTGTGTTCTATGCTACATGGAAATCTGGTATGGTAGAGAATACCAGGGATAATCGAATGGCAGCCCTGTTTAAGCCCCATCTGAAGAATCCAGAAAACTGTAAAAAGGGTGCCTGCAACCCATTAGAGTTACACATAATAAACCCTAGTGCCTGGAAGCAAGGATATAAATTTGGACTACGTATTGCAGGCACCGGATCAGATCCCGGAACCATTGTATATATAAGACTGAATACCCAGGCCCATCGTTCATCACGGTATCATATACATAATACTTTCTATGAAACCATGCATGTAAACAAGTTTTGACATTCCCCATCCGCCACAAAATCTGTTCTTAGGATTAGCTGGAGCAGTCGTATCTAGTCTCCACATTTCAGACTGTTACTTCTGCGGAGGAACTAGAATGGGTGATCAGTGGCCCTGGGAGGCCCAAGAATTGAATTACTCAATAGCTTACAATCATACTGAATTGCATAAGACCACCAGTGAATGGGTATTAGCACACCCAATAGTAGGACGTCTGTGTTACGCTCGGACTGGACCCCAGTTCACCTTGAATGTAGGACAGCTTGCCTGTCTTAGCCAGAGGTTTTATAATGACACCACTAAACGGACGTCTTGGTGGTCAGGAGTTAATGAACCTGAACCTACCAACCCATTAGCGAAATTCCCTGAGCTTGCCGATTTATGGACTAATCTCGCCCAGCCTCATGCCTGGCAAGCCCCACCTGGCTTGTATTGGATCTGTGGAACCCGAGCATACGCTCGACTCCCTATTCACTGGGGAGGGGCATGTGTCTTAGGAACCATCCAACCTTCTTTCTTTTTATTACCTACAGAACATGGAGAACAATTAGGTTACCCAGTTTATACAAAGAGACAGAAAAGAGCAGCCTTGAAGATAGGCAAGTGGGAGAGATGGGATGGGGAAGATTGGCCACCTGAGAGAATTATTGCCTATTATGGACCCGCCACTTGGGAGCAAGATGGCACTTGGGGATACCGGACCCCTGTGTATATGATAAACCGTATCATACGCTTACAAGCAGTAGTTGAATTAATTACTAATGAGACTAGCCAAGCACTCACACTTTTAGCTAGACAAAGCACACAAATGCGTACTGCAATATATCAGAATCGCTTGGCACTAGATTACTTATTAGCCGCTGAAGGAGGAGTATGTGGTAAGTTGAATTTAACCAATTGTTGTTTGAAGATAGATGACAAAGGTCAAGTAGTTGAAGAGATTGCTGAAAACATGCAAAAGCAAGCTTACGTGCCAGTACAGACCTGGCATGGTCTTAAGATACCTAACTGGTTTGAATCTATCTTCTCTGACCTGGGGGGACTTACTACTTTTGCTATGATAATATTAGTTATTGTAGTCTTGTTTCTGTTTCTACCATGTATAATCCCATGTTGTATGCGCTCCATTAACAGTGTTATTGAAAATACCGTAGAACGCAAGACTGCCACGAAGATTTTGGCCTTATGGCACCCTAATCCTAGTATGTATGGTCGTAATCCGACTCCAGTATAATTGAGTGATTTAACTCTCACACCTTATTGAAAATAGGGTGAGATTAATCAAAGGGGGGAATGTGGTAGGCAAAGGCCTATGATCCACGATGCTTGAACTAAACAGACAGGCCTAAGCAGCTTGACCTGTAAGTAAAGCCGGTGGTTAGGCCCAGAGGAGCGAAACCCCCCCCCCCCCCGAATGCTGCTTTCATAGAATCGAAACTTAACTGACTATAACCAAGCATAGCTAAGCAGAATCGAAACTTACAAAAGACAGAAAAACAACTTTAATTAGTACTGATAAGAGTGTGAAAACTTCTGTGAACTAATTAATTCTGCTGAGAGAAGGGTTACAGTGCCCTGCTTTCCCACATGTTCTAGTTAGCTAAGTGACCTTGGAGGAGAATTGTATTGTAGGGTATATTCGTAGCACAAAAAATAAGTTAGACTCTCCGTTGTCTAGGGGAAATAGCTACTAATTCCCAGCCCAAAGTTCGGGGAGTTATTCTGGCAATGAGCCACGAAAGAAGTCTGGTCTGCAGATATATATTAGACTTTATTACAGGCAATCAGATAGAAAAATATACACACACACATATAGCTGATTAGAAACATGAGGTAGAAATTTGTTATAGTACAGATGTACACTTGGACAACGTAATAAATCACTGATTAGTAACCAGACGTCACTGATTCGCTCTGCACTGAGGAAAAGTAAGAAATATATTGCTAACCCCTTGCCCATCCGGAGGAGGAGAGATAAGTCAGTACCTTAGTTCCGTCGGGCTCTCAGGAACAATGCAGTCCAAGGAGGCAGCTCCTAGCTAATGCGGACTCTAGCCTCGTCAGGCGAGCCACAGTAAGTCTGAACCGGAGGTATCTGTGAAAGTCTTATCTCAGACCTGTGGAGGACGGCCTAGCCCACACTTAGTGGCCGTCTTGCGGAAGGGTCAGGTTGCAGGAATCAGGTACGCAGTGCACAGCAGAGAGGAACCAGTGCAGGAGTCTGTATGAACAGGTGGGAAAAGCCCCCAACTCTCTCTTACTAAAGTTTCAGTGCAGATTGCATTATTCTGTGTAAGAATCCTCCGTCATAGGTCCGATGATTGGTTGGCACCAGGCAGTCTGAGGTGTTCTCAGCGAATCAGGAGGTAGATGATGAGCAGCTTCTTGCAAACAAAGGCACCATAGTAAGAAGTCAGGCCGAAGCAACAGTATGTAACTTCTGGGCATGTACAAGTGTCCAAGGCCAGCCACGGACAATAGCTTCTGTATGCACACTTAGAAACGCTGCTCAAGCAGTTGCTTGAAGGTCGTTTGTAGCTGAATACAGCAAAAGTGTAGTGAAGAATCCATCTTGTCTGTTCAGTTTGGTTCAGGCCTGAGTTGCTGAGCAGGCCGGAGATTTGCATGTAGAATTGCAGGGGTACCAGCCCTACATCTCCCCCCCCCTTGTAAGATGGAGGATGCTACAAGGGAGTACACTCCATTGTACAAAGCCTAACTAGCAGTACTACCGTGCAGGTCAGAACCAAATGACAAATGATTGACTAATGCAGGAGGAGTGGATAATACTTCAAGCACAATATGCATGAAAACAATACTGCATGAGGAATAATACCGTGAATACACTCAAGCAATAAAAGAAGTCAAAATAAAATGACATTGATACAGTCAAGTCAAATCAATCAAAATAATGCATGGTAACTTCAAACTCAAGAATATATATATAGTATCCAAACCAAAAATGCATATCAGTAATGCAATATAATGTGTTAGTGTAACACCAAGGTGAACACTCAAAAGTAATGAGAAGCAATGTGTAACTGTGTTAGTAAAATAAACACATGCTATCTATGAAAAAAAAAACACAACTCAATCAAGAGCAATGGATAACTTTCAAAGAAAATGGTGACACTTATTCAAAAGTGTGACGTTCCAGCAAATCCTGCAGACGCATGGCAGGCAGCAGAGGTGCAGGATGCATAGAGCGACGAAGAGCACGAATCTGTCTCTCTTGATACAAGGAGATAAGAAACTGGAGCACCAACAGAAAGAAAAGACCAGGAACAATGACATGTGACATAAAATCAGTTTGTAAAATGTCCACATCTCGTGAATCAAAGTTATAATCAGCAATGGCAAGGTCGTCCTGGTCAATGGACAGTTCAACTGTGTGAGAGTCCTTATAGTCCAAAAGATAGGTCAAGGCTGCAGTGAAGTCAATCTCATGACCTCGAAATACATCCAATATCTGGAGCTCTGTCGAAACAGGGTCAGCATCTAGATAAAACAAGGAAACTCCACCAACATTAACAATGGAGTTCTTGGGAACATCAATCAAGCAAACATTGCAGGGTAGAGGAACTCTATTATGAATGTCATGTTTATTCATGGTGACCAGGAGTTCACTCAAAGGGGTACTAACCAGCCAAACATTGTTGACAACAGCAACTTTCGTCTCTGAAAAGTCATCGTACTTGGTCATGGTAACTTTACATTGTTCTTTCACATTTTCAGCAGACAACCCACAAAGAGCCGTAGAAGTGTCCTTCAGGAAAGGTTTACCAGGACACAACCAATGAATGTCTTTAGAGCGTTGGCACATGCCAAGATTAGGTACCACTGTTGTATATTAGTGGTGCGTACAACAGACGATTCAAAATGTTTCTGTAAAACATGTCGGGGATCTAGGGACAAAAAAACTTTCTGTGTGACAGTCTGGGACTGTGTAATCAGGAAACCAGGCGCATCCTGTAGCACGACACCAGAAAGAGGGCCAGGCTCAATCAATCTGGCAACCTCGGATCCCGCTAACATCAAAATCAGGAACAGGACCTTCAAAGTCCGGGACTCCATCTGTAAAAGAAAACAAACAGGCTATACTGCCTCAAGGTTAGAATCATCCACTTCAGCAAGAGGTTCTTCAGGAAGGAACTTTCTGGGATGACACGGTCTAAGCTGATTAATGTGGACCCATTTAAGGGAGCCTTCCCTCTCAATACCTGACTTCAGTCGAATTTGATAAGCAACAGGGGAGGCTTTATCCACAATAGGAAATGGACCGTTCCAGCTAGGTAGAAATTTACAGTCTTTGACCTTATTCTTACCAAAATTGTAGTAGAATACCTTATCGCCAACCTGGTATTCTTTAGAGGTAGTCCTCAAATCATAGTAGGCCTTCCTACCCCTAGCAGCAGTGTCCAAATTCTGTTGGGCAAAGGCAAAGGCACTTTGCAAGTGTTGTCTTAAATGGGCAACATATTCATGAGCAGTTGTAGCAGCAGCGAGATTCACATCATTAGTCCTGTAAAGAAGATGAAGGGGTAAAACCATGTCCCTACCTGTCATCATCTCAAAAGGGGACACACCAGTAGCACGATGATGCGTGGCTCTGATAGCCATCAGGACCAAGGGCAGTTTGATGTCCCAGTCCTTCCCAGAGGAAGAAACATACTTTTTCAAGATACTGATGATAGTTTTGTTTGCTCTCTCCACTTGTCCAGAGGATTGTGGACGATAAGCAATGTGGACTTTGGCCTTCACACCTAGTACCTTCCACAGATGCTTAATGACTTGTCCCGTGAAGTGGGAACCATGGTCGGATTCCACTCGCATGGGGAGGCCCCACCTGCTGAAAACATGGTTTAACAACAAGGTGGCCGTGGTCTCGGCGGTACAGTTGGGTGCTGGGATGCACTCGACCCACTTAGTAAATAAGCAGGTAACTGTCAACATATATTTGTTGCCTCGAGAGGATCAGGGCACGGGGCCGATCCAATCAATCTGGAGATCAGACCAAGGCATGGTCAGACCTCTGTTTCTCAGAGGAGCTCTATGAGAAGGAGCCGCAGGTTGAAATCTGCAACAGGTCAGACAACCTTTAGTATACAATTGGACATCTTGGTACATGTGGGGTCAGTAGGCCACTTGTTTCAACGTTTCATAGGTTATTCGGTCACCTCTATGACCGGCACAAGGTTCATCATGAGCGTGCTGTAACATAACTCCACGGAAGGCCCGAGGTACCACCCATTGCACAATACCATGCTTACTCTTCCGTATCAACAGATCTTTCTGGAGTTGGAACATGTCCTTGGAGATGTAGAGGATCCTCAGTTCCTCATCCTGACAATCCTCCAGAGTTAATGGGTGTTCCTGGGGGTTCTGCAGAAAAAGGTAGAAACGTCCAAGAGTAGGATCTTGCTTCTGGGCTTGCACGAGGTCGAGATCTGTGCTCTCGCCACACCATTGAACCACAGGGGGCATGGTGGATAATTGAGCTTGTCGCCGGGTAACCGCCATCACAATTCGAAGCCCATTGGTTTCGGGAGCCTCCAACTGCCAGAGGTCTCCAGAGACAGCACCCTCCTTGGCAAGCTGATCAGCTAGATCATTTCCAATCTTGTCAGGGTTATCAACATGGGAGTGACCTTTCACTTTCTTCCAGTAGATGGTCATGTCATTTTCATGAGCTACCTTGTCCAAGGCCAGAATCAATCCGGCATGTTTGACAGGTTTCCCTTTGGAATTCAGCATATTGTTGGATTTCCAAATAGGTAAGTGGGAAACAAAATTCTGTCGGACGTAGTCTGAATCAGTACAGATGGTTAGGGTGTGAACCCCTCCCTGAGCAGCAGAGTGGAGAGCTGCCAGGGCTGCAGCTAGCTCTGCATACTGATTAGTCTTGGTACCCAGACGGTACTTGAAGGGTTCACAAGGGTGATTCTGGTTCCAAACCACACCTATACCTGCTACCAGTTCATGGTCAGGCTCTTGACGGTAAGCACAACCGTCCACATACACCTTGGGGTAGCCTTTACAGAGGTTCTCATCATAAGGACGATGACGAGAAGGCTCAGGCGTACATGACTCCATATCAGTGTCTAAATTACCCACTAAAGGTTCTCTGGCAGTGCAATCGTGCAATTCAGCCAGGCCCTGTGCGGCGGCATCCTTGCGGTTTTGAGCATACCTGACCTCCAGGGGCCAGCCCTGAAGTGCTAAGGTCCAGGAGACAATGCGACTGTTTGACACTTGTCCCGATTTAATCCGATCACTGCCTAGGAACTTGATGGGTTGGTGATGAGTCTCAACAACCAACCTCTCACCTTGGATATAACTGCGGAAATATTGGAGGGCCCAGACTGTGGACAACAAGGATTTCTCACAGTCAGAGTATTTCTTCTCCACGTCCGTTAAAGCTTTGCTGGCATAGGCAATAACTTTCCTATCTGTGTCATGCATCTGGTACAGAACAGCACTCATAGAGTGATCAGTGAAACCTAGTTCCACGAAGAATTCTCTGCCACTCTCTGGATAGGCAAGACAGGGAGCTCGACTCAAAGCTGCCTTCAGCTCTTCTAGAGCTGCCTCTTGGTCGGGATTCCATACCCAAGGTTCATCTCTTTTGAGGAGTTTGACCAGGGGTCGGGAAATCTCCGCATATTGATCCACAAATTGGCGTGAATAATTGCAAATGCCCAAGAATGAGCGCAGCTCACTCATGTTGGTCGGACGTTTGAGATGTTGCAAGGCCGCAATTCTCTTCCTTTGAGGTCGCAGTCCCTCAGCAGAAACTTCGTAACCCAAATAATTGAGGGATTTCTGGCACCATTTGCCCTTTGACAAGGACAGCTTTGCTCCCGCAGCTTTCAGTTGCTGGAAAACATGCTCTATTTCTTGCAAATGGTCAGTGAAACTGGTGCTCTTCACCAGAATGTCGTCTACATAGACGAGGGTGCCTCTAGTCTCAGCATCAGGCAAAGCCTTATGCAGGAAAATATTGAAGTCTGCTGGGGCATTCAAATAACCAAACGGTGTCCGATTCCAAGTATATTGTCGCCTACCAAAGGTAAAAGCCAGATTATGCTGATCTTCTGGATGGACAGGTATAGTCCAAAATCCTGAGGCCAGATCCAGGCTTGTAAAATACCTTGCACCCTTGATGGTGGCTAAGTTCTGTTCCAGATGTGCCATAGGCCATCTGGATAAAGGTACCTTTTTATTAAGCTGGTGATAGTCCAAAGCTAAGCGCCAGCTAGAATCCTTCTTGATGACAGGCCACAGTGGGGCATTGTAAGTGCTGTTGCATTGACGTATAATTCCCTTTTGTTCCAGGGAATTAATGATTTCCTGAACGGATTCATAGGAGGCCAATGGGATTTTATACTGCCTCACAAAGACGGGTTTACTGTTTGGATCCGTAGGAATACGGGTGACATGTAGGTCGGTGAGACCACAGTCATAGGTGTCAGTGGCAAACAGGTCCTTGTGACGGTACAGCAGTTCTTTTAATTGGGCCTTTTCTGACTCATCAGTGCAGGCGTCTGCTTCAGCAAGTTTTCCCGCAACCATTTCATCAAATCCCAGAACAGGTTTGTTTGAGGGTATTTCAACCTTCTCCTCAATCACATCTTGGAGAGAGGAGACCTGGATGGCTTGGACAGCATGGGGCTCCCCCCCCTGGTGGGTGAGGGAACTAACAGCCTCATCGAGTTTACTTGACAAAATCAGATGGTCAGACTCGAGGTCCACTTGAGAGGTCACAGCACTATGTGGCCAGACAAACTGTAAGGTGAGGAGGCCTCGGGGTGAGGATCGTACACACGCAGGGGTTCCCCCCCCCCCTTCACAGATGTTCCAGGAAACAGGGGCTTCCCCAATAATCTGGAGACTCAATTCCACACTTGAGAATGATTCTGCCACAAGGAATCCCAGGGGTTCGCCTTTCACAAGGTGAATGTGATCTGGGTTTGGATTGGTGAGCAATAAGTGTAAGGAGGGAGCTGTGGCCTCCATGCAGGGTATGGGACCCATGGCTAGGCCCAGCTCCTCAAAACGGGAATTTGGACTGAAGAAGACCAAGTTGTCTGAGAACACATGTCCTCGGGTCACCTGTATCGGCAGGGGACAATCCTGTACCCTCCCAGGTATGTGGGTGTCTTCGGCACTGACCACTTCACAGACTTGAGGAATAGTCTGACCAGCCCGTAGGGATGGGCGGGCACCAGAGAAATCCACCGGATCTCCTTCCATCCTACTCCAGAGGATGTTGTTCACGAAATCCACATAAGTTCCCAGTCGAACAAGGCAATCTGAGCCTAAGGAGAGGGGCACCTCAAGTCCTCTGATGATGGAGAAAGTGTGCCGAAAACCTTTGACCCCAACTTGCAAGGGGAGATTGCAGAAGCCCATTAATGTCTTGAGCCCTTCCCCAGGCACTTGGAACGAAGTCTTCGCTCCCATTACCCAATCAAGGGTAAGCTGTTGTTTGAGCCGATAGAAAAGCGTCTCACTAATGAGGGAGTGGTCACAGTGGGGTAATAGGTAGGCCCTTTCCTTTTGGGACATGCCCACCTGCACATATATAAAGGGACCTTTCTCAGCCGAGAATATGTCCGTCAGTCTCCTAGTGTGATCTAGGCAGGGATGGGATGGAGGAGGGGTTTGCACCTCACAACCTTCCACAGGTTCCTTCAGGAATATCTGCAGGCAGTCAGTATCAAGGACAATGTTAGCTACTGAACCCACTGCAATGGCAACCACGTCGCTGATGCCCTGATCCTCATCTCCAGCCCTTTCATACTGGAGCTGAAGGATTTGGGGATCAGCTGACCTCTGGAAATTAATCCTGATGGATTTGTTTGTGCGTTCCACCGAACAAGGACCACTGACTCTGCTGTCATGTTTTACCCTAGCATAAGGTATGGGATGCGTGACCTGTGTCCAGATCACTTCCTGGACGTAGTCCAGAATGAGGCGTAACCGTTTCAGGAGCTCATTGCCAATCAAGAATTCTTCCCCAGGGCCCTTAGTAATGATGACAGGATGTTTCACCTGTAATTTTCCAATTTGGAAGTTAAGCCAGACCTGCCCCATGGACTCTATGGGCTGATTCCCATAAGCTGCGAGTGACAAATCACTGGGTGTGACGTGTAGGGTCCTCTGACTCCCCAAGGAAGCAGTGAGTCTATCAAAGAGACTCGAGGTAATCAGGGTAGCCTCAGAGGCGGAATCTATCAGGCCCTCACAGAGAAATGCCTGCTGAATTGTAACAGGAACAGTGTACCTCTGTCCTTTTGGCTTGAGTTTACCCAGAAAGTACTTGTGCTTCCTGATGGTGTCGAAGGCTGGACCCTCGCTGTCCATTGCGGGACTGTCCCTCTGTGTCCATGGGGTGGCATCTATCTGAACTGGCTGCACCTGTGCAATAGTGACCTGTGGGACAGAAACAAAGTCGGTTAGTCATTCAGTCGCATTAGAAGGGGAAGAGGAGTCAACCAGTTCCTCCTCTGGCTTCTGAGGCTTTGCTCGTGGCTTAGGAGGCGCACTACCAGCAGAAGCCTCCTGCGAGGAGCTGAATGCAATGGTAGCCTTCATCATATCTGTCAGCTCGCTTATTCTTTTCTCCAGCTCCTGGAATTTGTCAAAACCGGGCTTTGTCTTCCAGTTCCGGTTCTGCGGAGTGAAACGCTGATTCCCAGAGCGCTGCTTAGACCCAGATGACTGGTTGTTCTGGGGTGGCCTGGGAGGATTCTGTGGAGCAAAAGGAGAAGAGTTATTTTCTAATGAAAGAGTGGATTTTACAGCACTAACACACAGTTTTGGCTCTCTGGCTTTGATGGGAGCCCTTACTGTGCTGCCAGTATTGGTTGCTCTCATGTTGGGAACAGCTTCCCAAATCCACTCAGCATGTTCTATCACACGTGACAGGGGTTCGTGACGCTTGTCAGACATATAAGGCTTAATAGATGGAAGGAGCAACTGACAGAAAAGATTACGAAACTCCTGATGGTGTTCTATTGTTTCCCAAGAAGGGTCACTCTGGAAGAAGGTCTGCCTAAGTCTGTAAGCAAACTCTCGGGGTGTTTCATTTTCCCTATGAGTCATACTAAATGCTGCCTGCTTTGCAGCAATATCATCAGGGTATGGCCCATAATGTTTCTTTAGGGCCTGTTCAAAGATGACAATGTCCTTCTTTTCATCGTCTGCCATGGCCCGAATAAATTGCTGACAAGGTACATCAAAGGACCATGGAAGATACAGAACCATGTCCTCCCCCCTGGTAATGTTCAGTGCCCGAAAGGCATCTTTGACTGCAGCTAAATGTTCATTTATGGTGGCATGACCAGTTTTCTCAAAAGGGGTGACCATGCTCCGCAAGGTCTTGATAATTTGTAATTGTGCGACAGAAGCACCTTCATTTATTTTCCCTTGCAGGACATGGGAGCATAGAGGATTTCGCTTGCCTTCAGCTCCATCTGGTGGTCGCTGCTGGTACAGTTTTCCATCACTAGGGGGACTTCCCACCCCCCCTCCACCGCTCCCTGTATGGGGAGGGGTCGAGAGTAGGGTGTTTCACTCCGCCCTGTTTCTCTCCTGTGCTCATGCGCTGATGGGAGAGAACTGACTCTGTTCTGGAAAAGCTGCCTTCCTACACTGGGCAGGGTTTCCAGTGGCAAACTGCCGTCATCTACCCTTTGGTAATCTGAGAAGCCTAGAGGGATCAAATTATCCCGGTACTCTGTCTCGTTACTATGAGAGGTAGTCACACCGGCCAAATCAAAACAATCAGCTTGCTGGATTTCGAGGTTAACTCTCTGTATTTCCTGCCCACAATCCTGACGTGCAACAGCTAGCTTTCTTTGGAGACTAGCCGTGCGCTGTCTTGCTGCAATCAGAGCAGTCTCTATCTCATTTAACTGAGCCATCAGAGCTCTCTCTCGTTGCTCATAAAGAGCAGCAAAATCTGTTAGTCTCCTGGTCTGGGTGGCTAGTTCAGTTCTACAAACTGTCAGAAATTGCAATTCCGTTTGATCCAGAGCATTCTGCTTCCTGAGAGCGGAAACCTGATCCAACCAGCCCTCTGTGTGAACCATCGTAAATCAATAGCTGAGACTGTCTGTAAAAACAAACACAGGAATAACTGCTGAAGAATCACTCTAATGCAGAGATCCTGTAATGTGGGTTCCAAAGCCGTCTCACTAGACAATGCTCTCTTTGCCACAAACCTCAGCATAAACAGCTGCTTTGACCACAATAGGACAATTCAGAAATATTACACAAATTCTGAGAGACATAGCACATTCAGAAATACTCATCCCTTGGACGAGACCACCATTATTATGTAGGGTATATTCGTAGCACAAAAAATAAGTTAGACTCTCCGTTGTCTAGGGGAAATAGCTACTAATTCCCAGCCCAAAGTTCGGTGAGTTATTCTGGCAATGAGCCACGAAAGAAGTCTGGTCTGCAGATATATATTAGACTTTATTACAGGCAACCAGGTAGAAAAATATACACACACACATATAGCTGATTAGAAACATGAGGTAGAAATTTGTTATAGTACAGATGTACACTTGGACAACGTAATAAATCACTGATTAGTAACCAGACGTCACTGATTCGCTCTGCACTGAGGAAAAGTAAGAAATATATTGCTAACCCCTTGCCCATCCGGAGGAGGAGAGATAAGTCAGTACCTTAGTTCCGTCGGGCTCTCAGGAACAATGCAGTCCAAGGAGGCAGCTCCTAGCTAATGCGGACTCTAGCCTCGTCAGGCGAGCCGCAGTAAGTCCGAACCGGAGGTATCTGTGAAAGTCTTATCTCAGATCTGTGGAGGACGGCCTAGCCCACACTTAGTGGCCGTCTTGCGGAAGGGTCAGGTCGCAGGAATCAGGTACGCAGTGCACAGCAGAGAGGAACCAGTGCAGGAGTCTGTATGAACAGATGGGAAAAGCCCCCAACTCTCTCTTACTAAAGTTTCAGTGCAGATTGCATTATTCTGTGTAAGAATCCTCCGTCATAGGTCCGATGATTGGTTGGCACCAGGCAGTCTGAGGTGTTCTCAGCGAATCAGGAGGTAGATGATGAGCAGCTTCTTGCAAACAAAGGCACCATAGTAAGAAGTCAGGCCAAAGCAACAGTATGTAACTTCTGGGCATGTACAAGTGTCCAAGGCCAGCCACGGACAATAGCTTCTGTATGCACACTTAGAAACGCTGCTCAAGCAGTTGCTTGAAGGTCGTTTGTAGCTGAATACAGCAAAAGTGTAGTGAAGAATCCATCTTGTCTGTTCAGTTTGGTTCAGGCCTGAGTTGCTGAGCAGGCCGGAGATTTGCATGTAGAATTGCAGGGGTACCAGCCCTACAGTATCAAGAGTCTAAGAACTGTCCATTGTAATGGGGACTGTAAGGGGGGCAAGCAGGTGCTGAGCCCAGACCAAGGTCCTCATTGGATGACTACGTAGTGGTACCGGGACCAATAGATGGAGCATGAAGGGTTACCGGGACCAATGAGAAGTTTGCCTATGTACAGAATGGAGAAGAAAGGTATAAAAATTGTTGTTTTGCTAGAAACCATTGCTCAGCCATTTTGAATGTGATTCTGCTTGAGTCTTGTGCACAAATAAATGATTTGGAACTTCTGAACAGATTCCTGGTATTATTGGATTGTTTGCGCTCTGCCGCTACAACTTTATACTCCCTCCCGCTGTTTATGCTCTCTGCATGGAAATCATATGACCATACCATCCCCTACTAATGCAAAACTTGAATCAACTAGAAAATCCACATTTTTCTTCATTGCCCCCTCTCTCTGGAATAGCCTTCTGCCCTCAGTTTGATTAGAATCCAATATCAAGAAGTTTAAGACTCTTTTAGATGTGTTTTTATTTAAGAACATAAACATAAGAACATAAGAACATAAGATATGCCATACTGGGTCAGACCAAGGTCCATCAAGCCCAGTATTCTGTTTCCAACAGTGGCCAATCTAGGTCATACGTACCTAGCAGTTTCCCCAAGGGACACAGGTTCCACAATGCTTGTATTGGTTCAAGCATTGATATCCTGGGTCCCTTCTTAATAATGGTTTATGGACCTTTCCTCCAGGAACTTGTCCAAACCTTTTTTAAACCCAGCTACACTAACAGCCTTTACTACATCCTCCGGTAACAAATTCCAGAGTTTGATTACACGTTGAGTGAAAAAATATTTTCTTTTATTAGTCTTAAATAGTTTACCCTGTAGCTTCATTGCATGTCCCCTAGTCTTTCTATATTCTGATAAGGTAAACAATCGATCTACGTTTACCCGTTCCACTCAGTTCATTAATTTATAGACTTCTGTCATATCTTCCCTCAGCCGTCTCTTTTCCAGGTTAAAGAGCCCTAACCTTTTTAGCCTTTCTTCATAGGAGTATCCTTCCATCCCCTTTACCATTTTGGTGGCTCTTCTCTGAACCTTTTCTAAAATTGCTATATCCTTTTTAAGATATGGCGACCAGAATTGCACACAATATTCAAGGTGCGGTCTCACCATGGAACGATATAGAGGCATTATAATATCTTTTGTTTTATTTTCCATTCCTTTCCTTATCATACCTAGCATTCTATTTGCTCTCTTGGCCGCCGCTGCACACTGGGCCGAGGGTTTTAACATGGTATCCACAAGGACGCCTAAATCTTTTTCTTGGGTGGTGGTTCCTAATGTGGAACCTTGCATCGTGTAACCATAGTTTGGGTTGTTCTTCCCTAGGTGCATAACCTTGCACTTCTCCACATTAAATTTCATCTGCCATTTTGATGCCCAGTCTTCCAATTTATCAAGATCCTCTTGCAATTTTCCACAATCCTCCTGGGTTTTAACAACTTTAAATAGTTTTGTGTCATCAGCAAATTTGATAACCTCACTCGTTATTCCACTTTCCAGGTCATTTATGAATATGTCAAAAAGCAGCGGACCCAGCACAGATCCCTGGGGTACACCACTATTCACCTTTCTCCATTGGGAAAATTGGCCATTTAGCCCTACCCTCTGCTTTCTATCTTTTAACCAGTTCCTGATCCACAGTAGTACACTGCCTCCTATCCCATGACTCTTTAGTTTTGCCAAAAGTCTCTCATGAGGGACCTTGTCAAAGGCTTTCTGAAAGTCCAGATACACAATATCAACCGACTCACCTTTGTCCACCTGTTTATTCACTCCTTCAAAAAAACATAACAGATTAGTAAGACAAGATCTTCCTTGTCTAAAGCCATGTTGGCTGTCTCCCATTAGGTCATGACTATCTATATGCTGAGTAATTTTATTCTTTATGATGGTTTCTACCATTTTTCCCGGTACTGATGTCAGGCTCACCGGTCTGTAGTTTCCCGGATCACCCCTCGAACCCTTTTTAAAAATTGGTGTTACATTGGCGATCCTCCAATCCTCAGGTATTAGAGATGATTTTAATGATAGTGCACAGATTACTGATAGCAGGTCTGCAATCTCAAATTTCAGTTCTTTCAACACCCTTGGATGTATACCATCCGGCCCAGGTGATTTGCTACTCTTCAGTTTATCTAATAGTTGTAGGACATCTTCCCGATGTATCGATATTTCCTTCAATTCTTCCACACCTTTAAATACCACTTCAGTCGTGGGTAACATCCCTACATCTTCCTCAGTAAAGACCGAAGCAAAGAATTCATTCAGTCTCTCCGCTATCGCCTTGTCGCCTCTTAGTGCTCCTTTAACCCCTTTATCATCTAATGGACCAACTGACTCTCTCACGGGTTTTTTGCTACGAATGTACTTGAAAAGGTCTTTATTTCGCGTTTTTGCTTCCGCAGCAAGCTTCTTCTCAAATTCTCTCTTTGCCTGCCTTATCAATGCCTTGCATTTGACTTGCCAGTGCTTGTGCTGTTTCCAGGTTTCATCATTTGGCTCTTTTTTCCATTTCTTGAAAGATGCTTTTTTGGCAACAACAGCCTCTCTGACCTCAGCTTTAAACCATGCTGGCAATTTTTTGGACTTCCTTCCACTTTTCTTAAAGCGTGGAATACAGCTGGTCTGGGCTTCCAAGATAGTATTTTTCAACAACACCCAAGCTTGATGTACGTCTTTAACCTTTGCAACTGCTCCTTTTAGTTTTTTCTTAACTGTTTTCCTCATTCTATCATAGTCTCCCTTTCGAAAGTTAAAGGGTAGTACTGTGGATTTCCTTACTATCCCTCCTCCACTAATTAAATCAAAGGCGATCATGCTATGATCACTATTGCCAAGTGGCCCCAACACCCTTATCTCTTGCACTACATCTGGTGTTCCACTAAGGACTAGGTCTAATATTGCTTCCCCTCTGGTCGGTTCATGAACCAGCTGCTCCAAGAAGCAGTCATTTATTTCATCTAGGAACTTTATCTCCCTAGCATGTCCTGTTGTGACACTGACCCAGTCGATGCCGGGGTAATTGAAATCACCCATTATTATTACTGCACTGTAACTTTTGCTAGCTTCCTTGATTTCTTTGAGCATTTCATCATCCATTTGTTCATTCTGGCCAGGCGGACGATAGTACACCCCCACTGCCATCGCCTTCCCCTTTTTACATGGAATTTCAATCCATAGAGATTCTACAGCAAATTTTGTTTCTTGCAAAACTTTAATCCTTTCTGACTCAATGCCCTCTCTAACATAGAGCGCAACCCCTCCACCAATTTGATCAGCTCTATCATTTCGATATAGTTTGTACCCAGGTATCACAGTGTCCCACTGGTTGTCCTCCTTCCACCATGTCTCTGATATTCCAATCATATCTAACTTCTCGTTTAGTGCTATATATTCTAACTCTCCCATCTTGTTTTGTAGACTTCTAGCATTTGCATATTGTATTTTATTCATATTAATTTGGCTATTGTTAGACATGGGTAATTTGGGATCTTTAAGTTCTGTCTGCTCCATACTCGAGGGCATTTGGGCTACTTTACTCTTTTTTGGAACCTCTCTGCTTTTTGTAGTATCCTTCAAGGATACATTCTTCCGAACCATCCGCTCTTGGGCGACTGTCGGCTTTCCCCTATTATCTAGTTTAAAAGCTGCTCTATCTCCTTTTTAAAGGTTAATGCCAGCAGCCTGGTTCCATCCCGGTTAAGGTGAAGCCCATCCCTTCGGAAGAGCCCCTCCTTTCCCCAGAATGTTCCCCAGCATTTGGTAGCGATAGAGGCTATTCCAGGACAGGTCTTAATTATGTCCCCTTTATGTTGTGTTTGGTGTGTTCTATCCCTGACTTTTCAGATAACATTGTTGTGTGTTAGATGCCTTTCCTATTTTATGCTGGAGTTCCTTTCCTGTTCTTACTTATGGAAAGTTTTGAATTTGTAAACCACTCTGGATGTTAACAAAGAACGGTATAGAAACAAGGAAACATGATGATAGAAAAAGACCACATGGCCTATCCATATCAACCACTACAACAGTCCCCTTTTCGAGACTAATAAGAATAATAATGTCCCATTCACCACGATTAACACAGCAGCTCTATATCAGGCCCTAGCTTCTTCCAACCAGCAAAGCAGCCAGTTGCCACTATCCAAAAGAAGAAAGATAAGTACAGATTCATTTCACTCTAGTGCACTAGTTGAGTGTAGGAGTAGTCTGGTGGTTAGAGCTGTAGGATTGGTACCATGTGGTGTGCTCTGAACCAAACAAGATGGATTCTTACTACAAAAAACTAATGCTGTGTTCCAAGCCTCACACCTGCTGACCTCCAAACAATTGCTTCCCAAGTGTTTGTATATGTACACACAGAAAGCTATTATTCTGGCTATGAACTTGCTTCTCAGGCCTTTCTCATCCACATACTGTTCTACTGGCTGGTCATTTGCAACAATGTATGAGACTGCATACCATCATCTTCTGTATTTCATCTCTCACCATGGACCGTTTGTCTGCAGGATGACCACCTGATGACTACCTCCTGATATACCGAGATGCCTTGCCAACCAATCACCAAAATTTGACAAGGACTGATCACAAAGAATAATACCATATGATATGCACAAAATAACCTTTGCACCATTTTGTGCCTTCTGCCTTCCTTGCTGCATTTGAAAATACAGTTGCACACTGTGCATGTGTCCAAGGCTGTTCCACTAACCTTGTGAGACATTTTCCTGACTCTCACAGACACCTGTAAGTTCTGTGCCCTCACATGGCTCGTCTATGAATGGCTAGGGCCAGTGGTATCTAGCCTAGCTGCCTCTTTTGGACTTCGTGCTGTTCCAGAGATTGCCCCAGACACCAGCTGCAATCGTCCACCTGGCAGAGCTAATGTCTTCACCTGGAGGGTGGTTATTAGTCAGATAGCTATTTTCTGTGCTTTTCCTAAGTGCAGAGCAAGCTTGTGACCTCTGGCTGCTAATCAGTGATTTATTACTATTGCATAATTGTAATTATAGCACTGCTACAACTTTCTACCTCATATCTCTAATATAGAGTCTGCTTATCTTATTTTTCTATCCAAATAAAACTTATATATATATATATATATATATATATATATATATATATATATATATATATATATATATATATATATATATATATATATATATATTATATATTGTGACAAGGAAGCCTGTTTTGAGCCTATGAGTATATAAAAGGCCAATGACTTTAACTTAGAGGAAGGAGAAATCCCTACAGGGCATGGATTTCAGGCCCCTCATAGAGAAAGAAACCTGAGGGAGAGAAAGTTCAGGCAGCCACACCCTAACTCCTATGACGTAACTGCAGGCATGAAAGGTGATTACAATCACCTGGGAGGAGTGGAGGAAGGGCTGGAGCCCTGGAGAGGGAAATATAAACCTCTGCTAAAGCAGAGGAAAGGGGAAGCTCAGAGGAAAGAAGAAGTTTAGGAGGTTCGGAAGACTCAGAGGATTCAGGGGAATCAGGAGTGGAACCAGGAGCACCTGCAGATCTCCAGGAGAGAACCCAGAGAGGAATACAGAGAGCTGTTCCAGAGAGGCTGAAAGGAGAAAGGAACCGTAGTGAGCACAACCAGGGAGAACTGCCCAGTGCTTCAGGTACTGACTGTCTTTATCGGGAGAGTTGAGCTCAGGAGAGACATTAGAACCCCCAGGGAGGCTGTATTCTGAGCACTGTGTCCAGAGCTCAGAACAGGACACTGCCCTAACGACACCAGAGGTTATGCAGATTGAGTTGGCAGGGGAGGAATTGCAAGATCTAGATATCCCCATGGACTGTACCCTGTGTCAAGCTACAAGCATGGAATCATTATGCTAAAGGCTAGCATTGAATGAGAAAGTCTCCTAGAAGCAGGTAACGAATTGAGCCAGGAATTGGGTTTGAAGACAACTCCACGTGTTTGCATTTCTCAGGCAAAGTGCTGAGTCACGCTCAAGAGAAAGCTTGTGAATGTTTGTTACTTGTTTTCTTATTTTGAGTTTAAAACCTATCCTGAAAGGAAGGAGGGAAAGAAGAGGTTGTTCCAGAGGAACTGAGTTATTCTTTTGCTGTTAAGTGCTTCACAAACACAAGGTTAAAAAGAAGTATTTTTACCTTGCTGAGCAGAGGTGTTTCTCTAAGACTGAGCAACGTTGTTAACCAGCTGCATGTGTTTAAAAGACCGTGAAGCAGTTATACTGATCTAAATGCTCTGTTGCAAACAATCCTGAATGGACAAAATTCCTGTGTACAGCTTACTTGAACTTTACTTTAAAATAAATTCTGTCATTTGCCTTAACATCGGACCATGACTACACTTCTTCAAGAGCCAAACTACATGTCCCAGAATCCACCTGAGGAAAAGCTAGTTTATTTGAGCTCACCAAGAGAAGTTCTCCGTTACCTCGCCCCTCTAAGCCAGAGGCCAGGGGCAAGGGTGTGACATATATATATATACACACAGACTTTGCTCTCTTTCGTGGCTCATTTGTCAGGTAGTCAAACCAAATTCTGGGCAGGGAAACAGCAGATTCCCCCAGACATAACAGAGCATACCTTATTGTTATCAAAGTGAATTCTACAAAACAAGGACAAATTACTTAAGGGCACTGATCTGTATTCCATTCAATATAGTAAAATTTAGTCTTCATTTAGGAATGCTGGCGTAATATTGGAACGCTGCAGTACAGAGTATTTTCAATTGGAATGTGTTTTAATCAAACACTAGCAAAACATTTTATGAAATATTTAATGCACTTTTTTCTAGTTGTAAAAGTACAGTTTTAAAATAAATCTGAATTTTAAATTACTTCCTGTGGTCTTAAAACCTAAGTCATCTGAAGAGGTGGTAGTTGTTGTTGTTGTTGTTAAGTGCTGTCGAGTCAGTGTCGACGCATGGTGACCCTCTGTCCTAAATTGTGTTCAGCCTTCAGTTAGGTGGCTCATTGTTGACAGACTCGTATCCGTAGCTGCTGTTATTGTATCTATCCATCTCATTTCTGGCCTTCCTCTTTTGCGTTGACCCTCTATCTTGCCAAGCATGATGTCTTTCTCTAATGATCTCTCTCTTTGCATGATGTGACAAAAGTATGAACGTCAAAGTCTTGTCATCTGAGCTTCTAAAGAAAGCTTAGGTTTGATCTCCTCTAGTACTGACTGATTTGTTCTTCGGGCAGTCCATGGTATGCGCAATATTGGCTGCCAGCACCATAATTCAAAGGCATCAATTTTCTTCCTATCTATCTTTTTCACTCTCCAGCTTTCGCATCCATATGATGCTATTGAAAATACCATGGCTTGAACAAGTTGAATCTTTATATGGAGAGAGACATCTCTGCTCTTGAGAATCTTGTCTAGGTCTTTCATAGACATTCTGCCAAGAGCAATGCATCATCGGTTTTCGTGACTGCTTGTTGCTGCTTTATTGATAGTTGATCCAAGTAGGTTAAAGTTGTCCACGATTTCAATTTCTTCTTCTTCAACAATGAACTTACTGATTTTGCCAGTTGTCATGATCTTTATCATCTTTACATTAAGGTGCAGGCCCACTTTAAGACTATGTTCCTTGAGAAGCAAATGTTTCATATCATCTTCACTTTCAGCCAGTAATGTGGTATCATCAGCATAGCAAAGGTTGTTGAGTCTTCCACCAATCTTCACACCTCTATTGTCTTCATACAATCCTTCTTCTCTGATTTGTTCTGCATAAAAATTAAACAGGTAGGGGGAAAGTATGCAGCCTTGTCGTACACCTTTGCTTATTTTAAACCATTCTGTTTCTCCTTGTTCCATTCGGACTGTTGCTTCTTGATCAATGTACAGATTGTGCAAGAGAATGATCAGGTGTCCTGGTATACCCATGCTTCTTAATGTGGCCCAGAGCTTTTCATGGTTTACACAAAGCCTTGCTGTAGTCAATAAAGCACAAATAGATATCCTTTTGGTATTCTTTAGTCTTTTCAAGGATCCATCTCACATCCGCAATGATGTCTCATTCCTCGCCCTTTCCTGAATCCTGCTTGCACTTCATGTAGTCCTTGTTCCAGGTATGGTTGTAGTCTCTATTGAATAATCTTCCGTAGAATCTTGCTGGCATGTGGGATCAAAGCGATTGTGAGATAATTTCCAGTCAGATGGATCACCTTTCTTTAGTATTGGTATAAACACAGATCTTTTCCAATCAGTTGGCCATGATGTCTTCCAAATTTTTTGGCAGAGCCTTATAAGTATCATAATAGCTGCATCAGATTGCTGTAATACTACTTTGGGAATGCTATGAATGCCTGGTGCTTTGTGTTTTGATAAGACTTTCAGTGCTGCTTCAACTTCTTCTTTCATCACCAATGGTTCCGGATCATAAGGTACAGGTTGAAACGGCTGTTGGTCCACTTGATTTTTATCATATAAAACTCTGTATATTCTTTCCACCTTTTTTTTTTTGGTAATCTTTTCAGCATCATTCAATATATAACCTTGAGCATCTTGTAACATTCCAATATGAGGCTGGAAGTTTTTCTTTAACTCTCGTAGCTTTAGGAAAGCTGATCTCGTTCTTCCTCTAATAGTTTCTGCTTCTATTTCCTTGCATGTGTCATTGTCCTGTCTTACTGCACGTTGGAAATCTGAGTTCTGTGATTGTCTTCCTTTCTCCTCTGGCTTTAGCTTCTCTGCGTTTCTGGGCAATTTTCAGGGTTTCTTCCATCATCTATTTTGGCTGTTTTTGCTTTTTCACCTTTTGTAGAGATTTCTCACTTTCTTCCAACACAGCCTTCTTGATATCATTCCATAACTCTTCTGGAGCTTTGCCATTTGTATCTAAAGCAGCAAATCAATTTTTCAGGCGGTCTTTAAATTCCAGTGGTATATTCTCAAGGTCATATTTTGCTACATTCATGAGTGGCTTGCTATTTTTCAACTTTAGTTTGAGTTTGCATGCTAGTAGTTGGTGATCTGTACCACAGTCAGCTCCAGGTTTTGTCTTTGTTGATGTTATATAGTTTTTCCATCATTGACTTTCACAGATGTAGTCAATTTGATTTTTGTACATTCCACTGGGTGGAGTCCATGTGTACAGTCACCGCTTGTGTTGCTGGAAGAAAATGTTTGAGATGAATAGATCGTTGGTCTTGCAGAATTCTATCAGTCTTTCTCCAGCTTCATTTCTGTTGCCAAGTCCATATTTTCCAACCACTTTGCCTTCTTTGTTGCCAACGTTTGCGTTCCATTCACCCATGACTATCAGGATATCCTATTTGCATGTTCTGTCAATTTCAGCTTGAACTTGTTCATAGAACACATCAGTTTCATCCTCTTCTGCAGCTATTATTGGGGCATATACTTGAATTATAGTTGTGTTGATAGACATTCCTCATAGACGAATAGAGATTAAGCGTTCACTGACTGCACTGTATTTCATTACAGTTCTTGCAAGTTTCTTCTTTATTATAAATGCAACACCATTTCTTCTTTGTCTTTCATTTCCAGCATAGTAGACCATGTGATCATCTGATGCAAAGTGCCTGATGCCAGTCCATTTCAGTTCGCTGATACCCAAGAGATCAAATTGCATACGTTCCATTTGATTCTTGACCATCTCCAACTTCCCTTGGTTCATGCTTTGTATGTTCTATGTCCCAATATGTAAGACATCTTTACAGTTTCTGACTCTCATTTCATGCGCAGCTACATCAGCAGTCAGACGTCCCGAGGGCTTTGATCCAACCAGATCATAAATACTGGCTTTACTCTGAAAAGTCTTCAACTCCTCGTCCCCAGTAGCTAGTTGAGTGCCTTCCGACCTGGGGGTCTCATCTTCCAGCACTATAGTGCAACTTGTTTTGTTGTGACTATCCATTGGGTTTTCATGGCAAGATACAGAAGTAGATTGCCAGGCCTTTCCTCCATGCAGTTTTAAGTTTAGTGCTGTTGCCATTGTCACAGAAATGTGATCCTCCACCGCCAACACTGTCCCATTCTGCTGCTGCTCAGATGGGTGGTTTGTCTTGGTCTGGCACCTCAGCTGAGACCTGTCCATCTTGAGAGACCCTGCCAGTAGTTAAACTACCAATAGCTTAGCCCTCAGCATCACTGATGCACACAAGCCTTCACAGCATGACAAGCTGCAAACCAAGTGAGGGCTGAAGAGGTTGTTCGAAATTAAAGAAATATCTAACCCTTTATACCTAGATTCTAGTGGGAGCAGGGCCAGCCCGTCTACTAGGGAACTAGGTGGTCACCTAGGTTCGCAAATCCTAGTAGGTGACATGGCTACACCCCACCGCTGTGAAGCGGCAGCTGAACTGCCACCTCAGTGCCACGACAAGCTTTAAAACACCAGCATGCATGCACGCTGTTACAGCTTGCCAATCCTGCCGCCTCCAATAGGAAGTTGCGTTGGAGGGGATCAGGAGAGGCAGGCCATGAATACACATCCACCCAGGCACTTTAAGACCTGATGCCATGCTGAAGAGGTGGTTCAGCTGCCACTTCAGAAAAGGAGTAATCACTGTGCCATCCCCCTCCCCCAGGTGAGAAGATGGATGCCATGGGCGGGGTGACATGGCAGGCCAGGCAGCACCTGGGGAGGTGGGGTGGCAACTGGGGGGGGGGGCAGGGTGGCACAGAGGGCCAGCCTAGGACACCAGAAACCTTTGGGCCCATCTTGAATGGGAGGTATACTTGAGGTATTTATTCATCCAACCGTGATTCACTTTCGACTAAGCTATAGTAAGGTGACATTCTCAGTGGGTCTACAGATTCAACACCTTCTTGAATGGCAAGACACTCCTGCATGGTCTGTGGATGTGTGATTTTTAGCATTTTTACTGCTGTTGCAGCTAATTTTGATTGCTTTCTATGCTCAGTCTTGAAGGACATACCTTCAACTCACTAGAAACAGGCAAGTATTTGTGATGAAGAGAACAATTTTAGTGGACCTCAGGAGTCAGATCGGGAGCTCAGCACAGCACATCCTCTCTCTATTCCACCATCATATCACCCCCAAAAATGTACATTTTCAAAGCTAACATATTTTGTTCTCTAAAAACTGACATTCTTTTGTACCTTTGATCATTTTATTTTTCTTACTAGATTGGTTCTGGTCTCTCTTCATTACTTCCTCTTGTTGGTTTTTCTCCTAAGTCCTTTTCTGGTATCTCATTTCTATTTTCTGTTTCTTCCCTCTCCCTGTCTTCTTCCCTTCCTTCCCTACATCTCTCTCTGATGTTGATCCTTCTGATTCATCTTTTTTTCCTTTTCTGTCCTCTGTCTTTTTACTTAACTATAATTGGATTTCATTCCTCTTCTCTCACCTCCATTATTCAAGTCTCTTTTTTCATCTTTCATCTACTTACCAGCTTTCCATTTCCTACTCTTATTTCCCTAGTACTCACATTCCCCACTCTCACATTCCTTTACCAGCCTTCTGTGTCTGCATCTTTCACTCATTTTCTAGTGCCCCATTTCTACCTTCAACTTATCCCCTTTCCAGTGTCATCAAGAGGTGCTCCTGGAAGAAAGAATAGTGGACTTTCTGGAAACCAATGGATTGCAGGATCCAAGGCAACATGGTTTTACCAGAGGAAGATTTTGCCAAACAAATTTGATTGAGTTCTTTGACTTGGTGACCAGAGAACTAGATCGAAGGCATGCAATGGATGTGATCTACATGGATTTCAGCAAAACCTTCAATACTGTTCCTACTTATCAATAAACTGAAAAACCTGGGGATAGCTCTCAAGGTGGTGAACTGGATCAGGAACTGGTTGACTGACAAATGACAGAAGGTGATGGTAAACAGAACTCACTCAGAAGAAAGGAAAGTGCATAGTGGTGTTTCTCAGAGATCAGTCCTGGGACCAGTACTGTTTTAACGTATTTGTGAGTGATATTGCGGAAAGACGGAATGGAAAAGTCTGCTTTTTTGCAGATGACATGAAAATTTGCAAATGAGTGGACACTTTTGAGGAAGTGGACAAGAGGTAAGATCTAAAAACACTGGAAGAATGGTCTAATGCTTGGCAGTTAAGATTTCATGTGAAGAAGTGCAGAGTCATGCACTTGTGATGCAGAAATCCAAAATAATTGTATGCAATAGGGGAGAGAAGTTGGTGTACACGGACCAGGAGAGGGACCTCGGAGTGATAGTGTCTGAGGATCTCAAAGTGGTGAAACAATGTGACAAGGCAGTAGCCCAAGCCAGAAGGATGCTGGGCTGTATAGAGAGCAATAACCAGTGCTGCATACACTACGCTATATAAATGATTAATAGTAGTAGCAATAGTAGTAGAAAAGAGGAGGTATTAATGCCCTTGTACAATTTATTGATGAGGCCTCACTTGGAGTATTGTGTTCAGTTTTGGAGACCACATCTCACAAAGGTTATAAAAAGATTTGAAACGGTTCAAAGGAAGGCGACCAAAATGATTTGGAGCCTTTGCAAGGGGGATATGATATAGACCTTTAAATTCTTAAAGGGTATCAATGAACAAGCAAACCTTTTTCACAGAAGGGGAAGCTGTAAAACTAGAGGGCATACGATGAAGTTACAAGGCGGTAAACATAAAAGCAACATCAGAAAATACATTTTCACTGAAAGGGTGGTAGATGCTTGGAATGCCCTCCAGACAGAGGTGGTGGGGGCAAATACAGTGATGGAATTCAAAATGGCATGGGACAGACAGTGGATCCCTTTATAGCAAGAGGATAAAATCAAAGCAAACCTAAATATTTATTAATAGGGGGGTGGTGATCTGCATGGAGCTGCAGTTACAACCACTCTAGGTGCCACAAAGAGCAAGGAGCCACAAACACCCTCTCAATGTGGAAACGGCCTTTATTATAACCCTAACACCAGCAGTGTTTTGGCCACTTATGTCTTCCTTGGGGGTATATATAACAGAAAATCTCCAACATAAATATACAAGAGAAAAAGTACACATAGGTCAATAAAATAATACAATTATAAAAGCATACATTAAAATTGTATAAAGAAAAAAATCATAATTAAGACTTTATAATAAAAATTGTGCCCTACTACAATCAAAAGACAAATATATTAAAATAGTGACTTGAAAATTCCCTTCACAAATCAAAAACAAATCATAAGTTACATTGTTAAAACTTTAAAGCCATAAAAAGTGAGAGCCATCAGGGGATCTAAAATGAGAGTGAATATCAAAGTTGGCAATAAAATTGACACACATCTCAAATACAGAGAGAGAGGGACTTGTGAAACACACAAAATGATATTGTGCATTTGAAACAACAAAACTCACTGCCCACTCAACCACAAAATTGTGTTTAGGAGATATTAAAACTGTATGCTTATTAGGTGTCACTGAAAAAAACATGAACAGTCAAAAGGTATAAAAATACCATTGTCTGAATTGTGTAAAAAGACAATACAGTATACAATACATATTTGTGTCTCACTTACTCCACAGCCCTCTGTCCTTTCAATATTTTTCCAATCCCTTCAGGTCCTTCAAACTCTCTCCCCTCCCCATATTTCAGCATTTAGTCTCAAAGCCTTGCTCATACCCCTTATTTATTTATTTAGCTGTATTTATATCCCGCTTTTCACCGGGTCAAAGCCAATCACCTAGTCCCCACAGTCCTCCTAATTTCTGGTCAATTTCTTAGTCCCCACTATTCCTCCCCCCCCCAACTAACCCCAAAGTTATCACTCTTCCCACTTACACTCCCAATATACAGCCAATCTTAGTCTGTCTTCTGTATCCCATCTAATCTTAGAATGCCCACCTATGTCTAAGACCCTACTCTTCTGCATCACCATGTCCTCACTACCTACCCTCTTCCTCAGCATCACCCATCTAGTTTCTTCTCCAATATTCATTAAATCTGCCTTTCCTCTTCCTTATTAAGCTCCTCCCTCTCAACTCTTCAGTGCTTCCTATCTCCACACACAATATCTATCATTCTCTCCGTTCTCACTCCCCCAGCATCTACCTTTTTTCCCCTGATCCCTGAGCCCTGATCCCTGATCCCAGCATCAGCACCCTGATCCCAGCATCAGCCCTCTTTCAAGTAGGCATAAACCAGTGGTTAGAATAGTGGCCCGCTGATCAAAGAACAATGGCACTTCTTGTGGCCTTGGGCAAGTCACTTAATCCTCCATTGTCTCAGGTACAAACTTGGATTGTAAGCCCTTTGGGGAGAAGAAAATACCTATGTACCTGAATGTAACTCACCTTGAATTACTACTGGAAGGGCGTTAGCTACATAATAAATAAAAAATAAATGTAAAAAACTCATCTCCAGTCCCAGTCCCTGTCCCAGACAACCACCATTTCCAGTCTCACTGCCCCCATACTCAGCCTTCTTCTAGTCCTATCCCTCCAACCTCTTTTTCAGCCCAAGCCCTCCCCCCCCCCCGCCCCTGGATCATCTTCTCTCTAGTCCCGGTTCCACCCACACACCATCAGTCCATTTCCAGTCTTACTTCCCAACCCAGATTCAACTCACAGAATCCGTTCCAGTCAGCCACCTCCATATCCCCTTCCCCTTTATTGTTTTATATAGCCATGGGAGCATTTTCTTTCATGTCTGTGGCTGTACTGTGCTGAAGCCACCTGCAGTGTCATTTTTACAAGGCAAACACAGGCTCCTCCTGTCTCTCACAAAAAAAACGGGAAGTGTCTATTTTTGCCTTTCAAAAATGCCATGGTGCTGGTGGTTGGTGCACAGCACAGATGTGAAATTGAAGGAAAATACTCCTGTGGCTGTTAAGGGAAAGATTTTGAAGCATTGGCATTGGAAAGGAGTGTGCCACACGGGCCCTGACCCCACTAAAATGTGGCATGGCAGGCAGCAGGCTTTCAACGGGAGATCGGATCCCTGCGTGTAGGCAACGGGAGATCGAATCCCTGCGGGTAGAACAGGAAGGGCTTCTGCCCATGGGGCGGAGTTAGGGTGGAGCTTAGGGCGGCGCTTTGGTCCCCCCAAAGAAAAAGTCCGTCCGCCGTCCCTGCTTTGAAGGGAATGAGAGATGGTAGAAATGGAGAAGGTGACAGGTAGAATGAATGGGATAGAAGAGACAGAAAAACGAGGCTGAAGGCAGGGGAGAGAAACAGTGATAGGGAAGGAACCAGAGTGTGGAAGGTGAGAGCTGCTGAAGGGGGGTTACAGTAGGTGGCAGTGGGGTACTTGAGAAGAGAAGACTGGGGAGGAGTGAAAGACGAAGGGAGAATGTGAGAGAACTGGAGAGGTGAGATGATAGGTAGGTCAGATCAAAAAAAGAGAAATTGAAAGCTGGAGGATGAGATAAGGGGAGGAGGAAAAGCTATCTAAGGTTAGATATGGAGTTAGGTAAATGGTGAAAGATGGTATAAAAGGAAGGATAATTTTAGAGATGTACAAGGGTGGAAGGAAAGAAGACAGAGACAGAAAAGAAACAGAAAATGGAAAAGGTCCTGGAAAAGAACTTGGGGAAAAGATTCATAAGAGGAAAGCAGAAAGAAGAGTACAGGACCAACTCGATTAGAAAAAAATAAAATGATCAGACATCAAAGGTAGAAGAAAAGCATTGTATTTTGAGTTTCTAGGGACTAGACTTTGTCAGCTTTGAGAATGTACATTTCTTATATCTTTGTATTTTGCTTAGTGCAGAAGGAGATGCCTTTGTTTTTTTCATTTTTGCAGTGTTACACTGTCAGGGCTGGTGCAAGGATATTGGGCACTCTATACGGCCTCACTTAACCCTCCATTGCCTCGGAAGAAAGGCCTGGCAATCTACTTCCGGTGACACTGCCAAGAAAACCCAGGAGCTTCTGGGTCGCCAGGAGTCAGGACTGACTCGAAGGCACACATTGCATTTGCATACGAACCTCAACCTTTCTGCCCTCCTGTTCCTATTACTGCTACTGCTGTCCCTTTCCAGAATAACCTCTCAAATTCAACTCCCAAATACCTAAAACTCCATCCCACCCACTTGAACAAGAGTGCACCCTGCAACCACTCCAAGTTCTCTGTGATATATGTACTCCCAATGCTTCAGTTTTCCCCACATTAATCTTATAACAAGAGACGGCACTCTATCTCTTAATTTCCTCCATCAGCACTGGAAGCGAGGTCAAAGGATCCCATGACCGAAGTGGTATTTAAAGGTGCAGAAGAATTGAAGGAAATATCGATACATCAGGAAGATGTATTACAACTATTAGATAAACTGAAGAGTAGCAAATCACCTGGGCCGGATGGTATACATCCAAGGGTGTTGAAAGAACTGAAATATGAGATTGCAGACCTGCTATTAGTAATCTGTGAACTATCATTAAAATCATCTCTAATACCTGAAGATTGGAGGATCGCCAATGTAACACCAATTTTTAAAAAGGGTTCCAGGGGTGATCTGGGAAATTACAGACTGGTGAGTTTGACATCAGTACTGGGAAAAATGGTAGAAACCATCATAAAGAATAAAATTACTGAGCATGGAGATAGTCAACATGGCTTTAGACAAGAAGATCTTGTCTTACTAATCTGATATGTTTTTTTGAAGGTATGAATAAACAGGTGGACAAAGGTGAGTCGGTTGATATAGTGTATCCGGACTTTCAGAAAGCCTTTGACAAGGTCCCTCATCAGAAACCTTTAGCAAAACTAAAGAGTCATGGGATAGGAGGTAGTGTACTACTGTGGATCAGGAACTGGTTAAAAGATAGAAAGCAGAGAGTAGGGCTAAATGGCCAAATTTCCCAATGGAGAAAGGTGAATAGTGGTGTACCCCAGGGATCTGTGCTGGGTCCGCTGCTTTTTGACATATTCATAAATGACCTGTAAAGTGGAATAATGAGTGAGGTTATCAAATTTGCAGATGACACAAAACTATTTAAAGTTGTTAAAACCCAAGAGGATTGTGGAAAATTGCAAGAGGATCTTGATAAATTGGAAGACTGGGCATCAAAATGGCAGATGAAATTTAATGTGGACAAGTGCAAAGTTATGCACCTAGGGAAGAACAACCCAAACTATGGTTACACGATGCAAGGTTCCACATTAGGAACCACCACCCAGGAAAAAGATTTAGGCGTCATTGTGGATAACATGTTAAAACCCTCGGCCCAGTGTGCAGCGGCGGCCAAGAGAGCAAATTGAATGCTAGGTATCATAAGAAAAGGAATGGAAAATAAAACAAAAGATATGATAATGCCTCTATATCGTTCCATGGTGAGACCGCACCTTGAATATTGTGTACAATTCTGGTCGCCGTAACTTAAAAAGGATATAGCGATATTAGAAAAAGCTTCAGAGAAGAGTCACCAAAATGGTAAAGGGGATGGAAGGATACTCCTATGAAGAAAGGCTAAAAAGGTTAGGGCTCTTTAACCTGGAAAAGAGACGGCTGAGGGGAGATATGATAGAAGTCTATAAATTAATGAACGAAGTGGAATGGGTAAATGTAGATCGATTGTTTACATTATCAGAATATAGAAAGACTAGGGGACATGCAATGAAGCTACAGGGTAAACTATTTAAGACTAATAAAAGAAAATATTTTTTCACTCAACGTGTAATCAAACTCTGGAATTTGTTAACAGAGGATGTAGTAAAGGCTGTTAGTGTAGCTGGGTTTAAAAAAGGGTTGGACAAGTTCCTGGAGGAAAGGTCCATAAACCATTATTAAGAAGGGACCCAGGATATCAATGCTTGAACCAATACAAGCATTGTGGAACCTGTGTCCCTTGGGGAAACTGCTAGGTACATATGACCTAGATTGACCACTGTTGGAAACAGAATACTGGGCTTGATGGACCTTGGTCTGACCCAGTATGGCATATCTTATGTTCTTATGTATCTCCTTAAATTATGTGGTTGCAGCTACATAATTCTATTAACTGATGTCACCAACTTTTTATAAAATAAAAGATAATCCAAAATCTGAGTCCCTCCCCCTTTTTCTTAATGCCTGAATCAGATTAGCTTCAGGGTTGCAACAGCCTGGATTTGTTTAAAAAAAAAAAAAAGAAACCTGCTGTAATCTCTGCAACAGACCACAATGAAGCTATTTACTCACATCACTTTTGCAGTATTTCTTTTCAGTGTGCAAGGGAAACAAATGCTCAGTATTAAAGCTTGGTGATTTAAGAGCTTTCAAAACTTTAATTGTAATGCTGAGATTTCCTCAAAACATCTGAAGTTTTTTTTCTATTTGAAATTCAGTTATTTGCACTGGTTATGCCAAAGCTGTATTCCAGGAGTTTCCACAAAATTCAATATTTAAATACAGTAAATATCAAAGTTTCTGATAGAATGATTTCACACAATCCATATCAGCCTAGACTCGATTCCTTAAAGTGACTCCTGAGGTTTTTTTTTCTTTTCTCAGTACTGTTCCTTAATCGGTAAACTGTTTCACGAATTACCCAACAGAATAATCTTACATTATACCAGAAGGGAAACCCGCGATTAGACAACAGACAGAGGGTGCGGGTGATCGGATTGCCGGTAAGGGGTCCGGGCAGCCCTAGAAACAGAGGGAGACACAAACACCAGACGCTTTTTCAAGACCTCTCACTCAAACACAAACAGGTATGCTGGCAACATTCCAAAATTCCCAGGCCTTACTGACTAACTGAGGGGTGGTAGCTTCAGTCTCGCGCATACTCATGCAAGACGTACTAGGACCGCCCGGAGAGGTGATCAGGCTCTCATTTCCAAAATTCCAGACTAACTGACTGAGTAGCAAAGAAATTTCTACTCACCGGATCCGGTACCAGGTACAGAAACAGGTCATGGGTTGAATCCCCTCAGGTTCGGAGGTGTTGGCCAGTCGGATCCAGTGATCCGCCGAGGCAAGGAGGAATCCTCTCCGATGCAAGAGGACCGGTAGCGCCTGAGGTTTCCCCTGCGGTCGGCCATACACGGTTCCAGCCGGACCAAACCTTGAGGCGGTAAAACGTGGTATGTTCACTTGAATACCATCCACTACTCGCACTTCCCGGCCCAACGCACCAGGAAATGTAGCAGCGAAGTGCATGCAATAAATAATACCAGGAGTCAGTTGCAGGGTCCAAGCCAATTTAATGTGCACTGGCCCAGACAGGATCGTGTCCAAAAGGGACTGAGCAACGAAGTACAGAAGCAAATTCCTTATATACAATTTTACAATTTGATAGAGGCAAACTTTCTATTGGTCCCAACGCCCCTCACACCTATCCAATCGGTGACCATCTCTGGGCCCCATTCCCCGTTCTCCCTTCTCAAACTGTTCTAACAAAGGCATAGTCTTAGACATGGTTACATTTCTACTTCAAGGACATTTCTAGCTCAGAGAATGCAAGGACAATTCAAGCATAATGAACTTGTACAAACTTCATAGGGGGAGAAAGTGGACTTTCAAAAGCAGTTTAAAGCAGATTCTTAAACTCTGGTTCTTTTCAGCACTAATCCCAGGTGGGGGTTGAAATCCAGGCCTAGGTTGAGGCTATAGCCTACCAGAATAGCAGATAAAAACCTCCCTTTTTTAACTTCCCATTACACCTCTACTGCCAGAGTAGGCTCGCCAAACTTGAAGCACGGTTTGGCTCTGCCCTTTGAACATTCCCTGATGACCCCACACACGGAGGTCATATTGAAAACAAACAGAATGTGTAATACTGAGCATGCTGAAAAGCTAAATAAAATATAAACGGAGCTTGGCGAGGTGTGAGCAGAATTAAGAGAGATGGGTGGCAGATGGAAAAAGCTGAACAAAGAACTGCCAATACAGAGGATGATCCTTGTACCTTAAGCAGGAAGCCTTGTCTCACAATGTACTACTTAAGAAGTTGGCACTGAAAATTGATTTGGAGAACAGGTCAAGAAGCTATAATTTAAGAATAGTGGGGGTGCCAGAGGACAGAGAGGAGGGCCCAATGGCAAATTTTGTAGAAAAGCTACTGAGGGAGTTTTCAGACATCCCCTCTATCAGAAGATCTGATGGCCTACAGTAGGGGTTCTCAACCCAGTCCTCAGGACACACCCAGCCAGTCAGGCTTTCAGGATAGCTACAATGAATATGCATGAGAGAGATTGGCATACAGGGAGGCAGTGCATGAAAGACCCTCTCATGCATATTCATTGTTATTCAGAAAATCTGACTGGCTAGGTGTGTCCTGAGGATTGGGTTGAGAACCCCTGGTGTAGAGGGAACATCGGGTACTAGAGAGACACCTCTATCCCCACCCACCAGGTACTAGGCCAAGGCCCATACTATCAAAGCTTTTAAATTATAAGCATAAAGACCGGATCCTGACTCAAGCCAGGATGGCAAGCTCATTCCAGTGTAAGGAATATAAAATATGGATTTTTACAGATTATTGTGCTGAGTTTGATAGGAAGAGACAACTGTTTTGAGAAATAAAGGAGGCTTTATTTGCATGGGATCCAACAAGCACTACTCTATCCAGAGAAACACAGAATGGTCTGAAGAGGAGGAAGCTTGTATTTCACGGAGGTGAAGGAAGTAGAGTTTTTGAAGCTGCATTTCCCAGAAGATCCACCTCTTTTGGGCAATGCTGGTATCAAGAACAATGCAGATCATAAGACCACCTTGAGGAAGAATAAAGTGTGCCCAGGGGAGGCTTTGTAGAGAGTGATTTAATCTTCTGCTTCCAGCAACAGTGTCAAAACTAGCTAGTCTGGACTGAACATAGTGAGAGAGTTCATCACAGCGAGACAGACTGTGCCCATTTTTATTTTTGGCTTATGTTCAGTACAGATGGAGATGCGAGTAGTGGCTTATTTTCTCTTTTGTATGACTAAAGCTTAAAAAGGCCAGTGATAAATGGCCGTACGTATAGCGAGCGCCAGGCGGGAAGCCTACAAGGGTGAGCCTGACTTATTGTTATCAGGGAGCACCAGTATAGAGATTGCTTGGGTGCTTGGTCGGAGACTGATTTCATCAGGACAGCTCTGAGAAATGGAGTGGAGGTGGACGCTGTGGTTAGCTCCCAACGACCAAGGCCGGCCCGTCCATAGAGCAAGAATGTTTTTTGCACAGGGCCCCGCGTTTCAGGGGGCCCCACGCAAAGAACATTCTGCTTTTTTTTTAAATGACATAAAAAAAAGAAAAAGCTGGCTCTGGCTGCTGCCGCGGACGCGGCAGCGGCAGAATGCAGTGTCCCGCGGGGCCCCCTCCGCCCGCTAAGCCCCTCTGCAAGGGCTTTCAGATTCGCGAGGGAGAGCGTCTCCCTCGCATCTCTGTTAAGCCCGCAGGGGCTAATGGGAAATTTCCCATCAGCCCCTTTAGACGCGAGGGACTGATGGGAAATATCCCATTAGCCCCTGCGGGCATAACAGAGACGCGAGGGAGACGCTCTCCCTCGCGAATCTGAAAGCCCTTGCAGAGGGGCTTAGCGGGCGGAGGGGGCCCCGCGGGACATTGCATTCTGCCGCTGCTGCGGCAGCGGCAGCAGCCAGAGCCAGCTTTTTTTTTTTTCAATTTGCCATATGGGGGGGGGGGGGGGTTAGGACTGCGAATGGGCGAGGGGGGGGGGTTAAGACTGCTAATGGGCTGGGGGGGGTTAGGACTGCTAATGGGCGAGGGGGGGGGTGTAGGACAGCTAATGGGCTAGGGGGGGTTTAGGACTGCTAATGGGCTTGGGGGGGGTTTAGGACTGCTAATGGGCTGGGGGGGTTAGGACTGCTAATGGGCTGGGGGGGGTTTAGGACTGCTAATGGGCTCGGGGGGGTTAAGTAAGGCTAATGGGCTGGGGGGGTTAGGACTGCTAATGGGCAGGCAGGCAGGCAGGCAGGCAGGTGGGCGGGCGGGGGGGGAAGGACTGCTAATTGGCTTGGGGGTAGGACTGCTAATGGGCAGGGGGCTGATGGGGGCTGTCTGGAAATGGGGTGATGGGGGGTTAGGACTGGTAATGGGCTATGGGGGGGGGGTTAGGACTGCTAATGGGCTAGGGGGGGTTAGGACTGCTAATGGGCTGGGGGGGGTTAGGACTGATAATGGGCTGTGGGCTGATGGGGGCTGTCTGGAAATGGGGTGATGGGGGGTTAGGACTGGTAATGGGCTATGGGGGGGGCTAGGACAGGAAATGGGCTGATGGGGAGGGGTTAGGACTGCTAATGGGCTGGGGGGGTTAGGACTGCTAATGGGCTAGGGGGGGGTTAGGACTGCTAATGGGCTGTGGGCTGATGGGGGCTGTCTGGAAATGGGGTGATGGGGGGTTAGGACTGGTAATGGGCTATGGGGGGGGGCTAGGACAAGAAATGGGCTGATGGGGAGGGGTTAGGACTGGTAATGGGTTGTGGGCTGGGGGGGTTAGGACTTGTAATGGGCTATGGGGGGGTTAAGACTGGTAATGGGCTGTGGGCTGATGGGGGCTGTCTGGAAATGAGGTGATGGGGGTTAGAACTGCTAATGGGCTATGGGGGGGGGGTTAGGACTGCTAATGGGCTATGGGGGGGGGGGCTAGGACAGGAAATGGGCTGATGGGGAGGGGTTAGGACTTGAGGTGGGCTGATGTGGTTAGGACTGGTAATGGACTGTGGGCTGATGGGGGGGGGGTTAGGACGCAATGGGCTGTGGGGGGCTGACTGGAAATGGGCTGATGGGGTTAGGACTGGTATGGGCTATGGGGGGGTTAGGACTGATAATGGGCTATGGGGGGTTAAGACTGGTAATGGGCTTTGGGCTGATGGGGGATGTCTGGAAATGGGGTGATGGGGGGTTAGGACTGGTAATGGGTTATAGGGGGGGCTTAAACTGAAAATGGGGTGATGGGGGTTTAGGACTGGAAGTGGGTTGATGGGGGGCTAGGACTGGTACTGGGCTGGGGGGTTGCTATGACTGGAAATGGGCTGAGTGGAAGGGGAGGCTTGAACTGCAAATAGCTGATGGGGAGGGAGCTTGGAATGGAAATGGGCTGTGAGGGAAGGGAGCTAGGACTGAAAATGGGCTGATGGAGCAGCTAGGATAGGACTGGAAATGGGCTGTTGGGGGGAGCTAAGATTGGAAATGGGCTGTGGTGGGGGCTTGAATTGAAATGGACTCATGGAGGGGCTAGAACTGGAAGTAGGCTCATGGGGGGGGGGCTTGGACTGGAATTGGACTGAGTGGAGGGGAGCTATGATTTGACATGGGCTGATGATGGGGCTAGGAAATGACTAGAAATGGGCTGATGGGGGGCTAGGATTGGAAATGAGCTGATGAAGGGACTCAGACTGAAAATGGATGGGGGAGCTAGGACTGGAAATGGGTTGATGGGGGGGCTAGAACTGGAAATGGGCTGATGCAGGGACTAGAAAGGAATGGATGCTGGGTGAGACTGGAACTAGAAGGGAGCTGATGTTGGGGGAGGATTAGAATGGGATGGGGCTGGGAGAGTAAAATGGAGAGGGGAAAAATATTTTGTGTGGGAGGAATGAAAAATCTACAATTGGCCGGGTATTGGGAGAGTAAGTGGGGATTGAGGATGGAGCGGTAAAATTTGTGTGGATGAAATAGGAATGAGGAAAGAGCAAAAGGAGAAAGATTAGTATGTTAAAGCATATGTAGAGAGAGAATGGAAAAAAAAACTAGAAGAGAGAGAGAAGAACGAACACATGGACAGCAGACGATGGAGAGTTAGCAGAAAACATGAAGAAACCAGAAGAAAGTGGCTGGAGCAATTGCAACTGAAAAAAAATGCACAAAAGGTAGAAAGATATCTCTTTATTTTGAATTTATTAACTGGAATATGAAACCTCTGGGAAATGTGCATCATTAACGTCTGTGCTTTGTTTGGTACAAGAGGAAATTAATTTATAGTTTTATTTCTACAGTGTTGTACATTCCAAGTTTGGCTTTTGGGGTTCCCAGTTTAATTATTGCCTTCCTGTTTCTAAATTGTGATTCCTTGTTTGGTGATGGTCTATGTTCTGCATGTGTAACTGAGCTGAGGTATTCTGTTTATGTAATTCCTATTTGACATTGCCACTTTTTCTCTTTCCCCAGTATTCTCTGAAATGTATTGGTTTAATATTTGCAGTGTTGCCTTTTGATGGGTAGGGTTTGGTGCTTTGTGAGTCCTGGTAATGCTGTCAGGATACGGTGGGTTTGCTATGGGTTCTAAATGGGCAGCGTTTGTAGTAGTTCCTAATGTGCCTGACGGTTGGCACTGGATTATAGTAATGTAGAAATCTTTTAGTCTTTCTTTATCCATACACTCATTAAGAGACATGTTTACTAAAAGTTAGTGTATGGTAACATTATGCAAATATTTATGCAAATAAGGCCACTTATGCAAATGAGGCCCCGCACCGAGTCTCCGCACATGGCCCCACACCCCCCCTTGGGCCGCCCCTGCCAACGACTGCAGACTTTCCTTTGAGAATATGCAGGGCAGACCCCTCAATCACTCTCAGTGCCTGTCCTCTGTTTTATCCTGTTGGTCACAGGACGTTTGTAATATGTTACAGTTTTAAAATGAACAAGTTGTTCCTAGAGATCGGGTCATGAATACTTCTGCTTTATCAAATCCACAACTGATAGAGGAGGTGGGGCACTGATCAATGAGTATATTAACCTGAATGGCACAGGGGAAGTGGGCCAAAATTCAGTCTGGGATGCACTAAAAGCACTGGTATGTGGAAAACTGATGGAGTATAGAGCATGAATGAAAAGAGTAAAAATAATTGTACTGAAGAATGAATGGGGGGGATTAGAGAGAGCTTAGCCAGCAGAAGAATTAACATGTCAATTAATGATTAAAAAGAGGGAAAATAAATTCCTTGCTTTTTGAGAAAGTAGAGCTTAGGTATAGGAAAATTAATCACATGTTTTATATGGTGGGAGGGAAAATTGATAGTTTGAGTTGTGAGGCCAATAATTTATCATACTTCAAATTCAGCACAAGAAGGATGTCCTCTGCCATGAAAATAACGAGATAGCACATGCTTCTATGGACTATTACTGCAATTTATATCCTCAGATTGACTAATAGCAATGGCCAGAGGCTCTAGAACTAAAATAAATAAGAATGGGGAGAGGGGGCATACTTGAATGGTGCCCCTCCACAACTCAAATTTAGGAGAACATGTTTAATTGAAACATAGAAATATGACGACAGAAAAAGACCACATGGCCTATCTAGTCGGTCTTCCCATATAAACCACTACAACAGTCCCCTTTTTTCCTTTAGAGATCCTCTGTGTGTGTCCCATGCTTCTTTAAATTCAGATACTGTCCTCATCTCTACCACTTCCACTGGGAGACTATTCCACAGATCCACCACTCTTTCCATAAAGAAATATTTCTGCATATCAGTCCTGAACCTATCCCCTTTCACCCTCATCCCATGTCCCCTCGTAGCAGAGCTTGCTTTCAATAGAAAGAGGCTCTCCTCCTGTGTATTTATGCCACAGAGGTATTTAAACATCTCAATCATATCACCTCTATACTGCCTTTCCTCTAAGGCATACATATTAAGATCCTTAAATCTGTCCTCATATGCTTTATAATGAAGACCTCTAACCATTTTAGTAGCCACCCTCTGTACTGACTCCAGCTTGTTCATATCCTTTTGAAAGTGCGGTTTCCAGAACTGCACACTATACTCCAAATGGGGTCGCATCAAAAACTTATATAGAGGCACTATCACCTCCTTTCTTCTGCTGGCCATCCCTTTCCCTATGCACCCAAGCAACCTTCTAGCTTTTGCTGTCGCCTTTTCTACCTGTTTAGCTACTTTACTGTAAGATCATCAGACACTATCACGCCTAGGTCCTGCTCTTCTTTAGTGGACAAAAATACTTCACCCCCTATACTATATTGCTCCCTTGGGTTTCTGCAGCCCAAATGCATGACTTTGAATTTTTTAATATTAAATCTCAGCTGCCAAATTCTAGACCATTCTTTAAGATTAGCTTGATCCCTCCTCACGTTATCTATACCTTCCGGGATGTCTACTCTATTGTAGATTTTGGTATCATCCGCAAAGAGGCAAACCTTACCCGACAGCCCTTCCGTTATATCACTAACAAAGATGTTAAAAAGAATCGGACCAAGGACAGATCCCTGGGGCACACCACTGGTAACATCCTTCTCCTCAGAGTGAGCCCCATTTACCTGTACTCTTTGTCTCCTCCCAACCAACCAATTTCTAACACAAGCAGTAACTTTAGGGTCCATCCCTAGGGTGCTCAGTTTGTTTATAAGTCGCCTGTGAGGAACAGTGTCAAAGGCTTTACTGAAATCGAAATACACCACATCTAGGGCTCTCCCTCCGTCCAACTCCCTGGTCACCCAGTGAAAGAAATCAATCAGATTTGTCTGACAAGACCTGCCTCTGGTGAATCCATGCTGCCTCAGATCCTGTAATCTGCTGGACTCCAGAAACCTCACTATTTTCTTTTTCAGCAGCACTTCCAATAATTTATTCACCACCGAAATTAAACTAACTGGCCTGTAGTTTTCAACCACATCCTTACTTCCGCTTTTGTGTAAAGGAACCACATGTGCCTCTCTTCAGTCCTTTGGCACTACTCCCAACTCCGAGGCATTGAAAAAGTCAGTCAGTAGAGCTGCTAGAATGTCCCCAAGTTTCCTCAGTATTCTAGGGTGTATCCCATCTGGTCCCATCGCTTTGTCTACTTTAAGTTTAGCTAGTTTCTCATGAATATGGTCTTCTGAAAATTGTTCAAGATGCCCCTCGCTTCTGTTCCTGTTTGTGGGTGTTTTCTGAGGTCCTGCTCCTGGTTCTTCATCTGTGAACACAGAACAGAAATATTTGTTAGTGATATAGCGGAAGGGCTGTCGGGTAAGGTTTGCCTCTTTGCGGATGATACCAAAATCTGCAATAGAGTAGACACCCAGATAACATAAGGAGGGATCTAGCTAAGCTGAAAGAATGGTCTAGAATTTGGCAGCTGGGATTTAATGCTAAAAAATGTAAGGTTATGCATTTGGGCTACAGCAATCCAAGGGAGCAATATAGTATAAGGGGTGAAGTACTTTTGTCCACTAAAGAAGAGCGGGACCTAGGCGTTGTTGTGTCTGATCTTAAAGTAGCTAAACAGGTAGAAAAGGCGACGGCAAAAGCTAGAAGGATGCTTGGGTGCATACGGAGAGGAATGGCTAGCAGAAAAAAGAAGGTGATAATGCCTCTGTATAAGTCTTTGGTGCGACCTCATTTGGAGTATAGTGTGCAATTCTGGAGACCGCACCTTCAAAAGGATGTGAACAGGATGGAGTTGGTGCAGAGGGTGGCTACTAAAATGATTAGTGGTCTTCATTATAAAGCATATGAGGACAGACTTAAGGATCTTAATATGTACACCTTAGAGGAAAGGCGGGATAGAGGTGATATGATTGAGATGTTTAAATACCTCCGTGGCATAAATGCTCAGGGAGAGAACCTCTTTCAATTGAAAGCAAGTTCTGCTATGAGGGGACATGGGATAAGGGTGAAGGGTGAAGGGAGATAGATTCAGGAATTATATGCGGAAAGAGTAGTGGATCCATGGAATAGTCTCCCAGTGAATTAAAAAGGCATGGGACAAACACAGAGGATCTCTAAAGGTAAAAAGGGGACTGTTTTAGTTGTTGATATGGAAGGACAGACTAGGTAGGCCATGTGGTCTTTTTCTGTCATCATATTTCTATGTTTCTAAGGCCGCCGAGATAGAAACAGCATATGTAACTTGGACTTGACTCTCGAGGAGGACCACAACCCTTCCGAGGAAGAAGCCTCCAGGAAAGAAGCCTCCTTTTCATAGGAAGGGTCAATCTTATCGAGGCTATTCTCCATACCTGGCCACCAAGGCTACCCCACAGGGCCACTAGGGCAAAGGAGTAGGACAGGACCTACGCAACCCCGAGGGCTCCAAGCCCCAGACTTCAGCCCCAGCCCAGCCTGGTTCGGGGTTTTAACGCCACCCGCATTGCCTCTCCCCCTCTGGAGGATCAGCTGCCAACAGGGGGGAGGGGGTGGGGGTTGGGGGGGTGGGGGGAGGGGGGAGGGCGTTTGGTCCATTTTGCCTACAGGTGGGCTTCCATTACCAACGATTCATGGTGGTCAGGGAGGGTTACCTCCTCCACCTGGACCAGCTGCCTACACCCTTCTTCCCTGGGGATCCCCCTCTGTCTTCCCTGGACCAGGCTGTGCTAATAGAAGAACTGGCAGGCCTTCTCAGGGACAGGGCGGTGGAGCCCAAACCACACTGCCCGAAAGGAAAGGAGTTTTACTCCAGGTACTTTCTGGTCCCAAAAAGAACAGGAGGACTAAGGCCCATCCTGGACCTGAGAAACCTAAACAAATTCCTGGTGTGGGAGAAGTTCAAGATGCTCTCCCTTGGAATATTGCTGCCCTAACTCTTGCAGAGAGATTGGCTATGCTCCTTGGACATGAAGGATGCTTATACCCACATTCTTATTCATCCTAATCACAGGCAGTACCTAAGATTCATAGTCGGAGGCGACCATTACCAGTACAAGGTGGTACCCTTCGGCCTCACCGCTGCACCAAGGGTCTTCACCAAATGCTTAGCACTGGTGGCTGCCTATCTCCGTCTCCAAGAGGCATTCATATTCCCTTATCTGGACGACTGGCTCATCAAGGGAGACACAACCTCAGAGGCGCTGCAGGCCATAGGCAGCACCATCAAGGTCCTGTAACATCTGGGATTCGAAATAAATCACCCAAAATCCCATCTCATCTCAACTCAGGACTTGGAGTTCATAGAGCTTGCCTGGACATCCTCCAAGCCATGGCTTTCCTCCCCTTGGGCAGGGCAGATCACCTCATAAGAACATAAGAACATAAGATATGCCATACTGGGTTAGACCAAGGTCCATCAAGCCCAGTATCCTGTTTCCAACAGTGGCCAATCTAGGTCATACATACCTAGCAGTTAACCCAAAAGACACAGGTTCCACAATGCTTGTATTGGGTCAACCATTGATATCCTGGGTCCCTTTTAAATAATGGTTTATGGACCTTTCCTCCAGGAACTTGTCCAAACCTTTTTTAAACCCAGCAACACTAACAGCCTTTACTACATCCTCCGGTAGCAAATTCCAGACTTTGATTACACGTTGAGTGAAAAAATATTTTCTCTTATTAGTCTTAAATAGTTTACCCTGTAGCTTCATTGCATGACCCCTAGTCTTTCTATATTCTGATAATGTAAAAATCGATCTACGTTTACCCGTTCCACTCCGTTCATTAATTTATATACTTCTATCATATCTCCCCTCAGCCGTCTCTTTTCCAGATACTGGTCTGACCCAGTATGGCATATCTTATGTTCTTATGTTAGATTAGAGCCCTAACCTTTTTAGCCTTTCTTCATAGGGGTATCCTTCCATCCCTTTTACCATTTGGTGGCTCTTCTCTGAACCTTTTCTAATAACGCTATATCCTTTTTAAGATACGGCGACCAGAACTGCACACAATATTCAATATCGCACCATGGAACGATACAGAGGCATTATAATATCCTTTGTTTTATTTTCCATTCCTTTCCTTATGATACCTAGTATTCTATTTGCTCTCTTGGCCGCTGCTGCACACTGGGTGGAGGGTTTTGACATGTTATCCACGATGATGCCTAAATCTTTTTCCTGGTTCTCAATGTGGAACCTTTCATCGTGTAACCATAGTTTGGGTTGTTCTTCCCTAGGTGCATAACTTTGCACTTGTCCATATTAAATTTCATCTGCCATTTTGATGCCCAGTCTTCCAATTTATCAAGATCCTCTTGCAATTTTCCACAATCCTCATGGGTTTTAACAACTTTAAATAGTTTTGTGTCATCTGCAAATTTGATAACCTCATTCATTATTCTCTTTTCCTGGTCATTTATGAATATGTCAAAAAGCAGCGGACCCAGCACAGATCCCTGGGGTACACCACTATTCACCTTTCTCCATTGGGAAAATTGGCCATTTAGCCCTACCCTCTGCTTTCTATCTTTTAACCAGTTCCTGATTCACAATAGTACACTGCCTCCTATCCCATGACTTTTTAGTTTTGCCAAAGGTCTCTGATGAGGGACCTTGTCAAAGGCTTTCTGAAAGTCCAAATACACTATATGAACTGACTCACCTTTGTCTACCTGTTTATTCACACCTTCAAAAAAACATAACAGATTAGTAAGACAAGATCTTCCTTGTCTAAAGCCATGTTGACTGTCTCCCATTAAGCCATGACTATCTACATGTTCAGCAATTTTGTTCTTTATGATGGTTTCTACCATTTTTCCTGGTACTGACGTCAGGCTCACCGGTCTGTAGTTTCCTGGATCACCCCTGGAACCCTTTTTAAAAATTGGCATTACGTTGGCCATCCTCCAGTCTTCAGGTATTACAGATGATTTTAATGATAGTTCACAGATTACTAATAGCAGGTCTGCAATCTCATATTTCAGTTCTTTCAACACCCTTGGATGTATACCATCCAGTCCAGGTGATTTGCTACTCTACAGTTTATCAAATAGTTGTAATACATCTTCCCGGTGTAGCGATATTTCTTTCAATTCTTCTGCAGTATCACCTTTAAATACCACTTCAGTCATGGGTAACATCCCTACATCTTCCTCAGTAAAGACCGAAGCAAAGAATTCATTCAGTCTCTCTGCTATCGCCTTGTCACCTCTTACTGCCCCTTTAACCCCTCTGTCATCTAATGGACTAACTGACTCTCTCACAGGTGTTTTGCTACGAATGTACTTGAAAAGGTCTTTATTAAGCGTTTTTGCTTCCGCAGCAAGCTTCTTCTCAAATTCTCTCTTTGCCTGTCTTATCAATGCCTTGCATTTAACGTGCCAGTGCTTGTGCTGTTTCCAGTTTTCGTCATTTGGCTCTTTTTTCCATTTCCTGAAAGATGCTTTTTTGGCAACAACAGCCTCTCTGACCTCACCTTTAAACCATGCTGGCAGTTTTTTGGACTTCTTTCCACTTTTCTTAAAGTGTGGAATACAGCTGCTCTGGGCTTCCAAGATAGTATTTTTCAAAACGCCCAAGCTTGATGTAAGTCTTTAACCTCTGCAACTGCTCCTTTTAGTTTTTTCTTAAGTATTTTCCTCATTTTATTATAGTCTCCCTTTCGAAAGTTAAAAGATAGTACTGTGGATTTCCTTACCATCCCTCCTCCACTAATTAAATTAAACGCAATCATGTGATGATCACTATTGCCAAGTGGCCCCAACAACCTTATCTCTTGCACCAGATTTGGTGTTCCACTAAGGACTAGGTCCAATATGGCTTCCCCTCTGGTCAGTTCATGAACCAGCTGCTCCAAGAAGCAGTCATTTATTTCATCTAGGAACTTTATCTCCCTAGCATGTCCTGCCGTGACACTGACCCAGTCGACATCTGGGTAATTGAAATCACCTATTATTATTAGTGTGCTGTAACTTTTGTTAGTGTCCCTGATTTTTTTGGGCATTTCATCATCCATTTGTTCATTCTGGCCAGGTGGTTGATAGTACACCCCCACTGCCATTGCCTTCCCCTTTTTACATGGAATTTCAATCCATAGAGATTCTACAGCAAATTTTGTTTCCTGCAAAACTTTAATCCTTTCTGACTCAATGCCCTCTCTAACATAGAGCGCAATCCCTCCACCAATTTGATCAGCTCTATCATTATAATATAGTTTGTATCCAGGTATCACAGTGTCCCACTGGTTGTCCTCTTTCCACCATGTCTCTGAGATTCCAATCATATAGGGTGGAGGGAGGAGTGGTTCAGAGGTTGGGACAGGTTACCTCAGGCCAGAGGGCCACAGGTTCAATTCCCACATGGGGACAAGCAACCTCAGGCCAGAGGGATTGGGGTCTCCAGTCCCATGGCCACTCCTTGTGGCCCTGGGCAAGCCACTCATCCCTCCATTGCCTCAGGTACACTTAGATTGCAAGCCCCTCAGGTGCAAGGGAATAAAAAAAAGTACCTATCAGTATACATGTAAACCACACTGACTCTAAAGAGCACAGTATAAAAAAAATAAAATAAAATTTCTAACTTCTCATTTAGTGCTACATATTCTAACTCTCCCATCTTATTTTTCAGACTTACATCTTATTTTTTAGACTTGCAGCCAAGATACAGCGCCACCACATGGACTCAGTACAGTCCATGCTTCATCTTCCCGGCCACATGGCCTCTAGAGTGCATGTGGTGCCCAACGCCCACCTCTACATGCAGACAGCTCAGTGGTGTCTCCGTTCACAGTGGATCCAGGCCAAGGGCAGGCTCCAGGACAGGATCTCGGTGTCCTATTAGCTGGCGGAGTCCCTCAGTTGGTGGCAGGATCTGCAAAATCTGCAGAAGAGCATGCCCTTCCAACTCCCGAGCCCCCAGAGAGTCCTCACAATGGATGTTTCCCTGCTGGACTGGGGTGCCCATTGTGAGGAATTGTGCACCCAGGGTGTCTGGTCCTTCGAGGAGAGTCAGCAGCAGATTAACCTGCTGGAGCTCAGGACCATCTTCCTTGCACTCAAGGTTCTCCTGCAACATCAGTCAGTGCTCACCCAGATGGACAATTAGGTCTCGATGTTCTACCTGAACAAGCAAGGCAACGCAACCAGACATGGCATGCTCCTCAGGGCGGTATACCTCCCGGGCCAGGACAATGCCCTGCCGGACAGGCTGAGCAGGGTCTTCCAGTCATATGAATGGTGCCTGGACCTCAGGGTGGCATAGTGGTTCTTCCGATTGTGGGGCACCCCAGACCTCGTCCTCTTTGCCAGCTTGGCCAATGCTCAGCTACCATGTTTCTGCTGCCCACAGCCACACCCAGCCCAGATAATGGCGGATGCCTTCCTCATCTCATGGTCATGAGGTCTGTTGTATGCTTTCCCTCCCACACCACTGATAGTGTGGACCCTCTTCAAAGTCCAGTGGACAAGGCCTCCATGATTATAGTGGCCCCAAGGTGGCCCAGGAAGCCTTGGTTCCCTCTTCTGCCCCGTCTCTCGATGGAAACCCCTGTCCCTCTTGGGAACTCACCGGGACTTTTGACCCAGAAGAAGAGCTCAATCCTCCACCCCAGCCTGGGATCGTTGTCACTCACAGCATGGTTGCTGAATGGGTCACTTTAGAACCCCTAAACTTCCTCAAGGAGGTGGAGGAGGTCCTCCTGGCCTCTCACAAGGACTCCACGAGATGGGCCTATGCCTTCAAGTGGCGCAAATTCTCCTTCTGGTGCACGGAACAACAGGTGAACTCCTTCTCCTGCCTGTTGCCCATGGTGCTGCGGTACTTACTCCACCTTTCACAGTCCAGACTTAAGTCCAATTCTGTCAGAGTGTTTCTGAGCGCACTCTCCATGAACCATCACTCCATAGGGGGGCAAGTCTCTCTCCGTGCAGCCCCTCATTACCTGATTCATACAGGGCTTACTGCTCTCAAAGACGCTCATCCACCTTCCCCCGGCAGAATGGGATCTCAATGTGGTCCTGGTGCAGCTTACCAGGCCGCCCTTCGAGCCCTTGGCTACCTGCCATCTGAGATACCTGTCCTGGAAGGTGGCCTTCCTGGTGACACTCACCTCTGCACGCAGAGTCAGCAAGCTCCAGGGCCTGGTGGCCTAGCCACCCTATACCAGGTTCTACAAGAACAGGGTTGTGCTCCACACTCTCACCCAAAGTTTCTTCCGAAGGTGGTGTCTGACTTCCACCTCAATCAGGAGGTAGTACTCTCTACCTTCTTTCCATGGCCCCACACTGACATGGCGTTGGCCATTCTCCATACTCTAGACTACAAAAAAGGCTCTGTCCTATCTACAGCATACTCAGGGCCATCGCAAAGCTTTTTTTGTCTCATATGACCCCAGCCATCTGGGGGAGGCTGTCACCATGTGGACCCTGTCCATCTGGATGGTGGACTGCATCACTTTCACCAACAGCCAGGCTGGGCTGCCGCTGGAGCACCAAGCCACGGCACATAATGTCAGGGCTATGGCAACTTCATTTGCAAATCTTCATTCTGTTCCCATGGGAGACATCTGCCGGGCCACTACCTGGTCCTCAGTCCAAACCTTTGCAGCCCACTACTGCCTGGAGAGGGAGTCCTGATGGGAAAGTGCCTTTGGCCAGGCCATACTCTGTAATCTGTTTGGGGTTTAAGCAACTCCTGCCCTCTGACCCTTCTTGTTCAGGCTACCGGAGCCATGGTTCTTCCTGGACGCTGAGGTCCTCAGAGTCTGTCCTCGGATTCGCTTGCGGCTGCTCACGGCTGAGCCGTTTGTTTGCCTTTTTCTACAGGTCCTCAGTAGCCTGTAGCTAGGGAGTCCCATATGTGAGGACTGACTTCCTGCTTATTCCTGGAGAAAACATAGTTATTCATCTGTAACAGGTGTTCTCCAGGGACAGCAGGAATCAGTCTTCGCAACCCTTCCTCCTCCCCTTGGAGTTGCTGTACTATTTTTGCCATCTTCTTTTGTCAGTTCTAGATATGTCAACTGGCTGAGCAAGTTGGCACCCTTGGGGAGGAGGGGGAAGGGGACCACGCATGCGTGGTGGCATCTCCCAAAGACTTTCTTTGAAAGCTGTGGAGATGCTTCCACGCAGGGCTCCGCCAACGTTACCCATATGTGAGAACTGATTCCTGCTGTCTCTGGAGAACACTTGTTCCAGGTAAGTAACTACACTTTCTGCTTTGTAAGTTATTGGCCAGATTAGATCTTAATTATCATCTATATGCAGAGGACATTCAGTTTGTGGTCTCTGTTTCGTTTTCAGTCTCTGACGCACTTGAGTGTGTATATGGTTAAAAAATGGATGCACCTTTAAAACTAAGATACTTTATATGGTTAGGGCATTGCCCCCTTCCTTAGCTGCTGATGTAAAAATCAATGATTGGATCATCCCAATCTGTGTCAAGATTAGAAATCTCAGGGTTATTTTAGATTTGAGATTAGACCTGCAGTGAAGTTCAGGCTGTTATTAAAACTGCCTTTTATAAGCTCAATATGATTAGGAAATTAATACCTGACATTTTAGAAGATAACTCAAGGGCCGTGGGTCAGGCATTGTTCAAACCTTACAAACTATTCAGAATACAGCTGCTTGGTTGTTAAGGGTATGGGCAGATATGACCACATAATGCCAGTTTTGCATGAACTTCACTGGCTTCCAGTTAAATAGCGTATCATTTATAAAATAATTATGTTGGTACATAAAGCCTTATATCATATGCTTCCAACGGCTGTTTCTTCTGTATTGAAACCTTATCGGCCATCCCTTGTGTTATGCTCGCAGTCTGCATGTTTATTGGAGGTGCACCTCTTTACTCTTCATGTCCATATGTTCTCTGTTAATGCTCCAAGGTACTGGAATTCTTTTCCCTATGAGTTGCGGCAGATGGTGAAAGATTTGGTCACTTTTAGGAAGCGGTTGAAGACTTGTTTAGGCAGGCATACTCGCTGGAATGATGATTTTGTGTCTTCCTTATGGATTGCGAATAGTGACAGTTTTGGTGGCTTTTAAGAAGAGATAAACAACTTACTTGGTTCAGTAGGCATAGTTGGTGGGACGATGGTTTTATAATTGTTTTATGGATTTTGTTTTATGGTGATGTTTTTATGTATATTAGTTTGTACTTTTGTTATGTATTTTTTTTTTGTAATCCGCCTAAGTAATTGGTGTGGTATATAAGAATTTTAAATAAATAAATAAATAAGTCATACCCATGTCCAGAGTCGGCCCAAGGGTTTCTGCCACCCTAGGCAGAAGCCCCTGGCATACCACCCCCTATGTGCCAAGTGCACACTCCCATACTGAGCTGCGCTATTGCAGATTCCAGTGGCGGGGGCACGGTTCAGCTTGACTCGGCAGCAGGCCATGTGCTTCAGCACACATGACTTACTGCTTTTGACCTTTCTTCAACATAACTTTGGGGGTTGAGAAGTGGCCGGCCATGTATGCCAAAGCACATGCCCTGCTGCTGTGTCTAGCTGTTCTCCCCTGCCACCAGAACTGGCGCTAGCGGGGGGGGGGGGGGAGTGGCTCAGTATATGGGGGGGGGGGGAGATGGCATGGCTCAGTGATAGGGAGAGGCAGCAGGCCATGTGTGCTGAATGTCACACTTGAACCTGGAACTTTGGACTCCCCAGGGTGCATCTACATCACTAGCGTTCAACAAATCAATAATTAAGCCCTTTCCTTCAGTATACAGGTTAGAATAAAAATTACATTGGAAAACCCAGAAGTATAAGTAAAATTCTAGAAGGGAAATTATGAGAGCATGCATTGTGTTCACTAGCAAAGGCTTGGAGTCTGGCAGGGAACATCAAACCAGAAATTGGAAAAGGCCATGCCTCAGGGCAGGATCATTAGGAAGAAGTGAGCTGCAGAAACAGATTACCTTCTCAGGCATTTTGGCATGCCTAGTGGGCCATGTGCTACCGAGAGTTGGGACTGGGGAGCATCTGCCATGGTGCTGCCTAAGAAGTAAAAAAATTAAGCGCGGGTCCCTGAGTCACTGCAAAGCTCAAGACCCTGATGTATTTCCGCCTCTTCTTTTGACATTAATTTTCTATATTGAAAACATGAAGTCCGTCCCAAAGGAGGGGACAGGAATGTGGCAATTTCTTTAGGGTTGCCAACTGGTCCAGATGCACCTGATAAGCTTGATCTGGTCCTGGGTTTACCCCATTGCATGCAGGACTATTTAGTTCCGATTTCTCTATTGCTCTCTATAAGAAACGCAAGACTACAAGCCCTTGTATGCAATGGGGTAAACCCAGGACTGGATCAAGCCTGTATGATGAGTATGGGTATGTTTACTAAACCACGATAACGTAGCAGCGGCTACGTTAATGCGCGTTAAGTAACGTTAACGCGCGTTAATGTTACCAGAGGCAACGTTAACGTGCGTTAATGTCTTCGGCCTCGGTAAGTCCCGCAGAGGGTGGAGAGAGGGCGGAGAGAAGGGGTCAATGGGTGGGGAGTGGGCGGGGAGAGGCCCCTGCTACACTAACGCTGTAACATTAACGCTGGAACAGTACCGCGAGTGAAAACCTGTCGTTAGATGCACATTTGAAGGAAAGAGAGACCATTTCAGTGTCAGCAATGTGTACAGCACAGACAGGGAGCCCAAGAAAAGTGATAGTAGTGCTACATGTGCAGCAACAGCATAGTGCTCAAGTATGAAAGGGCACTATGGTGATGCTGCAAATGGGGCATAGAGGGTTGCAGGCGGGATATGCAGTGGGGGCAGCTGGGGCACAGGGTGGACTAGGCAGATGCCTAGGTGGCACATAGGAACGCAGAAACTGGAACTCAGCAAGACAGCAACTGACCAAGGTCAAACATGCCCAGGAGTCTGTGTCCCACAGTTTTCCATCCAGGGGACATTACCCAGCAGGTACCCCACAGGTCACACAGGTACCATAATGCCTGTAATAAGGCAATCAGTGCACATCTAGGGAGCACTCAAACAAGGATCTACAGACCTTCCCCAGGATGCGTCCCAAACAGGTCGGAAACCCAGGTAAATGAACACCCTTTGCTGCAGCCCATAGGAAGGCATTGCAGGGTCTGAGCACACATTGTCTGAAACTATCTACACCCAGTAGGCCAAACTGGGTACACCGTACCGGAGTTGCATGCTCTAGCCTGTCCACAGTCTGCTGGCATAACACAATCTACCTACATTTACCAGGTCCACCCTAGACAATAGTGGCTAGATCACCAACCTGACACCCCCGAGCTGTCTCCCCCCAGAATGGCAGGCACATAACATTGGCAGGCGGTGCCAGGGGGAAGTGTGAATGTCTATGTAGGCCCCCCACCCCAGACCTCACATCCTAGGCAGCCACCTACCTGCACACTGGATGGCCTGGGACTGCGCACCACCAGCACCACCGGCATATGGGCATGTCAGCATAGTGGGGAGGGGTGCTGGTGGTGGAGGGGGTAGTGACATCTGCCCACAGCAGACCAATGCCAAGCCCTGTTCAGGTGGGTGGCATGCAGTGCAACAGACAAGGTCTGTCTGATGAACAGTCATGGTATCCCCAGGGACTGACCTGCCTCTGTGGCAACAGTATGGTGCAGTATACACAGCCAGTGTGTCCTGGGGCAGAAGGTCACAGGTTCAGGTCCCAGCTGTGGCTCCTGCAGACCATGTCCCTACATTTTACCCTACATAGCACATACAACATAAACATGTGCATGTCCCAGAGTATCGGCCAACAGGGGCACAAACACCCACACCCACAGGCTCCACTATCCAAAGCCTCATGGAGAGTCAGGTTGTTGGGCCCAGCACGGAGCAGCAGTTACCACCAAAGCACTACTACTAGCACCTGCATACCTTAGCAATGCCTGCACAGGACTAGTGTGGCGGGCAGGGCTGCCAACCACCCCTATCTTTACACAATGCTGAAATAGGAGTGGGAGTGTGTGTATGTCTAGCCATTGTTTTGTGGCTGCCTACTCCTCACTGGGCCCACAATTCTTACACTGTTTACAGCATTAGCCTGCCAATGTGCATAATGATGAGCAAGGTATTGTGGGTATGGCCCGGACAGGGCGGACTGGGCAGGATGCATCTACACAGGGTGTAGGGCAATGGTTGGGACATTGTAGTGCCCAACCACCACATGCATGGACAGGGTGGCCACAGCATGTCATGCTGCGAGGTCACTCACTCTGACTGAGCAGTGACCATGGCATGTCTAGGTTCCCACATAGTGCTATACAGTGTTTCCCTCAAGTGATATCTGTGTGTTCCCTGTTCTGGGGCCAAATCACTGAGATACCTGCTTGCTGTCTGTGCTTACATCCCACATCTGGGTGCACATAGATCCTCTGGGAACATGCACTATGGACTGGCTAGCAGACTGTCTGCAGTTAGCATGTACATGGCTGAAACACTTTGCAGGGTACAGCAGGTGCAGACTGACTGTGCCCTCTGTTGGTGACTGTTAGGTCATGGTGGGGGGGGGGGCAGCTGAGCTTTTCCAGGCCTACTGCCTATCTGCCAGTGCCCTTGTGACAAGTACAGATCTGCATCAACTGCCCTGGATGGCACCCTTTTGCCAGCAGGACTGGGGTTGCTGGTCCCACAGCCCTTCATCATGTCCCTCTACTGCCTCCATTGCAAAGATGTAGAGTGTGGGTCTGTTGGGTTACAGATCCTGTCCACCACCTTGACCCAGAGAGGGCAGTTTGGTAGGTGGTGCTACATAATCCGCATGTGAGTCCAGACACCCCCCTGCTCTTATAACAAGTGACCATGGCAACCACACTGCATATGCACTATTCTGGGTACATCATGGTCCACAAGGGCTAGATGTGACTGGGGAATACAGATGGACACAGGACTATCCTAGGTGTATCTGCAAGGAATACCTGTCACACACTGGCACTGATGGGGACCTTCAGCAAAGCCTATCTCAACAAACCCGGGTACTGCGAACCTGGTGCTAGGCACCCCACCTCACCCTCAGGGTGAGCACAGAACCCACACAATGGCATGGTCTGTAATTACTCTGTGCCAGTATCACACATGGTCAGTTCCTCCTACCAAGCTGAGGTGCTGGAGAGGTGCATACCCCATCTGGTGATCAGATGTAGACTGCTGTTCTGCATGTGCATTGCATCATGGGTATTGGTGGGTTTACCCTATCCTGGTAAACACAGCAGACATTTTGTGTGGTGACCTGCAGTCTTTCTGTAGCCAGCCATTGCTGAGACAAAAGCCATAGAGGTATAGCCCACTGGTTAATACAATGACTTCCTAGGCACAGGTCATGGGTTCAATCCATCAGTGGTCTCATTTTATTAGGCCTGTCAGAGGCAAGTCCTTTTCATTCCTGTGACAGTCATGACTCTGCAGATCTGTGCTGCCAGCACATAATACCCTCATCACAGTTGCCAGCCATCCTTCTGTCCATCTATCTGCATCTGTCAGCTGTGTAGCATTCTGTCATCATGTGCAGGCTGCTACCCCATGTCCTGCACTGGTACCCTTTTCTGCATTGCAGCTCTTCGTGCTTGTCTCTCCTGTGTCCGCTCTGCATGGAACTACTACTCCTCTGTCCTCCTATCATTGCAAATATCTTGCCACCTCTACCTCCACTGGAGGACACGTATTCCCATCCTCTGCCACCCACTGTCATTGTAGCACTTTACATTGCCAACACCCTGTGGTACAGCTGCCTCCGATATGTTTGTCCATTTTACTGGCTGCCACATAGGCTGCATGCAGATTTGGCAGGTCCATCAGTTCCCACCTCTCCTTTCTTCCATCACTTGTCCATTGCCTTTCCTTGGTGCTCTGTGCAGTGTTAGGGTTATATCTGTTTTCGGGCCGTACATTTCATGCTTGTCAACTTGGGGAACCTTACTGCCCTTAGGGCACCATATCTTGGGGCACCTTCTACAGCACCTTAGGTTAAGGCACCTTATAGGGTGCCTTAACCTAAGGCGCCTTGTCAGCCTTAATGTGCAATGTGCTGTTAACTTGCGATAATTGGCCAAGGTGCCCTTTACCGCGTGTTAAACAGCCATTGCTACCTTAACACCGTTACGCCCACTTCCTTATATGGCGTTGGTAACATTGCCGCTGCACTTAACACTGCTAACGTTACTGCGCTTTAGTAAACATACCCCTAAGTGTCATGGGCCTTGTAGCCTTTATTTTTTACTTTGCTGCAGGTTAGGCTGGCTGTGGGGATCCTTGCCTTTTGTGAGACAAGGTTAGGGGAAGGGCCTGTAAGAAAAAACATTCCCTGGCCTTGCACTTTGGGACAATCTGCCCCTGGTGAGTTGCTGTTATCAGCCCTTAAATCAATCATTTGTTATTTAAGAATACACACCATTACAACCAGTGATAAGTCCACCACACTGAAGTTGTTCATTACTAGGTGGGCTGCTCAGGCTTGGCACACCATATTGTAAGACTAAAACTGTAATCTGCTGGGGGTTGCCACCACAAACTATGCATAGCAAACCATCAGCAGCCAACATCAGGACGGTTATTTCTTAGCATACAGGGATAGAGATACCCATATTCATCCCTAGTTATACCAAGATCTGAAGCATCGTTTTAAATCCATGGTCTTCTTTGATATAAGTGAAACCATTCCAGTGTTTATTAGTGATGAATTTACCAAGAGAACCTGGTCTAAGGGATTTTCTCCCTGTAATACCCCAAATACTCTTGGGTGACATCCTTGTGCAGGAACATAACAATCAAATGCAAACCATTGTCTACTATACTTGCCACCTCCTTTCACTCATACAATCTTGTTGGCTCCTGAAATTCTGAAGGCTGGGGGAACCATACATCCTTCATCTCCCATGAAGTCTCCTTTGGGGAAAGTCATTGCAATTCTGAATAGTGCATCTTCACTAACTCCCTAGGAGCTAGATTCATTGACTTTGCTTGATGTCTGGAGAAGGAAGCTGATGAGCAGGTGCAGGGTTACCAGAGTCCATGCCATCTGATTTCCAAGGTTGGGGCACCTTTTGTGTGTGTAAAGCATAAATCAAGATTTACTCTCCGTTGACCTTCACAGCAGTTGGGGTGTTGAGCAGCACTTGGAAGGGACTTTTCAAGTGGTGTTGCATTAGTGAAGTGCAGACAAATGTATTTATCAGGATCCAGTCTCCTGGTTCCAATGGATGTGCGGGTTCCTGCACAGTGGGAGTCCGTGCCTCCATTTGTGTTGAAATGACACTAAGGTAATGACTTAGCTTATTACAGTATGTAAGAAAAAAATAATCATTTAAAAAATGCAAGGTAGCACCTTTCAGGTCAGATACAGGAGTCCATGAGGTGCGTACAAGATGTCCTTTGAACCTGTCCAGAGGATTGCAGGTGATGAGGACAATGCAATTTACGCTACTTTCCCAATACTTGTCTGTTTGTTTTTTCATTACCTGCATCACAAATTCCAGTCCTTGATCACTGTCAATGCATTCAGGAATCCCCCACCCATGGAATATATTCTTTCAACAGTAATTTGGCCACAGTCTGTGAGTAATTATGCCTAGCAGAGTAAACCTCTATCAGTTTATGAAAATAGTGCACCACAATTAAAAATATTTGTAGCCTTAGCATTGTGGCATCTTTATAAAGTCCATTTACAGTTGCACAAGTGGTCCCCCAGGTGGAGGTCTCTGTGTAGTTCAGTTTTTGTCAAGAGACACACTATGCTTTTGGTAGACAGAACAATGTAGGAAAATGTATATAAAAAGTTTTTCTGCTATAGTTGATATCATTCTTTTTTATACATAGACAACATCACAGGTCTGGACACATGAACTATCCTATGGTACATGTGTGTAAAGTATGGGAGTAAAGAAGCTGGACCCACTGGACAGCTGTCCCAGTGACACCAGGCACCATTATCATAGAGTTAACACTCACTGTTCATTCAAGACCATTTTTCAGCACTGGGAACAGATATCTGGAGTTTCAGAAGTATATATAATAACCACAGCCACAGGAATTACCTAGGGAAGGGGCAACAATTTGGCCTCTTTGGTAGAAGAATTGACTGCCACAAGAGAGAGGATCAGAATTGTTAGTATGAGCACACTTAGTAATAGCAGCAGATGTAGGTAACTGTACAGCATCCAGAAATGTGGAGATTTAGCGAGAGCACTTGATGGGTTGGGATGCCATTAGAAGTAAGGAAACCATGCTGCTTCTAAAGGGAACCAAAATCATGACGTACACCCCATACATCCTTGGGAAGCTGCTAGAAGTTAAACCTTATATAAAGAAACAAATTCACACGTTTGAGCGGAAAGGTCAAAGGGCAATGCAGCAGAATCAAGCATCTCATGAGAAGAAACAATAGAATAACCCAAGAGACGATTACAGGCAAGGGAAAAATTATCCAAGTTAAATTTAACATCTAAGGTTAAAAGTATGATTATAAAGATGAACAAGGCCATATTTAGTACAAAGGGACCCTTTATTGACATTACCAAAATAAACAATACAATATTGTGCAGCTAAAATTATTACTGCAAGAATACTACCAGCTAAAGTGCAGAGCCAAAAGAAAACAATTAACAGTTCTTCCTTGGAAAAAGGGCATTGGGGGGGGGGGGGGGGGAAATACAATCCTTGCATGCGGAGGTATCCCTGATAGATGGGTATCTAAAAGGATTAAGATTATCAAAGATCTTAAGGAAGATCCAAGACATTAAGCTGAAGCATCTGCATTAACAGAAGACCTGAAATTTATATGTTCCATCAATAAAATTAAAGTAGCAGCAGAAGCGCAAAGATTGTGAAGATATGAAGAAAAGCGAAAGGGGTGGGGAATCAAGATGCTGGTGAAGGGAGTAGAGGACAGAAGCTGGCCATGGAGTAAGGGGATAGAGGGCAGATGATGGCCAAAGGATGGGAGAGATGGAGGACAGATGGTGGACATGGGATTGGGAAAGAAAGCAGATCCTTGACACTGGATGGGGTACATAGGGGAATGGAGACCAGATACTGGACATGGGGAGAGAATGGTATGATGGAGAACAGATGCTGGGCATGGGGTATAGAGCAGATGACAAATGGTAGCCATGGGGTGGGGGGGGGGGGCAGAGGGAAGATGTTGGCCATGGGGTTGGAAAGGTGGAGGACAGATGGTGGACATGGGATGTGGGTAGAAAGCAGATGCTAGACTCAGGGTGTGGTTGCATAGGAGATGGAGAGCTGATGCTGGACATTGGGTGGAGATAGAGGAGAATGGTCATATGCTGGCCACAGGGTGGGGGTAAAGGACAAATGCTACTTTTGGGGTGAAGGGGGCAGAGGAAAGATGGTGGCTACTGGGTGGGGAAGGCAGAGGACAGATGATAGACATGGAATGAGGGTAGAGAGCAGATGCTAGACTCAGGGTGGGGGGACATAGAGGATAGAGAGCAGATGCTGGACATAGCATGGAGAGAGGGGAGAAAAGGTAGATTCTGTTAATGGGGTGATGGAGGACATATTCTGGACACGGGGCAGAGAAGGGGAAGATGCTTGATATGGGGGGGAGAGAGGGAGGGATTAAGAGAGGAGAGATGGTAGACACTGGGAGGGAATGAAAGAGGAGAGATGGTGGACATGGGAGGGAATGATAAAGAGGAGAGATGGACACAGGAGGAGGGAATGAGAAAGAGAGGATTGATGGTGGACACGGGTTGGGAGAAGGAGAGGAAGATGTGAAATGCTGGACATGGGGTGTGGGGAGAAAAAAAGGGATATATTGGACTCTGGGGAGGAATAGGGAGAAGAGGGAAATAGTGAACATGGTGAGGTGCTAGATAGAGGAGAGAAAGGAAAGACACTGGAGACGGGAGATGCTGGACGGGGGGAGGGGGGAGAACGAGAGAAAGGGGAGTTAGTTAAAGACTGGGAAATAAGACTGAGGAAGTAGAGGGCAGTGTTAAGGGTTGAAGAGTGGTAGGTGCAGTAACAAGGGGGGAGGACTGAGGACTGGATGGCAAGAGGATTAAGTAAAATCTGAGCTGATAGAGAGAGACACAAATACACGGAAGAAAGTTAACAAAAAGAAGATAAATGCCAGCAGTGTAAGAGAATGAAGAAGATAGGAGGGGAGAGAATTAGCAGATGGACCGTGACCTCAGTATGTGTTAAGAGAAGATAGGAAAAGCAGAAACATGATTAGAGAATAAAATGGCCATCAGCAAAGGTAGGATGTGGTAGAATGGCTATGAAGGACACAGACAAGATTCTCAAGAGCAGAGATGTCTCTCTCCATACAACGATTCGACTTGTCCAGGCCATGATATTTTCAATAATGTCATACGGATGCGAAAGATGGACAGTGAAAAAGATAGGCAGGAAGAAAATTGATGCCTTTGAATTATGGTGCTGGCGACGAATACTGTGAATATCATGGACTGCCTGAAGAATAAACAAGTCAGTACCAGAGGGGATCATACCTAAGCTTTCCTTAGAAGCTCAGATGACAAGACTTCGACTTTCATACTTTGGACACATCATGCGAAGAGAGAGATCATTGGAGAAAGACACAGTGCTTGGCAAGGTAGAAGGTCACTGTAAAAGAGGAAGGCCGGCACTGAGATGGATCGATACAATAACAGCAGCTATGAATATCACTCTATCAAAAATGAGCAGCTTGGCTGAAAACCGAACAAAGTTTAGGTCAACTATCCAGAGGGTCGCCAGGAGTCGACACAGACTCGACAGCACTTAACAACAACAACAACATTTTGCACAATACAGGAGGATAAGCATCTCTCTCTTTCCCTGGTATTGTACTGTCCTGCCCTGAATGAACCTGTTCTTGTCTGATTTCTGAATCTAAGAAGCCTTGGACCTGGCCAGTACTTGGATGGGTGACCACCTTGGAATACCAGGGGCTGTAAACTCACCTGTGCAGAAGAAGGCCTGGCAATCTACTTCCAGTCATTCCACTGCTTACCCCTGTATGGAATCTGTATAACTTTTGGGAACCTGACAGGTACTTGTGACCTGGACTGGCCACTGTTGGAAACAGGATACTGGGCTTGATGGCCCTTAGTCTGACCCAGTATGACATATCTTAAGTTCTTGCCAAGAAAACCCAGGTGCTGGTTTTGAGCAACCTTGCCACCTTGTGGCGGTTTGGGGGCAATAGGCACTGTTTTTGTAACAGCAAGGACACTAAATAAACCGTTAAGACTTTGGGCAGTGCAGTGCCTGTTGACAAGGGAGGAGACACTGCATGGGGAAATGGATGCTATGGCAAAGCGGCAGCACGCCAGACGCAGGGAAGGCGAGCCAGCTCGGAAGGCAATGAAGAAGGCTGACAGAGCAACTTGGAAGGCGGTGAAAGAAAATGAGAAAAAGCACAAGGACTCCACAAAGAGACCCAGTGCTGGCAAGGCCCAGACAGGACGCCATGGTGCTTGTGGCACACGGATCCCACAGCAGGGGCACTGGTACCAACAACCAGCAGCTTGCTCCTGCTGTGTGGCAGGATGGAGCAAGGGGAGGACCTGCCTGGTATGCGTGACCTCGTGAACCAGATCTGAGCCATGGGGGCAGAGGACATTAGATGGAACGCCAGCCAGGCTGGGATAATCACAGAAGAGGTGGGTCAGTGCCAAGTAGCCATACTCGGAAAAGAGGGACCGAGGGGTGAGTATGAGCATGTTTCTTCATTTATCGAAGGGGGGGGGAGGTGGGGAGCGGGTGACGGGGCCACTAGGGGCAAATGACAACGGGGGTACAGGGGTCAGAAGGGAAGAAGTAGGGGAGGTTGGAGGGAGATCAGGGGAGGCAGTCACAGTGGCAACACAAGTTTGGGGAATAGGGGGGCAGAAGGGGTTTGCCATGGCATTGAGGGTCTGTTGCAGGCCTTGCTGCGGATTGTAGCCGTTACAGGCATGACAGTGGGTGGGGCGGCAGTGACCCAGAACGAGGCCAAGGCAGCCATTATGGGGAGCCCAAGCACCCAACACATATGCATCCCAGAGGGGGCACCCAGCACAGGTTGCGCAGGGGGTCACGGGAAAAGGGTGGTGCTTGGGGAAGGGGGACTGGTATCTGAGCTAAGGCCGGCAGAGTGTGTGCCTTACCAGCACATTAGACAGCCATGTGCCACTTGCTCAGAAAGAAAAAATCTGGAAGGGTGAGTACTTAGATATTTTCTCGGTACTCATTTGGCATGGGGACGAGAACTGCGATTGCTCCGGCTGCCGCAAGAAACAAAAGCTAGCCTCCAAAAAGGCAGACAGTATTACTTGGACAATCGCAACTGGTGTGCGGCTTTTAGGATACTGGCCATTGTGGTGTGTGAAAGACACTCTGAGCAGTGCAGGGGGCTGTTGAAATACCAAGACAGCATAAGTGAAGCTCACAGGGTATATGGGGGCGGGGGGGGGGGGGGCTAGAGTATGACTAGCAGTTTTGTCGGAACATGGCATGTAACCACAGGCTGGGTTGGGACAGGAAGGACACAAGGTCAGCAGGAAGGCCGACTGGGTGGGGCCTCGGGCAGCGGTTGGTCCAGCAAGTCTGCAGAATCCCAGCAGCCCTTTCAGGGGGATGGCAGACTCAGCTCAGGAGAGGGCAGTCGCCTCCCCATGCTGCCCAGCAGCAACATCCCCTTGCTGCCCAAGTACCCTGGGCGCTAGAGGGTTTTCAGGCTGGTCAATGGCGGGTATTGCAGATTTAATACCTGCAAATACCGCCATGCCTGCGCCACTTGCGGGGAGGGGCATCCCCAGATCTGATGCGGTAAGAAGCAATGGGGAGACATCCAGCACTTGCGCTGAGGTCATTGGGCTGGGTCGGGCCTGGACGCCCATTAAGGTTGAGGAACTTGCAGGGGTATAATCGGGGAAGGCGGGGCTTTGTCCTTATCTCCAACGGCCCACCGGGCCTACGAATGGCTGGGAACTTAAAATCCACCCTTGAGCATAGGGAGGTGGTCTAACGGAAGCTCCAAAAGGAGCTACAGTTGGGAAGAGTAGCGGGCCCATATGAGAGCAGGCCACTGCCCAACCTAATCATTTCCCCATTGGGCCTGGTCCCAAAGAAAGAGCCAGGGAGCTCTGGCTCATTCATCACTTGTCCTATCCTGACGGCGCCTTGGTGAATGACCATTTGGGCCTGGTGATCTGCTTGGTGAAATATATGTCTCCATAGACCATGCGCTGGAGTTGCTCTGGACCATGGGGGTGGGAGCATGGCTTGCGAAAACAGACGTGGAGTCCACTTTTTGGATGCTCCTGATACACCCTGAAAGCTTCTACTTGTTGGGGATGCATTTTGGGGGCTGGTACTGTGATAGGCGATGGCCTAGTATGTAGCAGAGCTAGGTCTGAAGTCCTTTTCTCCTGCTTTAAAATGTTATTGCTGATTTTGGAAAATTACAGAATGCTGTTAGCTGTTAGAAAGAAATACCGTTCTATTCTGGTTTGATAACATGTTCTGCTCTCCTGGAGATAAGAGAATTAAAACTTTCTTACTGTTTATTGTTTATTGTAAGCCAGATGTCTGTTTCAGTAGAATGCCGCGCCACTGTATCTTTGCTGATTGTGCACTGACCTTGTAATTAGGATGAAAATATAGCAGAAAAGCTGAACAGTGTAAGAATATTTGGTCTAGCGTTATGATTGTTTAGTGTTTTGAGCCAGGGCTAGAGAAATGTGCCTGGAATATTACAGAAATCACCGGTAGCTATTAGAAACACTTCTTAGCCTTGCTTTGTTTAGCCTTGCTTTGTTTTGCTTTTGATAAGAATGCTTCTGATATGCCTTCCACTATCTTTGCAAGCTAACTGACTTTGCAGAAGTAGCAAAATATACTGTAGTAGAAGTATTATGTTTAATGTTATGTCTAGTTGCTGACCCGTGGCTAGTAAGACCCAAGCAGGGGGAGCGAGTCCTGGGCCCGGTCAGAGATGTCTATTGGATGAGAGTAAGTGGGCCACTGTGGCCAATGAGGAGTTTTGCCTGTATTAGACTGGAAAAGAAAGGTATAAAAGCTGTTGTCTTACTAGGAGCCATTGCTCAGACCTTTTTTGAATGCTACTGCAATCTGAGCCTGTGCACAAATAAATTGGCTTGAATCTCTGCCTGACTCCGGGTATTATTTATTGCATTCTTATCAGCTACTACATATTCCTGGTGCGTTGGCCGGGAATGTGCGAGTGGGGGATGGTATGCAAGTGAATATGCCCTGACATCTCGCCTCACAGGTTTGGTCCGGCTAGAGCCGAGCCTGACTGATCGCAGGAGGGTCTCTGGCGCCCCTGGTCCTTTTGTATCGGAGGAGACTCCTCCTTGCCTCCGCAGGTTGCTGTTTCTGGCCGGCCAACACCTCGAACCCGAGGGGGGTCCAGGATTCAACCCAAGGAGGGATTGGTTGCGCAGCGCATTAGCTACCGGATCCGGTGAGTATTGATTTTTCTGGTTCTTAGTCAGATAGCTTTGGGAAAGTCTCGAGACACTTCTGGTACAGTAACAGGTAAAGGAAGTTTGATCAGCTTCCAGGGCGATCCTAGTACCCCTGCAAGTAGTGTGCGGGGCGAACCCATCAGCCCTTTCGGTTTTGGTAATTCTGGTTTGTCAGTCAGCCCGGGAATTCGGAATTTGGAAAATGCTAGCATGTTTGTCTGTGTGAAGAGTGCTTGTGAAAAGGAGGAAGCGTTGGGTGTGTGTCTTTGATTTGTTATCTGTTGAAACCACGAGTTTCCCTTTTAGTATAAGGGTAGGATTATATTCCGTTGGATAATTTGTGACACTTTACCGCATGTGAAATAGTAAACACCTAGAGTCACTGTAAAATCAAGAAACTGTCTCCCTCATTCAGCTGTCTTGCACAGCGTGAAACTGACAAGAGGCGTGTCTGTGCAGAGGAATGTTTTAACCCTATGAAGGCATGTTTTCAACGTTCTGCTGCTGGGCTAATGGGTGCTTATTTTAGGGAATTATACCTGTTTTTATTCAATATTTTGTAATAGTGATGTGCCTTCTGCTATGGTCATGTATTATATATAATTTAATAAGAATGTTTAGTCAGGATTGTGGATCTCGATAGTATTGGACTTAGCCTGGAAAGGGTTACGTTCCTACTCGAATTCCTGTGCAGATCAAGTGAGCAGAAATCCAGTAGGGCTCAGGTTTCAATAGGAAAGGATGCTTTTCCCTTTGCCCTACGAAGCCGTGGTTACGAACACTGACAGGACTCTGCAGCATTCGAGCCAGCGGTACCAGATCGCAACTTGAAAGTGCTTTGAATCCTGAGTGAATGAGGGGTTAATCGTGTATGAATTCTAGCGCCTCATAGAAGACATGCTTATTGTTAATAAAATAAACTAGGAAGGAAAATGTGTATGTGTATTCTAGATGTCCACCCGCTTTATGGAAAATGTATCCAGAATGAATGTCTTTTTGAATATCTGCTTCCTAAAAACTGTAAGATTTAAAGAATTTCTTTTGCAAAGCCAAGCTGATTACGGCTGGCAGTTAGTTTTCATGCCAAGTAATTTTATTCCAGTCATATGTAACAGATAGCCATGGTTCATTCTATTGGATTTGTTATTATAACATGTTGCAAAAGTGTAGTTTTCTATTGTAAGGACTCTATCTAGATTGTTCCTCTGTCTGTTGACAAGCACATGTGGGGGCTACAGTCCACCGATGACACTGCAGGCAGGGATTCATTTTACCAGTTCAGAGTCACCCACAGTCAGCGCCCGAAAACATGAAGTGGAATTCAAATAGTGCAGGCAGCCCTCACTATATGCCCCATGAAATCCAGCAGCCCAGGAGAATTTGCGCATGGTAAATGCAGTTATTGTCAAGTCAGTCCCAGGGAGATATAAAACAGAACTTGCAGAAACGGGATGGATTTGCGGGCATGAATACAGCACGATTAAGTTGTTTAGAATATCTGTGAATTGTGGAGATAATGTGACAGAGAAAGTGAATGTAAGATGGAGAAGAGAGCAGTTCTTCTTGCTGATACTATAGTTGAATGATGTGGAGGAAGTTTTCCTAATCGAAGGAGCTGGATTGATAGTGCTGACTGTTCCCCGAGAAGAAGCCAATCAGGCCAGCCAGTTCCTGTATACCCACCAGCCCCACCTGGAGTATGGGCAGAAGATAATCCACCTGGCCTAGCAAAGAATATAGCTCCTGTGCTTGTTACCTTGAAACCGGGAGCAGAACCAGTGCATGTGCGTCAGTATCCCCTCCCAAGACCAGCAATTGAAGGCATTCATCGCCACCTGAAGAAACTATTGCAGTATGGACTTCTAAGAGAATGCCAGTCACCCTGGAACACCTCCCTTCTCCCAGTCAAGAAGCCTGGGACAGGTGATTACCGCCCAGTGCAGGATCTACGTCAAGTGAACAGTGCAGTTGAAACCATACATCCAGTAGTACCAAATCCTTACACCCTCCTGAGACTGATTCCAGCAGAAGCCACTCACTTTACTGTTTTGGACTTAAAAGATGCCTTTTTCTGTATATGCCTGACAGAGGCCAGTCAGCTTTTGTTTGCATTTGAATGGGAAAGCCCTACCACAGGACGGCGAGGGCAACTTACTTGGACTCGATTGCCACAAGGATTTAAAAACTCACCCACTATCTTCAGTGCAGCCCTCAGTCAAGATTTGTCAAGCTACTCTGTGATTCCGGGAAAAAGACCCAGCTTCAAAATATGCTATGTGAGAATCCTAACTTGCAATTAAGTGTCAGCCAAACTTTAAACCCAGCCACCCTATTGCCCGTCGGTCTAGGCCCTCCTGACCATGATTGCTTGGAAGTAATGGACATTGTGTACTCAAGTTGTCCAAACTGCCCAGAGGTTTACCTGATGTGGCCCCAGGTTCTTCCTATAGCCCTTCATAGGATATACTTAGCACCAGCTAAGTCTTTAGGAGTTTCCCCTTTTGAGATTCTGAGATTCTGTAGCCTATTGTATAGAGAGTAAAAGGAGATGTGTGACAGATAGGATCTGAAATTACTAGATAAGCACTATTGGTTTTAAGTTCTGTTTTGCAGGGTCTTCATGCGTGAGTACGAGACCAGCCCATCCAAGCCCCTGCATCCTTTCAAGCCTGGAGCCTCGGTGTGGGTGACAGAGTAGAAGAAGACACCGCTGGCGCCGTATTGGAAAGGGCCATATGTCGTCTTGTTATCAACCCCAACAGCAGTTAAAGTGGCCGAGATCGACTCCTGGATCCACCACAGTCGAGTGAAACCAGCCACAGTACCTGAGAGTCGTCCCTGGACTTTGATCACCAATCCTGCAGCACCATTGCAACTCACGCTACGAAGAAAAGATCCGTCATCGTAAGAACTTTACCAACCTGCTCCTGGACGTCAAGGGAACAGACGTCCTCCAGTTTTGCCTTCCAGCAGCCGCTTCTGAACTTGGTCGTGGACTTCCATAAATGATCCTGAAACTCCATTGCGGCTCACTCTGCGACGACTACCACCATCCTGAGAAACTGTGTTCTACTGAGGGACTATGTTGGAGACTGAGACATCCTACAAGACTGTGATACTTTGATGTCTACAGCCCTACTCCTGCCACAAAGCTGGTAGTCGGTCGACGTCTGCTACCTGTTGTGGGAGCCGACAGTTCCACCATTTTTCCAGAGACTATGCTCTTTATGGATTCTTATTATTGCTTCGTTCTGGCGGCAGCCTTGGGGTGCTTTGAATTGACTCTTGCCCTACCTCCCTGTGCAGCCTGCAAACCTAGTATTTGCACAACAGGGAATACCCGGACTTGTCTCAACCCCCGCCAGAATCTTTCCTCTCCTGTTATGGGAACTGCGATGGAACAATGGGAATGGAGCCCTTTTGATTGCTACTCGCCAGCTCTCAGAACCCAGATTTTTTGGACTTTAGTACATGTGTTGCTAATTTTCATACATGTGCTACCTACCTTTTTGACATGTACTGCTACCGACCTCTAATACAGGTGCTGCTATTAATAGGAATGGTTCTTATTTTTGTGGGTCATGAGAACGGGCCTATTGCTATAATGAACAGTATATATGTCATTTGTTCCTCCTATGTCTCCTGCCCCTCCGCTTATACACTAGGCATGCTATATGATTTGACAAAGACACTTATATCAAATGTATTATTGATTGTGGCTGTTTGATTATGTATCCCATGTTTCCTCCCCTTATGCTTACGTACATTAAACTTAACGTAAGGCAGCTACACGAATCCTAGCGACGTAGGGCTACTACCCTATACCACAAAATGATCCCTCCACCCTAGTATGGCATACTATATGTGTGATTTGATTCTCACCCTTCCTCATGTGCGGGTGTGAATAATCAAAAGGCGGGAATGTGATAGGCGATGGCCTAGTATGTAGCAGAGCTAGGTCTGAAGTCCTTTTCTCCTGCTTTAAAATGTTATTGCTGATTTTGGAAAATTACAGAATGCTGTTAGCTGTTAGAAAGAAATACCGTTCTATTCTGGTTTGATAACATGTTCTGCTCTCCTGGAGATAAGAGAATTAAAACTTTCTTACTGTTTATTGTTTATTGTAAGCCAGATGTCTGTTTCAGTAGAATGCCGCGCCACTGTATCTTTGCTGATTGTGCACTGACCTTGTAATTAGGATGAAAATATAGCAGAAAAGCTGAACAGTGTAAGAATATTTGGTCTAGCGTTATGATTGTTTAGTGTTTTGAGCCAGGGCTAGAGAAATGTGCCTGGAATATTACAGAAATCACCGGTAGCTATTAGAAACACTTCTTAGCCTTGCTTTGTTTAGCCTTGCTTTGTTTTGCTTTTGATAAGAATGCTTCTGATATGCCTTCCACTATCTTTGCAAGCTAACTGACTTTGCAGAAGTAGCAAAATATACTGTAGTAGAAGTATTATGTTTAGTGTTATGTCTAGTTGCTGACCCGTGGCTAGTAAGACCCAAGCAGGGGGAGCGAGTCCTGGGCCCGGTCAGAGATGTCTATTGGATGAGAGTAAGTGGGCCACTGTGGCCAATGAGGAGTTTTGCCTGTATTAGACTGGAAAAGAAAGGTATAAAAGCTGTTGTCTTACTAGGAGCCATTGCTCAGACCTTTTTTGAATGCTACTGCAATCTGAGCCTGTGCACAAATAAATTGGCCTGAATCTCTGCCTGACTCCGGGTATTATTTATTGCATTCTTATCAGCTACTACAGTACTATGTGGACAAATGCCTCCCCTGTACCTACTTTGAAGAGTTCAGCTCTGCCCTCTAGTGGATTGTCGAGGAGGAGTTGGGCCAAGGCAAAATCATACATTACCTGGATGATTTTTTGCTCATAGCAGGAGACGAGCCAAGCTGCCAACATACCCTGCAAGTTTTCTAATGGAAGGCCGGGGAGATAGGGGTTTCGCTGGCAGAGAAGAAGACTGAGGGGGCCGGCGCTATGCCTGTCATTCCTGGAGATTGAAATCGACACCATGGAAATGGTGACATGCCTCCCAGCAGACAAAGTAGCTGCCTTGTGGCGCAAGCAGCGGTGGCCGCAAGGATGGTCACACTGTGACAATTGCAGTCATTGATAGCACACCTGAACTTCGCCTGCCAGGTGATGTCCATGGGGAGGGTGTTTATCCGCCACATGGCATACGCCACTAAGGACATGTGCAGAGGGCATCACTTCATTAGGGTCAATGCACAGATGCAGGTGAACCTGGTGGTATGTCGACGGCTCTTATCTCGATACAATGGTAGGAAAATATGGAGGGTGCCGGCAGTCAGTAATAAGGACCTAGAGCTCTTCACTGATGTTGCTGGGGGGACAGAGTTTGGTGTATAGTTCAAGGGACGATGGTGCCAGGAGCGGTGGTCAGCCGGGTAGTGCGAAAGCGGCATAACCAAGGATATCAAATTCCTGGAGATGTTCCCGATTCCAAGGCACAAATAGCAGGGATGGACGGTCCATTGGGATGTCCATCCCTGCTATTCGTGTCCTCTCCCAATCCCATCTAATCTCTCTGCACGTTGTATGGAGAGGTTAGATGGGGGCGGGAAAGGGGTGGATCAGGGGTGGGCAGTGGGCGGTCATTGGTCCCAGACATACAGAGTCGATTCCAATGTCAGCCCTGTACATCTGGGGCCGGCGGCTTGGATGGGGAACTTATTCTGCCTCTGAGGTGGAATAAGTTCCCGTAGTTGGTGGGGAATGGTGGGCCTGGGGCTCAGAAAGGGCAGGATGGGGCAGAGGACATTCCCCCACAGCCTGACCCTGGCCTTGGGAGGCCAGATCGGGGGTCGGGCTGTGGGGAATGAACCTTTTTTTATTACGGCCACACATGTCCCGGGGGACAGCAGTGAGATAGTTGACGCTCTCTCGGTTCCAGCTCCAGTGCTTCCGGTTCCTGGCCCTGGATGCGGCACCGGAGACATCCTGCATGACCCTGGAGATGTGGTCCCTTGGATGTGGTGCACTGGCAGGCTACTGATGGCTTTCCTGTCGGCAAGCACCTGGAAGGCATATGGGAGAGCCTGGGGGCGGCTGGAGAACTTCACCAGACATCGGGGTGTCCACCTGGGACAAGGGGTGGAAACCGGCCTCCTGCTTGAGTTTCTGATACACTTGTAGGCTGGGGGGACAGCAGTCAGGCAGGCCTGGCTAATGCTGGCTGGGGTAGCCTTCTTCCTAAAACTGGGAGGGTTTAGGGATGGCTGGGCAAAAGGGATCGTCCATCGACCGGATGGTCGCAGACCAGTTACTCTACCCATGCTGAATGGGGCGCTGTGACAGACGGCGGCGGTCACCAGAGACAGCTTTGAGGATAAGGATGTTTCGGGTGGCGGCGCTGCTGATGTTCTGGGGGGCTTTCTGCATGGGTGAGATCTTCCCCTAGTCCACAAGGGACATGGCGAGCCAGGCCATGCAGGTGGATGAAGTGTCAGTGGTGGGGGGACAGGGTACGATTGTTCCTGACCTGCTTGAAGGCCGACAGACTCTGGGCTTGTAGGGTGGTATGGCTGAACTCCATGGTGGTGCAAGAACAGTGCCCGGTGGCAGCCCTGTGGGAATATATGCGGGTACAGCCAGTGGTGGGGGGCCACCTGTTGCTGCATGCAGATAACTCCTGCCTCTCACAGTATCATTTTCGGACGCTGTGTTTAAGGGCTATGGGGGAGGCAGGTTTTATTTATTTTATTTATTTTTATTTATTTATTTATCTATTTCTTCTATACCGCCCCTTCCAGAGATCAGGGGCGGTTTACATGGAACAATTGTATACATTCGTATAACATTACATAGAACAAGAACTTTTTAACTTTTTACATATAACTTTTTAACTTTTTACATAAAACAGAACAGTAAGTTGTTAAAATTATTTACAGGGTGTATACTTTTGTATACTACTGGATTTACAGGGGAATGTCAGCGAGCTGACATTGCTATTTATAGATGTTATTTACAAAAGGTTAGGATACATGATTTATGGTGTATAGAATTCACTATTCAAGTGTGTGTGTGTGTGTGTGTGATGGAATTTATTTCCATTTTTTCGTGGGTTGTTTGGGGTGTCTTTGGGGGGGCTGTTTGAAGAAGGAGTTGTGTGTGTTAATTGTGTGTCTGCAGGTTTTTTTGTTTGTGTGCCTGTGGACGCTGTGTGGCTGGACTTGGAGGGTAGGGGATTCCGAAATGCTCAGAGAATAGGTATGTCTTGAGTTCTTTCCTGAATTGGGAGAGGTCCTTTATGATTCGGATGTCTATTGGGAGGTCATTCCAGAGTGTGGGAGTGGTGAATGTGAAGGCTCTGGCACTGGTGGAGTTTTTAGTCCTCGTGAATGTTTTTGGCAGCTCTAGTGAGAGGGTTGCATTTAGTCTGCGGGCTGACCCTACATTCTTTAAGGATAGGGGTAGCAACCATGGCCCATGGTCTGAACCTGGGGGCGGGGCAGATTCAGGCCATAGGGAGGTGGGCTTCGGAGCGTTGCAAGTTGTACATCAGACCTTAGGGCGCCTCACTGACTCTGCTTTGTTTCTTGCCACCAGGTCCCACAGCGCTGTTGATTTGGATCATAGGACATTCCTGTATCCACTGGGTGGGAAGACGGGCAGCAGGGAGACAGGCAGGCAGCTCACTTTCCACCCTGACAGCGTTCGGATACGTTAGATGGGACACAGAGGGATGCGATGGGACCACTTGAGGCCCGCCCTGGTGAGCCAGGGGAAAAAGGGGGCCTGGCCTGACTGGGTGGTCCTACATCTGGGTGGTAACAATCTGGTGTCAACAAAAAGGCATTGACCTTATCCTCAGGATAAAAGCGGACATAGCCTGGATGCAGCCCAAATGTGGGCAGGTGTCGTGCGGTCCCATATCATCCCACGGCAGAAGTGATGGGGAGTGCACTGCCTGGCAGATACCGAGCAGAGCAGGAGGAAGATAAGCAAAGAAGTTGGGGCCTTTGTGTGGGCGATGGGTGGTGGTGGCGGAATATCAAGGCACATTGGCTGGGGGGGAAGATGGTTTAGTTGGGGGATGGAGTACACTTAAACGACATTGGGTTGGAACTGTTCCTCAAGGGCTTGTGGCGGGCCATCGGTTTGGTACTCACTATGGTTTGAGTCAGTAAGGTCCCGCCACCAGGAGGGCATGCGGCCCGAAAGAAAAAGGGGGGGGGGAAGGGTACCGCAGAAAGGAGGAGGGCCCCGGTATTGGAAAGAGGGGGTGCTGGGGCTCAGTAAGAGGGAAGTCAGGTACCAGGGGCCAGGGGTGCCTGGACTCTGTTACTAGGAGCATGGCAAATGGGCCACCCAGGCACCAATGTGGAGCGGTTAGTATTGGGATAGGGGGCAGGACACTGGCCACAGAGTGGGCCAGGGCTGCCGACTAGGTAGTAGGGATGGGGTTACCCCTCCACATCAACCATGATACGTATATGAGATTAATGATGTTGGTTACTGTTTACAAAGGTGTGTACTGAGAGTTAAGATTAAGCAACCATTCCTTATGTGTGTTAGAATGAAACTGTTAGCAATGTAATAACTGTGTATCTGCATGCTGTGGCTTTTTGAGATCCACTAATAAAACCAAGTTGTGAGACAATGGATTAAACATAGAAACATAGAAAAATGATGACAGAAAAAGACCACATGGCCCATCTAGTCTGTCCTTCCATATCAACAACTACAACAGTCCCCTTTTTTCCTTTATTTTCCTTCTGTATTTGTCCCATGCTTTTTTGAATTCAGATACTGTCCTAGTTTCTACTACCTCCATTGGGAGACTATTCCACGGATCCACCACTCTTTCTGTAAAGAAGTATTTCCGCATATCACTCCTGAATCTATCCCCTTTCATTCTCATCCCATGTCCCCTCATAGCAGAACTTGTTTTCAATCGAAAGAGGCTCTCCCCTTGTGCATTTAAGCTACTGAGGAATTTAAACTTCTCAATCATATCACCTCTATTCCGCCTTTCCTCTAAGGTGTACATACTAAGATCCTTAAGTCTGTCCTCATATGCTTTATAATGAAGACCACTAACCATTTTAGTAGCCATCCTCTGTACTGACTCCATCCTGTTTATATCCTTTTGAAGGTGCAGTCTTCAGAATTGCACACAATACTCTAAAAGAAGTCGCACCAAAGACTTATACAGAGGCACTATCACCTCCTTTTTTCTGCTAGCCATTCCTCTCCGTATGCACCCAAGCATAATTCTAGCCTTTGTCGCCTTTTCTACCTGTTTAGCTACATTAAGATCATCAGATACAACCACGCCTAGGTCCCGCTCTTCTTTCGTGGACAAAAAATACTTCACCCCCTATACTATATTGCTCCCTTGGATTGCTGCAGTCCAAATGCATGACCTTGCATTTTTTAACATTAAATCCCAGCTGCCAAATTCTAGACCATTCTTCAAGCTTAACTAGATCCCTCCTCATGTTATCTACACCTTCCTGGGTGTCTACTCTATTGCAGATTTTGGTATCATCCATAAAGAGGCAAACCTTACCCGACAGCCCTTCTGCTATATCACTAAGAAAGATGTTAAAAAGAATCGGACCAAGGACAGATCCCTGGGGCACACCACTGGTAACTTCCTTCTCCTCAGAGTGAGCACCATTTACCTATACTCTTTGTCACCTCCCACTCAACCAGTTTCTAACCCAAGCAGTAACTTTAGGGTCCATCCCTAGGGTGCTCAGTTTATTTATAAGTTGTCTGTGTGGAACGGTGTCAAAGGCTTTACTGAAATCGAAATACACCACATCTAGGGCTTTCCCCCGGTCCAACTCCCTGGTCACCCAGTCAAAGAAATCAATCAGATTTGTCTGACAAGACCTGCCTCTGGTGAATCCATGCTGCCTCGGATCCTGTAATCCGCTGGACTCCAGAAACCTCACTATTTTCTCTTTCAGCAGCGTTTCCAATAATTTACTCACCATCGAAGTTAAACTAACCAGCCAGTAGTTTTCAACCACATCCTTACTTCCGCTTTTGTGCTGCCTCTCTCCAGTCCTTTGGCACCACACCCGACTCCAACGAGGCATTGAAAAGATCAGTCAGTGGAGCTGCTAGAACGTCCCAAAGTTCCCTCAGTATTCTAGGGTGTATCCCATCTGGTCCCATCACTTTGTCTACTTCAAGTTAACAAACACAGTCTTCTGAAAATTGTTCAAGATGCCCCTCGCTTCTGTTTCTGTTTGTGGGTGTTTTCTTAGGTCCTGTTCCTGGTTCTTCATCTGTGAACACAGAACAGAAATATTTGTTAAGCAATTCCGCTTTATCTTCATCAGCTTCTACGTATTCCTCCCCTTCACCCTTGAGTCTGACAATACCACTTTTGCCCTTCTTCTTCTCACTAACAAATCTGAAAAATGTCTTATCCCCCCATTTTATTGCATTGGCTATTTCCTCCTCTTTTTGAATCTTTGCTTTCCTGACTACTTTGCTAGCTTCTCTAAGTTTTTCCAAATATAGATGCCTGTCTTCCACTCTCTGTGATCTCTTGTATTTCATGAAGGCCTCCCTCTTTTTCTTCACCTTTTCAGCTACTTCTTTCGAAAGCCATAGCGGTCTCCTTTTCCTTTTCCCCTTATTTACCATTTTAACAAAAAGTTTGGTTGCCCTTAAAATATCTCCTTTCAGTTTTGCCCATTATTTTTCTACATCCCCCAGCTGTCTTCATCCTGCTAATGACTCCCTGAGGTATTGGCCCATCTTGGCAAAGTTAGTTTTTATAAAGTCTAAGACCCTCGCTTTTGAATGGATTCCAACAGCCCTAGTCCTAATACTGAACCACATCACTGGAAGCAAAATGATATCCCACTATAACATCAGAAACACTTTCACCATTGGTAAGCACCAAGCCCAGTATGGCCCCTTCATGTGTTACCAATTGCCTGAATAGTTCTCCCTGTAGAGAATCTAGGATCTTCTTACTTCTAGATAATACTGCAGCAGGAATGTGCCAATCAACATCTGGCATATTGAAATCCCCTATCAGTAGCACTTTCCCATTCCTAGCAATGCTGTGTATGTCTTCAATTAACTCTCTGTCCACCTCTTCCTCTTGTGAGGGAAGTCGGTATATCATGCTAATGCAAATAGATTTCTCTTTCCCTCTTTCTAGTTTAGCCCACAGTGCCTCCTCTCTCCCTTTTAAGCTCTGTAATTCCAAAGCTTTAATATTATTTTTTACATATAGTGCTACTTCTCCTCCCCTTCTTCCTACCCTGTCCTTTCCAAATAAAGTATAGCCTGGTATAGTTACATCCCAGTCATGGTTTTCTGTGAACCATGTTTCTGTAACTGCCACTAAATCCAAGTCACGCACTCCCACCAAAGCTTCAACATCAGGTATCTTATTTCCCATGCTACGGGCATTTATACACACTGCTTTCCATATGTTACCCCTTTTACCCATTTCCATAAAGGTATTTAATGTTTCACTTAGCTGGGTGCTTTCACTTACTTGGGGGCTTTCTTCACCCATCTCCAATGAATCTAGTTTAAAGCCCTCTTCAGTAGATTAGTCAGTCTACTACTGAAGACGCTTCGACCTTTCTTGGACAGATGGATGCCATCTCTTCTCTGCAACCCTTGGAACAGCATTCCATGATCCAGGAAACCAAAATGCTCTTGATGACACCATCCACGCAGCCATGCATTTATCTCCAGGATGTGAGCCTCTCTGCCTTGGCCTTTACCCTCAACAGGGAGGATTGAAGAAAACACCACCTGTGCACCTATCTGCTTCATCCTCTGTCCCAGAGCCATGAAGTAACTTTTGATATGGTCAGAGGGATACCTTTGTGCTGAAATGGATTAGCAACATTGGGTAATAGTCAGTGGGCTTGATGAGTCTTGGCAAACTCTCTGTAACATCTTGGACTTTGGCATCTGACAGATAGCATACTTCTCTGGACATCAAGTCTGGTCGGCAGATGGATGCCTCAGTACCCCTCAGAAGAGAGTCACCAACCAACACTACCCTTCGCTTCCTTGTGGTCACTGATTCTGCAACTTTGGGGTACTTGAGCTCTGCTTCTTCCCTTTCCAGGGATGCTTTCACCTCCTCCACTTCCAGGGCTGCATACTGGTTCTTCAATTCAAGGGCTGGAGAAGTTGGATTGGTGATTATGCAGGCTCTGGTGACTTGTGTCCACCTTTGCCATTCTGTAGGCACCCATCTTCTCCTCTGCTGGAGAACTTGGTTGTTGCAAGAAGCATCTCATCAATGTACTTCTCACTGTCTTGAATGTTCCTCAGCCTCGCCACCTCCTCTCTGAGTTCCTCCACTTGTTTCCTGAGAGCTTCAGCATGCAGGCACCCTCCACATGGAACCAGTCCTTCAACTGGCATTGGGACCTCTGTCTGGACAGAGGCAAAAGCTGTAATGGGGGCAACAGCTTTAGCAATATGATTTTTCCCAGCCATTGTTCAGTTCGTGGAGCTTAGGCATCTGTTAAAGCAAAAGAGAGAGATCTATCAAAGTACCAGTCGGTTTCCCAGCTGTCCTTTCAGAGAAAAATCAGTTACATCTCTAATTATATTCAAAATGTGCTGTTCCAAGTCCCTGTGTTTTGTTAATTGGGGAGGTGCCCTATAAAGCAAGACTGCTCACTAGGGGTGGGTGGGAGTTGAGGGGTATGAAGGGAACTAACACCTGATTTAGGTGTCAGTAGCTCCAAAGAGCTGAGAAATTTCCTAAAGCAGAGTTGACTGCGATAATATGATTAAAAAAGCGAATAAGAACTAAGTGGTATAAATACATACTCAGTAGCTGAATGCCATGTAAAGGTAAGCATGCCGGACGGCAAGAGAGACCAGGGAAAACCGTGTGTATAAAGGTTGCTTGTCAGGCAGATTATCAATGGTAACATAATAAAAAATGAATACCAAAAAAATGTGCATTAAACCGTGTGAGCAATAGAACAAAGGCAAATGTAAGGTACCAAGGTAACCCAGCGGACTGGAAGGGCGGGAAGTGTATAAAGAACGGTATAGGAAAGAAATTGAGAAACACCTCCGAAGCACATTGAAAGTGTATGAGCGCAATTGTACGAACAGTACTAGCACCGCGGGAGAGTAAAATAAATGAATAAAAGCACATTTAAGCGCCAAGGCCATGAGACTTGTGTTAATAAGCCATGAAATTATGATGATGAATCAGTGCAAGAAGGGAACTTTATAAATGAAGTGCCGAAGGTAGTGCTAATATACAAGAGGGAGTACTCTAAAAACTCACCCATACACACGTTGACGATTAACAGTCCGTTGGGGCAGTTTGGCATCGTACAATTGCCTTTGTTCTATTGCTCACATGTCTCAGTGCATATTTTTATTTGGTCATTATTTTTTGTTAATCATGCTAACATTGAGAGTCTGCCTGATAATAGCATTTCTTATACAACATTTCCCCTTGTTTTCTCATCCCGTTTGGCATGCTTACTTTCACATTACAATTAGCCACTGAGTATGCATTTATGATACTTAGCTTCTGTCTTAATTCATGTTATTTTATTACTATATTTTTATTATTCTTATTGCCCCATATATACATTGATTTAACTATATTTTAAATCTTCATTTTACTAATTATTTTTAATATAATAATTAATCATTAATAATTTTTAATTTTGTTTCTTATTTTTATTTCTTATCCTTTGGTCCACCAGTTCCTCTTCGTTACTGTTAGTTTTTATTCTTGGCCTGATATATTATACCATGTTCTTTCCTGATTTATTATTCAAATATAGTTAGACTAATGTCATTGTTTAATATTAGCATACATTGTATGTTTCTCCATTTTTATTTTTAATTCGTGTTTGTTTTACATAGTTGCCCTCCTTTACATTTGGGCACTTTTATGACTTTTTATTTTAATATTTACTATTTATATTTATATTTGTTTATGTTTTTTTGTTTATTGTCACAATTTCTGATGGTTGTCATTTCTGTGCACATTGCTGTACTTTTATATTATTATAATATTTATCATTTTAAGTATTTATTCTATCCTCCTTCCCTTTTATTACCATAGTATTTTAGCTTGTTTTTTATTTGCTTATATATTTGTTTAAATTATTGATTTATTTATGTTATTATCACATATTATTAATTAGCTCTTGTGTAGTTATTTTACTTGGTTTAATTTTGTTCTACAGGATTTAGGTTCTATCAGTATTACATAAGTATTGTACTTTCTTTGGTTCTGTATTAGTTATATAAGCATATTATATTTCTTTCTAAGTTTGGTCAGCGTTCCCTTCTCACAACATCTTATATGGATTGAACTGTTTTCTTCCCTCAGCCCTGCCCTGTATTGTCTCTCTAACCTTAATGCACCTTGATTATTTCATGTTGCACGTTTTGCCGGTGTTTTCATAATTTAAATGTTTTTAAGTGTGTTCTATTGGTTTTTAACTTTTACAGTATTTTGTTTTTTTAATTATTTAATTTATATGTATTTTTTATATTTACCAGTGTCATTCCCCCTGAGGAAGGCGTTGCCGAAACGCGTTGGGGTCCCTTGTGTATAATAAAGACCCTTATTCTTCCCACATCTCCTGCTCCTTGTGTTTGCTTGTTCTACCCGCAGGAGCTTGCTCCTCCTTGTATCTCTAGTCTGAAAAAGTGTGCCAGAAAAGTCTGAGACCTTCTTTGTTAGTATTAATAAAGTGTTCTTTAAATAAATATATGAAAGAATGTAGTAAAAGAAGATTTCCGTTCTGTATTGATAATATTGAGCGTGTCTTGAGAATTGTTGCGGTATTAATCGTTCAAAAGAAGACCATAGTTTAGGGCTTCATTATTGGCATGCGGGTTGGGGAAGAGGAAAAAGGGGGTGGGGGAGGTAGAGGAAGCCCAAAACCTGTCCGGCGTGCCACGGGTTATGTATAATGTTTAGGAACCTGACAGGTACTTGTCACCTGGACTGGCCACTGTTGGAAACAGGATACTGGGCTTGATGGACCCTTGGTCTGACCCAGTATGGCATATCTTATGTTCTTGCCAAGAAAACCCAGGTGCTGGTTTTCCAGAAGTCAGCACAGACTTGACGACACACTACCACATCTAGCTTTAGTTTGTGGTAATTTATCACCTACATGATGAGATCTATCTGGTTCTGAGTGTGTGACTGAGGTCAGGTGTTCTTTTTAGCATGGGGTTTCTATATAGGGATCAGTAGTAATCCGGCCTGTTCAGATTTATGAACAGGTGTATGGATGATTTAGAGCCCACTGCAATATTTAAGGTGTTGATCTTTTCTAGGTATGTGCCTTCTGTGAGCTTTGGAAGTTGATCCTGTTATGGTAGATTTTCTGTATAGGTCCTGAGTAATTATTTGTAAGGTTTTGTATTACATCACAATATGCCCAGTACTGGTGAGGGTTTATATTGCTGTTACTGTGATGAAACCAGAATCAGAAATTATATTTAGCATGTTGAGTTATATGGGAAGTGTCCTAGTTCTGCTCTGCACCCATTTTTCGGAGAGGGGTTTCTTTGGTTACAGAACAAATGTTCAAAAGGAAAAAGCGATCGCCACAGTACAATTTAAACTACATGTTATAAACTATGCCATGCTTCTCGCTGTTTCTTTTTGCTCCTTGGTGTGTGATTGCCTTGCATCTCCTTTGTCTCTTGCTGAATATATATTCGTACATTAAATACCATACTGGTCCAGTGTGCAATATCAGGAGTTGATATGTTTTATATTAGATTTCCAGGCTACATAGTTAAATTGCTACAATTTTTGCAGCATATAAATATCATTACAAAATTTAAAAAATATTATATAGCTTTTATTCTTGGGGCAACCACCTGATTGGTGTTATCAATGAGGGGATACCCTGTTCCCTGACTAGAGCTCTGAGGAGGTCCCTCTATTTTGGCTTAGTAGAGAGTCTTTAGTTTAAATTTAAAACCCAGCAGAGAGCTTTTAGTTTAAATTTATGTTTAAATCATTTTTATTGACCAACCAAATACAAACAGTCTCCTCTGGCGCGGTGACTCTTACGCTACGCCAGTGTGACATTACAAATCTAACAATACATATACCGGTACTAGTCATTTTCAACTTCCAGTTTAGCTTGGTTTGCATTTAAAACTGAGTCAGGGCCTAGTATCAGCAGAGAACTTTTAATTTAAATCAAATCAGAGTATAGTTTAGCATAGAAGGAAAAATAGGGTAAATATTTTTTAAGTTGATAGAAATAAATTGTTTCTAGATACCTTTACAAAGAGGCCTTCCAGTTAGGAGGCAAGAGATCTGGGAACTTGTTATAAATATGTGTTAAAGCCAAGTGACAGATCAAAGGAGCAATTTGAGAGGCTCCCTCTATCAATCCAAGGGCTGTGTGAATTACTCAGGAAATTGTTAACAGATTACCTTAGAAGCACAGATCTGGGACCTGTGTAGCATGCCAGCCTTTATTAAATGTTAATTCCCTCCTACCCACCCCAGGCATAGATTTAGCTTTATAGGCTCTTAAACCTATTAAAGGGGGAGAGGTGGTCAAATTCACTTTCAGGTTCAGCTGGTTATCCTAATCAGGAATAGATTCATTAAGGCCCTGAAATTAATTAATTCCAAGCGAACAAAGTTCCTTAAACCTAATTGGTATAGTTGTATCAGTGCAGGTATCCCTAGCAACTTTAAGGAAACAACTTAAATAGCTAAACAAAACCTTAAAACTAAGATGCAGAAAGCAGTCCAGGAGCAAGATGAGAGCTATGCAGTCTTTTGCACTGAGTGTCACATGTATGATTTTCTCCCAATTGGTGAGGGGTCTTACAAGTGCACTAGGTACAAGGAGTTCTTTGCCCTCAGGGAACGAGTCTGATCTCTGGAGGCTAAAGTTGCAGACTTCAAGGACATAACAAAGAGAGGTACATAGATGAGACCTACAGAGATGTAGTACTGAAGTCCCATCTCCAGTCTGGCAGCTTCTCAGTTGCCATGGAGGAGAGAGGTCACGTGAAAGGAGAGTATCTCGTTGGTGTGGCAGGAAGTGATGCTGTAGCTAGGACCTCTCCACCAGGAGATGTAAAACCCTCTCGCACTGAAGAGGTTTCTCCAGGGCCATGTGTCCATGAGGGAAGGGTTAGGAAGGCTGTTATAGTTGGCGATTTGATCATTAGGCATATAGATCGCTGAGTGGCTGATGGACATAAAGATTGCCTGGTAACATGCCTGCGTGGTGCGAAGGTAGCGGACCTCATGTGCCACCTAGAAAAGATTTTAGATAGTGCTGGGGAGGAGTCTGCTGTCTTAGTACATGTTGGCATCAATGAAAAGGATGGAAGGGAGGTTCTGGAGGCCAAATTTAGGCTTTTAGGTAGGAAGTTGAAATCCAGAACTTTCAGGGTAGCATTCTCTGAGGTTCTTCTCATTCCACACACAAGAACCAAAAGGCAGGCAGAGCTCCAGAGTCTCAATGTGTGGATGAGACGATGGTACAAAGAAGAGAGCTTTGGATTTGTGAGGAACTGGGCAACATTCTGGGAAGAGAGGGACTTTTCCAAAAGGATCGGTTACACCTTAACAGGGATGAAACCAGGCTGCTGGCATTAACCTTTATAAAGGAAGGAGAGCAGCTTTTAAACTTCATAATAAGAGAAAACCGACAGTCGCTTGGGAGCGCATGGTTCAGAAGGATGTATCCTTGAAGGACACTAGCAAAAGAGGGAAGTTAGGGCATCCCAACATAGAGGTTCCAATAAAGATAAAAGTAACCTAGATGTCCTTAAGTACAGAGCTGAAAGATTCCAAATTACCCCTATCAACTGATAACCAGATTAATATGAATAAAATACAACATCTAAAATGCCTGTATGGAAATGCTAGAAGTCTAAAAAAAATAAGATGGGAGAGCTAGAATATATAGCACTAAATAAAAGTTTAGATATGATTTGGCATCTCAAAGACCTGGTGGAAGGAGGATAACCAGGGCACAAACTACACCACAGTGATATCTGGGCACAAACTATATCACAATGATAGAGTGCAACCCCTCCACCAATTTGATCTACCCTCTGTTAGAGAGGGCATTGAGTCACATATGATTAAAGTTTTGCAGGAAACAAAATACACTGTAGAATCTCTATGGATAGAAATTCCATGTACAAAGGGGACGGCAATGGCAGTGGGGGTGTACTACCAACTATCTGGCCAGAATGAACAGATGGATGATGAAATGCTGAAAGAAATCAGGAAAACTAACAAAAGTTGCAACACAGTAATAATAGGTGATTTCAATTACCCTGGTATCGACTGGGTCAGTGTCATAGCAGGACATGCTAGAGAGAGAAAGTTTATAGATGAAACAAATGACTGCTTCTTGGAGCATCTGGTTCATGAACCGATAAGAGGGGAAGCTATTTTGGACCTAGTATCCAGCATCACTTGACCGTGGAACGCAGTTATCTGGTGCTAGAAATAAGAGTTTTGAGGCTACTTGGCAACACTGTTCCCTCTAATCTGTGCGTGTGTGCGCGCGCACACACCTTGCCGAGCGAGCGCACATACTTTACAACAGAGCGCACAAAAATTACGGCTCTGATTCTGATAGAAAACAACACAGACGTTTTAAAATTTAAAAGTTATGATTGTAATTACTAGAAATTTCCCGCTTCATTTAGTAATCATCTATTTTCATTTAATTTGATTAAAATCAATGTGGTGTACATACTGTATTCTGACGTGTAGTCAAATTTTAAAGTACATATAACTCCGAGTGTCGTTATGTGGCGCACAAAAATTGAACCTTCCTTCAAAAGCTGCACACAGCTGATATTTTATGCGCACACAGCCTACAGAAAATTAGAGGGAACATTGCTTGGCAATAGAGGTCACAGCATGATCATATTTGATTTAATAAATGAAAGGTGGACAGCAATGAAATCCACAGTACTACCTTTTTTAATTTTCAAAAGGGAGACTATGATAAAATGAGGAAAATATTTAAGAGAAAAACTAAAAGAAGCAGCTGCAAAGGATAAATATTTATACCCAGCATGGGTGTTGTTTAAAAGTACTATCTTGGAAGCCCAGGCCAGATGTATTCCACGCTTTAAGAAAAGTGGAAGATAGGCCAAAAAACTGCCAGCATGGTTTAAAGGTGAAGTTAGAAAGGCTGTTGCCAAAAACGCATCTTTCAGGAAATGGAGAAAGAAGCCAAATGACGAACATGGGGAAACAACATAAGCACTGGCAAATTAGATGCAAGGCAAAGAAGGCAGGCAAGGGGAGATTTTGGAAAGAAGCTTGCTGTAGAAGCAAAGATGGATAATAAAAACTTTTTCAAGTACATTCGTAGCAAAAAAACCTGTGAGAGAGACAGTTGGACCATTATATGATAAGAGGGGTAAAAGGCGCACTAAGGGAGGACAAGGCCATAGCGGAGAGACTGAATGAATTCTTTGCTTCGGTCTTTACTGAAGAAGATGTAGGCAAGTAACCTATTTATTTAAAATGATTTGTATCCTGCTTTATCCTTGAATCAAAGTGGTGTTCACTGCAAACCAATCAAGTGGGATGGTGTGGGGCTGTGGGCATGCAGTGGTTGTAGGAGTAGTGTCTGTGAGTGAGTGAAAGGGTGCGTCTTGATTAGGGGTGTACTATTCTACAGGGTGAGCTATTTACAGTGGGCTATATACAATGGGGGTGGGCTGATGTGGGTGGGGGAAGATATGCTGATCGGATGGAGGTCATGTGCAGTCACTGTAGTGCTCTTTGTAGAGCATGGTTTTGAGAGATTTTCAGAAGTCCTTGATATAGATCATTGCTCTTAAGCTGTCGGGGAGGGAGTTCCAGATGGCGGGTGCTGCCAGTGATATAGCTCTTTTTGATGTGGTTTGTTTCATTTTGGTGAAGTTTTTGGGGGTTGTGATGATGTTCGTGGTGCCTCTCCTTCTGGGTCTGGAGCTGGAATCGAAGTTGATGATTGCCTGTAGGTTGTTCGCTGAGATGTCCTGTTTGATCTTAAATAGGTGCAGTATGGTTTTGTATCAGATGCGGGAGTCTATTGGAAGCCAATGTAGGATGTTCATGATGGGGTGATGTGGTCATGTTTTGCGGAGCCTGTTATTATGCGCGCCGTGGTGTTCTGTGCCAGTTGGCAAGGGTCGGAGTGAGTGCTTTGGGAGGCCATGGTAGATGTGGTTACAGTAGTCCAGGATTGGAGTGATGATGGCTTGGTAGACTGTTCTGAAATGCTCTTGGGAGAGGATAGGCTTGAGGCGTCTGATGATTCACATCTTAAAGTATATATTTCTGACAGTTTTGTTGATTTGTGACTGGAGGTTCAGTTCTCTGTTGAGGGTGATATGCCTGAAATGGTATATATGGTGATGTATCAGAAGAATTGAAAGAAATATCAATAAACCAGGACAATGTATTATAACTATTTGAAAAACTGAAGAGTAGCAAATCACCTGGACCGGATGGTATACATCCAAGGGTATTGAAAAAACTGAAAGATGAGATTGCAGACCTGCTATCATTAAAATCATCTGTAGTACCTGAAGATTGGAGAATGGGCAAATGTAGCACCAATTTTTATAAAGGGTTCCAGGGGTGATCTGGGAAACTACAGACCGGTGAGCTTGACATCAGTACCAGGCAAAATCGTAGAAACCATTATAAAGAATAAAATTACTGAACGCGTAGATAGTCATGGTTTAATGGGAGAAAGCCAACATGGATTTAGCTAAGGAAAGTCTTGTCTTACTAACCTCTCACTTCATACACGGGTCACTCTTAACACCACCTTGCTCCCTCTGCACTCAGCGCCGCTTCTTTTCCATCGCAGCCAAACCCAGGACTCAACAGCATGCTTCCAATCCTGGGTAGGCCCCTCCCGCTGCCGGCGTACCTTCATTGACGTGCTCCCGCCTTCTGGCTCTCAAACTTTAAAGCAAACTCCTTCAAGGCATATCTGCACCTGGTGGGCCTGTACCTAAGGGCCTCGCCAAAGGGCTCTTTGGTGTGGCCCTTAGGCGGGGTCCTCCACCATTGTACCCAAGCCTCTCCCCTCGCAACAGCACACGAGAAGACAGAATCATGCCAAGCCACGGTAGCGACACAGCTTGTACTCCGATTACAACCAACACCACCTGTACCGCATCTCAGGAATTAAGGAGACCAGTGCGGCAGTATCCAACATCACCTGACCGAAGCTGTTGGCAGACTAACTGGGGCTCTCCAGCTATACCAAGACCACCCCTGGGAACCCCAGCACCTGCATTAGAACACCTTCAAGACCACAAACCGACCTACACCATGTAATACAGCATTACAGCAAGTATGCCTCACCGTATGATCTGGCTCACACTGCTGGGTCTCTCCCTACTCATATTACCCGGAACTACAATGAACCTGAATGACCTCTGCCCAATCCCTATCATACACAACTTGAGACTCAAACCACCCAGGTCATGGCATCCACATGCCACCCAATGCAGCAATGGACCAAGATGCCTCCTCCCTATCACATCTGAGCAGGCAGCCCCTCCCTGTGCACACAGCACCAATGCCATCAAATGTGCTCTCATAAACTCACGTTCTGCTCGTAACTAACAAAATTCAGACTCTCTCCGACCTCATCACTGACGACAGAATAGATATTCTATGCATAACAGAAATGTGTTTTACAGAAAATGGCAACGTTCTGCTCAATCAATTCAATTCTAACACACACAGCATCCACAACTAACCATGCAAGAGAGAGGGGCGGCGTTTGCATGCTCTCAAACAAGGACCTAAACTTCAACATAGTCAACTTCATCTCCTCGCCCGACTTGGACATCCTCACAGTGCCAAACAAGCATCCTACCATCTGTCTTGTATATAGGGTCCTGCAAAACAAGGCTGAGGAACTGGACACACTGCTTGACATCACACCGGAAGCATTTCATCCTCCTCAGTAACCTAAACCTCCCCTCAGCCCTCAGCTACCCCTCCCCCACCCCCTGCAGAGTTACTGTTGTAAACCTCCATTTTTCTGAGCTGCACGTGGGTTTGCTTACATTGCCTTCTGTTCTGCAAGAGGAGGAGTGCTGTTTTTAGAGCTCTCCCAAAAGGAGATTTTTGCTGTGTTTGCTGCATAACTGAGTCTGTCTCCAAATAATTGTGAGTCTGTCTCCCCATATTTGTCTTTTTTTCTAATTGTCCTCAGTGGTGGGTTCCTTACTTTACTCCATTGTGTGTGCCAATAGTTCAGGAACAGCCTACTAGCTAGTGACACTTAGGTTCCCGCCCACCCTACCCCTCACCCCACCCACCCCAGGGGCTACATTGCCTATATAGTGGTCACAGACGTGCCATCTATCATTCCAAAATTGGGTTAAAAGCCACATCGTATTCTTCTTTTCTTCTTCTTCCTCTTCTGGGACTGCATAAACATGTCGTGTATTCAGTGCAATAACTGCGGTACGTTCATTCAAAGACAAATCATTTGGAAACTAAGAGCTTGTCCTATATGTCTAAAGTCAGCTGCCATGCATGAAGAACTAACTCTACTAAAGAAAGACCTAGCTGCCATGCATATAGAAGTATCTCTACTGAGGGAGGAACTGGCTGCAATGAAGCGCACCTCTCCTAGGATACAAACTGAACAAACTCCACCACCGCTCCCACAAAGAACCAAACGCCCCAGGAACAAATGGATCACAGTGGGTTCTGGTAGATTGCGACCTGTAACACAAAGACATCCTATACATCAAGAGATATCCCTGCACAATGCCTTCTCTGCCTTGGCTAATGAGGATGCCCAATTCAAAGAACCTGAAGGGCCTTTAAATGAGTCAGACAATGCCCAATCCCCTGCTAAAGCACTAAATATGAAGAAAACCTCACCAAACAGAAAACTACTACTAATTGGAGATTCCATCATCAGAGGCACCAACTTGGGAACACAGTTCAAAGGAGAGAAGATAGTCATGTGCCTACCAGGCTCTTCAGCCAGCAGGAATACAAACCAAGTTGTTGAATTACTTAGTGCAAAAAGTGAACATTCCAAACTTGATGTTATTATCCACCTAGGCACAAACGACTTGGCTAGGAACAGTGCCTCTACAGCCCAAAAGGACTTCCAATCTCTGGGGGAGAAACTCAAGCAAGTTGTTAACACTGTTGCATTCTCAGAGGTTCTACCTGTTCTTGGTAAGGGGACAAAAAGACTGCATCGCATTAACAGCTTTAATACATGGCTCCAGACCTGGTGCAGAAAAGAAGGATTCAGATTTATTGGCAACTGGGACAACAGATGGATCAACAAGAGACTATACTGTGCTGATGGACTACATCTCTCTTCCACAGGGAAAAGAATCCTAAGTGAAAAATTCAGGCAGTATGTGGACATGCATTTAAACTAGGAAAAGGGGGTGACGGATGTGGAAGGTCAACATCTGCATGCCACCCCCAACAAAAGCAGAACATCATCAGAAACAGCCACGCTTTTAAACCACACGTCAAAAACAAGTGGGAGAAAGTGGGCAGAACAAAATCAATGCAAAATACACACAAGCCGGGAAAGTGCTGGAAAGCAATGAGCACAAATGCTCGAAGCCTAGCCAACAAAATTCCAGACCTGGAAGCTCTAACAGTGGAAACAGACTTGGACATTGTGGCCATTACAGAAACATGGTTTAATGAATCACATGATTGGGATATAGCCATAGCTGGCTATAATCTATTCAGGAGGGACCGAGAAAATGGAAAAGGAGGAGGAGTAGCCTTGTATGTCAAAAGCAATATTAAAGCTACTGAAATGCAGGGGACATGGGGAAAAGAAGAAGCGCTCTGGATTGCGTTGGAGAGAGGAGATGGCACTGTCATCCATATTGCTGTAGTCTATAGACCTCCAACTCAAATTGAAGAGAGAGACAATGAATTGATTAGAGATATTGCCAAGATAGCATCAAAGGGGGAAGCAATCATATTGGGTGACTTTAATCTACCTGATGTGGATTGGATTACTCCTTCTGCACATCTGGAAAGAAGCAAAAGAATTGTGGATGCTCTCCAAGATGCATTATTTAGACAAATGGTGATGGAACCAACCAGGGAAAGCTCAACGCTGGATGTAGTGCTCACCAACGGTGATAGTGTGTCAAATGTCTGCGTGAGTGCCCCTGTGAGCAACAGCGACCATCACACGGTGTGGTTTGAAATAAAAGCCATGGCACAGGCCAATCATAGCAAGCTCAGAGTCCTAAACTTCAAATACACTAACTTCAATCAAATGGCAGAGTATGTAAAGGAGGAGATGACGGGGTGGGAAGAGATAAAGGAAGTGGAATTGCAATGGGCTAAACTAAAGGAGGCATTGAAAGGAGCAACAGATAAATATGTAAGAAGAGTAAATAAAAGCAAGAGGAGAAGGAAACCTATTTGGTTTTCCAAAGAGGTGGCTGCTCATATAAAGGCAAAAAACACAACTTTTGCAAAATTCAAAAGCTTGCAGACAGAAGAACACAGAAATGAATACAGGATCAAACTCAAAGAGACAAAACGAGAAATAAGGATAGCAAAATCAAAGGCAGAGGAAAAGATGGCTAAAGATGTTAAGGGTGGCAACAAAAATTTCTTCAGGTATATTCGGGAAAGGAAAAAGATCAGAGTTGGAATTGCAGGACTCAGAAGTGCTGGGAAAGGACTCGTGGAAAGTGACACTGAAAAAGCAAAATTGCTAAACAATTACTTCTGCTCTGTGTTTACTAAAGAAGATCCTGGGGATGGACCAGCTGTGACTCCCAAATATAAAAATGGGAATGAAGTAGATACCACACCATTCACAGCAGAAGAGGTGTTAGAACAACTTGCTAAACTGAAAGTGGACAAAGCCATGGGACCGGATGGGATACATCCCAGGATACTGAAAGAGCTCAGAGAGGTTCTTGCAGGACCGTTAAAGGATGTCTTCAACAGATCCTTGGAAACAGGAGAGGTTCCTCAGGACTGGAGAATGGCTGATGTCGTACCTCTACACAAAAGTGGTGACAGGGAAGAAGTGTCAAACTACAGACCCGTGAGCCTTACCTCGGTGGCAGGAAAAGTAATGGAGGCGCTCCTGAAAGAGCGAATAGTGAACTTTCTGAAAACCAACAGCTTGCAAGACCCGAGGCAACATGGTTTTACCGAAGGACGATCTTGCCAGACAAATCTGATCGAGTTCTTTGACTGCGTGACGAGGGAACTAGATCAGGGGCATGCAATGGATGTCATCTACCTGGATTTCAGCAAAGCCTTTGATACTGTTCCTCATAGGAGGCTTATCAACAAACTCAGTAGCTTGGGTATGGGTCCCAAGATGGTAAACTGGATTAGAAATTGGCTGACTGACAGACGACAGAAGGTGATTGTACATGGAGCTCACTCGGATGAGAGGAAGGTGATTAGCGGGGTGCCCCAGGGTTCGGTCCTGGGCCCGGCACTGTTCAATGTATTTGTGAGTGATATTGCTGAAGGACTGAATGGAAAAGTCTGTCTTTTTGCAGACGACACAAAAATTTGCAACAGAGTGGACTCCCCTGAGGGAGTGGTTAACATGAAGAAAGATCTACAAAAGCTGGAAGACTGGTCTAAAGCTTGGCAACTACGATTTAATGCAAAAAAGTGCAGTGTCATGCACTTGGGTAGCAGAAATCCAAGAGAAATGTACAAGATAGGGGGAGAAAGGTTGGTATGCACAGTTCAGGAAAAAGACCTTGGTGTGATTATCTCTGCTGATCTCAAGGTGGCAAAACAGTGCGAAAAGGCGGTGGCAAAAGCCAGGAGGATGTTGGGCTGCATACAAAGAGGGATTACCAGCAGAAAAGAAGAGGTACTTATGCCACTGTATAGGTCACTGGTGAGGCCTCACTTGGAATACTGCGTTCAGTTATGGAGACCATATCTTGCAAAGGATGTAAAAAGACTGGAGACTGTTCAGAGGAAGGCGACCAAAATGATTTGGAGCCTGCGTCAGAAGCCTTATGAGAAGAGACTTGAAGACCTAAATATGTATACCTTGGAGGAAAGGAGGCACAGGGGAGATATGATTCAGACCTTTAAATACTTAAAGAGAAATGATGAACAAACAAACCTCTTCCAAAGACGGGGAACCTGTAAAACTAGAGGGCATAACATGAAACTGCAAGGGGGTAAATTGAAAGGCAATGTCAGGAAATATTTTTTCACTGAAAGGGTGGTGGATGCTTGGAATGCCCTCCCGATGGAAGTGGTAGGGGCGAACACGGTGACGGAATTCAAGAAGGCATGGGACAAACACAGAGGATCCCTTTACAGAAATAGGAAAAAAACAAAATAAACGGTACCATCTAACTTCCGAATGGAGTGGTGGGTTTACCCCTGAACAAGGATATGGAGAGGGGTGGCCTGCGCGGAGCGACAGGTGCACCTACTCTTGCCATCTCGCTGGGCAGACTGGATGGACCATGCTGGTCTTTATCTGCCGTCAACTACTATGTTACTATGTTACTATGAGCGACCTGCACGATACACAGCTCATCAATACCCCAACCCACACAAAAGAAGGGACCCTTGATTTGGTCTTCTATCTCACCTCCCTGCTCAACACACCAAATCGCATCCCACCCACTAATATATCTGTCCCCTGGTCAGACCATCACCTCATCACGTTCACACATCACCCACTCCTGCTCTATGAGGCCATGATAGTAATAAGATTCACCACATTTGACGAGCCCTCCTTCCTCCCAAAAAACACTGCCAGACCTCAAGGATATCCCACTCAAAAAAAGCCTAGACACCATGATAGACAAATGGAATTCTATCACCTCCACTTCTGCCACAGCCCCCCCATGAGCTACACCCTCAAAGCAGCCGCATCGCGTGCCCTGGTACTCCACAAAACTCTGCAACCAGAAACGCGCACTCCGCCAGATTGCGCACCACTGGAGGAAATCCAAAGACCCCAAACTGAAGACCACATACCTGGGTCACCTCAAGACATACTGCAACAGCACCATAAAATCCAAACATGAATACTACAGCAATACATTTCTCCATGCACTCAACAAGAGAGCTCTTTGATCTGGTGAAATCCCTCACCAGGCACTCCACCCAACCACAACAGCACAACACTCTTAATCCACAGGACATGGTAGACTTTTTAAAAGCCAAGTATAGCTCTGCCATGCACGCCACACTCCTCATACCTACAACAGACAATGCACCTGAGGCTGTGGAACCATGGGCTACCTTCAGAAACGTGACACCCAAAGAACTTGACACCATCATCTCACACATCAACACAACCACCTCCCCACTAGATCCTTGCCTGGTTGCATGGATGAAAGCTACAAAAGCATCTCTCCTACCAATCATATCACACATTCTTCATGCTTCCCTCTCTTATACCAGCCTCCCCCACACCCTAAAGCAAGCCTTAGTCAGACCCCTCTTAAAGAAACCCCACTTAGACCCTAGCTCACCTGTCTAATACAGATCCATAGCCAGCACACCTTTACTCGCAAAGATCGTAGAAAAGGCTGTCCAAATTCAGCTACAGGAACACATTGACCTACATGCACCCCTTGACACACAACACGGCTTTTGCCTATTTCATAGCACTGAAATCTTGTTGACCTCACTACTATCAACTCTCATCACTGGAATGGAAGGAGTTGCCAGCGGCTTTATACTGCTATTTCTAGACATCTCCGCAGACTTCGACACGGTCTGCCACCAGATGCTACTCAACCAACTCCACAGCATTGGCGTTCAGGGCAAGCCTCTCAATTGGTTTCAATCATACCTCACTCAGCGTACTCAACAGATACAAATTGGTCAGCTCACATCAGCACCCTTCACCCTGCCTCAAAGAGTACCACAAGGTTCCGCTCTCTCCTCTCTCCTCTTTACTCTTTAATATTTATATACGGCCCCTGTGAGCAACCATCCAGAGCTTCAACGTCAGTTATCAAATCTACGCTGATGATAATGATCTTCACTTCATTCTCCACAACCACTCCTGACTACTTGAAACTCATTGCCTGTTTCAAACAAATAGTTAGCTGGCTCCAGCTCTACAATTTAGCAGTCAACTTTGGCAAGATGGAGATTCTGAACTTCACAAGAGACCCCACTTTTACACCCCCTTCATCCATGAGATTCGATAACTTGGACCTTCAAGTCAAGACGCAGGTCAAATACCTTGGCATCACCTTGGATCAGCAACTGAACTTCCAGGCCCACATTCAGAACATCACCAAGTCAGTCTACTTCAAACTCAGATCCCTATGCAACCTATGCCCCCTTCAGTCCCAGAACACTTCCGCTCAGTATGCCAAGGCTCCATCACCCCCATCTTTGACTACTGTAACTCTATAAACCAGGGGCTCCCCCAAACCACCATTTATCCACTACAACTTGCCCAAAACACCATCGCTTGCACCATCTTTGGAGCCTCCAGACACACCCATATCACACCCATACTAAAAACTCTCCATTGGCTATCAATTTCCTCTTGAATCAAGCACAAAGTCCTCACCATCATACACAAAGCCCACTACCACATCAACTCTGCCCACCTTCAGACACTTAGCAGCAGCCCCAGGACCAACAGACCATGAAGTCAGAGCACCCAGAACCTATTCAATCTGCCGCCACAGATTTGCAAGAGCACCCAACACGCTCACCTAAGAGCCTTCATGCTATACGCCCCTTCCTCTGGAACATCTTACCCCCACACTACGGAGTATCCCATCTCATCAGGCCTTCAGAAAGAACCTGAAGACATACCTCTTTCAGGAACACTTTGGTAAAGATCAGCTGATGGACCCATGTCAGGACAACCCCCACCTAGCACACAACATCCCCTCCCCACCCCATCACTGTGAGCTCCAACCCAAGAACAGTCCCCCCCCCCCCTACTAGCTCCTCTCCCTCCCTGGTAATCCCACTTAACTGTCTTGTTAGAAACAAATACTCAGTTTGATGCTACATGATGCAATGTTATCAAAACCGCTGTTAGATTTCACCCGACTGCACCCTGACTGTTAGAATGCTGCTGATGTGTTGTAACTTGCCCACACCCTCGTTGCTACCCCCCACTTTCTCACCTTGTTGATTGTACACCATTTTGACTGGTAGAAAAAATGGTATAGCAAAACCAGTTAAATAAATAAGTAAATATTTTTTGAAGGTGTGAATACTACTACTACTACTACTATTAAGCATTTATATAGTATTACCAATCGTACGCAGCGCTGTACAGACATGTAAGAGAGACAGCCCCTGCTCATGAGAGCTTACAATCTAGTCAAGACAACAAGCACACAGAGCAACAATCTAGTCAGGGCAAAGCCATGTTGGCTGTCTCCCATTACCACTACTATTACTACTGCACATTTCTATTTAAATAGGAGACAGACAGACAGACGGTCCCTGCTCATCCGAGCTTACAGTCTAGTCAGGACAAATAATAGAGACATTCCCTGCTCATCAGAGCTTACAGTCTAGTCAATACAAACACAGAAAGAGCTTATGATCTGGTTGGAACAAACACAAAGGTGTAGGTAGGGGAGAGATAGGGGGGAAGAGGAGATTAGGTGAGTCAGTGGGTTACATTACAAGCGGATTTTACTACAGGCTATGCAGCACAACTACACAGAGTATAAATTGCATCATGGGTTACATTACATACCGTCTGCAAGGGGTGAAAGCGACCCCGGCACTGTGCCCTGCCTAAGGGCCACGCCAAAGGGCCCTTTGGCGTGGCCTGCCAGGCGTGGGCCCGCCAGGTGCAGCCACGCCTGCTGGGTCCAATCTTTAAATTGCTGCCTGTTGCGCCCCGATTGGGCCTTGGTGGGGTGAGCGGGAGGGGTGAGCAGCTCCTGCTTCCTCCCCCGATGTCCAATCGGCAGCATGGTGGTGTGTGAGAGAGAAAGTTAGTTACCTGCTGGGTCCAGTCTTTAAATTGATGCCTGTTGCGACCCGATTGGGCCTTGGTGGGGGGAGCGGGAGGGGCGAGCAGCTCCCGCTTCCTCCCCCGATGTCCGATCGGCAGCATGGTGGTGTGTGAGAGAGAAAGATAGTTACCTGCCGGGTCCAGTCTTTAAATTGCTGCCTGTTGTGCCCCGATTGGGCCTTGGTGGGGGGAGCTTCATTCCCCGATGTCCGATCGGCAGCATGGTGGTATGTGAACAAACAGGTAGACAAAGGTGAGCCGGCTGACATAGCATATCTGGATTTTTAGAAAGCCCTCATGAGAGACTCTTGATGAAATTAAAAAGTCATGAGATTGGAGGCAGTGTAGTATTGTGGATCAAGAACTGGTTAAAAAGATAGAAAGTAGAAAGTAAGGCTAAATGGTTAATTTTCTCAATGGAGAAAAGTGAATAGTGGAGTACCCCAGGGATCTGTGCTGTGCCAGCTGCTTTTTCATCTATACATATGAGAATGACCTGGAAATAAGAATAATGGGTGAAGTGATCAAATTTGCAGAAGACACAAAATTATTCAAAGTTGTTAATATGCAGGGGGATTGTGAAAAATTGCAAGAGGACCTTGATAAATTGGAAGACTGGACATCTAAATGGCAGATGAAATTTAATTTGGCCAAGTACAAAGTTATGCACCTAGGAAAGAACAACCAAGACAATGGATAGACAATGCAAGGTACCACCTTAGAAACCATCACTCAGGAAGAAGATTTAAGCATCATCGTGGATAATACGTTGAAACCCTCCATCCAGTATGCAGCGGTGGCCAAGAAAGCAAATAGAATGACAGGAATCATAAGGAAAGGAATGGAGAATAAAATCAAGGATATTATAATGCCTCTATCGTTCCATGGTGCTTTGAATATTGTGTGCAATTCTGATCGCCATATCTTAAAAGGGATATAGCAGAACTAGAAAAGGTTCAGAGAACAGTGACAAAAATGGTGGATACCCCTATGAAGAGAGGCTTAAAAGAATGGTGCTTTTCAACTTGGAAAAGTGCCGACTGAGGGGGGATATGATAGAGGTTTATAAATTTAATGAATGGAGTGGAATGGGTAAACATAGATCAGTTGTTTTAGGCCATCAAAAAGTAGAAAGACTAGAGGGCACACAATGAAGCTTGTAAACGGGGGCACTAGTCGTGAATGTCCACAGTCTTGGCAAAGGCAAAATCTTATTATGACTTGCAAAGGATTGTGGGGGATGTAGTTCACTCATACCAGAATCAGCCGTTCACAAAATAATGAGTTGTGTTGCTCGAGTGTAAGCAAAGAAAAATAGATTTTATTCATGGGGTTAATTCTCCCACACAGATTTACTTGGTAACACAAAAAGGACACTTGCTTTCAGTATTGCACTCAGGAAAACAAAACATGAAATAATATAAGGTAACTGAACTTCTTAAGCAAAAATCAATAAAGACCTTGATGGGAAACAGAAAAGGTCTTTTTGATGGCTCCTGCTAATAACTTTCTTAACAGTGCTCCAAAAGCAAAAACAAAACAAAACCCAAAAGTAACAAAAACTGTTCTTTATCAAGGATAACTTTCTTCTATTTACAGACACAAAAAGAAAGAAAAGTTTCCTTCCAGAGCTCATGTGTACTTGTGCCTGGCTCAATTACCACTAATTAGCCAGCTGCAAACCCCTTTGCTGGTTCACTTTCTCTACGTGGCTCAATCCTACCCTAAAGCTTTCTTGCAGACTTTTCTGGGTAGATAAAAGAACAAGTTTACAGTTCCTTTTGGTGGTTGCTGTATTAGTGAGAAACTATTTTAAAACAGTAGCCTAGACAGAGAGCAATCCATGTATTCATTCTGATCATTTGATATATCTCCTTCTTCCTCAAATATCATGGAATCAATATCAGGGTCTGGCTCAGAGGAATTCCTTAATTGATCATTCTCAGGATAATATTTCTTTCCCTGCTGTCTTCCTGGAGAAGAGCTAGGGCATAGATCAAAGTTCATACCTGAGCTTCCTTTGCTGTTAGGTTTCCCCTCCAGGTATCCTGGCCAGTAAGTAGTCCAGCTTTTATGTCCAGCCTTCCAATCAAGATCCCTGGACACTGGGTCTCTCTTCACATACCTTCTTGCACCGGTCTTAGGGCCCCTTCCACATGCAGCCGTCTCCCTCAAAGGTGCCGTCTGGGAATTCCTGGCTTTATAACCCCACTCCTCTGGCTTCCTCCAGTCCAATGGAGTATGCTTGCCTCTGGAATGACTCCCAACACACGTACTGCTGTGGGCTCCTTCTTTAGACCTCCAAGATGTCTTTCTCTTCTTCCTTCCACGTTGCTGCTGCTGGTTCTGTGTGCTCTCACGGTTCTGTCTACTCTCCTGCTTCTGCTGGCTCTTTCTGCTCTCTCTGTGTGTAGAAAATCTATTACTTTTAACGTGCTTAGAGGGACACTCCACCCTAGCACAGCCCAGGTGTGCTGAATCAAGCCCTGCCCTTGGAGATGAGTGATTGGGGATTACCTCATAGCTCTCCTGATTGAACACACGTTTCCCCACTTCAGCTCTTCTAGAGGCTGTTTGAAACCTGGTGCATTCTGGGACTGGTAGTCTTTTATGAAAACTTTCTGTTTTAGTATTTCTACCAGCAAAGACAGGTTGCTTGTTCAAAGCCAATTCACCTCTTTTATAGCTCCTTCCTGAACTATGATAAGCTTCCTTATCACAAGCTACAATGTAACCCATTTAAGACATTTATTTATTTAGCAATACTGTACTTATATACTGCTTTTCACTGGTTTAAAGTGGCGTACATAGAATGAAAAGATATGACAATAATTACATAGAACATTAAGTTATATACATAGAACAAAGGGTATATGCATGGGTTGTTTGAATTACATACAATAGTGATATAGGAGAGTGGGTTATGCATGATCAGCTTAACTTATCTACAAATAGGGGGGAGGGTGGGGGGGGGGTAAAAAAGTACATACAGTGTCTTGCAAAATTATTCATCCCCTCGGTTTTGGTCCTGTTTTGTTTCATTTCGTACAACCTGGAATGAAAATGGAGGTTCATTTGGATGTTAGGAAATGGACCTAACAATATAGACCAAATTGATGAAGTGGAATGCCAAACAAATACCTTGTACATAACTTTAAAAAAGGTCAAAACTTAAAAGTTGAGTGTGCATATGTATTCATCCCTTTTTGCTATGAAAGCCCTAAATATGATCTAGTCCAACCAATTAACCGCAAAACTCACATAATTCATTGATTAGGGTCCCCTGTGTGAAATCTGTGTCACATTATCAGTCACATGATGCCTGTATAAATATACCTGTTCTGAAAGGCCCCTGACTCTGCAACACTACTAAGCAAGCAACATGAAGACCAAGGAGCACTCAAACAGGTCAGAGACAAAGTTGTGGAGACATATGGATCAGGATTGGGTTATAAAAAACATATCCCAAATTATGATTATTCCATGGAACAACATTAAATCCATAATAACAAACTGGAAAGAATATGGCACCACTACAAACCAGACCAGAGAAGGCCACACACCACAACTCACAGACTGGGCAAAGAGGGCATTAATCCGAGATGCTACAAAGACACCAAGGATAACACTGAAGGAATTGCATAGATCCACAGCGGAGATGGGAGCATCTGTTCATAACACCACTGTAGGCCATACACTCTACAGAATGGGGCTTTATGGAAGTGTGGCCCAAAAAACAACCATTGCTTAAAGGAAAAAAAATAACAAAAGAACACATGTTTGGGGTTTACACAACAGCATGTGGAAGACTCCCCCCCCCCAAACACATGGAAGAAGGTTCTCTGGTCATATATGAAAAAAAGAACAATTGGCCTTTTGGACCATCATGGGATTCACCCATGTGTGACATTAATCCAGCACTTCCCATCACCCTGCAAACAACATTCTGACAGTGAAACATGGTGGTGGCAGCATCATGCTCTGAGAACGGTTCTCATCGGCAGCGACAGGCAAACAGGTCAGAATTGAAGGAACGATGGCTGGCATTAAATACAAGGCAATTTTTGTGAAAAAACTGTTTTAGTCTGCTAGAGATTTGTGACTAGGACAGCAAGACAATGACCGTAAACATACCGCTAAAGCTGGTTTAAAGGGAAATGTACATATCTTGGAATGGCCTAGTCAAAGTCCAGACCTCACTCCAATTGAGAATCAGTGGCATGGGTTGAAGATTGCTGTACCCTAATGCAACCCATCTAACTTGAGGGAGTTGGAATAGTTTTGCCTTGAAGAATGGTTGAAAATCCCAGTGACTAGATATGCTAGGCTAAAAGAGACATACCCCATGAGACTTGCAGCTGTAATTGCATCAAAATGTGGCTCAACAACTTATTGACTTTGGGGGGTGAATACATATTGTCACGCCCTTGCTCCTTGCATTCAGCATGGAGGGTTGTGGTTCTAATAGAAACTTTCCCTTTTCATCCTTCTCTGACTGGTTCCCCCGCAATGCTTCTTGGGAAATGTAGTTTAACTGCTACACCTATGGCTTCAGGTAGAAAAAAACTTGTAGTTTGGCTCTTTTGGTAAGGCAATGACAGAAATGTATTAAACTCAAATGCAAGGTTCATAAATGACCTCTTTCAGGATTATTTCTCCAGGTTTCTTTAAAAACACAGCAGGACATAAGCAAAAGGTCAAAACAAAATATCAGCTTACAGTATTCTTCAGCTCAAAAGCAAAAATCCCTTTAACAGCAAGGCTACCAGCTTTCTCTAGCCTTGCTGGTTAAAGCATAAACACAAACAGCTTTTTTCAATGGCAGTTTTCTTTCTTTTCAGTTCCAAACATTCCCAGGCTGTATTCCTCTTTATAAGCAAAGCAAAACTTCCAACAGGAACAAACTTCCAATAAGCAAACAAAGCTCTACTCAGGTTTTCTTAGGAACATTCAAAGCAAAACAAAAGCTTTTTTCCTCTCACCGTTAGCTTGGCTTCTTGCTGTCTCACTGCACAGGATAGCAGGTGTTTAACAAGCACAATTATACAGCTTCAGCTTGTTCTCACTTCTCAGCATAAGTTTCTCCTCTTTAACACAGGGAATTCTCAAAACATCTTCCTTGCTTTTCAAGGTTACCTTGCTCTGGAGAGTTTTCTCTTAAGGTTGGCTTTCCTTCAACCCCTCTGTAGCTAAGGCTTGGCACAAAGAGCAATCCATGAATATACCTTCCTCATTCAAAGCTGCATCAGGCTCTCCTAGTTGCATTGGTTCTATCTCTCATTCTAGCTCACTGAACTTAGCTGACAGCCTCTCATTAGAGCTGAGAGTGTCTCCTGCAACTCTGCACTGCTCAGCATGGGACAGGCTTCTAAGGCTTGTACCTGTGCCTTGGCTTGTAGCAGCTTCTCCTCTCTCGTACTCTGTACCTTTCTCAGGCTCTTTCCAGCACTCTCCTCTCCTGCTGTTCCTGCTCCTGTTCCCATTGCTCTCCTGGCTAACCTCTGTATAATCCAACCTAGGCTTAAATCTCCAGGGTTCGAGCCCCACCTCTTCTCTTCCCAGGTGACAGAGATCAGCTTGCCCTCTGGCACCTGGGTAATCAGGGAGCTTACTGATGTAAGGGTCTTTTACCTTGGGTCTATATTCACTCTCCCTTACTCCACTAGGGGAACTCTGAAACCTGTTCCAGCTGGGGATTTTCTGGTTTCTAGGTGTGGTTTTGGTTTTATTTCTCTGACCTTGCAAAATAGGTCCTTTTATTAATGTGAATTCTTTGGTTTTTTCACTTTCTCCTAACTCAGAATGAGCTTCCTTACCACAATATGCATACTCCTTTAAAAAAAATTAATTACTGTTTGTGACAAAATAAAGGATACTTTGCATCTTCAAAGTCATGGACATGTTGTGTAATACACATGGTGCTATCCCCCCAAACTCCAGTTTAATTCCGGGTTGTAATGCGACAAAACCACATAAACCCCAAGGGGATGAATACTTTCACCAGCACTGTATTTACAATCAGTACTGACTATGGGGGAGGGGATGTTATGTAGTGGGTCCAAAGTGTTCAATGAATAGGTGGGTCTTTGAGTATTTGCGGAATGTGAGGAGATCTGTGTTATTTCTGATTTTGTTGGGAAGTATATTCCAGATTGTAGGTGCATAGAGTTCAAAGGTTCTTGTGCATGTTTGTTGGTTGCTCCTTGTTCTTTCGTGTCGGGTGATGAGTTTGTTCTTTGTGGATTGTCTTCTGGCTCTGCTGGATTGAAATGTCTGGAATAGGGTTTGTAGGTGTGATGGGTTTGACAGCGGATTGCCTTCTGGGTCAGAAAGAGAATCTTGTATATGATCTGGCTATTCAGGGGAAGCCAGTGTAGCTGCTTCAGAATGGGTGTAATGTGGTTGTGTTTTGATGCTCCTTATAAGATGTGTGCGGTTGTGTGCAGTGCTGTGCAGTGCTGTGCTTAGGGTGGATTGTGGCAGGCTTTGGTATATGGAATTGCAGTAGTCGAGGTGTGGTAGGATTTTGGCTTGGAGTACTGATTGGAAGACTGGTGCTTCAAGGAGTGGGCATAGATACTGTAGGGATCTGGTTTTGTGGTAGATTGCTCAGGCAGTATTGTTGACTTGCGGCTTGAAGAAGAGATGTTGATCCACGGTGATGCCGAGGAACTTCATTTCAGATTTGACTTGTACTTGGATGGTGTTCAGTGTGATGAATGTTGGGGGAGTGAAAGTGTTGTCCTTGGTAATGAACAGAACTTCTATTTTCTTGTAGTCATTATTTATTTATTATTATTTATTTGCAGTCTCTTTTATACCGCGCTGTTCGACATCAGTGCGGTTTACAATGAACATAAGAGTTGCACATCTCAATTTCGTGATTTGTGCTTACAGTGAAACAGGTATAATAACTTGGGTATACATTAAACAGGAAAATTAAACTTGGGTATGCATTAAGCAGGTATAACAGGTAAAATAGGGTATAAATAACCAGTCCCTTAACAAGGACACACGATGAATAAATACAGTCTACTTTATGCAACAATATAATGAGTTATGCGGCACTGCATAAGTTTCTCATGGTGGTTGGAGGGGAAGGTGTGATTGCGAGTGATCAGTCTGGGAATGTGACGTGCATGAGTTTGAGGTGCTGCATTGAGATGTGAGAGTGGGTGAGTGTGGGGAGAAGACTGCATCATCGTAGTGATGAAGAAAGAGGTGCCGTTTCAGTGCCTTCCTAAATTGGGAGAGTTCACTGATGGTTCTGATAGTTGCTGGTAGTGCGTTCCAGCAGGATGGAGTTAATTGATAGGTTGGTGGTTAGCCATCGGGACATTTCTGAGAAACAGTGTAGGAGGTTTGTATATGTGGGTTGCTTCATGTCGAATGGTGCGTAGAGCATGATGTCATCAGCTTAGATGTGGAAGTGGATGTTGTGTGATTTTGATGTTTGGGCAGAGTGGTTGCAGGTATATACTGAAGAGGAGTGAGGATAAGGTGGAGCCTTGTGGTACGCTTTGGGTTTGATGGTAGGTGGAGGATGTGGTGGCTCTCGGTTTTATTTGTTGTTGCCTTGTTAGATAAGATTGGAACCATTGTAGGACAGTGTCCTGAATTCCAGTGGAAATTGTAGTCATTGAAGGAGGATGTGTGGTTGATGGTGTCAAATGCGGCAGAGATATCTAGGAAGACCATGATGAATCCTTGTTGAGTGTTTTGAGCTCCTTTTTATGAGTGTTTAGGAGGGAGACCATTAGTATTTCTACTCCGTGGTGGGAGCAGAATCCATGTTGTTGGGGATCGAGGAGGGCATTTTTTTTTATTGCATTATACATAAACAACAAGAACATTTTTTGAAGTAGACAGTGATACAAAGGAATAAACCACAGGAAACATCCATAACCAAAAAATATATACCTAGGATCACTGGTAGCCAACATAACATAGGGGGAGAGAATAACATTGGATAATAGGGCAGGAGAAAAACCTCTAGTAGCCATTAAAAGAAAATTCCGAAAACATTCAACATTAAAAGAAATACAAGATAAGCCCTGAGCACACAGGCTCTATACATGACAGAATTTGATAACTTGTCACAGAGTCTAGACTTTATCCTTCAATTTAGCATTAATAACTGAAGCAAGATTGGTCGGTTGGAAAAAAATATATCTAACTGACTCATAAATCACTAAACATTTACAGGGAAATCTTAGAAAAAATGAACCCCCAATCTACTGAACCCCAGGTTTATGAAGAAGGAAAAGCCGTCTCCTCTTCTGAGTTTCCTTAGATATATCTGGAAACATTGAAATGGATAGGCCATAGAAGGTCTCCAATCTCTTTTAAAAAAACCAGCAGAATCTGAAGAACTTGCAAATATGAATATATTAAATATTTCAGATTTGTTAAAAGACTCTGATCCAGGGACATGTGTTCCGGCTACATTGTTGGTGTCTTGTGCTCTTGCCACTGATAAGGAATGGCTCCTAAAAATGTTTTTTAAAAAGAGGAGGGCATTTTTTTGATGTGGTCTTGGAAATGTTGTTGGACAGCTTTTTCAATGACTTTTGCGATGAATGGGAGGGGGATGTTGGATCCATGGGGTTAAGGTCAGGTTTTATTTATTTATTTATTTTTAGAGTGGGACATATGGAGGAAAGTTGCTTTTTTTTTTAGGCTGTCCAGCATGTGCCCTTGGTGCAGTGCTGTTTGAGTGATTCTTGTGTGTATGGGGTTGAGTTCTTGCTTGGCTGCCTTGATCCAGCAGGGGTCAAGAGGGGAGGTAGTTGTGTTGAGAGATGAGATGATGGATTCTATGTTGTCCCTGCTGATGGAATCAAAGGAGGACCATGTGTTAGTGGGGAGGTGGGGCTTGGGTGGGTGGGGTGGGTGGCCAGTTGGTGGTGTAATTTTTGTAATGGCTGGTTAGGTGCTAGGGGCTGACGGTAATGCTTGTGTTGTTGGTGGGTAGTCTTGCGAGGAGTTTTATGACGTCAGAGTTCTCTAGGTTGGTTGAGGGACCCATTGATTAGTTTGGTGTGGTATGTTCGCTTGGCGTTGTCGGTTGCAGCACAGTATTCATATAGTAGACTAATAAAAGAAATTTTTTTTTACTCATTGCGTAATCAAACTCTGGAATTTGTTACTGGAGGATGTAGTAAAAGCTGTTAGTGTAGCTGGGTTTAAATAAGGTTTGGACAAGTTCCTGGAGGAAAGGTCCATAAACCATTATTAAAGAGGGCCTGGGAAATCCACAGCTTACCCCAGGATGAACATTGTGGAACCAGTGTGTCTTTTTGGGAACCTGCCAGGTATTTGTGACCTAGATTGGCCACTGTTACAAGCAGGATATTGAGTTTGATGGACCTTGGTCTGACTCAGTATGGCATTTCTTATGTTCTTATGAGATCCACAAGCAATCATGAACTTAGAGGTAAGCAGTGATTCCTGCTCTCTCAAAAGAGAAGGAAAAGATATATTGGAGATACGAAGAAACAGAATGCATGCAGTGGAACTACTGAGAATCTAGCACTCTAAAAGACAATGAGGAAATGTGGAGATATAACAAGAGACAGACAACTCAAATGGGCCCAGGATCACAAGTCTGAGCAGATGACACTCTTGCCTTCCACCCCTATAACTAGAAGAGTAATAGAAGACAATGGGAGATTTACTCTGTCTGCAGTGGGCTTTGGGATCATAGACAGCTGTGCACCTGTAATCACTAAAAAAAGAACGTGATTCTTCTGTGATGGTCAGCTGCACCATCAAGTCCTGTGAAGTTATAATAGAAGGTAGAACAGTTAGAGCATCATACACAGTAGTAATGTCAGTCAGAACTTCCCCATAACAATCCAATCTTCTGTTCTCATGCAGCAGGGCAGGAGGAGAAAAATGTTGATTGTTAGGTATTTCGCTTAAGCTTAGCAACTATTGTCAAGGTTCAAGCCAGCTGAATTTTTGTCTGGCTGTACGCATGTTTATATGTTCATGCATGAGCATACGTAAAGAAAAATGCATATGCTCCCTCGGTTCAAACCAGCAGGATGAAGAGTGTGCTGGAATCCCTGGGCTACACAACCTGAAAAAGCTGGTGGGAGGTTCCAAGTCCTGCTGGCTAGAAGAGCAGGGCTTTGATCTGAGTAGGCTGTCAGGAGACCCCAGGTCCCACCAGCCATAAAAGGGGAGCTCTGGGTCCTGCCAGCAAGAAGAGAAGGCATAAGAACATAAGATATGCCATACTGGGTCAGACCAAGGTCCATCAAGCCCAGTATCCTGTTTCCAACAGTGGCCAATCTAGGTCATATGTACCTAGCAGTTTCCCCAAAAGACACAGGTTCCACAATGCTTGGGTCAAGCATTGATATCCTCGGTCCCTTCTTAATAATGGTTTATGGACCTTTTCTCCAGGAACTTGTCCAAACCTTTTTTAACCCAGCTACATTAACAGCCTTTACTACATCCTCTGGTAACAAATTCCAGAGTTTGATTATACGTTAAGTGAAAAAATATTTTATTTTATTAGTCTTAAATAGTTTACCCTGTAGCTTCATTGCATGTCCACTAGTCTTTCTATATTCTGATAACATAAACAATCGATCTACGTTTACCCATTCCACTCCATTCATTAATTTATAGACTTCTATCATATCTCCCCTCAGCCGTCTCTGTTCCAGGTTAAAGAGCCCTAACCTTTTTAGCCTTTCTTCATAGGAGTATCCTTCCATCCCCTTTACCATTTTGGTGGCTCTTCTCTGAACCTTTTCTAATAATGCTATATCCTTTTTAAGATATGGCGACCAGAACTGCACACAATATTCAAGGTGCGGTCTCACAATGGAACGATATAGAGGCATTATAATATCTTTTGTTTTATTTTCCATTCCTTTCCTTATGATACCTAGCATTCTATTTGCTCTCTTGGCTGCCACTGCACACTGGGCCGAGGGTTTCAACATGTTATCCACAATGACGCCTAAATCTTTTTCCAAGGGTGGTGGTTCCTATTGCGGAACCTTGCATCATGTAACCATAGTTTGGGTTGTTCTTCCCTAGGTGCATAACTTTGCACTTGTCCACATTAAATTTCATCTGCCATTTTGATGCCCAGTCTTCCAATTTATCAAGATCCTCTTGCAATTTTCCACAATCTTCTTGGGTTTTAACAACTTTAAATAGTTTTGTGTCATCTGCAAATTTGATAACCTCACTCGTTATTCCCCTTTCCAGGTCATTTATGAATATGTCAAAAAGCAGCGGACCCAGCACAGATCCCTGGGGTACACCACTATTCACCTTTCTCCATTGGGAAAATTGGCCATTTAGCCCTACCCTCTGCTTTCTATCTTTTAACCAGTTCCTGATCCACAATAGTACACTGCCTCCTATCCCATGACTCTTTAGTTTTGCCAAAAGTCTCTGATGAGGGACCTTGTCAAAGGCTTTCTGAAAGTCGAGATACACTATAACAACCGACTTACCTTTGCCCACCTGTTTATTCACACCTTCAAAAAAACATAACAGATTAGTAAGACAAGATCTTCCTTGTCTAAAGCCATGTTGGCTGTCTCCCATTAGGTTGTGACTATCTACATGCTGAGTAATTTTGTTCTTTATGATGGTTTCTACCATTTTTCCCAGTACTGACGTCAGGCTCACCGGTCTGTAGTTTCCGGATCACCCCTGGAACCCTTTTTAAAAATTGGCGTTACATTGGCGATCCTCCAATCTTCAGGTATTACAGATGATTTTAATGAAAATTCATAGGTTACTAATAGCAGGTCTGCAATCTCATATTTCAGTTCTTTCAACACCCTTGGATGTATACCATCTGGCCCAGGTGATTTGCTACTCTTCAGTTTATCTAATAGTTGTAATACATCTTCCCGATGTATCGATATTTCCTTCAATTCTTCCGTACCTTTAAATACCACTTCAGTCATGGGTAACATCCCTACATCTTCCTCAGTAAAGACCGAAGCAAAGCATTCATTCAGTCTCTCCGCTATCGCCTTGTCGCCTCTTAGTGCCCCTTTAACCCCTCTATCATCTAATGGACCAACTGACTCTCTCACAGGTTTTTTGCTATGAATGTACTTGAAAAAATCTTTATTTCGCGTTTTTGCTTCCGCAGCAAGCTTCTTCTCAAATTCTCCCTTTGCCTGCCTTATCAATGTCTTGCATTTGACTTGCCAGTGCTTGTGCTGTTTCCAGATTTTGTCATTTGGCTCTTTTTTCCATTTTCCTGAAAGATGCTTTTTTGGCAACAACAGCCTCTCTGACTTCACCTTTAAACCATGCTGGCAGTTTTTTGGACTTCCTTCCACTTTTCTTAAAGCGTGGAATACAGCTTGTCTGGGTTTCCAAGATAGTATTTTTCAACAACACCCAAGCTTGATGTAAGTCTTTAACCTTTGCAACTGCTCCTTTTAGTTTTTCTTAACTATTTTCCTCATTTTATTATAGTCTCCCTTTCGAAAGTTAAATGGTAGTACTGTGGATTTCCTTACTATGCCTCCTCCTCTAATTAAATCAAACACAATCATGCTATGATCATTATTGCCAAGTGGCTCCAACACCCTTATTTCTTGCACTAGATCTGGTGTTCCACTAAGGACTAGGTCTAATATGGCTTCTCCTCTGGTCGGTTCATGAACCAGCTGTTCCAAGAAGCAGTCATTTATTTCATCTAGGAACTTTATCTCCCTAGCATGTCCTGACGTGACACTGACCCAGTCGATACCGGGGTAATTGAAATCACCCATTATTATTACTGCACTGTAACCTTTGTTAGCTTCCTTGATTTCTTTGAGCAGGCAGGCAGCACCGAAAGAAGGGGCAGAGGACAAGGGAAGGGTCAGGTGAGGGGTAGAGCCTAAGGGAATGGGTGGGGTTAAAAGGAAAGAAAGGGTCAGGGCATAAGAGGTTGTGCTAGAACAGGATAGGAGAAGAGGAGTGAAGCATAAGAGAAGGGGCAGAGTTAGAGGAGAAAAGGAGAAGACAATGGTGAATGCATTAAGGGAGAAGGGTAGAGAGGGAGGGAGTGAAAGATCTAAGAGCTCATGGATGAGTGCAGGAAAAAGTGAGCCTGCAAGAGAAATCGGTGAAAGATAAGAAGGGGGATTAGGGCAAGAAGGTGGGATGGGCAAGGAATAGGTGCAGAAGACAGTGGAAAGTTCAGACACACAGCCACCCCTTGACACACCCAAACATACACCACCCCAACATCCATGTACACACAGACACCCCACCACATACACTAACACACACATACACTTCTCCCATGCATCTACTTCCACAGAGCCACCAAGATACACATACACACCAACACATATATGCACACAACTTCCAACATTCCCTATGACACGCATACTCATTCACATGCACACACACAGCCCCTGATACTCCCAATGACACATACACACAGTGTTATTTTATTTATTTTGATATACCAGCTATTATGTATCATGTCTAAGCAGTTAACAATACTATACAATCACACACACCCTCAACACTCCTCATGAAACACACACACACACATGTACACATACATCTGTGCACACAGCCACTGACACTCCCCATGACACACATATATGTACCTCCATATTCTTGATTCTGCAAATGGAGGAGACACACCATTGAGTCACTTTTCAACTATTTTTATATTGACAATTGGCCAGATTCATGCCTTTTCTTGTAGCAGACATTTACTCAGTGGCCAACCTTCTCGCGATATTAGCAATTGGCTGTAGAAGGGTGGATTGTTCCTCTTCATAAGAACATAAGAAATACCATACTGGCTCAGACCAAGGTCCATCCAGCCCAGTATCCTGTTTGCAACAGTGGCCAATCCAGGTCAGAAGTACCCAAAGTCCACAGCTTCCACGATGCTCGTCCTGGGGTAAGCAGTGGATTTCCCGGGTCCTCTTTAATAATGGTTTATGGACCTTTCCTCCAGGAACTTGTCCAAACCTTTTTTAAACCCAGCTACACTAAGAACCTTTACTATATCCTCCGGTATTCATCTTCCACAGCCACTTATGAATACAGAGAAATTGCCAGCCTGCAGAGTGAACATGAAAGCTGCGGCACTATGTTTGTTTTGGAGCCTACAAAATACATTAGTGCTCACTGCTAGCTGGAGCACCTTGGCAATGGTGTCTGGATGAAGAGAGCACAATACATTCCCCAGTCGGAGCTGCATTCCAGCTATACCAGCAGTCTACCATAACAGAGGTAGTTTAATTTTGCTGGACTGAATTTTCCTTAAACACATTAGCAAATCTCTGGCAAAAATCAGCAATCAGTTCTTCTTTCTTTTGGGTATAAACATGAATTTTAGCCCAATTAAAAGGGGCAGAGAAAACTTCAGTAAGCAAACTAATTAGGCACATTATCTTCTCCCCCCTGGTTTTGTCGATCTGGAGCAAGATTTGTCTTTTCAATAAATTTGGTATACTCATAAGGTTTGAGATAAACTTGCAAAAGAGAAAGGAGATCCACAACATTAAAACCTAAAATGCATGTATTGTCAGAGTTTAGCATGCAAGCGTCCCACTGTGAGAAGCAGAGGGCAGATCTTTCAAACTGTTGTAATTTCCATAGGAGTCCAAGGCTTATGGGCTTGCTGTGTGGTAGCTGTATTATCAGGCCCTGGCACAATTGGGTGTAGAGGAGCAATAAAGCTATGTTTTTTTCCATATTCATAACCTTAGAATGAGTAACAATAGGAGACTGAATTATAGATGCACGCCTCACTACTTCTGACCTCCCTTCTCCGTCAGAATACTGCAGTCAGGAGGAGAACAGGGCAAGGTCAATTGCCCTGGGACTAATACATAGGGGTACAGTGCTTCAGGCTGTCTCAAATCCCTCCCAGCTTCTGGCAGGGAAGGGGCAATGGGCTGTTAAGATCTCCATGCCTCCTGCACTGTTGGTTTTGCAGTAGCCAACATCTAGATTCCAGCTTATGCCTGTCTGCTTCTAATTTAAACACAGACAAAATTAATTCCTTCTTGTTTCTATTTTTAGCATTTTTATATAACTCAGGGCTGCCTTTTTTGTCCCTGCAGTTACTTAAAATCTACAGAAGACAAGTCCGAAGACATCTTCAAGAAGGTGGAGATTTTTGGTGCTTAGATATGTGCTCCTGCCCTTGGAAAATACAGGGTTCAAAAGACTTAAATCAGATGTAGTGAGATTGGTTAAATGAAATAGTGAGTACTGAGCCTTGTGATGTAATGTACTGAATTCAGAATAAAATCAGACGAAAAAATGTTTGAACTAAATCTTTTCTTTTACTCTCATAAACAAGAACCATCTCACAAATAAAAAATACAGGTATTTATCAAAGCAAACCAAAGACAGAAATAAATAATTAAATAACAATATCTTCCAAAATAAATCAGCAATTAAGGTAAACTGGTAGAATATGTAAATTAAAGGTTTGCACTTCAGGATGATACCAGAAACAAAGGCAGTGTGTTTTTTAACCCTGCTAAAGTAAGCAGTTTAGTAACTGAAACCCAATGATTTTTGAGAATGTTGCACAAGTATTATAAATTCTGTTTGGATCCAGATACAAGCCCAGTCCTATCCAAATCCTTGGTACCTTTTCCTGCTAGGAATAAATATGTCTTTCTTTAGTTTATTTATGGTTAGATGTCACCATTTGGGTGGCAGTTCAATTTGGTCTCTTGCAGTTGCAAGGTTTAACCTCTTCCCAAAGGAACCTTGAAACTGCAGGGTTGTCAGGAAATGCAGAATCCTTTTTCTTCTGAACGCTTGCTTAGAGCTGGAGCAGAATAAATCCTTGCTATTTTTTTTTTTTGTCTGAGCCCAAGGCTTGAAACTCTGGAGGAGAGTTGAAACCAAACTAAGCTTTTCTCTCCCAAAGCAGGAGCAGCCTTTTGATGCTTCTTAGCCAGAAGCTGGCCAGCAACCGACTCTCTCATTTCCAAAAACACCAGTAGTTTTCAACTAATTACAGAGAACTGCGGTCTGATGCAACAGCCAACCTCCTGTTGCTGGCTAAAAAGTCAGTCCAGCACTTTCTGGCAGTTTAAAGTTTACTCATTGTAATCCACTTTGGGGTTTGCTGTTAGCAGTCTGTATAATCAAGTTTGTAATTCCCAAGCTTGTAAGAAACACCCATGCCAGGATTTGGGTCCTTAAAGGCAAAAACCTCTGAAAGGGGTGTCGACTTGGAAATAAGATTACATGACACAATGCCTGCTTGAGCGTTATTTTTTAATTTTTGCTAGCAAGAGAAGAAACAAACAGTATACAACTGGCAGGGCCGTATCAAGGGCTATGCGAGTGGTGTGGCCCCGCAGAGTGCAAGCACAGAAGGGAGCTCTGATATCATCACTGGGCTTCCAGGAAGCTCAAAAACAGTAAGTTACTGCACTTGGCTGGGTGGAGGTAGACACCAGATTCATTAGTCGCATAGGGCTCATTTCTAGCTTGGTATGGTCCTGACAGCTGGATGCTTTTTTTATTTTTGCTAGCCAGAGAGGAAACAAAGAGTGCTTTCTCTAAAGTTCCCTTGTAGCGGCTCTGATTTACGTATATGGGAGATGCAGCAAGGCTTACAGATGATTCACACAACATTTGCTAATTTGAATTATAACACCCTGTCTTATCAGTGTGCAAGGGCCTGCTGACAGTTCCTGGAGACACAGTCATGTTATACTGTATGTTTGACTAGGTTCATAAATTAGTCTGAAGCCCTTAACTCAGCAGTCTGTTATTTTCTTGGATTTTTAGCTTTTCAGTCTCTGGTTACCCCCTGTGGAAAGAAGGGGTTATGTCTTTATCAGTGAATTCTAAATATACACAAGGGCTGGAGCCTCTATTTTAGTGAGACTCTCACAATTATATAACTGATACTGGTGCATAGCTTTATTAATTTGATCAAATTAAAGGATTCTTCTTGCGGCTATGTTTGCTTATCCCACATGAAGCTCATTAGCTTACTTTTAAAATTTGATACTGTTAATTACAATGTGCGTTTATAACCTTGCATGGAGTACTTTCCTTTTTGTTTGCTTTCGTTCCCTTTCCATGCAGATGCCCCATCTTAACAGCATATTTGAAAACTTCAGAACCTTTGCTGTGCTACACATTACCTAGAGAGCTCTAAAGGCTCTGTAGCAACCTACCTTACTTCTCTTAAATGCTAACTGTAGCAGACTTTCATAACACAGTGCTAAAGATTCACAAATTCATTCTAAAAGTCTGCAAATACAGTACCCACATGTAAAATCTTTCTAAAAATTAAGAGAGATAACCCTAAAAGCAAGTCTAACAAGTGGGGAAAGCATGCAGAGCATGGCTCATGGAAGTCTTTCCAATCCCTCGGTGTGTGTATGTGTATACAATATATCTCCATTTTGTATGTTTATTATCTTTGTGTGTGTGTATCAGGGCTGGCCCTATGCATGTGTGGTAATGTTTCCCGCAGATGGACCCACTCCCCGAGGTGCCCTGCAGCCTTGCTGGCTTAAGGCTGGCCGAAGCCTGTCTCACAGGCTCACTTCTTCACAGCTGTGGGAGTGATTTCTTCATTCCTGCAGCTGTGCTAAGTTGCAGCCACTGGGATCGCGGACTCTCTATGGTTATGGTTTATTATACTTGATAAACCGCCCTTCAAGGGGTCTCAGCAGAGCGATGAACAACAGTGTCTAAAATTACAATAGAAATTTAAAACCAAGAAAGAAACTCCATTAAAAACAGGAAAGAATCAAGACATCACTCATACAAGGACAAGAAGAAGACCATGGAAACACAATAAGACAGCAAATTGGATACTTAACAAATCATAAACATACAATAGAAAAGACAAATCTTAAACTATATTTAACAGACAGATGAAATGTAATTATTAGTAACCAAACTGGGGCACATGTGCAAAAGACAGGAAGTGCCTTGTTTCACTTTTAGAGACTCTGCTGTCCTGGCGGCTGCAACTTAGCACAGCTGCAGAAACGAGGGAAATGACTCCTGCAGCTGTGCGATGAGTGCAGGCTGTGGTAGGGAGGAGAGGGAAAGATGGTGACTGGGTAGGTTTGATCCTAGGGGAGGCTGACTTGAGAAGACTGCTTTTGGGGGAGGCTGACTGGCAGGCACTTGAAGAGGAAGGGAAGCTAGGACTGGTAACGGGCTGATGAGGGATAGGGAGACAGGGACTGGAAGGGAGATGAAGCTGGGAGGGTCTGGGATTGGAGGAGGACTGATGCTGGGGGCGGCTGGAACTAGAAGGGAGATGATGCTGGGAGGGACAGGGACTTGAAAGGAGATGATGCTGGGGAGCTGGGACTGGAACGGAGCTGATTCGGGGGAGGACAGGAAAGGGGTGATGCTGGGGCTGGGAGGCTGAAAGGGGGCAGATGCTGGAGTCAGGGTGGAGAAAAAGCAGCAGAATCTAGGGGAGTGAGAATGGAGAAGGGGACAGATATTTTGTGTGAGAGGGAAGAAACAAGGTCATATAGAGGAAAGGTGAGAGGGAGGGGCCTTAGAATAGATGCTGAGGTATAAAGGTGGAATGACAGGGTCAATGAAAATCGAAGAAGGAAGTGGCTGGGTGAGTGTGGGGAAGGAAGAAGGAGGCAGGAAAGCAGGTACTGCGGATATGGAGATGGGAGAGAGCAAGGACTGGGATTTAGGTGGAGACGTTAATATTTGGTGGGAGAAAATAAGACAAATCCTTAAGACTGACTGGGTACATAAGAACATAAGAACATAAGATATGCCATACTGGGTCAGACCAAGGTCCATCAAGCCCAGCATTCTGTTTCCAACAGTGGCCAATCTAGGTCATACGTACCTAGCAGTTTCCCCAAGGGACACAGGTTCCACAATGCTTGTACTGGTTCAAGCATTGATATCCTGGGTCCCTTCTTAATAATGGTTTATGGACCTTTCCTCCAGGAACTTGTCCAAACCTTTTTTAAACCCAGCTACACTAACAGCCTTTACTACATCCTCCGGTAACAAATTCCAGAGTTTGATTACACGTTGAGTGAAAAAATATTTTCTTTTATTAGTCTTAAATAGTTTACCCTGTAGCTTCATTGCATGTCCCCTAGTCTTTCCATATTCTGATAAGGTAAACAATCGATCTACGTTTACCCGTTCCACTCCGTTCATTAATTTATAGACTTCTATCATATCTCCCCTCAGCCGTCTCTTCTCCAGGCTAAAGAGCCCCAACCTTTTTAGCCTTTCTTCATAGGAGTAGCCTTCCATCCCCTTTACCATTTTGGTGGCTCTTCTCTGAACCTTTTCTAAAATCGCTATATCCTTTTTAAGATACGGCGACCAGAATTGCACACAATATTCAAGGTGCGGTCTCACCATGGAACGGTATAGAGGCATTATAATATCTTTTGTTTTATTTTCCATTCCTTTCCTTATCATACCTAGCATTCTATTTGCTCTCTTGGCCGCTGCTGCATACTGGGCCGAGGGTTTTAACATGGTATCCACAATGACGCCTAAATCATTTTCCTGGGTGGTGGTTCCTAATGTGGAACCTTGCATCGTGTAACCATAGTTTGGGTTGTTCTTCCCTAGGTGCATAACCTTGCACTTCTCCACATTAAATTTCATCTGCCATTTTGATGCCCAGTCTTCCAATTTATCAAGATCCTCTTGCAATTTTCCACAATCCTCCTGGGTTTTAACAACTTTAAATAGTTTTGTGTCGTCTGCAAATTTGATAACCTCACTTGTTATTCCACTTTCCAGGTCATTTATGAATATGTCAAAAAGCAGCGGACCCAGCACAGATCCCTGGGGTACTGGGAGAATAAGTTACAACTCAGGCGGCAGGTCCAGGGCTGGCACAATGCACTGTGCATGCAGATCCAGCAGCAGAAAGATCATGGCATCATGCAACGCCATCTCCAGCTTCATCTGTCTTTCTATGAGTCAGCAGCAGCAGCCAGTGCTGCCTGTAGCATTCACGTCCAGCGCATGGAGCCATTGAATTGTGCACTGGAAGTGAATGCTAGAGGCAGCACTGGCTGCTTCATGCTGACTCAGAGAAAGATTAAGATATGGATGGTGCTGTGTGATCTTTCTGTTGTTGATTTGGAGAAAAAAAAAGAAGACACCAGAGATGGTGCCGCACAGTATTTTTGCCATGGGGGAAAGGCGGGACATAGAAATAGAGAGAGGGGATATGCTGGACTTGGGGGGGGGGGGGGTGGGAAGAGGGAGATTTTGGATTATGAGAGAGGAGGGATATATTTGAATGGGGATGGGAAGGGGGGAAGGGGGGAACAGGGAGAGAGAGAGAGAAGATGCTGGGCTGGGGAGAGGAAATATAGCAGTCCTACTTGTCTCTTTTCCTAGTAGGAGATGTATTGGTTTAATATTTGCAGTGCTACCTTTTGATAAGTAGGATTTGGTGCTGTGTGAGTCCTGGCAGTGTTATGATATTACAGGTTTGTTATGGGTTCTAAATGGGCAGGGTTTTGTAGTACTTCCTAATGTACCTGGCAGTAGGCACTAGAACAGTGATGGCTAACCTTTTTGAGCCCGAGTGCCCAAACTGCCGCACAAAACCAAAGAATTTCCTCAAAGTGCCAGCACGTCAATTAAACCTCAGCTCAGTTACACATGCAGAACATAGACCATCACCAAACAAGGAATCACAATTTAGAAACAGGAAGGCAATAATTAAACTGGGAACCCCAAAAGCCAAACTTGGAATGTACAACACTGTAGAAATAAAACTATAAATTAATTTCCTCTTGTACCAAACAAAGCACAGACGTTAATGATGCACATTTCCCAGAGGTTTCATATTCCAGTTAATAAATTCAAAATAAAGAGATATCTTTCTACCTTTTGTGCATTTTTTTTCAGTTGCAATTGCTCCAGCCACTTTCTTCTGGTTTCTTCATGTTTTCTGCTAACTCTCCATCGTCTGCTGTCCATTTGTTCTTTCTTCTCTCTTCTAGTCTTTTTTTCCATTCTCTCTCTCTACATCTGCTTTAACATACTAATCTTTCTCCTTTTGCTCTTTCCTCATTCCTATTTCATCCACACAAATTTTACCGCTCCATCCTCAATCCCCACTTATTCTCCCAATACCCGGCCAATTGTAGATTTTTCATTCCTCCCACACAAAATATTTTTCCCCTCTCCATTTTACTCTCCCAGCCCCATCCCATTCTAATCCTCCCCCAACATCAGCTCCCTTCTAGTTCCAGTCTCACCCAGCATCCATTCCTTTCTAGTCCCTGCATCAGCCCATTTCCAGTCCTAGCCCCCCATCAACCCATTTCCAGTCCTAGCTCCCCCATCCATTTTCAGTCTGAGTCCCTTCATCAGCTCATTTCCAATCCTAGCCCCCCATCAGCCCATTTCTAGTCATTTCCTAGCCCCATCATCAGCCCATGTCAAATCATAGCTCCCCTCCACTCAGTCCAATTCCAGTCCAAGCCCCCCCCCATGAGCCTACTTCCAGTTCTAGCCCCTCCATGAGTCCATTTCAATTCAAGCCCCCACCGCAGCCCATTTCCAATCTTAGCTCCCCCCAACAGCCCATTTCCAGTCCTATCCTAGCTGCTCCATCAGCCCATTTTCAGTCCTAGCTCCCTTCCCTCACAGCCCATTTCCATTCCAAGCTCCCTCCCCATCAGCTATTTGCAGTTCAAGCCTCCCCTTCCACTCAGCCCATTTCCAGTCATAGCAACCCCCCAACCCATTACCAGTCCTAGCCCCCCATCAACCCACTTCCAGTCCTAAACCCCCATCACCCCATTTTCAGTTTAAGCCCCCCTATAACCCATTACCAGTCCTAACCCCCCATCACCCCATTTCCAGACATCCCCATCAGCCCAAAGCCCATTACCAGTCTTAACCCCCCCATAGCCCATTATCAGTCCTAACCCCCCATAGCCCATTACCAGTCCTAACCCCCCATCAGCCACTTCCAGTCTTAACCCCATCAGCCCATTTCCAGTCAGCCCCCCACAGCCCATTGCCAGTCCTAAACACCCCCCCCATCAGCCCACAGCCCATTACCAGTCCTAACCACATCAGCCCACCTCAAGTCCTAACCCCTCCCCATCAGTCCATTTCCTGTCCTAGCCCCCCCCTTAGCCCATTATCAGTCCTAACCCCCCCATAGCCCATTAGCAGTTCTAACCCTCCATCACCTCATTTCCAGACAGCCCCCATCAGCCCACAGCCCATTACCAGTCGTAACCCCCCCATAGCCCATTACCAGTCCTATCCCCCCCAACAGCCCACAGCCCATCCAGTCCTAGCCCCTCCCCATCAGCCCATTTCCTGTCCTAGCCCCCCCCATTGCCCATTATAAGTCCTAACCCCCATCACCCCATTTCCAGACAGCCCCCATCAGCCCAAAGCCCATTACCAGTCCTAACCCCCCCAACAGCCCACAGCCCATCCAGTCCTAACCCCTCCCCATCAGCCCATTTCCTGTCCTAGCCCCCCCCATAGCCCATTATCAGTCCTAACCCCCATCACCCCATTTCCAGACAGCCCCCATCAGCCCAAAGCCCATTCGCAGTCTTAATCCCCCCATAGCCCATTACCAGTCCTAACCCCCCATCACCCCATTTCCAGACAGCCCCCATCAGCCCACAGCCCATTAGCAGTCCTACCCCCCCTAGCCTATTAGCAGTCCTACCCCCCTTAGCCCACTAGCAGTCCTCCCCCCCCCGCCCCTTACCAGTCCAACCCCCCCCTCGCCCATTAGCAGTCCTAACCCCCCCCATGGCATATTAAAAAAAAAAAAAAAAAAAAAAGCTGGCTTTGGCTGCTGCCGCTACCGCGGCAGCGGCAGAATGCAATGTCCCGCGGGGCCCCCTCCGCCCGCTAAGCCCCTCTGCAAGGGCTTTCAGATTCGCGAGGGAGAGCTTCTCCCTCGCGTCTCTGTTAAGCCCGCAGGGGCTAATGGGAAATTTCCCATCAGTCCCTCGCGTCTAAAGGGGCTGATGGGAAATTTCCCATTAGCCCCTGCGGGCTTAACAGAGACGCGAGGGAGACGCTCTCCCTCGCGAATCTGAAAGCCCTTGCAGAGGGGCTTAGCGGGCGGAGGGGGCCCCGCGGGACACTGCACTCTGCCGCGTCCGCGGCAGCAGCCAGAGCCAGCTTTTTCTTTTTTGCGGACCTACCCGCGTGCCAGCTGCAAGGCCTTCGCGTGCCACAGCTGGCACGCGTGCCATAGGTTCGCCATCGCTGCACTAGAAGATAGGCTACCATATTCCTACATTACTTTCTTTATCCTCACTGTACATTCAAATGGTATTTAGAGGCATGCTTACTAAAAATTAATGCGCATTCACAAATGTTAACGTGTGCTAAGTGAAGCAGCACCCATTAATTTCTATGAGTGCAGTGGCAGTTAATGCACATTAATGTTTAGTAAACATGAACTTAAGTCATTGCTGGGTCAAAAAAAGAGGCTTGTGAAGGGGTATTTTGAAAACCACCTAAAATTTTAGATGGTCAGCATATACATTTTAACATAAAATAAGTTAAATTTATGCAAATGAGGTGCAATGGATATGCAAATGAGGCCCCGCAGTGAGTCTTAGCACATGACCCCACATTACCCTGGTGCATATATAAATGTCTGTGTATGTTTGTATGACACTGCATATATGCTTATATGTGTGTCTATGCATTCTTGCCTATGTTTATTCTGTGTGTATCTGTGATCAGAAAAGGAGATTAGAGGGGACGCTTTTTGATAGGTACAGTTGCGATTTGCTGTGTTATTGTAATTAGTGTTAGTATGCTGCAGCTGTTTGAGCTTCTTTCCTAGAGAATTCGATTGAGGCATTTTTTTTGAGGGGTGGGGGCTTCACTTCTCTTCTCCCATCATACACAGAAATTTAACTAGTCAGCATAGGAATATCCAGTAGCTCACCTCCTCCTTTCCTATGATTACAGCAGCATTCCAGTGCTCCGCCCCCACAGCCTTCCCATTGGCTGGATTCTATCCACAATGTCTGCTGCTAGTTACATTGGAAGCAGGCAGGGCAGACTCACTCTCACAGGGGGGAGGATTAGAGAACTGCAAATAGAGGTTTTAAAATCGGAAAAATGTGCAGGCATGTTAGCCTTTCCTGTAGCTTCCAGACATTTAATGTAAAAATCAATATTATCATGAAAAAAGTCAGCTCTCAGTCCTAACCTCCCAAGTGCTGGTCACATCTGACAATACCCCTTCCCCCAAACTTTGTACTCTAGGTATGTTTGCTCCTAGTTTGTCAGTTTCTTAATCAAGCCCTGGCTATGGTAACACATACTAGCTGTCAGTACACACAGCAACTAATAAGAAAGCAGTTTAATTCAATCAATAGTTTTCACAGTAGAAATAGCAGTAAAGAAAATTAAGTATATATGTGAATAATTTAAAATGCAGTATATCACAGCTAGGGAATTATTTGTAAACTCTGGGGCCGATATCCAGAAGTGCTAGTATTTAAACATCACGGTGGCCAGCCATGGCGCTTAAATATTACACGATCTTTGGTGGCAGCAGCCAGATTAGAGCTGCCGCTGAATATCCAGGCTCAGTGGCGCTGATTTGCCTGGTTAGTGCAAATTTCAGTCAGTCCTTTTTTGGGTTGCAACTTAGGATGCATGGAAAGCGGACCTAAGTTGTCTGGACTGGGGCTGCTGAAAGACATGCTAACTGGGCAAGCTGTTGGCATTTGCCCAGTTAGCACTGGTGCCACCCATGGACTACCCCTGCACTAACCAGAAACTACTGGTAGGTTATGGCTGAATATCATGGTCATTACCCTTAGCCGGCTAACCTCCATTGAGGCTAAGGGCTTTGAATATCAACCCCCCTATGTTTGTTTCTGTGTTGTGTGTTGGGGTTTGTCTGAGTTGTTTGTGTGGGTTTGTATCTTTGTTGCGTGTTTTGTGTGTGCTGTGCAAGTGTTGCATCGGTAGTGGGGTAGCTGAAGGTGGTGAGGTACTTATGGAGAAAGTACTTTGGAGAGCGTATGCCTTGTATTTATACCAGAGGCGTTGTGGTAGGCTATGGCCTAGCATGGCCTGCTACTGTAGCAGCAAAGCGCAGACAAACCAATGATACCAGGAGTCTGTTCAGAAGGTCCAAATCATTTATTTGTGCACAAGTCTCGAACCAATCAATGTCAAAATGGCTGAGCCCAGTTTTCAAGCATTACAACAACTTTTATAGACTTCTGTTCCATTCTAGGTATAGAAAAACATTTCATTGGTCCCGGTAACCTCCCGTACCTCCCGTACCTCTTCTATTGGTCCCGGTACTGATAAGTTTATCCAGTTATGTCCCTCCAGTGGGCATGACACCTGCATACCCCCCTTCTAGTCCCAATTACAATGGTCAGTTCATCAACTTGTTACTTTCACACTCTCAAGGTTATAGAACCAATTTGTACGTGCAGAGGAGCTGGGCTCTGCAACTCATCTGTCAGCACTCCTAATTATTTCTTTGCAGATGTACTTTTTCTTATCAGTAACTTTTAAACATGTCTTTTCTGTATTTTTCCATCTTTCAATACTGCAGTTCTGCTTACCTAAGCTAATTCAATACTTCTACTGGGTTCTATCTTACAATAGCAGCATATTGGGGGATGTGCAATCCTATATGCCTCTCCACAGGCCTCATTTACAGGTCAAGCTAGCCATGCTGGCCTGCTTATGTTCGGACACTGTGGGTCACAGGCCTGCACCTGCCACATTCCCCCCTTTGATTAATCTCACCCTATTACTTAATAAGGTGAGAATTAAATCACTTTCTGAAGAATCACATCCTGGCTAAAGGATTTCTACCAGGACTGGCTGTATATAAAGCCATGATTTTTGTTGCGGTCTTCCGCTCTACTGTACTATCAATAGTGTTATGAATGGAACGCATACAACATGGGATTAAACATGGTAATAAGAAGATAACAGCAACAAGGATTAGTACCAATACGATGAAAGTCTTAAATCCTCCCACCCATGAAAAGAGGTTAGCAAACCAATTAGGAAATTTCAATGAGTGCTAAGTCTGCACTGGCACATAAGCATGTCTTTGCATATCTTTAGCAATTTCTTCAACTACTTGACCTTTATCATCTATTTTCAAACAGCAATTGGTTAAGTTCAGTTTACCACATACTCCTCCTTCAGCTGCTAACAAATAATCAAGTGCTAAGCGGTTCTGATATATCGCAGTGCGCATCTGTGTACTTTGTCTAGCTAAAAGCGTAAGAGCATGACTAGTTTCGTTAGTTATTATTTCAACTACTGCTTGTAAGCGAATAATACGATTAATCATATAAATTGGGGTACGATAACCATACATACCATCATCATTCCAAGTGGCGGGTCCATAATATTCAATGATTCTTTCTGGTGGCCAATCATCACCTTGCCATTTCTCCCACTTGCCTATCTGTAAGGCCTCTCTCTTCTGTCTTAGTGCTCTTTTGTGTCGGTGGGTAGTGTATACTGGGTATCCTAATTGTTCTCCATGTTCCGTGTTTAAAAGAAAGAAAGAAGGTCTGATGGTTCCTAAGACACATGCTCCTCCCCAGTGTGGTGGGAGTTGTGCATATGCTCGGTTTCCACAGATCCAATATAGGCCAGGTGGGGCTTGCCAGGCTTGGACTTTAGCAAGGTTAGTCCATAGACCTGCAAGTTCAGGAAATCTGGCTAATGGGTTAGGAGGTTCAGGATGTCCAATTCCTGACCACCATGCTATCTTCTTGGTCGTGGCATTATAGTACTTCTGGCTAAGACAGACCAGCTGTCCTACCTTTTGGGTGAACTGGGGTCCAGTTCTGGCATAGCAAAGACGTCCAACGATTGAGTGCGCTAACACCCATTCACTGGTAGTCTTGTGTAATTCAGTCTGATTGTAAATCATGGAATAATTCAATTCTTGGGCTTCCCATGGCCACTGATCTCCCATTTGGGTTCCGCCACAGAAATAACAATCTGTGATCTTAAGACTAGATACTACTGCTCCGGCTAATTCTAGAAATAAATTCTGTGAGGGGTGAGGGATCTCAAACTTATTTACATGCATGGCTTCATAAAAAGTATTATGAATATGATATTTAGATGACTTGTGGGCTTGGGTATTCAATCTGATATACACAATGGTCCCTGGATCTATTGCTCCTCCAGCAATACGTAAACCAAACTTATATCCTTGTTTCCATGCATGGGGATTGTGTATACGTAAGTGTAAGGGGTTACAAGCATCTTTCTGACATTTATCATTTGTGGTTGGCTTGGTTAAAGTAGCCATTCGTTTATCTATTCTCTCATCAGTTATACCAGTATTCCAGGTAGCATAAAAAACACATCCCCAATACGGGCAATAGTAGTCTGCTGCTGGGGCAGTACTATAGCCTGGTTCCTTTTTACCTGTACACTTTCTCCATCCCGTGGCACCTTCTGGACACATATACTTATGGTCATTTCGATACGCTTTCTCCCATGTACCACAGGTGGAGTAACTATCTCTATTAATAGCATTGCATGCATCAAAATTCAAAACAGCAGGTTTAGTAATGTCCTTAAGTGGTGGCGTTGCAGCTAATATAGGTCCATCTGCATCCTTCCATCTTATTTCCATCGTGTAATAGGATGGATTCTGATGCGGATTATAGCATGTTTTAATTTTCCATGAGTGCAAACATTTAGTTCAGTGGTGTTATAGATACACCGAGTTACTGTCCCCTTGCAGGTATAGTAAGAATGATAAAGCAAAGTCTGAGTTACTTTCAGTCCAATTCTAGTAGAAGTAATGCAGGCAGTGCATGGAGGTAAAGCATGAGTCTGTTCAAAACCTCCAAAGAAAGCAACCAAAGCAAAGCAAAAGTAAAGATGCATGTCGATGTTGATTGGAGTTCTTCTGAATCCTCAGCTTGCTGATCTTGATCACGGCGGTCTTTTATTCTTCGTCCCGTTTGCTAATGAAGCAATTTAACGGTTGCTGAGTGTTGATTGAAGATCCTCAGGTTGTCCAGTACACATTGACCAACTTTTTAGCAATTTCAGTTGGCCTGTGAAGTCTGGCTTAGTCAATGTAGTCTCACAGTAGTGTGTCTAATCACACACAAATTGGGTTCGTTGAAACAAAGCTGCTGCTGCATGGAAAACAGCAATCCTCTTCGAAAGACTTGGCTGCTGCAGAACACTTGTGATGAAGTGTCTAAGCTGCTGGTTGCCGTCTCAAAGTAACTCGCAAGGGTGCATCAAGATGCTGTTCTGCTGTCCACTGCTCAGGTTCAGGATCGGCGGCGGGCTTGACTCTGCTGTGGTGGATCCAGGCGTCAATCTCGGCTACCTTTACTGCAGTTGGGGTAGACAGGATGACGGTGTACGGTCCCTTCCAATGGGGTTCCAACGGTGTCTTCTTCCAATCTTTGATCCACACCGAAGTACCAGGCTGGTAGGGATGCAAGGGTTCCGTCAAGTTGATAGGCAACTGGTCTTGGATCCACGTATGGAGAGTCTGCAGAACAAAACTAAGAGCTAGAAGTTCTTGTCTGGTTATTTCTGAACCAATTTGGGCTAGACTTCCTTTGATTCCCTGCACTATTGGTGGGGGTTTACCATACAAAACTTCAAAAGGGGAAAATCCTGTTGACTTTACAGGAGCTGAGCGTATTCTGAATAAAGCTATGGGGAGCACTTGGGGCCACTTCAATTGTGTCTCCTGACAAAGCTTAGACATTTGGGCTTTCAAGGTACGATTCATTCGCTCAACTTTCCCTGAACTCTGGGGTCTGTATGCAGTGTGGAGTTTCCATTGTATCTGCAAAGCTTTTGCTAACTGCTGAGTAACTTGGGAGACAAATGAGGGTCCATTGTCTGACCCTATTACTGCTGGAATTCCGAATCTGGGGACAATCTCTCTCATTAAGACTTTGGTAACTTCTCGGGCTTTCTCAGTTCTGGTTGGGAATGCTTCTACCCACCCAGAGAAAGTACAAACTAATACTAATAAGTAATGGTACCCATTGGCTTTTGGCATTTCGGTGAAATCAACTTGGAGGTTGTGCATAGGGGTCACACCTCTTGACTGAACTCGGGGTGCTGTAATAAGGCCTTGCTTGGCATTATTCTAGCACAAGTTTGACATTGTCGTGCTAGTGAAGCTGTTATGGTTGTCATCAGAGGGATGTAGAAATTTGGTCTGAGTGCTTTTTCCATAGCACTTTTCCCATAGTGGGTGGCTTCGTGGAAAGCTTTGACAAAGGATGGTCCTAACAGTTCAGGGCTTACTATTCGTCCAGGAGGTTGACTGCCCGCTTCTGGAGGCAGCTCAATCCATCCATCTTTCAGTACTCCATTTTCTCTGTCACAATAGTAATCCAATTCTTTGGTGGTATATCGTGGGGTCCATAGATTCAAAGGTACTGGAAACAATGCTGCTTGCATTGGCATAGCTTGTGGGGCAATTTGTCCTGTCATAGCTGCTTGTCGTGCTGAGGCATCTGCAAATCTATTCCCTCGGGCAACTTCTCCTTTTCCTGCTTGATGTCCTCTGCAATGCGTGACAGCTACACGTGTTGGGGCCCATACTGCATCAAGTAACATCAATATTTCGGGACCATATTTGACTGATTTTCCTCCGGATGTGATGAGTTCCTCTTTCTTTATAGAGAGAGCTCCATGGGCATGCAGGGTAGTGAAGGCATATTTGGAATCTGTATATACATTCAGTATAAGTTTTTCTCCTAACAACAATGCTCTGGTGAGTGCTATCAATTCGGCTTTCTGGGCTGATGTGCCTGAGGCTAGGGCTGATGATTCAACTACTTCATGTTGAGTGACGACTGCATATCCGGCACAGCATCGTCGTCCATCAAGGATGAGACTGCTCCCATCAACATAATAGGTTTGGTCAGGATTGTCTATGTGCTCTTCTGTCAAGTCGTGTCGGATGGAGAACACAGTCTCCATGACTTCGATACAGTCATGTTCTGGGAGTTCTTCACTGATGGGTATCAAGGTGGCTGGATTCAGGGCATGGCTCACTTCAAGTTGTATCTGTGGGTTTTCACATAACATGCTCTGGTACTTCAACATTCGGGAATTGGTGAGCCAATAATTTGCTTTCTGTTCCATAAGGGCAAGGACTGCATGTGGCACAGTGACTCGTATGTTCTGTCCTAGTGTGAGTTTGTCTGCTTCACTCACTAGTAGCGCTGTAGCTGCAACTGCTCTCAAGCAAGGTGGCCATCCTTTGGCCACAGGATCCAATTGTTTCGATAGGTAGGCTACAGGTCGCTCCCAATTTCCCAGTTTCTGAGTCAACATGCCCAAGGCATTTCCCTGTGCTTCATGTACAAACAAGTGGAAAGGTTTGTGGACATCTGGTAGTCCAAGTGCTGGTGATGACATCAATTCTTCCTTTACCGTCTTGAAGGCTGTATCCTGCTCAAGTCCCCACTCCAGTGGCGACTTTTCTTCTCCTTTTGTGACTTCATACAATGGTTTGGCAATTTGGGCAAAGTTTGGGGTATCCAAATTCGGCAATATCCTGCCGCTCCCAGAAAGGCTCTGACTTGCTTTCTGGTTGTTGGAGTTGGAATTCTACATACTGCTTCTTTTCTTTCTCTGCCTAATCTTCTGCTTCCTTGGGTGATACGAAAACCCAGGTATTTCACTTCTTTTTGGCATAGCTGTGCTTTGGCTCTGGAAACTTTGTATCCAGCTTCCTCTAGTAACTGCAAGAGATCTTTGGTGGCTAGTATACATTCACTTTCTGATACGGCAGCTATCAACAGATCATCCACGTATTGGAGAAGCACTCTCTTCCCCGGGGCTACTGGATAGCTTGAAAGGTCTTGATTCAGTGCGGCACTAAAGATGGTAGGCGAATTCTTGAATCCTTGGGGTAATCTTGTCCAGGTAAGTTGGCCCCCTCTTCCAGAGATGGGGTCCTGCCATTCGAATGCAAACAATATTTGGCTTACAGGGGCTAATCTTATGCAAAAGAATGCATCTTTCAAATCCAGTACAGTGAAATGGGTAGCTTCAGCAGGTATCAGTCCTAGGAGGGTGTAAGGATTGGGTACGACTGGATGTATGGTCTCAGCTGCATCATTTACTCTTCTCAAATCTTGCACTGGGCGATAATCATCTGTCCCAGGCTTCTTTACTGGCAAAAGTGGAGTGTTCCATGGGGATTGACATACTTTTAGTAGGCCATACTCAAGCAATCTTTGTAGGTGGCGATGAATGCCTTCAATTGCGGCTCTTGGGAGAGGGTACTGTTTGACGTGCACTGGTGTAGCACTAGGCTTGAGGGTTACAATCACTGGAGCTATATGTTTGGCTAGGCCTGGGGGGCTGCCTTCTGCCCATACTCCAGGTGGTGCATCAATACTTTTCAAAGTTTGTTCAAAATAGGTATCTTGAATCGAATCATCAATGTAGTATCTCCATTCTTCTTCTCGGGAACTGTCAGCAGCATCACTCCTGCTGGTTTGGTTTGGGGATTTACTGTCATTTGCATTTCTCCTTGCTCAGAGAAAGATATTTGTGCTTGAAGCTTGGCTAACATATCTCGTCCCAGTAGTGGCACTGGGCATTCGGGCATGTAAAGGAATTGATGAGTTACTTGCTGTCCTCCCAGACTGCATATTCGGTTTTGAAGAAAAGACTTTGTGGCTTTGGCACCAGTTGCTCCTATAATGGTGACTGCTTTTGTAGTGAATGGGGCTATCTTTTTGTCTATTACTGAATGTTGTGCTCCAGTATCAACCATAAAGTCCATAATTTGGTCTCCTATTTGTATTCCGACCATAGGCTCCTGGAGACCTAAAGCAAACTTGGAGCCCGGTCTGTCCTAATCCACGTCATTCTCATCATGGGCTGGTGTGGCCAATGCTTGAATGGCTCCTCCTCTCTCTCGCTGGAATTGTTCTCGATTGGCTCCTCCTCCTCGGCTTCGGGGATAGCTTCGTCTTTCTTCTCGCCACTGATGGCTGCTGTCGTCATCATGCTGGGCGTCTTCGAGTTGCGGGCACGTATCTCTCCAATGTCCTTCCTCTCTGCAATAGGCGCATTGGTTCACGCCTAGTCTCTGGGTCCGGCCTCCGCCTTGACCCGCCCTCTTCCTCTACTCCTTCGACTAGGGACACCTCCCCTTTTCTGTTCCACTATGGCCGCAGCCAAAAAATCAGCTTTCTTCTTCATCTTTCTATCACATTCTCTCTGTCTTTCAGTATCACGATTCACATACACTTTATGAGCGACTTCCAATAACTGTGTTGCATTCATGCCTGCAAACCCTTCTAACTTCTGTAATTTGCGTCTAATGTCTGGTTGAGACTGGTTTACAAAAGCAGAATTCACCATACATAAACTTCCTGGTGCCTCGGGATCATAGGGAGTATACATTCTGTAAGCTTCAGTTAATCTCTCATAAAAATCTGCTGGGCTCTCATCTATCCCTTGGATAACTCCTGCAACTTTGGAAAGGTTCATAGCTTTCTGGCCCCCCCTTTTCAGGCCTTGTAAAAAGCCTTGGCGAAAACGGGCTAGGGCTGTGGATCCTTCATCTGTATTTGGATCCCATTGGGGGTCTTCATTCGGGAATTCTCTCTGAGCTGCTTCCCGACGGTCTATTATATTCTGCCCCTGTGCCGGAGCTACAGGTTTCTCTGCCATCCATTCAATAGCTGCTTTTCTAATTCTTGCTCGCTCTTCTGTCGTGAATAGGGTGGTCAGGAGCTGACGGCAATCTGGCCAAGTGGGTTGGTGAGTTTCCATAATACTAGTTACTAATTCTGTCAGCTCCTGGGGCTTACTAGTATAGGAGGCGTAATGCGACCTCCAATTTAATAAATCAGTTGTAGAGAAAGGGATATACACATAGGTTAGGGGTCCCGCTACCACTTCATCATTATCATTCTTTACGGGCACTCCCGGGACTTGCCGTAAGGGAAACAGTTTGGCTGCCATGGGTGTCTTTTGGGATCTAAGGGTTATCGTTGTTGCCTTTGCAGGAGTCACTTTCTTTTTCTCAACAGGTTTTGCTTTGGGTTTCTCTCTCACTGGCGTGCTAGTGCTAACGCTAGCTTTCTCAATTATTTGTACATTTTCCTCCTCATCTGGGGGATTCTCTCTTTCTCCTTCTTCGGTCTCCACTTCTGACTCGCTTTTTAGGTCCTCCTCTTCTTTTCCCGCTAATTCTTCCTCTTTCTCTCCTCCGGGAGGGGGATCAGGGGTTGGGTCCCACCTCGGCTCTGGCCGTCTCTGGGGTTCTGGGGCAGGACGCCGGGCTACTCTTACTGGACCTGGGGTTCGGGGCTGCCTGAGAATTATTTCTGGAGAATCAGGATCTGCCAGGATGGGCTTCTTTCTGGCTTTCTTATCCTGCTCTTTCATTCTAGGCTGTTCCGTTTTCTGTCTAGAATCTGCTTTAGCTAACATTATTCTGCACTGTTCCTCATAACAGCGCTGCGCCCAGGGGGGCGGATCTTCACAAATACTTAACCAGGAATCTATATAGGGGTACTGGTCGGGGTGCGCTATCCGCACTCTACGGTGTATTGACTGAATAATCTCTACTTTGAACGTTTCCTCTCGGGGCCAGATGGGGTCTAGATCGGGCCACTCCCTAGTACACAAAATCTGCAAACGGGCTGCTGTCATTTTAATACCATAATCTCCTGAATATCCCTCTTTAAAATGTGCGATCATACATTCTAATGGAGTGTTTCTAGTAGACCCCGCCCCTCCCATTTCGATGTGTGCGCGCAACAACAGACAGAAGGGAAAAGGAGGGCGGACCGTGGGTAAGGGGTCCACACGGCCCTGGAAACGTATAAGGAGTACAAATAACAAGACAAGACGACAATCGCTTCCCCCTTTTCGCGACCTGAACGCGGTCGCCCAGTCAGGAAATGCGCTACTCAGGGGTCCGCCTTCACTTGGTCCGTGCTGCCAGACCTCTCATTCACACTTCGTTCACACAATCATGCTAGCAACGTATCCCAGAATGCATTCGTTTCTATCTGTTCTGACTAGTCTTTTCCAATTTCCCAATTACAAAAAGGATGGGGGTTTCACCCGGCGAATTCCCATGCGGGGTTACTCGGCCCTTCCTTGAGAGGTGATCATGCTCTCTTACCAATTCCCAATATCTCGAGATTACAAATTCCAAAGTTCCAAGTTCCAATGGCAGTACTGCGCTTTCTATTTCTGTCTAGACCCAAAATCAAAACTATACTCACCGGATCCGGTCCTCAAACTTCCCAAGCAGGCGCATGAGTTGGACCTCGGACTCCCCTCACTCGGGTTCGAGGCGTTGACTCCAGCCGGGCTCGTCACCCGCCGAGGTCCGACCAGCTCCCTCCGATACAAGGGACCGGTGGCGCCAGGGAGCAGCCCTCGTCGGAAGGGCGCGATCCCGGCAGGACCAAGCCTATAGAGGCGGAAAGTCATGGTATATTGCCCTATATACACTTTGATTCCACAACTTCCCGGCCAACGCACCAAGGAATATGTAGCAGCAAAGCGCAGACAAACCAATGATACCAGGAGTCTGTTCAGAAGGTCCAAATCATTTATTTGTGCACAAGTCTCGAACCAATCAATTTCAAAATGGCTGAGCAAAGTTTTCAAGCATTACAACAACTTTTATAGACTTCTGTTCCATTCTAGGTATAGAAAAACATTTCATTGGTCCCGGTAGCCTCCCGTACCTCCCGTACCTCTTCTATTGGTCCCGGTACTGATAAGTTTATCCAGTTATGTCCCTCCAGTGGGCATGACACCTGCATACCCCCCTTCTAGTCCCAATTACAATGGTCAGTTCATCAACTTGTTACTTTCACACTCTCAAGGTTATAGAACCAATTTGTACGTGCAGAGGAGCTGGGCTCTGCAACTCATCTGTCAGCACTCCTAATTATTTCTTTGCAGATGTAACTCTTTCTTATCAGTAACTTTTAAACATGTCTTTTCTGTATTTTTTCCATCTTTCAATACTGCAGTTCTGCTTACCTAAGCTAATTCAATACTTCTACTGAGTTCTATCTTACAATAGCAGCATATTGGGGGATGTGCAATCCTATATGCCTCTCCACAGGCCTCATTTACAGGTCAAGCTAGCCATGCTGGCCTGCTTATGTTCGGACACTGTGGGTCACAGGCCTGCACCTGCCACACTGCTAACAGTTGTTCCAGAGCTGATGACTATTGGCATTGCAGGCACAGGAGATTGGCATCAGCATCCCACCCCTGCTTGGAATAACATCACTGCATTTGGGATTCTTGGAAACAGCTGCCACAAACTTGGTGACTGCTTTTTTTTTTTTAGTGCCTTTGAGTCAGTCCTGACTCCTGGCGACCCAGAAGCTCCTGGGTTTTCTTGGCAGTGTCACCAGAAGTAGATTGCCAGGCCTTTCTTCCGAGGCACTGGAGGGTGAAGTGACTTGCCCAAGGCCACAAGGAGTGCTAGTGGGAATCAAACCCTGGTTGCTTGGTTACCAAGCCAGTGTTCTAACCACTATGCTACTCCTCCACTCCTTGGTGACTGCTATGAGATCCAATAGGACAGTCACTGGCCAAAAGGAGCAGGACATGCCGACATGCCAGCATGCCTCAATTGTGCAGACCATTAAGTGTCTATCAGTGTTATTGACCTGGTTCAGGATTTATTGGGTCCAGCTTGTAATGTGCAGGCCCTGTGGACCAAGTGTTATGTGTCCCCCCCCCCCCCCCCCCATATTCAGAGTAACCCCTGCAACCGGTCAGTAGCACAATTTACAGCTGTTATGTGCCGGAAGCACACAGTGTCCCTGTGTAATTCTGGCCTGATGTGATGGATCACTGCATTCTCCCTTTGTTGATCATTTGCAGAGAACAGTTCAGAATGTGCAATGCATCATGGGTGATGGAGGGGCTAACCTATACCGACACACAAAGCTGAAATTGCAGCCATTGTGATCACAGGGGCATTGCCCTGTATGTGCTTGTCATCTATGATGGTGGAGGACGTGTGCATAGCCCCCCGGGGAGGACAGTATGGTCTGAAATGGACCACAAGGGTCCCTGATGTTGTTTGCATTGGTGTGTTTGCAGGTGTACCTCTCTCGGTGTGTGTAACAGGTCATAGGGGTCTGCACACCCTGCACATGTGCTGCCTCTGGGGTATGTGTCACACTGGAGCACAGCTGACCCATATGTGTGCATGTTTTTTTCCTTTGGGGGACCATCAGGAGGACGGGCATTTTGACCTCACATGTGCCTTCACCTTTGTACAAGAACTGTATCCTGCAGCAGTGTGTCTGTTGAGCAACTGCAGTACTGTGTTTCCTGTGCATTATGTACTGCATGTGTGCCGATGTAGCCAGGACATAGATGTGGCATACCACAGTCTCATAATGTGCCAAGCGCATTGTTTCATGTGGCTGATTTCACCCATTGCAGGCAGGGATCTGTGGTCTCTTTAAGTCCAGGCTTTGCTAAGCAGGAAGGTATGGAGGTGCAGCCTAATGGTAAGAGCACTGGCTCTACAAGGAATGGATAAGGGTATGATTCCCACTTGCTTTCTTTGTGGTTGTGGGATACTCAGTTCATTTTGATGGCAGAACAAGTCCAGGGTCTGTTTTAACTGGTGGATACACAGTTGTATGCTTTAAGTGTTCCGATAGCACATTGGATCTGTACACATCCTATTTGCGATCATGCTCTTCTGAGAGAATGGCTTTCTTGGCTCTGCTGCAGACCATTGCAGAGAGTCAGACATGTTTGCCTTACAGATGCACACCACCCGAGTGGAGGTATAGCAGAGGTGGCTTAGGAGCTGAGACAGCAGTGTTCGGTTTCCACTTGCACTCCTTGTGTGACTGGTGGGAGCATTTTCAAGATGCTTTTATGTATGTATAATCCTTCAAAACATGACCTCTAGGCCTTGTGGCTTTGGGCAGGTCACTTAACTCTCTACTTCCTCAGATAATCCAAGTTATCAATGCCCCTGTTTGTAATGTATTTTAACACATTAATGCTATAGTGTGGACCACTTTGACTGCGATTATACAGCGGTATCCAAACAATCAATTATGTACATAAATATGTAATATACATAGCAAACTTGATTGAGTATTTCATCATCACTGTGACTGCACAGCTTTGGCTCCAGACACTCCAGCTCTGCACTCTGCCCACAGATCGGACGTCGGGGGAGGAAGCAGGAGTTGCTCGCCCCTCCCACTCCCCTCACCGAGGACCAATCAGGAGCTCTCCTCCGCATTGAAAAGCAGCAATCTGGCACAAGAACTTCCTCTGCTCCGGACCCTCCAGCTGTGCACTCTGCCCACCGATCGGACCAATCGGGTGCTCTCCTAGACATTGAAAAGCAGCAATCCAGCAGGCGTGCCCACACCTGAGGGCCTCGCCAGAGGGCCCTTTGGCGTGGCCCTTAGGCATGGACAGTAGGCACCATCAAAATCCCTATCCCGTCAGAATACAGCAAAGTGAATGGAGCCTAACAGCACCATCTGAGGAACACCCTGAAACCTCCAGCTCATCCACCAGAGGAATCAAAAACTCAAACCAGGACACAGTTCTGGAAACAAACCAAGACACAGAACGCGAAGAATGGTGAGTAAACCTTGCACACAGCACCCAGCTGAACAGGACAACCATATGTAATGCAATCACACATAAAGGGAGACCATTTTAAGTGCCGATTGTTAAACTGCACAATCAACCCAACCCAAATCTATTTGCCATTCAAACAACATACACAAGCCAAGTACAATGGATAAAAAAATAATACTCACACTGCTCCTGCTCCTCCTACTCCTCAAAAGCGGACACTCACATACTGGAGAAGCCAAATTACCATCACACACACACCAGATATCAATTATACAAACAGGCAGATATGCAACATACAAGATACATACACACAAATCAAAAACACCACAACAGACCACGAAGAATAATACACATAACTCCTACCAGCAATGATGAAATATTTCCTATCAAAATACCACAATATACCACACTCTCCTGTGCATTAGTCAATGCCCGATCCATACGGAACAAATTCCACACAATAATGGATTACATACAGAACCAGGACATAGACATCATGTGCATCACCGAAACAGGGCTCTCTGATACTGACAACGTACTTATAAATCAAATGGCCTCCCAGCAGTATACAATACACAACTCCACAAGAACAACACACAGAGGCCAGGGGTGTGCTAGTTATTGTGAAGTCACACCTACAATTCAATACCACCTTCAACATCCGATCCACAGGAAGTAGCATAGTAACAATCTCAAATAAGCACTCTGTCTCCTTTACAGAGCCCCAAGCTCAAATGAAGACAAATTCTCCACCATATTGGAACAAATCTGCTCCCTTGCAACCCAAAACAAATCTCTCATAGTCCTAAGGGACCCCAATATCCCATCATTATCCACCCTGAATCAAGATACTTTTATGGAAACAATGGAAGATCTGCAATACATCCAACTAATAAAGACCCCAACTCACAAGCTGGGAGGAACCCTCGACCTTGTATTTTCACCAAACCAACACTGCATTAATGACATGATAACACATATAACTGTCACCCCAATCCCTTGGTCAAATCACCACAGGATCAACTTCTCCATAAACGCACCCATGATGAGCCAAGCACCTGAAACAAACCTCAAGGTTTTGAACCTTCCACAAGATAAATTACTGGGAGAAGTACTACCAGAATTAGACCAAAGCTTAACAGACCTGGATACCACCATTGCCAAATGGAACAAAACTCTATATAACGCAGCAATCGCGCCAAATAAACCAACCCATAGCAACAAGAGGAAACACTACGCCCCCCTGGTATTCATGTGAAATCAACGAACATAAAAAATGCCTAAGGAATACGGAAAGACAATAAGAACCAAAAGCCATCACCTCTTGACAAAATACAATGAAATGCAAGCCACATACCATAATATGATAACCAGTCACAAGAAGGAATACCACTCAAACCTGATAATGAAATCAATTAACAAACCAAGGGAGCTCTTCTCCATAGTAAGCAATCTCACCAAAGAACCGATTAAAACAGACCATCACAAGACCTAGCAGACTATATACAACTCAAAATACACACAGATACCTCTCAAGAAACCACCAATCTAATATACAACATATAAAGGATGAAACATGGAACATATTCCACATCCCATCAAGACACTCAACTCCATCATAACCAACTTAAACACAACAACCTCACCTCTTGACCCTTGCCCAGCTACCTGGATCAAGCAAACAAGAGAGTACTTAATACCCCATCTACAAATGATTGTTGAATCCTCACTCACTCAAGGATACCTCCCCCAGCAACTCAAGAAAGCATCCATCAGACCAGTCCTTAAGAACAAAAATCTTGACAAAAACAAACCAAACTCCTACCTTCATAACCAAGATAATTGAAAAATGTGTACAGCATCAACTACAGGACCACATAGACACCTACGCCCCATTGGACCCACACCAATACGGCTTTAAACAAAACCGCGGCATAGAAACACTGATTACATCTCTCTTGGACACCCTTGTAACAGGCATGGACAAGATACACCAGGGCTTTGTATTATGCTTCATAGACATCACTGCCGCCTTTGTAAATCACAACACTCTGCTGCAAAGACTCAGAGATGTGGGAATAAATGGCATAGTACTAGATTGACTCCTATAACCTCTCCCACTGTACACAGCAAGTAAGAATCAAAAACCAACAGTCTAAACCATTCACCCAACACCAAGGTGTCCCACAAGACTCAGTTCTCTCAGCACTACTATTCAATGTTTACATTCAGCCAATATGCAACAGTACAAAACAATTCAATATGCATTACAGAATATATGCAGACGACATCATGGTATTCACTCCCATAAACATCAAATATCAAAACTACACACAAATCACAACATGCCTAGAATCAATGTCCCTTGGTGCGCTTATCTCTTCCCATGGCTTTCAGTACCATCTGTATGCTGATGACTCCCAGATCTACCTCTCTACGCCTGAACTCTCTCCGGCAATCCAGACCCAGATCTCTGCCTGCCTTTCTGACATTGCTGCCTGGATGTCTCACTGCCGCTTGAAATTGAACATGGCCAAGACTGAACTTCTTATCTTTCCCCCTAAAACCTCCCCTCCTCTTCCTCCTTTCTCAGTCTCTGTGGATAGCTCTGTACTCCTTCCTGTTTCCTCGGCCCACAATCTAGGGGTTGTCTTTGACTCCTCTCTCTCCTTCTCCACACATATCCATCTTGTAGCTAAGACCTGCCGTTTCTTTCTCTATAACATTAGCAAAATCCTCCCTTTCCTTTCTGAACACAATACTAAAACGCTTATCCACTCCTTAATCACCTCCCGTCTTGACTACTGTAACCTACTCCTTGCTGGTCTCCCTTTGAATCATCTCTCTCCCCTTCAATCTGTTCAACAATCCGCTGCACGGCTAATCTTCCGCCAGCCTCGTCATGCCCTTATTACTCCTCTTCTCAAGTCACTTCACTGGCTCCCTATCCGTTTCCACATCCAGTTCAAACTTCTCCTGTTGACCTATAAATGCATTCACTCTGCAGCTCCTCAGTACCTTTCTTCTCTTATCTCTCCTTACAACCCCCCTTGGGAACTCCGCTCTTCTAGCCAACTGCTTCTATCTGTACCCTTCTCTTCTACTGCTAACTCCAGACTTTGCTCCTTTCATTTTGCTGCACCTTACGCCTGGAACAAACTACCTCTGGCTGTACGCCAGGCACCTTCTCTAACCCTCTTCAAATCCATTTTGAAAGCTCACCTCTTCGCTGCTGCTTTTGGACCTTGACTCACCTGATCTCCTTTCTTTCCCCTTGTTTTACCCCTGCTTACACCTTCTGTGTTTTACCCCTGCTTACACCTTCTGTGTTTTGTCTTGACTAGATTGTAAGCTCTGATGAGCAGGGATTGTCTCTTACATGTCTGTACAACGCTGCGTATGACTGGTAGTGGAGGAGTGGCCTAGTGGTTGGGGCATGGTACTTCAGGTCAGGGGTTCAAATCCCACTAGAGGACAGCAACCTTTGGGCCGGAAGGACTGAGGTTTCTAGTCCCACAGGTGCTCCTTGTGGTCTTGGGCAAGCCACTTAACCCTCCATAGCCCATGTTCCCTGTAAATAGTTATCTCCAAGTTATAATGCCCTGTTCAATGTAATTTCAGTTTGTTCAACGTAAACCACACTGATGCAGAATAGCATGGTATATAAGAGAATGTAAATAAATAAATAAAATAGCGCTATACAAATGCTCAGTAGTAGTAGTAGTAGTAGTAGTAGAATGGCTCAACAGTCAAAGCCTATTCATAAATTACAAAAAATCTGAACTGATGCACATTACCAGGAGTACTATATTCTCTCCACCAGACTCAATAAAGATCTTTGACCACACCAGAAGCAATAAACAGGAAGTCAAATACCTCAAAGTTACCTTTGACCAGCAACTTAGCTTCCAGTCTCACATCAAAAAGATGACTAGATCAGCCTACCACAACCTCAGAATGCTACGCAAACTCAAACCACTACTCACCGACAACGACTTCCGAACTGCATGCCAAGCCATAATAATGTATATAATAGATTTCTGTAATGCAATTTACCATGGCCTTCCAAAGAAAACAACCCTCCCCCTACAACTGGTGCTAAACAATGCAGCCAGAATCATCAATGGAACAGCAAAATACAGCCATATAACCCCCACGCTTCACCAGCTACACTGGCTCCCTGTCACTGTACACACTAAATACAAAAACATAATAGTAATCTTCAAAATATTAAATATCCTCTCTCCAGCAACTCTCCAACCATTGATCACTCCCACCAGAAAAAGAAAAGGAGCAGACAACAACATATTTGAGACCCCACTAAACCTCAGAAAAGCAAACCAATCCACCTGCAATAGAGCCTTCTCCCTGTATGCACCCCAGCTGTGGAATGATCTCCCCACCTCAACACGTGCAATCAAAGACCTAGTGGACTTTAGGGAAACCATATAAACTCACCTTTTCCTAGAATACTTTTGGACCTACCCCAGAAGACTATGAATCCATGACGAAATGGACCTCTAAACACTGCAGCAGTTTCTTTGTATATAGTTAGCAATTGTTAATTGCTTGTTATACACCAACTAACCTCCAAGTTGTATACTCCTGTTCTATGTAAAGCTTGTTGCTGTAACTGTTCCATGTAAACCACTTTGAATGTATGATAAGGCGGTATAGAAGACCTGTTAAATAAATAAATAAAATAAATCACATCTATGCATTACATGCTCCTACATACTACCCCTGGGATGGCCACCTGCAGAGATAATCACACTTCTTTAATTGCTCCATATGACCAGTATGAGCGACTCTTCTTCAGTTGTGTATGCACATTTGTGTGAAGAGTTGTATGGTGGTTGGGAGTCTGTGCCAGCTGTGCGACCAACAAAGCTGGTATTGGGACTCCAACTTGGCGTGGCCACACTATTTTCCAATACACTCCAACTGCACTGGTGATGTCACATCAAGTACATCGATGCTGCAAACCGATACCACCCTCTCATCTACCGCCATCCTTCCTTCAGCCCATCCAGCTGCCTCTGCCAGCTCTGTGCAGTCATGTGTTCTCCTGCCAGCTGATACACCATGGACCACACAGGTATTTTTCCCTCATTTCACTGTATTATTCACGCTCTCCTGTGACTAATCTGCACGTCAGCATTCCCGTTCCATCATCCTTTTGATGCACACATCGTGGCACTTAAGGCACTGCAGTCGGACACGTCTTCCACATCCTTTGCCACACACTGATATTACAGCATTTTACGTGGGCACCTCTCAATGACTTAGTACAGCTGCCTCCCACATGCTCATCCCACTAACTGACTGCTACATAGGATGCCCAAGGATCTGTCAGGTCCATCAGCTCACACCATCCAGCACCTTTACATTGACTGTTGCTGGGGCTCCCTTATCCAGCATTAAGGTAAATGCCATTTTCAGGTGTTAAGGTGCACGCTTGACACCTTAACGCCCAGTGTCCTGTTAGCGCATGCTAAGCAAGCCCTTGTACCCTTACCGTCAGAATGCCTACTATCCACTCAGAGCCTTTATCGTGCACAAACACCATTAACGTTGCCGTTATCGCTTGATATGCCTTGCTCCATTGACGCTCTTTAGTGAACATACCCCATAGACAGTCATTTACATGGGTCATGCAGAATACCAGACTATACAAGTGGAGGGACTCTTACACCTACAAACTGAATTAGTATGTGTGTGCCCTTGGCCTTTGCCCTGCCTGATGCCTATCCTTGTCCTTTAACCCTGCCTTGTTTCTGCGAGTCCTCTGATCTTTTCAGGCCTTTCACACTGTGGAGTCTGTCTGCTTTGCATTTTTCAGAACAGAACCACACTTTTCTAAGACAATAGGCAGGAACACAAACAGAGAGAATCAGCGTAACTCCTCTCTACCTTAGCCATGTATGTTCTATTTGCTTTATTTCTGTCTAAGTCTGATATTTTTTTGCCCTCTTTTAACTTTCCTATTCTGTAGCTTCTAACAGCACATCCTTCCCCTCTGAGGAATGCAAGTACACAGTGATGCTAATTTTAGTTCCCTGTAAAATAGTTATCTCCAAGTTATAATGCCCTGTTCAATGTAATTTCAGTTTGTTCAATGTAAACCGCACTGATGCAGAATAGCACGGTATATAAGAGAATGTAAATAAATAAATAAATAGTTTCCTGCTAATATCATCAGCTATGGGATTTAGAAGAAGTAAGGCCAAGGTAGGCTTGTCTGGCTGCTTGCTAAAAGGTTTCAACATGATAGGTCAAATGACTCCTGCTTCTTCCTTTTCCCTCCCCAAGGAAACTCTGCTATGCCTAGCCAAGCAAAAATACAGGCTTTTTCATAATGGCACAAAAAATGAATTGCAGTAAATGATTTTCAGCACAATCCAGTCCTGTGTCCATTTGGTTTGTTTAAAAGAGAACAACCAAAAATGGCCTCATTTTTGGCATTTTGCCATCATTCATGTTCAAACAAATGCAAATCCTTAATAGACACCCATTAGAGATAACGGAACAGCAACACAAGGCAGGGCGACTCACAATAAAATCAGCACAATGGCATCCAGGGGGATGTTATTTGTTTCCTTAAAGAAAACTTTTGGGTGGCTGCTCCAATTACATAAATCTGTGGTCAGGTTTTAAATTGAGTTTTCTTCTTTTTGTCATGGTTGGGATGAAATCGATAGCTACAAACCGGCTTAAATAGCAATCTTTACTGTAACTTTATTGTTGATCATCATCACTCATATTTCGACAGACGTTAGATGTGCCTAGCCTGTGCTCATAACCAAGGACACTGCAGAATAATGTATATAAATTGAGTTTTATTGATCATGGAACATCTGCTGGCACTTAAATATGTTGACATATAAACAGGACCATAAGCTTTGCAAGTTTGCATTTTTATTCATTCCTCATAAAATTATAATTTATAATCAAATGTTCTCTGTTTGTTTTCTTTATCACCTTCATAAAGATAAAGTAATGCAACCAGGAGTTTTGAATCACAAACCCATTAAAAGACTGCAAAGTCTTAAGGTTTCTTCTGATTTATGGGAAAGCACTTCATTGCTTTTCCTTTAGAGCTGATGCTACTATTTAATTTAATTTTGCCTGTCGTGGTGTGGGAGCTATCGAGCATGCTATTTTTTTGCCCAGAAATGAAAATGTAATGCTGTTTTCTTAATGAACATTTGTCATTAAGGTGACAAAGCAAACTTTTGATGCTGAAAATTCCGGAACCTTAATTAAGGTGAGAGGCCTGAAATCAAACTACAGATGTCATGAAACAAAAAAAAGGTCTAAGAAATAAATATGAATTGCATTCTTTCTCATATTTTATGCATAAATCTTTCTCACATTTAAAAAACAACAACATTTACCAGTACTTGCATTTGTACATCATCTTAAATTGTTGAAACCTCTTCCAATAATGGTGACAAGGATTTTCATGTGCCATGTAACTTTGTTTAAATAGGATCCAGTGTTTCCCGCTAAACTGCGCTGAGTCCTCTACCGGCATTCCTGCTGGTGGGGGAGGTGCAAAGCGATCACGCTTAGGATTGCACAACATCTGCAGGCCCTAGGGACTTACCTATGCCACGCAATCCTATGCGTGATCGCTTTCGCGATTGCTTTGTAGCTCCCACCACAGGCAAGAATGCCGGCAAAGAGGACTCAGCACAGCTTAGCAGGAACATTGATAGGATCCCAAAATGCTGCACAGTGTAATTACTCAGATACCAATATTACAATCACCTATGTGCTATAAAGTTCTGCTACCAATTTTAGTAGTCAGTTTAAGTATCAGTTTCCAAAGGACAGAAGTAAAATGAACAATGTTGTTATTTTAGCATAGCAGAAAAAACTGAGGCACAAAGCAGAAAGAGTGATGTGCTTATGATCATCCTCTATTGAGATTCATGGGAGTATCAGAAAGACAATATGAGGGTAATTTTTTTAGGGTCAGCTCGATATACACAAGTTTCCATGCATGTATTTCATGCCTATTTTATGAAGCGAGGTACACATGTTCTTTACATTCTAAAATAGGGACGTAAGTGTTGGCGGCGGAGGATCACATTTCTGTGGCAATGGCAACAACACTAGAATTACCTGCGCAGAAGAAAGGCCTGGCAATCTACTTCCATATCTTGCCACGAAAACCCAATGGATAGTCACAACAAAACAAACTTCACTACAGTGCTAGAAGATGAGACCCCCAGGTCGGAAGGCACTCAACTGGCTACTGGGGAGGAGTTGAAGACTTTTCAGAGTAAAGCCAGCATTTATGATGTGGTTGGATCAAAGCCCTTGGGATGTCTGACTGCTGATGTAGCTGCACATGAAATGAGAGTCAGAAGCTCCAAAGATGTCTTACATACTGAGACATGGAACGTACAAAGCATGAACCAAAGGAAGTTGGAGGTGGTTAAGAATGAAATGGAACGTGTACAATGCGATCTGTTGGGTGTCAATGAACTGAAATGGACTGGCATTGGCCACTTTGCATCTGATGATCACATGGTTTACTATGCTGGAAATGAAAGACAAAGAAGAAATGATGTTACATTTATAATCAAGAAGAAGCTTGCAAGAACTGTAATAAATATGATGTAATCACGTGAACGCTTAAGGGTATGTTTACTAAAGGGCGTTAAGGGAGCAAGTGTGCCATTAACCACCTGTTATCGGCACCCTTGCACCCTTAACTCTGCGAAGAAGCTGCATTAACGAACATTAAAGGCTCCTGTAGCGTTAAGGGAACAGTATGGTTTATGGTTTATATAAACACTTGATATACCGCCTTGCTTGACAATCAAAGTGGTTTACAATAAACATTAGAAATATAATAAATAGAAACTGGAAAAGAAAGCCAAATATTTAATAGAATAGACGGTAAGAAAGAGGAAAGGAGGGAATTAGGAAGGGGGGATCCTAAACATACCCAGTCTTAAGATCAGAGGCCAGCTGAAAAGATGCATTTTGAGAGCAGCTTTAAATATCGAAAAGGAAGATTCCATATGTAGTACGAAAGGGAGGGAATTCCAGAGAGAAAAAGACTGCAATGTGATGGGTACTTTCAAGATGAGCCTGAGAAGGGGGAGGAATGAACAAACAGCATACCTGAATGTAGGACTCGAGACAAAGCATGGGGATAAGGTGAGAATGAAGATACTCTGGGAAACCAGAGTGCATGATCTTATGAGTAAGAGTAAGTAATTTGTACTGAGAACAGTATGCGATAGGGAGCCAGTGGGACTTGATGAGTAAAGGAGTAACATGGTCAAATTTTGAGGCATGATGCAGATGATCGTATAGAAATGTTTTGAGTGGACTGTAGCGACAAAGCTGATACTTAAGAAGAACCTGAGTAAATGATGTTGGTAATCCAATTTTAAAATGACCAAAAATAGAAGCAATGCAACTAAAGATGATGAAGGGAGAACAGAATGAATTGAATGAATCTGGCGCAGGGAAAAGAAACAGCGTTTCGCTAAGGAGTTGATATGAGAATGAAAGTTAATTGCAGGATCTAAGGTGACACCAAGATATCTCAGGCAGACACCAAAGGGATAGGGAAGGTATGGATGGTAGGTAATAGACCTGGGGAAGGGAAGGAATCTGACAGCCATAGAGCAGATGCTTTTGCAGGATTAAGTATTAAGCAAAGAGCATGAAGCCAGGAAGAGACCGAGTCCAGACAAACCAGACAAAGAGTTCAAAATAGTAAGATCAGGTGACACTGCAGAAGTGTGAAACAGCAGCAGGATGTCATCCGCATAGAAATATACGGAGATACCCTGCTGCTGAATCAGAAGAACAAGAGAAGCCAAGAAAACATTGACAAGAAGAGGTGCCAATACCGAGCCTTGAGGTACGCCACAAGACAGGGGAAAAAGAGAAGAGGTGGATCTCTAAAATGTCACACAAAGATTGATCAGAAAGGAATGAATGAAACCATTGCAGCACAGTATCACCAAGTCCAACATCCACAAGATGAGAAAGGAGAAGGGAGTGATCAACCAAATCAAATGCACTAGAAAGATCCAAAGATATAGCCAAAATAATGTCACCCTTTTCTCAGGAAACATCAACCTCGTTAAGAATGGAAAGAAGAATAGTTTTGGCACAATGACCCCATCTAAATCCAGATTGCCAAGTATGAAGATGACTGGGTTTTTCTAGATGATTAGAGAGGCTGAAGAAAGACCAGCTTTTCTAGATTTTAGAGAGGAAGGGAAGATTAGAGACCAGACAAAAGTTGGCATTAATGGAAAGATCAAGATTAGGATTTTTCAACAAGGACCGAACAACTGCTGATTTCCAGCAGTGAGGAAATGTACCAGAGGAGAGGCTAGAGTTAAATAGAGTCAACATAAAAGGAAGAAGGACCAAGGAAGGTTCTAAAAATCCAAGTTGATGGAATAGGGTCCTGCAGAGATGTAGTTTTTGTGGAAGAGGAAAGAACTTTGGAAAGGATTGCCATAGTAACAGGATTAAAATATGTCCAGGTATGGGAAAAGGAGTGATCATGAGAGGAGGCTAGATCTTTGGAAGAGAGAGGGATTAGTTAAGGGGAATTGAATAAAAACCCCTCCGAAGTGTCTGAATCTTATTGGAGGAAATACTGAGCAAGTTGTTCAGCAGTAAGAGAAGACAGAGAAGAAGAATGTGTCTTAGAAGAAGAAGAGAAAAAATGCAAAACAATAGAAAACAGACGCTTCGGTCTGTTTTGAACTGTCAAAATTAATGCCCATAATAATTTTGCTTAGCGGTTAAAATAGCATGACGGTACTTGGTATGTGCTTCCTGAAAGGAAGCATGGAAAGAAACAGTCCTATGATGCCACCATTGGCACTCTGTATGGCATAATTGTGATTGTATGGCTCTTTGCTCCCGACACCATCAACAGCTCTCCCCAGCCAGGGGATAGAGCCTCCGACATCAGGAGCAGCAGCGGCACTTCTTCCGCCCAATCGGGGCGCACCAGAGGGCTAATAAAAGCTCGTGCCATTGGGCGCGTGGTCCTCTTTGCTCCCGACACCATCAACAGCTCTCCCCAGCCAGGGGATAGAGCCTCCGACATCAGGAGCGGCAGCGGCACTTCTTCCACCCAATCGGGGCGCACCAGAGGGCTATAAAAGCTCGCGCCATTGGGCGCGTGGTCCTCTTTGCTCCCGACACCATCAACAGCTCTCCCCAGCCAGGGGATAGAGCCTCCGACATCAGGAGCGGCAGCGGCACTTCTTCCGCCCAATCGGGGCACACCAGAGGGCTATAAAAGCTCGCGCCATTGGGCGTGTGGTCCTCTTTGCTCCCGACACCACCAACAGCTCTCCCCAGCCAGGGGATAGAGCCTCCGACATCAGGAGCGGCAGCGGCACTTCTTCCGCCCAATCGTGGCACACCAGAGGGCTATAAAAGCTCGCGCCATCGGGCACCTGGTCCTCTTTGCTCCCGACACCATCAACAGCTCTCCCCAGCCAGGGGATAGAGCCTCCGACATCAGGAGTGGCAGCGGCACTTCTTCCGCCCCAATCGGGGCGCACCAGAGGGTTATAAAAGCTCACGCCATCAAGCGCGCCCTGCGCCTTGCGGACCCGCGCCTGAGGGCCTCGCCAGAGGGCCCTTTGGCATGGCCCTTAGGCGGAGCACTTGATAACAGCTTCTAATCATCCACGTCGGCTAGATCGTCCCTCAACTGGGCCATCCACAGCAAGTATACAGCAATTTAAAAAAACCATTCTCTCATGACCTATAATAACTGCTGTTAGCTGTCATACCCTACCTACTACCATCTACTCGTCATAGACTGTTACCTACACCTATATATGCCATTGCCAGTATACACTGCTGCCACTACTCATATATATTGTTCCCTATATATACTGCTGTCAATAATCCTTAATGTCTCCACACACCCCTCATGCACTGTTACTAATTGATTTTTCATACTGTTGCCAGTAATACTAACCTCATGTACTGTTGCAAGTAACCACTATCTCTTACACTGATATACTGTTGCTAGTAATCTCATGTACTGTTGCAAGTAACCACTATCTCTTACACTGATATACTGTTGCTAGTAATAATTAACCTAGATACCTGGAACCACTCCCACTGTTGCCTGGAACCACTCCCATTATATATACTGATACCTGAACCACTCCCACTGTTGCCAATTGATGAAAACACTGTTGCCAGTAACTAAATGAATATACTGTTGCCAGTAACTAAATTTATTGTTTGCCAGTAATTATTATATACTTATACCTGGAGCTATACTCACTATTCATCAGAGTAATTATATATACTGTAATTATATATACCAGTAATATATTGTAATTATATATATATTATATATATATATTGTATATATATTGTAATTATATATACCAGTAATATATTGCCAGTAATTATATATACTGATACCTGGAGCTATACTCAATATCATCAGAGACCATTAATCCCCACAGTGCTCCCTCCTACGCAACCTTCTACCTTAAAAAACAAACACAATGTCTCCTACTAAGCTTGAAAGCCTCCCTCTTACTCTCCTTCTAATAACACTCCTAACTCAACACATATACACATACAAAACCAACCAAAGCCCCTACAATAACATCCCATCATCCACAATCATTACCGGAACCCTTATAATAACTTCCCAATCACCTACAATCAGTACCAGAACCCAATACACAGCTCTACATACACAAACTCCCACAATCATTATTCGCGCCACACCTCAGACAAACACCATCACCGACTCATCCAAATAAAGCTCCAACCCCTTAGTGATATAAATGACCAAGCTGACAATACAAAACAATAAACTACAACTCATACTAATAAACATCCGATCCATACGAAACAAAATACCAATAATCAATGACATAATAAACGACACAACCCCTGACATTATCTGCATTACCGAGACATGGCTCTCACCTACAGACACTATACTACTAAACCAACTAACCACACATCAATATGACATATTCAACTGCCATCGGAATATAAAAGAGGAGGTGGCACATGATACTCACCAAAAAAGACCTACAATTCACCCTAACAAACTTAAATAATATAGACGGAATGGACATTGTCAATATAGAAAATAAAACCCTTGCTCTCACCCTCATCTACAGACCCCCAACATCCGATCAAAAAAACCTCACCCCTATCCTTGAACTCGCATGCACAGCATCTCAAAGCAAACCACTCATACTCCTTGGTGACCTGAACCTTCCATCGCTGAACCACTCACAATCAGATAACTTCATTGATGCTATGACACAAATGGGTTACACATAGATAATACATACCCCCACACACAAAAAAGGTAACATACTTGACCTAATATTCCTCCCATCTACGCTTTACAGTCACTGGCTACATACCACTCCAACTATAACCGAAGTACCTTGGTCCGACCACCACCTCATCACAATCCACTTACCAGCACAAGCTCCAAAAACAACCACAAGCTCAACTCCACATACCTCACGCTTCGCACACTTTGACAAAAGCACATTCCTCGAAAAAGTATTACCCAAACTCAACACTAACTCAACAGACATCAATTCAACTATAACACATTGGAACCTTACCATTCAAAATGCAGCTGTCCCCACACAAGTCTTACATAAACAAATAAAAAAGACAGAAAAATGGTTCACGAAAGAGCTAACAAAACTAAAAAAGCAACTGAGGAAACAAGAAAAGAGATGGAGAAAAACAAAATCAGATGAAAACAAATCCCAATACATGCTCTTACTTATTGGATACAAAAATGCAATCAACAAATCAAAAAGAGACTACCATTCTAAAGTAATAAACTCAGCCATCAACCGCCCTAGAGAGTTATTCGCGATTGTAAGAACACTATCTAAAACGAATAACACTGAGCCTAAACAACAAGCAATAAGTGTACAAACACTAGCAACACATTTTGCAGAAAAACTAAAAAGCAAAACCACTACCCCGACATCACTATCAACAAGCACCAAAACCACTAACGAATGGACACGTTTTCTTTTGATAGATCAAAAACAACTCCTTAAAATCATAACAATGATCAACACCACAACCTCCCCACTCGATCCATGCCCTGTATCTTGGATTAAGTGTGCAAAGGATGAACTGGCTGAAAGCTTACAACACATAGTCAACCAATCCCTTTCACAAGGCACCATGCCTGATGCCTTAAAACTCACAACACTCCGACCAATAATAAAGAATAGTAAGCTTGACTCAAAAGACCCGAACTCATACAGACCAATAGCCAGCATTCCATTTATAGCTAAAATAATAGAGAAAACAATTCAACTACGGTTACAAGAGCACATTGATGAATACAAACCACTTGACTCACACCAATTTGGATTCCGCCCCTTCCATGGAGTAGAAACCCTCTTAATCACCCTAATGGACTTCCTCATCCGCGGTACAGATGACAACAACCAAGGCGTCCTACTCCTCTTCATAGATATTTCAGCCGCCTTCGACAACATCAACCACCATACACTGATCAACAGACTAGAGAACTTAGGAATAGGCGGGACTGTCCTTAAATGGTTCAAGTCCTACATCACACATAGACTAATACGCGTCCAAATTGACCAACAAGCATCAGAAACATTCCCCCAGGGACAGGGAATACCCCAAGGATCGGCCCTTTCAGCCCTCCTATTTAACCTGTACCTGCAACCTATAACAAACATATTTAAAAAACACAGGATTAATCATTTTATATACGCTGACGACATCATGCTTGCTATCCCCATAAACACTAAAAAACCCACTTATGACACACTATCCGAATGCATGGCGGAGACTTCCTCCTGGATGGAATCTAACTACCTCAGCATCAACCTCAGAAAAACGGAAGCAATGTTCATAACAAGGTCATCTATGACTGAGAACACTTACCCGGAAACAATTACAATCAACAAAACTACCATACCTGTTAGAAAACAGCTAAAATATTTAGGTGTAATAATAGACCACACACTTACCATGCTACCACACATAAAACAAACAGTAAAAACCATTTTCTATAAACTTAAAACTATTCAAACACCTAAGGCCACTCCTCGAAACACAAGACTTTAGATCTGTAGTAAGCACACCCCTCACTTCGACTATTGCAATAGTCTCCTAATAGGCCTTCCTCAAAAAAGCACATACCTTCTACAAAGAGCTCAGAACATCTGTGCAAAAGTAATTGCTAAAGCTCGCCTAACAGACCACGTAACCCCAATACTGCGGGAACTACACTGGCTCCCTATAAACAGCCGAAATTAGATACAAAATTATCCTAACAACCTTTAAACTCATAAATGACATAGCCCCCTCACACCTATCTACACTACTGCACTCTCCAACCACAACTAGATCCCACAGACAAAACGCAGCCCACTCCCTCATCACACCAAAAGCTATCCGGAAGACTAAGAAAATCACTAGCTCCAGAGCATTCACATTCGCTGCTCCAACGCTCTGGAACGACCTCCCAATAGACATTCGCATCATAAAAGACCTCTCCCAATTCAGGAAAGAATTAAAAACCTACCTATTCACTGAACACTTTGAAATCCCCTACTCCCCCAAAACCTGCTCCACAACAAACATGGACACACATACACAAACCCCCTAACCACTGTTAACTAACTCCCTGTCTGATCCCCTCCCCACACACCCCTCATTCATTACGACATAAAAGGAAATAAATTCCAACACCTACACTTGCCCTACTCACCACACACAGCCACTGTAAATATTGTAAATAGTTGGATGATTGTTTTACTTTAATACCTTACAAAGTTAAATTTATTGTTCAATGTAAATAGTTGAATTCTACTGTTCAATGTAAATGTATACAGATGTGTACAATACTGTTAAGCTGTTACATGTAAAACCGCCCTTGATCTCTGGAAAGGGGCGGTATAAAAGAAAATAGTTAAATAAATAAATAAATAAAATAATTGATGCCGCAGAAGACGCAATCCTGCATGGAACCAGGATTGAACCAGGGCCTATCGGGTGGGAATTTGCTGAGGGTGAAGCTAGATCATTCAAGGCCCTCTCAAGAACAGAATTCCAAGTAACAGCCTGGTCATCAACTGAGATCAACTCAAAATCATCTGGAAAGAGCTGATGAGCAGAAGGAAAAACTTGTAAAAGTGCCTTGGAGAAATGATGCCTGGGAGGTAAAGGCAGATTCAAACCCTGACTGCAATGTAGAGATCCTAAACCTGAGGGATGAGAAAGAGAGAAGAGAACAGAGAAGTGATCTGTCCAGGGGTGGGGAGCACCCATCAAACAAGAGAGAGAAGCCAGAGAAGAGGATGAGGTAAGAGGAGGTCGAGAGTATGGCCAGGTACGTGAGTTAGAAATGGAACGTGCTGAACCAAGCTGAAGTCAGAGAGATTGCTACAGAAAATATTTATCTTTTAGATGAGAGGGCTGATCCACATGAACATAGAAGTCCCCAAGAATCAAAAGATCAGAATAGGTACTGGTAAGATCAGCTAAGGTCTCCAAAACAGATTCCCACAGTTCCAAGGAAAGGGAAGGGGGCACATAAATCAACAATATGTGGAATGGATGAAATGAGGGAAATCGCACTAGAAGCGATTCAGGATAAAATGAAGGACCCAAAAGTATCTCCTGGAGATTTAGAAAGTCATAGTAGATAATAGCCACACCACCCCCAGATCTTCAGAAGTGTGGGTGTTAACAGTGGGTGCTCCCTTAATGCCTGTTGTGTTACCACCCTTTAACTCTGGGAACCCTAACGCCAAGTCAAACCTCGCAGAAAGGGGGTATTGTGAGGGGAGAGAGCCTATTTAAATGTCTGCAATGTGATCCACAGATAGGTGAGCCCAAGATAGTGATAGTAGTGCTCCATTGGCAGCAACAGCATAGTGCCTAAGTATGAAAGGATACTATGTTGATTGTGCAAATGGGGCAAAGGAGATGGCATGTTGGTCATGCAGTGGGGGTTGCTGGTGCACAAGGTAGACCAGGCATCTGCCCAGGTTGCACATCTGTGATGTCCACCATGATGCCACAGTGGCAGTGGCGTAACACAAACATGCTGATGTTGCGAAAAGGTGATACACAACATAGGGCAGTCCAAGGGTCCTTGGCACCCTAGGCAGAGACCCCAAATGCCCCTCCTGCTGCTGCTGATGCCGTTTCCAGAGGAAGAGGCTGGTAGCACCAGCAGCTGTGGCTCTACAGGGGGTTGCAAAAAGCAGCCCCCAGGGAAATATCAAGCTGGCGGCAGTTATTTGGGGGGGGCAGCATGGCCGCCATGTGTGCCCCCCATCCAGAACTGGCGCATGCATAAGCCGCATGGTAGATGGGTCAGGAATGCACTCCATCCCTACTGACAGCATGCTGCCATGTTAGCATGGTGTGAGGGTATAGGCAGAAGGTGCAGTATCCATCGCCAGCAGCATATAGAGCCATGGCAACATACAGACTGGACAACACGTCCCCCTCCAACACCCACCAAACACACCTTGTTAAACAGGTATAGCACAGGACATGCAGAGATCACAGCAGACATAGGAAGACCCCTACTCATGCCTGCTTTCACCCTGTCAATGACCACAGCTCCACACAGGGACTGCTATATGCATATGGTAGCTCTGTAGTGCAACACACAAAGCCTGTATATGAGCAGAGGGTCACAGGTTCAAAACCTGGTTGCAGGTCACATCCCTGTAGGTAAAATTTAGCCAACAGTGCAGGTACAGCACCAGTATGTACAAGCCCAGTGAATTGGCCAGCAAGGGTTTCAAGCATCACAGACACTATCCACAGCTGGATGGAAAGGCAGACTGATAGCACTGGCACACTGAGTGGTGAGCATTAACAACAGGCGTGAATGTGCGCTTCTAGTGTCTGCACAAGGAGCATGTATTAACAATGCCTGAGCTGATATGGAGACCAAAGTGGCAGGAAAGAATGCCAACCATCCCCACTTTTGCACAGCACGGCGATGTGAGCAGGTATGTATGTATGTATGTCTCTCCAGAGTTCTGTGGCCTTCTGCATTGCACTGTGCCCCACATTGTCTAGGCTGTTCCCAGCGTTAGTTTGCAAATATGCATGATGAGGACCAGAGGATTATGAGTATGGCCTGAAACAGAGGAATGCTGGGTGACCATGCTATAAGTCCTAATCTAGCATGTAGATGGTTGCTCTGTGTACATGCTTTGTGTGCTGATCAGCTGCAGGTGGTATGTGTATGACTGAAACAGCCCTGTGATGGGCAACAGGTGTGGTCTGATTGTGCTTGCTGTGTTGGTCTGGTATTTTCAGATGGTTGGGACAGCAGTTGCTCCTGGCCTGTATGCTGTGGTCATGCCAGGCCCAACAGGATGGTAGCAGCAGCCCATGCAAGTCTGAAAGCCCCCACTGCATTTGACATCAACTGCTGCAAAACTAGGTACTTACATGCATTGTTCTAGGAAAATCCCTATCCAACAAGGGTAGGGCACAGGATGTGACAGGCACAGGACCCAGATGTGACAGGCACATATAGCATACTATAATTGTGCAGAAAACAAGGTGATAAGCATAATACACAGACTGTAATATGGATCTGTAGCACAGCTGGCAAAGACCATCCCTAGCAAGGCAAGCTCTGGGAACCAGGTGCTGGGCACCCATCCTCACCCTCACAGTGTTAACACCAGGTGGCAGATCAAAAGGCCATTTTGAAAGACTCCTTCTATCCAAGCAAGGACTGTTAATCACCCAGGAAGTTGGTCACAGCTTACCTCAGCAGCACAGGACAGGGTACTGTGTAGCAGCCCTCTTTTAATACGTGTTATTTCCTTCCCCTCCCTCCCCAACCCCAACCACCCCTGGGATAATTGTAACTTTATAGGTACTTACACATCTTAAAGGAAAGGAGGTGCTCTCAGGTGAAGTTCGTTATCCAAATCAGTCATACACTAAGGACCTGAGATTAATTAGCTTCAGGTGAACAAGGTATATTAAATGTATTAGGTACAGTTTTATTAGTATAAATATCCATAGCAACCCTTAGTAAGTAAAGAACTTAAATATCTAAACACAAGCTTAAAACTAAGATGCAGACAACAGTCCAGCAGCAAGATGGGGGCTTTCCAGTCTTTTGCATTGAGTGTCACATGTATGATTGTCTCCCAGTTGGTGAGAGGTCTTACGTGTGCACTAGGTGCAAGGAGCTCTTTGCTCTCAGAGAACGAGTCCGTTCTCTAGAGGCTAAAGTAGCAGACTTGTAAGACATAAGAAAGACAGAGAGGTACATAGACGAGACCTACAGGGATATAGTCCTGAAGTCCCACCTCCAGTCTGGCAGCATCCCTGTTGCCATGGAGGAGAGAGGGTCACGTGACAGGAGAGCATCACCCTGGTGTGGCAGGAAGTGATCCTGTAACTAGGACCTGTCCTCCAGGTGATGTAAAACCCTCTCGCACCGAGGAAGTTTCTCCAGGGCCATGTGCCCATGACGGAAGGGTTAGGGCAGCCGTTATAGGTGGTGATTCGATCATTAGGCAGGTAGATAGCTGGGTGGCTGGTGGACGTGAGGATCGCCTGGTAACATGCCTGCCTGGTGCGAAGGTAGCGGACCTCATGCGCCACCTAGGTAAGGTCTTAGATAGTGCTGGGGAGGAGTCTGCTGTCTTGGTACATGTCGGTACCAATGACATAGGAAAATGTGGTAGGGAGGTTCTGGAGGCTAAATTTAGGCTTTTAGGTAGGAAGTTGAAATCCAGAACTTCCAGGGTAGTGTTCTACGAAATGCTTTCCATTCCACGCGCAGGGACCCAAAAGGCAGGCAGGGCTTCGGAGTCTCAATGTGTGGATGAGACAATGGTGCAGAGATGAGGGTTTTTGATTTTTTAGTAAATTGGGAACATTCTGGCGAAATGACCGGCTATACCGAAGGGATGGTCTTCACCTTAACTGGGATGGAACCAGGCTGCTAGCATTAACCTTTAAAAAGGAGATAGAGCAGCTTTTAAACTAGATAATAGGGGAAAGCCGACAGTCGCCCAAGAGTGCATGGTTCGGAAGAATGTATCTTTGAAGGATACTACCAAAAGCAGAGAGGTTCCAAAAAAGAGTAAAGTAGCCCAAATGCCCTTGAGTATGGAGCAGACAGAGCTTAAAGATCCCAAATTACCCATGCCTACCAATAGTCAGATTAATATGAATAAAATACAGTCTCTAAAATGCTTGTATGCAAATGCTAGAAGTCTAAAAAATAAGATGGGAGAGTTAGAATATATAACACTAAATGAGAGGTTAGATATGATTGTAATATCAGACATGGTGGAAGGAGGACAACCAGTGGGACACTGTGATACCTGGGTACAAACTATATCGTAATGATAGAGCTGATCAAATTGGTGGAGGGGTTGCACTCTATGTTAGAGAGGGCATTGAGTCAGAAAGGATTAAAGTTTTGGGAGGAACAAAAATTTGCTGTATAATTGAAATTCCATGTAAAAAGGGGAAGGCAATGGCAGTGGGGGTGTACTATTGACCGCCTGGTCAGAATGAACAAATGGATGATGAAATGCTCAAAGAAATCAAGGAAGCTAACAAAAGTTACAGCGCAGTAATAATAATGGGTGATTTCAATTACCTCGGAATCAACTGGGTCAGTTTCACGGCAGGACATGCTAAGGAGATAAAGTTCCTAGATTAAATAAATGACTGCTTCTTGGAGCAGCTGGTTCATGAACCGACCAGAGGGGAAGCCATATTAGACCTAGTCCTTAGTGGAACACCAGATCTAGTGCAAGGGATAAGGGTGCTGGGGCCACTTAATGAAACATAATATCTGTGAAACGCAGCAGTGCTGAGTCTGGCGTAGGGATTTTCCAAATCGAGATAAGCCTGACTTTTTTTCAATTCCAGTTTTCATGATTATGTTGTTTATGTGAAAGTTACAAAAAGTTATGAAGTTTTACAGAACATGAAGGGTCATTGATGCAATTTAAGAGCATTTGGTGAAGAAAATCAATACCATAGCTCCTTATATCGGAGACCCGTTCAAAAGTAAAAACAAACTGAAACAAATATTACTGTATAAACTATGTGCACCAGGATGATGGGAAGTTAAAGACTAAATTGAATCAGTCCTATAAGATAAGAGTAATAGCGATATTTCTAGCTCAACTGTGATTTGCAGGCATACATCCTTCTACTTTGTTATGCATTCTGGCCACACTTTGGGTCAACAAACACGCTATTCCCCATCATGCCCTTCTGAGAGCATGGTTTTATTGGCTCTGCTGAAGCCCATTGCAGGGGGGTCAGACAAATTCACCCTGTAGATATCACACACCTGCTTGGAGGTGTGGTGTAATGGTCATGGCAATGGCTGGGGACCAAGATACCAGCGTTTGAGGCCTCTAGCACTCCTTATGTGACATTTCGGAAAGTGTTACTGTCTCATTTTATGTCTGCCACAACCTTCATGGACTGACACCTCCTTCTGACTTTGAGTAGGTCACTTAAGCCACCAGTAGCTCAGCTGACTGCAGGTCCATGCAATCCCTGTTTATCATCTGACATTACCAATTCATCAGTAAGATGTATCCCGACGTGACTGCAATGATAAAGCAGTATACTAACAGGTAGTTACATGCATACAGCTGTGACCTACATGTGAGACATGAGTCATATATGACATCATGACTGTGACTGTACAGCTTTGGCTCCATCACATCTCTGCAGTACATGCGGACACATCCTACCCCTCGAATAGCCACACACAGGTAACACCTCATGTCCGTATGCACCCCATTTACCTAGTTTGGATGACACCTGTCCAGTTGTTATCTGCACATTTGTCTGGGGTGTTGTATGGTGATTGTGTGGCTGGGATAGGTGTGAGACCCACATGTCTGGTATCATGCCTTCCATGTAGCACTAACACACATTTTCCCACACAGTACAAATATGTTGGGGATGGCATCTATGGCATATTGCTGCTACCAGCTCATACCATCCTCTGCTCTGCTGCCATCCTTTCTTTAGCCCATCCATCTGCCTCTGTCAGCTGTGTGAAATCATGTCTTCTCATGCAAGTTGCTACACCATGGCCTATACAAGTACTCTTTCCCACATTTCAGCTCTTCACACACACCTCTCCTTTACCAGATCTGCACATCACCACTCCTGCTCCATCCTCCTTTCGCTGCACACATCCTGCCACTTCTGACTCGCTGGGGGACATGTCTTCCCCATCCTATGCCACACACTGACATTGTGCCATTTTACATTGGCACCCCCCAGTGCATCGTTAGAGCTGCCTCCCACATGCTCATCCACATTACTGGCTGCCACATAGGGTGCCCACAGATCTGGCAGGTACATTGGCTCTCACCTGTCCTTCCATCCATCTGCTTTACATTGACTTTTCTTGATGCTCCTTTACTAGTGTTAGGGTGACAGACATTTTTGGATGTTAAGGTACATGCTTGACACCTTAATGCCCAATGCCCTGTTAATGTACCTTAAATGGCCCATTGTGCCCTTAATGCTGGAATGCCTCCTACACGCCCAGCACCCTTTACACATGTAAAACCCCTTATCACCACTGTTAATGCCTGCTACCTTAATGCCCTTTAATAAACATACCCCTTAATTTCTATTTATCTACGAGGAATGCCCACCAACACAGCGTATAATTCATATATATGCCCCAACAACAGCTGCAGAAGAGGAAGAAGTGGATGAGTTCTATGAACAAGTATAAGCTGAAACTGACAGAACAAGCAAACCGGATATCATGAATAGTCATGGGTGACTGAACACAAACACTGGCAACAAAGAAGAAGGCAAAATGCTTGGAAAATATGGACTTGGAAACAGAAATGAAGCTGGAGAAAGACTGATATAATTCTGCAAGACCAATGATTTATTCATCTCAAACACCTTCTTCCAGCAACACAAGCGGAGGACAGTACACATGGACTTCACCCAATGGATTGTACAAAAATCAAATTAACTACATTTGTGGAAGTCAGAAGAACATAACATAAGAACATATGACATGCCATACTGGGTCAGACCAAAGTCATCAAGCCCAGTGTCCCGTTTCCAACAGCAGCCAATCTAGGTCACAACTACCTGGCAGGTTCCCAAAAGGCACATAGGTTCCACAATGCTTGTCCCAAGGTCCTCTTTAATAATGGTTTATGGACCTTTCTCCAGGATCTTGTCCAATTCTTTTTAAACCCAGCTACACTAACAGATTATACTACATCCTCCAGTAATAATGGAAAAGCTCTATAACATCAACAAAGACATAAACCTGGAGCTGACTGTGGTACAGATCACCAACTACTAGTATGCAAACTTAAGCTAAAGTTGAAAACGAACAAGCCACTTATTAATGTAGCAAAATATGACCTTGAGAATCTATAACTGGAATTTACAGACTGCAAAACTGATTTGCTGCTTTAGATATAAATGACCAAGCTCCTGAAGAGTTATGGGAGGACATCCAAAAGTCTGTGTGTAGAAGAAAGTGAGGCGTCTCTACAAAAGGTGAAAAAGCAAAAACAGTCAAAATGGTTGACTGAAGAAACTCTGAAATTTGCCCAGAAACACAAAGAAGCCAAAGCCAGAGGAGAAAGAAACACCAAAGTAACCCCCGTGGAAATTTCCAAACAATTATTTTTGTCGGATGTTACAGGAAAGGAACATGTAATGATACTATGTCCACCACTCATTTACATCCATTTTAATCAGTTTTTTATCAAACCGTGAAACTCACTACTTAGCTGGATAAGAAGAAACGAAACTCAAACTACTCATGCACGACGTGCACGTTTCGGGTCTGTGGCCCTGTTTCAAGTGCTGCCATACTTCAATTCAACTGCCATCAAACGCTGAAATCAGCTGCTTCCCTCAAAAGAGTTAAAGACTTCAGAGAATAGCTGTACTTCGCTGTCAATCATAAGCGCATTCTACGACAGCTTCAACAAGATGCCTACGCTCACCATTCGTAAGGCAGATAAAGGTGGAGCCATTGTGGTTCAATCCACGACTGAATATTTGAATCTTTTAGACGTTCATCTGTCAGACACTGTAACTTATCAGGTAATACCGTATGATCCTACTCCGGAGCTACAGAAGGTAATTAAATTGTTGGTCGATGGTGCGCTTATGAATGGGTGGATTACGAAGGTGGGCAGAACTACACGAATGATTAAACTTCGCTAAGTGAGCATGCCTCTCGGCTTCGACAGGGGATTGTGACAGCTCCAATGGTTGAACACTGTCTTGTTTTTGGCCATGTTTTTTCAGGATTTATGGTGGTCTGTCATTGATCATGTACCAATAGACCCTCGAGGTGGGGATCGCATTACTAACTACAGAGTTGTGAACAGCGTTGGATTTTTCAATTGCGGACGGTGCATCCTGATGGTCTCAACAAAGAGATCGATTGGCTCAGTATTCACTGACGTCATCTGATGATCCCAGGGCTTCCCCTGGTCAGTGGGGCGTCCTCTGGGTTTTCATTGGTCGTCAGAAGTGATTGACAGCGAAGTACAGCCATTCTCTGAAGTCTTTAACCCTTTTGAGGAAGCAGCTGATTTCAGCGTTTGATAGCGGTTTGAATTGAAGTATGGCAGCACTTGAAACAGGGCCACAGACCCGAAACGTGCACGTCGTGCCTGAGTAGTTTGAGTTTTGTTTCTTCTTATCCAGCTAAGTAGTGGAGTTTCATGGTTTTATAAAAAACTGATTAAAATGGATGTAACTGAGTGGTGGACATAGTATCATTACATGTTCCTTTCCTGTAACATCCGACAAAAATAACACAGGTACACTACCAAAAAACTGCCTCCAGTTTTTGCAACTGATTCCTATAGATTTTGGGGTGCTGAATCCAGGAAAAATAGCCAAAATGTTCCATCACGTCACGTTTTCTTGCAAAATTAGATTTCTTACCCATATAAGGAATGTTCACATAATTTCTTTTTTAGCCGACTGCTGCAGTTTTATTTTCTTGGCCCAAAATAGAGGTTGTAATGGGTAACTAACTATAGAAACACTCCCTCATGATATTTTAAGAGTGTTTTGTATTCATTTTATACATTAACAGGACAATTGGGACAGGCGGGGGGCTAAATCCAGTGACTCGCGCTGGCGCATGTTCTTTCCTGTTCGCCTCGCCTTACATGTTCGCTCTCGCTCAAACACGGTGGTTGCGACATGAACGTTCCTGTCAAATTTCAGTTTCTTTGCAAGTTCATTATTACCTTTTGTTTGCTCCAGCTCGTAATCCAGCTTTATTCCGAAGTGGTTCACTACAGTTGTAGTTTGCAGTGCTGTGTATTTGTGATGGCTCACAGAGCCAGAGGTTGCGTCAACTCTCCTGACAGTTTTTTGTTTTATTTTGTGGGGAATATACCGTGAAAAAGCGGCAGAGGAACATTTCTTGCATTTATTAAAAAAGTATATTTCGCCTATTTCGGTTTGAAGTTAGGCGATCAAGACAAACCGTGGGCTCCTCACAAAGTGTGCAAGACATGTGAGGAAGATCTACGCTTATGGATGAAAGGTAAAAAACAAGCATTTCGTTTCGGAATACCTATGATGTGGCGTGACAAAGCGACCATAGCAGTGACTGCTATGTTTTGCTCTTGCATTGTGAAGGGATACAACTTAAAAATAAGAACGTAATAAGTTACCCCAACCTTCCCTCAGCAATTAGGCCTATGCCTCATAGCAACGAAGTACCTGTGCCTGAACCACCAAAATCTTTGGATCATATTTGTGTGGACGGTTCTGATCATGATGAGACTCATCAGATGGCTTTTCCCGATGAGTCCAGTACTTCCGAGTTTGAAACTGAACCAGATCCGAAACCTGAACTTTTCTCTCAAGCTGAATTGAATGATTTAGTCCGGGATTTAGGACTCCCAAAAGATGCTGCCCAACTGCTAGGTTCTCGGCTTAAACAGAAAAATCTATTGTCACCAGGAACAACTTTTTATTGGTACTGCAACCGCGAGACACAATTTTTGAAGTATTTCAGCAAAGAGGAAGATTTGGTATTTTGCAACGATATATACGGAGTGATGGAAAAGTTTAAACGCAAGTATGATCCTGCTGAATGGCGGCTGTTCATTGATTCGTCAAAAGACAGCATAAAAGGTGTTCTTCTTCATAATGGCAACACCATTCGCTTCAGTTTCCTATTGCTCACTCTGTTATTCTCCAAGAAAAATATGAGAATTTGGCCCTGATTCTTCAGAAGATTCGTTATGATGAGCATAAGTGGATGATTTGTGGAGACTTTAAAATTCTATCCATGCTATTAGGGCAGCAATCCGGTTTCACCAAATATCCCTGCTTTCTTTGCGTGTGGGATAGCCGGGCCCGCGACCTACACTGGGGGAAAAAAGACTGGCCAATTTCGGGAGTATTTGAAACCCGGTGAGAAAAATGTTCTTCATGAGAGCTTGGTACCCTCGTGATAAAATTCTATTACCACCTCTCCACATTAAGTTGGGTCTCATTAAGCAATTCATCAAGTCCCTTCCAAAAGATGGTGAGTGCTTTCGGTACCTTTTGCTCAAAGTTCCCCCGACTTTCTGAAGCAAAGCTAAAGGAAGGAGTGTTTGTTGCCCTGATAAATATGGACAAAAACATCATTTCAGATGGGCCATTCGACCCCCCCACTCTGTAAACGATGTCCTGAGAAGGAAAAAAGAAGCCTGGGATTCCTTCAAGGATGTTGTTCTCAAATTCTTAGTGGAACAGGCGGGATGAGAACTATAAGGATATTGTTGCCAGGATGGCTCAATGCCTTTCAAAGAACAAGGCTGTACCATGAACATGAGGCCTGAAAGTCCAATTCTTTCTTTGCAACTCCCATGTGGAACTACTTTTCCCGATAAAACGTGGGTGCCGTACAGTTGGAAGAACAAGGTGAAAGGTTTCGACCAGTACATCAAGGACGCAGAGAGAATGTACCAAGGAAGAAAAAAACATTTTGGAACACCACTATGATGGCGTGGGATTTCTTCTGCTGGTTGCTGCTG